>CM040750.1:13774693-15202193 GCA_022829145.1 Albula goreensis
TTGCTAATAACTGTTAGTGAAGGTCTTAGTATCACGGTGGTAGGTGTGTCATATGAAGAACCTCCACTAAAGGCTGCAATATGCACTGTGGATAAGAGAGTACATATATCATATTACAGCATGAGTATATGATTACCTTACATTGATTTGAGAGAATAATGAAGCAAAGAGAGTTTCTGTCCAAATTCTCTTTCCAACCAAATGTTTCTGTGGATTAGCACTCTTTTTTATTTTTGCTAAATAAAATCATTAAATCTGTTATGTATGCTGGTCTTCCTCATTAAATATCTAACTATGTTAATGTGTTCATACAAGTATTGACTTTTGAATCACAAAAGTCAATCACAAAGTAAACCATTCTTTAAATGTTAGTTATGATCCAATGTACTGATGAGATGTTGATTTAAATATCTTATTTTCATACTTGAGGTTATTTATTTTGAATAAATCCACACATTCATTAATTTCCAGAAATGAGTCAGTCAAGTGCGGCTGACTGTTTGGAATGTACTTATATGGGTTTCCTTATGACACCCAAAATGAATGGAAGTATATCTTTGGGATATATCTTATTTCTTATTGATCATGGTTTTGGTTAATATTCTTCGTTATTAGTGAGCACAGGCATAGTTATTGGTACTGTATGATGTACGGCAAATATATACAAGCTTAAACAAGGTTCCCCCATCACACTTTCAGTCCATTTAATTGTAAATTTGTCGAGCCAAGAGGAAGAAGCCACATACACACACCCAAACAAACGCATGCATAATCACACACACTCACTTGCTTTTGCGCAGTGCATGCTCCACGCTGTGTCCACGGAACTTCTTGTAGTAGTCGATGAAGGAGAAGGGCAGGTTGATGTTGAGGGGGTTTGTCCTGTCAGGGGCAGCGGCCCTCTTTCGAGACTCAAACGCGATCATCAGGTCCACCCATGCCGCTGGCCGCTTGACCTTGAACTGGTCGATGAAATCCGGACCAAAGATCTTGCAGAGGAGCTTCTCAAACTCATAGTCTACACCAATGGAGCCATAGGGCCCACCTGAGACAGACGCAAACAGAAATAAGTAAGATTTATTACATTTTATTACATTTTTACACATAATATGTAATATTATGAGTGAACGCTAAAAGACTTGCTTTTTAAAGGCTGAGATTTCATTACACACAACTTAGCATTACTGATTAAAATGCATTCAGGAAAAAGAGCTTAACAATAAATACAGGGCCAACAGCTATACCTTTTCATGCATCTACTTACATTTACATTGTATTGTCTCAGAGGGGACCATTAATTTCTGATAGAAATGTATCTATTTTCATAACACCACTTCAAATAATTATCACTATTGGGAATACAGAGGACACAGGGTGGGGAGAAGTGAGAGAGTATTTGCCTGCTTTAGGCCACTGTCACTCTACCTGAGGCTTTGTACAGCTCCTTCAGGTGACCCTCAGGGAGGCGTATCTGGTGAACCGTGAGATCCACCGTGCCTCCCCCGCAGTCCACCACCACGTACCGGTCACCTGGACGCACGGACAGGCAAGTCAGTCACTGGAGGGTATGCCATTTTTTAAAACTTGTCTGTTGCACGACAGCTCACGCCATCAAAAACACAATCCCGCTAGGGGAGCACTGCCGTATTACAATTACAGCTCGCAGCCCTGAAAATGCCCTTCAAGCCACATGGGTATTTGTGACCTAGATTTCCCATTCAGCCGAAGTGAGTCAGTCAACAGACTGAGGAGAACAGTGGAGAACAGATCAAGGTGTAACCCAGTTCCTAAACAGAGTCGGAACATGCCACGATTTCAGTCTTCCAAGTGATAAGCACAGTCGTTTCAAATAAAAGACTGGCCCACATACTAGTCTGTCCTTGTGATGCAACTGCGAAAAAGTACATTTTCAAGGTAGAGCTGAGTCAGATGTTTAAGAACTGTGTTCCTGGTCATGTGACATAGACAATGCTGATCTCCTATATTAACACTTCCCTATATTATATCTTCTATAAATCACAGAAATTCAATGGTTTCCTGCAACCTAATGTGCACATTCATTTCAAGAAAAAAACATGAATACTGGTGTATTAGTCACCTATCTTGATTTCATCTCCACCTCCCTCTCTTCTCAGAATGTTTCATCACTTCCCCTGTAACTCCTACATAAATAGCCTTAACATTGTTTGACACACAGAGAACATGAGACAAATCAGACCATGAATGGAGGGACAGACATCCAGCTGCTCCGCTAACGTTGTGAAGGAAGAGAAGCTAAGAAACTATGGTTACCACTTGAATACACCAGATATTATCATTAATTACTATTTCTCCATCTCCTATGTAATCATTTTTTTTGGTGGGTTGAGGGGTTGGGATGAAGGGCAGTGTACGTGACGTAGCCAGCAGAATCAGAAACAGCAAGAGCAAATACCGTTGAGGGTGGTGGTGGTTGGTGGTGGTGGTGGTGGGGGTAGGGGAAATAAAGTGAAAAAGAGAGAGAGAGAAAGAAACTCTACCTTCTTCCAGTTCCGACCAAAGCTCTCCTATGACATTTTCCACCAAAAAGGTACGGCTCTGCCTGTTGCGCCGGACATGCTCCTTAGCTGGTTATTGACAGGAGAAAGAATGACCGAATGTGAGAGGGCAAAGCGTTGAGGGAAAAAGGCTGTGTATCACAAACGTCAGGCAAGCGACAGAATGACATGTCTGAATGAGGAAGAGTGCTGAGCGCCGGGTCACCCAGCTGAAACTAAGCGTTTTTATTGTGATGTTCGCTTCGGTGTTGTGGAAACAGGGTTACAGAAATCACATGAATGCGATTCATGTGATTTCATCATAGCAAATGCTATGAGCTAGCTGAGGAGTTATCATATGTACTTACATATTGTATTATTCAACAATTTTTTTAGCAATAGAGACTTTTACACTGTTACAGTGGCTGTAATTCTTATATTTAAATATCAATAATGAGGAGATGTAGGGTATAACATCATCTGTAAAGAAGATACACACATGTCCACCTCCATTGATGACAAAAACGAAATAATGGCATCCATTAGTTCATGCATCTGTCTATACCATGAAATGCATCTATGCTTTGAAAGGCTGGACCTGCCTAACCCCAGTGCACCCTTATGTGAATGCCATCATTGTGAGGACAATGGAAACCAATAGGGAGGATGTAGCAAATGCAGGCTACTCTTAAGACTGAGGCCTGTGGTGCATCAATTTCCACAGCAAAATCCCATTTGGGTCTACAACTGCTTCTGCATGTGCGAAAGACATGCCTAGAACCAGTGTGACCACCAGCCTTCTTTCTGATCCCAGAGGAAAAATCTCATCTCAAGATAAAGACCATTGGCTTGAGAAAAAAATCATCAAAAGCTGATTTTGTTCAGATGATTCTTCAGTACATTTACAGTTAAGATACTTCACAGTTACTACACACTCCCATGATAAAGAGAACTTAGACTAAAGAGAACTTCAATGAGGATCTCCATTAAAAAAGACTAAGCATAATCCACTTCTGTGACACTGGCCTTTCATGACTAAATCATTAATCTCTCAGTTTGAAGTTTGCATAGAATAAAGACACAAATCCATTGTCTTCATCTTTACAGTTTTGCCATATCCAATCTGCCAACTCATGAACAGTATTTTTAATAGTGGCGGCAGCAATGTGACCCTTATCATAAGATGGAAAGTCATATGAATTCAGCAGAGGCCACCAAAGGGGTATTGGCTCTCCATGTATCCATATGTGCTTCATGGCCTGATTTCATTACATTAATTCCAATTTATCAATTAATTTTCTAAAAAACAAACAAAAACAGTGAGGTGAAGAGCTGAATTAAGCCATCGGCATAGAAGGCCAATATGTTAAACAGAACCCGAGGAAATGTTAAGCGTGTAGAAAGCGACATTGATCAGCCACTGTAGAAGAACCTTCAACTTCAATCACAAAGCGTTTCACCTGGAACCCTTAGCACTGTCAAAGAACACCCTGAAGCACCATTTCATCTATAGTGTACTTCACAAAGCCTGTGTAAGGCCAGATGAGTCAGAAGGTAAACAATCAATTACTAATGCGGTGCACAATCTTTACTCTATACTCTACAGAATCTAAGGTTGGTAAGTCATTTCAGGACAGTGGCCCTGTAGTTATCAAAAGGAAATGTTGAGCTTGTGGATGTTTTCTGTGCAGCAAAATGAGTTTTGCATGTTTTTGCGATTACAGAATTCACTGGGTATTCAAATCACTTCAGCATTTGAAACTGCCACTATAACTGCAGAAACCTTCAGTACATATAAATAGATACGTTTCCATTTATATTGGAAATAAAAGATGAGGAGAGACAAAACTGTAGTGAAATCAGCAACCATCTGAGAGACTGACAGCTAGATAAGACTCAAATCTCAGGTGTCTCATTAGCATTTCCGGAAGGAAACTGCCGTGGTGAGCAAGACAGTTCGGACAAAGACGTCAAGGGACACTTCCTCTCTGAGGAGGAGAGCAACAACACTGGAGGCCAAGAATGCAGTTAATCTTACTGATACAACATGGCGTCTGAAAAGCACAGGAATAACATAACATTCTCTCAATGCCACAGTATAGCGGAGGCGTTAGCAAAACATTATGAGAACGTTGCTAGAATGTTAGCACTCAGGCAGGCCTGAGCGGTAAAATAAGAGGAGGAAGTACAGACAGACACAGGGGGAAAGAGCACTTTCCTGCAGGCCTCCCGACAAGACAAAAAGCTCTTTTGGAAAAAAAAAAAAAGCACTCAACATCCTGACTCTGTTTTTTAACTCTGAGCGCCATTAAACTTGTGCACTCTGGATTTTTCCGACCTTTCCACGGTGACGGGAGGAGAAGCAGCCTGAGCTTACAAGCACTCGGCTTGGTGTTTGAGAACGCACAGCACATCAAGGCTGGCCGATTTTGGCTATATAAAGATTTGAACCCTTTTGCTTCCAACAAAATTACACATCTATCTGCCATTCTTTCTTTGTGAAAATGAATATAAGCTTAAATGTCATTCTGACTGTTGGACAAATTGTGATGAAAGCGAGGAATGTATATTTCTATCTTTAAGGCTGAAGTAAATTCAAATATAAGAAAACTCATTTATTCAAGACTACTTTTTTAAACAGCCACTACCAATATACATCAGCCTTGAAAGATATTTGAAAAAGATCCTGAATAACTTATACTTGTGAAATATACTTCATTCTGCGCTCGTCAGAATCCATGTAGACACGACCAGGAGATACAATTTGTTATATATTTTTAAGATTATACTTTTCTTAAAGGCCTCCCTCAATAATCAAAATATTGTTAATGGGAGAATCTTGCCTTATTTTAAAGAAATACAGTTGTGTTGTTGGAACTGTGTGTTTCAGCAACAATACCAAAATGCGTCTTCCAGTTTGGGTTAGTGCTTAACAGCGTGTGCATCCTCTAGGACGCGTAACCAGTCACTGCGTATACTGCTCACTGTCACTCATTCCTGTAGCTGAGCTGCACAGTTATTGTAAGGGTGACTACTGCTCGACAGGGCAGGGAGTAAACTGTCAAGCAACATCCTGTTTCCCTGTGTGAGGAAACATTATTACAGCTTTGAATCTGGACTACCATAAACTATCATCACTTCGATCACACAGACCAACTTCGGCTTACAATTAACGCAGGTTTGTTCATTTTTGTCTTCGCCAACATATGAAAATTAGATTACCAACCGTTCTTGTAGAGAAAACATCTAACACTCTTAGTCAATTGTAAGTAAAAGTAAAAATGACAATGCTGATTTAATTCCAGCCATAGTCTCACAAAAAAGCAAAATACAGCATTAGTTACATTAGCAAAAAAGTGGAATAAGAAACTATGGCTATTAAAATATGTGACAGACATAAAACCAAGCAAGTTCTCAATTAAAGGTGCAATGCTGAGGCAGTAGACAGACAGATGAATAAACACACACAAAACTCAAATCTCACAGCTTTAGCTTATATCAAAGGATACACAGGCATTACCTGTGAGCCAGTATTCCACATAAAGAACAATTAAACTTGGGATTATTCTGAGCTCAGAGGAACTGAATACTTGGCAAATTGCACTTTAATAGGGCTCATTGGACTCTCTAAAAATATCTACCTTTGAGTTATAATTTCACTGGTGTATGTAATTAGGTTTTCATGAGAAAAAGTCAGAAAGTATTTGAAAATGGACAGCAGAACAAGCTATTAGCATTTAATTGGATTTCCATTTACCAAGCATACAAGTTCACCACCTCAAAATCCTTGTCAAGGTTGTTTAACAAACGCTCTGTCCAAAGAAGACCAATCCCTGCAGTCTTTCAATACATGAGGTAATGCACTATAATCATTAATCATACAGTATCTGTGCAATTATGCTTTTGCCACAATTTTGCAGGGGGAACATCACCATTGGAAGCTTCTTCGAGTGCACCTTTATATTACATTGATAGACAGGAAATTACATCACATGTTCTGAGTTGGCCATGTTTCTAATTATACCTTATTTGTAATCAATGTCTGTTTGCTGTACACATTCCAAAAGTTTTTAACTTAGTGGCAATAAATACAGATGCTGGCAAAAGCAAGAGGCTGCTCCCTTTTTGAGGCCTGGCTTGCATATGAATGAGAATGAGGTCACTTCTTGGGACTGTTGCCAAGTCTATGTTGAGACACACTTGGACTTGGAGACATTAGGCCTAGGAAATAGAAGAATGACACTTAGTGGCACTCTGTCTTAATATTAAATAAGCAAGTGTTTTATATGCATATGCTTAACAAGATTAATATGACAGAGTGAAATACAATAATTGTTATCGAATCATGTTTGACTG
Source organism: Albula goreensis (assembly GCA_022829145.1). Taxonomy (NCBI): domain Eukaryota; kingdom Metazoa; phylum Chordata; class Actinopteri; order Albuliformes; family Albulidae; genus Albula; species Albula goreensis. The sequence continues at coordinate 13,781,566 of CM040750.1, forward strand.
CCTGTGTATGATAATAATGTCCATAGAATTATGCATTCAATCACGTAGTCCTTGATGGTGATCAATGCTTAAAACGGTGTCCTACAGAACACTGCCTTCACTATAATCCAACAGGCTGGAAGACAAGTACTCGATGTAAGTGAGGAGCATCACTGGGACTGTCAGGAATGGCTAACAAAAATATTAACATTCACACATTCAATGAGGGCCTCTTATTATAGAAACAACTTTTTGGGGAGGGACAAGACCTTCTAACTGTATCTCACACTAAGTGCTATGGTCTAAAAGCAGTCTAATTGCTTTACACTTTGCCTTCAGGCTGACATTAAAGTGACATTTTCACAACACATTTTTCATTTGCTTCAGCAACTCTCAAACTAATAGTCTAACAGAAATCGTATTGTGTGTGTGACTCTGCAAGCTATATAAAAATCCTTGTGGCTTAAATGAACACAGAGAGAAACCCTGAAATATAAACTCTCATATTAGAAAACGTTAATCTTTGGATGAATGAATCAGTTATTCAATCACATGATCAGCTTGAACCAAGGAACTATGTAGACACATTTTTTAGAAAACTTTATCAGTCAAGGCTACCAGGTGTGTCATTCAGGTTTAGGACAAAGCAAGTACACCTGGAGCCGTTAAGCGCGGCTTTAAACCTGTGGGCCTAGCTAGCTCATTAATGGGGACAAATAACAGCCTAACACGAGAGATAAATGGCCCAGCCTCCAAAAAGGGCTGCAAGATACCTGAAATGAAATATTCAGGTTAAAGAAAGAGACTCAGTCTTCCTTTTAATGAGGACAAAATAAGTGAATCTTTCAGTTTCCTACCGAAAGCACCAGACAAAAAAATCACAATTTGGCCGATGACCTTGTTCTTCAGAAATAAGCAGGATAAAAGTGATAATGATTTTTTCTCCTCATTAAAAGCCTTTCTTTAACTACTAACAGTCTTGCAAAAACAATATGTGGAAAAAAACTGAGTGTTGTGGTGGGGGTTGGGGGCAATTTATCTGAAGATTTGCTATTGCTGCTTCATATGCTGGCAAAATGGAACCGATTGTCAGACTTGGGGATGGGCTTGTATATAAAACGTGTGAATTTCAAACCAGTATTAATCTTCTGTTTAGTGTTTGAAAGGATAAGATGAATTCAAATGAGAAAACTTTTTCCACCTCAAGAGCAATTCAAATGATTCTTCATGCCCATCCCTGCTTTTAATGTTTTAGAATTCATTGATTTGAAACGGCACTGTTATTTCCACAGGCATTCTGCGGGTGTCCACTGCTTCACACCGTTTCACCATCGCATATACATTTCATGAGTAGCAAGAGCAAGTACTAGAAACAAAAAAGGTACTTGTATGAAATGTGTTTAAATGACAAGATTTATTAACTGCCTACCGCATGCTGTTATGGTTAGAGTGATGATATGAAGTTTGACATTCAATGCAAAGGTAAAGTTTCCAAAGGTTGAATGTCAAACTCAGGAAAGTTGTGCATAGTTCTAATCGAGGGAAGCAACCAGTCTACTCAGTGAAACAACACAGACAGCACAGGGATGTACATACATACCTTAGTAACCATCTTGTAAATAGATAATAAAGTTTAAACAATCATTTAAGAAAATACATGGAAATGCATACTGAAAGCATTTCAAAATATATTTTTATTTAGAAAAAAACTATTTTTACACTTTCAATTCACTTTAAGTATGTACTATGCAGTCATACATACATTTTCAGGGATGAATTTTGAAATGTGCTGTTTTCTGAAATTTACTGAATAGTATTGATTCCGCTACTCTGGGATTGAGGCATTATAGCCTACATGTCAGCATGGTGCTCAGTATGGCATAGAGCAATAGGATGCAATTACACACACTAACCACAGATTAGCTAAAGGCTAACGTTCATGTCAAACAGCTGTGCAGTACTGCATAACGGTAAAAAGTGTGCACTGCAGATGTGGGGAGATGTAGCCCCATGTTAATTTGCACAGGAACAGGTAGAAATGTGGAGGCTTAGCTTTTTCAATTAAGATGAGGGGAAAGATTCAGACCACATTCATCACTGAGGTGGTGTTACTTTTTATACACTCCCATACTGCTGCACCACAACATGGATGAGGGTTCTAATTATTTATGTATTTATTTATGTATAATTGGTTACTATGCTGTCGCCTGCCAGACCTAATCTTACTTATGAAAACTTGTAATTATGGCATGAGTGTCTTTATGCATGGCAAAGACCTCCCAAGCAATTAACACTGTGTATATAAGTGGTCACAGTTTTCACTGTAGATTACATCCAACAGAGCATATCTTTAATGCTCTGGGCCAATTCAGGTACCATAGCCATACACCATTACCACACACACTGCCTGCAGCGTTCCTAACCAATTCGGCTATGACCTAACGGAGAAGTAAACACGAGTCACTGATATCAGGTCAGGTAAGATCAATGAGAGCAGCAATTGCATCAATAACGTACTGGAAATAGTTTTCCTGTAAAGATGGATCCCATAATTATTCAAGGTCCTTTGATTTGTTTATGGTGTTGTTTATGACTGTGTAATGAGTACCCTGATCTTATGTGTGGTCCACATGTCCTCCATTACAAAGGAATAAAGATAAGTTGTCCCGACAATTTGCTGACGTGTCAAGTCACATTCACTTGTTGTGTAATTAATGCCTTTCAGTACACACAACACACACACACACACACACACACACACAGATAGAATCATCAGCACAAATCTAAGAACAAGAACAGAGGATAAGCTGATATTTTTCTCAGATCAGGACTTTCTGTTCTGTAATTATGACAAACCTCCATACAGATGTGTCATCAAATACAGTACAGAAAGCTAAATGATTCATTTTGTTCTGCACCTCCTATTTTGTTTGTTCAAGTCTGAATTTAAATTTAGCAAACCAGGAAATTCTAGTGGATATATGAACTGTCCCATATCAAAACAGATCACAACAAGAACAACAACCTGAATGCGGATTGAAATTGTAAAATGGTCAATTTTATCATTAATGAAATTATAGGACATGAATCCATATATATGTGTAAGTGACAGCTTTCTGCACAGACAACCAGTATGTGACATTAAGGTTAGATTATAAGGGACTGAATGAAATAAAGCAACAAAAAAAAAAAAATTAAAAAGGATATGTGTGTGTTACTAATGTGAGGAACAGCTTTGGTATAAATAAACTGTCCTAAAATGATGTGGAACAAAGAAAAAAGATAAAAGAGAAGGGGATGCAAAGGTGTATTTTACCCTGAGTCATTCCTGCGCCAACATTTTCTGTGGGGTTGTAGCCATTGACTGCAGTCTTGGACCCCAGGTCAATCATCTGATGAAGGCGGAGTTTGCGGCAGTAGATGGACGCAGCCTCCGGTTCCAGCGCAATGATAAGCTGCTCCGGGTTGTCGCGGGAAACCAGTTCAGACTTGGTAGAAGGGAAGTGGGAAGAGCATAGACAGGAAGTGCGGGGGTTAGCTCCTCTGTGGATTGCGGCCTGTTTGAGCAGGGAGGAGCTCAAAAAAGTAAACATGGGTTCACATGCACAAATGCTTCCTGCTTACACTGTAGCCCCACACTTCCAGAAGGACTTACGGAGAAAGACATAGGACTACTGCTCTCACAGAATAAGCGGAAACATTAGAAAATCTTATTTATGCCCTGGACCATATATGGATCCATTATATGAATTAAATTACACTTTAACATAGCTATTTAACATAAAGATGTTAAATAATAAAAATACTGGAGAAACACAGATATTGTCACTGTCATTAATGAAAGACAGGGAATTAAATTATAAAGTTACTAAAGTATTGGATTCTGTAGTCAGACATTTACAGCAGCAGCGAATCACACACAGGGGTAAATGTTCAGTCTCAGATGATATAAAGCACCTGTGCAACCGTAGCTCACAAAAGCAATTTATATTTTCAATATTTCAAGCCCTTTTACAGTTTGTGTCATGAAAATAGTTACTTTTGGGGGCTATATATTACATATGTATTATATATGCATGCTTTTGTGTGTGGCTCATGCACCCTGGTGAATAGCTCCTGGGAATGGGCCATTTACGGTTTAATGCATTACAGCTAGAGGCACATTTCGGGTGTGGATATATGGGGGAACTTGAGCGCGGGGTCACCCCCCTTCCCCTGGAACGCTGCTCAGTCTGTGGACAGCAGAGGCGGCAGATGGGCCGCTTTGGGTGGCTTTGGTGCGGGATGGTCTCCGGTTTCCCCCCACCGGGTAGGATAATAAGCGATCCCATCCCATCCCGCTGAGATGCTGAGTCACTGCAGATGCACAGCGCGCCTCGCTGCTGATGTCAGGTGATTGAGAATCGCCCTCGGCTCCTCCCTCACCCCCTCCCTCCCTTCTACTGCACCTCCCTGCCATGTCAACCGCCACCCATAACCCCCCCACCCCGGCACACTCCCACACTGCCATTTTTACTGCCCCATGCTGTCCCTGATCCCATAATGCACTGCTCTCCTCTCCGCCCCTCCCTCTATCTCTCCCTCCTCCCTCCCTCCATCTCTTCTTCCTTTCTGCTCTGACAATCCTCCCCTCTATCTCCCCCTCCCTGCCCCTGCTTCATTCTCTTTATCTTCCCTTTCCTCTGTGCCACCTCTCCCTAGCATCTGTCTTCTCTCTCTCACTCCATCAATCTTTCCTTTACTCACCCCCTCTCTCTCTCTGTTCCCTTCCTGCCCCATCCCACAATCGGTCCTCTTCCACTCCTCTCTAAGCCTTTTTCATCACTGTCACCCAGTCCGGTAGACACCACCAGCCCACCACCCTGTCCCTGTGGTCACTGTGTTTCCTCAGCCCACTGGCCAGATCTTCCTCCCCCCTCCTCCTCACTGCAGACACGGAGTCGGTCCGCATCACTGCAGTACAAAAGGGAGAGCCGTCTGTCCGGCCACATGACGCCACACCATCCCACCAATCTGAACTATCCAGCTGCCTCTCCCTCCTGTATTAACGCAACCTTGGTGGGACAGCTGAGGTAATGCTCAGTCATCACTTTTATTTTTTATTTCTTCTTTTTAAATCCTGTAGTACCAGCTATGGAACACCAGAGGGCAGAGGTAAGAGATAAGCGAGATTACTTGCTGTAACGGATCCATTTGGCAATTCTTTGCGCATCGGGGGAGATTATCCTCTTTCTCATCTAGATTTTCAGCAGTTTGAATCCTGCTGTGTCATTAATGAGGCACCTGCCTTGATCTTGAACTGGCTTGCCTTTCACAAATGTTAAAAGGAGGCACTTTGCTCAGGCAGAACCTGACAGGTCTGCATTAGCTGTATTTGTGGGTAAGGTCTCACTCTTTATATGTGAGAGGCCAATAGCCTACATACAGACAGTGACAGCTGCTTTTCAATGCAAAGGTCCTTGTTTGGACTCCTTACAACAATGTCATTTTTATTTTCGTGCCGAGTATACCTGTCAACCGTTGCCACTAGTCATATTCTTACGTCAATAAAGCTTTTCAGGGCACCAACTGTTCTACTTGTGCAAATGACAAATTTAAATAATAAAATACTTGGCAAAGCTGAAGTACCTGTCTGGTTTCACAGGGTACATTAACACTGAAAATAATAGGTTCAGGAAGAATGACTTCAAGTGCTGAATTATAGATTGCAACTGTACTTGGAGAAAAGCATTTTAGTTAGAATTCAAGCACCAGTTCCATTGTAGCTAAATGCTCGTTAAGTAGGCTTTTCAAGCAAGATTATTCAAAACACTCATTCGTGTGATGAGTGCCTTGGAGGATACACTCTCTGGTATAAGAGCAGTTTTATGCCTTAATTTTTATTTATTTTATTAATTATAAGGAGATTAATGCATACCCAAATTACTGAGCTGCAGACCAATGGACTGCAATACAAATACAAAAATGGAGTTTCAAATGTCAACAGTATACATACAAAAAAGAGGGAGAAATTTTATTAATAAACAAAATCTTCTGAGATAAAATAGTGCAGCCTTCTTTTTTGTGTTTACATATTCTATAAACAATGTAGTTCTTCTTCCACTTTCATTTATGCCTGCTTTGGGTTCGGGTTACGGCTAGGGTTAGGGTTAGGGTTCGGGTTAGGGTTAGGGTTAGGGTCAGTCCCATTGATTCAGCCCCTTCCATCAATCCTGATATTTGCAGAAATAACCTCTGTGTGTACCTACTGCCTCTTTTCAGCAGGCTGCAAACCAGTTACTGCAAAATGTATGCAGCTAAAATGTATAGCCCCAATAAACTCTGGACTTCAGTCAAAACTGACATGGTTAGCATTGGATCCAGACCACAGCCTATTCATGAGCTACTGCATTAGCTGGATGCTCCACCCAGAAGCCCATGTGTTTGTCTTTAAGCCTGTCACAGCCTCAGGCACTTCAGGGCCTACATGTGGTGTACGTTCTTCCTGCCGCAATTCACCCCATAAAAAATAAGAGGACATACCTTGTATGCTGCCTCTCTCATGAACTGCTTGGCTGGCTGTTTCCAAATGGCTGGCACTGTGATCACCCATCTCACGTCCGCATTGTCAAACTCCGAGCCGGCCTGGTCACTCAGTTCCTGCAACAGAGAGCAATTGACCGTCACGTTTCTGTTGAATGGGTGGAGTGCAATGATCGCTACATGTCACAAAAAACATTCATTTGGCAAAAAGCATGGTTTCTCCCAGGGAGGGGCTCCTATTTACCTGTTGATGGACTTGGATGTTTGTGCTTACTCATACAATGACCACTGTTTTTGACTGTCTAACTAAGAAAGTCTGAAGAATCTCAGACACAGGGTTTTGTTTAAACTCCCACAATGCTCCTGGTCCTGAACTTTAAGCAACAGTAAATTCAAGTTCCCATTATCCATTTTCTCCACAACCACAGAATTTAAATATGTTCTTACACTGTTTATTCACACAGTTAAAGCTACACCACTGTGAGTACAGTCAGCAGAAGCTGTACTATAGTTTAGCCAGCACAGAATTCCAAATAATCCCAGCTCTCCCCTGTGATGCGGCCTTTGTTTTTGTGTAAGGATGGGACTTTAGAGTACCTTCAGTGCCTGGTCTTTGAAGAACTTCAGGGCATAGGCAAATATGTCCAGGGCTTTCACCCTCTTCCCATTGGCTGCATGGAGATCTGTATCGATGGAGAGATTCTGGGGAACATAAAGTAAAGCATGTTGGTTAAAGAAGCACAGCATCTCTTGGGTGACATTACACCTTCACCATTTAGCATGGATGTATATGTATAGAGTACCCAACTGCCACAGTTCTCCTCTATTAGTGGAGGACTGCAGAATCCCTGCAATTCAAACAGAATTAGCATTGCAGCAGTTTGTTCGGCTCCCATACAATCCTGTTTGTGCGGATCAATGGTTGTTGCATTATTTATCTGGCCACAAGCTAACTCTCCATGTTGTACAGATTCATATTTTACTTCAATTTCATTTTTATAGCTGAATATTTAATGGAGTAATACAGTTCAGTGACTCCAAAGAGCAGTGGCGCACTTCTAGCTTTAAACAAGTAAGTATCTCAATTCCAAAACCTCAACACCACACTTCTGAGCAAAAAGAAGCTATAGATTAACACTGACATGGGTAATTAATAAGTTAAATGCTGTGATTCATGAAGGAATATATATATTTTAAACAAAAGTATGTACAATCATTTCAGAGCATCACAGTTGTGCAACCCAGTGATGTCAGGCAGTCTTTAAATGGAGCAGGACTAAGGAAAGGTGTGTGTCCTTACCGCTGTAGTGTGGAGCTTCATCTTGAATTTCTCCAGGTAAAGCCAGTGCTTGGACTCGGTGGGGTCCAGGTCATGGTAGAAATCGCGAGCGGCATAGCCAAAACTGTGGAACTTCCTGTCAGGGGTCAGCAGGATGGTGGTTGGCGTCTTCTGATTGGATACCCCAGGGTCTCCTCCCTCCCAGCGCCTGTCAATCAAAAGCAGGAAAATGGTCATGTGATTCCCATCTGTTACTACACAATCACCACTCAATCTGAATGGGTGATGGAATTGGCAAGAGTATCCATTTAAACGCACCTACAGCCACTCGCAAAAAAATATATCAAATGTAAAAAAGAAAACAAACATTTGCAATTAAAACAGATAAACCCCGTAGAATATTTCTGCATCCTGTCTGAATTTCTGTTTTCCAATGTCTTTGACAATCACTGTTATCACATCTTCAACTGAAATATAATATCAAGTAAAAAGGAAACCTTAGCAAACAAATAACACCAAATGTTGACACATTTCCTTTATTAATGATGAAAGATGAAACACCAAAAGTAATCACTCTCAGTAACAGGTTATGCCACCTGTAGCATGCAGAACTTGAGCACAAACTGCTCATTTCAAGTCTTGCAACAATATCTCTGTGGAACATAGGTCTGCATTTTGATTGGACCATACCAAAACATTGAATTTTTCAACAAAACGTTGTTCTTCAAAGACACATGTGTGTTTCAGATTGCCGTCTTGCTGTATGACCCATCCGCTCTTGACTACCATGGTGGTGGTAATGCCAGGATTTGGGGATTGTTTGTAGCACCAGCACCTGATTTACAGCAGGGCTCCTTCATGGTTCCGAACCATGGCACTATTACCATGCTTGACCGTGGTTATGACATTCTTACCATGAAATGCTGAGCTTGATTTTTGCCAGACGTAACAGGGATCATGTTGTCCAAAAACAAAATCTCTCTTGGTGAGATTCTGGCATGATGGCCACCTTGGAGAAGACTGACGACAAACCCAAACTTTTTTCATTTGGAAAATGTGGCTGTGACTGTGGTTTTATGGAGCCCAAGAGTCCAAGAAATCACTCGGCACCACAGGTCCACAGCAATTTTTGTTTATTAGGGCTTGATGAGTCTCTCGAACCTGTGTTCTGAAATCTCCACTCTGATGATAAGGGCCCAAGTTAGCCAGATTTATATTGAATACGGCTGTCCCAAAGCAGGCCTGACTGTTCACCACAGAATTCACACAGCTAATGCTAATTACCTCTTTATTAGGCTGAGTTAACTAGAAGATGAAATTGTTTGCAAATGCTGTTGTTTAAATCAAACAATCATGAAAACAAATGAAGGAATCTGAACATTTTGGTTTAATTTTTTCAATCAGAATGCCTCTATGTACTACCACACCCAACCAAAACATCTGACGAAATTCAATGTGACAAAAAAATGCTAAAATTCAGACAGGGAAAATATTTTCTCATATCACTGTTAGTCGGTACAAATAACACACCAGACATTTATAAGACTCTTTGGTAAATGCTTGATACATCCAACCAAACATATTCCTTGTTTTTCTTTAAATATCACGCTTTTCAACCAATGCAAACTGCTTATGTTTTTCCTCTGTAATTTATTTGTGTCCAGCATATTGAGGGGAATAAAAACTTCACAAAAACCAGCACTGACACCCCCAGACTGCAATATCTTCATGGCAAATTGCTTTAATTAGGAAAAAATGGAGAGAAAGGACTCCATCAAGCACGTATAAGCTTGAGCTGAATGAACAATGGGCAAAAAAATCTTGGATTTTTGGCAATTAAGAAGATGATAATTAGCTTAATTCCCACAGAGCGTTGACTGTGTTTGGTAAGTGCACTGATGAGCTTATCAGTGAGAGAAATGTACTGTAAGGGGGCAATTGGAAAGACGTGGGAAATCACAGGAAGGTGACGGCTAGTCTATACCATGAAAAACATTACCTGACCCCCCCCCACCCATGGGATGTCTTAATCATGGCGTATTCAGGCACTTTCCCTGAAACCTGACTGTCTAACTTGTATTTTATTCTACATTATGATGTGCTGTGACAAAAGTCGATGGGCTTGAAGAATAAAAGATTCCTCTACTCTTCCTCACACATTCAACTGTCTTCCCATTTGGATATGCCCATGAAGGGCATCCATACACAATGGAGACAACAGAAGAGATGTAGGGTAAGATGGGGAGAGGGAAAAAAACTACTTCACTAAAAATATGTCCTTGTTTGACATTCAGCATTTAGTCATTTTACTGTGAGCTTTAAGGTAATGCATACAGCAATAGAGACCTCTTCAGATCATAAAATTATGAATAATGCATTTCTATTTCATATAAACATGCCACATGTGTTCACACGCTTATTGATCAGTGGGGGTAGCCCCAGTACATGACAGTCACTGAAAAAGGCATGGGGTTGCAGGCTTGCAGACTTTGAACTCTGGCCATGAATACACATGGGTAGACCCATGAAATGCCTGGTGAATGGACCAAATATGAGATCAGTTACACTCCTAAAGTTACACTCCTGAGAAAACCTTCTTGGGTGCTGCAGTATTTCATGCTTCCTAAAGCCATATACTTTATTTGACTGAAGTCAATGCTGTGAAGGTTTATGTGAGAAAGATATACAGGAGGAACTAAATGCAAAAATAGGACTGAAATGGGAATGTAGATTGTATAAAAACATCCTCACTGATAGGAAGTACGTATACAGCGCATTTTAAAAAGCCAAATGGTTCATCAGAGATAATTACAGGGTTATTGGAGATAAGTGAAAGGACTGAAGTCCTCTTTAAATAATACCCAAGGACTTAAAATACAGGAGTAAACTGTTTTTGCAAACTGCACTTATAGCAGAAATAAGAAATAATTATGAACATTAAATCTAAATCAACAATATAATGTCTGTGGGAAGGATTAAAACTGCTAACATTCATCTTTATAGCATCAATTTGGCATTATAATACAAAATGTCAGTATGGCCATTATTTATCATTTGCGATCAACAACAGATGGCACTGCAATTACCAGTTGTGCCACAAAACAAAACATAGTCCATTACTCTAAGCAAATATTAAATAAAAAAGAAAAACAGAATTGAAACATCAACTCTCATAACCCTACCCAGTTTCTCTCTGTAAGTCTGGATATGGCAAAACACACAAACCCAGATCCAGCAGTTGGAAAAACCATGAAAATCACAGTTGTGCATCAGAATTATGTTTTTGGTGTTGCCGATTCAACTGTGTTGTATCCTCTACCTTTGTTTAATATTGCACCACCCAACTAAGTTGGGTTGTATCATCTACCTTAATATGGTACTGTTGGGAGACAGTTCTGGAGAGTGGCAGTGTTTGAGAATGTGTATTAGAATAACAAAGGGATGTCGCCACATCTGACCAGAGCCAAATGGCGCCTCCTGTTAACGACCTGCTACCTGCCGTCTGGGGAGCGCAAGGTTCCCCATTACCATGTATGGGTCTCACTTCCTGGGGTTGCATTGCCATCACATGCAAATGTAATCATTGAATGTTTTGCTCTGTGCTTCTGTTCCCTTGGCTGGCTGTGTAAGTAAACTTGTCTGTCTTCAACTGCGAACATGGGATCCATCTCTTCATTAACAATATGGTTGTTTTTACTCATTTTTGGGTATTTGGTTATTTTCCAACTAAGAGCAGAAGCTATTAAGCCTAGTGGTTCTGTGCTAATGCAGCCCTTCAAGTTTAGTTGACAAGGTCATTCAGGCAGATCATCATCAAAAATGATCCGCGGCCTCCATTTTGGGTCAACCTCCACACATTTACTATGTGTGATCTGTAACCTAGCTGCAATAAATAACCACAAAGCACTTTCCGTTTCTTCTCAAAGGCATTCCCAGGAGTCTGTACTCCCAACTCCATGTATTTACTTTGTGCTCCTATCTGACAGAGCAGACATTTGCTTAAGGATTCACAGAGCATTTGGCCAAATCCAAACCAAATAAACTTTCAGGTCCTCAGCAATCCTTATTGTCCTTTCATTGCTGTTCTGGTGGCAACGGTGAAAACATCTCACTCGGCATTAGTCTGACTCCCTGAAGTTAATGATCCAGAGAGACAGAGCTCTGATTTATAATGCTCAACGTCTCTCAAGTGGCTTTCACATTTCACTGCCCAGAGTGTGGACCTTATGGGCCATGATAATAAATAATCCACTGGTACCTGTAGAGATTGTCAAAAAATGTTGTTATCTGCTAATATAACATTATTAGCCTATTGCTGATTCTGACAGCTCAACAAAATCTTTAAGGTCTTATTAATTATTAATTAATCGTATTGCAGCATACACACTGACATAAATTTGTCATTACCAGAAGACATAACCCTGCGCTCACACCAGGAGTGACTTTGTCGCTGTATGTCGCCAAGTCGCTGTGGCTTGCAGCCAGCTTGTGTGCGTTGCTAACATAGTTTTGAGGAGGTGGGCTCCAAATGTATTGACAGGAGATGGATCAATTTTCTACAAAAAAATGTATATACTAATAAATATTATAAATATGTATTATATTTTATATTATATGTTATATTTGCATCGTCTGTGCTATATTCATTGTGAAGTTGTATGTTTATATTTTCTTAAAGGCAGGTCTATTACTATTTCGGCCAATATATGCGTGACCCCACAGATCAGGTGCATTCCCACTGAAAAATATGCTTTGGAGGGAATTTATTTTCCTATAAATTGTGTGATCTTGCTTCAAACACTACCGTTCCACTATGGACCGCAAAGTAGCATTTGCATTCACCACCGGAGATCCTTGCGGGTGAACAGTATTCTGCAGACCCACAACAAGCACTGTGAATTCCTTTTACTTGACTAAACCTCACCACTCATCTCAACAATCTCGGGGATCTGCCTCCATGCATAATCTTTTTTATTAACGTCCCTGTAAATGGACAGGGATACATCGTACAGGACAGGAAGGCCAGCAACAGCTGCAATCAGTTTCTCCTTCATGTCGGCTATGGGAACTAAAATGCTAATATAGGACATTAAGTTTAAAAAAATGGTTTCTCAGCGAAAGAATATGAGGAACATAAATGATGGCTCCCCTGAATGTGACCCCACTTTAAAAACTCCCACAGCATTTGACCCCTGACCCCATAAGGTGCATATTGGTTCTTTTTTTTTGGAAATACAACTGTATTATATGTCCTTCTTTACCATATGAAGTAAATATAAAGCTACAAAAATTACCAATTATTTTATGTTTGCAGGCATTGTCGTTTTACAAATACACCTTAAAACGTACTGCCACAATATACACCGCATCGCATGCAGCCACCATTTTTAAACGCAGAATTTCAGTGTTCGCCCTGGCACTCAGCCTGTGGGAGGTGATGCTGACATGAACATTCAAACTTCAACCTTAACCTTGTCCTGCAGAGTTATGCTCCAGCTACCCCCCCTGCATCTGTAAATCAGTGTTCCCCAGGGAGGAACCCAACAGTTAAATTGGTCCAAACCAAACAGTAATTAGTTAAATTGAGTTGTTAGGTACTCAGATAAAAAACCAGTCACTGCTGACCTCTAGAATACAAATGTATACCTTGGAAAACTTGTTACTTGTTATTACAACACAAGAATAGCTCTAAATTATGAAGGCAAAAATAGAAAAAAGTCCATTAGGGAGGCAAGCCAGCTGGACCTTCATATAGCTACTTCTTGCGCTCAAGGAGAGGCAAATCTATACTAGACCAAACCTAAAATGTGCATGTGCAACAATTTTTTTGTTTAAAGTATCTGCCTGGCAACAGACGGTACAAAACAGAACCTGATGTAGTCTACATTTGCCAGGTGGATCATCCATCCATTCCTTTTTGTATGCATGTTCAGTACTTGCTGGGTAGGGAAAACAGGTGCCCTATATATGCTTATGCATGGGTGTTAGTTTGCATACAGATTCACTCACATCAAGCTAAAATTTTATAAATTATGGTGTTTTTTGTGCATACAAAAATGAGTCCCAAGGATGATTGGATTTAGAGATCAAATTTTAGGGTGGGACACTTCTGTGTACACCCCCAAGGTTAAAGCTGTTAATAACATGCCCATAAAAGGCCTGCAGGAAATACATACCCACCTGATTATGTCTCATTGAAAACATCAGCGATCTAAGCCATGACAGTGTCATCTTCTGAGTAAATGCATGATGTCATAGCATGTGCTGTGCTACTGTAGCCGTCCCACCCTCCCTACGCCCCAGACGGAGCGAGGCTGTGTCTGTGGGCTGCAGGAGTCTCTTTATAGCCTCCATCTCTCTCTTTCTCTCTCTCTATCACCCTCGCTGTGGCTTTGTCTATGTCACTCTCTCTTCCTTCCTTCCTTATGCCCTCTCTCTCTGTGTTACTGACTTACTTTCTCTCCCCCTTGTGCCTACTCTCTTTCTGTTCTCTCTCTCTCTCTCTCTTTCCCTCCCTTGCTCAGACACGTTTTCTCTCTCTCTCTCTCTTTGTCTCCTGCTCATTCGCTCTCCTGCCTGCTGCATTGCAGTGCTGGCTCACCTCATGGTGTGTATGCACTCTGGCTCCTTGGTGAAGCTGTAGGCGTAGCCGCTGGACGTGGTGCCAAAGTCGATGGCCACCACCACGGCAAACGTAGGGCCCGTCGGCACATTCTGGTCAGTGTCCTTCTGCACAGGAGTCAGACACAGAAGGTGAACACAGAGCACTTCAAGATGGCTTGAGTATACGAATGGAAAACTGTATTTACATTGCATTCTTGCATTTATAACATTTTGGTTGTGACAAATACAGCTTGACATCACAGTGTAAATAATTAAGCAAGTGAATTTTAAGTAAGCAGCAATGGAAAATGCATAGTACATCTCTGCTCTCTGACTGCTGGTTTACAGTCAGGAAAATCATCGTAAAACAGGGGGACACAAGTTTGAATAGAATCTTTTTTTAACAATATATTTATTGATTTTTCTTGATGTATAACATGAAAAACAGCAGCAACAAACACCAACAAAGCGAACATCAGTCAAACAAACAGCAATAACCACAACAAAAGTTAACAGCAACAACAACAAAAAAAAGAAACATCTAAGACAAAACAGAAGTGGTCCAAAATCAGAAAACAATTACATTACATTTTACAGTGGTCTGATCCAATAGGATAAAACATATTTGGGACATATTTCAGATGACACACAGCGCCAGAGAGCCAATCAGATATCTCTCACCACCACCCCACACGCACACAAAGCATACTACACTACCCAGAGTTCCCCTCATTAGCCAATATTTCACCCACATCACTTTGTTCAACAAAATCTCAAAAAGGTCCCAAAAGGTTACGCTTTCTTACCATAGAGTGTGAAGGAGACAGGGGCGTGATTCCAGGATCCCCCAAGCTCTTCGCAGGTGATGGATTGACTGCATCTGAGGAGAGAGAAGGAACCGATAAGGGATCCTGGTACAGGGACTCAAGCCTCAGGCAATAAGATTATGTTTAACTGTCATTATCTACCACAGCAAGTTGTACTGCAACAAAGTCTTGCTCTTGGTAAATGTAACAAAATCTGTACAAATATTACAGAGAAATATGACATTCTAAAAACTCAAACATAAAACTCAAATATGAATAACTCTGTACACATTGTATTGGATCCTGGATATTGACCTGTTTTGCTGATAAAAGTTCTACCGAAATTTCCCCTCAATGGACTAAGTTATCACTTGACAGAGATGCTACCATTTTAAACAACATACCGAAATAAACATAAGAAAGAACATTTTCAGAGTATTGGCAGTTAAACAGTAGTACAGCACTGTTTTCTTCTTTATTACACAACAAAATATCCAGATATTAACTTACAGAGTACATCATATATGCACTTAATCAACGCAATTAGCGTGATCATTTTGGCAACTATGTTTTTGTGGTCACCCAAAAACTGGAATAAGACAAGAATCTGAAATCAATACAATACAATACAATATTCACCGCACTGGATTTCTGCTGTATCCGATCAAACAAACACTAAAAATCTCTGAGGTTCAGTAACACATAAGAAGCGATGGCGAGTCAATGGAGAGGCATTATAGGAGTGTGCCCGTCTACATTATACATACAATAAGATCTATCTAATGGTCAATGATGCATTCAAGAGACATGTAGAAAGATCACAGTGAGATTTCATTTGTTTTCTTCCAGGAACCATGAAGCTCTATAACAAAGAGCCAAACTCTCCCTCTATATATGTTAGAGCACATGACCTGAAAAACCATCTCATTTGCCCAAGATTTAAAGGCATCTGACAGAGAAGCTAAATATACTTTTATGTCCAATTGGTGTAACTGATTCACACTGCCCCACTAGGTAATTATTAATTTAAGTACTTATGAAATAATAAGCTCAACACATTAACGCTATGTGATGTTTTCATGTTTTCTGTCCGCTTCAAGGAAAGCAAGTGAACTCACGCAATTAAACCTACAGTGATTTGCAGTACCAGCTGTTATAGGTAATGTAATAAAGGTAACAATTGAGCACAAGAAATGTAAATGTTACAGAAGAGCCTATTTGCTCAGTATGCAAATGGATCACAGAAGATTTAGCCAATGGTACTTACTAACAACACATGAAATTATCAGTGTTGGGCTCACTACACATCAAATTTGCATCATGTTTCACTTTCACCTCAACTAAATTTAGCCCAGAGGAGAACCAGTTATAGGTATAAAAAAAAACTGTTCCTTACATTTCAATTTACTTCAGAGTACTTAGCCCACGTACTGAGCCTCTTAAACACAATGACATTTTCAGTGAATTAGAGACCGTATTTGTCCAATGGCACAATCCTCATTAGCTTCGCTTAATAGCACTTGATAAAGGTCTTAACAATTCAAAATAATAGCCCTGCCCGTATATTTAAAGTGGCTTGAGATTGTCTCGCAACAGGACATTGTTATTTTGTCAGTTTTCCAGATTGCTTGCTTTTTCCCCCCACGGAGGGACTGAGTGGTCAGAATCAACACAATGCACTTAACTGGGCAATTACAGTGCTGGATTAGGGACCACCTGTAGCTAGCCTCCATCTAGCCAGTCAAATTTCTGTAACCTTGAGTTTTATTTAAAAGATGACAACAAAAGTAAAATCAATACTCGAAGAGTAAAATGATTGTCCCTAATGGTAAATGTATTTGAAAGTACCGTTATACAAAGAATGACTCACTCGTCTATGCTTTTACAGTTTGTGTGTAGTTTTTTTTTTTTTTTTTGAAGTTGCATTCACTGGTTAAAAGACCTTTGGTCAGTTTACCCACTTGACGGGAGATTACATCAAGGTACATTAAGTTCTGTAGCGTGAACATCAATATAAACAATTTCCCTGGAGAAATGAGTACACCATTGGTGATTGAAGCATTGCTAAATTTGGCATTAATTTCTTGTGCTCATTTGGTCCTACACTTTCAATACTTAGCTCATTCGATGTGTTCAAAACAGTACGGGGGGAAATTGAAATTCAAGAAGGATAATGGATTTCAAACTGTGTCTTGCATGTATGTTTACTATGAACCAATCAATCCTTTGATAATACAGATTTTCATGTTTATTTGACTACACTTATCCATGACTGCATGCTTGCATATGAAGGTCTGTTCTTAGATATTTGTATATTGCCTTTGAGATGGATGGAATTTGGCAAGGAAATATACGTGTTCACATTTTTCATTCTCAAACAATTCTGACGGCAAGCACACTGACACTATACATGTACAAATTTGAGTCATACAACCATGCCTTATTTTACACGCTAAAAGTACAACCATTTCAAAGACACAACAAATTTACCAGGGTGTTGCTGTGATTACAAAATGGCTGACATTTTTAATCATCCAAACACACTCTATGTCCAAAAAGCAGCAGACTGTTTTGTTGAAGTAGGGGCTGAGAAAATAAACACCGAACAGACTCAGAAAGGCAGTGTGTGATGAAGCCGGGAGATATCACATCCCATCCCACCCCCATAACAAAATGGGATAGTAGAGCAGTCTTGCATGGAATGTTATACAAATCCTGACAGGAAGTGTGGGGGGTGGTGGGGTCAAAGGGGAAAACTCCTCAGTGAATTGTCTGCTGTCAAGGTCTGTAATGGTCTGGATTCAACTATCAACATCCAGGTTTCTCCCCTGAAGACAAACTTAGCATCCAGGGTTTAAATTAGTGGGTCACCAAGGCATTCATGTTATGCCTTGGTAAATACAATAAAATGTAATCTGCTAGCACAAGCAGCTGGTACCACCACAGTGAATCAAATGCCAGTTGGAATATAAGGTGAGTTAAACACACACATTGCTGTCCAGTTTGTAAAGCATTATTCATAGGTACCCTTTAGAAGAATGCAATTTCCTCAATAAGACATCAACCTTTTAAAAGCTTTGAAAGGTAGAATTCCATGGGAAAATGGTATTATGCTTCAAAAAATAGGAATCACTCATTTATCACTGTGATTTCATGACTTGTAAAACAAAATTGTAGCATCACAGAGAATACCGCACTTGTATTCATCTCATTTTTTCCTTCATTTTTCTTCAACAGTTATTCATATTTGTAGGACGCGACAATACACAGTCAATTTACGAGAGTATACAAACTTGCACTGCCTCCCAAAGCAAACTTCAAGGTTATGTTCACCTTTCACTCCAGAAGCTATGCTGCATAGCCGCTAGTTTTCCAGCTGCTACACACAGCATGTACACACACAATTCAACAGAGGGGTCACTCTTGATCACACCAAAAGTAATACTACTATAAATTCTGGAATACTATAAACATCCAGGAAAACAGACACAAAATTACCTGTTTAAAATTACCACACAGTTCACTAGTTCTATGATTCAAGAAAAGTCATTCAACCCACATAAATAAATTCTACGATTCAAGTTGAAAACCTTTAAATACAGATAATACTGCCACAAATCACACTCATACATGCTTTGCAACACACACCCAACACCAATTTCAGCATAGCAAAACCACTGCATCTTATCACAGCTGATTTGTTTAAAAAAAAAAAAACTCAACTATATGAGCATTAGGCACCGCATGCATGTAAATTTTGACATTCAAACACAGACACTCTGACTCTACCAACAGCTCAAACTTGGCTTTCACAGGAAATGGTGGCTCCAAATAATGGCAAGGTGATTGATTAATCCATTTCAAGCGTTTGACCGTTTGACCCAAAGTGAGAAGCCAGAAAATGGCATCTCTAGGCTCTCTCCTCAGACAGCTGAGTCCTATCTACTGAATTAGCCTCAATTGTGCGAGGACGGAAAGCGGTCTTCGTTCACCGTCCTGACCCCTTTCTCTACAAATGCAACAACACGGACCCGGAATGAAAAGGACTAATGTTCAGCATGCCTATTTACAAAATTAGCAATGAAACCCGGTGAACTAACATAAGTTGGGGAAAAAATGGATGTTGAACTCCTGGAGGTATTCTGGCTGAATGCCCTGTTAAATTTGTTATGGTGTCTGACCCAGCTTTTTTTCTTTTTGGAACTCCATGTGCCTTACTCCTCCCATGTTGATTCAGTGGATGACTATGAACACATTTAAAAGGCAAGCGTAAGATAAGCATCAATTCATTTGTTAGCATTTTGCAGCTACCAAAAACCTGGACCTCAGAATGCAAAGTACTACCCCATATTTGCTTCATCCATGCACTACACCAGCTGAGACTAATTAGCACAACTCTTCAGCCAGGTGGATGAGCTAATTAGTGACACCTCCAGTTTAAGTGCACAGATAGAACAAACACATGGCAGAATTTTTACTTTCTGAAGCTTGAGTTTTCCACCTTCAGCTGCTGGCTAACAGACGGATTTAACACCTGTTCATACGGCAAACTCAGAGATAAAATCATTCATGTACAGTGTTATGCCAGCAGGGTATCCATGCCAAGACTATGCCAGACCTTCATTCATCCTCATATAATTCTCTCATTCCTCTTACCACACCAAACTGTTCAGCTACTCATACTTTCACTACAGCGGCATGGTTCATTGTGCAACACCATTTTCAAATTACAGGATGTCCCATTTAGCTACACTCATCAGGATGAGTCAGTCTGGCAATTTTTTGCAAATAGTAAATAAGGATAATGCCATACAAATCTGATTAATTATTCACCATATTATTTTTGAAATAGTGAAGCAAGCAAGTGGGGAAAAAACCCCCAAGAATGCACATCTGGAGAGGAATTAGCACATCACACACACAAAATATAAAGTCTTGCCAAAGGTAATACAACTGGCTGTAAATACAACATTAAAATACAAATGTTCAGGATTCTCCTTTAATTTTGGCTTTTGTCTTGAATTCTACCAAGGCCCATTAAAGGCAAGCAAAGGCATACTGACAGTTTTGACATGTGTGTATTTCTTGATGCAATCAGGGTTTTTCCAAAAGATCAGTATTTATGACACAAATTTTCAGGAATCAGGAATACCATATTTTAACAAAGATAACTAAAAGAAGTAACCAAAACGTAACAAAACGTGCTTTGGCTGCTCTGCATTTGCAATCCAATGTTATTTCTTTTGGCATCCATGATAATATATGCAGATACAGATTTAGTATCATGATAAAATATCTGGAGCAAGAACTTAACGAAATATGACAAACGGCATTCCATCTGTATTATCAAGAGGCTGATACCTTCCCCTCCAAGATGAAGGTCCAGACCCTAAGGCTTACACTATATTACACATTTAGCTGGCCTGTGAGCCATTATACTTGATGAATTACAGGAAGTTTAAGGAAAAGCTATTTTAATAATAAATCATTAATTGTTAACATTCCACTGTATTGAAAGAAAAGGACCTGTGCCTTCTTATGAAAGTCACTATTACATCATAACAAATCAAAGCAAAAATAATAGAAAAAAAAAAGAATTAATGTCATGTATAGTAATTAGAATGCTGTGCTTATCAGTGATTCAGTGTTTCTGTATCTCAGACTTCTAGATCTCTGACGTTCTGCACTGTTAAATTAAAAACCCTATTAGTACGATGCAGCAACATTTTACCAATAACCAAAGCTACATTCTCCTAGTAGCAGAGGGTGAGGCAAAACACAGTAGAAAAAAAACAATGAACTACCGACACCCATACGTACAATGGCACCCCATTAAAATCACTGTTACGCACATCCACTGCCAAAAACATCTATCAAAGAGCTGCATTCATAGAGTTGGGGGGGGGACCGGTTTGGTTGTCGCTCCTTCTTTGAGAGAATGTCCCACTTCTTCCACAGTCTGAACGCCCATTCATGATGTGCCACAGCAAGCCATCAGTGTGTAGCAGAGAGGTCGAACTTTTCCTTTTTTTTTCAAGCAGGTCCAGCTGGCAGCCTTCCCAGATATGCGAAGTGGGGAAACAAGCCTCCCAACAGCTGAAGACCAGGCAGAACGTACTGCGTGCCCCCATCCTCCCCCCATCCCCAGCCCCCGACACCATTGCTCACACACACACACACACACACATAGCTGAGTGATTCCAGACATGCTTTAAAACCATGGGTATGTACTACGAAGGCCTCAAAGACGCGCGGCCAGAGCCAAGATTATCGCTCCTCCCACACAGAGTGGAAGGCGAAACGTAGCAGTGATTTAAGAGCAAGCCATGCTTCTCCCTAGCATTTTATGACAGCGAGTTTCCTTGACCCGTTAAGGTTCTCTTCATACACCACAAAAAGTGTACATTGTTGTATACTCTGTGCATTGCTAGGTCAACCTTTTAGGCTTTGCTTTGTGGATTGAAATGGAAATATCCAAGCTTTGTTAATGTTACTGAAACTAAGGTATGCTTTTAGATTAGTTCCAAGAAAAACTTGGAAACATTTTTTATAGATCTCTTTCTACCCTGTACCAACCTGAAGTCTTGATTCTGTGGTTCATTAAGGGATACTCAAACGTTTCAGCAACTGAGCACTTTCAAGTACTTACCAAGACTAGAGAAACACACATGTACCTGCTAAGAATACAGAAATATGCAAATACTGTTTTGATTTCTGAAAATTCATTGCAGAGAAATCCTCTGAACACACCACATTTATCTACATGTAGCAGTTATTAGAAAGAAATTCTCTAAGGTCTTCCAGGGACATAACCTAAAAAGCTAAATCTTCCAATGAGATCAAATGACTAACTGTTAGAAGTTTGAAAGTTCCAGAACATGTGAATGACCTTGTTTACTACTGTGGGAGCTAGCAAGCCATTTGTTAGATCCTGTGGTCTTGCTGGAAGAGTTATATTTTGATCTGAGTTGGGTTGGCTTCCCAATAGACCTAACAGACTTTCATTAAGTTTCCTAGCTGCTAAATGTGATCCACTGAATTGTTAAGAGGATTCCCCAAAAATGGACAAAATAGTCAAATTGAGTACCGCTTTAAAATGAAAATATGGCATGTTTCTTAACCTTTCCCAATGTTTCGTTTGTGCAAAAACAAAATGGCTTAATTACCAAAATGTTGGGTATCCCATTAAAACTACCTCCACAACAGGTGGATTCAGCATGGCCCGCCTTCTCAGCCAAAGACACAGGCTTTGACTTTTTGTCTCTTTACTATATTCTCTACAGTGGGGTCCAAAAGTCTGAGACCACTCGTGGAAGAGCTTCTGTTTTGCATTCTTTAGTAATGTAGTAATATTTTTTTAATCACAAATTATATTAACAATTTGAGTGAAAGGTTGAATCTTTGAAAAATGTACATGCATTTCCAGACTGTCTTAGTTTTTGGTGTGTTCCCCTTTGGCTTTAATGACTGTGTTCTGGAGCTGGCATGGACTCCACAAGTTTGTGCAAAACCTGATGACCCATGTTATCCCATGGTCTTTATGCGCCCAAAACTTTGCTGGCCTTTAAGTGCCCCCATAAATGTTCAACGAGGTCTGACCTTCTCTACAAACGCAATGACAGGGTCAAGGTCACAAATATGTTTAAATTTGACCTAGACCTAGTGCAGAATCTTACATTATTTCCTCTTCATTTTAAATGTCATAACTTTTCTTTGTTTTAAATGTGTAAAACCAAAATCCTAAAATTTCTGATTATTTCCACATTTACATGAAAAAAGTTCAAAAAATGTTCAATGTTGGCTCAGAGTTTTGGACCCTACTGCATGTATGAGTTCTTCATATAAACATGGTCTTCTGAGGTCAACCAATGATCACAAAAGACAATGCTAATAGAAGTGATTCATACATGATTTGATCACGTGGCCATTAGATGGCACACAAAACAGATGTCTACTTTGTCAAAAGCCATCACCTTCCAATATTGATTAGCATCATGGATGATGCTTGCACTCCTAAAGTGCAATCATGTGAGCCATTCCAGGTCTTCTCAGAATCCGAAACCGATAGCCATCTCTCTGTGGAATCTATCTGACACAAAAAATCTGTGTCCAGGAAGAGCTATCATGGTTCACAGTACTATATATAAAAGGAGTGTTATTTTCACGTCTCATTTGAATTTGAATTTTTCTGAATTAACATTCTGCCAAATAGTTTTAACGCTTCAAGACCTCCATTTTAAAATAAGTAATTATTTTAACAAATTCATAAGATTATGGAGTGACTGCTGCTGTTTTCTCAAGTTCCACATGTGGCAAATCACCATTCCATATTAAATTACTGTAACTACTGCAATTGCTTGAAGGCCGGCACCAGTTTAACAGAAAAAGTGCCTCAGTCAAAGATCAATTCATAGATTGTGTCTGCAATTCAAGGCCAAATTAGCTTCCTCGGCAATGAGTCTGCTTCCAGGACAAAAATACATCTCCATTACAGTGAGTGAAGCTTAAACTGATTATCATTGAAGCAGGGACAATAGAACAAGGTCTACTGTAATTTGATCAGCTCGATTGGCTTAGCTACCTCTCAAGAATCTGCGGTGGCAGTTTTTCCAGAGTCACTATCATTCTTCTCCAGAGTCACTTTTCCAGAGTCATCTATCATTCATATGAAACTGCACAGGTACAAATGGGATATTAAACATCATGATAATCACTGCAGACCCGGTGACATACATGTACAGACATACTGGTAAATTCCTATGTAGACTGCATCCCTTCAACAATTCAAAGCTTGCAAGATGCTCTGGTACACCTGTGAAATGAATGGACAGCAGTGAGGTCTGCACCTCCTTAACAATTTTCTTTTGTTTGTTTCACTTTCCTCACACAGTCTAGAATGTCCAGGTGTAACCAACAGCCCTCAATTATTGAACTGCTATGTGCATGGATTTTGGTTATATATATACCTGAGGGTAACAGCTTTGCTACAGCACATGCAACCCGCGCCTTATGCAAATCCCAACATATATGCAGACCCCATCAGATCCCGCATTGCTTCAGATCAGTCAACGCATGATAACACACAGCGTAATAATTTTACTTAAGAGTGTAAATACTGAAAACAAAATGGGGTACATTCCATGACAAGGTATCAAAGCCAACCATAGCTCTAATCTGACAAGACACAACGGTTGGTTTGAATTTGCCACATGCTTGGTGCAGTAAGGATTGAATGATGTCTGTATACCCTACTTGGTGGCCTAAAGCATACATCATTTTTTTGTTTATCCTTCAAGTATCCTCCTCCAGACCTCAAGTCCAGACATCTGTCACTCCGGCGTAGAATAAACAAATTGTATTAGCGGTATCCAGCTGGTTCCTTTGGGATTCAGTCCACATCAAGGGTGAAATAAAAGAGTGACATATTGACAGCAGAGCATCAGCTGCCTGAGGAGTTTTAAACATCGACTATAAACATGTCGGGAAAGCTGAAAGGCCGTTACTTCTTGCACATTTGACTGCCCACAACAGCAGACTAAAGCAAAAAAAAAAAAAAACAGTACAAGTTAGAGGTGCTAACCCCATTAAAGTGCAGCCTTCCCTCAATCTGTCACAGTAATGGATTTTTTCATTCATCCCACTATTTCATAAAGCAAAACTGGAATATCATCTCCAGAAAAACATCATAGTGCAGTCACATATTTTCTGAGATGAAATTGAATGAAATGATTTTTTTCGTTGTTGATGATATTACACCAAGAAATACCAAATGGTCAAAGATGAAGGTCAAAGGTCAAAAGCAAAGCTGAGGTGTTCATGGAGGAACAAGTTCTATAAACTGTTACAGACCTAGTGTGCGTCTCTACTTTCATGGAAACATTCATTGTTCATAAAATTGGCAACTTTTGGCTCCCATGGTGTCGGTTTCTGTATTTTAGATCTTGCATGAGCTGAGATGTCTTGACAAAAAACACATCACTGATGAGTGAGGAATCAAAGAGTTTTCAGAGCGCTTGTACTGAAATGCATTATGATCACAAATCTTTATGCAGCAAAAACAAATGTCAAGGTCTTCATACAGAACTTAGGAAATGGCAGCATATAAATATTCTTTCATTTTTATCACCACATGGTGATCCATGGAGTATATTCAACTGGTCCTAGAATGTTTCAAATGTGAGGAAGAAATAGACACAAATTATTAGTGGAGTTTGTTAAAACAAATTTTGGGAGAGGTTATCTTCAGACAACCCTTCACTCAAATACCACCATCCATCCAATCCGGTTGTCTACGCAGGTATTAATTGGCCATGTACCTTCTCTCCCATCATGCTCTCTGCCTCCGGCATCCCTCCCCCTCCCCATCTCCACCTTCATGTCTACTTCCCTTTCTGCTGTATTTCACCCTCTCTTCTGATGGTCAAGTGGGGGGATCACCTCACCCAAAAAATATTGTGATGCATGACATAGGCATGACACAGGCATGACATAGGGCTTGGAGTCCTCCCTGGACTCCAAGCCCAACATCAAATATCTATACTGATATACAACTTTTTTTACATTACAATAAACTCCTACCAATGGCATTCACATTTGTCTGAAGGTCCACTCTCCTGAATTGTTATAGCTCAAGTGATCACAATAGCAGGCCGTGTACCTGTTGTCGGAATGCAGAATGTACTATCCACTGCCATTGTAGTGTCGAGTGCACACTTGACATAAGCATCTCAACATGAAAAAAACTCTATTTATAGGAGAAATGTAAGCAAAACATGAGTGGGGGTATAAGAAAAGTGGATGAATAATGCAATATGCTATGTGCACTTGTAGAAATACAATTGCCAACAAACCTATTGTATCCTGTTGTGTTCAGCACGCGGTCCTTGCATTGCTGGGTGACATGGGAGAGGTGACTAAAGGAGTATGAGGAAGGAGGCAAGTCCCACAAAGCATGCGTCACAAGAACAAAAAGGTCAAACTCCTCAAAAGAACAATGGCCTTCCTTCCTTCTATTGTAGGTTGGAGACCACAATAAAAGCCCAGCACCAGGGCCGTATCTCATAATGGATTCATCTTTGTGACACAAATAAGTCAAAAATAGATCATATTTGAAGGCCTTTAGATGATTCTCTTGCAGAAGCCTCCTCTCACTTTAGTCTTGGCATGGCACAATGTTTGAGGTGCACACCCCTAGGTGCCGGATATTACCTCATTTGTTATCAGCTGCTTGGAACACACACTTGCTGTTGTTTCCAATCCCTCCTTCCTGTGACCGACGAGTAACACATAGCCCATATACCATATTGTGCTTCGACATATCTCCTTCGTTTCCCTTTCTGTTTTCCCAATAACAGGTGGACAAACAGACTAGGGGAAAACTGAAGAAGGCCTAACTTTTCCATTTTAGTTCTCCATTGTTGCATCATTGTCCCAGAAAAAATAAAAATATTACAGTGATACAGTAGGTCTGACGACCATGCGGTGTAAGCATGAAGGTAGTCAGCAGAGTGACTCAGACCTCATGCCTGCCTTGGTGACACACACAGCAGCCCATATGCGGGAATCTATAATTCTGTTGTTCACTCTCAGGACCATGTGAGGGACCTTCAATTTTAGAGAACATTTAAATACCAAAATCATGTGAGATGGTGCAAAAGCAAACCAAAATCAACACAGTAACATGTGTCGACCACCTCCCCTCCAGTAGAATAAATAAATACATTGCATGACATTATATATTGTATCTGTCTTTGTGACAGATTGACACCTGCATCAGGGAATGAAAGAGGTGGAGGTGATTTCAACAAGCAGAGGTCAGTTTCACTCTTAATGGTTCATCTGAAAAATGAGAATAATTTGAATAATTCAAACACTTATTTCAACAGCTCTTGAGCCCACACATGTACTGTGAATCAGACTACATCCATGAATTCCATGACATAAAGACAAGTCAGAGGTTAACTGAAAATATTATATACTGTGCAAAAGAATACATGCTTTAATCACAATCTGGGCAGTAATTAAAATCAAGACAATATATTAAGACTTTCAATGACGAAATTCTGAGAGCAGACACCGCAACAATTACTTTAAAGGATTAGTCCTATTGACTCACAGTCTAGCATTATGCACACAGATTAGCCTGACCATGATAATGTGATTTATCACCATTAATTTTTCAAGGACATCACATAAACACATTCTCCAGAATGTTCTCTTTCAAATGCAGCCAAGGGTTTTATCATATGAAAGGCACACACTTAAGCTGCTATTCAATCTAATCAGCAAAGCACTTTGTTATCATATGAAAGTATCAAAGTCTATATAAATGTCTTTTTCTTTTTTTACTCCCCCCATTTTGCTATTCGTTTCCATTACGACAGAAATCACAAGGATGTGTAAGAGAAATGCATAAAGTAAACAGAAGATATGTCTTATACAGAAGATACTTAAAAAACATGATAGCGGATCTAATGCTTTCACTGCTTCCCTGCTCCACCACCAAAGATAATTTTAGTCAGAACTAAAGTTAATTATTTAAGAGTGTGGAATAATTCAAAGGTTCTCTCCAGTAAAATTGCCCAGGCCTGTGATATGGAGAATGACGTGATCTCTGGCTGCTGGGTTATTTGGGTCAGGCTGTTTCAAGGTGTGGTTCCACTAGTACAAACCACTGGGCCAGACAGTGCAAGGACCACAACCTGCAAATGGTCTCAATATGCCAGACTGTACACACTCAGTTTTTTCCTGTTTCCATTGCTGTCTTTTTACTACCAGTTCACTGAGGTTCTCACATCATACCAATGAACCAAATCAACATAAACCTGTCTGCTTGACTGAAGTTCCATATGTATGGAAACATCATTGTGGACTGGCTGTGAAATGCTGCTAGACCTCCCATACACTTGGATTTTGGAACACATTTTTAGGGATTTGTTTGGGTTTTCTCCTAGTTTTTCTCCACCCCTAACTCAGCGTAATTTTTGGTCCCCCAATGCAATCTTCTGCTGCTGACTCAGCTCCAATTCAAGTGGCAATGAACCCTTGCTTCTTTCCACACTGCAGATGCACCACCAATCACATACTGCCTAAGTCATCAGAGGATGATGAGGTCAGCAAACATTGAGGGCTAACGCTAGCTTCCCAAACAAATTTTTTTCTGTGTGCGCCATCCGGTGGACCCCTCTCAAAGGGATTTTTTGAAGACTGATTAATTCATATTTTGCGGTCACACTGACTTGCAAACAAAAGAGGACAATTTTGAAATGCGGACCACTTCAAGATTCTGGACCCAATGATCTTAACTGTGCTGGGGAATTCTGTCAACAGTGGGATAGCTTGAATTTCTGTTTACCCGCATTTTTACACTGCCACACATTCCATAACCACAAATAAACTACAAAAAAGGTATACATTGTATTCAGGGAATTTGAATTTCAAAACTGTTTTTTTGATTACAGAAGTAAAATGCTGTAGGTTGTCAACAATCCAAAATGCTAAGAAGTGAAGCTTGGACTTTCAAAGAACTTTGAACTGTCAAAAATGTGTTTTATAAATAAAAAGATACACACATTACTCAAAATAACACAGTCGTATTTTACCACAGCCCTGCAAGTTTAGACTGTCAAACAGAGCGCAAAAATGTAAAACATTGATAGTGAGTAAATGATTGTAAATAATCAACTCGCTTTCAATGGAGCAAAACATTGCTGACAATGATGAATGAATGTCCTTCGTCAAAAGTAGCAGTTTATGTTTTGTAGAATTCTGGAATCTGTGGAATCATGTTTGAAATGTAAACACCAGATTTATTATGGAAAGGACATGCTGGAACAGAAGGAATTAATTAGGGCACCTCCTCTCTACACACACACACACACACACACACCAAGATTGCATTCCACTCCAATTTGTTGTTGTCAAAATACCCGGACACCATCTTATTTTGGGGTCAAGCATTGTTCCAAAAGCCAACCCAGCCGAAGGCTTTCTACATCTATATGACAAAACACAAAGCAAATCTAAATTATAGATGTTTACTCCTCTTTTTATAATAACTTTATAAATAAACAGACGTTAACACTGACAAGATTAGCCGTTGGTTGCGTAGCACATTCGCCAAAAGCACTCCAGGATATGAAGCACTCCATCTTAAGTTCACAGGCCGTGGATGACAGCCTACACAGAGAAGCAGCATTCCATATGCATACATGCAAAGTGCCTTGGTCTGTAATATGACCGTGGCTGACCGCCAATGGAGGACAGATGGTTTTCGTTTCATCGGTTCCCGGGAGAACCTTAATTCTTCTCGTCACACAGGCAAGATGCGGTTCCCGAGAGAAGTGGCTCACAGGCTTCAGAGGATCAATCTTTCCTGCTTTTTCCTCCCCATTTCCAACATGGCCCCTTCAAGGGAAGCAAAGCAATCCAAGGCCATCTATGACCTGATACAGTGTGGGACTTGGTATTTCCTCTTCTCAGTTTGGGGGCCTCTTTTCTGTATCTTTAACTCCACCTCAACTGTACTTCAGTAACTGATTTTTATGAGGTTCCTTTGAAAAAAGAAAATATAATAAATATGACATTTCCATTGATCTGTCCGGGGTATGACGCTTGCACACAATGAATGAAATTTTTAAAAACAATATCCTTTGAAGACTGACATCTAAAAATACTGTCTGTGAAATTACAGTTTTGTTTTTTTCATTCTCTGCCAGTGTTTTGTGCTTTGCATTATGATCGTGAAATGAGAAAAGCTGTCTTAGAAAGCAGCCACATTGTTTCTTTATTAGTGTAATGCGAACAAGTTTAAATGTTTCCCACTGGCGGATTATGCACGTCTACCCATCTCTGTCAAAACAGCCATATAGGTTATAAATAAAGGTTATGTTATTTGGTGATGGATTATAACACAAATTCTGTATAAACACAGTACTTGCAAACATTACATCTGCTTAAATGCTTAAATGATACAAGATATTTTTGACATGATGCAATATCTGGTCATGATTCATTTTGCATCTATATGCAGACCCAGCATGTAAACAGCAATATAAAAATCATGGAACCATAAAACTGGAAAAGTTAGAACCTACTATTTAAACATTATTTTTAATGTACTCAAAAATTGGGAAAATATGTGTGTGTGTGTGTGGTGGGTCCAGATTCATCCACACCATATGAGTGACAGACAAAATTATTAAAAATCTTGAACATCATTTTGGATATTGCTCTTTTGTTCAGGCACTTGTAATTGTTCTCTTCCTGACATTGCCATCTTCATTATCAATAAGGCAATAATTACTTGTTGCCACCTTATAATGTCACAATTAAAGCAGCAATACCAAAAACATAATGTGAACAAATTACACTGATGCCACTATGTCACCAGAGGCCTGAATATCCGCAAATGTGGATCACTGTACATTTCAGTAAAATCGAACCATTTGGAGTAACCTTGACCTTTGTGAAGCTTTCAATAAGATGGTCATAAATTTCCTGCATTGATCCATGGTTACAGATAGGTGTGCATGGCATGAATTGAGCAGCAGAAAACGCTACAGCTTGTCAATTGCATCAGCTGTCATTTTGTGCTGTTGTCAGAACCATGCTTTATTTTGTCTAATCCCTGTGTGTATGCATGTGTGCGTGTGTGTGTGTGTATATATATATAGAACAGCTTCATCCTTCTTGGAATTCTACTATACGGATTTTGGAATGTTGACAATTCTTCACAATTGGAATGCCTCTAGTTCTAAGAGAGATGAAACCTACTTTATATTCCACATTCCAGAACTTCCCAATAAGTCTGTGGAAAGGCTGTGGAAATGTTTGACTTTACCCTGGTGAAGCCACACCTGAATCCATTCAGTATTGCAGATGGAGCTTCATAATATTCCAGTCCCAATGCAAGTCAGACACACTGAACTGTCATAACTGATGACAAAATGTAGTCATTCATTAACTGACTTCATTAAACTTGTATATTCAATTCATGTGCTACTTGTACGCACAAATTATATTCAACAAGCTTTGTTGTGTATTCAAATCATCTCCCCTTGTCTCTCAATGTCAGCACAGCTGCAGTGACTCAGCCATTGAGGTCTATAGAAATCAGGATGAGAAACTCAAAATCTGCAGAAACCACCTTCTTCCATGAGAGAATTTAATCAATCAGCCACTTTCAGTAGATACTCAACCCCCCTCCCCCCACCACACACACACACACACACACACACAGTGCAAAAATCTAATTAGTGGATTTAGATGTGCAAGGTATTCAGATTATATAACAATGGTTGTTCACTGTCATCACTGTCAGCATTTGCAACATTTTAGTACAAGCTCATTATTTAGGTATAAACTGAAGCTGCACATCCACGTAGAGCTAATAAATGAATTTTTAAGTAGCAAAGACCATGTATTAGCAGGAAGTTAAAAAGATGGGTTCCCTCAGTGAGCAAGCCAAATGCAAAACTTCCAGTGGCAAGCTTCCACCAATAATTAAAGCACTTGTGCCAAAAGATTCGACTTGATGATGGGACTTTTCAGTCACAGCAGTTTCTCATCATTCACAAGCTTCAGCTACACTGGTTTGGGTGTAACCATGGAAACTGAGGGAGCACAACTGGACTAAGGCCTACAGCCACGCAAATATTTATTAGCACTCTGACAAGTCTGAAACAAGCCTCCTGACTATGGCTGTATTTATGATCACTGTACACGCCTGCCAGGTACAGAAAATTCAGAATCATCTTGCTGTCCAATTTTTGGACTCGTCCTGGGCAGTCCTTTCACTGCCAGCACTTCCAGCACCTTCTATAGAGGACTTTATGGATCCGTGGAATGGGTGACATGTGCAAAATGTGAGCCCCTCCTCTTAAGCACAATCTGCAACTGTTCACTTTTTTTTCCTGCAATAAGCGAGACAGACACCCTGCCCAGGGTATCAGTTGGCTGAGGCCACACGCGTTGGTAACCTCGATACAGGCTAGGACAAAAACAGCTGAGTCCCCAGGGGTCACCAAAAACGCTGAGGTCAATTCTCACACAAGTCAGCAGACACGCACAAAGGCGGAAGGTTTTCTGATCTCATTAATGCAATTTGAACTAGATGGGGTTCAATATACGATTAAGGCAGCTGACTCAGTGCCTTGTCCATCCAAACTAAGGTTTCGAGGATTGCAATGTGGTGGAAGGATGACACTCAGCAGAATGTAGCGAATTTACTCTCTAATGACATGTCCAATAGTCATGCCTTTCACATCGCTAAGCATTGACTGCCTTCTTCTCTTTACACTATCGATGGTTAAACTGCAGAAATTTTAGCAGCATCCCGCAACAGAAAAGAGGAATTATTAGTGACTATACATATACATACATATATACAGCGACAGGTTTTCGAATAACTCCAGTTTCAAATGTCAAGATATGCATAGCTGTGCTTCGCAACTCATCATTATTATATGTCTTATTCTGTGTCAGGAGTGTGTACTGCAACGCTTGAGAGAAGGTCTTAGAAAAGTGTTTGATTTCACATTTAAAAGTTACCTGAAGTGCACAAGCTTGGATGTGATGGTGTGAATGAGATAGATCTCTCTGTAAACATGCAGTTTAAAGAAACTGCTGCTATCACAAGCCCTGTTGCACCGAAGACATTTTGATATCCATTCAGCATCCTCCCATATAGTTCTGCATCATTAAGCTCCCATTTTATTGGTGAAAGACAGACAGGCTGTTTGTTCTCACTAGGAACTGCAAAAACTCCTACTGGCTCAAGAAGCATTCAATACAGTTCATTACAATTCCCGACACAAGTACTAATCCTTCCCTGATAAGAAATAATCTCGTAATGAATCTGTGTAATTACATTGATGTCTTTATATATGCTTGCATTTTGTCTGCGATCGGATGCTAAGCTGTGGGGGAAATCCCTGATGCAGAAGGTTGTTGCTGCGTATTTCCAAAATTTACTAAATCATTTTGGGCTACCTCCTGTTACCGCATGCAGCAAACGTATAAATATGCATGCGTATTGATTCCACAGGACAGGTTCAGCAGTTACAGTCGCGGCGTCCTCTGCAGTCCACCTTAAAGACGCACTCTCTCAGCTCTCTGAGGATGGGTGTACTTGGATCGGCCACGCGGAGAGGCGGGAGTGTAGAGGACGTCTGGCTGTATCTGACTCAGCCCTCTCTCTCTCGCTCTCTGTCATCTCCACCCACATCTGCAGAGAGACATTCTCCAGGGAGGAGACGCGCCTGCAGCGGAGGCTCAACCAGCGTCTGCCATTGCAGAGGCCATCAGTGGCCACATAACTCTGTCAGATGTGATCTACAGATACCAATCACTGTTGAGTGAACAACATTCGAGACACTTTCAATTCATTAACCTACAGAAACTAGTAGTTTATGTTTTGGCAGTTCCGTTCCCCAAAGAGTACCAATAATTATGCAATAAAATGAATGGCTACTGCAATAATGTCAAATCCATTCAGTATTCAATGAGTCCATATTCATTTAATCTAAATGAAAAGACAGGACATCATTTTGTAAAAGTATGCATCTGCAATAAAATACTTCAGACTACAGTTTTTTTCCTCCTCTAAATATATGTGGTTAATGAAACAAAAGGGCTGTCCTGAATAAAATTATTAGAATATTTGCAGAGGCAATTTTAACATTAAAAATAGAGTGGCATAAAAGAGAGAGAAATAAAAAGTAATCCAACGTAAACTCTCAAACTGGCTGTCTTTTTTCATGCCTGGGCCAACATTTCACTATCCGTGACGGCCTACCATACGTCACGCTGTCGGAGACTCTTTGAAACTGCCTAGCTAACGAGTTAACCTTTTCTCCGCCGGGGTGTCGAATTAGTGTCCCCGATTTTTCTGAGAGAATGCCCCTCCAAAGCCTGCATTCCCCCGTACTGAACAATGGTTTCTTTGTAGCAAGTGACCGCAAAAGACCGCTGCGACAAGGTGACTGACAAGCATCCGTTCCCGACAGTAACTTGGCTGAGAAAGTATACTACGCTTCACTCCCGTCTGCGCAAGGGGGCCATTATCTGACACCTTTTCAAGATGTGACTGGTGACAAATGGTGCCTCAGATCACCCTGAGAGACTGTTACTTCACAGGCCTGCTCAAATGCGAGGTCGTTAAGTGTCATCGCTTTTGACCTTTGCCTGCCTAGCAGCTTGTTTGATGCCCTCTCAACAACTTCGTGTTTACACAATTAATGTCACACTTTGTGGGCAGCTAAGCTCCTTCGAGTGTTAGAATTATGTTCTTCAAACAAAGTACCTTTACATTTAACATGCCAATATTTACTTTCGCAGACAGCATCAATGTTGCACTGCACTGACATCATCATTAGCTTATTCATCAGCTATCCACCATTTAAAGTATCTGCCTATACCTAAAATAACGACTCACTACATTATTAAGAACAAAAGCAACCATGGGTTCTTTGTAGCTGCGTCATAGCATCTTGAGAAATCTCACGGACTACGGTTTCAATAATGCGTTTATAATAGTTTGTGGATGTTTACCATTCAGGCGCGCAAGTGAACCAAGAGCTTAGTTCTGCCTGCTGCGGCGCCCCTCCCGTATTACATCATGACAGCTGATGAACAATTCGCTGTGTCCTTCCAAAAGGACATCGACGCCTTTTTTTGTGCATTTACTTCCCATCTTCAGAATAATACCGTGTATATAATAAATACAATATTCTCTTCATTTGGGCATCTAGTAGGGTGTCTCCATCGCGAAAACTACCATTTCGAAAACATTACAACATAACAGGAAATATAACCAGATTCTTTTGTACGTGAGCCTATTCTGGTACATTGTTTATGACATGCAAGAGCGGGTCTATGCCGGAAAAGAAAGAGATAGTGTCGTTTACGCTAATTTCCCTCAAGGAGCAAATGGTGAAATGTGTGTGTCCCGTTGTCATTTCACCTGGTAGGCAGAAGCACGCTGAGTTTTGCTGCATTGGATCAGATTCCCGTAGGGAATGGCCATGTGACCAAACTCTGCACCGCTATAATGATGGAAGTCTCAACTCAGTTTCGCGTTCAGCTTGCACGCTATATTTTAGTCGGACATTACTTTGTCAAATGTATATTCATCTCAAAGCATGCATTAATCTGAACAGTTATAATGCTGAAATATAATGTAATACTTCATATTTGTTAAAAGACCACAGGAAAACGTGTTTGACAGTCACCTATTAACATGCGTTGTTACACTTCCAACGTCTCCGCTCGCCCTACTGCATACATTTAATTTTCTAAAAACTGCGTTAAACACAGCATGCTATGCAGATACACTAGTTACAAATGATCGGAAACGCCTATATCCCATCTCTGGTTTCGATGGAGCCGTCCGAATTAATACAGAGATCTAAGTCCGAATTGCAACCCATTTAGGGCATAGGAATTTCAGAGAACGTGAAAATTACCAAAAGCAATAATGCGGACTAAAAATATATGCACCATTGTAGATACGCGCCTCCACTGGCTGACCATTCCTGCTGCAATAGCAGCAATACCCCAACAGACCCTGCGAGAATTGCACAAAATATTTTCTTTTTTACCTGCAGTTACGTTGTCTGTGGCCGATTCTTTCTCAGTCATCTTATCCCGTTGTACTATCTGTCCTCTGATCTTCCACAAAAAACGGTTAAACCATGTAGCTAGCCTCTGAAAAAAACGTCCCTAATCACTTTGCGGTCTGTACGTATGGGTGTTTAAAAAGCTTACTTCTGCACTTCCCAGTCTTTTTTCCTCCACCCCCTCTTCCTTTCCCCCCCTTTCTCTCTACTCTGCCTGGAAAATACTTCCTACGGATGGCGCGCTAAATTACACATTTAAATGATGCTATGCGGAATTGACCCGTGGAGCTTAAAGCCTCTTGTTGAACGTAGCTGGTCTTGAACCCCCCAAAAAAGGAAGTCAGCTTTGATTGCTACTTTTCGTTTTCTGGGCTCTCAATTCCGCCCCTCCCCCTGGTCAGCACGGCTGTTGTGGCATATGAATGCTTCTCATTCCGCAGTAAGTGCACTGCAACCTGAAGGATGCGGGGACGCAGTACTGATAAGTGTAGGATATTGTTTTCTATAAGTAACTAAAATAGTGTATTTTTTTTTTAGCAGCGTCACTGGGACATGATTACATAACTGTCACGGTTACAAACTTAAACCGATAAAATTTGTTAGTTAAATTTTTGTTCACATTGAACCGTAGTTTTCTTTTTCACACTCTAAGCAAGTGCTATTCTATATCATAGTTTTGTATTGTTTGCAGGAGTTATACAATGTTCTAGTTCTGTTTTGTTTGCTGAGTGGTGTGCCAGTCTAGAAAATATACTGTAGAGCCAAAAGCCCATCTTCTCTTTGCCAGCACACATAACAGAGTACAGAAGAAAGAGGCCAATGTTAACAATATTAAAATAAACAGGGTCATTTGTCTCTGAAACTGGACCACTTTTGGAAAATAAAAGTCCAAAGACTGACAGTAAACTGGTAACATTCTTTGGTGTGTCAATATGATCGCGGTAGGCCTAGAGAAGACCCACAGTTTCAGTCAAGGTGCCTTCTTGTTTCAGAAGTAGATGGTCTAGTTGATGGACAGTAGTTCAACAGTAGCCTATTATGCAAACATATTCCACACCTATCACACAGGTGAACTTCCTTAAGAGAAAATGTGCTTGCATTCAGTGATTTACCTCATGCATGCCCTAAAGAATTTTCCTCAGCCTCATTTATCTCATAATTCTTGTTATTGGTTCTTGCCACCTGATATAGGCTGTTTCTCCGTCACCCCCACCCCATATCGTTTTCAAATCAAATATTTTGAATATGTATATTAAATAATTAACTGATTGTTTTGCATTTGGTTCTGTAACTGTGTAGAGCCCTTTACCTAATATAAGCATCATGCTAAGTCAAGGGCAATAGGATTATCTGAGTGCTGAGACATTTTTATGAAACAGGGCACATATTTTTAAAAAAATGATTTCACTTCAAGTGTTAATTTTTATTTATTTTTAAATTGTCAGGAAAATAATATGTGCAGTTTCTCAGCAGAGTTCTAGTTATAAACTGTTGTTGGCTTCTCACCTATCTTACATTTACGACCCGGCAAACAATCAAGAGCAAATACATCCATCCTATGTCCCAGACTGTCTATTTTGTCTGAACACAATATAAGTCAGGTGATTCAATATAAATACTGTCAGTGGTTACATCTCTCTATAACTGTCAATCAAACTTCATAAAATGATTTCTAGTTTTTGGCTGTATGTAAATGGCATGGGTTGCATAATATCAATTATTTAACTATTGATAACTTTTTATACTGTCATAGATGCGATGCATCAGGATTTGTCTAGCTTGAGATTACATTCATTTAAATTGATTATTACCAAATGTCATTTCTCAGCTATATTCAGTTTGAGAATTATGTTTGCCTTGACCTGAGCAGGCAGGGTTTAGAAGCTGAAAAACATTAGAGACTTTGGGAGTTTTTACTTCAATGTCCCTGCTGAAAATTGTGGCTCTAGGTTTTTTTGTGAACAATCCAATGATTAATTCTTGGAAATGCATCCTTTCTGTCACTGAGAAACTAAAACAGCAGCATCTGGATTGACCATCGCATATATCACATTTTTACACCAACCTAAATGGAAGCACCTAGCAGGAGAAATACTGGCTCGACAGGTTTCATATTATAGAAATACACCAGGCTTGGTTTTAGGAAATGCCAGACATTTTTTTATGATATGTCCCTCTGAACCCCAATTTATCCCCCTTTCAGACCATGAAATTTGCAGCCATTTTGAATCCTCATTACTCCATCACTGATAGACTTACAGCCATGATATTTCCAGCTCTGAAACAAAGACTCACATATCTTTACATAATGAAAATGAATACACAAAATGTGCAACCAACTTCTCCATATTTGAGGCCAAAGTCATGAGTGGTAACAGTACACATTTGCACTATCAAGGTACATGTATACCTTCAACCATTTAGTGCAGCCTTTTCTCTGACAATTTACAACTGATATCAGGAAAATGCTATTTTATGTTGTGTTTGGGGGTCTGAATTGGCAAGTGGGCAAGTTTCTGTGTACAAAAAACAGCCTTTCAAATGAAAAGGTTTCCTTTGCTCTTAATTTTTAATTTGGACAAACAAGCTCCATTCTGCTTTAACAACCCTGTCAAATGTATGCACACTCATGACAAATCTGTCAGAATGCCATTTTGAGGGTCTGTATTGACATATAAGATAGGTGTTATGTCTGTGAAAAATATATCACATGAAACACTTTCTCTTAATCTTCAGATTGATTCCTCAGTTCAGTGCATCCATGGTGTCTTCTTCAAATCAGATCACACTGTCTGAGCAAGTTATCTGTCAGCTCTAATGCTAATTTGGCAAAAATATAGTACTGGTAACTAATTTATGTTATGACCTTATTATACTGACACATTGTTTAGAAGTTAGGATAGCTTTAGCAACAGCACAAAGATAGGGAAGCAGGTCTGCAATCCTGTGATTACTCTCATCTGTACATTTACCAGCTGGGGTCCACATTGGAGAGGCAAAAGTTAGGGCACCTTCAAGAAATGACAGAGGTTAATCCAGCAAAGACAAGTGGTTTCCGTACTCTTGGTGGGTCATGTGGTAAGACATTCATGTGGGAAGCAGGTGTGTGCCCTGTTACTCGGCTTTCTAAACCCAGCTGCGCCATTACCAGATATA
This sequence comes from Albula goreensis, assembly GCA_022829145.1. NCBI lineage: Eukaryota > Metazoa > Chordata > Actinopteri > Albuliformes > Albulidae > Albula > Albula goreensis. Next base: position 13,820,529 of record CM040750.1, read on the forward strand.
GCCACGGGTCCACACTGGCAAGGCTACAATTGGCTCTGCCTCGCTGGGAAAAGATGTTCTGCCAAGTTTGTTAATCTCATCGCTCTCCAGCAATCACTCCTCTTCTTCCAAACGCCAGTGAATGCACAAACTGAGCGCTGACTCTGTCGTCCTATGACAGCAGTAGCTATAGGAGGCTACATGGTTTGGTTGCTTTTGGGTGGGAAATATGGGGGTTAGAAAAGAAAAGATCATTATTCTCACCACTCTGTAGCAGTCAATCCTGGTCAGTCAGGCACCTGCAGTTTAATAAATGGAATATATGCTGACTTTGTCTTCCTCCAACAACTTAGACAGCATATATTTGCTGGTAAATCTGCAGTGTGAATGGAGTAAGGGCTCGTTGTCATGTGTTCACTGCCTCCTCAGGTGTGAGAAAAAAGGAGGAATAATGAAAACGTATACATTGTGCAATGGAAACAGTGAATCTGTCTCTCTCACAGTATTATCTAACCAAGTAAAGAATCAATCAAGCAATCATTTTGTTGGAGTCTAAAATAGCAAACAATTACCTCTCACCACCAGAGTGAACAGGAAATGAGTGTTCATGAAGACACACCAGAGGTGAGGAAACTAAGAGCTTGAAGTGTTCCCACAGTGAAATGCTCCTATCAGTTCGTTAGCCCTATTACTCTCAACTCCACTCGGCTGTCCTCCAGTGCATGCACAAACTAAGTATATGCTGACTTCTTCACCCTCCAACAACATCGGCAGCATGTAATTGGTGGCGCATCTTCAATGTGAAAAGAAGCTGTGTCTCTTGATTGTAGGAATCTCATGTTTATGGCTGCCTCCTCTTGAGTTAGTGGGAGAAGGTTGCTGTGTGATGGTTACACAGTTTAACTGTGATCAGGTACCCAAAAAAAGACAATGTGACTGGGAATCCGTGACAATTTAATATATCCAGAATGTTTTACATCTTAAAACTCAAAGGAATAACCAAGGAAGAACAGCTTGTGCAGCTGTTATTTAAATGACATCATCATGGAAGCTGCAGTCTATTGACAGATTTGTGAACATGATAAAATTTTAGAAAAGGGGGGATGCGTTGAATGACCAAAATTCATGTGTTTCTTGTCTGCCCTATGATTGCAGACCATACAGAAGCAATACAGAATGATTACAGAGTGAGCTCTTAACACCTGCTCCTAAACCAGCCTAGCAGGATGAGCTGGGCGAGGATGCATATTTGATTCAGACATGATTATTGTAATTCACTTTCTGTATATCGTATGTCGCAATATTTTAGGGGTTTTATTATTTAATTAGATGCTGGTTCAAGAGGAAATATCCATTTTAAAACATTTAAAATTCTAACTCATCGTTTTCATTTGTCATCAGATTCGACCATTAAACTGATCGACGAGGCTTAGCTCCTCTTTTAAGCACACATATGAAGCTATGGTAACAATATACATATTATTTGCTCATTGTTAGATATTAATTTAATTTAAAACTTACAAAGTCATACAGGCAAAAGAGCTGTGAAAGGGGTGTGTGCAGTGATCATATAGCTGTGCGATGAGTAAGAGAAAAACAAACAATAAGCATAATGAAGTGTTTATAGTCATAAAGCGTGTACTTACAACTGGAAAACAAACATACAAATTGCTATACAGTACTATATGGAAGAAACATCAAAATATTCCTGAATACACAATGTAAAAACACCTACAAAACACACTCCAAGCTCAATACCTGATTGAACTGCATACACTTTTAGAGACTAATTTGTTTACTTAGGTCCTGGAAATAGTCTCTTTCAGATGGGTTTAAATCTATATCTAATCCACACTGTTTTTAGCTGTGATTTGTTTTTAACCTGGGTTGTTGTTGTTAATTTTCTCCTTAGTCTGTAGTCTATAGGGAAGTTCTGATCTATTCTGTCATCTTTGGCACTTGGGACTTTATCCCTCTCAAGGGTTACCTTTGCACTTTTAAACCTTTCATACGCACTTTGCCTTGTAAGTCGCTCTGGATAAGAGCGTCTCTCAAATGCCTGTAATGTAATGAAATGTATTCACCTGCCAAACACTGACTACATGGTGAGGTTCAAATCAGCTTCTTACTCCATCTAGTGGTCACATGAGGTAGTTGGGTAACTGCCTGTGTACAGTGGTGCTTGTGCTCCTTTGCCTGTTCAGATAGGCTGAATACAAAGTACATCTGCCCTTGTTAGATTGTTCAGTAATATGGCAGAGAGTTTATTTTAATAATCTCATATATACCATGGCTTCAGTACTTGGGGTGGGGGTGAAGTGGTTTGTTTATGATATTACAAAGATACACAGAAGAGTTGCAAAAAGGAATGTGTTCTGTACATACATTGTACATGACAATTGTCTGACAAAATTGGGGTTAGAATAATCAATAATAAAAATCCATAATCTTTATGACTTTTTGTTTTTGCTAGTTCATTATAGCTTCTGCATTATCGTGATGGCTGAAATTATGCACAGTGGTCTATATTTGAACACATCACTTACTGAAATCCTATGAAATCCTGTAAATGAAATGAGCAGCCAACCTAAGTAATAAAAAACATGAAAAATATCATAAAGTTCTTAATACAATTGTCCACATTAAATATCATTGTGTATAAAAGTATGTGAACTTTCATATCCATTAATGTAAGAAACACCTCTGAGCAGCAATGACATCAGCTAAACATTTCTTTCTTCTGTTTCAGTAGTTTTTGCTGTTTAATACTTTTTTCTGAAGTATTCCACACTCCCTCCATTTCTCAGTGGCATCTGGTGATTTCTGGTTCGTTACCCATTTATTTGGCATTTTAAAATATTATTTCCTACTAGCTTGGGAAATTCAAGGTTTCCTGTAGATAAGTATAATATTCCCTGGACTGACATGTGGCAAGTGTTCAAGGAAATCAAAACCTCTAGCTGCCAGGAAGAACTGTGGGGGAATTGCAGTGGTGATGTGTTTCCAGTTAACAATTTGCTTGGCTGCTACAGCTGAAAACAACAGCACTAGTTCTCACGGGTGCAGTGCTAGTTGCAATCCCATCCCATGGCTATTTTTTCACCTTACAGAAAAAATGTGACATATAGTTTCTAGTCAGCTATAGCCACTTATGTTAGGAAAACCACATGACTGGCTGTGAAGGCTCCAATCACATCCAGCCTGTAATCTTACAGGCGGACTGAGGCTGTATTCATGTGCTAGTATCAATGTCTTGTTCATCCTTCGCTCATAAGAATGCACAGCGGATTTAGCCTTGAGCATGAAGTTGCTCTGTTTGCTTGAAAATGGAGTAGTTGTGCCTATCTCACTGTGATTTCACGACTTTCTAAACTGTTTTGCAGTTTTGGCTACTTATTCTTGGTAGCTAAGCTACCAAATTTGTGATTGTTAGCTTTCAGCTCAGTTAACTTGTTTACTGGCTAGCTAGATAACTGACTTGCTTGTCTCTCATTTTCTGTGCTCTTTCAATCTCAGACATGGACCCAAGAAGTAAGACTTACCCTTCTTTGTCCTGAGCAAGTCTGTAATTCTAATGCCCATCAAGCAGCCAAGGAAAATCCCACTGGCCTCACGATGTGTCCCATGGTGCAGCCATATGCATTGTTCCTGGTTATGCCTTCATGCCCTCTCACAGTAATATGCATAGGCTAATGAGCATGGCTCTATAGCAATGAGCCACAGGTCTATGGACTATGTTTTATACACTCTAATTTCAGCTTTCTCTCAGCAGGCAGTGCGGGACACCATGGCTTGTGGTCAGTGATCCTTGGTTATGTGTGTAACATGGAACCCCCCATGAAACCAATGTATTATTACAACTTGGCAGTGCCTCTCAGATGGCAGTCGTATTAGCAACAACAATGGGTTACATTTATATAGTATTTTTCCAGAAAATAGATTCCACCCAGGACGCCCCCCAACGCCTTATGACAAGTGCCATGGGATCTTAATGACCACAGCGACTCATAACCTCAGTTTAAAGTTTCATTCAAAAGATGGCCTCTTCTATAGCACAGAGGAAAGAATGTACCCTACTGACTGCACTGACACTCATCTTGACTCATTATTTTACAACATATATAACTATGCTTAGTGTTATAAAATTATAACATAATCAATAACCATCTTTCTAATTTCAATAATTTAAGTACATTTCATTCAATGGTTTCACTCAAATTCAGAGTGAAATTCCACGGCTCTTTTTTCAAATAGCAACACTTAAAGCGCACATATTTCCTAAAAAAATTTAAATTGTTTTGCTGAATGCTTCTTTTTACAGTTCTTTACAGACAAACAAACAAAAATACTGCAAATATTTTCATAGATATCCACAAGCCTTTCAGTTCAAGACATTTTTAAAAACAGTAGATGACTCTAAGTGGTACATAACATTTTTCTCGCTGACAATTATGGCCTATAAGATCAATTACGACAGAACACAAAAGCGTTCTCAGTGAAAGTCAATATGTGTTGCCAGTGACTAAGATGTAAGGAAGCCAATCTCTTGCAAATCAATCTTTGGTCTACAGGGGGCCCTGTCACCATGACTGTAGCCTTCTGTGTGGAGTTTGCATGTTCTTCCACAGTTTGAGTGGGTGTTCTGTAGTTTCACAGTCCGAACACATGCTGTTTAAGTGGAGCATGAGTAAGCGTGAGTAGACATGTGTTTGTGTGGCCCTGTGGTGGACTGGTGACCTGTCCAGGGTGACTACCTGCCTTTTGCCCAATGTAAGCTGGCATAGGGTCCAGCCCCCTGTGACCCTAGACAGAAGTGGGTATAAACAATGGGTGGTTTCGTTAAACCAAAGCAAGGGCTTAAACTCTATTCAAATGCTGTGGTTCAAGAAAGCATGCAACAGACATGCAAGAATAGTCTAACGCTGTTTAATACAAGAGTGTGAGTTCCATTAAGCAGACTGTCCTTTACCTTGAAACTAGATGTTCAAAAACCTTGATGTTGTTTTACAGGCCTGATCCAAATTTATCAGTATATGAGTTCACAACATCTTGTGACCCTTTGACCATCGCATTGTTGTAATCATGAAATTACCTTCCATTTTATTAGCACTGAATGTGGAAAAAAGACAAAGCAACAACACTTTTACTCAGCTAATGGGTCATCCCTCGTTATTAATTTAATTGCACATAAATTATTTCTAATGACACATATACAGAGGTTAAAATGGAGGGGCTTGGGCATTCCGGTTGAAGAAAAATACTCACACGAATCTCCTAATTTCTTTTCAACATGTTGCATTTTATTAGACTACATAAATCGCACACTTGCAAAATGAAGGATTTCAAAAAAATGATTGAGGAAATAACGTGTGTTTAATATGTGCTGAAACAGTGCTTAAAGTGTGGTAGAGTGGCTCCAGCATGCGTAATCATCTTTCCCCATTTTTTCTACAGAAGAAAGAAACAGCCATTAATGATGCATAGCCTGGAATAAACACACTGATGGTACTTAAGAGCCTTAAAAATTCTATATTTGTTGTGTGGACAAGAGCACTTCTCGCCTTTCACAAAGGGGAATAAAAGGCTAGAGGATGAATCAGACCTATTTTGAAGTAGTTTGATTCATTTTCCCCGCTAATGATGTTACTGGGCATGTTTCTTGTTGCAATCTTGTAACATTATTATTATCATTTTTTATCAGCCAAATAGAAGAGCATTTTATGGATCCCAAAGAGCAGTACATATTGTCCAAGTGGCAAATACTAAAAGTGTCTCTAATCACCCATGGGTGAAAAGAGAGATCCACTGCTGCCTGCTGGCCATTTAAGTGGCACCACATCTATGTCTATTTTCACTGTAGGCTTGTACTCCTTTGTTCTGACAGCCATTTTACATCAACACCTCAACTTGGTTATGACATTCAGGACACTGGCTTGTGGCCTCACGGTGTTAACTGTAAATATGCTTGTCAGAGGAGTGGTCTTTGAAGTGAACATGTTTCTTTGAGTGGATGATCAATATGGAACATACATATAAATTGTTTGCTCTTTTACCACCAGGGTACAACCATTTAATAATTATGCATGGCAATGACTTAATAAGAATGGTCAGTCTCAAATGACAGCTGTACTGTAGGTACTGTTAATGTAGTTCCACTAAATTTATGCATCATGGCAGAGCAACATAAAATTGAAAGTGAAGGAGGGTCGTACTGCATTGCTTCAGAATGAATTTCATCTCCCCAAATGGAGTGGTAAACTCATCCACTACAAAGCTTTGTCAGTGAAAAGCAGAGCCGTGCTGAGCCATTAGCTGGCTGCACTTAAACAGGACAGTCTGCCAGCAAGACACACCATACCATGAAATTTCGGTGAAGTGAAGAGCTTAGATGAATTGTGGAAGCTGGTGGTGCAAAAGACGAGCAGATTGAGGCCAGACGCAACACTGTCGGTTTTCAATTTTAGTGGCTACTGTGCAGGTGCTACTGACTGACCACCCACTATGTCACCAACTCTGTCACCAGGCAGAAAATAGAGAGGTAGGTTAGCTACTACTGGCCAGCTGTACAGAAATCTCCACAGCTAAACACACATGAAATAAAACTAGAAAATTCCACAATGACAACTATGACTCCAGTGATTGTTTGGCAATGCATGTTTTTTTTAGAAATGAAACTCTGACCCCAGTGTGACACCACACAAACCACAACTTACAGCGAGAATCAGCAGGCCTCGAGAGCACCGGTGGACTTGTTGACTCATATTCATCATACATGTCCCAAGCAATTGTGAGGCTGGAAAACATGGAAGCTAACTTGACCGTGAACCCTGGTGTTCAGGCTTGGAGAATTTAATCACAAACCGCCCAAAGCAATCCCGTGGAGCTTGTACTTTATAAGCATGGAGCCTCTGAAGTTGCATTGCTTATATCCAGAAACAACTCTCACAAGAATAAAAAGTCTCTTGTGTGGATGATTCTGTCTCAAATTAGTTTGGTTTCCTTCCCATGCTGGGAAGAAATAAGAAATTGCTCAATTTGTCCACACACACCCATACAGACACACAGGGCGAGAAAGAGAGAGAAAGAGAGACAGGGAGAGAGAGAACCAAGGAATATCCCAAACAAACATGGGAAGAACATGCAAACTCCTCATAAAAAAGGTCTTACAGTATTAATACAGTTTAGGTATCGATTATGAAGTGCACATGGAAGAATAGCACATGGATATTTTACTGTCCTGGGACACAAACATTTCTTTTGTGAAGAACATTCTTTCTTCACTCACTACGTACTTCACATAACAACATTTCTTTCAGTAGGTCATTGGCTTTTCTTAGACCATGTTTTTTAAAAAAAAAATCAGAGACAGGAGTTGGCCTGTTAAGGTGCCAAAATTATGTTATATCTCAGACATAGCTGTAACTGTAAGAGTATTCTCTTGTTTAAGGATCATATTAAAAGTTCTGTCTCTCCACAGTACAGCAGCCTAACTACATTGGGATTAAGGTGTTCCATCCAAGAACAAAGGGGTTACTATTTCATCAGTCATCCTAGTTATGTCGATCAAAAACTATACCTCTACAATTCAATAATCATTCCACTAAACAATGATTCATGTTTCTTTGTTGATTCCCTTCATTTTAACTGTATGTTTAAACCAGGAGAATGTTTCAAATTTGTACATAAAGAATTACCTGAGTGTGCCACAGGTACACAGATTAAGCAAAAGTTTAAGAGAATAATAAAAAATAAAAAAATAGTCATTCATTAATTAAATCATGACAAATGTGAAAATGGTTCTCATTTCAATAGCAAGGAATTGTTTTTGCCAATTCTGGTCCACAGAGTTTTTGGCGAGACAGGGGTCTCTATATATTTGTTAACTGAAGGCTGTGGGCTGTTGTCTCTTTGCCTCGTGCCACACATACTCTTTGTACCATAGAGTCTGGTTACCCACTAAGATGGCAACATCTCAGGGTTCAGGAATGAGACAGTGATGAAGGTGTTTAATTATTTTGATTGGGTCACTGCCTTTTCAAATCAAGCAATCCAGTTCACTTTGTATAAGCAGCCCCACCCATGAAACTGACTGGAAGTTCTTCAGTGTCCCCTTGAATTTATAATGTGTGAATCAATGAGGTTCAGAGTTCACTTCTTAAGCTTTAATATTTTGTCTACATAGGGATTCAATGGGATAATGAATGTTCCAGATCATGAGAGTGCAGATACTATAGCTGTTCTGAAACATTTGGCCAAGGTTAGTTCTCTATCTTTAGTAAAAGTGCCACAACATGTATGGTTGTTACTGCATTTAGTGTTTATATTAATGGAAAGTGTGATAACCTTTCGGTTTTATCTTCGCTGTAATACAGCAGTTTTTGAAACTGCCAAACCACAGAACACTATTGTATGCATGAATCTACACCAACCCACTCTGTGTTTTTGTATCTCTGAATTCCATATATTTGAGGGGTCAAGTGTATATTTTAAATACTGTATTTACCTTGCCCCATAGGATGACTGATAATTTTTTCATACAAATCCAACAGATCTGTGGATTTACTGACAGTGTGATGGGTGAATGTCTAGCTGTCTGTCTAGTTACTTTCTAATGAATGGATCTAAATATATTCAAACTGGTGTAACTGACATTTTTCTTTTGGAACACTTTGAATTTCAGGTATTAAGTTTTAGTTGTGTATATTTTGTTCAGCTCTCAAGATAAACCATGCACATTAAAGCACCTGTGGAAAGGTCAAGAGGTGTACATAATCCTTCGAGCCAGATGGCAACAGAGAAAAAAATTGACAAATAATTCAACAGAATTTACACTCCACAGCCAATCAGGAAACCAATCTGTTTTATTTCCTTATGGCTTGCATAAACAAAAGTTAGATACATGCTTGACCTGTCCGTGAACTCTTTTTGTGGCTTAGCGGAATGACTTAAACAATATCTTCTGGTCTTATTAAACCAGGTCTTAAGAGTGTGCTTAACACACAACCACTAATCTCCGTCTTTCATAAATGCTTAAATCATTTGCATTCTGACGTAGGGCTTCAGGCCCTAGGACTCAAACGTTTGTATCTGACAGTGAGAAAGGCTTATGTTTAGCATACACATTCCATATTAATCTCATACCCAATTATGTCAACCTCACAGGAATCCCAATAAAATAATTTCCACTGCAATTCTCACTGCAGTAAATAACTGTTCGAACGATTTCACTGCTTATTTTTCAGATGTTGGCTTTTAAGTAAAATTTGTGTTTGCATATAGTATACATTTATATAATTCATTAACTGTTTTATTACTTTTATGGATCTTCACATAAATCAACCTACATTATCAGCCCCCTCCATAGGTGCAAACCTGCCCCACAGACTAACTGTTGCTGTATACTTAACTCCTCCTATTCCAATGAAGACTTTGCTATTTTTCACACCTGTGTGCTGATATGACAGTCATATATTGCATATGCCACTGCAACAACACAACATGTTCATGTAACAAACCACAGGAGTATTCTGGGCCAGTAACTGCTTTTATTCTATGTTGTATGTGCCACCTTGAGCTACAACTAATTTGACTTGGACAGAACATGTTTTCTGCACTTGTCTAGCCTGAGAGATGAACAGTGAATTGCAAATGCCCACTTAGGCACTAAAGTATAAAGAAATACACAATTGAATTAATATGTTTTGTGTCAACGTATGTATTTATTTACATATTTACCTTGGAAAAAATATTAATTAATATATTTATTAATGTGAGCTACTGTAAGTGTGTATTTATTCATTCATTTACATGCTCTTCATTTTGGCATGAAAATCTCCACACTTTAGGTCACAGACGGTCTGTGGAGAACTATTCAGCGAATCATACGCGGGTTATTTGGGCTGAGGTTATGGTAAGATTAATTAAAATGAACCTGCATCCCGTTTAGGAAAAAGGAGTTTGTCTTTTTCTCTTATATAAAATCAGTGGTAATTGTACACAGACCGACAAGTAACCACAGGTTAATTGCAAATCTTACCTGGCTAAATTAACATTATATTTTATGCGTAACACATATTCTAGCCGATATGCCATATCCTACTTTACTCTTTTTCGGAGGTTAAGGAGAGATAATAAGAAACTGAAAAACCATTGATTTGAGCTTAATTTAAAATTTCACAGAGCCTCCATGCGTCCACCGGCTTTCACTTGTTATTTGCATGCACTGGTAGTTCAAGGGAGGTTTTTGCAAAGATTGTTTCCGTTTACATTAATTAGGTCATACATGAAATGCAGTTTCACCGCGCAAAGTCACAGTTCTTGTTGTAGGAAAAATTTCATATTGTATTTCACTACTTTGATGTTAAAACCAGAGCGGGTGCAAATAGTACGAATTCACAAGGTTTCGTTTCCATCATTAATTCCATTCATTCCAATAGCTAATGGCCATTTAGCCACAGTTGGAACACAACATGTGGGGAAATGTGTGCTGATTTGTGAGAAATGCCTAATTAGTACATTTGTCATTGACCTTAATAAAACATCAAGAATTTAATGATATCTAACATAGGGGAATATAGACAACAGTAGTTTTAAAAGAAACAAATGAGTATAAAAATTTCTCAAAACCCGAATGGCCAGCGAGCACCTGGCTAAAGTTTTAAAACTTGCTTGGCCCAACACCCCGGTTGGAGGTAATCGAACGCGACAGCCTCACACTCATCAGGGTCTGCATCTGGTGGTTTAGGGTTCGGAAAACACCCGCTAATTAGGTAGAAATAGTACTTTTCTGTGTGACCTACGGAGACCCCTGGAAAGCTGTTTACCTCCGTTAGTTAAGCAATTAAAACGCGTGAATTTAAACGAAGGACCCGTGGATATTAAACTAGACAAGAAATAGGCCGAATAGCGATAGCTTATCACATTTTATTTAATGTGATTTGCTCTTTGGGAGTACTATGTATGGGTAACATTAATGATACCGGTACCAAGGCATACACTGGTAACATACATTTAACATAGTGGTATAATTGAACTAGAGCTTGTATCTGAGCACCAATGGACCAGATGACAACCGATGTTGGGTGCTACTTGATAGCCTATTGGTTTCATTCTAGAAACCGATTCTCAAGACAACCGCCTGTTTTCTTTTACAAACGACGAATTTATAAGGAAAGCAAATTAATCGCCCACGTACATATTACAATTGTAAGAACAGATGTTTTCCTTTCATCCAAACCGCACGACACTACACATGCTGAGAAGGAAACCCAGTAAAGACTCTGTGAGAAATGGGCGTGCCTGTCCAACCTCAATTCCCTTGTGCTGCGACAGAGTGGTTGTAACTTGTCAGAAGAAGAAAAGCATGCACAGCCCTGAAACTTAATGGGAGGCGGCTGCTTTGACCTTTGCTAGTCACATGTCTCTCCCTGTATGGGTGTTTCGTATTACTCCTCTTTCCAGCTGGTGTGGGTATTGAAAACCCTTGCCTCCTTGTCAGGCCCTGCCACTTTTTAAAAATAGTGTTCCTAGCTCAGTCACAATGACGATGAGGGAGGTGAGACCTATTAACCGCAAATGGGCAGACAGAACATTGTTTTTATGTTTGCCGCATTACAATCGAGTGGCACACCAACCACCATGTCCACTTAATGAGATTAATCTTTTTTCTTACAGAAGCTTTAACTTGATCGCTTCTTTGGTTTAGCGCATGTGATTGCTTTGCTGGTCATATTGTAATTACCAGAAAATCCTTACCCTACTGCAATAACTCAGAAGCATAGACTGCTCGCAAATGTCACCACAATTGGAAAGCACTTACCGTTTTTTTTTTTCGAATAAGGGATCTGCCAAAAGAAGCTCTCTTTAAAAATATGTAAGTTCATTTACAACATTTCCACCATTCCATCTACACACTGAGAACATTTAAGCCTATGTTTTCGGACAGATTAAGCTGGTACATCTTGTCTTATCTCACGGATACGGAAAATCCGCGTGTCTGATTGGCTGGCAGGTGTCGATTAAATGCGTATATCGTGGATACCTTGAACGTAGGCCCGGTCAAAAGTTTTATCCTGTTCTTACTTAATACGCTGCGGCGATACAATGGTAACCGTGCCAGCCGTAGCCTTGTCAGTAACGGTCAGCTGTTTCATTCGCTCATGAAGTTGAACTAATTCGTTAGCTAACATTAGAACTTAAACGTATAAAACTACAATTGATCAGTTTCGCGTTAAGTTTCATTTATTTGGCGTTGACAAAACATGTTAGGATATCATCTATAGGATATGCCTTAAAATAATCATATTTTGAGCCGAAAAAAATGACCATATCTTGAAATGACCACACCAAGCAAGTAACCGTGATATAAGAGGCATAACACCCTCCGAGGTGTCCGTTGTATCTGTGGGAATATTTTCTGTGACTAGCTGTGACCAACAGGCGTATCAAACCTTAACAGGTCTAGAGCATTTAACATCTGGCTATGAGTTCAACAAACGGTCGCCTACTCCAGCGTAAAGTAGTGCCTCTCATCTATAGTGATATGTCTTAAAATAATCATAATTTGAGCCGAAAAAGTGACCATATATTGAAATGACCACACCTAGCAAGTAACTGTGATATAAGCGGCATAACGTCCTCCGAGGTGTGCGTTGTACGTATGTGAGGGACTTGGCGGAGGCAACTCTACTCTGCGTCGTGGAGGTCTCCTCGTCCTTTACATTCGTACAACGGTCACCTCGTCGGGTGTTATCCTTCATAACCTCACTAACATCTGGCTATGCGTCGTGGAGGTCTCCTCGTCCTTTAAATTCATATTTTAACGGTCACCTATTGAAATGTTATCACCTAGCAAGTAACGTGATATAAGAGGCCTCCGAGGTGTTTGTTTGATACTTTAAATATTGTGTCTACCTTGGTTCATTTACATCTCACTAACTAATATAATAATTTGTATTTGTGTTTGTTTGGTTTACTTAAAAATAAAAATATTTTAAATATTGTGTCTACCTTGGTTCATTTACATCTCACTAACTAATATAATTGTATTTGTGCAAATTTGAAAGTTACACTGTTCATGTAATTCTCCTAATTATGGATAAAGTAAAAGACAGTTTCCTTATTTTTTATCAGTGAAACAGGTCCACACTAATTCCGACCGTGATACTTTCTCCTTATGTCCAGATGGTGGCAGCCTTGACATTCAGTCTTGTGAAGGGCTTGAACTTTTGAATGACCTCAGAACATTAGCACAGCTAAATGACACTGAAATGTCTTTGTGAACATTTCATTATTCAAGGTTTTTTTTTTAGGCTGAAATATATGATTGACTCAAGAATATAATTTTATATTTAGTCCATGTAAAAACAGTAAAACATTTCACAAATGATGATGATGCAGTATAGGTAAGGTAAGGTCATGTTGACTTTCTCACTGTACTTAATTACTGTTTATGATTATTAAACGGGTGCTGTTCGCTGGAGACTCAAACCTTTGCCAAATCTAATTCAGAGGTCCGAAAGGCTATGCTCTTTCATTAGCAGTGACCTGCATGGCTGCTTGAATCTTAAAGCAATGTTTCCATCTGTAATGTTCTCAAGCCCATCGAGGGGAAAGAAACACACAGTCAATGCACATTATGTCGCCCACCCGAGTTTGAGTTAATAAACCATACATTGTTTGTTTTCTATGCGAATATCATATAGATAGGCTTTTCTTTTATATGACACATTTTGTGGCGTCAGATAGGATTTGTGTCAGTGGCATCTGCACATCAGCTACAACCTGGCAGAAAGCCAATGAACGCGCTCGATTCAGTGACGTAGCGGACGCTGGTGCCCTCTCGGTGACTTCCTGTCCTGGAGCAAGCTGCCCTTTCAGTGAACCCTGGCTAAAGGCTTGAGCTGATACACTTCGCGTCACGACCCATGTGGCTGTTCATCCAGCATTGTAGAGCATGGTTATAGTGTTGCTTAGTTTAGCCTATGCTACTGTACTTATTGATTTGGGCATAGGGAGGGGAGTGCTATATTTACAGCGCAATTTAAATATAGATTTTAGGCTATTATGCACGTTCTGAACATTGTAATCTTTGGAAATTAATAGAAAGAGTAAGAATATCTATGTAAGAGTATCGCTTTACTAACTTTATTATGCGCAGATTATGTTTAACAATTTGCCTTAGCTATATAAAATGGCAGTCATTCACAGGCACTGTACAATGCACAAGTTACATTCTGTGAACTGTGACATCGTTTTCATACAGTAAAAAGCTTCTGAAAACCCGAATTCAGTTGTTTAAAATGTGTTCTAAAAAGGCATGACGGGTGTATGAGACTAACTGTACATGGTGCATAAATAACTGGAAAATAATAATAATAATAAACAAAACACATGGCCTTTACGTTTGTAACATTTTACTACCCCGAGAAAAACTATGAAATATAAATTATATGTAATTTAAACATATAGAAAATATCATTGGACACATAGTCTATAGGCTACGTAACAATCTGAGATATTTTAAAATAAGAACATAATATATTAATATTGCGTAGTCTATATGAGCGACGTTCACCGCTCCAGAAGAGCGCTCAGATCAAATATAATAATGATAATAAGAGTAATAATAATGACAATAAATTAATAAGAAGAAGAAGAACAGCGGTGGACTTTCCGTAAGACTCTGGCGCGTTCATCCGAACAAGTCGCTAATATTAAATTGGAACTTAATTTTTCACTATATACACGACAAAAGCACAATCATGAATAGAGTAGAATCTACTGCTTACATTTTTCGTATCATCTTGCTTCGTTATTTTTAATTGAAACCATTGTTCTAGCTATGTGTATAAACTGAGTCAAATATTTGCCTTATAAAACGTTTCTGACCTTCATAATGATTCACATTTTAAATGTTACTTTTCCTTCTATTAATATTTATTTAGTCAAATTCAGAGAATGACACCGGGTCCATTTAATTTAGATAATATTCCAGGCATTTATGAAAATGTAACCAATTCTGCATTCAAATTCGTAATTGAAAATGGAGACCGATACGTTTTTCACTCTGAGTCAACTGACCTCACAGACTTGTTAATGCGTTTACATCACCGCTCCACATTTACATGTATGATCCGCTAATTTTGTCTCATGATTTTGTTTTATTATCTCAATGTCATACAGCTGGCGCATGCAAAGGTGGCGCTGTTAAAATACAGACATAAACATACAACATTTAAGAGGCCTTCGTCGAACACTCGACTTCTCCGATACCAGTCAACTTTTCTCTTGTAATAGTGCCGGACAATTTACATGACTGATCATAATCTCACCTCTGCCCGCTATTCGACCCTGAGCCGTTGGAGTGAACTATGCTTGCCTGCCAAAACGTGTGTACTAAAAGCGGATGCAATGATATAAATACACGAGTGTAAAAATAAGACTCACATCTTTCCTAAAATTATAAAACATATGTACATCTGTATGTAAAAATGTAGACTTGCTCCAAAAAAAAAAAAAAAAACACAAACAAAAACGATTTCAGGACCCCCATTAAACTCTTGAATGTAACAGTCCGATTTACACTTGCTGTGCTGTAATGGTGTTTGTGACATCAACACAGGACTGCAATATAGTTATGTGCCAGATAGGATGGTCCATTATTCTGCTACAAGGTTTAAAACAAAGGTCAAAAGTTCACTGTATACCCTAAGTGATTAAGGTCACAAACTCGGGATTACATTTTTAAGAGAGTGAAAAAAGAAAATGCTTTCATCCTTATAAGTCAGGTGCACATGAAAATACAGATTTCATATAGACATTAAAGCCTGCCAGGATTAACATCAATTATTCAGGACCTGGTGATCCCCAAACAAAACTGATGGGATGTAATTATATTAACCCCTTTTCAGAAAACCTAAATAACTGATATACATATAGCGTAAACATCTGACAGCGACTATATTCACTGATGAAACCAGATTTGTTCACCATTGTTGCTGCCTTTCCAAATGAAAAGGCCAGGCAACATAACAACATTCTTCTAGGCCTACTTAAATTTGTGTTCTGCTCCATTTCGAATTCTTCCAAAATTCAATGCTAGTTGAATTTTGGAAATCCAACCAAAACATCTAACTGTAGTATGCTCGACCAAGAGCAACCCTTCAAAACAATTAAATGATAAAATGTGACACACGTACATGCACCCTATCCCACATAACTCTGATATGGAACAGTGAAGCAGGTTACACAAGCAAAATAAGCAATACATTTAGCATAAATGATTTAATACATTATACAAAAGATAGAACATATATTAAACAGTATGAGGCAAGAAAATCGGGTGAAAGAGATGAAAACCAAGTGTATTTTGCCATTAAATTATGACCATTAAAACTATGCATATCTTGGTAGGCTGGCTCAGATATTCTCTGAACTACAAAATATTAAAGAGGAACACTTAATAAAATGAGAGTGTTAGTCGTTTTATCGAAATATCAATTGACTAAAGTCCCCGGTTGGTCCTACATGAAGACATGCAGAAAAACGCTGATGCCAGACAGAATGCATCCGCGTGCCGCTCTGGTGCTCTTAAAGGGATCATCCTCCAGTCAGAGGAGTTTAGAGGACGACGGTGCTGGAGTGAACCATATCCAAGGCAGATACACACGCTTTTAGGGAGGAGCATGTCCGGTAGTGAGTTTAGTTCATAAACAAGTGCTTAATCTAATCGAATGTATCGCACATTAAATCATATAGTAAGATTTTTATAAATTAGAAACATTTGTGTTCTGAACAAAATTGTAATTATTTTGTGACCCTGATCTGTAAACGTTGTCAAAGACATTGTGGCCGTGAAGTCTGTGATAGATGCCTGAATCCGTTTATAATTAATGTTTGGAAATATACTGTTGTATTAATGTCTTAACGATGTTTATTCATGGCTACCTTAGCGTTCATGACACTCCTACATGTTGTCACATCTTTGCACCGTCTACAGATACAGTATAGGCCTGTGAGTGGCAAAATTTTCTTAGATCTGTTTCAGTCTTCCAATGTCTATAGGTCCACTTTTTCGTTCTTAAGGCAAAGCATAATCTGGAAAATAGTACAAATACATGTTTACTTTTGTGACTAGAGGCCTACACCACATCCACTTCTGAGACTCAGAGGTGCGCGTGATACTGAAATACATTAAAATGTATCAAATCATCAAGCAGCTGCATACTTTGGCTTTTTCAAAATTAACAATATCGATACAGATAGCTGTATCGACGAAGGCAGGTTAGCGGAAATAATAATTGCGGAAATTATACTACTACCACCACTACTACTACTAATAATAATAAAAATATTAATAACAGTATGCCTTATATCGTAGCGTGTTTTTATTCTAATCTGGAGTTTTCTGTATTTTCTTCTATTCCGTAAAATAATCAAAAACTGATACAAATCGCACATAAACGATTTAAGTGCTCCTGTTCATCGTAACAAGTAAAATGTTTTCAATTTAGGCTGAACAAAGGCTAAAACTTTAGATAAAATATTTATTTAAAGTTAAATATATTAGTTACAATTAAAATATATTGCAAACGATGTCACAGATTCGTGACTGCCAATATTTGGAGATGAAACTCACAGTGCGCAATAAATTAATTTGGATGTTTACTTTAATAGACCTGTTTCTTCACTCTTATTTTTACTGGTAAAAATGTCCTGTGTTAATTCATTCGTCGTTTTACGCAACTTAAATGTGAGTCAAATAAAATTAGCCCCACTCACCTTTAGACTGCCAAACTTACCTTTACACTTAAACGTGATGAACACATTTACCAGTGTATTAGCAACCATTTATTCTGAATTAATGACCAGTCCTTGGTCGACAACACTCCTTACCACAACCAAATAATAGCGGTAAATGACCAACTCTTTCTGAGTCGTACATGGATGAAATATGTAGGCTAACAGGAGTCACTTCATTGCTTAATTTCTTACTGTCACAGCTTTTGGCCGGAAAAGAAAACTGATGGCTCATACACATTAACAGCAACACGCACAACTTAAATGCAAAAATTTAACTGCAGAGTACTATACAGGAATTTCAAAATACATTCGGTCGTATTATCAGATGAGGAAACGAGTGGACTGTTTGTCTGTGAATGCTTTAAGGGGGATGTACGTTCTTGTCGTAGAAATGGATTGATTGATTGATTGATTGATTGATTGATTAATTAGTTAAGGCATTTATTATTAATATTATTATTATTATTATTAAATGCCAAAAAGAAGTTCATCCTGGAACATTACCGGTAAGGGACAGGACTGAATGGATTTAATTGACGTATCTATTCAAAATAGCATTCTGATGGCCTATGTACGAAAGGCAATGTTACATTTACAATATCGTGTCATTGATTTCACATTTTTATAGAGCACCGAAATATTAATTTCGCACTCATTTGTCTGGATTTAGCTATTGTTGTATTTATTGTTGTTGCATTATTGTTATCGGCCGATATTGGATTTCAGATAGGCAGTACAAATTTAAAAATCATTTCGTGGATTACATGTAGCTAACACGAAATGTCTAATTAGGCCAATTATATAGGCCCTATAACTCTGTATTCAGATAAGATGTGTAGCTGGAATTCAGGCCTAAATCTCACCAAAGACCATAGGCTATATGTTACAATCACTAACTTTTTATTTTAGGCATTTGTACTGACAGTGTAATTTTAAAGATTGCTAGAGATTCTTGTCACGTTTAAAGTGTTATGTGAAAAAACAATGATATCAAACTAAATCAAATTTATCTAAATGTAACCCCTAGTAACGGAGATTTTTAAACTTTCAGGACATAGAAAGTAATTAGGTCTGGCAGGGGTGGAATTTCAGCTGAATCACATCATGAAATGTAGGCTCTTAATTTTCCAGGTTATGGATACTTGCTAGCGCATAAAGAAGATATAAATCTACATGAGGAGTATTATTTCATGTGGCTTTACAATTAAATCATAAGTTTTTCTGACCAGCAAAATACGACCGTACACAGTATGGTCTTTTAGCTTGACAATGATAGTGTGAGGAATTAAATTAACAGAGTAGGATATGGCAAATAAGCTCATTGGTATCACATGGGTGTCTCGGTCTTGTGCTTCAAGGTACTAGATTAATGTCACCGAGAGTTAAATCACCTTGGATCAACAGTGTTACATCTTAACAAACATCCAACTTCACATATTTTAGCCAAACTCACCGCAAAAAGTAGCCTATTTACCAGCTGGAACACTTGATAATAAGTCAATTTGCTTAAGCTACTGGACGAATCCAGTCGCTGTCAGTTCCTTTACACTCAAAACGATATCTTTGAGCTGCGATTTCGTTAGAGCTGCGTATAGCTACTCTTAAACATTTCATTCACGCTCTAACGCTGAACACATGCACAAAGAATAGTGAATCATCTATGCCCGAACAATTCACATCTTTTGTTTCATTTCCAACTGTAAGCAACACGAAGGACAAACTATCACAATATTCTCGCGATGTTTCATTATTTGGGGACGTTGCTGAGCAACCACAACAGTCAGGAACAAGCGAGGACGACAAGTGCCAGTGACAATATCTGTTTTGTTTCTTGTGTTGTTTTGCCATTTTGTGCACAACAAACTGTAGCATGTCTTACACGGGATTCTTTAACAGCAGTAGTAGAATTTCTAAGCAAGACCGCGAATTCTACGACTTAAAAAACAGAGCTGTAGAATATTATAGGACCAATGGAGTTCCAGAGAAGATGGAAGGCGTGCTGAATGAAATGTTTTTCGAGAAACCGGATGATGTTTATGGTTATTTGGTATGGAAAACGGGTTCCTTTGATTGACCTCTTCTGATTTAGTAATTTATTAATCAAAAGTTAATTATTAACTGTAATTGTATACCGAAATACTAACACGTCAAGTATAACAGAAACAGTGGATTTTCGACTATAGTCATTTTTATATGAATACATTAATTATATTAATAAACACATTTAGACTAATGACAAACGTTTAGACTAATGTTGCAGCGGGACCGCTAAATAGTATGTACTTTGTAGGGACATTTCCAGTCCAACAACACAACGTCCTTTTCAATTTTACTATGTAACTTGAACATTTTTTGGAAAAATAATAATAATGATAATAAATAAACAAATCAACATGCCAAATGACAGGGTAAAGTAAAACCCATCCCAATCTTTACCATGCTGTAGCTTGAAAAAAGGCCAGTGAAGGTTTGCCATTTGCTTGTACAGTGGTATGTGTTTCTTTTTTCCAGGCAAACTACTTTTCAAGATTGTCAAAACCACCTGTAGTAAACAGAGTTTTTGGAAAAGAAGTATATGATGGGAAGGGTCAACTAACGATCGAGACAGAGGTATTTTGCACAGTTAAGAATGAGGAAAAGGTAACAGTACATTTATTTATTTATAATTTTGTGTAAAGTAGATATGTTTGGAATATTTCTCAGCATTGGCTTTTATTCTTTGCGTTTGTTTGCTTGATATATAGATAAATCTGTCATTCACCATTACACTATATTAATATACATATATGCATAATTTATAATTTGCCAAAGGATTACTGGACACATTCAATGTGTAATCACATGTATATGTTCACTTAAATATGTAATTAGGGTAGCACATGATTGTCACTTCCATAAATTGGATTCAGCCAAATTCTATTTATAAGAAACTAATAAGAGGCTTAAAAATCACTCTTTAAGTAAATATCCTTTACTGTTACCCCATAAAAATTCTGTGAATAAGCAAATAATAGTGAAATTGAGTAATTGTAGTGTGTCTCACATCAGTATTGGCTATGGGGCATAATTTATAATTTTCAGAGTTGTCCCATGGTACGCAATTAGGCTCAAGATTCGTATTGAAATATGATGTCAAATTAACCTAACATGGTAAAGGTTTTTCTACAATTTAGATTTCATGATATTTCTTTTTTCTTAATGATCAGATCCAGAACAGTTTGCACAGACACATACAGGCACTTGACACAATCTAAAATAAAATAGTACTGTCCAATTCGTGGTGTATCACAAATACCTAAAATACAACAAAAGCTATGGCCTCCTGAATGGTATACCCAGCAGAAGCACTTGTCCTTCATATGGTGACATGCTTCCATAGTCAATTATAAAATCCAGCTAACTCTGGTCCCATGGGTCAGTGAGCCATTGGTTGTCATGCCCAGGGAGGGAGGGTCTTGATTGGCAGGATTTTCCTCATACAGAGTGGCTCATCTGGTTGTTCAGGATACCTGCAGTCTGCTTACGCCAACTGTGCATGAAATATAGATGTCGGACACAGTGACCACACAGATCAGTTGGTGAAACTTGTGAAAAAAGGTGTTCCTGTGCTCTCTTGAATATATGAAGTATGTTTCAGTAATGAAGCTGGACTTCAAATATGACATTTTGACATATAGGGCATTCAAACTAAGAAGATAAGCAATTCCAAGTTATGCAAGGCTGAATAAAACCATTTCTGTCAATTGGTGGCTGTTCTATCAAAGGTAATTGTGGTTAGGAAGGAGGGGAAAGACTTCACAGTTAATGCTATTATCCTTTTGAAGAAATAAGATGTGATTATATGGGGACTGGTGAGCCATAGGGCCATAGGAGCTTCTCTAACAGAGATGCATTTGTGGAAATCACCAAATTTGAAGGACAAATATTATTGGATTGTTACGTTTTGTCATCTGTCACTGGAGTTCACATTCACAATACCTGTTGCCAATATGGAATAGAGAATAGTTTATACACAGACAGTAATCACTGTGGAGAAGATGGCAATATAAGCCAGTTTATAGTTTGCAAAATAATTTAAAAAGTAGTGAATTCTGGCTGGGTCAGTGAGATTTGCAGATTATGGCTTACTGTCTAGCCTCCTACTTATATGAAATTAGTCATATAAAGGTACCATGCCAATTGCTACCATGTATAACTTATTAATAAAATAAAAATTAAATACACAGGACCTTGCTGAATATCTAGACATAAAACGTGTATGAATTGGCACAAATTGGGCATAGATTATACTATTTTGCTAAATTATAATATGTGGAGTAGACCAATGTCAAAAGAGGAACAGAATATAGGCACTTTTTCATCAAGTTTCTAAACTTTTTGAGGAACTACAGTGCTTTGTAATTAACACACGTCAATAGTATCCCTGGAAAGTAGTTGATGGTATGCAGATATGAGTACTTTCTTCCAATGCCCAAACAAAGGAAGTGACTTCTATCACCCCTAGCTGGTGATCTGAGTTGGTTCATTTAACATCATGCTGACACTGCACAAATTAAGTTTAGTAGTTAATAGTCTTCAGAGATAGATGCTTTGAGATGTTTGATACATTGGAAACCTTCAAGAGATGTGGACAGAGAAACCAAACTTTCCTTCTCAAGCAAAACCTTCCAAAAGCATCTAGTTGACCAATCAGAATTGATATCGCTAAGCAAGTAAATATGTAACAAGAAATTTTGGAAAAGTTTGCTGACAAAGTATAAATTAGTCCTGAGACTAAATGTAATATTTAGCACTAAAATAAATATATTTTATCAAAAAAATGTATTAACAATTATTTTTTATACTTTTCTGTGAATATTATGTAATGGTATTATGTTAACAGTTATATCTTATTTAGGTTACAAACTAGTTAGCTTATAAGCAAGGTTGTTAAGTCATGAACATAGTTTGCTATGTGTGTCTTGGCAACTGATGATGACATCTTGCTTGCATTACATTTTCTAGACAGATACGTTATTAGAGTTCATTTGTTAACTTGTTCTCTCAGTTCCACCATTCAGATAACTGGAGGGATATACCACTTTTCGAACAAAGTCCAACCTCTGAAGCTGCCCTTGGTGGGAGCACTGTAAAACCAGGTCACCTCCCTCATTGTCTCTTGTAGTTTCCAAACACAATGTGTTTAATGATGAGCCGCATCGCTTTGCGTTGAGATCCCAGACAATTCAGAGCCATCTTGGAACCACGGAAAGCATTGAGATGCTTGCTTTTCATGCAGGTATTGAAGTCTGACATCAGTGAAATCTCCCTTTTAACGTATACACATAGTGTATAATAAAGAGTAGGACTTAGTGACAGGAGGACATCCGCTGTCCCTGCAGGCCTTGCCCTTTCTGCCTGTATGACGCTCAGGGGAAATGAGATGTGACATTATGAATGGTGGACACAACCAAACTAAAGAAGAGGGGACTTGACCACACATGACAATACCTAGCAATAAGTATGTCTCAATAACACACAGTATCCATCTCCGCAAACATTGTGGGGCGTGGGACCTGGAAAGCAACCAAGCGTAAGGCCTGAGCATACCAGCTATAGCAGCCTTTACAGCGATGCTCTCGGATTACTGCTGCGCCCATTTGGCAGACGCAGTAAGATAGCTGATGGTAATCCGCTGTGACAGAGAACAGTGAAGCCAGTGGTAAACCTAAAGGGACAGAGAAGAGAGTGGATATTAACTCAGCTACTCTATCTTCCAGTGATGCTGTTGGCTTCAGGTCAATGAGAGGTGACTGTGTCATCACTGCCTGCCTCTGTAATCATCATGGCCAGGGAAAGAGCACAGAGTCACAGTGCCCAGGCTTATTGAGGATGCCATGAGAGGCACGATGCAAACAAGCCTTTATCTCACTGTTCAGTTCACAGTGCAAATGATTGGATTGTTTCACACGTTTGGGCCCGTACAATCAGGTCAACCGCGTTGCCGTTTAATTGTTTTGCCCAAAGTGTTGTGACCTCTGATCAAATTCCATTTGTTTTACTTACAAATCAATTGAAATCCCAGCAATTTTAGGTACAAATCAATACAAATCCCAGCAATTTTAGGTACAAATCAATACAAATCCCAGCAAGTGTGTAAGAGAACTGAATGTGCACACAGGGTGCTCTAGCTACATGTCCTCAGATTCTTATGTACAATTTACATTTTCAGACATGTACACAAACTGTTATTGGTCTATTTTGCATGTTACCTCAGATATCATCTAATTGAAAAACAACATTCTGATAATGAGACGAGCAGAATAAAAATGGGTCTCAGGTTTACATGTTAATTTAAATGATCTCTTCAGTGTAGCTGGGTTGTTAATGTTTATTGCATGAGGTGATATGAATTCCTGACATTCTGATTCAACATCTCCATTTCTCAAAATTTTGATTGGTCTGTCTTGCTTCAGAGAGTATGTTCAGCAATGATATCCAGCCAGAGTGAAGCCCGAGCTGATGCACTGCAGGACCCAGGCACTGTGACTGAGAATGGCAGAAGGAAGGAGTCTATAATGACTGCCCTCCTCTGGATCAATGAATCACTGTGCACACTGCTGAAGGGCTTTGAGCCCTATGACCAAACTGGAGTGGACAAAGTACTGAGGTATGTGCACACAGTCATAAGCATATGACTGCCATATACATATCTGTTTGATTTGAGTCAGATATACATCAATGCATATGCATACATTATTTTCTGGTCATTACCTGGCTAATATTTATGGCCCAGCAGCCCAAAATGTCAGTTTCTAAAACATGAGTTTTAATCAAAAACTTGAAATGCAAAATGAAATACCAATTAAATCTCAAATCATCAAATACAATTGTACAGATACAAAAATAAAAAATAGGTTTTGGACATGCCAAAGGGTAATGAATCAAAATGGCTATTACATAGCTTTCAATGGATCTAGTTAGTTAAAGTCATTATTTTCAAAGATTCAAGTGTTTAAAATGTCCGAATGTACATTGGATAAGCTAAAGATGTGATATCCCAAGTCAACCATAGCACACTGCTGAATCATCTACTTTTCCCATTGTCTCAGCAGCATTATCTGATTATCTGGGTGAGAGAAGATCCCATTAGTGAGATAAAATAAGTCATCAAACTTTAATCCTGCCTGTTTCGTGTCTTTCAAAGTGTCACGTGTTACTTTAATGTGAAAATGGCGTCTCTGTAGTCTGCATTGATGACATTCCAGGAATGGACAGTTAATACGTGTGCATGTCATATGCAAGAGCAGGTCAAAGTTTTGGCTTTGTCATTCAGGTTGTTCTTAGAACTAATCTCTGGTGCTAACAATTCCCTATTACTGTAATATCAGGGATATGTTTAGCTTTTTGGCTAGTGGTTACATATGTCAACACAGTGCTTGAAACAAGCAAACAGCTCACAAGCAGTTAATTTAAGCAACGTCCACATTTTGAGTATAGAAATAGTCGACATGCTCTACTTTGATTGACCCCACCCCTCCATGTGATGTATCTGAATCAATCAGAGTTGAATGAATGGAGTCAATCCTGAATAATTTAAAACCCCTTAGGGGTATTATGTAAGGATGTTATGTAGGCCTGCCCCTCAAGGCCCACACAATGTCCATTTATTAGGAAACAGGTCTTCGACTCTCAGCGTTCTGTCTTAGGCTTGTAATGTCCAAGTTATTTTATTCACATAAAGAAAATTATTGGGGTGTTCCCACAAAACATTTCCTGCATGGGGTCATGAAATAGAGAATGGGTTTTGGATTTTTTTTTCTTCTGTGACAAAAGTTAAGAAATGGGGTTAAGTAGCAACATATTGATTTACAGTATCCTTAGTCACTTTTTCATTACCAATTGTGCATGATGTTCACACCAGCCCCATGTATTTTAATAAAAGATTGCTTTTTATTGCAGTGATTTTTTCATGGCACGCTTCCTTGAGGATCAGGAGAGACAGAACAGAGAGAAAGAAAACCAGCAGACCAGTGACCCCGCGCCGACCCCTCCCGCTGTTGCTCCAAAAGAAAAAAAGGGCGGAGACAAAGGTAGTCTTGATGAGATTTCCCAAAACACACTGTTTAAATACATAATGAAGACTGGCTTGTTCTATGTTACAGGGTTCCCTTGTCCTTGAACAGCTCTTATGAGCTTGGTTTTAAATGTGGTGAATTAAAGTTTTAAATTCTGCAGAGTGATTAAAAGTGATTAATTTTCTATTGCTTTATGATATTTCTTCAACTTTTGTTTTTTTCTTAAGCAGTATATCCCATGTGACAAAGATCCAAACCTGTTGTAGTTGCAGTTTCATTCACTTTAATCATAATGGCTTGCATTTATGCAGTGCTTTTCATCTAATGATCTCAAAGTATTTTGTAGCGCTATTGTGTAACACCCACTTAGTTGATGCTCAGCAGTCATTTTGCGGCAGAACACTGACCACACATCAGCTGCTTTGGACAGTAAGGGAAGCATATGGCCAGTTATCCTGGGAATGATCAGATGAGGAACGCCATGTACTTTGCCAGAGATCTGTGGCACCCCTGGGGATCTGTGGGATCTTTAGTGACCATAGTCGGTCCTTGGCTTAGCAGCAGATCCAAAAGAGAGCACCGTCCTCTGGTGCAGAGGAACGAATTCCCCCTACTGGCCCGCTAGCGCTACCTCTTAGAGCAACCTGGTTTCCTCAGGCCTCCAGTCCAAGTGCATCTTCAATGCATAGAGTACTTTCTACAGACAGGGAATTAACTTCAAATCAAAATTACACAGTGTCTTAAAACCAAATCGACACTATTCATGTGGCAATCAATAACCCCTATTCAACCTAGACAACTCAAATGTTTTGCACTGGAACATAGTTTAGATATCTGAGACAAAACTTAATTTTATCTTCTCAGGGAAAAAATGTAACAGCACAGAGAAACCTATTCCACCCCCAGAGCCGGTAGTGCCAGTGTTACCAGGCAGCATGGCAGTTGGGTGCGTGTCCTGGGCGGTGGCCAAGACTGCGGCTCAGTTAGAGGGCATCCCCCTCTACAAGCACATTGCAGCACTCAAGCACCAAGAGGTCCGTGTTCCCCTCTCACCCGAACCACATGATGCAATATATGAAATATAAAGCTCTTTGTGTTGTGCAACTGGTCTTTATAGTCGCAGACTGTTGTGGGGTGTACAGGCCCTGAGAAGGGGCTGGCATGTAATGTTGGTCGTCCTCCAAGTACATGTGCAGATATGAGACTAAAATACATGTTTGTTTGGGCAGTTTCTATAATACTCCCATACACTCATTGTGCATTCCTTTGCCAAATAGGAATATATTTATATAGCTGATTCCTCTCAACTTTATGTCAGTGATACTGAATATAATTGTGTAATGTCATTCTTGCAGGGGCAATTTAATAGTTGATGTGAGATGGATTTATCTACATGGAACAGCTAATTGATTAATGAAATAGTTCTGCTTTTATGCTCTTTTGACAATGACACTGCCAACCATGACCAAAAAGGCCAATGACAAAAACTGAAGTATTTAGTTGTAGGATTCAAGTATTATTCCTTAAAGCTGATTTCAATGGTACATTGAGGTGTTTCAGTATTTGCTGTCAGGGTGGTGCAAAGGTATGGCAGGCCAGATTTGCTGTATTTGTTCTTTGCCAAACTATCTTCCGACAATTGAAAGATAACATTACACTCTTTCAAAGCAGATGGCTGTTTTCTTTTGCTAGTTTTTGAGAGAGTTTTGTGTGCCGCTGCCCATGGTTACGCTGCTGAACTGTGGCAGGACGTCACCTGGAAAGCTTAATCTCATGGAGGAGGTCATCGTCATCCCTACAGCTGGTCAAGTGGTCAGACAAGTACAATCAATTTTATTAATAGTGCAAAGCCTCATTTAGTAATTGTCGCTAATAGATTTCTTTTCACACACAAGGTTTAGTATTTCATTCAGGCTAATGCTTTCTGTGATACTATTTCATTTTTTTTTCAAGTTTTTTGTTTGAAATCATCCTTGAAATAAAAAAATATTCATATTCTTTGCTGTTTCCAAGCATACAAAAATCATTCTTCATAGCGTTAGTCCTTGCTGCAGTGAAATATAATATAAACCCCTAGAGAGGACTTTGATACATTTATGTAATATAATGCACCATCTGCTACACAGTTTGTCGCCATGGTCATTGAGCTTCAAAGGGAAATAACAAGGATGAATGCAGCCTCAAAAACAGGGGTAAGGAAAATATCACACAATTTCTCTGTGCACATCACTCTCATGCACTATGGCAGCCACTCTAAGTCTGAATTTTGTACTTACACATTTGATTTGATTCATACTACTTTTGGTGTAGCATTACTTTTATCATACCCCCAATTTTTGGGCTGCTCCTTTAAAATAACAATGTGGCAAACAGGTCTGCCCTTAATCGGCCATTGCATTGCCTGGAGGGGGTTCGGACAGCAGTATATTCCCTGCTAGACACATGGCCCAACCAAAAAGCACAATCACACAAAAACAGAATTTTATTTGGAATCTTGGTTAAAAAAGTGCTTCTTATAAGATTGTCTCACATCTTAAGGAATTTTTCTGGTGTCTGAATAATGACAGTATTTGCTGCAGCCCAGTTCCCCATGTCATTGTTCACTATCCTCCATGTCATTGCTCAGCCCCACTGGTAACTCCAGGTGGCTGTCATATGCCCATTGCCAGCACTATACCTGGGCATGTAACTCCAGGTGGCTGTTATATGCCCATTGCCAGCACTACACCTGGGCATGTAACTCCAGGTGGCTGTTATATGCCCATTGCCAGCACTACACCTGGGCATGTAACTCCAGGTGGCTGTCATATGCCCATTGCCAGCACTATACCTGGGCATGTAACTCCAGGTGACTGTCATATGCCCATTGCCAGCACTATACCTGGGCATGTAACTCCAGGTGACTGTCATATGCCCATTGCCAGCACTATACCTGGGCATGTAACTCCAGGTGACTGTCATATGCCCATTGCCAGCACTATACCTGGGCAATGACTGCTGAGCCCAGCTGGTCAGCTACAGGGTGAAAAACCAAAGGCTGCATGCTTTAAAGATCTGCTAGTCTCTGCTTTCCTTAACTTATGGAGTATGCTGCTGTGATTACATGGCCCATGTATAAGATATGCCATTTAAAAGATGTTGAGGAAAAACAATTAATTTCGCATTGTTAGGTCCTGTACAGTTCCTTTTTCAGTGCGATTTCAGAATTGAATTTCCAAGTAATAGTTCAGTGGTGTGTCAATCTATAGTCAACCATTGTAAATGACCTGCAAATAAATGGCAGGGTGCCAATGGTAAATTGCTCCCCTTTACAAAAACACAAAAGAATTATGATTTTTTTTTCTTTCTATATTGTGACAGGGCGAGTCAGTGACAGCACTAGTTCTGTTAGTGGTGAATGTCAACATTATTAAAAGAATCAATGACATCATCATTAGTGAATACTGGATGTGTAATGTAAGTTAATACCATAATAGATGGGTGGAGGGAGGTGCAGTGTCTAACCGGTAGTGGCATATATTCGTTACATCATTTGGAAATGGATTTTCAGCTGCTCTGTATGATATAGGGAATGCAGTGTTTAACTGAAAATTTTCACCCTGTATCATTATACTGCTATGCATCATTGTGTAGTGAATTGGAACCCTAAAGGAATGTGTGTTTTTCAAAAATAATGTAATACTATGAAGCCATTTGCCATTTTCTTAGAAGGCCATTCTGTCAGTACTAACGTATGGCCTTCACAGACATAACCAAATACTTTTAATAGAATGTTTTAGTAGTCCCCATGTCAAAATATTTCCTCATACAAAACATTGATAAAACACCTTCCTTTGGAATGTGAACATTATTTTATACAGTGTTTGCAGATTTGTAAGAAATCTGATGGACGGGAAATAGCTATTATGGTGAAAATGCAAGAAATGAAAATTGAAAAAATGAAAAATTAATGACTTTGCCTCGTGACTATGGCATGTTTCTCTGTTTCAGGCTTTGCTGAATGCTGTGTCTGAGTCTGGAGCCTTAGTAGCTGGATACGACCGCCCCGAACAGCCTTTAGACTTGATCACAGAGGCCTGCAGTAACCTTGGGTTTGTACTTGGGGATGTCATGTGTTTGGCAATAAACTGCGCTGCACATGAGCTAATGGACTATGTGAGTAAAAAATGTAGTTGAATGACTGTGGTTTTTACACTAATACACGATGTTGTGATTAAATTGAATTAGCTTAAAATGTTTTGCTCAATTCTGAGATCTGAAGTCTTGGGGAAAAATAAAAGTCACAAATAAAGATATTATAAAACACTGGTAATATTTTTGTAATCAAGTAGTACAGGGCAGTAGCAAAATTAGGCGTGTGTAACTGAATTCTGCTAATTTAATGACTGCCTGTAATACATACACAAATACACGGTCTCTATTCAGAAACCCTACATCAAGCGCATAGTTACCATTTTATACTTGATCTCCAACCACAGCAAAAAGGAAAATATGATGCTATCACTGGATCCCCAAAGTCTCCAGATGAACTAGTGGACATGTATGAGCTTTTGAAAAGCAAATATCCAGCAATTGTTGCACTCATCGATCCTTTACGAAAAGAGGTAAGCCAGCAATAGTTGGGCCGAATGGCCTGTCCTGGTAATGACATGTGAACTACATATGTCTTCCCAATAATAAAAGAAAGTAAACTTGCTTTGACATTTTTTTTTCTGGGACAAAAAAAAGTTAAATGTTGACTAACTTGGTGTGGCCTGGGAAAACTTCCCCTAGGACCAGGAGCAATGGGAGAGGCTAAGCAGTGCGCTCGGACAAACTGTGCTGCTGTCCGGCTGCATCCAAGCCCAGCGGCTCCCACTCCAAGGAGGACATTCTCACCTCGCCTGGGATCAAGGGCTGTGTTTTAAAGCAAATCAACCAGACGACAGTCACAGACCTAATTGAGATGACTCGACAATTAGAAGGTAAGGGAGACCTCAGAGATGTCACGCGTTATCTGGTAATTAATTGTATCCTGTCAAAAGGTTTATGCTTGTACCACTTCCTGCGCTAAGTAAATAATTACTGTACTATGCACTCAGTCGGTTGAGGACTATAACATTGTTCCACTCGTGCAGTCTTATGCTTATGTGTGGAGGTAAGGGGGCTACAAACTGGTCATAAAAAGAATGGTAGTCATTAAAGTGAATTACCTTTATATGACAGTACCAGGCTACTTTACAAGGAGTGACTTTACAAACTCCTGGTTTACCAAGCATGGGTAGCTCCAACCTTGAAGTTGGCTGCAGTGAGCCCAGAGCTCGTGTTTAACATTTCCTAAACACAGCACCACCTTCTACACATTATGCCCTGCTCATCACTGGGGTTAGAACTGAAGAGTAGGTGCTTGCGGATACATCCAACGAACAACGTTTCTACAGAAACGGCCTTTGTTGCCATGTAACCAGTAATTGCCTCTTTGTAACTTAGTTTAGATTTTTTGTGTTTCTTGTGTTATCTCTGTCTTTAGTAATATTTTAACAGCTTTGGTGTTTGAGTATCTGCTTTAGAAGAAATGGTATAAACAAAAAAGGGTATGCTTGGTGTATGTTGTGAGAACAAGCCACCAACTGAATCTGTTATGCATCATTTGTTAAACATTACAGTAGGTAAACTTGTCTGTTGTTCAATGTAGGGATACACTTTTACAAAATTATTGTTATTATATTAAGGATATATTTAACAGCAGAAGGAAACAAGTGAACCAATTTTATATATGCAGTTAAAAAGAACATTTGCTCTGTGTATGTTCACCACAGATGCAGTGACTGTAGTTGGGGCAACAGATGGAGAATCATGTGACGACTCTCTGGCAGATCTGGTGAGACATGATCTCAGACCTCATTTTAACCTCCTTATGCTGATCTCGTAAACTCTCCTCTCACGTTGATAATTTGTTGGCCAAATTGAAAAACTGTTAGACTGTCTTAATTAACACATATTCCCATGAAGATGCACCAGTAGTAATAGCCGAACCTGCATAAAAGGCAAGCCAAATGGTCTGTTCTCATCTTAATATGTTCTTATATTTGTCGTATGTTCTTATGAACCTGAAACACAAAGTAACTTCCAACCGTACATTTTGCACCCAGGATGTTTTGGCCTAGGACTGTAAAGCACCAGTCCCGGATTTCTTATTTTCTTCTTTTTATTCTTTCTACACTGCAAGCCTGTTAGAATTAAGGTGCTTTAATTCTGTGAAAAAAACCTTGCCAATAGCAACGTTACCAGGACAGTGTATCTATAACATCCATTTAACTGTATACGTCTGTGCAAGGTTATATACTATTCACAGTTAGGAAATGTGATCATGACAGTACCCAATGCCACACACTGCACATTCACATGCAAACAAACAAACAGCATTCTTTGGTTTATCGGAATGAAATGGCCCGGTGAACTGTAGTCACATGTTGAGTTCTTCTGTGGCAGTAAACCCTCGCATTGTGTGTTTCTCCCCTCCAGGCCGTAGGGCTGGGTGTTAAATTTGTCAAACTGGGAGGTCTGTGTCGTGGAGAGCGGCTGACTAAATACAACCGACTGATTTCTATAGAGGAAGAATTGGCCCAGCAGGGAATACTGGGTATGGCTTTTTCTCTCGCTGTCTTTTCAGCTTGTAGAAAAGAGGTAGACAAAGCCCAGAGAGGAGGGACAGAAATTGCTTGGCTGCTGAGAATGCATCTCTTTTGCTCTGTGAAAGAAATTGTGTGTCAGGAATCACAAGGAAAGGATGGGGCAAGATGTACCTTAGCACTGTTAATTGGCCGCCTAATTACACATAGAAGGACAAGAACATTGCACAATTACTGAAGAGTGAGTTCGTCTTTATATAAAATAAAACATTAACTTACGCACCAATTGCATATATGAGGCTTTTTATATACTGTACCGTTCTTGCCCTGGCATATGTGTATTTAATGCTGCTCATAGAAAACTTACATCCTTGTGGAAATACTTGGGGATAACCTGAGAACAAATGAAACATTCAAGACCCATTCATGCCTAAACTACACAGATCTCCACACCACAGTCACAATAGACAATTATGTGAATGCACTTGTCTTTTGTACTCTTTCACTCATATGTTCTTATTTGCAGGTTCAAAGAACATGGATTTCCTCTCAATGTTGGAGAAGTAGCAGAGCAGTCATCTACCTGCCATTTGTCACAGATCATAGTCATCACAAAACACCTTTTTATTGTCAGTTACTTTTGGGGTTTATTGAGGTGTTTTGTGTTATTAATTATTTCAATATTTAATTTAGAATTTCAGTGCATATTTCAGCTCTTAATGTACAGTGGCTTATTTAGCTATAAAAGCAAACATATTGTTTATAGGGAAAAACAAGTATTTTCTTGAAACAAATTCAAGAACAAGATGCAGAAAGAACAAAGTAAAATATAACAGCACTAAACAGATATACAAAAACACTACTGCTGAACACTTTGAATGTACATTTATATTTCAAAGAAAAATGCAACTACAAAGTGTTGGAATTTCATGTTTTGACAGTGAACACATTCAATCTATGTTCTTTGTACTTTTGAATCTTTAACAGAACAAAAACACGCCATCCTGAAATAATTTTCATATAGACACAATTTTCTGTTGAAATGTAGTGATTAAAGGGGTATTTTCCTTAACAATGTAAACCATGACATTATTTTTTTCAGCCCTTATGTGAGGAAATATTATTTCCAGTTTTACATCAGAAATTGGGCTGATGGAAATAAGGGCACTGAGAGGCCTTTCTGAAATAGATCAGCTCATTTTTGTCATTCTGCTTATTTTGTTAAAGCTTCTGTCTTTTTTTTTGGTTGTGCTTCTTTCCAGAATCCCTGAATTAAATTTTAAAGGGAATGTTTCAATTAAATCAGTTTATTTAGATTTGGCAAAGATCTCGTTAAAAATTAAGAATACAAATTACATTCAGAATACCTTTTGAAAGACCAGTTAAACATTACCAAATACCATTTTTCAGAACTGTTCAGAAATGGTGTATATTATTACATTATAAGAGATTTAATGTTTGCTTCATAGCTGAACCATAAAAGCATAGTTTTTTCTATATTCTGTTTTCTGACCTTCATGTCTCACCATCAGTGTCGTCCCCTTTTCCACTGGAGTTAGTTTTTGTGGAGGTGGTGTGACAGTAGACCTAAAACACAGAAAATACACATTTCAGAAAAGACTGACCACAGTCAAGGTTTTATATACTCACCCAAAGGAGGGTTCCTGTCAGTCTGTCATTAGCATAAGGCAGGCACATAAACATTTCCATTTGAACTTTGCCAAGGCCTTGTGGAGGTAATGGGACAGCACAATCAGAATAATGATTTTATAATTTTGTAACAAGTGTTTCCATCCTCTCTGATAATCCCAGTCATAAAGCAAGTGACAATTGCTCCTATGTGAGACATGAACTGTAAAATGTATGGATATTCCTTTCATTACACTACATTAATGTGTACATCATGTTACATTAACATGCATTGCTCATTTGGTGATAACTGGCTGAATGCATGCATATAAAATGATTAAACTTTACATTATTAAGTAATGCTAATATGGATTAAGATACAGTGTTCCACTCAGTCTGACTGTATTATCTCCAATTTCTGTTGTGACCACATGTAGAGAAATTATTTCATTACTTTTTAT
The DNA here is from genome assembly GCA_022829145.1 of Albula goreensis. Lineage (NCBI taxonomy): Eukaryota > Metazoa > Chordata > Actinopteri > Albuliformes > Albulidae > Albula > Albula goreensis. Next base: position 13,855,068 of record CM040750.1, read on the forward strand.
ATTTTTATCCATTCTTATATCTATTCAGCCATTGTTTTGCTCACAAAACACTGTATGATTAAGCTTGTCACTGTCACTAAATTTATTTTCACATGACACTGCCAATGGCTTATTATACAAATATATTTTGCTTAATGAATAGACATTTCCAGTACTGGGTGGAGAATTTATCATATCAACAAATATACCTGTGTGTGGAGGTCTGTATTGAAAAAATAGGCTCATTGTGCTTGCTTGAATATTGGCACTGGCTCCTCACAGCTACGTGTAATTTTATTATTTTAATTATTTTAATTACATGTATAATATAAAACAAGCAGATATATCCTTTGACCAAGGATTGTACATATTACATGAATTATAATGTTCCTGCATGAATTTCCCCAATGGGCATGCTTATATTGTCAAATCATATTATTCCAAGTATTGTAAAAGGACACTAAAAATAAAATGGAAAAAATGGAAATGGGTTTTGTTTTATCTTCAACAAGTAAAATATTTATTTTGTTACACAAGTATGTGGTGTACAAGTATATGTGGGAACTATAAGCCGTGACATTTGTGTAGGTCGCATTCTGAATGTAACGTATGCTGTTTACTAGGATGTAGCAAACTACCATACAAGTCTGCCATCTTAAATACCTAATGTTCAATTTTATTTTCCTGGAATGTGACTGCATTTAAATCTGTGCTTTTGAGAAAATTTAGCCTGAATTTAGCAAACATTCCAATCAGACACTGAGACCAAAAATAAAGAATGGACCGGTTACAGATGAATGAAATACAGATGTGAAAAAGACAGAAACAAAAGTGAAAACAAGTCTGGAAAAAAATCGGTGTAAATATGCAATTCACAATGACCTTTTTGAAAGACAGTATTTGAATAGTTAACTGTGGTGGGAGGGAGTATTTCTTTAGCAGGTTCATTGTTTGCATTTCAGCTGCCCTTTTGTATGACGCACATTCAAAGGGATACTTGTTACCGACACAGTAATTCTTAAGAAAAGGAAACGGGGTTGGTTATCGGTACATTGCTTTTCAGTGTTACCTAATATCATTTCATACTGCTCTCACAATTATTAATTAGTTTTGATTTTTAGGGGAACTCTCTACATTTTAAACCGTGATGAGATGAGAAAATGGGTCATGTCTGAAGGGCAGTAGAGAAGGAATGCCAAAGTAGCACCTTTTGAGTGATGTCAACCGAACAAGTGATCTCATTGTGCAGAGCGCTCAATACTGTCACATCCTCACCCGCCCCTCTCCCAACTATACAGAGTTCTTGAAGGAAGTAATTATTTAAGCTTTGTAAGAAAAAAAAAAAAGATTGCAACGGTCCACAGTTGCAGTGTCCAGTGTGCCTGTGTACCAGACAGGACTGTTGTTACACTGTGTGGCATAGAACGGCAAGACACTTTGAGCTTTGGAAAGAAACTGTGAGAAGCACACACAGCTGTGCCGGGGCTGGAAGTGAGAGAACGGAAAGGGCTCTGATCGTTCTTCCTAATCATTAGGTTCCCTTATAACAAAAGGAGCCATGACTGACATTCAGGTCTGCGTGGTTTTAATTTAGATTTTTTTAAAAAGTATATCATTATCAATATCTTATTTCATGTAATCATTTTAGTTTTAATATAAGTATTCTACTGATTCACATTCCACATCTGTCCACCTGAGGAAGCTTGATAAATTTATCTCTTTTCATCACTTGTTATATGAAAACATTTGGTTTACATATTTGTTCACATTTGGTCTTTTGCAATGACCTGGCACTTGTGCAATTACCCTTTGGGAAAAGCGTGTGGCACTGTGTTCCCATTGTGTGAAGGAGGCTCTCTGCAGGTACAGGAGAATTAACTCTTCCTGGATTAGTGACTGGGGTAAGAGTGGATTTAGGGGACATTTACTCAGCACCTTCAATGCTCAGCTTTATTGTGTTCAGCCAGATCTGCACCACCAGGATTTCTAAACATGAAAACAAATATTGAGCCAGTGACTCGTTTCCAAGTTTCATTGGAGAAAGGTTTCATGAATGTGGGATTTTCAAAAATTCTGAATACATTCAAGTTTGGTTAATTTGAATGCATACTGAATTTAAACTACATGTGTCCTTTCATATGCAATGATAATTACTTTAGGAGTTTTTAAATGTTTGTTAAATTAATATATGGGATATAATTGATAGATTTAATGCTATGGCACAGTTCTTATGAGATGTAAAATTAAGCACTACAACTGTGCCCTTTGAGCATATTGAATTACAAAAAAATAATGTATTTATGTTGTAATGACACATTTTTTGCTTTTCAAATACATAAAATACCAAAAATATGCATAGGATACAAGACATTTTTAAATTAATAATATATTAAATCAGTCTGAAAAAAGTTTATATCAATGCTACAGTTCTTATGGATAACAACATTGCTAAACTCTAACAATAAGAAGTATAGTCATGGCTTGAGATTGATGTATGTATTGATGTATATTAATTGTAAGATTAATTTACAGTTACAACTACTGGATATTATATATACACAAAAGGAAATAAACATACGTTATTTTTATGTTGTTGTATTATTAACAAAACTGCCTTCTTTGGAACAACGATAATATTATTCATAACCAATATTACGTCTTAGGAACAGTCACAAGCTGTAATGAACACATTCTCATTTAAGAGCTCATTTCTTACAATCAACCATTACCAAATAAGACTGCGTAAATGGCTCTCCTTTCCAAAGGCTGTTAATTGAATGTCAGTCGGAATATTAGGACGCCGTCTTCATCGCGTCTGTAGTGTGGATATTTATCCTCATATTTGCGCCATGTGCTTTCAGCGGCTTGTGAGGCAGCGCGAGAGAATCCGGCACCACTAAAGTCCTCTAATCAACACGTGCTGGAGATCCAGAAGGCAGCCAATAAGTAGCCCCACTCCAGTGGCAGCGAGCAATGGCTCCCCACCAGGCAATTACTCTGTTTGGAAAATAAATGAAATGACTAACAAAATATGCTAAATTAAGTGTTTCCTGCAGGAAAAAAAAGGTACTTCCTAATTGCCGATCCTTCAGGAAAAAAACTTTGTATTGTATCGGCTAATGGTAAGGCAGCTGCTCTGCAGCGAATGGGGGGTGGGGGGTGGGTGTGGTGAGGGAGGGGGGGGGGAAGAAAGCAACGCAGCTCCTGATAATTGTGTGGTCCTGTCCTGTGCGCCTGGATTGACAGAATGTTTACTGCTTGTCAATCAGTGCGTGCTATTGCGCCAGCTTCCTGCACAGTGTGCATCGGCGAGAAAGAATCAGGCATATAATTTACTCTGTTTCACTCTGGGCTTTCAAGAGCTCAGCCGGTAAAACAACAGCACAAAGAACTCTGTGGACTGTGATCATGTTTCTGGATCACAAGCAGAAAAAAAATAAGAAAAATTACCTTTACCATACATAGGTATCGGGAATCAAATTATGTTCTGTCAACAGGTTGGTAGTAATCACATAACACACAAATACCTACATATATCATTCAATTAAACCAACCAGTGAAAACCAGTGCATTGTAGCATTAATTCTTTTTTATACTCAAACCAGAAATCATTTATTTTGGTGTTCTAAGAGTTAAGAAATTAGCCGAAATCAGTACATGACTTTAATAATGGGTTCTAGATACAAACTATGGAATGCTGAAGGTTGTATATAATGATAAGTGTATTGTTTATAAACCTCTACAACATTTCTGTCATGCAGATTTTTCATCCTCTTTTACTTCTTCTTTTTGTTGCAGGAAAAGACATGCAAGGTGATTTTGAAGCCTGAAAATGAGTTATCTTGGTATGTTGCCAAACAAAACTTTTCGAGGTTATCCAGCCTAAAGCAGACAGACATACACATACTTGGAACATAAAAACTCCCTTACAAATTGTGTTTTTTCCCCTCAGTGTGACTTTACATTTATTATCAATGTATAAGCCTATTCGTTTTGCACCTTTATTGAGAACATTCTCTTACATTGATAGGTTCACTCTGCATTAACCTCACCTGCATGTTCCTACTCATTCAGAAAGGGAAAGGTTAAAAGATGATTGCCAATCAGTCGTTTCCGATTTGCTTGGTCTGCTAAAACCAGTTCCCTCTCAATTTAGCTAGCTTCTGTCTGTGGGGCCATTGTGGAGGGCAAATTAGCTGTGAAATTAGTTAGGCCTCTCTTTTTCCGCATCCTCCTTATTTACTGCAACTCAAAGAAGCCAGCATCGATGCTGAATGTTGAAAACTGCCTTGAGCCAAAATGGCAGATTCACCCATGTACCCATGCACAAGTGCTGCTGCTACCTCCACCCTCACGACCCACTCATTCACACAGCCTTACTCCCTGGTGCGGCCTATGCAGGAGAAACATTCATACATCTACGCCACGCCAGCAGGGGGATTGGGGCGATCGGAATTGAATTTCCTCTGCAGTCTTCTGGGATTTAACCCCTTTGACTCCAGCAAGCTCTGACTGGAAATTGTGCCTTAGCCACAAATGCAACCCAAATCTTCAATTAGCGCCCTTCACAAAGGCACACTGACCCTGCTCCCGCTCCTCGCTTCCCCTTTCTCCTTTCCCTGAAAACGCTGATTTACCTGTTCATTTGCGCATGGGAAACCGAAAACCAAATGGCTAATGTGCTGTTCTGGAGATGTAGCTTGATCCCGAATCCAATTCCTCCACAACAAACCTGCCGGCAGAACAGCTTAACCCCTACTCATATGGAAATTTGGCCTGGATAACTAGGATGCACTTGAAACCGCGCTTGTGCAACTTATCTATTGTGCACCAAGCAGACTGGGAAGTGTGGCAGGTAGTTTAGTTACGTACAATAATACGCTAAAGAATACAACCATTTAATGATGCCAACATGTTCTCCTTCAAGGCCATGTTTTTGCTAGTATATGTTAGTTTTGCATGGCTTTGTGTTTGTTATATCTGTAACCTTATTAAAAACTTTAGACTGGTGTGACTGAGAAATCTAGGCTCAAAGCAGTGTAGCCCATTTTGTATGCACACGCACATCATACATCTAGCTTTCTTCGGCTTTTACATGTGCTCAAATTAGAAACAAGTACGCTACGCAACATATCATATAACATTGTACAGAATGTCCATGACTCTCTCACTCCCCTAGAATAAATAATATTTTATTACTATAAGAAATATTCAGGACGGGCAGTGAAAGTAGTGCTGGGCTCTACTCACAGAGAAGGGCTGGGTTCCTGTGACGGTGCTGGCTCCGGACAGTGCGGCTGAGCCTGGGGTACGGCTGCTTTCACTCGGGTCATGTCAAGCACACTGCTGGGTAATAAGGTTGACGAGGCCTCTACTCCTTCACAGAAACAAAACAGCAATTACTTACGACTTAAAACAACAAACGATGGATAAGCTGCCAGTGGGGACTACTCCTGCTTTGCTTGACGATGGTGGCCAACCAATTTCAGAGGATGCATAAGGTCACTTTGATACCTCATGTACCATGCAAATCACCTGTCATTTGAATAGTTTAAGCAAACAAATTAATATTTCCTTCTATGTCTTACTTATCTGTTTCTATGACACTGAAATATTCCTTTAGGAAATAAATTAAGAAGAGAGGATCTAGCATCAGATCCATTATCTGCTTTATGTGACTGAAGGCAATGTTAAACCTGCCCATGTTGACAGAGACTATCATAGTCTATCCATGGATGATGTTGCTGCATTGATGTGTACTGATATTGAAATATAACTCTTTTAAGCCAAGTTATACCATGATTATACACACCGCTAGAATGCAGTTTCTGCCAATCCACATCCACAACTGGGACTACCTGCTTTATTGTTTAATATAATCAATCCCATTAAAATCAAATAAGCCAATGAGGATTGAGGAGAGAGTATGCAATGTTTACATAATTCACATATGTGTTTCCATTGTTACATCCACAATATCTCAAAAATATTTTTGGTGCCAAATTATACCATGATAATCATTATCATCATCATCATTTTATCACCCAGCCCTATCCTTACAGTGCAAAAGCAGAACAATTATAATCACTGCAATTTTCATCTGTTCTGGTGGGACTGGCCATAAGGGGCCAATGATTTCACCAACAACCAGTAAGCGCCTCCAAATCAAAGTGACTGAATGAAGCATACACCTGCTTTCCTCTGGACTTACATAACAGGCATAGGCACATGAAGCAGATGTCATTTTTTGTACTACATGGAAACATACTCATGTCAAAAGCACAACATGAACATAAAGAAGTCAATGAGAGCTCCTCCATCACAGTGGCCATATACTCATCACTACCTCACAGTTTTCATTTTGGTGCTGGACATTTTGAAGTGTCCCAAACCTCATCCATTATGTGATTATAACTTCACCCAATATGTAACCACATGGGTTCTTGGTACTTCAGGAGCTGGCTATATGGTTAGATAGATAAGGTTATAACCAACACAAGTGCAAACTACCTCAGTGAACCAAATTGAGTAAATTAGCTATCTTAATTTAGCAAGTGGTACCTATATCTGTGCACACTTACTATTCTGCCATTGGTTGATCTCCCCATTGCTATGGACGATGGCTGCAGGAGGAGCTGCATCTCCTTCCTTTTGAATTTTTTAATAAACTAATTCACACATGTATGACTCTCCTCCTGTAATCTTGCTGCTCATCTTTGCCACTGCTGTCTGACTCTCAACACAAAGTCAGCCAATGGGACACTTAGTTAAGCAGGCTGCTTCATCACGACTTAAGGCACTTTGTCACAAGTGAATGAGTGAACATTCAAAGCAAAACAGATGGACCCATTAAATCCGGAAACACGCCTGCTTGGAATTTACACGGCTTGGATAAAACAAATATAATAGTCACTTCTCCAACAATGGCATTGTAAATGTTTTGGGCTACTTTAAGATGCAGCTGTTGCCCACCTTTACAAATACAGTCTAATAGCTCATTTAACATTTCCACTGCTCAACATTAAATGGTCAAATCACATATAAATTTAGGCAAACTTAGGCTCATGTCACCAGAAAATACGTAACCTATTCAAGCAAAGGACATACCAAATGTAAATAATTCTTCTGGGAGTTTTGAGGCCCTTCGAGGCCTAGATAAATCTGGTGTATTCAATGTGCTTGTGTGTTTGTTTGGTGTATTCGATGTGTTGCTACACATCGAATACACCAAACATGGGTGGGTGTATTTTTTTATCTGGGTACCTGCAATAAACAGAAATAAAGACACTATCAGTCCTGGCATTATTTAAAGCACTTTTGATTTCATCATAGAAAAAAAAGATACCGTTGTATTAGTTGGCTAGTTATCTGGCATCAACATTTGTGTCATTTAGTTAGCTCTAGCTGGCTAAAATAATAGCTAATTATGAAGGACAATGACTAGTCTATAAGTTATGTGCTGATACATCGGGGTTAGATTATTCAATCAAATTTCAGAAACTCATGAAACCCCACTACTGCCCTGTTTTTATATAATTTGACGTATATGAGAAACTTTGTGGTGCACTGATGAAAGCCAAGGCCATTAAATGGGGCCTTTATGACCTCATACTGTATATATTTGAGGTACAAATCGAAATGGCCTATCATTCCATGATCACTGAGTGTATGGAATGACACTTGACACATGTAGAAAGCTACTTTAATATAGTAAAGTATTAATATGACCTAACTGGGTCAGATGGCTTTTGCCAGTGACAGCAATGAAAGAAAAACAAGCTGCTCTATAACAAAACCAGATAGGGCACTGAAAAAAAGTACAGAGGCAGGTGTAGGAAAGCAATTTCGCTTTCATAAAATACACTGTACCACATGTTCAGATCAAAACACTGTACAGGAATCATCTCAAAACACCTAGTACAGGAAAATTACACTTGCCTAGATGAAGTTAACATTTGTCCTTAACATTCAATGGAAACATTTCTTTTTCTGTAATTGGCAAGTTAATGTTAGTGATCATTAAGAACGCCTACAGTAAACATCTGTATTCAAACATGATTCAAAAGCCAGATGCTGAGTGAATAAAGGCCACTGTCTTACTGGTTCTAACTTGTTGCTGCTCAATGACTCTGCATTATCAGTGTATGATCCCTTGCTTTACCTACTCTACCAATGTAGTTTCCTTTATCCTTCTGTGTCTGTTATGGCCCTTGGCAAATCCACTGTCTAATAATTAACAGAATGGCTCTGAGAATACTCTTCTGTTGTTACTGAAATGTTTTCTTTTGCTAACTATAATGCTAGAAATCTGCCTAGTCTTTCAGCAGTGGCTGAAGTTGGGTTAATGTTATCTTAGTTTGACATGTGGTGATAGGCACATTCCCATACTGTCAAATCAATGGGCCATTTCAACTTTGGACAGAATGTATTTGCACACAGCATATCTACTCTACTGCAGTATATACAATATATCAGTGAGCAATTATTGGGAGTTTTTACTCCCATACTAAAAAAACTGTCATCCACTTCAGTAATTTAAAATCGAATGTGATTTGATTTAATTCCATATGGCCTCATAAGTTCTGCCCATAAACAGTGTGAAGGACAGTCAACATTGTAAAGATATGGCCTTTATCCCTGTTTTACCAGTAAGCTTCAACATTCACACATTCAACAATTCAACATAATGACAGAAATACTTTTCTACACAAGGAGTTCCACAAAACCGTTTATTTTTCCCTGTGATTCGTCTGTTGTTTCGTAAAAAATCTTTTAAAAATCCAACAATTAAAGCTAAAATCAATAGTCCTGTAACAGTCAAGTTGGACAGACTTTAATATTAATAGAAAACATGCAATGTATCTGTAATTGCTGTGATTTCTGCATGTACTAAGTATGTAACATGCAGAAAGGGGAATCAGTACTTGAGTCTCACAAGTCCGAGTCCATGTTTTCAACATTGCTCTTGACTGTTTTACCATTCTAAAGAAAACATCACCTATTATCGAATACTAAACTCTTAGGAAAAAATATTTGTAAAGCACAGAGAAGTCACACCAGCTATTACCAATGCCAAAGGCTATTTGAATTTGTACTTAACAATTAAAAGAAAAAATCTTATACAGCTACTGTTATTCTACACTAAGTCTTTCTTTTTCACAACTCTGGTTTGGTCTACATACAAACAGAAACTAGGTGAACTTTTTATGGGATTAAAATGAAACTAATTACATTCTCCTGTTCCCATTCAGCTCAGAAAATGCACTATCTATTGCAAATCCTAAGACCCAGAACATTACAGTACAAAAACATAAACATTAAAAACTTTGTTGCGTTTTAGTTGTTTACTGTTCTGACATGTGCTTCACTGTTGATATTTATTTGCTTTCATAATTAATACATAGTCTATACGTCACATTCTCACATCATATTGAGTTCAAGAGAATAAAACACCATGTATTATGAAATATTTAGTGAACATAAAAGGCAACACACACGGCTGCCAAAAACCACAACATCAAAGAATAAAGAAATATTACCCACATGAACTACTGAACCACTGTAGTACATGAACTATGCAGAGCCATTTCCGTTCTATAATGCATTTCCACTACATTACCTGAAACTGATGAAATGTCAGTCATATCATACTTTTAAGCAAAACATTTATACATTCTAAATGGAACATGCCATTTGTAAAATGGCAAATCATATTTGTATATTAAATTAATGCCAATGAAAAGAGGTAATAAATGAGCTTATGGTATGTGTCGATTGCTGTCTCAGAGAAAACAGAGCTGCATCAGCTGCCTACATTTTACAGGTCTTTCTGTTTGACCGCTGAGGTGTAAAATCGTGGTGAGGGCATTTTTAATGACCGCTCACCCGGAACAATGTAACGGATGCAATAAGCTGCGGGTTTTTGTTTTGACAAACAAACACGTAAACACCGGCTTTTCGCCCTGCTAAAATGACTGTGAAACACCACCGTGACCTCAAGTGTACTGCCCGCTTTTTGTGCTGGTGGTGGATTCTGGCTCGGTTTGTACCCTCTTAGCCCTGAGAAGCGCGGTGTGGAAGAGAGCGCTCAGAGAGAGAGAACGCATAGGCTCACAACTCTGGCACATTCAGGGGACGGCAAGAGAAACTCACGGCTGTTTTCGGTCGTCTCGAACGCGCACCGTCGTCTCTGCAGCACCCTCTCCAGCTCCGTCTCCGCGTTCCCCTCGGGAGCTCGGGCTCCTGCTTTGTACTGGGCAGGGGTGGGCCTTTTGAATGTGTCCTGCACAAGTTCAATTAAAAGCACACCGGTTCAACAAAGACTTCAATGCAAACTCAAAAAATGTCACTTTGCTCAGTACAGTGCTCTTTACTGTGTGCACGCACAATTTAAGAAGCATTAGCATGTGTTTCAAGTTTGGAAAAAATATTTATAAAGTATTAAGAATTTAAATTCTCATAAATAAGTTGTCTTTATATTTTAGGCAAAATTGTAGTACACGCTGGCATATTGTGTTTACATGCTTGGAGTTTCCATATGTTATAATTATTCATCCATATTTTATCTTAGCTAGTGTAGCATTTGTCAAACATTTGGCTATTGCATTAAACAGCTGATAGCTGTTTGGATAGCATGTTGTCAGATTTCTGTTCAGGGTACGCTACTATCTTTTGTGTAAAAAGGAAACACACACGATCAAGGTCCATCAAGCTATTATATATTTATATGCTTCATTTTTACCAGAATTCCTTTCAGCTCCTGAATGGCAGAATCTGGAGTGACCTTCTATGAGGAAAAAAAAGAATACAACAAAATGACGATTAAGTACTGCAGATTAAAATCCGCTCTTTTCTGATTCTGCATTGATGACTTTTAAAGAAACGATTTGAATTTAATTTTAGCTTTACAACTCTACATACTTTACAACTTTTCACTGCAACACCCTAGCTAGCTAATTTTACTATTACTGTACTAACGATAGTTAAGTATATGTAAATATGAATATAAACATATATTTTTAGAGGGTACGTTCAGGAGAAATGTTTATCCTTATAGTGGATGTCTGGTCTTGTGAATGGTTAGGGCGTGTTTCCTCTTTTTGAGGTGGGTGAGGGTGGGCGAGGGCACCTGTGGTTTTTTGGCCCTGCTGGAAGCAGGGCTGACAGGTCGGAGCTGAACTCCTTTTTTGATTCGCTCCATCATCTCATCCACTGCCTGCTGCCTGATGTCCAGAGCCTCCTTCCCTTTCCACCAAACACAGGGAAAACGCCATTCAGTCCCGAATCCAAAATACACCCAACACTCACACATGCAAATGAACATCAGGAGCACTGTCTAGTTGGATACAGGCTCCTAGACGTGCTCATTATAGCACCTAATCCTGTGCTTGTCCTGGCTTTAAATTCAAACTGCTTAAAAGAGAGGGAACTGCTTTTTCACAATTTAAAGTATAATCTCTGGAGTCAGGGATTACAGTGACTGGCAGGCATCCAAAATTGGGGGCATATAAAATGTTTTAAAAACATCACACATTTACATTTCTGTTACAATGTAATCCCTGCAATCTTACATATGTAAAATCATACAATCATAAATTCTGAGCAATGCTATACCACATAATATTAGTGAGTATTGGCTGGATTTTAAGAGCCAGTTGTATACAGGCAATGAGGACAATATGTCAATTTGGTAACACTTCAGCCTCTACCCAAATCCTTACATCTGAGTGAAAAGCTAAAAGCTTTAATCGTACTTTATATGTGTTCAGCTCACATATGCAAAAAGGTCGTTTTTGAAAAGATGTACCTGTATCCTTCACTGGGGAGTCTTGGACCACTAGTGGAATGTCACTGCTTATTTGTTTCTTTTTTCGAATCAATGACAGAAGGGAACTATAAAAATAAGCAAAATCTCAGTAGTCCAGAAACAATGGTAATCCAAAAAGGGTATAAACTCTCAAGTAGCATTCTAATCCTTCTTTATTAATTTGAAACACTAATGCAAATGGCAAACATTAAAACCATTAATCACACTTTACACAGATCCAAAAAAATGAACAAATCTGAGAGCAGAATCTATCTCACTGCAAGATTGATTGCACATTTTTATCTTCATTTCCACCAATGTAAAAATGCAAACAACAAACCAAAGAAAGAGGTTAGCATTGCTACAACCAGAAACAGTTTGGCACATTGTTATTTTTGGGAGGAAAACATGAGCAGTGGCCTATTTGCATCAATGAGCCTCCAGGACAGGTGTATTTAAGGTGTGTGACTACGTTACCTGATAGTAACTCCGTCTGATGATTGGTAGATACAAAACAAGAGTGGTCCATTTAAAAGAAAGCCATGATTTAAATAAAATAATTAAAATTGTTTAAATTCTACTCTGATACAGTATTTTTTCAGATATCTGGAACTTTCAGTAATCCGAACCACCCATAGTCCGGATAAGTTCATCCTATTTGAATACGGCTCTACTGTGAATATGATGAAAAAAAAGGAAAATACAAAAATGTATTCTGCCATCACTACTTTGACAAGGAAGAGGACCACACTTTGCAAAAGGCTGAATGTGAGACCATACTTTTTTGAAAGTTAATAAAGTGCAGGAATGGAAAATTGGCTTGTTGACCTCACGTGAGAGTTTACCTAAGGGGATTGGAAGTAGAGGGTGCTGGTGGTGGGGGTGGTGGAGGAGGTGGAGGAGGTGGCGGAGGTGGAGGGGGCGGAGCGGGTGGGGTATTGGCCTCCAACTGGAGCTTCTGTCGTAGTTCTTCCGCTGCAAATACACAAAGGACACTCCAAATTAAAGGGTTGATGAAAAAGGAATACGGCAGAAGTTTTGCATATAAGACAACCCATATTCAGGGTCTGGATTTTGCTTTTTTGGTCAATTTCTAGCGGCAATTTCTAATTTCATAGCACGTTCACAAGCCATGTCCAGATAACACAATGCTCTTTATTAGAGTTTGGGAGTCAGAGCCTGCCCTCTGAAAACAGCTAAGCTGCGCAGTGACTGCGCTGGAGCACTACTCTTCATGGGCATGAGAAACCAGATCGGCCCATGCTGTCACTTTCATGCACTGATGTACCAGGCCCACTGACACCCTTTTATTCTGTGCAACGCTACAGCCCATTATGCAACACCCTACAGGGCTGCAGGAGACTCTCACTGCTGGTACAGTTGGCACCATGTCAGAACCAGCTGTTTCCATCTGCCCCTTTCTCTTATCCAGCTCATTAATCTGCTTAACCTCAGGAATACTATGTGTTTTGAGGAAAATACATCATATAAATAAGACAAAACAAATTTTACATCCAGTTATCCCAACCAACGAGGCCGTCAGTGTAGCGTATATTGCATCCTCTCCATAGCATACCAGAGTCAGGGTCTTACCTGTGAAGCGCAGGTCTTTCACCTGCACCTCGGCCTTAGCGCACCTGTCCTCCAACTCCACCTTCTCCTCCTGCAGGAGATCGATTTGCCGTTGCAGGGCCGCCACTTCTCTTCTCAGTTCAGAGCTCTGCATCAGCTCCTGAAAATCCTTCAGCTACCGAGAAAAAACCGCGCGCCACACAAAAACACAGACACAACACACAGCACATTAACAAAATCATGGGCAACCTTCATAAGACAATAACAGGAAAAAAGACAGATATTTAAGCAGGTATTCTATAAAAGACTTTTATCAGACAACAACAGAACAACATAACAACATACTGTGAACAGACATACATAAGGAAAAAAAGATTAAACTGTTACCATGAGTAATTACAGCAATGATCAAGAAAAACGGATCATTTCAGTTAGGAAATCATTTTCTTTGACAGCCCTCATCCCAAATGAAAACAAAAGCAGCCTAAAATGTATTGCATTTTTATCCGATGTCTATTTACATTTATAATACACAGTTATAGAGTGTTCTCTAGAATAGGAATTTCATTGCAGTCCGTACAGAAAGATTATCAAGCCTGAAAGTTATTTATTTAATTAAACATTTTACTTTTGAAGCTCTCAAACTTGTTAACACCACCATACGCTGAGTGGCCACTTCATTGGATACAGCTCTATAATAGCACATCGGTCCCTGTTTCACCCTCTGAACAGGATGAATCTGTTACGGCATGGAATCAATAAGGTTTCCACTCTGTGGCATGGTCATGCTGACCAATGTTGAATCCAGTGCTTCTCGTAGTTGTTGCAAAATGGCTAAGTGCAGATCTGAACACTGAATACCTCCATCCATCTCATCTCACACATGCTCAACTGGACTGAGACAGTGCCATGGAAAGACCCCCCACACCAGTACACCACCACCAGCACTGTCATGTCCCGATCCCCCCCATCAGTGTGAAACAGCAGACAGGATTCAGTACACCAGGCAAAGTTTTTCTAATCTCATTTTATACATATCTATAATGTCTTATAAAGGGGCTTCACTGGACAGCAGTGCAAATCATGCTTGCACTTATGATACTTTCAGATTTTTGTGAAAAACATTATAAACAGTAAGGTCATATAACGTCCAGAGAATGTTTATTCTTAACGGTAGTATGTATGACAATGTTCTTTCTGCGATGTTCACACTATTGTTTTATAAGACAAGCAACAACACAGTTACAGAAGGACTGACCAGATAGCATTGGCTGAATCTATCTTTTGTGCTGACCGTAGCTGACAGCGAGCAGAGCAGTGCCCATGGACACTCACCTGCTTTTGGTGTTCCAGTTTCTGCGTCTCTAAGGCCTGGGTTAGTGTGGCTATGTCCTGCAGGGCCTTCTGAAGAGCCTCCTCAGGCGAGATGTCCTGCAGCAGAATCTGGCTCTGTCTGTTCAGCTTCTTCTGCTCCACCAGCATCTGAAGAGATGGTCGACACAAAGTGCCATTACACAAATCCTTACAAATCACTTCCCTGATTTATTTTCAGTTTTACTTATTGGAGTTCGTTTAAAACAAAAAGTTTGGGAGAATCATTTTCAGGCAACCCCTGAAACAAATTATCTGGTCTCCATACTAGCATAACAACGTCACATACCTCATTTCCCATCATGCTCTGTATCTCTGGCATCCCTCCCCCTCCCCATCTCCA
Source organism: Albula goreensis (assembly GCA_022829145.1). Classification (NCBI taxonomy): domain Eukaryota; kingdom Metazoa; phylum Chordata; class Actinopteri; order Albuliformes; family Albulidae; genus Albula; species Albula goreensis. The sequence continues at coordinate 13,870,139 of CM040750.1, forward strand.
CCTTTTCCCCATCTACTTAACTATACCCATCCCCACAGGGGGTCCTCTTCTCCTTCCACAACAAGCCCTACTCCTTCCCCCTTGGACTCCAAGCCCACAATCAATTGATAATGTCTTTGTTACCTAAACCATTTTTAACAATAAATCCTTCCAAACTTAAACAGTTGTCTGAAAATTTTTTCTCCTCAAACCGCAGATGTAAGTAGAGACACTGCAATACAGGGTGGAAAACATTCTGTTTCAGGTTGGATTTCATAAAGGCAGCTGCATCAGTTTTGCAACTGAATGGAGACTTTGAATTTTGTTCACTGAATATGCAAATTTTATGCCCACCTTGTGAATTTTCTTTAACATTGTGACATTCTGAGTGATTCACCAGTGACTAGAAGCCATTCATTCCATCAGTACTGAGTGCAGAGGGAATGTGCATGCAGAAGAACAAACTTAAATGATTATTGATGGATATATATAATGAACAGAAAGTCTGACAGTGATTAGACTACAGGCTGTAGATATACAGAGGAATATGGCAGTATATATTTAGATATGAAATGCACTCCTGATTTCCAAACAAAAAGTAGATGTGATTATATCACACCCGCAACCTTTTTTAATTTTTTTTTTTATTTTATAAATTGTGAAAGCTTGCCTCTTGTGCAAAGTGCTCTGCCTCAACTCGAAGATCCTTCTCCAGACTCAGGTTCTCCTGTAGCTCCTCATACTCTTCCAACACCAACAAAGACACTGTTCAAAAATCATCACAGATACGCGTTGATCTCTTCTGTCATTAGATGTAAGATGTACGGTATTCATTTTAAATTAACATTCGTCACAAAATTCAACACAGATTACGCTTTGGAGTGTATAACACATAGCACAGTATACTTGAGAATCTGAATGGACCTGCCATGGACAGTCCCATTTAGACAAGGCATGACACTGTCACTTTTTGAAGAACCAATTCTCAGAGAACTAAGAGAATTGCATCAACAGGGGAACTTCTTTCTTGATACAGGTACATTTCATGTGTACATGTTCTCATATACGGCATAAGACCCATACATAGGAGCATGCCATTCTATTCTATAAAATTTCCATATCAATATACATCTCCATATTTAAATTCAGAAAATGGTTTGTATGTAACTAAATTGCATATGTAACATAAGTAGGCATAATACACTGATACTACACTATGAAAAAACACAATACAAAATGTGCAATATCATACATAATGCAATATCATACTTTTTGTATGCATTCACCATTCATTTTTATAAACCCTTTCTGAGAAGATGCACCAATTTTAATGTATTTCATGGTCTCTAAATATACATTTCATGTACTTTCTAGTGTACATATAATGTATGTCCTTCCTATGACTTTTACCTGAGTAATACATAGTGAGTCATTAATGATTATTTGCTTTTAGTACTGGGCACTTGTGTGACGTTTTTCTTTGGGGCGGTGGTGTGTCGGAGAGAAAGTGCATTGAAAAGGATGCAGTGTGACCTCTGTTGTACTTTGCCAAGAGCTTCTTTTGTTCAACAGTCTCAGCAATCAAAAGGGTATTATTGTGTTTTTCTTCCAGCAGCTGCAAGAGAAAAAAAAAGAGAATGTGTGATGGTGCTTCTGCTTAATTACAAGGCCTTGTTCACACAATTAAGTGTTTTAAATCTGTGGTAGATGGATATCATTCAAAGTTTTATTACACTACATTGATTTTTTTTTCAATGATTAAAATGAACTACCGTTTTGGAGAATTACTGTACATGTGAGGACACAATGGTGAACAGTTTCAACACAATGGCTATCAGCAGCCACAACAAGATTAAACATCACTCAAGAGTGTGATTTAATTAATCCAGAAGTACAGTTCTTCTAGAGTAAGATGACGGCCAATTTTACTTGAAACAGAAACACGATCAGTTTGGGGACCAAAACTATGAGTAAGCAAATGGGAAATGTGTATTAAGTTTTATTTTATACATTATATTTTGAATTTCATTGAAGCAGATTTGTGTTATCTGTACTAAATGCTGCTAAGGGGGGACAACTGTAATGTCCACTTATTTGGCTGTACAGCAGATGTGATATTAAGTGGGCTATGTCATACTATGAGCATTTGAGAACTGAAATACTAATTTCCAGATGTCATATAAGACATACAACTAAAGGTAAAATTCATTTCCTAGCAAGTTCATTTTCAAGCAGTGTAATGAAAAAGATTTACTGTAGAATTGATAAGGGATGGGACGATATAGTTATCTCAAGATTTGGTTCGGTATACGATATGAGGTTCGTGACTCAATATCACCACAATTCGACCGAGCCTAAGAACAGTTCAGTAACAAACTATGAATATTCAGAATTGATATTTAATTTTTAACCATGCAAAATACAAAATAAATTCTTATTTGAATAAAGTTGTCTATTAGACAACACATAAAGAGATCAGAGTAACAGCAAAGTCTCCTCAACTCGTCTCCAACCCTGGAAGTATGTGGAGGAAAGGAGGGGAGGAAATGAGTAGAGGAGATGAGGAAACGAAGAGATGAAAATTGGAACAGCTAATCTTATTATCCCTTCATGAAAGTCTATCTCTTGATGAAGTCGTGTAACTTCGACTGATGCCTAATCCAGTTGTGCTTCTCATCCACCGCCAGCCCTTTTTATGTATTAAACTATGTATGTCAGTTACTTGCATTCTGCTCATGATTTAACATAAACATATGTACAAGGAAATAAATAAACCCGCCGCTACAGTAATTGGCTCAATTTTACATTGGTGAAAATAACCATTCGCAACTCAAAAATGTGAATATATCTCGTCAATGTGGATATGTTTGAAAACGCAAACAAGAATGTTTCCCTATTAATGTAAATTATCCAATTACCGTTTACTGTTCTGACCCTTATACTTAAGTGTTGGTAAATCCCTTGTCATGTTTTAAAACTTTTCGATGGTGAATTATCTTGGGGATGGTCTTTTTATCTGATTGGTCGTGAGCCCAATGATGTCACCCAGAAATGTGAAAAGACTTCCACCGTAGGACACATCAATGTATCCTTTGTTTGGAGGAGAGGAGGAGGCGAGTTGAGGAAGGCAAAATTTCGTCTCCTACTTTTTTGGAACAGTGGAGGGACATATAGATCAGTTTCCAGGGCGCGGAAGAGACGAAGTGGTATTGGAGGAGAGAAGGAGATGAAATTTGAGTACTGGAATGCACCCAGAGCGACAGAGAGATTATGGTGGTTGTAAGATCATTCCAGATCATCTCATTTGTGGTAAAATACAAAATCACAAATATCGCGATAACATTTTCTGACTTACGAAATGGGACGTAATATTTTTGGATCTCGATATACTGATTTTCGATTTATCGTCCCATCCCTAGTATTGATTAACTACTGATTCTCATGGCTTTGCTGTCCGTATGGATAACAATAAACTCACTCACTTCCTCTTTGAGGTCTTTAAGTTTCTCTTTCTCTTCTCCTAATTCGATGGCGAGCCGCCCCTTTTCTTCTAGAGATGATGCCAGTTTAGACTGTAGTTCTGGAATTGTGTTGATTATGAAAATAAAGAAAAAGGACAACATTTATTACAAACAATCAAAAATGGGCTATGGCTGAATTAAAATTCAACTGAAATTAAAATGAAAATCTCACACCAGAGCAAACCATTTTCACACAGTATTATTATTTCTGTTTTAGTCATTTTTTCGCTAAATAAATGCCCCAAAAATGTTCTTGTTGGGGCAACTATGATCTTCTCATACATATGAATATACACTGAAGCAGATCGGATGAAGCAAACCGTATAAATGTACCATAGCAGTGACTCAAATGGGATTCAAATGTAAAAACATTGTGTCCAGCTCCTTATCAAATACATTCATGGATGGCCGTGCTGTTGTACTGCTGAAATGCATTGTTGTTGGGAAGCAGTCACCTGAGATGATCTGCTGACAGTGACCGGAGGAACAAGTGCCGGTGCCCTGTTCGTTCTCCTCAGCAGGCACGTCTTTGTCGTCGTCCTCGATGCTGATCTCCGCGATGACCTCGGGGCCCAGGTGGGAGAGGTACAGCATACTCTTCCTCTTGAGGGACTTGTTCTGACGGTTTAACTGGATGACAGGACAGAGGTGCTGGATATAGCTGGATGTATACGAGGACATAAAGCTGGATTTATACGAGGAATACTATCATGGTTACTTTGACATTGTGGTGAGATATTGAACTGTGGATTTGTGCCCCTCAAACTCAATTATGTTGAGGAATAATTAGTGTTTACAAAAAAACTGCTGTGTGTGTATACAAATGCACAACATATTAATACAATATGTTATATATGACTACATATGTAACAATTATAACATATTAAACAGACTACATATTAAACTTGCATATTAAACTAGTAAATACACACTACACATGCAAACAATACTCATGACAATACACACCCATTAGTACAAAATAAAGGCTTTAAAAAAAGGCAATTACTGAAGATCTATACTGAAACAATTCAGATACACCATATTTTTTGTGCTTTCAGTGTTAAATGTGCTAAATTAAAGACTCAATGAGGTAAGCACAATTACTGTTAAATCGATATTTCAAGAATCCTCTGTATTTATGCTGTGTGTATACAAAGGGGCTCCAGCTCAAATGATGTAATCTATTGAAAGAGGACAAAAATCAATCTAACCAATGAAATGTCACTTGAAGCTCCACTCACCATAAGAATTTGTAACAAGTAGATCATTCTGAATCAGAAGAAGTACACACATGTACACTTACTAGGTTAAACAATACTCTGGGACAATGTAAAAAACTGAACCTTAATCCAAGACAAGCTCACGAGAGGATGCCTCAGAAAACAGAAGCACAGAAAACAAATATCCAGAAAACGGTGGGAAAAGCACAGCATACCACTGCCTTCAAATCACAGCGCATTAAGAAAATGTCTCTTTCACAGTATCATCTATAATAAAATGTTTCACACTTTCATCTGTTTTTTAAAATAATCCTTATTTTTAAAGTCTTTGTAATGAGTAAAAAATGAACATATATGGATAAATCTAAGCAAAAAATACAGTCTGCTTTAAATGTCAATTTACAGTGGCCATGTATATTAATTAAGGATTCTACTAAGAAACAACTAATAAAGTCTATCACAAGTAGATGTAAATTAAGCACATTTCTTGCTGTCATTTTCACTTTATGGCAACAAGATGTGGTGCTATGAAAAAGCAGCAGATAAAAGAGACATCTATTAATGACATCCTAGTCTGGTAAATTGCAGCAAACCCATTTTTTCTGATGAGGCCTCCCATAATGTATTTCATACGCAATCAACAATACATAATACAGAGATAAAAACACTCTTTGATAATAATCTACTATTGATGAGACAAAATATCTACAAAATTACATACTCAGAAAAATCACCGGCATGCAGCCGAGCAGCGGCAAGCGCCAGAGGTCACCATTATAAAGTCAAGGCCTTCATCTTCTTTTATCAATCATCAACAGAAAATGTCATGTTTTGGATTGTGCTTTGATTTGACTTGTGGAAACTGGGCTCTTCTATTACCACATTTTTTAATTCAAAATGTTGTGAAGGGGGGGTGGTGGTGGTGGGGGTAAAAAAAAATTGATTACAAATTCTGTCGGCCTTGGTGCTGGCAGCAAAATTACTATCGTTGGAATTGCCGAACTAAATTAATAAGACATGAAGGTCATCTTCCTGTCTTATTTCTCTTGTGATTCTTTTTATTTAAACCACCAAAATGTTTTTGTCAGATTTACATGTAAATGAGCAATAAACCAATACTATAATTTAGAAAGCACAACCCTTTAAGATTTGCAAAGGAGTTTTATACATATTATTTATTATGTCCAAAGAAAGGGTCTACATTTCCCTCTGTACCACTCTGTTGTCGAACAAATCCAGGTTTTATGACAACTTGTAAGGAATTGACTGTGTCAAGAAGGTGGGCAGAGGGCCATAGTGATATAGAGAGATGGACCAATGCAGGCCCTCTTGGCATGATCCTAAACAGCAATTACCTCAGGCTGCACTGATACTGAATTGATTACAAATGTAAAAAGACAGAGGCTGTGCGCGACTGACCACCTCTTCCATTACTCTCTTACGAAGCAGAAAGGAGCTACTACTACTACTACTGATTGTGTTTGGGTTTGGACGAATCTATACGATTCCATAAACTAAACCCAATTCCCAAATAGGTTTTCTTTTGGCTGTTGAACATTGTTACATAAAGGTAATGTACAGAACCACAGCCAGAGAATTCCATCTGTGATTATAATTATGGCACTTCCAGGCTGAAAGAAGAGGAATTCAGTCAAGCAATGGCCTACTGGAACTAATTATGCCACAAAAAAATCTTAAACTATATATTTGCTTCTGAAAACACCTTAAATTTGAAGTAAAACTAATTCACAATGGCAAAGGTAGCTACAGTGGTAAGTCATTAAGTCAAATGCCAATTACCACTGTTGGGAGACAGTTTTGGAGAGCGGCACTGTGTTTGAGAATGTGTATTGGAATTACAAAGGAATGTTGCCGCATCCGACCAGGGCCAAATGGCGCCTCCTGTTAATGACCTGGTATCTGCCGTCTGCGGAACTTAGGGTTCCCCATTACCATATCTAAGCCATCACATGCAAATGTATCTACCTTACACTGTATAAATGTTGTCCACTCATTGTAATCATTGAACATTTTGCTCCATGCTTGTGTTCCCACGGCCGGCTGTGTAAGTAAAGTACCTGTCTTCAACTGCGAACATGGGATCCGTCTCTTCATTAACAACATGGTTGTTGTACTCATTTTGATAATTTTATTGTTTACTAACACCACTATGTGTAAGTTATACAAGAGGTCTGATAATCATGACTTTGATGTGATTTTCCAAAGCAACATGGGGCAACTAACAGAGTTCCCAAGAACCCAGAGAGCTGGTGTCTGATTTGCAGATCAAATTTAGTCACAAAAATGGCTTAATTATTAATATTGCAAGGGGAACTGTGTTTTAAATTATGGCACATCATAACTAATACAAACAAACTACAGAGCAAAGAGGAACAACACCTGCAAGTTCAAGCTCACCGACAGGGATAGATGTTCCACACCCCAAAACTATGGCCTCAATAAAGACCACAAAACTGAATCAACACCTCTGTGACCCCATCACCGCGTTCAAAGGTGATGAACACAAATGCGAAACCTAGCATGAGCAGCACAAAAACCAAAATCCCCTGAGCAATAGAAAATACATCTTTTTGCCTTTATGATACATCTGGATGGGTTTATGATTGGAGAAAGTCAAAGGAAGCCTTCAACACACCATGGCTGTCGTCAAATGTTCAGCATGATGGTGGATCTATAATGGCCATATAAACAACCAAGGAATAGGAAACCAATTTACAAGACACTGTTCTCTTGTGGTATCCCTGTAGATTGTGAGCTTCACAAAGCAGTTTGAAAAGCTTGTAACCATGGCAAATTCACAGTGATGCATAACCTGGTTTAATAAGCACAAAATTGACTTTTTAAGCAGAAGAAGGGATGAAATCTAGGAGGTAAATTACTCAGCATGGTAGAATTTTTCAGCCAAAGTATACAAAGCCATTTCAGGGGACCAGGTGCAACCGCATCCAAAAGATGTTCACACACTCCAAGATGATAACACCTCCACACATGCTGCTAAATGGATTCAAGAGTTGTGCCATTGTGGTGGTGCCTTCAAGTCCATCACCTCCACCTAATGTAGGCTGCCACCCATGGGAAAATCCTGTTCAAAGCTCCAGTGAACTGTGCCAAAGTGCTGCCCCACATCACAGCCTTTCTCAAGTGACAGTGCTAGCACCACAAAAAAAATAGACACATACACTTAATTTTGATTGTCTTCACCCATTGGAAACAATACATCTTCTGCCTTTTTCTTGGCATTAGTCCTCATGATGACGGAAATTAATAACGATTCTTTAGTGAGTAGGTCTGCTGTAACCACCTCGCAAAAGTCTGTCCCAGTTGGCTAAAGTTCAATGTAGCTTGTGTAATGTTTGGAACTAAATATGACATTGGCAGTGTTCGGCTGAACACTGTTTTGGCAAATATTGTGTCTTATTTAGCTGTTTAAAACAATAAAGGAATGAGCTGTGGTAAAATGTCAAATAAAAGTGCCCCTGATTGACAGTATTTGGATGGATGATTGCAGTGCACAAAAACACATAAATATACACACAAATATAGCTTCACTTCAGGTTATAACTGAATGGAAATAAGTTTAATATTTTTTTTCAAAAGCAGGTCACACAGCACTACTATTGCTAGTGACCCTTTGTTCCTAATGAATATTAATATAATACAAATTGGATGTGAGAATATGGATGAATGGTCCCTCGAGAATAGAGTAAAACATTTTACAAAGATTCAGGAATATTTTTGTACTGTAATATGCAAAACAAATTCAGCAAGTTTCATTAGTCTCTCAGTTGAACTTGTACTATCTGCTCCAGAAATTCTAGAAGAGTTTTGTTAGCTAAAATTGATTGTAATTGATAAAATGTTGATAACTGTGCATCTAGAATGGATATAAATGGTACATTAATTAATTGGTACTCTATTTTAACACTTCTCAATGACACTTCAAAGGTATTTGACTATATTACAGGAATTATCCTCAGGGAGGTTCATGGGACCTGTACATTGTTAAATATGGTAAAAAAGGGAACATTACTATTGTTCAAACTCCTATCTGAGTTTGAAGAACTACTACTTATTGATGTTACAGGCAGGAGTTTATACTGTCTTGTAGTTCATACAGAAAAGGCGAAAGGCCATGTTTATGACTGAATACAAAAACACTTTGAGTATCTTAAGGCAAACAATCTAATCCAGGGGAATTTCAGCTTCAAATCAAATGGTATTTGATTCAAAAAGTATTTTGTTGAATTGTGCTGCAAAAAAAAAAAAATTGCTGCTGTTTGCAGAAAAGAAGAAAACCGTTTCTTGTTTGTCCCTGTGACAATTGATTTCACAACATGCTTTAATGGATGCTGGAGGCAGAGAAAGGGAGACTGAAGGCCAGATTCACAAGGCTGTTGCAGCTATTTTACATGCTCCATTCTGAGTTTTCTTTATTTCTTCTCTTCTCTATTTTTAACACTATCCTCTCCTGTGTTGTCTCCCCAGAGTCTGTTCTTTCCCTTTTATTTTGCCCTTCACATTTTCCTTTTATTTTGTTTCATTAGGTACATAATTTCAAGCATGTCTCCTGGTACATTTCCCCATTGTCAAACTTTGAGTAAAATAACCTTGGCAAGTCATGAGATACCTCTGCTTTTAAGGCCAGATAAATATGTCAAAAATGATACAGTGAATTGTTTTCAGTCTGATTAAATGTAAGATGAATGTCATGCATCCTAATGGCTTCTCAAGCATGGCAGCCCAAATCAGTCACTCATTCATAGTTGAGTGGCACACCAGAACATGTCACTGTGGCCAGGAGTCCACAGTTAGGGAGGTATGCAGTTAGCTACAGTATCACCCTGGGAGATTGTGTTTGCGTGGCCCTCTGGCACATTCGCTGCAGCACCTTGACCGGCAGGTAACACTGCAGGAAGAGAACTGGATGGCATACTTAAACAAATGGGATTGCAGTAAAATGATGGACATACAGTATCATAAAATAAGTAGGCCTTTCATGGAATTCAAACAGTAAGAAAATACAAAGACACGTGAGGAGATACACTCACAGCTGAGACTCAGATATATGTAAACGGGTGTATCTAACGTGGTCCTGTTGTGGTACTTAATGGACACGTTTCATGTAATGAATCGGAGAGTCTTAATTGAGTCAGAGGTCTGATGATATTCTTAGCACTCAGTACAAGCACAGTGACCTAATGGGCGATGATGCGTTCCCCGAATAATCACATTCCAGGAATGGAGCCATGGAAAACAACAGACAGATAATGCTGGATTAAGCTGCTTATTGAGTGCTTGTGTAGTCATTCACTGGCACCTGCTAGTGATTGTTGAAGTGAAAAGATTTACAGAGGGACCCAGGCTTAGGGACAGACTTTTATGAGGATACTTTGATGTAATTACTTGCAAAATATTCCTGTGTTATAGCATTTGCAAAATTTTGGCAAAGTCTATGCTGGAAAAATATAGGCAGGGATCCAACACAGCCAATCAAAGTCCATGCTCTAAACTCAGCTACCAAATTTAACCCGCACACTTTCCCAATGAGCAGTGGGATCCCACATGCCCGCAATTTCCAATAACATCTCTGTTCACCAAAATCTGAGGAGCCCAGCGATTTCATTCAGTCTAAACGGGTGCAGCTGCGCTCATGTCTGAGACTATGGCGGCACTGATGAGAGGTGATGGAAAGTTTGGTGGGGGATGTACGGGGGCGTCTCAGGGTGCTGTGCAAGAGCCCGACCAGCAGATACAGCAGGTGGGAGAGGGCGGGTTTTTCTTTTCATCTTTTTTTTTTTGTCCGAGAGCTGTTGATAATCGCTGATGATTCTGATGATTACAACTGCTGTGAGCGAAGAAATCACTCCGCTATTCGGCCTGGTTTGAATCAGAGCGCAAATGTACCAATTACACTGGCTTGTGAAAAACTAATTTGTAGTTTCAGGGATAAACGCGTACACACACCCAAACAGAAAAACACACACACACACACAACCGGACGGATGTACACACAAAGGATTAAATGAATCAATGAGAAACAATGTGTTTGTTGGATTGGAAATCTAATGTGACCTTCTATACATATCTGAATTTTAAAATGCTCAGAAAATAGTCGGTCTATTTATATTACAATTATCATCTTTTGACAGGTGGTATTTAATTTGTACAGCTAAGGCAGCATGTCCAAATGAATAAACCTTCAGGAACATTTTAAATCAAAATGGACTGAGCACTTACATTAGCACTTTTGGTTAAAAAGGTGGTGTGCTGATCAAAGGAATTCACCAAGTATATTCAAAATTTTTAATGAAGATGAGGCTGAAATATTGAAATGGTTCCATGCATTGCCATCCTCAGTGAAATGCTGTTATCTGCTTTTGTCTTACAGATTTCATTCATAGTGTCATTACAGATGTATAAGCTCATTAGAGAAGAACTTCTGGTCAGAGTCTCTATTTTGAGGAAGGCCATTGAGGAGTACTTAACTCATGCCAGAAAATCAAAAACAATAAACATATATATTGAAAAATATTGAGTGCGGATCTTTTCTGAATGTACTTGCTAAACTCTTTAGATCTATGTACTTGCTAAATTTCTATGATCTAGACCTCTGCTTTTGTAACCCAAAGGCTAAATTTAATTGAATATGTGTGTTACTTTTTGGATTTGTTGTGATAAATTCAGTGAGTAATAAAATTCATATCTCCAAGGTCAGAACACATTATTCAGGAGGGCCATATTTATTGAAATCATAATTGTTGTCTTATCTTAAATAAGCTCCTGTGATTCTGAAGCTACCAGCAGTCAAACCAGCACCTGAAGCACCTGTCGGCTATCACAGGCACACATCCACACACATGTTCTGTGTATAAGATAAGTTTTACTGTACAGTGCAGGAGTAGGTAGGTTCTGTCGTTGCGAATACTTGATTCGCCTTTTCGCCTACAAGTGCTAAATAAGGCCAGGTAACGTTTATTTCAAATCAATGCTAAGTATGCTTCCTTTCAGTTCAGTGCTTGCCTTTTCGCATTGATCATAATTAAAATGACATAATGCTAGATATCTGCACTTTTTAAAGCTAGTTAGTCTCATTTACATTTCTTTTAAAATTATGTTTAGCTATTTAGTACCTTAACGGACGAGTCAATCGTTTGCCTCATGAAAGAAATTTTTACCACCAATCATTGTCTTAACTAGCTTTTGCTATCCATTTTTTAAATTTCCCTAAATAGTATTCTCTAGCAATAGTGGCAAGACAAGTCCCTTTTTCCAATTAAGGTTGGTTTTTTTTCTCTATCTTAGTGCGGTACAATTGAGGTTTGATGCTCATGTTTGTGCATCAGTGTTTGAAATTAGTAAAGGAAAATTGGAATGGTACTTCCACCTTTATACCAGTTTAGATAGCCCATATTTTTGGACTACTGAATTATGGATTACTGAGGTTCAGATGGACAATAAAGTATACATCTAATACATCAAGTATTAAAATGAAAAAAAAAAACTTATATAATACTTAATGCAATTTTAGGAATATCCCCAAAAAGCAGTATGTAACTGAAAAGCTCACCTTGGATGCAAGAGCTTCAGCATTCTGTCTGCAGGATTTCTCAATCTCCAGGTTCTCTTGGATAATGTTGACCTCTTCAATTACCATGCGGGACACTTCAAAAGCAAGAGAGGAGCTACAATTCAGAGAACACCCTTCTGACAGGTCATACATACAAAACAACAGGCAAAACAGGTGGCCTTGCAGTAATATGTTTTAAGGGGAAACGCCATCAATCAGAAAACTGTGTCCATTAACATATTAAGCAATGCATAAAAACATGTGCTTTACTGTGCATGAGTAGGTAACATTATCAACGCTCTATTGGTGAAACATAAAATGACGAAAATAAAGTGTGGAAAACAAAAACAGCCTAAAAAATGAGTAGTCTTAATCAGGAGAAAAAAGGGTTCCAAATGCTTTCCTCAAAGGAGCTGTGGTTTTTTTTTTTTTTTACTTATATTTTCCTAAATTAATTAGAACACAATATGCAGGTGGTTATTCCATTGCTAAAAATCACAGCCTGGGCTTACAGCATATAAGCTATTCCATCAACATGCCCATTTCCATAGAGCCTGTTGCAGGTAAGATGCATGTAGTGGCAGTGTAGCCGCTTTCATTCTTTTTTTTAATCAAGCACATAGTTAATGTGGGGCAGAGCTGTTCATTTTGCACCTATTCATTAATTTCTGTTTCCATTACTTTTAATTTTATCATTGTCTTCTGGGATTTACACATTCCATACATGAAGGCAATACTTTATTCTGTCTGTCTGATGCCTTCACAATGCAATAAGACGGTATGCTCATTTTCAGTTTAATTAATGTACCAAATGGATTACATGTAATGGTGACTATGATGATTTGAAATGAGGAAATGAGCATTTACCTGCTTATGATATGACAAAGCAAATGAAGTGATCATTGGTCCCACTACAATAAATCATAATCAACACCTGTATTTACATGTTTTAACATGAACTGATTTGAAGTCATTGTCATTGTATTTGAGGACACATGGCAGTATTAACATCATTCATGGGGCAGTGCTCAACACGGTAAACGAGACGCTGCTATGGTTGTTGGACAAATGTCCAAGAATGCCTCAATGGGAACACAGGTCCTGTGTATAGATTCTGGGCAATGAGAGCAGATGACCAGAAAGAATCAGAATTAAGCCTAACCTGAAATGTAGTTAATTCCAAGGGAAATGTATTATTCATTAATCTTATAGTCCTAAACCAGAATGCTTTCGTTTTCAGCTTTCATTTCAGCAGACATTCAGACAGCATTGAATGTGCTTGGAAGGAGTTTATTGTTATGTGGCAAGTTACATGGGCTTGAAGTCCAAAGGGACAGTGTCATACCTCAAAATTTTGGATACAGAAGAGAGGTAGGTAGGTAGACATGAAGGTGGGAGATGGATGCTGGAAGCTAGAGCTGGGGAAAATAATCGTTTGCAAAGTGAAAAATTCTGCATCGATGCAGAAAAAGAAAATAATCAATTTTCGAAAATTGTAATTATCATTCCATTAACTGGAAAACACAGGTTTTCGCTGGTGTCTCCATACATTGGAGGTTAGTTAAAGTTACAGAATCCCATCTCATAGTTTTTTTCACAGACAACGCTATGCCTGCTCTGTACAGAAACACAGATCTGTTCAGTTTATGACACAGATGTGTTTATATGTTTCCACATTCTAACACATTCAACAATCAGCTTTTTTTATGGAAGCCTGTTGCATTCATTAAAGAAAAAAATTAGACGGAATTATCTAAATCATTCCATAAATGTGTTTTCCACAACCAAATAGAATGATTGTGCTATCGCATTTAATCTGCTTCTATTTCCTTGTCAATATGAGACACTGGAAAATATTAGCCTAATGTTACTTAATGTGGATGGCATTAATACAGAACAGATGGCATAACAAGAAAAAAAGTCTGTACATGTTCAGACATACATCGTTGGCCTTGTATTCTTGCATTAAAAAAAACGAAAAACATGGAGGACAAGACACATCGTGATGCATTGAGAATTGTTTGATAATCAAATCGCTACCCTTTGAATCGTAATTGTAATCGTATCGAATCGTGAGACCAGTGAAGATTCACACCTCTACCGGAAACAAGGTGTGTGATGGGAGAGAAGGTATGTGGCACTTTAATACCTGCAGAGAAAACCATATTGGACGGATATTTGAATGAGGTGTGGTCTGAAAATACTTCACCCGAACCTTTGTTTTAACAAACTCCAATTAAAATTCAAATTCCATGATAATTCTGAACTTCTGTAAATTATGGCCACAACACATTTATCTGGGCCCAAGAGGCCAGTGAAAAATGTTTATACCTATCCTTATGGAATGTTATTTGTCATATAAATTACATTTTCAGTTTCCACTGGTATTCAATTTAAAATAAAGACATCTATCCCTCTGTGCTGACCTCCAAGAGTGCACAGCATTAGAGTGTGCTCTCTTTATGATTCTCTTTATGGTATATTGTGGTTTAAGACGAAAGCTTACTGGCACTTGACACTGACTTTTCTCATAAACGGCCATTCAGACACAGCTACAGTACTCAAGAGTTATTCATCTTAACACGTGACTGCAGGCCTAACAAAGCATCGATGTAAAGCCGTTCATTTCCATTTTACAATAGCTTAACTGCCAATATCTTAACTTTCAACCTTTTTTAAAGGACTTGAATGGCTTCATTCTGTTAAATTTCTCTTTCAAACGTTCCTTTCACTTTGACCCTACTGTTTATCCTCTATAGATTGTTTATTGCTTTGACCCTATGGCTTGTCCTCTATAGACAGAGGACATTATTCTTAATCAACACAGCTTCATTGGCATAACAGAGACACTTATAAAGAGAAAATGTGCTTGAACTGCCCTTTTTGGGGTATACTAACACAGTACTGACACAGCTCTACTTCATTAATATGCATAACTTAATTGCATTAATATGCCATGCATCTAATGGTGCATTGGGTCAGCTAATACAAACTGTTCTCACAGGCAAATGACAGGACCCTGTCTTCTCAGAGGAAAGGTACAATGAGAAGACAACAAAGATGGCATTGGAACTAATATATAATTCAGTAACCTGGAATTAACTTTCAATTAGTCTTTACTCTGAAAACTTCAAATACTGCTACTGTCTGTCACAATATCGCTGCATTAGTGCTTACTAAATCTGCTCATAAATGTGTGGTAGAAACACTTCATTCAAAACACTTTAACATTAAGTTCCACAACCAGATTCACTAATCTGCTACTGCGGTAACTTCCGAAAGCTTTTTCATGATCCATTAATGCCGGGTTTTCTTCAGTGAAGAGGTAAATAGCACAAATTGTGTGGAAAGGGTGATATGTGACAATGGTTAGAGGTAACTCACTCAGTTCAAAAGCACAATGCATGACTTCAAACTCTGAAAAACGAGGAAACACCACCATCATATCTGTCCACTGAAATCGACACAAAACTTTACAAATTCCCACAAAGCAACACTCTTAAACTGACACAGCCTTTTTTCCCCTGGGTGTGAAAGCGCCCCTTTAGGTTTAAGAATAAAAATTAAAACAGGCTCTAACCAAGGGCTGAGGCAGTCACCCCAGAGAGGTGATGGGCAGCAGCATTGGGTTACTATTCAAATAAAGTCTCTCTCAATATAAGAGGAGCAACAGGGTCTTACACCTAGTAATACTCATGCAAAATAGCAATGCCAGGGTCATTTCTGGAAAAGCACCTTTCACAACAAGAGCATCATGCCAGAAGGATAACGGGCCTGCTAACAAGCAACATAATTTAATTGGGGTAATTTTTGGCCAAGCACCATTCTCAGCTCATGTTTTGACAAAAAAACCGTTTTGACAATCTAAAATGCAGCGAAGGGGTATCACACCTGAATGGCAACAGTCAGGTAAACCAGCAAGTACAGTGGAATATCTAAAACCAATTAAACTAATATAAAACCAATGTACGACTTGTGTACAATGTTCATCCATATTCTTGCATTACATTTTACAACAGATTTCACTTTAGTCATTTTTTTACATCATATTATATTTCTCATAGCTCCAACACTGAATAAACAATCATATTCTGTGTTGATTGCTGACAAATATCTCTGTGTTAAAAAGAATGATACAAATCAGTCATAAATGTGACATTTTTTGAGGTGCTCTTTTCTAATCTTTTCACCTCTGCTTCTAACAGAGTATGCCCCACAGTTGTGGATACAAAAGTAGAATATTCCAGAATTAATTTTTGTTTGGAGTATGTGACTTCTCTAGCTTATCACAGTTATCCAAGTTTTCTTTGCAGCTACATCTGACAAAATAAATTGCCGTCTACAATAACCATCGATCTCTAATAATGGCGTAGTGCATTTGGGTATTGAAGCAAATAAATCCCTACGTGATTATTGGACGTTTTACAGTAATATAATTAATCTAGCCTGTTTTTGTCTCAAAAAAAAAAAACCCCTGGAGGTAACACAGGTTCAATACTTCAGACTTAAATAATAGTGCAATGCAGAATCTTGTTTTACAATTCTGATGAGGTTAATATATAAAAAAATAAATCTGTTCATTCCGGAAAGATATACTAAATGCTGTAAACCTTGACATTATTTGCAGCCTTAATCACAAACCACAGAGAAGAAGAACAGGCTTACTGCCACTTAACTAATTAGCCATTGTGGCGGTGGGGGGAAAAACATGAATTAACGCCACTGTGATGAGCCTTTCCTTTCGAATGACACCTAATTAAAAGTTGATGAACGTCGATGCTCGCGATATCAAAGTTCCCCTGCATCTTTTTTCTCCCCCTGTCAGTCATTAAATAGCACTTAACTGCCAGTCACATTCCACCCCCCCCCCCACCCCCCCCCTCCCACACACCCCCTTTCACAAGAGCAGTAATGCCCCACGCACTCAAACGGGTACAGGATGCCTTGAACTAAATGACATGTTAATTGTAATTACTGGTAGGCATGGTAAATAAACAGGGCTGGAAGTGAAAAGTGTAAGAGTGCGAGCGACTGGGGGCCCGACACGTCAGAATTGGCAGTCTTAATTGTAAGTTTCGGCCTCCCCATCACTCTATCCAGAGACTGCTTTTTTTCCTCTCCCCCTCTGGGAAGACAGTGATTACCCCTGTGCCGACGTGCCACATAATGGTATCAGCGGCGCCGACAGAGCAGTGAATTAAATTGTATCTGCTGCAGCGCCGGAGCCTTGATGAAGGGGGCAGATGCCTTTGTGGTGTTATCATTATAACACAATGGTCATGTTGTCATCAACCTTGCCATCGCCAATTGAAAAGACATGATTGTGTGTTGAAGCTTTTTTTTTGCTCCCCCCGTCGTTTGCTGTGAATAGAAGCAATTTTCTAAGAGCTATGAAATCACGTAATAGGTCCTAATATGCAGCTGCCTGGCATCGAATGGCAGCTCCCATTAAAGTGGAAGTCTCGCACAATATGTGTTTATGGCTGAAGAACAAATGGGTGCTGAGCAAAGGCCAAGTTTATTCAGACACAAATCCTGCGTTCCACTTCATCAAATAATTGCCTTTTTTTTAAAACTGTATTTTTTGACTGGGGCTGGACGTTGTTGTACTTCTGAAAATGAAATTTGAATTTAAGTGTGTTTCTTTTTAACTCTTTTTAGTCAGCAAAGTTTGATGGAAAAATACTTGTGAGTAGCACACTGTCATAGAAATATGTAAACAGAACATTGTGAGATATTTAGGTACATTGAAGTATTCCTGGGTCTACACAGACTGTTCAGGCGGTAACATTTTCTTACTGTTAATAGAAAGCGCTCAGGGCTATACACCATGCATAAGTACTGAAATGTAATGTAATGTAAATTCACTGCAATCAGGGATGTACTTAGAATGTGAATACAGTGACTACCAAAGAACCAACCGCCATTGGCATTACTACTGCAAGGACACAGTAACGCTACCTCTGCTACTACTATGACAACTCCTACCACTACTATGAGCACTGTAAACAGCTACAATGAATAGCTTTTGGTTTGTCTTGAACATCTGTCACTCGTAAAACTATGTTGGTAAAGCTCATAAAGCCCATATGGCTCAACTTTATGACGCTAGCTGGAATTTGTTAAAATAAAAGTTCGGGGAAAGTATTTTCAGACACCTCCGCACTCAAATACCTCTACCTGTCCAATCCAAAGATCTGCACTGATATACTACTTACCACATAACAATAAACTCCTTCCAAATGCATTCATGTCATACGAAAAATTAGTTCTACTGAAGCTCATAATCGAAGATCTACCTTCAATCTTCAGTTATCAAACCTCACATCTTTGAAGTACAGCCACACACAATACGCCAGGAGCACAATGTTTTTGAATCTTTTTACAATTAGCCAGCTTGTTGAGAACATAAACACTAAACTATAAGCATTAGCAAGCTAGCTGTACTGAGCGCATGTTGAAATTAGTTAACTAACCAGCTTGACAGCACACTCATGTCTTGGCGGTAGGTTTTTACTCTTTATCCTGTGCACTCTGGGTCAAATGCCGTTTAACGTTTAGTTCAGCCCTCAAAGCAGTCTTGAGTGAAATGATACAAAGGCAACCTTGGTTCTGTAATTGCTTTCTTCAGGCTGCACAAACAATGCTGGAAGCACAAACGTGAATCAACTGGAGAAAAAATTGATGTCTTCTTGATGTTTTGTGACTCTATTACAAAGATCAACAATTGCTGATGGCAACTGCAGTAAGCTGAAAATCTGAATTCACCGTCTTGCTCTCAGAGCCATTACTGGAAATCTTAATACATGGTAGATTATTCTGTTATAAAATCCCATTCGTTGACGGACACACTCGATACGCAGCTACACCATGAAAGGATGCATCTGATTGGCAGCGATATTCAGATGTCCTGGCTGATGGACAAGTCTCGATAGATCTGTTATGCTGTTTTGCTTTCAAACCCAAATAGGTCACGGTTTCTGACACGCTTCTACCCATACGTCTGATGCCCACTGCCAAAGTATGTTCAAAGAGCAAAACACAGCCAAAGTGTGCCCCACTGCTGTGTTCAAAGACATCTTTTCTTGTCTATTCTCCCTGTAAATTGCATACACACAATCCATAGGTGCCTGCCCACCTGCTGCTAAATAGCATAGTTTGATCATTTACTGTTGCTGAGCAGTCTATTTCAATGACAGAGCAAAAGTGGCCAATCAGTGAATATATGTACACACACACACACACACACACACACACAGTTGAAACCAGAAGTTTACATACACTATATAAAAAGGCACATAACCTTTTTTTGTCACCATCTAACATTAAATCAGATTAAACTTTTCCTGTTTTTGGTTAATTAGGATTACCAAAATTATTTCTATTTCCTAAATGCCAGAATAATGAGAGAGATCATTTTTTAGACAATTTTTTATTTCTTTCTTGAGAGTCAGAAGTTTACATACATTTCATTAGTATTTAGTAGCACTGCCTTTAAACCAGGGGTGTCAAACTCCAGTCCTGGAGGGCCGCAGTGGAAGCTGGTTTTTGGTGTGTTTTAGCTCTTAATTGATTAATTAAAATCACTGGTTGGCTAAAGGGTCCACACACCTGGTTTCCAAGGCCTAAAATGGCTGCCAATCGAAAGGAAAGAACAAAAACCCACAGACACTGCGGCCCTCCAGGACTGGAGTTTGACACCCCTGCTTTAAACTGTATGACTTGGGTCACATGTTTTGGATATGCTTCCACAAGCTTCTCACAATAGTTTGCAGGAATTTTGGCCCATTCCTCCAGACAGAACTGGTGTAACTGAGCCAAGTTTGTAGGCCGCCTTGCTCGCACATGCCTTTTCAGCTCTGCCCATAAATTCTCTATAGGATTGAGATTAGGGCTTTGTAATGGCCACTCCAAAACATTGACTTTGTTATCCTTATGCCACTTTGTAACCAGTTTGGCAGTATGCTTAGAGTCATTGTCCATTTGGAATGTGCATGCATATATATATATATGTACTGTGTATAGAGGGATATCGAACCATTCTTTAAGGAGGAATGCCTCGAATTCTTTGTTGGATGAAGGAGGTCAATCAACGTCAGGCAAAGGTTCAATGGTGTTTAGACCTGGTGATTGTGGAGTTCATGCAAGACATCTGAGTACATGAGTTCGGTTTTCTCCAAACGTCAACACAACCAGATGAGGGCGAAAAAAGTAAAGGAGGTCATGCAAATTTACTTTCTTCTTTGTGTATTGGTTTGATGTGACTTAAATACAGTTTCAATTTGATTTGATTTGAAATGAAGTTCAATACAAGTCTGAACTTCATTTAAAGTTCATAAAAGATCAAAAAAATGGTTTGCCCCAATGGGCTCCAAAATGCCCGGTAAAATTTTAAAAGGATTAAGAACTCAGCCGTTTGACGGTATCCTTTATTTTCAGAGAGAAAATGCAGGTCTATAATAGAATGTCCTTGGAAACACTGACAGTTGTAGAGAAAAACATCCTATTGTGGAAACCCCTGCATTCAGCTGATTGTAAAACAGCCATATTTCTCTGTCCCCTCAGATAAACACTCTTCACTTATTTTGCCAGTCTCATATCTGTTTTGAAGGAGAGAATGGGGAAAATAGAGCTATTTTTTCCTCCTTTTTTCATCATAAGGCAAAGCAAATGTGAATTTAAAAGGTTTTGTCCTTTGACACAACTTGTCCCCAGGCAGGGGTAAACTGTGCATGGAGGTGGAGTAAGTTTAACACTGTAGGGTGTGTCACACCTAATTAAGAGAGAGTATGTGTGTAAATGTGTGCTGTGCTAAGAGAGACGTAACTCAGGTGTAAGTATTATGATTGTGTTTTACCTTCCTGTTTTGGCACTATGGCTCACTCCGCATTCCACTTTTGAAATGTGTGCCCTATGCTTTTCGTAAGCCAACTTTCATGTTCAAACCAATGAATGAAGGATCCTTCCCAAGAAAAGATGAAAAAAAAAGATATTGTGGAAAAATGGCCAAATCCCCAGGTGGCGGAACAGCAAGAAGACAAAATGAGTTTGTCTTCCCATGCAGTCTTGAAAAGTGGAATGTGGAGTGAGCCATTGGCTCAATTTGCCCCAAGGTTGGTGACACATTTACCCCACAACCTCCAGAGTGACACACTTATGCTAACTCACTTTTGTGCTAAGTTTATTACCTCAATAATTTGAAGCTTATACAGTGAGGAGTGAATATGCAATAATGTCCCAAACTTATTTATTTCTGTTAACATGCAAGATCCATGATAAGTAAAGATTTGACCAATAATTAAAGAATTGATTCTTTTTAAATCTATCTAAAAGAGGGGAAGTTTTCCATCAGCAGTGCTGCAGAACTACAGAAATGTAAGCTGCTTATTTTATTAGATGGAACCAGAAACCATATATCCATAAATCAACAAAGGGAAATATACTCACTCTGTTTGCTGTAGGTGTGAACTGTACACCATGTGACAGGTGATATCTGACACACAACATGCAGGTAAACATTCATTTACTGTACTGTTAAGTACAAGGAGAAATGTATGTCACAATACATTTTAATTTCAAGAATTTTTTAATTACTACTGGTAAAATGTGCCATCAATATCCGACTGAAGTCCTGCTAAGGTTAATCCTGATCTTATGCATCTACATTTATGAAGTATGGGAAACAGAGTACAATGCGGGATGGAACAGCTACATTACAGACCATGGCACGGTTCAGAAACATACCTCTCTGAAATTCCTTCAGTTTCCGCATGGCATCATCCCGCTCTTTCTGGACTCTTTCACACTAAAATGGCACAGAGGAAAAAAAATAGTTATATGACCACTGAAATAACTGGCAAGGAGCCAAGTATGAGAAATGGCATCATCACCTGCTGTAAAAAAAACCCTTTCTCTAACATTTCTAAACAATTATAGCACTTTATATATTCCCTTTTTTAGGAGACTGAAAGTAATTGGAGGGATTGGCTCTTTTTTGGAGCTTTTCTGGACAGGTGTGTTTCGTGTCCTTGTTACTTCATGCACAGATGAGCTAACAAAAACATCTATTGTTGATCCTAGGTGTGGCACTTGCATCTGGAGTCATGTGCTTCACATCAAAGGGTGGTTTTGCAGATGGGTTGAGGTAAAATTCCAACCCTCTTCCCTCTTTACTGCTAAATCTGTTCTGGCAGACAACAGCTTAATTAGAGACGTTTTAGTCTTAATAAACATTCAGGTACTATCTTCCTCACTGCCACTTGTTTTTGCCACCACTATGCACACATATCTGTGCAATGCTGTGCATGAAAAGGGGTCTGTATGTCTTTCAGCAACGCTAAGGGGAACTGAATTCTGGGCTGGGTTGTCAGAGATTCTCGACACCGTGCAAGAAATTATGCATCATGTATGTAAAACCTTATTGGACTGTTAATGAAGAAATGACAAAGAAAAATCGGCAACCAGACAATTTCCAACAGATGGAGAAATTCTAACGTTCTGTGCTATGGAAACAGTCATGTGGCAGAATAGTTATAAAGTTGAGAATTGCGGTAATTGAAAATACATTTTAGACATGATGATAAAATAAATCAAAATAATCAAAGCAAAACAATTATATTATAAATTCTCATGATTTAACAATAATTGTGGCAATTCACTTGTATCAGTCAGTCAGAAATAATAATAATCTGCAAAATACCACACTGACAAAGAGCCTAATGCAATTGTTATCAATGTAAAAATAATTTCAGAAGTTGCAAGCTAATTTTCTAAATAGTAGTAGTGTCATGTGTTGGCAACAAATGGATAGAAAACTACAGAGAATTTTGAATTTAGATGATTTTTAATAATAGGTAATTCAGGAAAAAAATTTGGAAAAGGCTTTTTAAAGGTTGAAACAGCCTTTTGTTGAAATAATTGTACAAGGCTGTGAATGCAGCCATTTGTGTGGTCTCTCGTTTGACTTGCCAGTTGCTCTTATCCAGCATCTGTGGCCTAAAATCAACCATCAAAGCATCTGCATGTTTCTGAGTGTGTTTTTCCATTGGCAGATGCACTTTCATGTGGTTTCTACCCTGATATGGATATAATTTTCAATAACTCCTGCAAAGTATTTTTTTAGAACATGTTGATTTAATCGGCTACACTTTCCAGCAGCACTATCATTCTACTGTGGAACAACCTTCCAGATGAAAGTTTTGGAAATTCTATGTGACATAAACTGTTTTAAAGAGACAGATGGTCGTAGACCTTCATAAATCTGGTAATGGCTACAAGAACATCCACGAGGTGGATCCAAAGATTACAAATACCACTGAGCACAGTCAGGGCAATTATTTACAGAATTAAATAAACAATGGAACAGTTGAAAACATGATAGGCAAAGGATGCAAATGTATTTTCTCCCCAACGACAGGAGGATGGTGAGAAAAGAATTGCAGGCCTTGATGGCATCTCGGGGTCACCAGGTTTCAAAAAGCACCATCAGATGCCACCTCCGTAACCACATGATTTTTAGAAGGGATGCAGCAATGAAGCCTTTTCTCACCCCAAGCCACAGAAGCGAGCACTTGCAATGTGCTAAAAATAATTTAAATAACGCCTGGACGAAGAAGCTGTGGTCAGATGAGACCAGAATTGAATGTTTTGGTCGGATAAAGTGGGCATGTGTGGCATTGAAAAAGAGATGCATACAAGGAAAGGCACCTCATACCCAGGGTCAAACATGGTGGTGGGTCAGTGATGTTTTGGGCCTGTTTTAATTCCAGAGGTCGGAGAGCACTGGTTAAGATCGATGGCTCAATGGATCGGGCAATTTTGTCTGACGATCTGGTTGCCTCTGCCAGAAGGCTGAGACTTGGCTGTAGGTGAACTTTCCATCAAGACAATGACCCAAAGCACACCTCCAGAATCCACACAGAAATGGTTCTGGGACAACAAAATCAATGTTCTGCAATGGCCATCTCAGTCACCAGACCTCAGACCGATGGAAAATCTAGGGGCTAAACTGAAGACGGTAGTTAATAAGCACAAACCCAAGAGAGGATCTGCAAAGAGGAATGGTCCAAAATCCACCCAAATGTGTGCCTTAATCTTGTCAGACAGTATAAGAAAAGACTCCATGCAGTTATCCTTGCCAGAGGTGGTTGCACCAAGCACTAAACCAGGGGTGCCAATAATATGAAACATATATAATAATAATTATAATAATTATGAAACCTTAATTTTGGTGAATTTGTTTATTTATTAAATAAATGTATGATTTTGGGTGGTTGCATTGGAACATTAATAAACTACAATGTTTTTTGTTTTTTTTCGCATCTTTGCATTTTGAGTTTATCTCAGTAATGTTATTATTTATGTTTTATTGTATTTTTACTGCATTTCCAGTCAGGGGTGCCAATAATTCTGGAGTTGACTGTTAGTTACATGCATTTTCTCCACCCTCATGCATAAGTTTCCTGATTTGATAGAAAAGAAATTAAAACAAAGACAACTGTGGACAATCCTGACTTAAGAGAGCAAAAGTACACATAAACTCAGATATGAGTGCTAAGGTGCAGCAGATTACTTTAGATAAAAGGGGCCTAGATGCATGTCTAAGGGTCTACAGTAAATGTGTAGTCAATGCTGGGCTGATTCAGTCAGCACTGCTGTTCCATTTTTACCTCACACAGTATGAACAAGGTATTCTAATTAGGTATTTCTCCTATTGGCAGTTTTCAATACTAGGCCTGTATATTTAATTACTTTTGGTATCCACTAAATTTGAGAGTAGAGAATTACAATTAAATGTACTTTTCAACCTACAAAAGTAACCACGTACTCTTGATGAGTCAAAGATTAAGGTAAAATCATATAGACATTCTATAGACATTCTTTTGATACATTTTTGAAGCTACAATTCTTGTATTGCCTTTTCATTAAGATAAGGATAACTTGAATATATTCAGCATAAAATGATCTTGTGTAATGACATACCTCAAACATTTCCATACATTACTTACTACAAAGCAACAAGACACAAAATAGGGCAATTTTAAGTATCAGCTCTTATGAATTAAAAGCAAATATGTCAAATGTCAATACAAATATAATAATTCCTCTGTAGAATACCTATACGGCTGTTTGAGAGAAAGCCAATTCTTGAATATTTCCAGTCGAATCTTGTTGATAGAATAACTACTGTTTTTGCTAGTTAAGTTACTGTTTGAATAAACCTGTAGTTCCACTTAATGAAATAAGTTTCAATGCCATCAGTTACTGTTGTGTCCATTGTGATCAAAAGTCTTATTAAACCTGAACATGTTAACAGAGACTGTAAAGCTCTACAGTCTTCAATGAGGGATGTAGCCAGTGCTTGGAATGTCTCTCAGCCAATCACAATCAATGGTTGAAACTAACCGTTCTATAATACTTGGGGGACAATACAGTAATACAATTTCAATGTATGCAAAGATATCTACAAGATTAACCACTGAGAAACTAAAACATTAAATCTAAAGACTGCCTGATTTTTGTCCCACAGACTCTGTTTGTCATCATTGACCAAATTACATTCTTCTTAGTAATATTTGACTGAATGCATTCACTCTTTAAAGTAACTTATCCAAATGTAAGACAAATTATACTACTACTATTGTTGTGATCCCTCAAAAGCAGAACCTTCTAGAACTGATATCATGTGACCGTCCTCTAGCAGTCCAGCCCACATCATGTGATAAAGGGTCACACAAAACTTTAAAAATGTCTTCGTAAATGTAATCAAGGAAAGTAACCTTTTTCTACTTACAACCATCTCGCCACATCTCAAAGAAATACTGCGCCCAAATCTTCATGTGGCGACCAACACTACAACATTTGCGTAATGAATTTTAAAACCTATATCATTAATTGTACTGGCAAACATTTTTACATGCAGACTTGCTTGAGAAATAATACAGGGACTGCAATGCAACATCTCAGTCAAGATGATGAGTATGGGCTCAGATTGTTTCAGATAAAAGCCCAGGCTAATTTTCCACTATATCGTACAAGAGCATGTACTGATAAAACAAATATAACAATCGTTAATAATGTAAACCAATCTGTCATAAAGCAATCTGCAAAAGTACTGACCTCCATCTTAGTTTTCTCGTGCTCTTCTTGGAGCCCTTCGTATTCTTGGATGGCTGAAAAAGAGACATTCTGGTCAGTCATGCTTATAGTGAGTCTTCACTTAGCAAAAGGGTGCAGAAAATGTTTTCTACAGTTCCGCATTTCTAAATGCAGAACTTGACTGTGGAACTTATTTTACCTCAGACAAACCCCAACCAAATGTATGGATAGTCTGTCTATCGTGAGTAGAAATTTCTCATGATAATGTCTCACCACAAGTTCAAAAATAACTTTGGAATATTCCTTACTGAGGAAATCCAGCTGAAAAAGTTAAGGTCTGACGCATCAATTTGAGTCTGAGATTATTCTTTTGTTCTTAATTATAATAATACTGCTACAGGAGGGTAATAGCAAAATAAATCTAGTTTTGTTATGCAGGCAGTTTAGGAAATAAAAAAACAGTTTATCTTTTATCATGGACATTCTGTATATCGGCAGAATTTTCACAACATGGAAACGTTTAATAATTGCCTTTCTTCTGTTGGCATGTTGAGCATTTCTCGCTCAGGATTCTTCATCTCAACGTTCCAGTTTACGATAATCAACAGCGATTCTGAATTAATGGAGTTTCAGGCCCTGGTTTACCTGATACAGTTTAACGTCAGTATGCATACGGCAACCATGGAGAGGAGACTCTTCAGTGTACAGCAGACAGGGAGTGAGAGCTGGGTTTAATGTGGGGTTCAACAAAAGTCATGGACATGTAATTCATACCGGGGTGGGACCTCTGGAGACTGTGTTTCCCACCTGATTCCTGACCCATGACACTGAGAGAGGGAGTACCGATAAACCCCAGGGCAAACTGATGACCATTGGAACCAGGTGCAATGGTCAGATGCGACCATAACTGAACTCTTTGGATATGCAACCATCTTTATGTTAGTGTCAGAAGAGGGAAGCATACAAAGCAAAGAACCCACTGAAAGACTTTGGAGGACCATAGATGTTTTAAGATCAGAATGTTTTATTGCCACTGGAAACGTGAACACTATGCAGTAATAGGATATTTTAACATCGATATCGAAACACAGCATTGCTACAAAAGTAACACAAATATGTTTCTGTTTTGTAATTTTACCTGTGACAAGCAAATTATGCTTGGCCGTAGAGACGGCCTGGATTGCTGCTGTAGCCATCATTATTGTTATGACTAGTTCTGTTTTTGCAACAATAATAACGATGTAGTCATGTTAGCAGTGGTTTGTCGCTGTAGGAGCAATTGCAACCGTTGTAGTAAACATCAATTGTAACTTATTTTTGAAAGCAGCTGAAGTACAGGTTAATGAACACCGTCGATAGACCCATTCCCAAGCATTTTATTCAGCTACTTTAATGGAGCAATGCACCTTTAGCGAAATACGGAAAATCTCCCTTAGTGTTGGACTGTGGTTATTTTAGAGGGACATCAGCGGCAAGTGATTACATACACCTACATATTCATATACCTTGACACGCATACAAATACAGACGACTCTTGTAACACTATGCCCACATTTGTTGATATAAAAGTGACTAATTTTATCTCTGCAGTTCTAAGGAACTAAATTAAATATGTATGGACACTAGATGACGCAAGCCTTTTATTTGATTTTGACTTTCATGTGACAATTATTTTGCAAATAAGATCTGCTAATGTTAGATTCGCCGTGTAGCTCAGAAAATCTTGAAGCTTTTAACTACAGTCTTAGTGGCGCGTAAGTATGGCATCGGTTTTGCGTTGTACTTATTCTGTAGTATACTCACCCCTGACATAAATTTACAGTAAATTTGAAGTCATAATTTTGTTAAAGTGTCAATACACTGTACATATGCTTTATTCGTGCCAACGATTTTCAACAGTGTAGCATAAACGCAGTGAATGCAGTGAACTTACGTAGCCTACTCGTTTCTGCTCAAATCTTTTAAAACATGAGGCAAACATGCTTACCTTGTTTGGACAACTCTGATATGATCTCCATCCGTTTTTCCTCTTCGTTACTCGCCATTTCAGGAGAACAAAGTCTACCGACTATGAATTCGTTATAACTGTAACAGGAAGTAAAACTTTGACTCACCTGTGTGCAATTGGCGCGACAAGTTATCGCGCTCATTAATCAGCAATTCATGCGTAACAGTGTTTACTTCGAATTGTGGCTGATATAGCTGTGATCCTGAATTTGGGGGCATTACATAGGAAGTGATACTCCTCTACCCAGTAAAAGACCACCACGATTTAAGACGTTAGTTTACTCTGACAAATAGGCCAGGCCAAATTACCTGGTCTCTCAGGTAGCCTGAAAAAAAAAAACTTTTGCCATTTGCACAGAATGACTGTATCACGGCACAAGATAAACGCCATACGTAGGCGGCACACAATAAACACCAGGCTTTCTTCATTCTTTAAAACAAGTTAAACGGTGCATTTACTGTACATTCAAAACTAATGTGAGGAAAAAAATATACATTAAAAACAAAACCCAGGTATCACCAGGCGGTCAGCATTATGTGATGGATTTCCCTCGCCAACTCATGTCATTGTCTTTAGCCTTACAGCGCTTGATAAATTTGTTTGTTCTTTACCGGCAGACCATAGAACGTAAATTGTTATTTTGCCTTTAATCCATATGATACAATTTTGTGAATTGGTATAGACGGTGATGAAGATGCTGTTTAGCAGACATTGAATTATCCCAACAAATTCTAGAGCAATACAATTTTATTAAGGGACAGTCGCCTGAATCAACACAATAGGACTTCATTTCATTAAGAAAAGATATAATAAGTAAGGACAGAGACAGGAATACTTAGTAATCTGTTTCAGCACATCACATAAAGTATAACACATTGTAAACAACTCAGTTTTGTCCAGTCTAAATCACATATTGGTTTCCTGCAACAACAGCAGCCAAAAGATTACAGGTTGTCAAGTGAGATAAGGTCTAACACATGTTAACAGCAAAAAACAACTATAACAGTGATCCTACCAAAACAGAATGCTCACAAAATGCAACCCCTTTCCATGTTGCAAGTCATCAGTGAAATACTTGTGAAAATATGGTATTGGCTTATGGTATTGGCTTATTCCTTGTCCAAGAAAGTAAACCATATTTAACAAATTCTAAAATCTGATTTTACATTGCGATGAGCCACTTTACTTAATTTTACCATTTGCACTTGTTTTCCAATTTGGACAGGACTGCTAGCTTTTCGAGATAACATTAAATATGAAAGCATTGGACAGCAGCAATTACTCAAATCAGATTTTTTGGAACATGATTATTATTATTTTTTTAGAAAAATAATGCTGGAATGCTTTATTTTTTGGTGGACGGTAATACTTTTGAAAATTCAAAGTATGTATTATTTGTGTATAATAAATGTAGACGGCATTGTATGAGCAAAACAAAAACACAAAAAAATTATTAATTATTGCATAACAACAGTTGGAAGAATTCCTAAAACCAATTGGACAGTATCCATCAAAGTAGAAGAGAGTGAATATATATATATAAATTCCCTTTGAAACTGCATGTCTATTTAGCGGGGGACAAAAACAATTCACTCCAGGACTTAAATAATAGGTCAAAAAATATCAAGATTGTCCGATGGTTTAAAGGTAGAGTTTACAGCTTGGAAAGTATCATGTCACACATAATGACAGCAAACACACACATGATTTCTCAAATAGGACACAGTACAGTACATCTACAGGAATGGACAGAGGTTATTGCTCTGTTCCTCAGGTGAGGGTATCCCCGGGCCTGGTCCTTCAGTGGCTTGCTGCGGGTGTCTCAGTGCCGGGCAGCAGACTCTCTCGGGTAGAATTCTGCCAGGGTGCTCTGCGGGATCCGCTTCAGCATCTCTTTGGGGAAGATTCGGAGTAGCTGCCAGCCAATGTCCAGGGTTTCGTACACCGTTCTGTTGTCGTAGGGACCTGGGGGGGTATTGTTGGAGATACCGCAAAGTTAAATAGCATAGTTAACCTTTAACTTAATGCCACACTGAACAACCATGGGTCAGCAACATATTTACCGAAGATTAATAAGCACCATCATCTCAGGGTTCCATAAAGACATTTGTTTTACAGATGGATCAATTTTTTTCCAGTTATCATCATGACAATGGTTAAAACTATGGAAAATTTGAAATCCAACAACTTCTCAAAAAAGTAAATAGTGGTGACTACCCCCGGTGAAGATAGCTCATCCATCCCTTCCTGAAAGCCAAACTAGAGAAGAGCCATGCTGGCCTTGCACATGTGACTGCAGCCTCATTGAGAGCGAACCCTCTTATCCATACAACCATTAGGCATGGCACCTTTCATGGTAAAATTATATTTTATGGCCTTCATCTGACTAAAATGGAAATGACCGTATGCAACCATGGTGACAGACTGCCCAAACTTAAGACCTCAATGTCTGTGCATGACCATAACAAGCTCAAGGACAAAGCAGACAATCAAGGATTACTCCAGTTTCAATAAGCGACAGACAGTGCGGTCCCTGAGGGCTGTGATAGACCCGCTGCAGTACCTCACATTTAATTTCATTTTGGATAGATTTGGTGGTGTATGAGAGGGGAATGGAGTTAGGATTATCTTATGGAATGTGGGAGGGCTACATGACCTGGTTAAGAGAGCCAGAGTTTTTTCCCCTCATGTCAAAGGTCTGAAAGCAGATTTAATATTCTTTCAAGAAACAGACATGCAGCTGACCAGCACAGGCTTTACAGGTCATGGACTGAACAAGTTTTTAATGTCAAATTTCACACCAAAACACAGGCTGATACTGACTCCATACTGATACATGAAAAGGTATCCTCTACCTCCACACAGACTGTATATGACAATGCCTAAAGTACACCCATCTGCCCTCGGTTCCCAATCTAAACATGCATTAGTGAACTCTGTCTTCAGCCTAACCCCAGAATGACCTTTTACAGAGGTTGGGTTCAGCACTTCTTTCTATTGCTGGTTTTATACATTCATTCATCTCTTTATGGAGATGAACAAAATGGATGTCTCTACCTGTCAAAATGTACATGTCACTCCCCTAACTGTGTGAATGGTCTGTATTAGTGGTACAAAAATGATTATAAACAGTGCACATGCTAATACGCTTCACCATAAGACGCAGTAGGAATTATGAGATTCCATAGCAGACGTAGACTGCCGCTTGCCTATGACACCATCTCCAGAGCTCATTAAGGAAACACTTGATCTGCATTAAAACTTATGACTACTACCCAATGACTGAATGTTTGTTAATTAAGACACAGGGCATTTCACTTCAACATGGGGATACAGGCTCTTTGCTCATTAACAGAACAACAATCCAGCCTAACAGAAAATACCTGAAACTTACAACTTTTTACTCAAAAAAGGCCCACCTCAAATACATGGAAACTTTATGTAATTTTGCCCTCAGCTAT
The DNA here is from genome assembly GCA_022829145.1 of Albula goreensis. Taxonomy (NCBI): domain Eukaryota; kingdom Metazoa; phylum Chordata; class Actinopteri; order Albuliformes; family Albulidae; genus Albula; species Albula goreensis. Next base: position 13,902,013 of record CM040750.1, read on the forward strand.
ATTTAGTTGAGTCATGAAGTGATGAATCATTGGTGATGGCCAGTTTCTTTTCAAACCTATCCCCAAAGTTTCTTCTGACATTAGAAGGGACACGGAGGTACCTCTGAAGCTTTGAGATCACAGAAACCGTTGAGCTACTGCAGAGTGGTAGGGATGCATTGCCAAATGTTTTTTGTAGGATTTAAGAGGTGTTCTAAACGATTACCTCACTACGCTATTAGAAATGTTTTACATTACTGTGTTGGGGTACTGCCACCCACTCTTACACTTTAATCTCTTTATTCTTCAAGATAAAGACACCACTACCCGCTCTTTCTCACATCTGATCTCACGCCTTAACCTGAAGATTAGACACTTGAAATGGTGCTTTTTTTTAATAGGTTTCAGCCTTTCCTGTACATAGATTTTCAAACACACTCGGACTTCTTGCTGTCAAATACTCTCCAGCTCATTTTGCCAGATCTCGAGTGGGAAATCATTGTAAAGAGTGGGATGGAGTTCACTGCAATTTGTAATGTAAACAATCAGAGAAATGCAATGCTAACTTGGGGCACTCCCTTGGGCTGCTGAATCTCTTACCTCATTCCTCGCCTTAGCTACTGAACTTCTGTACATTGCTATAGAGACTAGTAGATAAAAAATCAGAACTTCACATATGCTGTTAGCTGCATATCCGCTAATGATTTGCTCGTCTATAAATCCACCACTGTTACTGGTGTTCCACATATTTTATTGGTTTTAAAACATCGAGGAATCTTCTTGTGTTGTTTCTTAAATGACTGATACATAATGAAGATTTTATCCTCATTCATTTGGTTATGCAGGACAAGAATTTGTAAATCCTCACTTCAAAGAAACAAACAGGTCACATGGCCCGACTTGCTTTACAGAATGTTTTGTGCTACTCCTGGGTAACCATCTTACATAACAGCACTCTGGTTCAGCAAGCGAGAGTGTAGCTGGGTGCTTACTGGGGGCCAGAGATCCTGCTGTTTGTTCTCTCTTCAAGCCTTAGTGTGCAGTGGTTTGGCACTCTCACCCACTCTGTACTCTTCTGATCCATTTGTCATCTCTACTCTGAGAACTCGCTATAAATTATACAACATTTTAAATGGTACTTACTCTCACTCTATTAGTGCCCATTTCTAATAAGCAGCTAATTTTGCCTGCCAAGCTTGACTAAAGCTTTTGTATCTTGGGCCAGAGAGAGGGTCTAGGGAATTTCAGTTGTTTAGTTTCAGTGAGGAGGCATTCCCAGGAGTTAACATTTCATCCTCCTGTGCAGGATTACGTCTTACACAATTTAAGTTGCTGCCTCATATCAGCAAACCTAAACCAGCCAAGATGTCTGCTGTGTGAAGTGATGCATGGCCAAAACTGAAAGAATTCTGTAAATCCTGTGTTTTTTAAATTTTAAAATTACCATAATTTTTTTTGATGAAATTTCTGTCAACATGGTAGAACACGTCAAAACAGTGTCATACAACATTTTCCAACATTAATACAGTGTCTCCAGCGATGCAGTACCTATTGCACAACAACAGAAAAGCTCCATTCTTAAGCATAAACCCTTTAACCTTGCATTTGACACAATATTTTGCGTGGTTTCCCAATGGAGCCTTTATGGTCTCATAAAAAGCGTCCTGCATGGGTTAGCCAATTTACATATTCTCACTGAGACTAAAACACACCGTCACTAATACACTAGCTGAAAGATAAGAACATTAATGTGTGCAAATATGTAAGCAGCTCTTGCTAATCACCTCATTCCCCTCTTATTTCTGTAATGCAGCACATACCAGCTGGAACAACAGCTATATTATACTGCTTACCATGTTTTCAGCTAAAGAAAAATGAATACATTATACTTAAATATATTGGAACCAATTCAACTCCAATTAGTCAAGCACGCTAAATGATCTGCTACAAAAACGACCAGAGTGGCTTTGAGTGGAATATCAGGAAGGATTTGTATTCATATGGGATTTTTCTATAATATGTGATGAGTCATTTATGCACAGCACTGTGTGAGTCAGCACCGTATTTTCACATCATATTCCTTATTGGACCAACCATGATGCTCAGTTATTGTTTTGAAAGTGTCAGTGAAAGAGTGTGAAGTTTTGTGTCTCTCACAGTACCTTGAGCGATGAAGTTCTTCTCGAACTTCTGCAGGAACTCCAGGTAAAGCAGGTCGTCTGAGGTGAGGGCCTCCTCTCCAACCACAGCCTTCATGGCCTGAACATCTTTTCCAATGGCATAGCAGGCATACTATGAGACACACAAACAACTCTATCAGACTTTTTAAATGGAAATTTCTCTCAACTGCTCTTTACCGGCCTAGAAATAGTTTTACAGTTTTGTCAGTTTGGAGATTTCTAGGTTTTAAAAATTCTCTACAAAATGTGCTGTCAGATTTTTTTGAGAAAGTTGTAAAAATGCACAATACCAACATTTTTACTGGTTGATGTTTTATGAATTCATGTTATGTATTTATGTATTATACATGTATTCACACATGATGATGGAGTGTATTGCACCGTTACAGCACTTGGTTAATGTCAAGCTAGCAGATGGAAACAGACTGCCATTTCATCTGGACAAATAATTATACGCATCAAACCAACTGCACATGGAATGATGGAATAGTTACCAGCTGGTTGGAGACATCGGCATGGTCTTTACGAGTCATGCCTTCCCCAATGGCAGACTTCATCAGACGAGAGAGTGAGGGCAGTACATTGATCGGTGGGTAGATCTGAAAAAGAGTGAAAGATTTGTATTGAATTTCTACATTGACATCCTAACAAAACCCTTTGCATTACATTTGTGCACAATATTCACAATCATCAAAATTGATCATTTAAGCGCGTCTCAGACTCTTATCACTGAAGAGGTTAGTACCTGTCTGTTGTGCAGCTGTCGATCCACGTACACTTGGCCCTCGGTAATGTATCCAGTCAAGTCAGGGATGGGATGGGTGATGTCTGTATAGCAATAACAACAATTATCTGCAGCCATAACAAGCTTCTAATGCATTTAACAGCATATTGTTTTTACTGTAACCTGTAGAACTGAGTATTTGCTGTCGTTTTAATGACTGTGCTGTTTTTATTATTAGATGCTGATTCAGTTCTTTTCAATGTTTCCCTTTTTGCTTTGGGGGTAATAAAGAAAGCAATTAAAACTAAACATTTGTGGTTTATTCTTATAGTTACCTTGTTATTTTTTTTTAATTGTACATATGTACTTCACAACCTTGCTGACTGGTCATTTGTCTCAGAGACTAAATCTTTGAGTTAGCATTTCCTGTCCATCTTGTCAGTTTTCCCAAATTATATTCCTATGCAATTATGCCAAAGCATGTCCCCTGGCACAACTGCAAAAGCACATCAATCACCTGCTTAGCATTTAATTCATGGCTAGAAAACCTACCTCCTAGATATGGCAAATTAAGAAGAAGCACGGAGGCAGCCTGGCCTTACCATCGTTGGGCATTGTGAGGATGGGGATCTGTGTGATGGAACCGTTCCTGCCCTCGACTCGCCCGGCACGCTCATAAATGGTGGCCAAGTCAGTGTACATGTACCCTGGGAACCCTCGTCTCCCAGGGACCTCCTCTCGGGCAGCTGAAACCTGGAAGCACAGGACACATGGGGAATCCCGTTAGACTTGCAAGCATACACTAGCCAAGATGGACCCATGAGTTCATTTGGTACATGTGATATAGCAGGAATTGTGATTGAGGCAGACCAGGAGATGTTCTTCCAGCTCCCATTGTTCTGCACTCATGTTGTTTAGCCTGCTGCAGCCATAGCTGCTTCTTTCTCGATGACAGAAGTGGAACTTGGTTAGGTCATTGGCTGCCCTACCCAATCCATGACCTGACGAGCTACACTTTCTGATTTGCCTTTTCGGTACCACTGTTGTATTTAGCTATTTGTTGATTGATTGTAGCCTGTGAATTGGTCTGCGCAAGTCCCGGCAGCCTCCTGTCAGCCTCTTTCATCAACTGCTTCTGACCATTGGACGATTCTCAATACACCCATGAGACTGCTGTGCATGAAAACCACTGTTGGGTTGCCATTTCTGATGTACTCATAACGGAGCATTAGGAGCTCACTACCCATGCCGGGTTCAAGGAATACAAAATTACATTACCGACTACCAACCTGCTTGAAATAGCATAGTCTTACCATGTGAGCTCTCACTGATTGAGCAGTCTGCTTCATGAAAAGGGCTGGTGTACCCAAGTGGCAGCTTAGTGTATATGACAGATAAGTTCCGATAATGTTGTTAACTTTTTTTAGAATTTTATTTAATGTTTTACCAAGTAACACATCTACATCCTACAAGTAACAATTCAGCCGGTACGGTCAATCATTGGCTGCATCTTCTGCTTAAAATGGTGATGCAGAGTACAGAACCCTGCCGTCCATGAAGAGACTGCTTGCACAGAATGGATATAATTAAGAAGGCAACCTTCGAGTGTGTGAATGGGAAAAGAAGTTAAATGTTAACGCCTTGGCCCCTTTTTGTAAGTGTTTAAATACAAAAAAAAACTGTTGCCTCAGAGGGGCTTTATTAATGTGGTCTATGTGTGCCAAGGTTACAGACAGACAATGAGTGCAGGAGCCAAGCTTTCACACGTACAAAACTATTTAAAACACATATTGTGTGGCTTGCGCACCGAAAAATCAAAACATGTTTGTGGCATAAAAGGATTATTATGAGCATAAAGGTTGAGGTGACGAGGTCTGATTTGACAACGCAAAGCCTGAAAAGCAGTTTCACAAAAGGCTTTTCTTTCACTCTGAACTTCTGAAAATAATGAATCCAAGATATTTCCAAAGCGATGAAGAACACACATTATGCTCCCATTCACAGAAACCATAAGTGATATCAGTAAGTTCACCATTCAGGAAATACTTTGCCAGGGATAGGATTTTGTTTTTTGTTTAAATGTAAACTTTGCAGACAAATGTGTGAGTAATTAGGATGTGTTCATTATCTAGTGTATATGGTTTATATTATTTCCTTCAATATACTTTACAAGGAAATTATTAACTTAAATGTTCCTTGTTTGAAGTGTGTCAATATTCAAGGAATAACTTTATGTAGCTATTTCGATATCGTCTTTGTATTTTCTTACAGCTACAGGCTTAATTCCCAGTGATCTGGCCAGCTAATCATTCCCCAAAATAACTGGATTAGTACTTCCCCCCCTCTCATCCCAGCTAAAGGCAGGCATGCATGTGTGGCAAGCCTACCGTACGCCAAGTCTCACATGAAAACAGTACAAGTGCAAAAATCTTCGGTTGTTGATCGATCTGTTGGTTTCAACCAATTGCTCATTAGTATAACATACCCTAATATAGGCTCAGTTTGGGAGCCTCGCTCATAATGTATACAGAATACACCCAGAATGGAGCCTTGTTAAAATAACAAGAAGAGAAGATTCTGAGATGATGAAATATTTACTCTTATTTCAGAGGTAATTACCCACAAACAAATATTGTTTCACCTTAAAAAGTGGTAATGTTAACTCACTCCTTGAGATTACCTGAGGGTTCTCTGTACCATGGTTTGCATGGTATGCATCCTGATCACCAAGTTCATGCTTAGAAAGTCAGTATTTCTGAAGCAAAGTCACAAGGTATGAAATCAAACAGCAGGGGCATTTACAATTCAGCGATGTGTCTGGAAATGGAATAGTCATGGAGAGAAGGTGGAGTGTACTGGCTTTACAGGATACTTACTTCTCTCAGGGCTTCAGCGTATGAACTCATGTCAGTGAGGATGACAAGGACATGCTTCTCACACTGGTAGGCCAGATACTCGGCTGCGGTCAGTGCAAGTCGCGGAGTAATGATACGTTCAATACTAGGGAAAAGAAATGAGATTAAACATAAAATAATCAAACATAAAAAATGAACAACAGAACCCAATCCAGTCTAAATATGAAAATGGATGAAAGAAAGAGGCTGCATTGTGCAGTGGGCTGCTGAAGGAGAAACCCATGTGCAATTTTTCACTGTCTAAACAAAAAATGCCAAACTCGACCTTGGTCAGTGGCGTTTCTTGTGGGGTGGGGTGGGGTGGGGGGGAGAGGCTGCTCTGAGATGTGAAGAAACAGAACAGCCGAGGCATGAGGTAAACTGCAATATTTTGAAGACATTTCACTCTGTGGAGTGGGCCCCATTGTCTTCCTCAAAAGCTTGCCTTCTAAAGCGATGCCAAACTCAAGGAACTTGTCCTGCTGCTGCAGCACAGTGTTTAGCTGAATTGCGAGCATATGTGCTGCAGGGTCACATTCATCAATAGCGGTTACAAAGGTGCACAGAATACACATGAAAGAAAAAAAAAAAAAAAAAAAACAAGGTTGTTTGCAGGCTTGCAGACAATGGACCTATGAACATGCCATTATAGCAAAAAAAAAAAAAAAAAAAAAAAAAAAAAAAAAAAAAAAAGGGGCTTCCAAATCCAAATGTCCTTTCCATTTCCGACCTATGAAGAACCATGTATAAATATACTCACGTGGGGTCATTGGCCAAGTTCAAAAACAGGCACACATTGTCCATGGATCCATTCTCCTCAAAGTCAGACTTAAAGAAACGTGCAGTTTCCATGTTGACCTGAGGAGTCACAGCACAAAGGTCACAATGAAATGGGATTGGTTGTAAACAGGTGACCCTCATCACTAATACATAAAGACTCTCCAGTGCATTTAACAAAAAAACTGTTATGACTCAAGTGTTGGAATGGACAGTACAGCAGTGACATTTAATAAATACTCAAAGCAGTGAGGCAGTGAGGGTGTATTTTGGGTCAAAGGTGTGCATTGGGGTTGGGTTGACCATGCTATAGTTGTACTAGTCTCCATTATTGGAGAAAACAAAGGGATTGTTTAATGACATTAATAACATAGTTATTACAAGATATTTTTATAAAAGCTACCTCCATCTCAAATGTTTTTTTCAGGCTAGAATTTGTCTGGCAAAGAAATATGAAGTGATAAGACATGAAAACCATTTTTGTGAGTCAAGACCATGTTGCCACGGAGCAGGACTTTAAATGTATGTTTAAGTTAACAAGGTAGGTAAAGATAGATTTCCTAGTTTTAGTTATTCACCTGGGGAAAGTTTGAAGGGTTGTGCATGTACATTATGTGTGCATATATGTGTGCATCTGCACATGCACATTCATGGTAAATAACCAAAATTTTGCCAAGTTGTCAGGCTGTCAAGACCAGTGCACAGAAAACATAAAATTGGGAATAAGTACAACAACAAAACATTCTCCATTGTGTTGTCAGTTAAAATGCATTTTAAAATACAAAAGTGTAAAATAAAAAAAACAGTCCCATATTACAAACATTTACAAAACAATGTCTGAGGTACACCTCCCACTTAATGGAATTAAGAATGAGAGTAGTCAAAATTGTAGATCACAGGTCCATCTGAAATCTGTGCACCGTCACTACTCAGGTGGACAAAACCCAAAAATTTTTGTGAAAGAGATGTCACTATGACTATTACAAATTACACATTAATATGAGATAGAGTGTTACTAATAATACTGGAACAGATTTTAAACGGATTCAACCAGGTTAACAATGTATACTTGTCCTGTTTCAGCTTTAGCTATGATTTCAGTTAGTAACCAGTTTTTCAAGCTAATGCACTGCCAAAGTGACACTCATGACAACAAAATGGACAACAAAAAGCTTAACATGCGAAAAAAAAAATCTGTATTTCATTGTATGAAAAACTGGTAACATACAGGCTGTAGAAGGTTACATAATGTCAAAACCTTGAAATTTGATATATGAGCTGCACTTTAACCTCTTCAAAGGTGCCCACTGCTGAAAAGCTGGCTATACAAATCCATAAGGTCTGAATTTTGAATATCCTCCTCAAGTACTAGCTATCGTGTTACCAAGTCCTCAACAGACTCTGAAATAGCTATTAGCTGGAAGGGTGGGGGGGTTGGTTACTAACATCCTGGCATAGGTAATAGTAGCTCTTCACCGCACTTGAATAATGAAGTGTGGAGAGGTACAAATCAGGAGCTTTCAACTGCGAACAGTACAATTCCGTAAGCCACTGAATTATAAGTGTGTCACAAGTAAATAGATGCTGCTCATGTCAGTGGAAGTAATGCCGGATTAAGAACTTAAGTCACCTGGTGAATGACAATGAAAAACGAGATGGCGAACGGGAGTCCTAAGAGGTCCATTTGGCTGCACAATAAAAGGGTTTTGCGCTCACCCCCATGGCGGCGAAGACGATGGCAAAGTTCTCAGCGCTGTAGTCTGTCACATCCTTGGATTTCTGCACCAGCCCAGCCTGACGACAGATCTGCGCAGCAATCTGAAAAAACAACAAAAGAAAGCTATGATTTCCAGTCTTCTAGTCAGGGTATTACATCAGATGTCACATATCTAGATCTCATGTGATGACAAAGATAACCAGCAGACCTGAAATAAAATTAAGTAACATAAATTGTCTTCGCCAAACTCCATAACATTTCAACTGATTCCTGCACTGAAGTGTAGATGATGACCAAAGTTTATTATTTATTATTTATTATTATTATTATTATTATTATTTATTAATAAGAGGAAGATGAGGTTCACTTCAATAATACCATACAGGATGTTTTCTTGAGAAAAGTAACTACAGGATATTTGTCTGCTTTGATTTTCACATTTTGTGTAGTTGGCTACTAGCTACCAGCCACCAGCTAGCTAGTCATACAACAACTTGACCTTTCACCCACCTCACAAAAAGTGAGGGACAAATTAAACATTATTTTAGCTTGTATGTTTTTTTTTTTTTTTTTTTAACTGAGAAATCGGTTAGAGAATTTCCCCCTGAGAATTCCTGTTCAATTGTTTTTAGTGAGCTTTTAGTTAGCTTATCATTTCCCCTACATGCATGAATGAGGGTAGGGAGGTGTATTTAAAATCCTTACTATGAATGGAAAGTATGAGTAGTTTCGGTTCAGTGCTCACCTTTTTGCATTGGTAGTAATACAATTAACAATAAACTAGATATTGGCAGTTTATATTTATGGTTAGCTCGTAGTTCAGTTTTGTGTCTCCTCATTTTGCAACCTACAAGGCTAGCCAAAGCATTTCACTCATCACAAACATATTTGTAACAAATCTTTAGGTGAAGCAGCTTTTGCTATACAGCTTATTATATTCCACAAATAGCTAACTATGCAAGGCGTGGTTTAATGCCTGTGCCTTTTGGAAAAATGTTTCAAAGTAATATGGCATAATTAGAATGGCAATACCAGGTTTATACCTTTTGGATTTCTTATGTTATTGGATTACGAAAGTTCTATTTTGGTAATTTAGTTATTATTATCTTTGGTATTCTTTCAGGTTATTATGTTATGGCTGAATACTGCAATCCACTGATCACCATAGGCACAGAGACGATAACGAACACTGTACATCAGAGAGGCACATGAGCCCTATCTTCAAAATGACATTTGAGCGATTAGCTAATTAAGCAACAGATGAAATCAGCCGATTCCAAATAATTTAATGAATTTTTCAAAGTGATACTTATATATCCAGGAGGTCCTCAGGTCACGACGGTCTCGAGTTACAACGGTTTCGTGGTTACAACGCACTCCCATAACTTACTTAAAAAACCTAGTTTCGACCTAAGCGGTTTGGTTCGTAAATACGACCACAGAAATAAAGATAAGAAATTGTTCTCTCTTTGTTTTTATTCATGTTTCATTTAATTACTGTATTTTATGTGTTGTATGTACTTTGTGAGAGACTTAAGGTGTTAATTTAGGTATAAATTCTGACTTCGAAAATCGGCTTCTGACAAGTTGTAGGAAAGGAACTCGTTCGTAAGTCGAGGACCCCCTGTATACACAAGCACACAATTGTCAATAACTATTCTGTTTCTGAAATGAGGCCCATATAATGAACTTTTTTTCTTAATCAGTGCTATTCTCACATTATTCTTTGTACTTTGACCTGTAACAGAATCATTTCTTTGCCATGGCGTGCATGCATTTTCACAAATTGTTCCTGAGCTCTGCAATAAGAGACAAAAGATGCAACAGGTCCATCAAAACAGCGTGAGAATGGAGGCCATGCATGTCTATGCATGCAAGTTCGTGTGTGAGGACTTTGAGTGTACCCCAGTGATTAGGACATAAATCATGGCATCACGCACTTTACGGTTGTCATGGCGGTGGTAGCCCCTGCTTCAGTTCGATATCACTGCATGGCCTGACCTCTGCCATAACACCAAGTACAAGGATTTTAAAATAATATATGAGATTCAATTATTTCATTTCATGAGGTGAAACTCAGAGCAGCTGTTCCAGAGAAAATGGAATCAACTTTTTCACACACGATTTGAATAGAAGCCATGCTGAGCTGGTTCAAACGCTGGTAGCAAAGGGCTTCCACACGCTCAGTTCAAGCTCCCAGTTTCGTCACATATGCCCCTAAGGCTATAGGCCTCGCCGTGAAATTAGGGTCTAACACGGCCTCTTTGTGAACACCAAAGAAATTAGTATTGGGGGAATCGGGGCTCCATTGTCTTGCCTGGTGATTATAATGAGGCTGTTTGCAAACCATGATGACTGATGAGAGGACAGCCACCTCATGCGTTAACAGCTTCATGGCTGGCTACCGATCCTATATTAATCAGTGCCATTCACACAATCTCCTAATCCCCCACACCATTGTCTTATTAGTTTAATTTATTTCCCAGTTCAACCACAGGTCTCCCCCTGACATCACGCTCTACCCACTTTCACACCGGGATCCTCCGCTCATGGGAAACATCAAGCAAAAATCCCTACATTTTTTTTTCCAAATAGAGGAAAAAAAAAGACCACTGCTTAAATTTAAATTGGTATGAATTAGTCTAACATCTGTTCCTATTTTGGAATTCTGTTCATACACATTTTACATGTGAATAATTGCTTTTGCAATTGACCCCAACTATTTACTGCTGTTCCATGGCAAATAAATGTACGTAAATTAAAGTCATAGAAACAGTAATAAAATATTTTACCCAGACTGTAAAACAACTGAATGTTGAACAGGCTCGATGAAATATCCTCATCTCATACATTTTAATTTCATTCTGAATCAAGATGAAAATGTAAGAATAAAGATCGCACACATACCACAATGATGACAGAGCCAGAATTTATAATACTCAACAGACTACACGGAAATAAAAATGGAAAAAATGCAGTGCAGTTTTGATTCATTAAACAATGGTTTAGTAATAGAAAGATGACCATGAAGGTCTGTTACAAGATTTAAAATGTAGAGTTAAGACATAAAATAACTCAGTTTGTAGCTGCACAGATTATACAGTAGCTATATAGATGCATAGTTTTCAAAATTGAAAGACAATTTAAATCCAAATAAATGCTCTTTTGAGCCTTTTGAACCTCACTGGAGAACTTAACAAAATGAACACCAGATTTATATGTTATGTTAGAAGAACAAATTCTATGACCACTGTCTGGTAAAAATGACTAAGCCTGTTCAAGTTTCCAAGACGAGTGTAGCAGACACTTAGCTACTGTGTACAGGAAGTGGATGTCCAGACAGCTGCTCATGTGCACGTAGCTAACAGAATGACACAGGAATGAGTCAAGTTCTGAGGCTGGTAAGAAATAAATGTATAGAATCCCAATGACTGGGAATGCACACATTAAAAAGCAGATCTGGCAGTCTGTATTTTCTACACCGATCACATCCATCTTCATAGAGGAGTGACATAACCGATACAACACCGTTCAAAAAAAAAAAAAATATGGTATCGTAGGCTAATGTGACATTATTTGGTTATCAGACCTCATTAGGTGATATAGCAAAAATCCCATTGTGATGTTATTCACATTGTGACTGTTGTTCATGGGGAGAATCCTCCATGCATTGTTGCGAGCGGTGTGGTGCAAGAGCGTTTGAGGACACTTCTAAGCTTTGGATCTTGGGGTTCCTCTCAGTCATTTTATGTTGTGCCATTCTCTGGCACACTGCTTCTATGATACACTTATCATGTCTATGGTACACGTAATGTATGAGCAGAAGTATGAAATTCTAAGCATTTTATGTCTGGGGTTGGGGCACCGTTTTCATCACCATCTTCATATCCATGACCACCAGCATGTCTATACTGATGGTGCTACTTCTAACTGTTCTTTCAGCTGGATTAGGATATGTGGTAATACTCAAGCAGAACATGTGCATTCTGTTGTCAGTGAAACCTGTGCATTTGTGGAATTTTTTGAGAGGGCGCTGAAGTAAAGGCCAAGCTAAGCAAAGCGGTCAACCTCCATGGGCACAGAATGTCACAATCTATTTCTGAAACAAGGCTCTGACCCACTTCCTGGTGCCCAAATGCCCCTGCGCTACAGGGAAGAAACAATTAAATCTCTACAACCTATTAGCTGTATTAGCTCAATTCTGTAGGGCCAAACAGAAACTGAGATCACTTATTAAAAAAATAAGAAAAATAAAATAGAGTCAGTTTCTACAGGAAAGGTCTGTCCACTGTAGCTGAAATTTTCATTGTATTAACAAAAACCTTTTCTGCTTTATTACCCAAAAGAGCATCTGATATAAAAAAAAAATGTGTGTGCCAGCAGTCTGAGCAGAACACCTGCAAAAAGTGGTGTGGATATGCACACGTATTTCTTCATTTACACTTTTACACAAGCCTTTATGGAGTAGGCAGGGGAAATTCTGAAATGTATTCCATCTCTGATGCCCTTTTCACTATCTAACAGAATCAAAACAGACCTTGGGCGAGCTGGTGAAATATACTGGGACGCACAGTTATCTTAAAGAAGTCATTATTCCAGCGAATCAGTGGCATGGCATTCATGTGCCTGAAAAGCCGGAACAGCGATGGGACCGCGACAGAGAGGGACTGGCCCTGAGCCCTACGCCTGACCCATCCTGGGGCGGGGACTGCATTCTTTCAACCTTGGCCCAGAACCACCTCACCTCGTTGTGGGGGAGGCCCGCGGCGGAGAAGATGGGGATCTTCTGCCCCCGGGCGATGCTGTTCATCCCGTCGATGGCCGAGATCCCCGTCTGAATCATCTCCTCTGGGTAGATGCGGCACTGCGGGTTGATTGGCTGACCTGGAGAGGTGGAAGGTGAAGCCAAGACATGAGAAATTCTGCAGATTCCAATGTAGCAGAGGGGAATGGGGGGGAGGGTAGGGGCAGTGGGGTGATTCACTGTCATTCTGGCGCCCGTGGCATGTTTGTGCGTGTTTTTGTGTGTATGTATGCTTGTTTGTGTGTGCGTGCATGCATGTGTATTGCAGCAGTTTAATTTAGCGATCTTCCCCAAGGCAGGCTGACAAATATGGCACTGCTGCGACCCATGGTTGTCCCTTCATTCATTCCACCCTCTGCCTTCCTGAGTTACTGTGGCCGCAATCTGAAATTACGAACTCCCAGAATAAAGAGATGCCTGCGCACCGCCTGTCCTTGGGGCTTGAGACCTGAACAGGAATGTAGGTTCATGCGCTGACAATAACACTAGCTCTGGTTTTCATGCACAGATCCTGAGGAAGCTGATGGGCAGTTTAAAAGCGTGATAGCCTGACACACCGTAGAGCACAGGGCACTGTGTGCCATTCAGTTCCAGACGGGATATCATGAGCTGAGTGACTATCTATAACAGTCACATGCCTATGACTGCGTATGACAGTAATATCTTATCATAGCCATTCCCACAAGGATAAAGGAAGTGGGGGGTTGGCAACAACCCCTATCGCCATCAAGTGAGCACCAGAAAAGACAAAGCTAATCACTTACTAAAAAAAAACACAAGACAGGCATCTGTGCACAGTCACACATCCCCTCTGAATTATACTTATATTATATACAGGGATGGGACAATAAATCGAAATACAGTTTATCACAATCCAAAAACATTATGACCCATTTCGTAAGTCAGAAAATGATATTGCGATATTTGCTACTTTGTATTGTACCCTGGTATTTAACCACAAACAAGATGATCTGGGATTGCGGAAGTCTTTTCACATATCTGGGAGACATCACTGTGCTAACGAACAGTCAGATTAAAAGACCATCTCACAGAATATTTCACCATCAAAGAGTTTTACAACATGACATGGGATTTACCAACACGCAACTACTGTATAAGTCCCAGAACAGTAAGCGTTAATCGGATATTTACATTAATACGGAAACAATACTGTTTGCCTTTTCAAACGTATCCACATTTACGGAATATATATTCACATTTTTGAAATGCTAAAGTTATTTTACCAATGTAAAATTGAGCAAGTTACTGTTACGGCAGGTTTATTTATTTCCTTGTACATATGTTTATGTTAAATCATGAACAGAATGTGAGTAACTGACATACATAAAAAGGGCTGGCGGTAGATGAGAAGCACGATTGGCTTAGGTATCCTCAAAACCAGTCGAAGTTACAGGACTTCATCAATAGCCAAGATCGACTTTCATGAAGGGCTAAACAGATGTTCCAGTTTTCCTTGTTTCCTCATCTCCTCCACTCATTTCCTCCCTGCCTTTCCTCCACATACTTCAGGAGAAGGAGGTGCGTGGTGGAGATGAGAACAAGCATTGGAACAAACCCTAGATTACTAGAACTTGAAAATGGCTGCAGGCGGTAATCAAACATCTATATATGAATTTTTTTTACTTTGATCTCTTTGTGTTGTGTAGAGGAGAACTTTATTCAAATGAGAATTTATTCAGTATCTTGCATGGCTAAAAATTAAATATCAATTCTGAATATTCATACTTTGTCACTGAACTGTTCAGGCTCTATTGAATTGTGGTGATATCGAATCGTGAACCTCATACTGTATATCGAACTGAATTGTGACATAATATATGTGATATATCATCTCATCCCTAATTACCTATATATGTACACACACACGGATGCACAAGCACACACACACATAATGACAAAAACTATCATGCTTCTGTGAATTGACTGACATCAATCAGTAGATTGTTATGTCAAAGGAATATGTGGCAGACAACTTATTTGTCATTGACAAGAACTACTAATTGGTCATTGGGGTCTCAGGTCCTTAACAGGAACATTCTGTGCAATGAAATGTTTCCAGATGGTTTTCAGTACGAGTAACATGTCAAGAGGACAACCATTATTCCTGATGGACATCCATCCAAATATGAATTTACATATGTCACTACATGGGATTTCTTTGGGTCCATCACTGGCTTCACAACACTACCTACACATATCCAAGATCACCACCCCTTCTAAACAGATATATGCACATCACTAAAATGAGTACAGTGCTGCAGCAAATAGCGGCTGGGTGGCACATGGAGTAATCTTCCCAGCAGGCAGCCAAAACACACAGTTGAATCCATTCAGCAGTCATCTAAATATTGAAGTCATGGCAGTTCAGGCAAAAGACAACACAAGCTGCTTCAAGTGTTTGCCATTCCTCCATTTCATCGAGTGAAATGAGCAATCGTGGTAGGAATGCATTTGTATCTTATAAATGGTATACAAGGTGCATCGCATTTTTCTGCTAAAAGCATGAAAAAGTGCAGTTATTCATAGTCATAATTGTTCACGGTCCAATAATGCAGACAAGATGTTTTCTGGCCTGTTCTTGTGTGATGACCTCTGAAACCAAAGAAAGCCCCTCAGGAGAACACTACATGGCATCACTATTATCGCTGAATACATCTCCGGGCGCTGGAAAATATCAGCGAAAGATCAATGATGCACAAATGGACACAAATGGACATGTGGTCCGTGGATATGAACTTGGTCATGCTACTGCTTGCAAATCTCTCAAAGTGTATCTGTGCATGCCTGTGTAACGTGCAGATTATCTGATACGCCATCATCATGATTATCCGTATATCGAACCAGTGTTTGTTTGCCCTTCCACGGTGTGGGCGATTGTCCCTGTCACAGGACTCGATGCATGTTTCATTGTTTATTTGCAAAAGCCACATCTTACCCATAATGTCCAGGTAGTCCTCAGCGAGCACAATTGGACCTCTGTCGATGGGCTTGCCAGAGCCGTTGAAAACACGTCCTAAGAGGAGAGATAAACCAGAATTTGTTTTTCAGGTTGTGATTTTCACAACACAATAAATCTGAAAATTAGTTGTATAGCTGTACAGTTCTTTTACCTTTGAAAAAAATATTTAGTTGAACAATTAAGGTTGTCAGAACATAAAGGAGAAATTCTGATATGTGACCTTTAAATTTAAGTTCAAACCCAAAGTTTGGATAGTCTACCTGAATATGTGAAAGAACTGTCAAAGAATGACTCTTGACTCAGTTAGCTAACCCAATGCAAAGAAAAACATAAATGTGTCTCACTGGAGGTGAAAGGGGCTGAGAATCTACAGCATTCTATGAAAGCGCAAAGCAACACTTAGTTGACCCATATGCATATTCCCTTTTTAGTGATTTAAATGCAGTCACACCTATTATCTGTCTTAGTGAACACCAGATGATACATGATTGTTCTTCAGAAAAAAAAGAAGCAAAATTAAAAGGTGAAATTATTCTGATTGGTCATCATTTCATCTGAATGGGTTTTTCTTTTTTAAAGACTGATGAAAGCAGGGGTGTTAACACAGGTCAGGTACAGCCGGTGCAGAACAATTGCATTTTGCACACATAAATAATTAAGCTTACACATTCTATTCACTGTTTGAAGGAGACAGATGAAATACCCCTAAAACCTGCTTCCTGTCAATGAAAGGCCAATGTCTGGCCGCGCGGAAGAGAAAGTCGATTTTCTGTTTTTCCTAATCAGGTGTGGATTTCATGGTGGTTTTTGCAGAGCACGGCTTGGATGTGCCGCTTCACTCTCTGGTGCAAGGAGGGTCGTCTTACCCAGCATGTCCTCTGACACAGGTGTGCGCAGGATGTCACCCGTGAACTCACAGGCAGTTTTCTTGGCATCAATCCCAGAGGTCCCCTCAAACACCTGAGAGAGAAAAAAAGAAATATATATATATATAAACACACACACACACACACACACACACACACACACACGCACACACAGAAAAAATAGTCACACTATTTTTCTTTCTACAAGCACTGAGGTATTGAGGCCTTGAACGAGGTATTTGTAAGTGTAGAATAAATAATATACTGCCAAATAAAATGTATATACACAACAGTGCAGTGGGGAGTTGGTGATGGGCAGTGATTGCATCCCATTATGACCATAACCACCTATGACCACGAGACACCTGCTTTTAAATTCAACTGGCAGACAAAGAAAAGAAAACTCTCCCATACAGCAACTTCTACCATTGTTAAATCGAACAACATGACAAATGTCACACACAAGTAATAATTTTGTTTACTTCCAGAGGTGCACTTATACTTATGGAGATGTTTTCCGTGTGAGCATAGCCCCCTCTTTACTTCTATAAATCACTTTATGGTCAAAACTGCATTATAATGGCAAAAGCAGAGTAAAATTAACAGAGCGATCTGAAAAGGGGTTCGATTTTAATGTAGAGAGAAACAGTGACACCCTTTTACGTGGTTACAGGCATCATTGCCAATGCTTCCCTTAGAGCACTTGACCCAGCAATGTTGGATTAGTCTGAGGCAGTAATGCCAAATTTCATGACAGGAGGCATGGGCTTGGATAATTACATGATATGCATGTGCATTTCCTTTACTCTGAGTGAATGATAACTGCCTGATCTAGCCTGATTTCTTCCAGGGACATTTAAGATGTAAATTGGGTAAAATACATTTACCAAAAAAAGACAGGCAAGAGAAGTAGGCCAGGAGCAGTGCAGGGGCACAGATTTTTTTTGAGGTGAGTGTATCAAGCAATGTTAGCACACCTAATGTTAACTAAGACAGGTGGGTTAGGATGGCTGGCTAGCTGTTGCTAGCTACCTAAAGGCCAATTCATATCCACTACAGTGGACTCAAAGCAAACCTTTAGTGTCTACTGAGGGGTCCGTACAGTTGTAACTTTGTGTGTCCGCACAGACCTGTACATGCGGACCTGTCGTTTCACCTGCAAGCATACCCTGCGTAATTTGTGAAGAAGCATAATGGGAAATATACGGCATAAAATAGGCTTTGTATGCTTCAGGTACACTTGACTATGAAAAGAAAAAATCCACTGACTGTGTCTGCTCCCAGTTGTCAACAACTCTGCACCTTGAGCTGAAATAAAATCCAGTTCAACAGCAAAAGACAATTAAGAAATATGATTTTCCAATTGTCAGATTTTATGCAGAGCTTCCTGCTACTTCTTTAATGCAACCATTAAGAAGATCAGCATTATTTTTGTAACATCTGTAAAAAAAAAAAAAAAGGGGAAAAAATGGGGATATGATTTTTCCTGGTTGTAGACACTCAGTCATGATGCTATGAAGCTGAAAAAGGTCGATTACAACAATTCAATCCAATCTAGTATCTTCTAAACTCAGCATGTCATACTCTATGAGCTGGCGCTATGGAGTAGCTCTTTATCAATAGCAATGGCTGCCCTCAGGCAGTTTAAACAAGAACCTATTTTACACCATTGATCATAATTAATACCATTGCTAAAAATCATGAATGAAACCCCTGTCCAGGGTATACTGCAAAGAGGAAATGTCTTGACATCACAAGCTGAAGGCCTGAAATGACCTGCTCTTGTGATTTCTGTTGACAACCATTCCCAATGAAATCCTCACTACGCACCGCAGATTTAATTCAAGCTTTAATGGACGACAATTGTTTGGGAAAAGGATTTGTCACACTCAGGTTTAATTAGATGGCTCACAAAAGCCACGGGATGAGGCTTGTGCATCTGTACTGTCAAACGTGAAGACTCACCTGTACGACTGCCTTGCTGCCAATCACCTCCAGCACTTGTCCACTTCTCTTGGTGCCGTCAGGTAAGGTCAGGTGGACAATCTCAGCATACCTGGGAAACTGTCAGAAAGCACTACAGCTATAATATTAAACAGGTTCATAATATTACAATACAATATGCTTATTCTCCTTTAAATAATTTCATAGTCACCGGTATCTTTCAGTGCCTCTTGGGTGTCACATATACTGAATCTTTAAGTGCATGATCACTTAACCTTACGATGAGCTTGTATGTGGTCTTATTCAGGAACCCTGTGATAACTCCACACGTGTTAAATACATTTTTTCTCCTTTTGAGTAAAAAATTCAGTGGCATGTGGGGTGCCAAAAATTCCTGGGATTGATTCAGGAGATCCACATATTTCTTCATAACGGTCTTATTTTTAATGGTCTTATATATTATTAAGACCATTTTTTAATTTCACAGTCCTTTTCAAATAGGCATTGGGTTAGCCAAACCTTTACCAAACCAAACCAATCAACCCATGCTCAACATCATGGCCTAAAAACCCCATGCAGGAAGGGATGACAAGGACACAGAACACATTATCAAACACAGAAATAACAATTCCTTTCTTATCCATTGCAGCATTTATAAGAAAGGAACCCAATGCCCTCGTCCTATTCACCAAACAAGAAGCACCTTCTTCCACCTATATTTTTCAAACACTTCAAGGCTATTTGTTACCCCATAAACAGCATTTGGAAGGCCTTGGTATTCTGGGTTTTGAGCCTCTGATACAAAATACTCTCACAAAAATTAAAACATCTTTCCTTTTGTTACTTTTATTTGAGAAGACTGAGACCTGATAACAGTAAAATTACAGCACATTTTTGCCCCCATTTCATCTCGATCAATGAAAAACAAGCTGTTAGTGCAGGAATCACTTTTACATTGCAGGAACACCATTTATGATTTAAATGTATACCTAAGGTTACTTTAAAGTCACACTAGTTAAAAACAACCATGACAAAAAAAAATAAGAGATGCACACCTTCACATTATCCAGAATCACCAGAGGTCCATTTACACCGGATACAGTAGAGTAGGCTGGAAAACACAAAATAATCATGTAAGAAACAAAGACAGATGGGAGCATATCAAAGAACATTATTTCACTTCTACTGCCTCTGTCCAATAAATACCAGTTGTGCTGTGAGATTTGTAATGCCTAATATAACAACCTATGAATGCATAGTCCCGGGACACACTTCCATACACATATCACACTTCCACAGTCCAGCGAGTTGAAATATCCATTCCTTTTTTGGCCGAGTGACTGCAGAAACGAAGCTTGAAACGAACACTCTCTTGGAGTTGCCCATGACTGCCTAACGTATAGTAACCTTGCTGCTGCAGCATTCATTATTATTAATTTTTAAATGTGTCAAATGGGTGTATAAAGAGAGAGGAAACTGGAGAACCATTTGAATCATAAATACATTCTGTTGGATGCCTGTAAAACTACAGTGAAAAATCACCAGCAGAGAGTAGGCTGCTGGGGGGCTCATCTTGTTAAAGCCCTGCTGTAGTACATTGGTGGGCGCATTGTATAAAATCCAAACAATGCAAGTGGAAGCTGTGGCTTGCAGTCCTACATGGAGGCATATAACTAGCTATAATTAAATAAAATAGAATGGCTAAAATTTCACCAGTGTTATGGTAAAGGCAGGCTATGGTTTACTTAACTGAGTATTCATTTTCTAAATTCAGTAAATAAACTGTGATGACAGTAACACAGTAACATAGCCATACAGCTCAGCCATGTCGGTGTAAATTTTTGAGACCGTTCATCGTGTGATTGGGTCCTTTAGGAGACTTCCTTTTGGTGGCTTGCAAATTTACACTGGAAAATGAAAAGTTTTGATGAGAAACTGAAGCCTTTCACCAGCTGTAACTAGCTAGCTAGCTGCAGTGTGTGTCTCTGTCTCTCCTAAATTTTTTAATAGATTCTATTAGATATAAAATTAATTCAGCTTCTGTAATAGTTGCCACATTTACTTGCATTTGTGCCATAATTCATGTGTGTGCCGTTTGAATATTACCTGAATGTAATCATACAATTTTATTTTCTGATTCAATGCTCAGGTGCAGATGAGTTTTGGCATGAAATGGTTATTAAATGGACTTTTAATTGCTTGTAAATATGAGACACAGATTAGGGACTGAGAAGAAGCATTACCAAGGAGGAACTATTATATATTTAAATCTTTGCAAAAATTTTAAAGCGGAAAAATTTAGAAAATGTTTTTTGTGGGGCCATTGGTATGACGACCATTTGAGCTCCACAGTGAGCTTGCTTACTGATAGACCCTAGTCACCACTAAACAGACCTGCACCAAATCATAACTACGTCTTGTAAATAGGAAAGACATATCAATTATATTGTCATGTAAAACTATTCTATGAACAAAGTGTTTCGTAAAACACAGCACCCACCATTCAGTAAAGAAATCTGGGACATCTGCGGAAAGTGGCTGTGGGGGTTGGGGGGGGTGGAGCAGGGTGCAGAAAAGGCAGAAAGAGGGTTAGATAGCGGAGTGTGGGTGTGGTCCTAAACTTTGGCCTTTTACTTTCTTTGGGAAAACATTAGCGCCTCTGACATTGGAGCCAATTTGCCCGTGTCTGCCAAATGGGCCCCGGACTGCTTTTCCCCGCACATCTGTGGTATGGAGAGGCGAGAGGAGGCCATTGTTTCGACGGGGCCTCCATCACGCCCTTGTTTTTTTTTTTTGTGTGAACCGTCAATCTCTTGGCCGATATCAAAGCCGCAAGGAAATTAGAACAGACTGGCTCTAATGCAGAGCACTAAAGCTTAGCAGGGTGCATCCACTATGCCACTAATTAGGCAGTGGCCAACAAAATAACCTGTCAATGTGCAATTGCCATTTCCCACACACACCTGCATTTCATACCCTATTAGGCGGACAGGCAGGGACAGAAAGGGGGTTCACTCAAGTGTAATAAATGGACCAAACACAACGGAGGGGCAACTCCTCATTCTCACTAGTTTTATCAGCCTCGCTTATGGACAGAAACAAAGTAGAAGAAAAAAGGCCATTAGACACAGAAATCAACGGACAACTGCAGAGTCCTGTACATTTGGTAAAAACGCGACTCCCACTTACAGACTAAGAACAAGAAATAAACGTTACAAATTATAACCCTGCCATAAAATCAGGCTGCTGCATGACGAGTGTGGTTTACTTTTGGATAAAATAAATAAAAATCAACCCCCATTCATTTCCTGCCCTTAAAAAGAACCAAAAGGATAGTTCTGGATGGGTTTTACCTCCAATTCTTCATGCCAATTCTTAGCAGGCTTCAAAGCAGAAGTATTTCATGCTGAATGGAGGCACATTATATTGGTTTAGCAAAACCAATATAAAGCTTTGTTTTGCCCCACAGCACAAGCAATGAATGTAGGTTAATGAGTCTAGCATTCATTAATACTGTACTCAGTTGACGTATGAGCCAGGACTGCTCTGACCCAGGAATTCCTCAGTTGCTTCTTCCATTGTGGCTCCTGTTTTGTTTATAAGCCTGCTAGTTAACAGGCAGCAACCTTTGACTGTTCTGCAGATTGACAACCACGTGAATTTCACACCCGCACGAAGGAACCACAAGGAAAAGAGGGACTGATTGAAGACGACTGACTATCGTTCTCTGAATCCAAGGTTTAGCGCAGGTCTTGATACAGAGAAATATGGGGATACAAATAATACAGGGTTAAATGGGGCTAGATGTTCAAAATATGCAATATACCCACAATCAATCAAGATTTGCATGCATTTATGTTTCATAATCAAAGAGTTTATCAATGCAGTAATACCTTTTCTGATTTATTTTCAAGTGCTTACCATTAAAGTTTATGACTGCTTTTTTTGTTTAAGGAAAACACCCAATTTATAATTTTTGTATTTTAACATGCCAATCAAACATTTCCCATCCACACTAAAAACACAAGTAAATCCTGATCATATTATAGCAACAACCAAATTACCATCTCATCTTTGACTACCTGTCTGTTCCTTACAATCTAGTTAGAATATATATGAGAAAATAGCTTATAATTTTGATGGCTTGTAAACAAAAATAGCTACATGCATCGAAGCAACCTTTCTTCTTGAAGCGGGCCTACTAATTGGCTGCTGTAGTTCGATTAGCCAACTACTAAGATTACACTTTTAAACGCCACAGTCTCAAATGAGTCCTGTGACTTACTTGTAGCAATAAAAGTTTTATTTCAATCCTAAAAAAAAAAAAAAAAAAAAAAACAGTAATATTTTGAAATCCACAAGAAATAAGGGTTCTTTATTTATTCAGTTTTCCCCCCTCACCCCGCCTATCTGCTGAGATGTGCTTGGTTGGCTTTGTTTATAAATGGGCTTAATAGCTACACTTACCCCACAAATGGCCCATATGTTTCAAAAGAGATACATATGGCAATTTACTGAGAGGTGATAATAATAATGATGTAAGTAAATTGCAGCTATACAATTGTACAGCAACCTCTTTTAAAAATTACTGAAAACGCACTAAGCTTTAATGGAAAATATTTGAACACTGAAATCTTAATGGAATCCTACTTCAATGTAATCAAATAGCAAGCAAATTTGCTGTCACATTTTTCACCCATTTCAACATATTTTTTTTTTTTGCAGTTCAATGAGTCTGATAACTTCACAGTGTTCCAAGACAACAAAAGCAGATGGCTCTAAATAGAGCCACATTAAAAAATTAATAGCACGCAGCAGGTTTGTGTGTATACAAAGGTGCGCGTATATAACCACACCCCACTCCCCCAAACATAAACACACACACTCATAACTCATGTCAATCAAGTCAGAACATTCATGCAATGCGGAAAGTACACACCCCGACTGCAAAAGGACCAAAAACATAGCCCTAAAACAAAAATAGTGCTATGTAATCCCCTTTCAGGCAATCTTCAAAGCTGCACTTCGAAAAAGAGGTTTCTCGAAATAAAAAAAAAAAAAAAAACGCACTATACTTTCACATGGCGTGAAGTAGCAACATTTTCCATCTGGGTTGAAAAACTTTCCCCACCCCTCCTTTGCTACTTGAGCTCAAGTACAGAGTCCCCTGGCTTGGCATGCAACAGCAATGCAGGTCACCGTCCGGCCTGTTCAGCTGCCAGAAGCCTTTGTGTACAAAGATGTTAATTGGTCCTAATCCGCCACTAGAAGCTGTTTTGGTAGCCTGACCTCGCACCCTGAAGGACACCTTGGTGTGAAATACTAAAGAGCCCATTCAAGTGCCGGTGAAAAGAAGCACTGAGCATTCCAACACATTTTAATTTCCCAGCTGAAAAGGGGGGAGCATCATCATTCTAACACTGAATAAATAGTACAAAGCAGTAGTAACAGTGAAGTATGGCGCGCATTCACACGT
Organism: Albula goreensis; assembly: GCA_022829145.1. Classification (NCBI taxonomy): domain Eukaryota; kingdom Metazoa; phylum Chordata; class Actinopteri; order Albuliformes; family Albulidae; genus Albula; species Albula goreensis. The sequence continues at coordinate 13,926,354 of CM040750.1, forward strand.
TTACGCCGTATAGCACAGAGGGGGCTTCTCACAAGGAGCCTAAGCTGGGAATGCTAATTGCCCTAGCCCAAATCTGGCCCTGGTGTACCTTTCTTTAACTATTATCAAAAGGCGGCAGACCAGCTAAGAGCCCATTCATCCATTTCTTTGCATGAATATCTTCCAGAAAATAATATTTCTTCCTTTAACACCTTGAAAAATTCTGTTGCTGTTAATCACGCAACTAAAATGTACATTTTTATGGCAAGAGTGAGATGTACTGAACCAGATGTGGAAGGAGATTTTTCTCTGTCACAGGAATATACTTAAAGGCTTCAGATAGTGGGTAGGATTTGAAATCCATTTCCATGTTACCAGACTAGGCTCGCCAATTACAGCGGGCAGCTTACTAAGGAAAAGACTGCATGATTAGGAGGAGGACTGAATGAATCATCTGTGGAAAAAATGTATCCAAACAAAAGCTGTCTGAAGCATCAGGAGAGTTTACAACAGATATCTGCAGGTGATGGACGGGAGTAAAAAAATAAATAAACTCAACAATAAAAATCGCATCTTGAAGAAGAGCACTGAAAAAGGGGTCTCACAGTGTCTGAAGGGAAACTGAATGTGATGAAATTAACCTATTCACTTTTAACCTCAAATGTATTCACAATCTGTAATTTAAAGGCCATGAAGCTTAGCATTAACAGATAAATATGTAAAACACTTAAAAAAAACTACTCATGTCTCAGTAAAAATTAAACAATTTTTCATTCATTTTGTAATGTAAAATTCTTCAAAGGGTTCTTACCCAAATATAATAAAAACGTATTACAAACTAACATATATAAAATTAACATTCTATAGCTGTTGGGAAACTTGAAAGCTCAACACAAAATAATTGGTTGTACTTCCGCTATTGACATCAGTTGGAAAAGTGACAAGCTATCACAACTTCCACGCATGGTGAAGTACTGATAGTCTGTTTTACATAGTCATGAATTGGATCTAAAGAAAAGGGAGATTTGTTTTCCATATTTATCCATGTGTTAGCAAGGTTCTTTAGCCATTATTCAACATTTTAAGGGAGAAAACAAAGTAATTTAGTAATTAGTTCAGTGCTTCACACACACAGACAGGCAGACAGAGTAGTGTGTGGTGGCCCACCACAGCATCATCATTAGTTACCAAGAAATGTTTGGAAAAACTATTTTTTGTTGCACTGTGTTTTAATGCAGTGTGCCTGGACTCTTTCACTTTGCCCTTCTCTCTTCATATCTACAAAGTCTCTGTAGTCTAAGAAAAAGAGAGTGAGAGAGAGAAAAAGGAGTGAGTGAGAAAGAGAGCAGTCCCATCAGTCCCTCCTCACTTGCCCCTACTCTTGTAAAATGTGAGGGTAGCTCACTATCAAGCTGAAAATGCGTTCAGTCCGGATTGCGCTTCAAATGGCTAGTCAGTCTTCTGTCAAGTAGTTAAACCCTTTACACAGACTGTAGTCACGCAGGATGTACTAATTCATGCTCTGAAGCATCAAGCTCTTTAACTTAGCCTTCTAACTTGCTTCTAACTTAATTTAGCGACATTTATCATTGTAGCTATTTGTTACACAGCTAACTTAGCTAGCTAGATTAGCTATCTAGCATTAGATGTAAATGGCAGTAGTGCACCTTGGGATCTGCAAGGAGATCAGTGATCTTTTAACTTTGATTGATCTCCACCTATTTTGATTTAGTTTTCTGAATTAACAAGTATATGAATAATTAATAGATAAGTATATATGTTATCATGTATTATGAGCTCTCGTAAACGGAAGTTCTCACAAACTAAAGGATGTTGATGGGATGACCCTACAAAGTAAGCATTTTCACTTCACAGAGGAAATTATTTGACATTCATTGATTATCAGTCTGATTCATAGTAAGTCTTTTAACATTCCATAACTGCAGGCCAACACTGACATTTTAAATAACAGGTTCAAAGGGGTCTTAAACCCTTAAAAGATTACATAAACAGTCTATGACATTGGCCAATTATTATTTTTTTTTTTGCTCCAGCTGCTGATGATTTTTACAGGAAACTATGAAACCTGTGACATCACCATGGCACTCTCATTTGGTATGTCAGTTAGCATTAGAGTTCATGATTATTAATACAGTGTTTATGAGGACTTCATTCAATTATCATATTAGACCGTACGCAGACAGCGTTATCCAAAACACCACACACCAGGTGCCACAGTCCAAAAACTGGCATTTTTGGTCAGAGGAAAGAATTAGAGGAGCTGTTCACTGAATTTACGATAAAAGCTGAGTACATCTGAACTGAATTGTTTGATAAAAGAGGTCTCAAAACACAACAAGTACACATTTCACACCTGGGCATTAAATGCAGTCACCCAAGACAACAGCGTATTTTGTATATGTGAACACGACCTTGACTGTTAAGAATGAACGCTGCAGATGCTGAAGAGCTTTTTTTACACTGCACTGAATGATACCAAACTTCTTTTCTTGCTATTGTGCAGAACAGACAACATATTATTACAACAAACACCACATATTTTACTGGAAAAATATAGATATAAAAAAGAGACACAATCTCTCTTTCTCTCTCACACACACACACACACACACACACACACATTTTCACCTGTAAAAAAACCCAGTTCTTTCACAGAAGCATAATGATTCATTCTTTCTGTATCCTAATATCCCACATTGTCGCGATTGTTGCCAATGAAAATAGACATTTGTGTGCAGTCCAATCGAAACACAAGTCAATTCCAATTCTGATGACAAAAGTTAAGGCTGAACAGTTGGGAGTCAACATTACCCTTGTTGTTTAAAATAATTTCTATCACAAATGCATTGTACAGGTATGAAATTAAGTTGCCATTTTGGAATCCTCGCATTGAAGCACTATAACAGGGTGTGGAAAACTGTTCTTTACTGCCCATGCTGAATTGGGCAATATGGCCTCAAAGCACCCCATTATTTGTTCACATTCATTTAAAGATGAAGAACACCTGTTGCAGCAGATGTGTTTTTCAATGGAAAGCAGTAACAGCTAGAACAGAGTTACACTGTGACATTGGCAGACCCAAAAAGAAATTCAATGTCATGGAGCAGTTACAAGCAGCATGAGGAAAGATTACAGATGCAAACAATTTCAAGCAGTTTCACATCACATAAATAAAATAACGGAATAAACCAAGTCAACTTTTAATACAGCAGATTTCAGTTTATAACATCCTCATTTTAAAAAAAATGTATCTGTAATCATGTAAATCATGTATCAAGTGTGCAACTATACTGATGGATTACCAGCACAGGTCTATCTAGTGATTTATAACAGAATTGGAAAAAAATGAACGAATGACACTTGCAGGTATTGGATATCTAGAAACGGATATTTGGAATGAACAGGCATGCAAATCAGTGCTCCACTGTAGTAACACATATCAAACTTTCCCTCCTGAATATCTAGGTTGAAGGACAATTTCCTTTTGTCATATCCAGGCAATTACGCATTCCATAATACAAAAGACCTGGTTCATGTATTACTTGATTAGACACGAACATTACGACTATTTCGGTCTGAAAAGCAATTGTCATTATTATGTAGTGGCAATAACGTGATTATGAAGCAGATGTAATTGTTAGAGCGTTCAAACAATTTTGAAAAAGAAACCAAAAACATACTTAAGCAAAATGCAAAAAAAAAAAAAAAACATGAAAGACGTCTGGTCAGACTGGAGAAAGACCTTGCCAAACTGAATCAAACTAGAGCAACCTTCAGCAGCAGTCTGTACTGGATTTAAAAATCAGACAAATAAAAGAACAGAGAAAACCAATTATGGAAAATGCATTTAAAAACATATACAGCACAAGGACAATCTAGGCATTCTATTCTGTTGCAGACCATGAAATCAGATGCTTAAACTACATTGCGAATGCAAGCATATTACATTCAGTACAATAGCATTACATCTGAAGTGCAGAATGGCAAATATACAATGAATGGTGATGTGTCTGAAAGCACAAAATATTTCAGTATCACAAACGGCAAACTTTCTGTTACCTTTTATTCATAGTGACAATATCTCTGTGCTTTACTTCCCAAACCCAATCTTAAACAGTCTCTCCACACCACTTCATCTGCTGTCAATAGTGATGGTACCTCCTCCAGTGAGACGTCTAGAGCGAATGACATGCTTTTAACCACTTACATGACTGCAGTATGTAAAATGGACTCCCAATCTGAGACAATGGATTGTATGGATCGGCAACTGGACTCAGTCCATTGGCTACGAGGTTAGTGGTGCCTAGGGCAAGGCTTTCGGATGGGTGAGATGTGAGTGAGAACCGCTGGTTAAACCTCACCACCTGTCTTGAAAAGGTGAACTGACCTAATATGGCACATTTCTATGCTGTAGCGGGTACTGTTAATATTCTTAAGGAATTCTCAGCGGTCAAAAGAAAAAAAATCTTCACTTGTCTATAAAAGGGAAGAGGTAAATAATGGTCACTCAATCCCGTGCTTTGATAAGTGAAAGCAAAGGTATTTAAAGGCTGAAGGATTTGCTTGAAAACATGAGCCCAAGAGGAATCAAGAACCCTAAGAAATAAATGAGGATCGGCTTGTACACCTGAGGCTTGGTTTCCTATAGATAATGGAATAAAGTAATACTAAGACTGCAGTGAAGCAGAGAACAGAGAAAACTCTGGCTAGGGTGATGAGGTTAAATTCCAGGTAGCACTATGCCCTTGAATTAAGTGGTAACTCTTAAGTTTCTTCAGCAGATATATTCTGAAAACATTTTGTGGGTGCCAAAGGCTGACTTTGTTTACAGACTTAGTTCAGCCATTAGTTGCATCATGGACAACTACACCACATTTTACATGTATTTACAAGATGGATGAAGCACACATTCGCATTAATACACTTATCTTCTCCCAGATATCTCTTAAATGGAATAACATGATTTAAATTCCTCAAGCTTAGATGAGGCTTCCGTTGTTTGACAAATCTTATTGATTTCAATTATAGTTCTGTCTATGGTTAAGACTATAGTTTTGGTATGGGTAAAATTCTATCAATTTTGGTCTCTCTATATGCCTACCTTTTTCCACAGTGGCTTCCACTGATCCACGTTACAACAACCATGACTCACAACTTATAACCAAAATACAAATATTATGAGGTTGAACCTCAAAGCTTACAGAAATTCAGCAAAACAGAAAAAACAGAATTTTATGTTCTGCTCCCCAAAAAAAAAGATATTCAAATCTCAACCTAAGAGCCCACAGAGAGTGAAGCACAAAGCTTCTGTTTCCATAAAGTCCATTTCAACAGAGTACATTTCTACAAAAGCATAGTGATATGTTTACTTTTCCACCATTGTCAAACTAATCTTGATTCATTAATTATTGTCAGTTATTAACATGCTAATAAATGAGTTTTGTCAAACATTCCACACTGACATATAAGGATTGTTTATTGTAACAGCGTCATTATTAATGTTTCTTCACAAAACGTGTTGCTTTGACTTCTGTCACTTTTTGATGTCTGGTTGCAAATAAAACAATGCATTGCCATCAACTGGGTTAATTGCCATTGTTGCAAATGACATGAAAAACACAATGTACTAACAACTGAGTGAAAGACTTGGGCTATATTGTATTAACCCAGCAATTCTTTATTCATTTATGCTTCTTTTCAATCAAACTTCCCCAGGCGTATTATTGCATGATAGTTCACAATAGTTCTACAAGCACCATGATTTCAAAGTCTTCAGATTGGCCTCCAGTTTAGTTTCTTAATATTTCTCTTTCTGTATGCATTAGTTCGTTTTTTTTCCCCTTAAGGTTATCTTAAGATCAGCTGTGGAATAAAATCCTGCATTTTCTTTACCATTTTGAACTAACTCAGCAATACCCAATGCCACTGATTATCCTTGTGCTTAGCAAAGGCCAATATGGTGGATGTGCAAGTTCTGCCCATCAAAATGTGACACATAAGGTCAACTCCACCCACATAAATCATACTGGCAGAAAATGGGACATCAGTACTGATCCTAAAATCAGATGGAAAAATGCAGGTGGATCCTGGCGGAAAGTGTAACTCTAGAGAATTTAGCGATATAATTGGGTTCCCATGGAGAACCCATGGAGCTTGACAGATGTCAGCTTGGTAAACTGGTACACATGGCTTAGGTAGTTGAGCAAGGGGTGCAAAGTGATATAAAACACCATATTATCAAGTTCGGCATTGACATGGCTCGTGTTATGTGTTAGAGGTCAATTTTCCAGGTCAGGTCATGAAACAAGCAACAGTGGACTGGTAGTTAAGATGTGGTAAAAAATAGACTGGCACAAGATTTGGTTAATTCGGAGCAGAGGGAGGATGAAAATGATTCTCCCTCACTCATGAAGACACTCCAGAGCTAAGGAAATCATAGTGTGTAAGGCCTTACCAAAGAGAAATATCCCTTCAACACATTAAAAGGACTGAAGTTGTTCTGAAGGCAAAAGGCAGCCCAGTAAATTCAGATAGCCAATTTCTATTACCTTGTTTCCCCCTGTACGTTCTGTATAGTCTTAGACATTTTTTTTAAATTAAGGTAAGGCTTACTTTCTTACTCCTGCAGATAATCTGTGTTCCATCACTGTCCAGCAATGGATGCACTCGCTGTGTTCATTGCATGAAATAATGACAATAGTACAATTTGTACAGTGCAAAACTATACAATCATTCAAGGCTGCATTAGAAAAGGCGTTTCAAAGAGGCCCATGGGGTATTATAAGATGAGGTTATAAACCGGCACCATCTTCCTTTGCATTATAGGATCCAATTCTTCCATTTAGTCATTTTTTCCCGGTTTGCTAAGAGGCTTTTAGCCCAAATGTTTTGTTGTTTTCAGCACTTCCAAGGAACAAAAAAAGATGAAATACTTAACTCCCACTGGCTATTTGAGGTGTAAATGAATGAAATGGACAGTAAGTAACATCAATTAGATGTGGACAAGAAAAGTAGTAGAATGCAGCTATTTTAAGTTACAGACTTTGCTCACTGTTGTAATTTTCAGAAAATACTTACGATTATTTGAACATACACTGACTGAACATACATAATTTAACATTATCAGCTGTTTTTGCCAAGAAATCTTGAAAAACTAATTTTTCACAGGGCCATTTTAAATACACATTACCTTGCATCAGTGAAATTAGCAAATGCAGTAAAATGTTTTTGATTTATTATGTAGGCACACAAATCCATAGAAGGTCTATTTGAACACTGTAAATGTTTGGTCAATATAGTTTGGTTAGTCTCTTTGAGGGCACATGTAATTCAATCAAAACAGACTTTATGATTTTCTGTATTTTTCTTTATTTTATTGTTGACAAGCAAACATGTCTTTTGGAATGTGTTATTTTCATTCAATAATAGAATACCATTGGCTCTTAGAAAGTCAGTTTTCACTGAATTGCACAGGCCCTGAAAAAGACCATGTTCATTTGATTGGGTTCCAGCCAAGACAATTCCTGACAAAAGGGAGGAACACAACAAAGTTCGGCTGAAAAAGATATTTTACAGCTTTATTAAGATTCTTCCCATCTGCAGGCACCGAGGCCAGGGGCGGTCTGCCGAAAGCACTGAGTCCGATTCACCCCAGCAAGGCTGAGACAACTGTTGCCACCTTAGACCTCCAGGTTTAGCCATTGATGAGGCAGCTGGGAGTTGAACACCCAGCCCTAGAACATATGGCTTCAGCACGAAAATGTGCAGTAACTCAGTGAGCCACCCAGAGCGCGTTTTCTTTTGCTTGCTTTTTTTTTTTTTTATAAATATTCCCTCACCCAAACTGGCATCAAAAACACCACCAGTCCTCCATATCATACTACTGGTCACATCACACAATGAAATCCAGTACTTTACCCGGATGGGCTACTCAGCAGTCCACACAGATGACACTTTATATATGCACGGCGGTTATGTTGTGACCTTTTCTGTATGATATTTCTGTAACAGAAGTCCAGATATTTTATGTCCTGAAATTTACCAGTTATAACTTCTGACACACAACTTAAAGTGGAAATATATATGCAAGTGATAATGCAATGGAAATGAGCATAATACCACATATTATAACAGCTATTTTACATTTGTCCCTGCCAGAGAGGTTTTCCATGTCATATTTAATGTACTCAAGACCAGCGGCATGAAAGAAGTCCCAAACTCAGCACCACCCTCGTGATTATTTGAAGGAACGCCTAATGGAGTACTGATTTGCCTCCATTTCAGAGGTATTTTAACAGTGGTGTTGTGGAAAGGAGCTGCCTTTCAAGGGCCTGATTCTTCACACGGGTGTGAAAATGGGCCTGGCCTACGACCAACAGCATTTGTTGTCACATTCTCTGATTAACTGCACTACTGATGGCCACATGCCCTGGGATTCAGGCCTGCACAAAAAGAGCCGAAACACAAAATGCTTTAGCCTACCTTTTCAATTATATTAGGGGGAAATTTCGTCTTTTATTGAGGTACGCCCGACAGGTGCTGGCCACTGCTTTGTCACAGCCTTGATTCTAGGACCTCAGTCTAAAATCTAAACCCACAACTACAGCTCCAAGGTTCTGCCTGAAGTGGCTTCTTGTTTCAGATCAAAGGCGAGTATTACCTGAATATAGCAATAATCTTACAAACCAGTACCCGAGTACCATTATAGTACTCTCTGCTCTGGGTGGAAATCAAATGCCATAGACCTGGCCAATGATTTATCTGAAACAACAGGCCACAACGAAATTATGTCCTAACAGCCCTGATATATACTTGTTCGCTTCTCAGTACACAATCTAACATAACAATAAGGGCTTCTCCATACGATACAGAGCTGAATCTAGAAAATATTACGCATACACAGCCAATAGGCCGGCTTAAGCAAAGACAACGCTTTCTATAGCTCCTCAACATATTAAGTTGCCATCACAATTTGCCAGAGATTGCCAGGTATTGCTTTGTTCTATTACACATACCATCAAGATTTATGGAACAAAACTCCAAGGTCTCCAGTGTTTGGAGAGGAGTAAAAACATTCTTGGACTATTTTTCAAATGGTCTTTCCCCAAATCAACAAAATTGTAGAATGTTTTTATTCAAGGTGATCAATATAACATACTTATAACAACTTTGTGCACTGTGTAAGTAAGCACACATTTTAGAGATCCTGCTTTGACCTTTTGTCGTGTGTACTTGGAGGACAATAACTCCCTTCATTTTCTCATGCTCCATCTCCGCACAACATGAATATAAGAATATTTCACATCAGCTAATCTGTATACAAGCATTGCATTCTTCCTCATTTGAATATTTCTGGCATCCAGGCTTTTGTCCGTCTTAAGAGTTTCCACTTCAGGAGAGAGAAGAGCTCTGGTCTCAATGATGCATGCTGAAGCCTTTGAGGGCAATGTGAGAAGGGCAGGGCTTTTGTCTTTAGAATATTCCATAGGAAAGGCAATGCTCTGCTGCAGACATTTTTTGCAACATGTAATCAATAATGTAAGCAATTAATCCTTTTAATATTCCTCTTTCTGTTCAAAAATAATTAGATAACTACTACTTTTTTTATTCAGCTGATTACAGGCTAGAGATCGCCACATTTGATAAAACAACTTAGTCTACAGTGCATGTGCTATAGTGCCAAGGGCTTGGATTTAGTTCTAAATTCATCATAAACTGAAGAAGCAGAAAATATACAGCTAAATAACTATTCCTGTACTTGTAAATGGGTTTGTAAATACTTCTGTTAGTCCATATTGCTGGTGCTCATCACCTGGTGAATCTTGCATATTTTTGTCCTGTTGAATTTGATAAGATCTTTTTGTGGGTGTCAACAGTGGTGTGTTTCTTCCTCAGAGAGAAACCAACACTGAAGTTTAATGATAATTTCTTTTGGTTTGTGTGGAAAAAACCAACAAAGATGAAGTTGAAGACAAAAAACAGAAAAAAAGAATAACAGACTTCTCCGTTTCCAGCAGGTGACTAAGTGCACAACTGCCTGTAGGTTCCTTGTTGTTGCCAGTAACAAATTAGGATGTGATACTTTCTGTTTCAGCCACAAACCGGGTGATTGCCAAGACTGCAGTTTTAAAAGAAGTGATTGCTCTGAGTATTTCAACATAATGAAATTTCCATAATGCCCATCTTGGGCAATAATCCCCAATCTCCCATTAAAAGCCAGCATGAAAAATCCACCTTCAGGGTGATTTAATAAAGGCAGCCACACATGGAACTGGACTGTCTAAAATGACATTTTAAATTATATTTAGTGTTGGTGGACTTTGGCACTCATAACAGGATTAAACAAACCTAAGAACAACTACACCAACAATTAAAAGTTAGGCCTATGTGCTAATTACAACCAATGAATTTGATTACGGTGGATTAAGATGCACTGTCATGACTGATGCATGTGAATTAGGAATCAAAATATTTCTTTAAGAGGACACTAATTGATACAAATCAGCTGATATAAGATGGCTAAATCTAATAACAACCCCATGTGTGAAGCAACACCATCAGTGTTATTAAAACATCCAATCATTGTGCAAACAGACTTGTTTCTACTGAAATTATTTTTGAGGTAACACCCTTGTCTTGATTACAAATGTACACATGTGTAAATAATGTATCCAAGTTTACCAGTAGTATGTTATGGCATATTGACTGTTAATGACCAGAAAATGAAAAATTCTGAATTTGAAATGGTTTCATTACCACATTTCAAGTCAACTGTATTGCAGATGATTAAATATCTTTAACACTGTATATTTAATAATTAGTTACTGGTCACACACTGTGGAAAATTCAGTGTTATATTATTGCAAAATTCATGATTTTCTGACATGTGCAAGGATACTTCATAATTCTCACTTAACGGCCAGCAACCCTTTCTTTTCATCATGAGTACTTTCAGTCACATGATGTCCCATGCTCACAACTTCATGTGGAATGCATCCAGGCTTGCTCATAATTACTTCTCACTGAGGCTGAACTACAAATTAAAATTGTTTCAGAGTTTAACAGAATAAATACATTAATACCTTACACAAACCACAGTTTGTATTGATATAATTCATACCAAAACTTCATTCAATAATAAATGCTAATATTCTTAGTCTTAAAGATAGAATTGCTAAATAATCACGTTCATATCATTAGAATCCTTATACAATATATAAGGTTAGAATCTTATATATAGAATCTTTTAGCGGGCTCCCGTCCTGTATGCTTATGTAGACTAGATAAAGCAGGAGCTGTGGTGACAGCACTAGTCGTAGCTGAATTTTCCTCATTGCGAATTATGCATGAGTTACAGCTGAAACCCCATCGCGATGTCTGTATAGCCGACTGCTTCCCACGTGATCTAATCACATGAGGAGGATGATCAACCCATCTGTCGTTTCTGTCCTGGCTGCCTAGCTATGGAAATTGTACGTGGAGATTACAAATGAAAAGTGGTTGCTAGTTTCAAGATTAGCAACTAATTCTTTGTTGGCTCTATTTTTTTGTTTTAATAGAACACTATTAAAATCTCAATTATGATAACATTAACACACTGACACATTGACCTTATTTTTTCTGAAACCAAATTAGAAGAAAGCTACCGACTCAACCATATGTAGCGATGGAATACTGCAAACAAAGAATGTCAATAAATGTCATAACCCAACAACTGCAGAAAACTAAATTAGCTCTAACGTTAGCTATCGTCAAACTGTGATGCCTTAAAACTCACAAACAAACGAATGCTACGTAGGCGCTGCAGCTGACGTGTGCTAGCTAGCAACTTTCTAACCACACTGTACAACATAGACAGTCAATATTGGTAGGGTTCGTTCATAAATTATAGAATACTAGAACTACCTCTTTAGCAGTGAAGTGTAACTTCTTATATTTTAGTAATGGTGACATATAAACAGATGGTGCTACCTAACGTTAGCGAAATGAAAGCGAATGAACAGTCATATGACCAGCGAATTTAGAATACAAAGTGGATTATCTGATTAACGCATAACAAGCTGATGTTAGACAGAACGATAGTTGTCTTGCTCATACACTGCTATCGTTGTAAATAAAACATAAGAGATGGGGCTAACTAGCTAGATACATACTCAGTCTTGGTTGTGAGATGTAGTTCCTGGTCACAGCTTGTGCATGTTGCCGAGCAGCAGCTTCAGGTCCATTGAGGTCCACATTTCGATTTCCTACCAACGTTGCCATTTTTTAAAATTAAATAAAATAAATTAACTTGTCACCGTTATCGTACCGAGCCTCTGAAGCGATTTAGTTAAGTTACAAAGTCATGTGACAAATGTAACCGGAAGTTGATGCGTACAGGAAATAATGAACGTGCGCGCGTCCTCGTTTCCCTCAGAGGTTTCGAAGGACAGTGCTCGTGCCCGGTGATGGAGAACAGAACACGCGCAATGTTATAATCACGGAATGATTTCATTGTTGACACCCTTTATTTATATTTTTAAAAAAGCTTTGGTAAATAAAATGAAATCCATTTTTATCAAACGATGCTTTTGAGAGGCAATATAGTGCAATTTGTATATCTTTGTTTTTTCAAGGAATATCAAAGCAACGACCTCGAAGAAACCTCGGTCCTAAGAAGGACGTTGTGAGAGAGCATTTGGGATTTCACTCCCTTCTTGCCGTTTAGTATTTCATAGACTTTTCACACCTAACTGCATGTTGACTATTTATTTGGTGTTTTATTTGCTTTTAATTTCATGCAAACTAGACCATTACTGTCAAGTAGTTTCATATGTAATCAGAATTTGAACAGCATTATTCAGTGTTGTGTATAACTTGCTGAATTGATATTAAAATGGATAGAAATTGTGTTTATTTTGTATTATTGTAAATATAATGTGAACACAATTCTTTATAATGTGTAACATCTCCCATGTTTTATGTATTTTATGTCTTCAAAATTATGATGTATTTGAAAAGTAATTGCATTGATCTTGTCATGGTTTTATATTTGAAGAATAACCTATTATATTAATCATTCGTGGATGGCTATGACACACTGTTCCTCTTCATATGGTTTCCCATTTTTTTCTATTCATATTTATGCATGGGTTCCCAAGAGGCTTTTGAGAGTCCATTAAAGCTCTCAACAAGAGTGCAGGCTGGGCCTATAGTTGCAAGTTTGAGCAGTTGTCATAAGCCACCTATGGACTGAGTTCCATTGTGATGGGACAGAATTGGCCTTGTTCTGCCAAGGATATGGTAAATTTAAGCTGGTCATGGTCCCACACTAGAGGTTACAGCTCCAGTGTTCCTGTGATGTGGGGGAGGGGCTGGTAGCAATAACCCAGTTCTAGTTTGAAGAAAAAAATTGTTTAAATGCATTGTGTCCTTTTCTCCCCAGTTTTACATTTCCTTTGCCATCCAGCTATGAATATGTTATCCTCCAAAATATTCTGCAAATGCTTATGAAGCGATCTGCAATAAATAAAAAGTATTAGAAGGACAGCGAAAACAAAGAATTTTCAGGAATGGCATGTGCATATAGCATGAATAACTGGTTCGGCAAAGAGGTATGTTGGTGTGATTGTGAATTGTGCTGCCTGTGAAATTTTCATTGCCCTACCAAGAGGGACTTGGCTGCAACTGTGCTATTGATTGAGCTTTGTCTGAATCCACTCATTCACCCTGAAGAGCTACAGAGTGTGAGCCTGTTTGATAGGAATCCAAACAGTCATGCAAAACTACTGCAAAATACATGAGGTTAAAAAGCCCATTTGAAAGCATTCTGCTTCTGCACATACAAATAAGGCAGTCAGAACCTCTAAAGCAAGATGTCTACCATTAATTACAATGGTATGGCTCAACAGTTTTTCAAATTATGCTGGGAATTCGTATAACTCATCTATGAAATATGATATTTATATTGATTTTTGATCACTAGTGATTAATCTGAATTATCCATATACATGCACTGAATTGTTATTTTGTATTGGTCACACATAATGATTTCACTCATATTCATGTGTTATTCAACATTATTAATCACTGTTCTGTGTTTACTGTTCACAGATTCTGCATGTCTGTTTAAACTATGCCAAAAGGCTTTTCCCTGTGGAAAGTAACTAAGAGATAAATTCGGGCCTGGTGTCCCTGAGTGAAAGAAGTCTAGTGCCAGATGGTTCTACAAATGTCTGTGTGTGTGTGTGTGTGTGTGTGTGTGTGTGTGTTGTGTGTGTGTGTGTGTGTGTTTGTGTACAGTGTGTGTGTTTTGTGTGTGTGTGTGTGAGAGAGAGAGAGAATGTGTGTGTGTGTGTCCATACCCATTCAGGCTGCTATTAACCCCTGACCTTCCACTGAGTATACAAATGTATGGTGGTGCTATTAACCTGTTAAAAGTAATTATCTAATGTCCGTGTAGTAGTATATAGTAGTATAGACTGTTGTTTTTATTCTGTACATTAATTTAGCTATAAATCCACATAATGCGTATTCTGTTGTAGAATCATGTAATCTTTTGTTTGTGAGAATGTAAGCTGGTGAAACTATACTGGACAAGAGGCATCTCAGACCCATATCATGTGTGCTGACCTTGAGTGGTGGAGCCTGGCGCTTTGTCCTTTGTAACTTATGAACACAATCCACATTTGTTATTATTTGTCATATAAGAGCTGTACACCCTAGCAACAGGTGGCAGATATCTTTTAAGAGAAGACGTTATGCTTGGATTATTCCCCCAGACCCATTAGAGAAAGGTAAACTAGCAATGCCTCTCCCAGACTTTGACTGTATAAGAAAGGTACTGTCCTCTATATTCTTTGGACAAAGCTGATGGATTGCTGAATGTACCGCCTCTCCCACATGCAATATTAAACAAGACAAAGACAACTTCGACTGTTCTCCATTATTTAAGGATATTTTTTGCCATGACACAAATACTGTTGAGTTATATTGAAATCATGGATATAATTTCCTATTGGTTGTTGTAAAAATAGCTACCACCCACCACTTTCCTATATGCTTACAGAAAGTGCATAGCAGCAAAATTCAGAGTGAATTCAAATTAATAGGATCACATTAAATGCAATTTTAGTGAAATTGTGCCATTGCAGTTTCTATGTTCTTAAAATACCTCCTTTTTTTCCAAAACAGCTCTCTGAAGTTGACAACAGTGTGTGCCTTTTTGGAGGTTGCATTAGTTTCAATTACCTGACATTCTGAGACAGAGAATGTGTTAGCCAACACGTCCACCCTCATGGTGAGTTTGCAAATGGAGGGGCTGCAGTTTTAAAGCTACTTGAAAGTGCTTCAGTTAGAATACCTGGGCAGGGCTACAAAAGACCTCATTGAAGTGACTTTTCACACTACCATCAGCTCCACAGCCCAGAATGCTTCACTTATGCAGACGGTATAATTCTGGTGTGCGATCTTGCTTTTTGTTAATGTTTGAACACATTGTGTGTATAAATACATACATACATACATACATATATATATATATATTTATACACACACATTCACAAACAATTATTAATTATGAGACATACAAGGTTGTCTCTGTCTGTTTTCACAGATGGAGCTTGCCAGAAGTTTTCACTATGTCAGTAAAGTTTTTTTTGCCATGTCTGTCTTTTTAAACCAAGTTTTGATTTAATGAGGCAAATGAAATGGATCAGTCTTGTCACTTGGTGCATTTGGATTTACAGTCAAAATTCTAGCTGAAAGAATCAAACAGAAAAAGTTATCAAGCTTTTTATGTATTTGTAACAGTTTTTGTTTCCTCTGAGTTTTCAGCTGTAGTGGTAAAGTAAGTGCTTTATTATATTTAAAACAGACATTTCCACTGGAAAATGAGAATTTGGCAGAATGAATCTGGCTCACTGAATGTAGTTTTCAGTAATTACATATGCATACAGAATATTTTGGCAATTGCTCCTCATTGTAATACACTTGCAGCAAAGTGGCTCTTCAGATCTCATATAACCACAGAAGCCTGTGGGTTCTTATTCATTGAGTAATATGAATATCGTATACAAATACAGATGTAAAACAACTGCTCCTGAGCAACAACAACTACAAGTACAACTATAGCTACTCCCAATCAACACAGTCGTTTTTATTCTGACAGTCAGACAATCGCCAGTAACCTTGGTCGACCTGGAGAGGGACTGTCATTATAACGTTTTTGGGACATTGAATCCACATGGAGACTGCTTGTGGCACTCATGCCCAAGTGAGTGCATTATCACTTCCGTTGAGTGACAGGTAAAAACTGGGGCTGATTGCACACATTTTTTTTAAAGACACTCTATTGCTGTTTTCTCCACTTTGTTGCTCTGATCCTGCCTCACTTGACGCAGTGCGTTCAGTAGAATGGGTAGCGGGTGAGGGGCTGGAGATGGTTTTGAACCTCTGCGTATCAGCTCTCCAATTTTTAAATGTGACGTTAGGGGAAAGCACTACAGGTTGGAGTGGGCCCCACTGCTGTGGCGAGGCCGGCTCTGCCTCTCACTGGAGAGTCCATCCAAACGTTTCAGACTCCATGCAAAAATAGCAAATTAATGCTACTGAAGAGCCGCCGCCAACATAAGCGATGCCCTTGTTGTAAAAAAATATATATATCAGCCTTTTTTTCCCAAAAGTCTTTTACATTGAGTTAAAATGATATCAGGCCATTCCCTCCTCCCTCCTGCTGTCACTGCCTCCACCGTCACAAATCTCCACATGTCCGGGAGAGGGAGGAGGTGCTTTTATGTATGTTCCTTGCCCATTAAAATACACACATACACACACACACACACACACACACACACACACACACCCACAGATACACACACACACACACACACACCCACAGATACACACACACACACACACACACACACACAGATACACACACACACCCACAGATACACACACACACACACACACACACACACACACACACCCACAGATACACACACACACACACCCACACCCACAGACACACACACACACACACACACACACACAGATACACACACACCCACACACACACACACACACACACACACACAAACACAGACACACACACCCACACCCACAGATACATACACACACACACACACCCACAGATACACACACACACACACACACACCCACACACACAGATACACACACACACACACACACACCCACACCCACAGATACACACACAGACACACACACACACACACCCACAGATACACACACACATACACACACAGACACACACACACAGACACACACATACACACACACCCACAGACAGATACACACACACACCCACACCCCACACACACACACACACCCACAGACACACACACACATACACACACACCCACACCCACAGACACACACACACACACACCCACAGACACACACACACACATTTTTCTAAATTAATTTTGATGTGTCATTCTCCTCTGCCTCAGAGAATGCAAAAAGAAGCTAACAGACCGATGATGGATTAAGTGTGTGCTTGGGGCTTGGGTGTACATGGAAAATTTTACTCTGTGAATATCATACTATTACTTATTAATATTTGAGAATTCAACAATATAATGGCGATCTGTCTATTCTAGCGAGCAAAAATAAAAAAAATATATTTAAGATATTTTCTTATATCTTTGGGGTCACGGTAAACACAAATTTACCCCAATATTCAAATGAAACATATTTTATATTGTAGTGGAAATATTAAATATATAAAGTATTTAAATGTAGATTTAATCTTGTGTATAGGCTGGGTGGGATGAGCACAGAGAGATGTGATCAAGTGTCAAAATATGAGCTGAAGATACAGACAGAATTATTTGGAATCAGTCTAAGTACAGACATATTTTTCACACATTGAAGAATTCAAAGCAAAAACTTGAGAACAAAACACCAGTTGTATCTGCCTGTCATTCTTTGTATACATGGTTATGGAAAGTTTCCTAGATATAGACAAAGTCCCTGTAAATTAATTTCTCGCAACAGGGGATAACACATCCAGCTACCAATGACTGTCATTGGCTTATCCCTGGTACAACTTTATTTTTAGTGAGCTGCATTGTACTCATAGGAGACACACTTCTATGATACTTCACACAGAAAGACAGTGGATATGATTGACTTTCAGCTTCTAAAATTAGATGATCCATACTAAAACAAAAAAATATCTTGAGTTCTTCAGTCAGTTATTGTCATGGCATGCTTTTATGGTTACCATTGTGTGAGAAGGTATCAATTTTGTAATGGCTTGATGTGACTATAATGAAATTATCAAGATAAGGGCTCCCTGAGCTGGCTGGCTCTAAGGGGAATTGATACTCTTTGGAATTGAGAAATTCTGAAATTCTTTGCAATTCTCCAGAGACTGACGGTAAACTTCTGACCACACTTAAGCCTTGAACAGTGAAGTTTTAATTGGGGGTACACAACAAAGAGCAAATGATCCTTTGGCTGGAATGCAGGGGTTGGTCAGGTATTCCTTTCAATGTGTAAGTGAAACATTTATGAGGTTAAACTGCTCTTAGTTTAAAGCACGTCAGGTACAGACAGTTGACAAAAAATGCCTGATTTTAGTGGCCTGTGGTTATCAGTGCGCTCAAAGGAAAGGGTTGGTCTGGCCACAAAAAAGAAGAGTTCTAATGAGCCACATTTACTTTTTCATCATCATGTATATATAAAAAAGAGAAGCGACACAAAAGAATAAGACAAAAAGACCAAAAAAAGAAGCAGGTTGCTGGGCTTTCCTCCCTCCAGAGTAGGAGTAGACAAGACATGGTCATGTGACAATGAAAATGTGTTGGTGGTCTCTACCTAATGCCCACATCCCCAACCACCACCCCCACCCCCACCCCCACCCCCCCACCCGACCCACGTGCATGTACACACACACACACACACACACACACTTTCAGAGCCACCCTCTGTCTAATTGGACTTTCAGAAGAGAGAGGGACAGGAGAAGGGAAAATGTGGCCGCTTTCTCCCCTGAGAGATTCACAAGACAGTGGGAAGGCCCGGATTTTCCACACTGCCTGTTGAAAAACAAGGTGCCCTAGATTTCACTTCAGACAGTGGTGTGGTCCAATATAACAAAAAAACAAACGCTCAACACAACAACAGGAAATTGCAGAGGTATCCCCCACAAGAAATGGGTGCAATCAATGGCAGAATACGTGCACTGGATCATCCAAATAAAAAAATTAAGTATTAATTAATGAATAGGCTATTTTCAACTCCGACTCTCTACACAATACTGGGAAGAGGATAAATGATTAAATATATTGACAGGTGAGCCTTCCCTGTCAAACACAAAAGCCAAAAGAATGTAAATACATATACATTTTTCTTTTTCAGTATGTGTCGCTCTTATGTTGTTCAATGCTATCTAAAGGGACTCAAAGTTTCAATGTAAGTGAATGCCACGATACAGAACAATTCACTCCTTTTATGTGTGAGCCTTGGTTTTTACACCCTGGATAACACAGCACCGTTCCAGGAGTGGTCCTGATTGTCGCAGTATATTGAAATGGAAGAGCTAAGAATTACCTAAGAACTGCCATCCTTAAGACGTCTGTTTCCAAGATGTTGAGAGAGGAGGCACTGAGAGAGGTCTAAAGATCGCGCTGCATTTGTGAACGCAAAGTGCAGCATCTCAACATTGTCCCGCTGATTTCGTAATGAACCTTGAAATGTTCATGAATGTAACATTAATAATTATTATTTTTGATTGCCGTAAATCCAGCAATTTTCTTAGCTTTGTGACCACTGTGACTGCTTTTTAGAAACAGTTTCTTTCTCACATAAGTGTTTTTTGCATTTTGAATGGCTGAACTCATTTCCTTTCATGGGCCTGAGTGGGATTTTCTTGGCCCATAGAAAACATAACAATTGAAAAGGCTTTAAGTGTTCTTGAAGACAGAGACAGCAAAGCTTCTGCTAGCTGCGTAGGCTGTCCTCCACAGCACTGTAAGTTTTTCGGCATCCATTTTGACAGTTTAATAATACTCCTGTGGGTTATAACCTTTCAACTGAGCCTGTCTAACTCAGAGTTTATGAACCATGAGTCAGAACGATTACAACTTTTTCCCTCTACTCTTTTACAAAAAATTACTTTGGCTGAAACATAAGCAACTCTTGTTTTGGCCGCTCGAACAACAGCGCAAAATTTCATTGTCTCTTTTACTCTCAATCATTTTTAAACCAGCAACTTAAGTTTCGATTAAATTTGAATATCTTAAATACTTTAAAAAGTGTTCTTCTTAAAAATGAAGGTTCCATCACAAGTCCCGTAGTGTGTTCTGCAGAACTAATGTGCATATTTATATACATTTTATACACCAGAGTAAGACAGTACAAGTCGGCGACACAATTGTGCCTTGTTCTGTATAGAACTGTATATTTTTGATTTCATCACACATACAGATTTCATGGACTGTGATTGATCACACCTGAGTAAATAGGTACTTACACAAAACATTCTTCTCCCAAAGGAGAGACATTTTTAAAAAAATGTTCTTGAACATTATCTTGAAAATGATAAAAAAAACTCTGTGTGATTTTTGTTTATTTATGTATTATTTCATAACTATATTTTAAATGATAGTATAAATTATGAATATGTACAGTCTGTATATTTGATTATTATGTTTCACGTAAAACATCAAACATTTCTAAAACTGGTTTTCCACATAGGCAATACTTTTCAACATCAGAACAATAAAACATTTTTTCACGAAGAGATGAGGCCTGACATTGTTGTGATGCGTTCAAAAGATGAAACACACAGAATTCCCTATGCAAAGGCATGACTTCCAAAACTGTTCATGATTTAACATTTATATTTACAGGCTTGTGTGAGTGGCTTGTTCTATTCTTGACAATGAATATGTGGAACCTGTTCCTTTTTAGGTTCTTAATGAGATGTACTGATGTGTACATATCTGCATATGAGAACAATGCGTAATTGTTCCAGGAAGCCATTATCTATGTCAATAAGGCTAATAATTAGCAGTGTTTAACATTCCCACCAAGCGTGTTCCTATGGCCCATCTTGTTGGGTGGAACAGCAAAAGAATTCTCTTTTGCTGTTCTCCGAACCTGCGACATTGCAAGCGCTGCATTACATTTCCAAACTGCTATTCGTACACACGCCACTCATGTTTGTTGGATATATAGTTTTTGTCATGATTTTTTCTCTTTTCCAGGCATCTTTATGATCCATTCATTTTATACTCAGCTTCATTCCCAGTAAATACCACCAAGCTTTGTGTGGGTACCTGTGTTTGGTTAAAGGGGAAACCCATTACATGGCCTATATAAATAGTTAAGTTACAAAAACAATTGCTCTCTAAATGTACCTGTGATTATGTATATATTTTACATTACTGTGTCTCTGTCATTCCATAGGTGCCTTACTTTTTTTAACTTGGCTTTTTTAATTGTACCATTCCGCAATTTATGCCTCATATGTGTGTTGTCATGTGTGCATGTATTTGTAGGTCATTCTCGAAAATACATGAAAATAATATTTCTGTCATTATTCTATTCAATTCACATGACCGTTTTAAAAAAATGCCTTTCTCCCCTTAAATTTCATAACAAAAATGGTACATCTTGAAAAATGACAATAAAAATGAAAAAAATGGCCATTTAATTCTTATTTTTGAATTATGGATAAGATCTTTGGATACACTGTACTTTAAGTGTCTAGCCAACAATTCCCTTCTCCTTGTGTAACATTTTTTTCCATGTTGCAATTTACCACAAGAAATGCTGTCTGGCTTATTACTGAACTGCATTCAGCTGACACAATGATGTGCAGAATATCAGAGAGCAAGCAATGAAAAAAACACACCTGTTTGTTTGTAGTTATATATATATGTATATAATATATATCCACACTCACACCACATTGTCACAATGTTCAAGATATTTCACAACGACGGCACCAAGAGCTTTGTTTTGATTCATGACCCACCTTCACATTCATCCTCTCGTCATTGTGCTGATATACTAATCATCTATTAATTACAGACGTGAATAATTTACAATAAAATAACAACTCTCAATTGTCTTTCTCTTTATACTACAATAATTTCTCTTTCATCACACTTGTTCCTTTGTCTTCCTGACCCAGCAAATGGTACAGTTTTGAGAAATTTACAGCTTCTAAAAGGATTGTACTCTTTAAAAAAACATACTTTGCATTGGTTACAGTTATGCCTTCAAAAAGTGTGATTTTTGCACCAAGTAACGGACATATGCAAATTTGCGAGCAGCTTGCAGAATTTCAAAAACTTCACACCACCACGGCCTCCCACTCTATTCCTCCCCAATGATAACTGAAAGGGACTGAAACTTATTCCAAAACATCACCTCTACAACGCAATCAGGACTACAATCCTAGTATCATAAACACAGACAATCAAAGTAAAATACTGCATCTTTAGGACATACATGTCACATATTTAGACTGAAACTTTGAAATAATATTTGGAAAACCCTTACGTACCCATTGAGAAATCAACAAAACACAAACCAGTTTAACCATCATAACGATACTCTTCTTTGTTTGGGTCATATAATTGGCGAAAAACAAAAAAAGACCACTTTTAAACCACCATGTAATGTGAGAAACCTCTGACAAAGACACTTCAAATTCTGGTGATCAGGTGTGGCGTGGGTATTAGAACATTTGTCAGCCACTATCTTTCTTTATCTCAAATTCATTTGTTTAGTAAGAGCTGTTCCATTTGGACACATCTTCAATGTCATCTGCACATTAAAAAATTGTGTTTTGCAAAGTTGAATGTCTGCTATTCCTACATATGTTGTGGTGTTAGTTTATTTAAAACATGAAACGCTCTAAAAACAAAAACTGCTATAACACCGTTGGCCATTTGACAGGTAGGTGTCATCATTCCCCAGCAGCTCATAGATGATGATTAAATTACAGAATCAGGCAGAATTGAAGCTTTTCTCTGTTATTCAAATATTGCCCTGTCTTTTCTAAATAAAAAACATAAAGCTAAATGTTAACTGAAAACATTTCTCTTTTCCATTCCATTAAGATCTCTTGGTGGCTTGCTCCTTCAAGCATTTGTTTTCAGTTCAGCACAGGGCAAAGATACTTTTGATTAAGTGCAAAAAGCCTCAAAATAACCCTGTTTCACCAGAATATATGAATACACATATCTGTTATTCTCATTATTGTCTGAGAGGCATAAGCGGGTAGATGGACATTAAAACAGTATAAAATGATAAACCCAGAGTACACACACTGAAAGGAGAAGGCAAAGGCAATGACAAATGAAACAGAACAGGAAAAGCAAAAATGAAACTCCAGCTCCAACTTTTTTTTTTTGGAGAAAAGATCATTCCAGGACTTTCTTGTCCATGGACTCCTTGCTGTTGGTCCGAGAGTAAGGCTCAAATGCGGAAGAGCTCAGGTAGCGGGCCGATAGTTCCTGCAAGTTCCCAGCTAGGGAGCCGGCCATGGAGAGAGGGTTGGAGGATATCCGGGTGGCCACGGTGCCCAAGAGAGAGGGCATGGGGAAGCTGAAGAGACCGTGGGCAGGCGTGGAGCCTGGGAGCACCGTGGCTGCCCCTGAGCTTGTCACTACAGGCAGTGGGGGACTACCACCGGTTCCTGAACTGCTGCTACTGCTGCTGTTGCTGGTGATTCCCATGGAGGGGCCGCGGAGAGCGGACCCCAAGGTTCCACTGCCACAGTGGGGCAGGAGTCCCGGCAGACCAGGGGGGGTGAGGAGACGGCCCTGCTCCAGAAGTCTCAGAACGCTGCAAGTAGCCGCCGTCTCCGAAACCACAGAGCGCAGCTCTGAGTCCTTGCCCTGATCCTTCTTCTGTTTCGTGCGCCGGTTCTGGAACCAAACCTTTACCTTAACAGCAAGACCAAAACAAACAAGCAGACAGTCAAAATAAAGCCAATAATAAATATGTTCACAGACATGTGACATAAACAAAACTGCAGCTTCATGGTCAGACCAAAACAAAGAAGCCCAGACAGACAAAATATGACACCTAACCAAAGACTTAGCCTCATTACCACCAGAAAACAGCTACGCACAGGCAAATTAAACAAAACCATTAAAGCAAACAAAAATGTCAGGTTTGCCAAAAACCTAAAGGGACGAACGCATGCAATACACCAGTATATAATATGTATCCAATTGTAATGAAAATGTATGTATGAAAATGCATCTGTATTCACACCTATATTTCTGTGTTGTTACCTGTGATTACTATTAACGGATTGGCTTGCTGGCTACAACATGATTTCCATACAAACTCTGTACATAATGCTGTAAATATAATGCTAATATTTTCAGGAAATTGTGTAGAAGTACAGAGATTTGCAAAAACAAAAAAGATAACTAAGTACTGCATGAATACTTAACATGTTTATTCACACAAAAATAGATGAGGGCCTAAACAGGTATCCTTTGTGAGACCCCAATTATTCTACGATATGGGTCAACTTGTGTTTTTACTCCTGCAGGAATTCAACAGCATCCATGTAAAACATGCTCAATTCAAAGATTTATTGATAAACACTGATTTCTTGGTCATGGGTTAAGTCTAGTCCAAGACCAAAAGCTTTTTTTCAGTGCAGATCTTCACTGAAGTTTCTTTTTAGTCCAACATGAGGCTTAACCCATGTCGAGGAAACATGTTTTAATTCCATTTCAATGGATTAAATTTTAATACATTTTAATCGCGATGCCTCTTGTGTTGTGTGTTCATTGTTGGTACAGCCTGCTATTAGTGTTTTGACTACTTTAAAAGAACTACATCAATTCAAATACATCTGTTGGCGCAACACTTAACATAGAATTGAACATAGAACGTATTTGCATATTATTTTGCTCTTCTTCCGATTTTACAAAATATACTCTGTTTACAAGAATTCATTGATAAAACCCTAAAATAGTTTTTTTGAAAATAAAATGGTATGTATTCATATTTTATTAAAAGCTATTATTAAAAGCTATTGTAATCAAAAGGCCCTTGTATCTTGATGGATGAACATACAGTCACATTTTCCACATTTTCCAATATCCCAAATATTGGTATTTTAATCATAAAAGACAAATTCCAAAATTTTGAAAAATGATCAATATATCCCAGTTTTTATCTATATTGTTTTTTGTATACACATAAATATATCCAAGGAAAGGCCTCAAGAAGTGTATTTTACTTTTATGCTGGAATCCACTCAGCAGTCAAAGACTTATTTTCATGCAGGAAATAACGAGAGTGGATGATGTGCCGTACTCAAAAGCATTACTCTGCCTACTTAGCGCTGTACCTTAATCACATTTACATGCTGTTACTTGTTATGCTTTTTGTTTGCAAAAACGGCTTCTAATGAACTCTTCCTTGAGCACTTCAGTAGTATTTGGCAGGTTGAAGTTCAATCAAAGGATTCAGGAGCAATCATCATCAACAGCCATCACCAACGTTTTATTCCCGTTCCTCTATATTGATTACACTAGCATGCATGTTATTAAGTTGATACAAAATTTTGTTTATTTTCAATCTGAGTGGTAATATTTCCATGGTGACACCTTATCCTGGTTTAAATTTTGTAGTGCCTCCCAGCCATAATAAATTATCGTAATTTTGCCATCAAAGCCTTCATATTCAGTGTATCAAGCATTTCGGAAGCAAGATGTTAATTTCCTAATGTCACCAATACAAACCTCTCCATTAGCATGTGAAATAGATATCTGAAGATTAAATGCAATCAAAAAGCAAGTATGTGCACATGAACAGTGAATGTTGCATTTAACAGACTAAAATACAGGAATAACAAAGATTGCAACATTTTTAAAGTGTTTGGCAATTGCTTGCATGCAAACAAGGGCACATCTGAATCACAGAGCTGTAAACGGTCATTTACTATATCTAGGATTAAAACATCAGATATAACTCTCAAAATGCTTACTGTGAATTCATGTACCTAGTACAATTATTAGAGCAGGTTCACTATGCACAGGAAAATATTTCAGCCCAATCTGATTGCTTTGTTTAAAATTAGAGGAGCAAACAGGGAGGTGCATTTAGCCTTGTTCAACAAATCAGAATGGATGTTTTTACCATGACCTCTGTTCCAAAGTCATGCTTGTTTCCGTTCTCTGCAACATATCAACATACAATTGGCACACAATTAAAACAATTGAGTAAGCCTGACTAGGCCATAGCCCTGTACAAAAACCTGTCAAAACAATGTTTGAAGCATGGCCGATTGTTTCTTGAAGGAAAATTATATACAGAGGAGTCTCTCGTAAACAGCTAGCGGATGCGGAGAGCATACGCTACACCATGGAAAAGTCACAGTTTGACCTTTGTTTGACCCCACAGCTAAGCGCATTGAAACCATTTTTTCTGCACCTATGTTACAAAAAAATTATGAACGACAGCATTAATTTTGCACTGTTTACACCCACTAGATCATATGGCCTGGGTACATCAAAAATTCATTATCAAATTATACAAACTGTGGAAATAATTAGAACAAATGCAATTACATTACTCCAGTCACTGCTCTGCTAATAGCTGCTCAGAAATACCACCATTTTTATATATTCTGTACAAATCTATTTATATAAATTTGGGTATAAATATGTAATTAAGTACATACATACATAAATATATGGTTTTTTCGTTTTGCGGTATCAAATTCTCTGCACAAGTATTTTCCCCCGCTTTATAATTGAGCTCCAGATCAATATGTGCAGAAATGATTTCTTCTTACAAGGTGCAATTTATCCATATTTACAAAAAAAAAACTCAACTGTAGAGTCCCGATGAAATGGCGTGGATGTATGGAAACAGGGCTTCTATGTGTATTCCTTAGCACAGTGTTGAAATGAATCAGGGAGCCTCTTACTGGTGAGGGATTTCTTTCCCCCCTTTGTCCTATAGTCTTAGAGGTGGGGGTGGGGGTGGGGGGGTTGTAGTGTGTGTGGGTGGTGGGTGGGTGGGTGGGGGGGGGTATGTAACATATGGCCCATTACCTGAGTTTCCGACAGATTGAGTTGTCGGGCTAGTTCTGTGCGTTCCCTCCCCACAACGTACTGGCACCGCTGGAACTCCATTTCCAATCTGTAGAGCTGCTCCGCGGTGAAAGAGGTCCTGGTCCGCTTGGGCCGGTCCAGATCTAGCCCCTTTGGCAGGATTATCTCTCTGATGGACCCTTTGGCATCTGAAACACAAAACACAACATCTGACAGCTTTCAACTTCCATTCCGCTGCACAGCTCATTAGCAATTGGGCATAACTGCAATAAAAACAACACTGCTAAATGCTGAGCGTAACCTAATTTTGCTCATGTGCGGCTGGCTTCGAGCATAGTTCTGTAACACGGGCTTGCCGAATGGCTATGAAAATTCAACAACGCAAGCTAGAACGAATGGTGCGTATAGATAAAAGGTGACATGCAAAAAGGATCATGCATCACACTTTGTTCGTGTCATTTCCAAATGCTACTTTGTGATTTGCATGGACCATTTTAATAATACGTTTATTGCTGGACCTTTAATAATACGTTTACCGTTCTGATATTGCTTTCATAATTTTAACTTGAGCTAATCAGGTGATTTAGCTCGAGAGAACATAGGACAGATAACTCTTACTTGTCTATTCAAATACGCACAATTTACAATAACACACATAAGTTTAAATACTGCACACTGAACAGTAATTCAGTGTTAGAGATCACTGCTCAAGTTCCAAGAATGCTCTTAAAATGCACGATCATGAAACTAATCTCTTTAAAAATGTAAATGAGTGGACAAATTCTAAGCGTCAATATTCTTCATAACGGTTCCAAACTGTTCATTGTACACCTTGCATTCTAATAGTTATTGTCATTAATTAAAATCTGTTTTTATTAGCTAAAGAAACACAGTTTGTTTAATTACCATGTCACCTTTTCATTCTAAACACAAACCGGGATAGCATGTCTTTCTTATACTGCATTACTTCTTTTTGCCTTTGCAGACAAACCTAACCGCTGTAAAATTTAAAGAATTTCCTTATGATTAAAAAGGACAGAGGTAGGCCTTTCCTAAAAACAAGTACTACAGAAATATGTTTAATTTCCCCCCAAATAACATTTAATGTAAATAAAAATGTTTTTCTTTTCACATCAGGAAAGGGTGGCATAATGTTTAAAACAATAGCATATTCATTTTTTGTTTTTCTACACACACAACCACACACACAAGTGTGCAAAGACGCACACATATGTACTGGAGGACAAGTAGTTGCTAGCTTATTTTATTTAATTTATAAAACAATTGTAGAGTTGAAATAAACCTGTTGATTGTTTTAAAAAAAACTGCTTAAATGTAGCCAATTATTTATTCAATCTCCAGCAACACCAGGACAAACCAGGTTACCAATCCATACCAAATGATTAGGTCTACATCTATTGTTCAATTAACACTAAATCCTGTACTCTGGAGTGATTAAACAGGTTAATTATTGTTTTTCAGCATGTGATCCTCATGTTAAACCACTGTAAATTTTATGTTTACTCACTTTTAACGTTTTAAAGGATCCAGCTCTTGGAAGGAACAGTATCAATATGATTTTAATTAAATTTCGTGATTTAATAAATTACATAGTATAAAGTAAGTTGGAAAAAATACATAATCCTGATAACTTCAATTAAAGAAATGCAATGTAAACACATTTTATTACTCATGCCCATGTGAGCCAACAGTAATAAAGTCATGCTCGCATTTTCTGTGTATATTAGTAAATGATTTAGAAAGCCTTACTTTTAATTTTCATTTCTCATTAACGTAAGATGTTCTCCCTGAGCAGACTTTGTTGTGGGCATTGAAAATGACATGCCTGAACATTTTGGTTTGATATACAAAATGGTTTCCATATATTTTTACCACTATGGTCAGAATTTTATGGCAGTTTGAGCTAAATAAAATTTCTCCTGAATAACATAATTTTTATTCTTATATGAATTCACTTAATAGTAATTTAAAGTAAATAAGGCAAACTGATGGCACAAAAAGAAACAAAACCTGGCAATTTTATTAACTTTATTAAAAACTATTCTTGATATAATGTTTTAGGTTTAGTGTCATCATATTTTTGTTGTTATTTTTAATTCATTAAATAAATGTTTAACTACCTTTCTCTGACAATTTTTTAAATTTGTTTTGATTTATATAATAAATATAAAATATAAACATTTGGGCACCGTACTGTTACTTTAAATTATATTCGACAACCGGAAGCTACTCTGAAAACTGAATTTTTTTTTTGAAAACTACTTTTTTTCATCTCTATTTTTCTATATGTGTCTAAATTCAATGCCTAATTTCAATTTCAATGAACATCATACAATGGGACTGAGTGCAATATTTCTCACAAGTAGATTGTACTGAATGTGCTTCAATACATTATGAATGACAAACCCGGAAGCGCTCTTGCCAGTATAGGTAGCAAAAAACATTAATCAGTGATCCTTTTTGCACTGACGATATCACAAGTTAAATTAATTTAAATTCAGTTATATTTTAAATGAATAACATGGCTGGCAACTGGACTGACCACAATTTACTGAGGTGTACTCAAATGGACTCCCCACTGTAACATTTCAAAGGGAGAAAGTCACTAAAAAAACCAAATACCAGTTTTGTTCTTTCAGTTTCACTATAAATTTTGATATAATATATACTATAATAACTACCAAGGATACTGAAGGATGTAAAATACATGATATAATTCTGATTTATTTTTCATGTCTATAACCTTGTATTCATATGTGGCACAATTTAAGGTGCACTACATCATAACATGTCACCTCCATAATCAGTAACACAGAAAAGGAAAGACCATTTTTTTTGGAAAGGTAAGCAAATGTTTGTATAAAAATCTAACATTAAATATGACACTAAGCCAAAGGCTAATATTGGGAGCACACTGTACACAGTCTCTTACCTCTGACTAGGATTCTCCTGCAGTAGTCTGGATCTCCGGAGTTGCCTCTGCTTTTTTCACAGTTTTCCACCGTTCCAGAAGCCGAGAAAGTCTCCTGCTGGTCCTTCAGAAAAGGTTTGGAAATGCTTCCTTGGGAATCCTTGCTTTCTTTCCCATCCTTAAGTCCGTTCTTCAACACCATCCCCGACTCCGTCTCTTGATTGTATCGAACCTCCATGCTCACTTACCCCTAAATCGTTAGTGTTTTTTTTTCCCCGCTCTTCTTATTTTAGCGAGTTGGGAAAGAGAGGAATAGAAAATGGATGAGAGAATATTGCACGGTGTGTTGTCAGGATGATTCCCGTTGCTCCTTTTAAGCAGCACCTTTTAGAAACAGAGTCAGGTACCTAATGCAAAGGGGGGATGCTCGCCTCATCCGCGTAGATGCCCTATTATCGTTGTCCAAACTCACTTGCCCAATGATCATGGACTTGCCACTGCAACTCAAGAGCGATTTAATGCCCTTGCCTTATTACATACACATCTAGTTGATAGATGATCTCCAAATAATCAGACCCACGGACAGACGCACACTTGCTGTTTCAATTGATTACGGTAATTTCGCGGCCTCCACATTTGCGTAACCTCATGAATACACTAAATTGTTTGGGTAATATATCAGGTCTTAATGGAGGGGTTTGTGTGCTCCGTATTCCCCCCGTCAGACAGCCTTCAGCCAGAGAATCGAGTGAAATGATTGGTCTTGCTTCCCTCAATTTCTCCCGTAGCAAACGATTGCTGACTGAGACTTCCAGAAAAGTTCCCGGGCGTTTCATCCTGCGATTCCCGGTGCAGGTCCGGCCATTTTTCGAGTTTTTTTTTTTCTCGGCTGGAGTCGGCTGCTTCGCCGCACTCCCAAACTTTAATCACAGTTTTTTTTGCGTCTTTCGCCAATCAACGGGCCCCCCTATCCCCGAGAGCTCTCCGGTGTGGTGCTGTCACGGGAGTGTGTGTCTTTGTGTGTGTGTGTGTATGTGCATGCGAGTTGTGTGTGCGCGTAAGTGTGTGTGCGCGTACGTGTGTGTGTGAGCGAGAGGGAGAGAGAGAGCGAGAGAGAGAGAGAGAGGGAGACTTAGGGAGGGAGAGAGAGAGAGAGAGAGAAAGGGTATGGGGTGAGGAAGGGAGCAAGAGAAAAAAGTCAGAGAAGAAAAAAAAACTGAATCCCCTTCAGCTGAGATATTCAGAGGTAACAACGGCGACTCCCACCGCGGTCCCTGGTCACAGAACCGCAGCTTCCTGCCTCGTCCCGCCTCTGCAAAGACCAGCCCTCACAGCAACCCAAGCCTAAGCCCTTCTTCCCACATAGACAAATGCACACTCTCAGGACTAACGTGCAATATGGGTACTCTTAACTACAGATCTGTGGAAACACAAAAAAATGGGGACAAAAAAAATGTCTTAATACCCCCTCTTTCCATTCCCCCCCCCAACTCCCTCCTCCCTCTCAGCCCTTCCACCCTCCCACCCACTCTAAGTTATTTCATTGTCAATGCAACAATATCTTTGGGAAAAGCAGCGCCCAGTAATCCAATAAGACCATTGATTAGGCCACAATGATTCAATTCAAGGGAACGGCCCTGTGCGCTGAACATGTTCCGTCCCTCCTCGTCACCTTGCTGGCCAGAAGCCCTCTTCACGCTGCTCTTGTCATTCATGCCTTTATGGGAAACGGAGAGCGAAAGGAGTGAACGGTGGCAATTATCTAATTGGACTATTAACAAACAATTCTCTGAGTGTGGCTGCCAGGCAGTAGCCTTTGGGTGGGTTTAAAGGCCACATGTTGCACTAACCTTATTCAGGGAGTGTTTGGGGAACGGAGGGCTGGAGTGGATGAAGGAGGGAGAGTGAAGGGGGGGGTTGGGGGGCGGGGAGAAAGGAGCTGTCCTCAGGCCGTGTAGCTTGTGTCCACCTGGAGGGGGAAAAGAAAGCCCAAACTGTTTAACATGCTTTTCTGATTGATCTCTTTCATTTCTTCTTGAGCTTTTCTTTTCTGAAGAGAACTTGCTGAAGTTGAACCGATCAGGTAAAAAAAAAATCACCGTCACCTTTAACCAGAAATCGATTTGACTTATTTTACATGACTTACTGAGAAATGTCTCCTTACTTTAATTTATGTAAAAGAATACTTTAAATTAACCAAAGTACTAAAGTGTGTGTATGCAATATCTTTGTATTTCTGTTCATGTGCATGTGACTTCAGACTGAAAACAGCTCACTGAGCTCCAAAACTTTTATGTAAGAATTGAACAGTAGCTTACATCAGCATGCAATTAATTAATTTTCCAATATGTTTTATGTCTTGGAACTTAATTAAAAACAAAATGATAACCTTGGATGTATAATATTACCACACAGGAGGTAAACAAGATAATAGATACAAAACATGAAAAAGGTCTACTTTTTTGAAGTAACTGAATTGAAAATAAAAAATGAGAATAAGCATGTTTCACTTTCAATTGTTTAAATATCAATGCTAATTACCAATCTGTTTCTGCTATTAAAATATGCTTTCAAAATAAACACCATATTCAAATCTCTAAAGCAACAGGGGAGATCTGACAGATTGTCCAAGGCACCCACCAGTTGGTGCCTGAATTGCAGTTGCTTCAGTCCTGAAGCAGCAAAATGTTTTAACGTGTGAAGGAGAACAATGAACATGACAGCACAGGCCAGACATGGAGAAACTGTACCAGGCAAGCGGACCAGTGGATGCAAGTGAAAGGTCACCAACATGGATAGACAGGATAGTTACTGAAAGCCACAAAACAACAGGTTAGAAAAATTAGCACACAACCCAATCTATACCTCCATGACCCGGTCTCAATAAAAACTGTGGATAGGGTTGCCAATGAGGATAGGGAAAGCACTTGTAAGTAACGCCAATATGCATAACTGATGCCTTGTGCACAAAACCAGGGCTTACTGCCTGATGAGTCATATTTTAATCTTATTGCTACATCTGTACATGTTTATATTTTGGGGAAAAAACTAAGTAAGCTTTCAACTCAATTTGCCTACCAACTGTTTAAAAGATTGGTGGATCTGTTATGGTCTGGACAGCCATCTCATGGGAGTAACTGGGTCCAATTATTACTCTGACAGACACAATTATGGCCAAGGTACACAAAGCCATTTTAGGTGACCAGGTGCGCCCTATCATGCAAACACTGTTTCCGCAAGATGTTCCCATATTCTAAGATAATACAATAATCTAAAAAATAATTATAGTATTCAAGAATAAAAAACTACTACACTAGTATTTTTATGACTCAGCACCTATCCTGCAATATGCACTCCTTGTGTGGTTTACATTTTCTTGAAGAGAGGCTGTGAATGTTTTAGACCTTCACTGCTCTTTAGCTTTTTTTACCACTGCAGGGCTGGAACCAGACAGTCCCTATATTATAAGATCCTGGGTTCTTTTGCATTATTGTTATCAATTTTTGTCAGAATACTGATGCAGCTCCATAGACTACCTATTAAATGCCTGATCATAAGAAGCAAAAATATGGGATGAAGTTGTGTGAGAAGTCACAGGGTACTGATTTGATATGAAACTTAGTTATAAATTATGTAATCAAGAAATGTAACATGTGGTACATATTTGCTTTGTCAAACATTCATTCTTTTCCTCCACAGAATTACATGGGTGTATTAGCTGTAGGTAACCTTGGCAATGCTAATTTTAGTTTTATGACACAAAACTGTGTAGCTGTGTCCTTGTTGTAATTGATTTAGCATGGATTGCTACAGAATAGACTTATTTTTGTATGATTGCTAATCAAATAAAACACTGGTAACTTGAAATATGTCCCCTAATTTCTAACCTTCAACAGTCTAAATCTCTGTCTGCATTTAGGTTAGTGTTAAGTACTACTATCCTGGGGCACTACAGTGGAAGACAAGCCAAGTCTGGCCTGGACACAAGCTAATATTAGGTCCAGATTATCCAACACAATCCTGCACATTTCAATTTAGTAACAAACTCATTTAAGTCATATAAACTGAACTACATAGCAAAAATGCTCAATCAATAGAACAACAACAACAACAGGAAAAACAACAAGAACAGTAATAACACATTGTTATGCACTTTTAAGCGTTTTACCGTAAGAACATAAGAGAGAAGGCATTACAGAGCAATCACTGTAGGCCTAATTCTCCATAAAAATAACTAAAAGCTGGGCCAAGCAGAAGTGATATATAACATTACAAAGAACTGAGAGCAACTCTGAAAAAGGTGGGTTTCAAAAGCGATTTAAATCTTGAGACAGAAACTAATGATCAAACTGTGGTTTCCGTGTATACATGGTGTTGACATGTGAGCGTTGGCAGGAAAAGAACCAAAAAGCATTTCATGGCGATATTTTTGTAATAAGAGAACATTCTCTGAACATCAACGCTAAAATAGATGATGTGGTAAATAGGCCTCAAGTGCTTATGCGGTATATTTTCCTTTTTTACATGCAAAAAAAGCTCCTTTAACTGCCATTACTATCTGAGAAGAAGAAAAGGGGCACATAATAAGAAACCTTTGCCTTGCAGTGTCGTAGACCTTCCTATTCAGTTCCTCCATATTATTATCATTTTAAAGTGTCGACATCCTATTCATCACATTCCACAGGGCTACTCGCGTTCTAGCAGGAGGAGACTTCGTTAAATGGTAGTTTGTTATGGTGACTGCGATGCTGAAGGAAATATCCAAGTTTTAACTCATTGTGCTTTACTGTTTTTTTTTTTCTGAACTGCTCACAGCTGAATGACCACAGAGGAGATTGTGAGCGGAATGTTTTGGGTGAGTGGTTAACCAAAAAAAAAAAAAAAAATCCATTCAGCAGTGATTCTAAGAATTGTTCTGAAAAATATGTCCACAGGCTAGTTAGCAACACACGCAACTAAACACAGCATACATTTACGTGAATGATTTGTTGCTTTGTTTTGCTACCATTTGCAATTCCACAAATTGATCTATATGCTGCTACTCAACTTTCTTTCAATTTTGTTCTTACAGATTCAGCCAATCAGCAAAAATCCAGCTTGAGTGCTTGAGATCTTGTGGTTAAGCTTGTGCGTAATTAAAGAGCCTCAACCATGCCTTTTCCTTTTTCTCCAAACACATTTGTCACTTTTTTTAGCAATATTTTACAGAATATTTTCACTATCAGCAGAACAAACTGTGCTCTCTGACAAGTGATGAATAAACTGAAATGATTGAAGTATAGGAACAGTTAAAGAGAGTTTTTACATTACATTTCAACAACTAAATTATTATGCTTCACACAGTAGCGTCGGCCGCTAGGTCAGTACAATAAGACGCTTGTGGCATTGAGGAAGTGGGATGAATGGGAAGCTCAAAAACACCGCCTCGCACAGCGAATCACAATCTCTAACGCGTGTTGGGATTTTCATTCTCGTTCCTCGTAATTTTCAAGTCAATCTCTTTAGACCACAATGTCACATTTGTGTTCTCAACAGACATCATGGCTGTACTGAAAACAAACTTTCAATCCCTAATTACACTAAATTGTGTATGGCATCATTTTCCACAAACCAATCCATGTTTTTATACAACCGATTGTGACTTCTGTCTAAGAGTTACAACCACATGTTTTTTTTTTTATTATTGACTTATGGTGGAGGCTGTACTGAATGCCATTCTACTATGACATTCAACAAAGAATGCTTCTTTACAGTGCTTTGAAATAATCTAGACTCCCGCTTGCTTTTACTCAATAGAGCGAAAAATGTTTTGTTCAATGAATACATTCAGAATTTTGCAAATTGTATTGGTTTTTTTTTAGGCACTTGAAACTGGCAATTGGTCATTTTGTCATACAAAATACATATGTTCTCTACTGAAACAGTAATGAATTATTTATATAACCATGACAACTTTCTGCATAACTATTAGTTGACAAATCAATACTTGGGAATTTCCAAACCACTATAATAATACTACAATGTACCATTAAAGGTAAAAGCTTTTTGGAAATACAGTATTGTTTATGCTAAAGCTCATTTTTACATCAGACTGTTTCATATATTGCCATTGTTAAGTATACCTGCGACCTTTTTAGAGTTACAGTATCATAGCAAATTTTCACTTTAAAATTTGGAATTTTAAAATGGTATATTAAATCATTTGAATAATTTAAATCACTGTTATATTGTTTTACTAAAATAATTATGACATCACCAGAAATGTTAGCAAATACAGGCAATGTTAATGTTTTATGGTTGCTATGTATAAAATGGTTAAAAACATTTACCAGATTGTAGTAATTTTAGTTGGAGATTTAAAATGTAATGACTGTTATTTACTTTTAAAATACTTTAATCATTTTATAATTCTAATTAATTTATCATCTTTATATGAAGGCATTCCAGAGTTACATTTTTATTTTTGCATTGTTGTCTAGGTACATATTTATTAACAATACTGTGGTATAGCAGTTATTTGTTCATCATAAAACATATAAAATAGTTTAAAGTTGCATTACTATTTTAGCTTCAAACTGAGAAATTAAAACCAAAATGTTGACAATAACACTAAAAGGGAATGAAATGTATTTGAAATCCCAATTTCACTGCCCAAAATTTTTGAAAAACCTAATGTGGCTTTTAAGAAGTGCACACAAATGAGAGTACACAGCTGTTCTGGCTTTGCTGACCGGTGTTTTGTAAGCTTTTTTTGTTACTTGTCTCTTTAATTTGCTTGAGGCTGTCATGGAACAAAGGTGAGAAGAAGCTGTATTTAATAAGTATCCCTCTGCCGCACACCGGGCCAGTCGGTTTGTAGTGCCTGTTCACAAACGGCACATAATCAGTGCAGCTCACAGCAGGGCCAATACACTGTAATTCTCCACCATGCCATACAGCTAAGATGAGGTTAAATGGAGAGAGAGAGACTTCCTGCTCAGCACCTCCTGTGTTTTCAAACACTCACAAAGATTTGAGAAAAAAAATCTATCTCTGCCCATAATGATGAGTTTCTTTTTTTTTGCGATGCAAAAAAAGAAAAACAAAAAAACAAAAAATTATTTAAACCTTTTCACAACACACAGCCTGCATGCTCACTCACTCTGAGTTGCACTGACAGGGCTGTGTGAAAGCTTCTTTTGCAAGATTTATATCTCACTAATTGATATTTAAATGCTGCTGGTGTAGTCTGTCCGAGGACATTTGGAATATGAATTTACACAGAAAATTTTTTTTCAATCTATTTTTTCTTGATTTTTTTCCCCCAGTAATAGTCATATATTACAAGCTAGCAAGCTAACTTAACGGATTGCCATCTACACATATAAATATTATACATGTTTGGGTGTCCTTTTTCTAATTTTTTGTATTTTGTACAATGTGAAAGGAATACAACAAATGATGTAGACTTATTTCTTAATGCTACAACCATCTACAAAAGCCAAACAGATTTGTGACAGGTATATTTCACCTGATGCATGGAACTGTTTCAATGATTTGAAGTCTGTTTGATTTTGTCTACTTCAGTCCGTCATTATGAAGTTAATAGAACCTGGTGATGTACTCTCCAAACCTCTTTCAATAACAGACCATTATCATTTCTATAACAATTAATTATTTAATGTATTAACAGATTCAGGTGCATAGTGTTTATATTGGACATTGTTAACAGTTAAGTAGCAGTTGAACAGAGGAAACTGAAAGTGAAAACTAAATTTTTATCCTCCCCCCTTCCCCCTACACCACTCCCCAAAGCAAAATTTGAAGGGGTTTAGCAAAAAGGTCAATACAAACACTACACCACCCTAAATCTGAATTACCCCACATCTGGCAACAATGTGCAATGTATCGTTTATAAAAGCAGCATGGTTTTGGTCTGTGCACTAATTCCCATGGGATAAAACAAATACAAATCTCACCAAAAACAAAAAAATAGGACGTAACCTTAAGTTTTCCTTGTATTTTGTGACCAATGCCATGAGATAGCACAGACTCTTGACAATTTACAATTATGTGTTACCGTGTTAACATGTTCTGGGTTGTTTTGAGCAGACGGGTGACATGATCAAAAGACCCTGGGTACATGTCTCTGCCCACCCTCTGTCACGGTATGGTTCCTGTGGTTCAGTGTCTTAATGGAAGGGGCTTTCTCCCAGCAAACATTCACACACAAAATCTTGAATGCTTATACTCCAAAGTTAATTCCTCCACTTGAGGTAAATGTTGCTGGAAAACTGAGGTAGTGAGGAAGATTTATCCTGCAATCACCTCTCCTGTGCACCCGTGAGCCCTCCCTGAATTGTGCCCCACTAACAGCAATGGCAGAAAAAGCTTAAATACAAACTGCTTCATTCTAACATTTCATGGCTGTGCCATTAAAGTAAATGCTAAGGAACAAAAAGGTATGGTGTGTTACATACTATATATAATGTTAAATGCTCTTCAAATTATTTCCTGGCCAATAAAGGTTTTTTAAATAAAGGATTGTAAACCTACATCTAGGGAGTTGAGGAATTCTAGGTGTGGTGAACATGGAGTAAGCACAACACCATAACATCATCTCAGTTCAGACTCTGTGCTACGCTATTCCAGCCCTCCATTACCTGACAGTCTTCCGCTCCCCCAATAACAGTGGGGTAACCCTTGAACAAACAAAAATAAAAAATGTACTCTCTGTGTAACCACAAAACTCAAAAACACAAAAAGAAATGGGTCTGTATATTTTGGTGGCTGAAAGCCTGGTAGAAAAATCACAAATCCTGATAAAAAAAACATCCTAAAACCTGTACATCGCATGTATGTGTGTACTATGTATATTGTGCATGTTATACAGTATCAGAATACAAATACACAATGTAAAAGAAATAGGTGATTTATGTTTTTTTCCATAAGTGTGACTTAAGGTTTTAATACACACAAGTTCACTGTTGTCGAATATCAAAATAACTCACACCCAGAGGAGTTCTATTACTTTTTATCCATTTGAAGTCAACGACAGACAACAGATGGATTCCTTACAGAGGAATACAATGGAAAATGTTTATCAAATACTTTGTCGCGCAATAATACATTTCGATTATGTATGGATGCTTCACGTAATCGTAATCCCAAAAGTAAAGGGAATCAGAAAATGAGCTGTAATATAGACTGGCTCGTACTTATTTCTCCTACTAATACTATAGCTACTACAACACTTACATCTACAATCACACCCATTCCTATTTCTTTCACACATGTATGTATGCATGTAATGTAATGTAATGCTGCACATTTTTGAATTATTAACTGTGTGAATGAACACCATCTCTGAAAAGCGTGGCTACACTGAATTGCGCTGACCCCTTTGCGCATTTCTGCAGGCTGCCTTCGCGCTGCCATATGCGTGACCCCCAGTTCCCCTTTTCCCCACTTTAGCTTGGTATCAGGATTCCCTCCCCAAAGCTCTGCTTAAAGGAATATCCCATACGCGTCTATCCGCTTATGCGCTCTCAGCGTTTGTGTGCCTCCTCCTCCTCCTCCTTATGGATCTGAGCAGCTCTCCCTTTAACAACAGGGAGTCAGAGGAGAAACTACTATGACTAACTAAGATTTCCCAAACAATGTGGTTGTGCTCATGACATTGGCAGACCCATAGCACTGTTTAACAAGTCAACACAGATCATTTACCGGATGTTTCTAATGATAATACCGATGTATTGAATTCTGACATTGTTACAGAGTCCCATAGAGGGTACTTATAGTAAACAGTATACAACTGGATATCGTTTTTTACCCATTTTACAGTAACGTGACATAATACTCATAGTCATAGTCACCTCCGGGCTAATCCACTCCGGTACATCACACTGTGAAACACTCTGTGACAGAAGGACATTAGGTGGAATTAGCTATATTACACTAATATTCTTTAATCACGCAATTGTACATGTGTCCCCTGTCTGATTCCACAACATACATTTCCCTATCATTGGTAATTAAAGCACTGTAGATGGGGTAATTCAGTTGGGTCAATTAGGGGTTCAGCATTTAAAAACTTAAATGACAATATATAATAGCAAACTTTTGGGAGAGCCCAGAGGAAGCATACAGAAGAACACACGAAAGAGACAAAACTTAGAAAGATGTGCACTACAATGGCCATGAAGTTCAAGCACCAATTTTCCCTCAAGGTCTATATGGCAGGGATCTGGCTGGTGGTGCAATACCACCACCTAGCGCCTGTTATTGCAAATTACAACATCCACTGCCCTCATCGGATGGGGGTGACACAACACCAGGGTATTATTCTGAAACCCATACGAAAATGAAATGACCATACATCTGGAAACAACTACTTGGGATAGCGATTAACTAGTTATGTATTTTCAAAAAGGATAATACTGAATATCTAATTAAGAGTTTGTCATGTAGATTATATTTTACTCACATATGTGAATACATATGTGACGCAGATTTTGAAAAAGAAAAGTTAGGAACGCAAATATATGTATAGTTACGACTCGTGATTTTGGCATACTGAAAAGATGATAGCACATTTACGTCATGTTAAAGTATGTTAACCTCACTAAATGATGAAGCAATTAGTGTTTAAAAATGTATTTAAATTTCATTGCCCAAAAAAGCCCAAAACTGAAGGTACCCACTTGTAAATTCAGAGGGACATAATGCAAATGATGTTAAAACTAGAAACTTAATAATTTGCATGGTTTCATCATGTAAGCTGTAGTGTATGTATACAAAACACAATCTGGAAAATCAGGAGGGTCAGGAGGGGTCACATGGGGACAAAAATAAAAGGTTGTTAAACGTCTGTATTGAATGTTTTAGGTTCAGTTGAGTTGAACAATTTTATCACCGGTATAGTGAGAATGTCCCTCACATTTTGTGAAAATTAAGAAGCAAAATACACAATAACACCATGTGCAAACAGCTTCCCAAGAGGGAGGCAACGTCATAAAGTCCTCAATATATTATGGCAGTTTTTTTATTACCACTGCTTTGAAAAGTGCTGTTTTACATTTCTGACTTTAGCAGCAAGCATTGTGTGAGAATGTAGCCTACCTTCATTTCCCTTGTAAAATTCAAGGGATACTGACATAAAGATCTGTATAAGCAATAGAAAAAAGCACTGACTTTCTCAAGTGATGCTTATATAGCCTACGGTTGATGGATGGATTTACCTTGACTGCAGCATAGGCTATTCTTTGAATTTATTTTACTGAAAAGAAGTAAACCCTTATTATTTTGAACACGAAGAAAGCTATAGAAAGACACAATTAAGAAATGTCTTTGTGATTACCTGTCAACGGATTATTCAGATAAATGACACACGTGTTGAAGTAGCAGGAGACATGAACAGTTCACTGAGACCAATTGTTGGTTTAAAGGTAACATTAATGCCTGTATTTCAAACTCATGAGCAGCTAACGCTTTGTACGCTGTAAAACGTGGTGTTGAGGTTGTAAGTAAGACCAAAGAGAATGTGAAACAAAATAAGAGTTATACAGTGAGTGGTGGTTTATGTATGGACGTTCTTTTTCACAAAATGCTTTTTTGAAATTATTTTATCACTAATTTCAATGAACATGGAAGATCCATACAGATTTAAAAAGAAGAAGAAGAACTGTAGGTGAGGTTTATATATCCAAAGAGTATTGTTGGTGTTAGACTGTTAGCTAGCTTTACATATGAGATAGTAACATAAAGGTACACAGACATAACTTCTGGCTGATTAAAGTAGCTAGTTAGTGAAAATTTGCTTCCATGCCATCTATCTTCCATCTTTTTCGCTCCAGCAAGCCCCTTACCCTTGTAGATTTGCAGTAGTGTTTAACACCCTTTTCTCTCATATTTCCATAGTCACCTCAGGGCTATGAAGCATCACTCAGCTGATGTGATAGAGTATGCTACGCCATGGAATGATCCATAAAATTGAATGTGGTAACATAATTTCCTTGCGAGGGCTCTCTGCTGCTGACACTGTTTCAGTGTCCTGCTCCAATGAGAAAGTAATTAGGGTGGATAAGACCTTCACCATTTCTGCCATCTGGAATCAAAGCAACTACACACTTTCAATCCTTCTCTCACATCTGGTGATTGAGAGAGGCCTGACCACAAGCTGCTCAACATTTTCTGCACTGTTCAACGGAGTTAAAGATGTACAATGTCTGAAGGACACAAAGGAACAGCCACATCACCATTGCCAAAGTTAGGTGTATAGCTACCACAGATAACACATATTTCCCTCTAATTAGCTCCCTACTTTGAACTTTATTTACATCCCAGCATATTGCCACAATTATCAAAGGATGTCTGCAATGCAAAGCTTAAGCTCCTAGGTGTCTTCAAAAGCCAGCACACAGACCATTTTGAGTTATATGTATAATAACTAGAGTACCAACAAAATATTTAAAATTGGAAATACCAACTGATACCTCACAGTCCATTATATTTAATACTACTCAGAGTGGCTGATGTCTGGAGTACAGCCAATTTGAACTGCAAAACACTTTGATGCTAGGATTTTTATGACAACAGAATCGAGAGTTTTGTCTAGCTAATAAGTGCAATGATAACATTTTGAATATTAGCTGCTGAAGTAGCAATGCTTGATTTCCATGCCCAAGACTAGTCTGAATCCTGTCTAATAAAGGGCTAGTTACATTCAGCCAAGTTACACATTATTTCAGTGATTCAGTTTATTATTCCTCTTGCAATGCTGTACTTCAAGTGGCAAGTGGTTTAGAAGGTCAATGGTTGTGCCAGTTTTCAGTTCCTCCTGTAGACAGCACTAATTCTCAGTGTTAATGACGAGTCCCCCAGTACACTCATGGACTCTCATTTGGTTATGTTCCTCCCTCATCCTAGGCTGGGACCCAAACTAATCCAATTCATGTCTTTTAAACCCAAAAGACATCACAGTACAACATAAGTTTGTTTGAGTATTTTCTGTTTTAAAGGCGATCTAAGATGGTATTTGGAATGTGTTCTTTTCATTCAAACATAGAGAAGAATGTTTCTTTACAACGACCAAGGTCAGGTTTCAATCATTTTATTCTCTGTAAGAATTTGAATTTTTAGTGCGCTAAAGCACAATTTTGATGAGTGTGTTTTAAATCATAATTTTGGTTGTGGTATTTCATAGATGGGATTTTCTACTTCCTAAATGAAGGATAGTCTCATCCCGGGACAGCAGTGCCAATCACAGGTCTCTAAATATAAAACCAGCACCAAGACATGATTCACTTTTCACTTCCAGCTCCATGAGACAGATGGCAGCACTATTGCTAAAATCCATATCCTCACTGGAAAAGCTCAGACCTGGTGAACTATGGAAATCAATAATTCAATTACTTAAACAGTTATTCAGGAATTATAAAGTGCTTTTAATGAACATTTAAAAGCTTATTATCATTCTTGTGCTGAACGCTATCAGGTTGTGTTATTGCATGTGATCTATGTCACCTAGCAGGGTAAATGGGCCCATTTTACACTTACCTTACACCAGCTGACATAGATGGGTAAACAGCACCAATGGTGCGGAAGAGTCATACTGGGTATGTGGACAAAATGTTAAAAACGAAAAAAAAAAAAAAAAATTTCTAGTTTCCTACTCCAGATAGCATGCTATTTTCATGGGAGATTAAATTAATAGTCATCTCGGGGAGCAGGTGCACAACTATCCAGAAAAAAAACCCTGAGGTAGTTAGGAGCTCGCTACCTAGCTAGCCCACGGCTGGAACGCTGTCTCCTGCTTAATTTATTTGGTGGAATTTTCAGTGAAATCAGTAGTTTGACATTAGCAGACAACAGTTGACTGAAGTTGTTTTCAGTGGATTTGATATGAAATTACACAACTGTACAGAAAATACTGCTTGAAGTTCCTCGTGAAATCAATGGATAAAAATACCAAACACAAATTATAAACGACTGTAAATTATTACTGACTGCATTGCTATATGTAATATACCAAAACAAGAAGAGCTACCTGA
The DNA here is from genome assembly GCA_022829145.1 of Albula goreensis. Classification (NCBI taxonomy): domain Eukaryota; kingdom Metazoa; phylum Chordata; class Actinopteri; order Albuliformes; family Albulidae; genus Albula; species Albula goreensis. The sequence goes on from CM040750.1 coordinate 13,970,387, forward strand.
TACTAAAATAGAGTTTAACCCTTAAAAGATAATAACGAAACTCTAGAGGATAACAGAAGTATTACTATGACTGGTATCTTCACAAAAATGTGTCTTCGCAAAAATCCAAAAATACAATTATAAATATATACGTGCACACAGCATATAGCTACATCTGTTGCTACAGCATCATAGAATACCTGCTATGTTTAAACCGAAATGGCAACCTAGCATAGCCCTGATAACGAGCATCGATAAACGTAAATATTTATTTGTAAAATTGATATCCTCTCAAAAGTAACAATCTCATATCATAGACAATATATTCAGGAATAAAACACTCACATATGATGTTTCTCCAGGTCTTATACAAAGTATTGTCAGCATATTAAATTCCTCTCAGTTTTCCCCCACAAAATCGCCATTTGAAATTAATCGAACTGTATGCCGCTAAGCAATACACAGGAGACTCTAAAATCAGCTACGTTAATTTGTTCTTCCAAGCCTCTGTCAAAAATAAACAAAACTCGATACTTACCTTACCAGCAAATGGTAAAAGTACGACAGGAGTGGACTGCACCACCAGCTATATGCTTAAGTTCAATACTAAGTTCATGTGTTATCCTCACTAAACCTTTAACCCTTTCTAAGTTGAAGACTAGTGGTAACTCATAGCAGGATGATGTAGCTTGCAATGTGCCAGGTGCAGAAATGGAGCTCGTTAACTAAAAGGGCAAGGTTTCCAATAGTTTTATGAACTAAGACAATACTCACAACTTAAAATTTCCTTGTGAATTGAATTATTTGATAATGGCATGACATTTTTGAACATTTGTGATATGAGCTTGCAAGTGGCTGTACATGAATATGAATTAATCCGTTTTTTAAGCGAAGACGTGTTAAACAAGGAAACCACCTGTTTGCTAGTAACAGAAAATCGTTTTTGTTACTAATTACATGTAATAATTTTAAATAATAAAAACAAGCTAACTAGCACTTGTTTTGCTAGCTATCCGTTAGCCTTAATTTCCAAACTAGTTACTCAGCTGAAGTATGTTGAACATGGTGTCAAGTGGTTGTGCATTAATTATATAATGTCTTAAATTTGTGACTGAGATTGGTCAGGTTTTCATTTGATATATTTAATGTTATGATCTGTGTGCTTAGTTTGCTGCAATCCTATCGACTGTAGAAAGTACTTGTGTGTCCTCACTTATTTTATTTAACATGTTGAAAGCATTTTGGATTTGAGTAAAGAATTTGGATCTATAGGTAACATATTTATTGACAGTACTTATTTGTTTTCCATTGACTCTTAAAAGCTCTCCATAAAGGTTAACTGAGAATCTAAAACAGTCTATACAGGTTTTTAGTTGTTGTTCTTCCTCATTAGTTGCTCATTAGCTCTTTTCCTATCTACCTGGAATAGCTCCAGTATCCCTTTCATCCACTAGAGGACAGTAGCTGGAGGAAAAAAAATTCTCTTCAACACAGATCTGCTGTCTGCTAGAGCTTTGGGATGAAGTGCAGCACAGTTTAAGGTATTAAAGCCAGTTTACATTCTTTGAAATTAGCCAAGGGACTAAGATAAACTATGGCCTCTACCCAGACAAATATCAACACTTGTAAGTTTGTCCTAAGCAGATGCTTCAAATATGCGCAAGGAAAAATGCATGGAAATTATATTTTTAAAATTTGACTAAATTGTAAGGCATTTGCTCAGGAAGTGTATTCTCACACAACATTAAACCCATATCAGACAGTTATCTCCAAATATTGAGTATATGTCTGAGAGAACAAGACTCAGAAGAATTTGCACATAAGCAGTTGCGAGGATTATTTATTAGTTTTAGAGGAATGGATTGTGCACATGGATAAGTACAAGGGAAAAAGACAGACAGGCAGGCAGCAAAATTGAAAAGGTGAACTTTTGAGTGTTGAGTGAATAATAAGAAAGACTCAGTAATTTTTACTTCCATTATTTTAATTAAAATCTCCAGGATAGATAGCTTGAATAGGAGATTCTGTTCCTATCCATAATGAGAGGGGTATATCTCTTTGGATCATCATGAGACAAAGTTGAAATCTAGGATTGTTCAATATTATTGGCACGCTATTTCCTCATATTTCCTCATGAACAGCTTATCCATGGTGACAGTTACGGTCATCAGAGTTCAGCTGTCATGTTTTCAGTTAGCCTCCTGACACAGACATGGAACACTGATGTCATGGATGCTAACAGTGTGTGAAAAGGTGCAAAAGCATTTCTCCTCAGATAGGATGCACCCACACTCTGCAGAACTCAACGAAGCTAAAATCCAGGAATGAAAAACAAATTGTAAAATTCTACAAGAAAAACCCAGTTGCTGGTCAAAACAATAAGTGTTTCTTTGAGAGTTCAAACGTTTGTTTTTACCCTCTGAGTATGGCAAGGGGTCTGCTGTATAGATCACCCTTTTAAAGGGGGTTTCTTACCTCCTTCTCATTATGCATAACTGATTTATGATTAATGTTGATTTGAGGGGGCCATATTTTCATATTGCGCTGTGTGACGGGATGCCCTTGGCAGCAAGACCAAAAGTAAAATGAAAAATAAGTACAGATGGTATTTATTAACTCCCAATCATGCAGGTAAAGGCGGCACAAGTATCAGAAAAAATAAACATTTAAACTCAGACAAACAAAAGTAACTTTAAATCTATGTGCAGGGGGTTTCTTTATTCTTTATTATAAATTGATGGTTGTAGCCCACAGCCCCACACTCACACAGTCTTGCTTACTGCTTCTCTGGGCAGGTGCGGATGGAAGAGTGAACCCTATGCAACATAGGTTACCATTCATTATATAAAATTCCCATAATAAAGGATTGCTCCCAAATAATACATTAGGTATTCTTAATACAGACCAAACATCACACTTACTGACTCCAAGTCTACACTTACAAATGCAGGATTATTGGGAGGTATTGAGGGAACAAGAGTGTTTGACATTGTGCAGTTTAAAAAAAGATTCTTTCACGGGGCCCAGAATTCATAAATACACCAATGACTGTAATACTCTTAAGTAATTTAAAAGACTGGGAAATCTTTACGTATGGATGGTTTTCAAAAAAAATATTTGGAAATCAATACTTCATACCTGAATTAATGAAGGGAGATGCAGGCCTTACAGTTAGAACTTGGACGTTAATATAGATGAATAACGGGCCATAGATAAAAAGTCTTTAGAAAAGGCAAATGGCCATTGCCATACAATTAGCTAAGTATCCTGAAAGAAGCCTAAAATGAAGGAAGTCAAGGGTTCAGAAAATGGCATAAGTGCTTTGGTCAGACTAACCACATCTAGCATCAAGTTTCAGACCACACTGAATGTTTGAAAGGGATCTATGATGTTTACCGCAGCATTTTAAAGTAGCCAATGATGCTCAAAAAGCTGGGATTGAATGAAACATTCATTTCTTTTGGAAAAAATGATTCATTCACCTACTCAGAAGTGGTGAATTAAAATCTTTGAGATGTATTTTTATAACAGCATGAACATTATCTGGTAATTGGTTAACATTGCAATGTTTTCAGTCATCACTGGCAGGCAAAAAAGCATACAGTTAGAGAATAGTGAGGAAATTTACCCATGACTGTTGAAATCACAATTTAAATGGACATTTATGGTATGTCCTGATTTTGACATACCCCTTTTATCGCTGGTGTAAATGTGTTGTTATAACTCAAACCCAGTTGCAGGTCCAACATACAGATAGATGTCTCTCTACACTTCAGTCACGGAGAGCTTGGTACGGCACCCCAGAACAAATCAAACAAAGAAGAAGCAGAGCCTTGAGTGGTTTGTTAGAACTTGGTACCCATGAGGCTGTTTTTTGCAGACTCTTTACGTGCCAATTAGATCAGCATTAATGGCACTGCACAGTCATGACAGCTGACCTTTTTATCCAGCAGGATCATATTGCCACATTAAGGCCTCTCAGCCCTCATAATGCAGCCTGATTGGACTATCTGTTGTTTTGTGTTCTCTTTCTTCTACATCACTGCTCTGGTACTTAAGTTCATCACTTGAGATGCTAATTGTTTAAGTTTCTCATTCTCAGCAGTTTTTGATATCTCCGGAAAAGACAGGAAGATCGTGTTGGGGACCAGCTTATGATATTTTCCATTGCATTTGGTGCAATCTGAAACACACACAGAAATATGTACATTTTGAAGTATAAAGTGCATCTCTGAAGATTCCTTTTGATTTGTCTTGTCGGTCAGTCTGTCTATATCAGAGGTCCTGTAATGTATTGTCTGTAGTCGCTGAGGCTGAATTTAAGTGGTTAAGGGATAAAATTTTAGGTTGCACCTGGTCTGAACCATATTTGAATAACATTTACAACTTGTAACAAATTTACACAATGGCTTGCATACAAAACTGTTAAGCTTTATAACAATAAAGCCAAATGACATCTAGTAATGTGTACAGAGGTCTACCTATTATCATTTCATATTCAACATACTATTTTGTGATCAGATAGGGTCTCTGTGTTTATATTTCAGAGTGTTGTCTGAGACGTGTCTGTGCCTACCCTTTCAAACCTCGGCTGTTTATTTAAAGGCTAAAGTGGGATTAAAGTGGTGTACAGAACAGCTGTCAGAAAGTGTATAGCATTGAGACGTTCATGCGATTTGGTGGATTCCAATTATGTTGGCTGGCTACATGAAGACTGTATACAAATAACAATATTTTGGCATTAATGCAAGCATTGTTTTGACTTAAACACAAGTCTGTAGTGTCTAGAACCTGGTATTTCTCATGGCGCCTGATTGGTTTGTAGTGAAAGCTGTGTTTGGAGGAAACGGCTGCAGCCCATTCACAGAAACGTCCACGATGCCACAGTAATATCGCTTTCCCTGCTGAAGAGTCCATTTCAAAACCAAGGAAAACTGTTCTTATTCTACCCCTCTTGTGTTGCCATGTTTGTGGGGAATTACAGTTTGAAAAAGATAACAGATCATTACAGTCATATATTCACCATTTGGTAACATTTATTTCCAGAACATTTGGTGCAATGGTGATAACAGCATAAAGTTGATTACTCAAATATCATTTGTTTTTATGATATTTTTACGGGCAAAAGGCACTTTGATACTTCAGCACAGATTCAAAATAAAACTCAGTGATGTAGAATAATTACACGATTAAATGACTGTTTAAAGGAAGCCATTGCATGTACATGTTACACTAGGATTAAAAACATCTCCGTGAATATTCAATACTCAATACTTCAATACATTAATTATAACTATGACAGTAAACTTCTGACTTTTCCAGAAGACAAACCAAGGAAGGTCTTTGGTTGGACTAGCACATAAAAATCAGCTGTGTTCCATGTGCCTTTTTTCAACACCTTCTCTTTGTTGAACAAAAAGAACAAAAATTGCATGAATGTCATTTGCATTCCACTTATCAATGGAAGCCTGATATTTGAAAATACTACAGTATAAACTAATATTTTAAAATATCAAGTTTCCATTGCTAAGTGGAATGCAAATGACATTCATGTCATTTTTGTTCTTTTTTTCAGAGAGTGAGAATTTAATGTAAAGACAGAAAATTTCTCTGCCCTTATTCAGACATTTTTAAACTGCACCCTGACTTCGCTGGGAGGCCGTTAAATCTGCGAACAAGTATATTGGGGCAGAAGCGGTTGTTGGGGAGTCAAACCAGTTTGATTAAAATGAAAAACTGTTTATCAAAAACTGTCCAGTTTGATTTTAACAGTGTTATATCCAACCCTTTATAAGCTGGTCCCCCTGCAAAGACAAGTACTTTAAATACATACTTTCCACTGTTCATCATCAAGGGTCTGGAAGTTGAAAATGGAAGCATCCGAAGACTGGGAGGAACCCTTTGTTGGCTAATTTGTTTTCTTTTAAACCTGTTATCTCAAAAGTGTCCCTGCTGCTACAATAACAAATTGAAACAATGAGTAAACAGAAAGAAAACCAAAAAAGTTAAATATAGACTAATGCTAACCACACTGAAATGCGTTGCAGATTATTTCAAGCACTGGCGGATTCTCTTGTTCTTTTTAGCCTCCCTCATCCTCTGTGGAGTTTAAATAAACACTATAGTATTTATTGCCAGACAGAGCGTTGCTGTTGAATTATGGGTCTCTTACAGTATACAGTCGGTGATGTCACTTTGAGTGAGAATTTTCCAACCATTGCTCTAAATGGCTATTTTGCAGGACCACAGATCATCTAGGACACTGCACACAAGTATCTTTCTACACAAGTAATAATTTTAGATAAATATTTGCACTGGTAACATTAAGCAGATGTGGTAGCTGTCAAAGGCACAGGCCACCATAATTGGCTGAGCACTTGTTTCTTTCCAGCTTTGAAACAGTTGCATGAAGTACATGAACCGCGAACTATACATAAATGGGCTTTTAAACTGCTTTACACTCGTCAATGTCAATGCGTATGACCACTCAATGACTTGAGAGAACTTGCTTTTTGCAAATAATGAGAAATACACTTGAACACAAGTCTAATCTTTACATTTGTAATTCATGTACATGTAAAACTCTTCAGAATACTTTTGCTTTCATATAGGCCTCGATTAATTGGTATTGAGAGATGTCTTCGCACATTGATAAACATGGAAGCTTGGCTCAGATCGCTAGCATACGTAAGAAAATACGGATGTGTGCTGGCTATCAGTTTACCTTATTATAATAATGATGTGAAGCAGCCACCCGAAATTATGGTATTATGAATCCCATGCTTAAATGTATATTTACAGCTTTTTGACATTTTGTATTCATAAAAATCTACTTCCCTTTAGACTGCTGAAAAGTGTCTGGGACTGTATGCAGTGATATCAGTATCACAAACAGCTCTCTTGCTTCTGGCACTGTTCTGTCTTAATTTATGTCTTTGGTCAGTCAGCCTCCTTATAAGGACATTTAACATAAAAACCACTGTTTTCTATAAGAGCTAACAGTCCTAGCACCCTTACTGTTCATGTCTCTTTGTGATTTGTCAGAATTTTGTGAGCTGAAGGATGATACATCTGTCTTATGCCTATGTGGTTGTGTTCATTAGCACATATGGTTTTCTCATAGCTGAAATGGTAGGGGTTGATAGTAACAAATGTTACATTTAAATAAAAATATTCATCAGCTAAACAAACTTAGTTGACCAGAATTTAACCAGCTACATTGTATTTATTAATTTACTTACTTATGGCGGTCCATTAGTTCTGAAGATGATGTTATTCCCTGCTGGTCTCTGGATTTGTGTGGCTGCTGCCATTGTGCCATTGTATGTTGATGCAAATCCCGATGGTGGATCCGCATGTGGCCCCAGCTGAGACACGTCACAGCTGTGGGTGGCTGGTGATGAGCATGTAGGCACCAGCGCCATATCGATGGGTTTAAAGTTGTGCGAGTTGTAAGCCGAGCTCCAAAACTGCTGGTTTTCAGGTGCCAAAGCTCAATGGCATAGCTTTGAAGGTTCCCTTTGGCCGGTCCATTCCGTTAGCTAGTGGGTCTCCTGCTCATCTCATAGAGGTCAGAGTCGGTGGGATTAGTGCATTGATGTAACAGTACTGTGTCAAATAGTAACTCTGGATAAAATATAATATATTTTATGGCAAAAATAGCAGATATGTAGACAGCTAGAGAGATAAATTGATAAAAAGTAGATTCAGTCATTCAGGCCACATCAAGTCATCTTCTGGATCCAAGGTTCTTCTTCTTAATAACTTCTTGGCCACTCGCACATGTCAATCCAGGCTCTCAGTCTCTGAAAATGCACGGATTTCTCTCTTATTTCTTATATCATTGTACGCATAAGTTACAACATCTTGACAGAACAGTTTTTGACCTGTTGCGAGCATTTTAAATATGTGCAGATACCAAAATCAAGACCCATTCCACTCAATATCCAGGCTTGCCGTTAGTGTACCGGTATTTCTCCCTTCAATGGTAAATGTGTTTGAGCTTTGCTCCACCCAGTTTAGATGTGGCATTGCACCCACCTACTCTGCTATCCGTGACCTGGCCTAATGACCTCCTGTCACATCCACCTACTCTGCTACCCGTGAACTGGCTTCCTTATCTCAAGCAACCCCTTCTTTAGCTGTCCTTTAATCTGCAACAGCTTCCTCGGCTACACCGACCTCTGCAGTCTCGGTGGTGCCCATGTCTGCTCCCTCCATTAGCATCACTCTTCTAAACAGTTGACATACAACCACGCCCAAAAGGACTATGAAAGGGAGCAGAAGAGAAATACTTTGCTATATTGTGCCATGAGATATTGCATTTATTGGTGTAAATGGGTGCTATGACAAGTTGCACTTCAAGATAAATTACTTTAAAAATTGTGTCCTATGTGCAGCAATCACTGCAAGTAATTACCAAAGAGAAGACTGTCTTTGATTGGACAAAGTTAGAGTGAGACTGGGGTGTGTTCAAGATGAGAAATTACCTTCTGTGTTTTGTTGTTCACAACCCAAACATTACTCTGATTATTACATTTATTTTCAGCCATATTTCATTGCTAATGCTTAGCTGGTGAAACTAGAAGCAGCAAGAGGCAATTCAACCAAGCTGTCATTGTAACTGTTACACAGTCACCCCATTAGCCAGATTTATCTGCACTCTTCCATTGAAATTGAGTCTGCACTGGCTAAGCACATTGCTTGTATGGAATTACATCCCATTTTGCATGAGAAACTACTCCCATTTGTTGTACTCAGTTCAAATGGGTGGGCTACCTCAGGTTCAAAATGTGAAATTCATGGAAAGGTGGCTCGTTTGTACCCCTGAAATAAACAACTGTCCATGAGTATTTATGGGTGTTGCAAGGGCTAAGGCTAAGGTGACAACAGAGGAATGACTGGATTCATTAGGGAGACTCCTCTGGGTTTTCCACAATAACACTCGCCACTGACTGCAAGCAATTACGAGAAGCTCAGAAAGAAAACACAAAACAGTGTTTCACAAACCCTTTGGATTATGTGAATGGTTAAGCATGCCCTTTGGGCTTTGTAACGTCCAGGGCATATTCCAGCAATTTATAGAAAGGGTTCTGATGAATGGTAGATATCATTGAAATCTAATCTGAGTCCAAGGTGCTCATTTTAGGCATCCTTGATGCAGTTTCTACCATCAGGAAGGTAGTTGTAATACTGCCCAAATACATTAATTTCAAACCTGTACAGCTGGCTCCAATATATACCAAGATGCTAATATAATAGCATGTCAGTAGCAATAAAGCATCTTTAAACACAAGCTATGTGGGTGAAATGTCTGTGTATGCATGGGTTATGTGACAGGGGTGATCAGGGTGTGCCATAAAGCTCCTAGCAACCACAATGTATTTTGGGTGTTGGATTCCTAGAAACAAGGATAGCCAAGAGGCATTGTCTGCTTTCATTGAAACAGCACAAATTGGCAGCAAAGTCAATGCAATTGACTTAGATCGATGTGGACAGGACAAGTTTGCGCTAAGTGTGAGTCAAATTGCAATTGAGACACTTAAAATTATGTTTACAATTTACGTTCATTTCTTATCTCTGTGCTCCCTTAATGTTAGCATGAAATCACCAACAGTGATTTTGTACAGCAATTTTTAAAGACCATATTTTTGTAAAAACAAAAACAAAAAAAAAAGCCATTTGCTGCCTGCCCATGAGCCTTTGATTAACCTGGCCATTTGTTTTCAGTGACCCTCTCATTTGTGGCCAGCTCATTGCTATCTTATTTCCCTTTTTTAATTTTTATTTCACATTTCCCAACTGAATGTATGCCATTAAGCCACATTACGCTCTTGTTTTCTGCAGATTTAGGCACCTATTCATTTGACCATTTGAATGAGGACTTACTTGCTAGTAATCATAGCTAAGAATATATGTACAACATACCATAATAAAAAGCAATGTACTGTCAAGTTGACATTAAAAACCCAGCTCTAAAACCTTGATGTGATTTAAATTCCAGGTTGAGTAAACACTGCTATACTGCTTCCAGCGTAAATGGATACCGTGGATAAAAATGTACATTATGGATGTGTGAAAATGCACCGTAGGGGGGAAACTGCTATAACAATAAGTGTTATTAAAATGGGTGATGTACTGGTCCTTACTGTGCAAAAGAGTTATAAATATGTGTTGTATCTGGGCAGATGCACTATCAACACTCAATTATCATTTATCACTCCCCGATGACATTCTATTCACCTCCAAAATGAAACATTCTTATACTTATCTTAGTTGGCAGGGTTTCACTCCTTGGTCGTGTTGAAGTATGATAAGATATTATCTTGTTGTTTTGTTATTTTATGACCTTCTTGCTGCTCTCGTGCTCCACGTTCTTGTGCGCAAGCTCGGTGTGTGAATTATTAAAGTGAGTACTTCCTGGCAGACAAACCACTGGAAACAGTGGGTTACCTAAGTGGTCCTCTCCAGTAGAAAGACGTGTAATGCTGTTGACTGGAACCTAATGATGTTAGTGACAGCAGAAGTCCAAAACTTACTACCACACTACCAAAGCTCTCAACCCTCAGCCCCCTCCATCCCCAATGCACATGCCCTCCCCTGTACCAGCTGTTTCTGCTTGCTTACCATTCCTGACCTCACAGACATTGGGGTATTTTAGGCAAGGCTGTTTCAGCTCATTAAAGATGCACTACACATACACAGCACCCCCTCTTTTTCTGCCAAGGCCAAAAGAAGCATGCAGACATTGTAGATGAAAAGAGAAAAAAGAGAAACTGGAGGGGAGAAAAGAAACTTGGGGGGTTAAGTATGGTTCATGAAATGATTTAGCTGTTTTATTTATTAATTTTTATTATTATTATGACCGGTGATGTGTGCTCACCACAAGGACTTCAAAATCCAAAAGAAGGCTAGAGGCAAATCGGATTAGGTGGTGGACAGTGTGGAGGCACGCGGCATCCAGGCACGCGTTTATGGTCATAAATAACATAATTTAAGACTGGCATCTGAGAGACTGCAGTTGTTGTTTTGGAAGGTGAATGGCTTTCGAATGGCTAATAATAACATCTCTTTTACCACTAGTGGCCTTAACGCGCAGAATCAAGAGAAAGAAAACAAGAAATGTAGCTCAAGTTTTATTAAGTGATTCTACGACTGATTTTTGTATGTGACGCGTTTATTGCGAAATAAATTTTGTATTGCAAATTATGGCCATATTATATTATAATGCCCATTTTATTTATTCATTGGTTATTTGAATGAGGACGTTTTGAATGAAGAAGTCAAACAAAACGTTTTTCAGCAATTTCTTTCACATTTTTATTTCTTGAACATTCTTTTTGGAGTGGTTATTCTCTCAAATCAAATGAATTTGCCTCGCTTGGGACCATAAGTCAGCGGTTTACTTAACTAGGAAGGATGGTGCGGTTCACGCTCAATCACGCAGTGTTGCTGCGCTGTCATCCAAGTGGGTTGAGCATCTGAGATGGAGAGACAGGCTGTCTGTATATAGTTGGACGAAGTCTTGCACTCGCTTGTTACACCATGTCTGTTGCAACCGAGGAGCAAAGTTTGGAAGAGAGGCCGAAATGCATTCGGTTGTTGTCGATTCTGTTTCCTCTCTGTTGCCTTATAGTGTTACTCGTTGGATATGCTGCCCTAGGGGCTGTAATATTCGAGCAAATAGAAGGTGGCGATGCCATTGTTCACAATAACACCAAGGAATACAGAGCGTTTTTAGAAGAGCTCGTGGATAAAGTTCATAATGCTTCTGTAAAGAATGGTAAGCATGATTTAAAGTTACAAATATTCATGTATAGTTAACAAACGTCAAATGTATAGCCTTATATTTGCCTGTAGATATTGAACATACTTGAGGAAACATAGGCTGTTTGCAGTGAGTTAACACCACAAGTGGATATTGCTACCAGTTTTTGCGCTCGAATTATTCGCTGTTGACATAATATATACGACACACAGACACACATAGCTTGTCTATTTGATGCAATTAATTGTTTACTTTAATTTCAGATGATCTGGAGACTTTATTGGAAGACCTACATATTACCCAACAGAAGTTTCAGACTTCATGGCTTCAAAGCCCAAGTAACTGGACCTTCTTTGGATCGATGTTTTTCTGTTGTACAGTATTTACAACAGTAGGTAAGTTTTAATTTCTGAACGTAACTGTACGTACGTGCATACACGTGGATGCATAATAATTTCGTAACATTATAAATATTATCACCAACAGGTGTAATGTCTAATGCGAATTCATCCTCAGCATCACTTGGGGTACGGTGATGTTGAGAAGTGAAATAGTAATTTCGTTATCTTTTATTTCTAACGAAAAACATCCTTTGATATGGTATTAAACACACCAAGTATTGAGTCACACTGAATTCTGTCATGATTAGTTTCTATAACAAAGCATTACAGGCTACTAAATTGTCTTTTACCCAAGCCTCGTGGGCCCTATTTATAGTTTCCTTCGTGAAGAATGGGTCAGTACACACCTGTTACGGTCTATTCAGCATACAACCATACCCAAATTGTCTGGTATATTTTCATGTCATCCTCAGAAATGTGAAATACTAATACTGCAGAAACACATAGCTCTTCTCAAACGCATGTTGTTTCTGTCATCACTGTTAAACCAGGATCTCAACACGCCCATAGCCTACTCATGCGGGCTGAAGCAATCGGTTGAATCAAGGCTCTTAAAGCCAGAGGAGCGTGTTATTCGTGATGTCGCTGGACAGACTTGAATGTCTTATTTTGTGATAAGCAGAGTTGAATGAGGCGGTTACATTATGCTTGTAGTGGATATAAAATATCGATTTATCGCTCGTTCCTTCTGGGAATCTATGGGCAGAAGGTCAACAGCACGAGGATTATGAATGGTTGTTGAGATTAAGTATATCAGTTATCTGCTGGGCATGAAACTTAAAAATCTGAATTGTCAATCACTGGCAAGCCCGTTGCCTAAACAATTGTTGTATTTTTGCCGTCTTTGAGTATGAAACGTATTCATTTTTGATTTTCAGGGTTATACATTTATGGTTTTAGGTTTTAGTTTTAAGTTCATTGCGTTAAGGAGATTCCACGCAATGAATGCTAGTCTGTACATGCTGCTTATTCTGTAAAAATACGTCTGTAAAAAATGTCAGGATCTCAACGGAGGAAAAACATTGATTACTCCACATTTCAGACACAGGTCAACTGTCTTGCCGTTATTTCTCATTCTGATTATATTATAGAGGCAGGTTTAAAAGCAGGACCTGTGGTGAAATATTTAGGAATATCACAAATGTATGTAAAATGGGAATCGAATTCTATCATAAAAGCAAGTATTGCTTGCAGTTTATAATTAGTAAATAAGGAGGATATAGATCATAGAGATGGTAACCACCAAATCTCTATACATATATACTGAATTTGTACTAAAATTTGTACTAAAAAAGGTTTACGGTGAAATAATCATATGATTATTTACTAAGGCATCTCTAAGGGTGTAAACACTAAGGGTATAAACAATCAAATTATATAACAGAGTAATAGTATTCTCATGACCATTATCATTTGAATGAACATAGCATACATGTCAATGGCATAGAAAGTAGGAGGAATCACTTATGATGTAAATGAGAGGGGAGGGGGAAGAGAACAGAGTCATTTTGTTTTTTATTTGGACAGTAATTATTATTTTTCTTGCTGTGAGGTTCCAGATCCATGCTTAGATGTCCCAGAACAGCAGCAGTCCAAATCTGAGAGGTAAAAGAATAGGATCCACCAAAAATTAAGTACCACTTAATTTGCTTCACACACACTGCTTCACAGATTTGACCAACTATGGCTTTGTACTTGCTGCAAAGTGCTTTAGATTTGCAGTTGGAGGGGGGAGGGGTCGTCATAATGACTCCATTGCTGTTTCTATGGACTGAGTCCTTTCATACTGTACATATGAATGCCCAGCTTACTTCATCATAGTCCTGTCAAATTGTGAGCAACTTTCTGAGTTTAGGTGTGATGACTTAACGAATGGTAAGTTACTAATACACTGACTGTTTTAATCAGGTTTGCACAATGGTATACCTCAGTTTCCTGTGGAAGGACTGACCTGTTCAAAGTAGTAAGAATCTCTGTAGTTGGATTCATTGAGAGAACGTCATACAGAAGTGTCCCATGGCTCTGATGAAGAAAGGCCTCAGTGAGGTTAGCAGTGTGGCTACAATAACCCCTCTGCTGTCATAGCCACTCCATTTCCTGTGCTGGCTCTAATTGCACAGGGCAATTAACAGAACATGGGAGAGGGGCAATGGGGAAAACCAAAATGTGCAATCAAGCCCAGACACCCTGGACTGGCTTGTTTGTGGAAAGACGGCTTGTCATCTGCTGAAATATTGTCAGTCCTTGTTCAGATGTCATGGCACAACCCACACACAATGGTCATGTCTTTATGAATATGAACAAAGGAGGACCAAATCTTTGAGCGTGTGCTTTGGTTATTCCTGCTGCAGGGAACACAGAGCAAATATACAGAGCGATATTGGCAATGATTGTGTGCATATCTGGCATACTCTGCCAGACTCAAATGTTTGTTTTCCGGTTCACTATCACTGATATGTGAATAAATCCATGCCATCTGGGAAAGAGTAGCAAAGCATACGTCCTGTTTGATCTTTTAATAGTAGGTCATATGTTTCAATAAAATACAGCTAAATTTTCATAACAGAATAGTACCATTATTCTGTGAGAGAATGGAATCTCTTAAAACTGTTTTTTTTCAAACAAAAAATTGTATTCCAAAAACCTGGTGAGTGTCTGCCATTGACAGTGAGTGATAAGAGGCGTGGCCTTTTCTTCCAGTCATGCAGTTTCATTGGTGTTTTGCTTTTGCCTAGCTATAGTAGACAATAAGAAGTTCATTTTTTAGCTGTGGAGAATGAATCCTGCTACCAGAGGTGGTATTACTTGTACAGCACAGGTAAATGCTCAACTTTTTCTGAATTAATTTCTAGCTAGTTCCTTTGCTAACAAATAACCTAATGAGTATTCATAGTAATTTAGTTTGCTTGCTTACAGATCCATTGCTAGGTGAACTTACTGAGCTGTCAGTATCAAGTATCAGTCACATTCATTCAGCAATACAAAGCTAAACACCAGCAGTAACATTCAAATACATGTAGCTGCCGACTACGGGCATGCTGGAGTTGAGGTTCAAAACTAAGCTATCGTACAGCTAACTCCTCAACCTCTTTGCTGTTGTTTTTCTTGTTGCAGTACAACCAATGGCTTAGGCAATGGCACAGGCTAGCAACCTTTTAACTAACTGGTATCATGTGCATGAGGCATCGCTAACCTGTTAGCAAGGTAGATCTGGGGGAAATGTCCTTCTGGGCTGAACTCTTTGTTCTGCCTTTCCAAATACAGACAATATTACTCAGAGTTGTCAAGTTGCGCTCCTCCTGGAATGAAGTTGTGCAGTCCTATGGACCTTTAATGGTCAAACAAGATCCCTTACTATTTATGTATGTTAGGAACCTGGTGCTCAGTAACCTGTAGGTCTTATTTACATTAGACTGTCGATGTTATATTCTTGCCAAATAGGGAGTCAGAAATAAAACTAAACAAATGTATGTAAGGATAATCTTGGTGGTTTGATGCCCTAGAAGTATATTTGGTCAGCTTGGTAGCTTGACTCTCTAAAGCAGTCACTAAAGAAAATGGCATGGATCACAGTGCATTCTTATCTGTCCTCTCTAACTGACAGAGGCTGCAGCAGTGAGGAGATGGACCAATGAACATGACCGGGCTCATAATTATGGCTCCCATTGGTTAAGACAAAGAAGTGTGGGATCAGCTGAATCTGGGAATGTTTGAATTATGAACATTTTTGGCATGGGTAGATATACCAAGAGGTCAATGCAGTAGACAAGATTTGCCCCGGCAAATTCAGCTTACTCTTTCACTAAAAAAGAAAGTATGTGGCTTTAATATTATTTCACCACTTGGTTACAGCTTACCCAGTGGAACACGGTTTGGTTGATAGCAAAAAAGACAGCAATATGTCTGGAAGTCACTTGAGAAACACATTACACTACTTTGAGTACCCCATCGACCTACTGTACCCTTCAACCCACCAAAACCGCATCATCTGATCAGACCAAAGAAAATTCCCTCACCACAACACAGCCCAAAAGCCCACATGCTTTTCCAAGTTTTCAAGATACTTTGATGCAGAATAGTGAATTATTAGTCCCTAAAATCCAAAGAGTAGCATTAAGTCTATAGCACAAATGTAACACTGCAAATACATATTTTTTCTTAGTTGTAAACAATGAGTTGTGTCTGCACAAATTGAAGTTATATGCTTGATCATAAGTACATATCAATATTACTTATTTACAGATATTGTAGGATTAATTACCAGAGCCAGTGTGTAGTACAAGTTTGCTACTTTTCTTATGATTTCAAAGATGTTTTACTCATTTACTAAACTGTGAATATAAATACATGAATAAATACCAAAGCACAAGTTCATACTCCACGAGTGCAGGGATTATTTGGTAATATCTTAGCTTCACTTATTTCTTTACAAGTTCACAAATCATTTTGATGCAAGCACAGATTCGACACATCAAATGTGTAGTTTTATTCAAAAATACAAATTCAGAGCAGAGTTCTCAAGTGTGCAAAATGTATGATACTAATTCACCTTTGTATAAAATGGAATGGAAAGACAATCTGCCCATGCAGATCAGTGGTGGGGAGTGCCAGGCTGTAGGAGACAAGTTACTGCTTATCACAGATGCCTTCTATTTAGCAGCAGATCATGGACAGGAACAGGTGATTTGATTTCCCGTCCAACTAATGATGTCATACAGATAATTAGAGTCTGAGCTGGAATGAGGACCAGACATACACTTGGCACCCCTAGGGACTGGGCTTAGATGATGTGCTTTCATTCCTAATCTGTAAAGGAGGTTGTTTGAAGATGGACAGAAGAATTGCATAGTGATGATATGAATTGTAATGTAGGCTAGGATTGGAGGTTCCTTGGTGTAGCTTTAAAGTGAACACTAGTTCAGAGGAGGTTACTAGGGAAATATGAGATGGCTTCAGGTCAACATGCCTGGTAATGCTGACTAGGGCTGGGTGATATTGCACCGTGGCATATCGAATAGGGTTTTTGAGCACAGCAACATATCTCCGGCATGCAATCATCTTTCTGCCTGTTGTTTTTCCTTTATCTTACCTGATACTGTAGCTTAATCATACCTGATAGAATAATACCTGATACAACTCCACCTGCTCAGACGCCGTGAGAATTGCTGCCAGGAGAAAAAATATAACAACATGGAAAGCCTTTCAGTGTGCGTTAGTGGACAGCTCTCTGAGTCAGCAACACCTCTCAACCAGCCCACATCTCCAGATTTTCATAGTTTTTCTTTGAAATTTTATTGACTTCAAAACCATTTTAAATAACAAAACACAAATCCACAGCAGTAAACTCAAATCTGGCTTGATGCCCATTTCCTGCTAGCCACCCAGTTCATCTATTTTAATGTAGATTATTCAGTGCTCATGCAGTAATGGCTTTTGTATGCCTTCCTTGAAAGGCTTGGTGCAACACCAGCATTGTGCTGGTATCGATCTGGGAAATAATTAAAATGAAAGGAAAACAACTTAGTATGTAACAGTACAGTCATTTAGCAGACAGTTTCACCCAGAGCTGCTTACAATGTGGGAATACAAATATGCATTCATCTTATTAGTATGAGCAATAGTGCCAGACCTGGCTAACAGCATTTCCAGCAAGAGTGAATCACTGAAGCAATATCGCAAGTTAGCTGTGCTAATCTGAGCTAAAGTATAACTACTGAATAGTGGTGGGCATAGAAGCAGTGGAAATAAATGCTAAGGTATGGAATTGTCTATACCATTTCAACTGGTTTAGCATTACTTCTGTGTTTTTAAAATATCATCACAGCCATAATTGCAAGCTACCACATAACGCAGTGAAACGTGTGCTGCCTTTAAAAAATGAATTTGTGTAGGAAAATGACATTGGAGTAGGCCATTGGTTCGCAAAGTTTTTGTCTGTGCCTGTATTGCATGAAGATGATTTGCATTGGGTATGTAATGTTCATCTTCATTCAAAAATGACTTCCTGGGATTCAATTAAGCTTTCGAAACAAAACATTGCCCACTGATGAAATTGTAATTTAGCTGGTCAAAACTTTTTACATACATATGTTCAGTATATTAGGTGAATGGTAAAATTATTTTACCAATACCAGTTATTTTCATTTTTCCCCAAACACAAGGGACCGTATTGTACCAGTTGGATTAGCTGTATCACAGAGTCAGTCAATTATCTTTTTTAGAGATGCAGCTAATGTTGTTTGTGGTTTAAAATATATTCAAATCTTACAGCAAAATGTATAGAATGTCAGTCTAACCCAAACAGTATTAGCTAATGATATAGCAGGGAAAACAGGTTCTGTAGCTTCCAGTGATTCTCATTTAAACAAGTATGAATAGATATGATTGTGCTGTCCTCCTGAAAAAACCTAAATGTTAAAAGCATAATGTGGTTCCATTTTATGACTGGTAATATATTAAGCCAGTGACTGTCAGCTGTGGTCAAAAGAGTTTCTTGTGTGCTGTCCACAAACATCATTTGGTGATCAATAGGAAATGGGAGTGGCAACAAACAAGACTGGTTTGAGTTACTTACTTTGATTTAAAAATAGATATCAGCAGGATTCTATAGTATTTTATCAATTCATTTTTAAGATCAGCTTCTGAATCCTTTTGCTTTGATCCTGATTTTCAATACTGTTTTCTTTATTTATTCCTGTCCATTTCATCCCATAATATTCTGGGTTGTTTTGCAATTCAATGATAAGAAAGGTTAGAACAAACAAAGGGGATGTTGTCTTCTATGTTAAAGAAGATCAGAGTATGAAGGATCTTGTAAGAACTGTCTCTCCTCGTCCTATTGATGATGAGTAACCATTGCTTATATCATATGTAATAGATTTTGGCAAGTCAATATGGCCTTCTTAAATTATAGCATTTTAATGTTAAATGAACAAAACTGAATCAGAGAGGACCTTTCGATTGTAAAAATGTGTAGCCAGATTATAGTTGCCCCATTGATCAGAAGAGTGATGGACAATTTTTAATGAGGTATACCCTTCTATGCTCTATGCACTACCTCATGTGAAAAGTAAGTTTAAGTAGCTCTGTGGCTACAGAAGTTAATGTGCTGATATCGCACCGATCAATACCTATTTGATTTTAGCATAGCTAAGACATCCCACCATGGGTGAGCCTTTTCTGTGTGGAGCCTGCATTTCCCCCCTGTGTCTAAGTGGGTTTTCTCCCATGATTAAGTGTTGTGTCTGGCCCTTTGATGGACTGGTGACCTGTCCAGAGTGCATCCCAGACTTTTGCCCAACGTATACTGGGATAAGTTCCAGCCCCAGCGAGACCCTAGATAAGATGATGCAGGTAGAGATTATGCATGGCCAAGACATAGGAATGACTGTACTCAAGTTTTTAATGGCTGTTATTGGGCTATCTGCATTTTTACTTTGTCTGAAATATTTTGCACTGTTGGAATCTACATATGAAACCATGCATGAAACGCACGTATTAAGCCCAACCAAACAAGAAAATAGATCAACAGCCCATCGAAGATGTTGAATAGGAAACTCCCAGGAAGAATTCATATCTGACTCAGGTCAAGTCAGTGCTTCATCAATTAAATTTAATGTGGTCTGAGGTTTTACAGCTGTGCCTGATTGCTACTGAGTATGTGACCTTGAGACAAGCCTATCTGTATAATGTGGGCGTTAATGAGGAAAGTACAGGCCTATTGACAAGCCTATCTGTAATGTGGGCGATCCCTCCTTTTTCAGAATGGATGATAGAGCACACAGGAACAATTATGTCAATTCCCCAGGAAAACAATGTTGATTTGCCTGAACCATTCTAATAAATCTAATAAATAAAATGGTGGTACTACTTGGTGATTATTCAAGTATCTTTGTAAAAAGGAAGGTGAATCTGAGGGAAATACTGGGAAAATGCTGTTTTCTTTTTAAACATGTTTTTCGACTCATTTCCCCCCAAATTTGAATTACCATCTGTCCCTCTTGTAAAAACACTGTACCATCTTCATTGGAGGCAGAGTAGCTGTGGTACATGAACTCCTCAGTTGAATCCAGGAATTTATTTTACATCTATTGTTTACATCTCAATTGATTTTACATCTATTTTACATACTTCTACTCTACAAACAACTACAGCAGAGAGCTAGATCCAACTGGAAGAACTGGGTTTCTCTTTGACAACAGCTTGGAATGAAGAGAAGAACTGATACAGTCCATATGTCTACAGTCCACAGTGATACATGCTATAGTCCACAGTATAACTTATACCACCCTATTCCTGGCAGTATAGGGCCTTTCATGTGTTTCTTAGCCCCTAGTGATGTAGCTGAGAAGTGTGTGTGAATGGCCTGGAAGCTGGAAATTTCACTGATTAATTAAAATACATTCTACTGTGTGTAACTCTTACCTAATGAGTAAAACATGGGTATGAGCAGGTGTTGATCTTTGTAGTGGCATCTTACTAAGTGGTGTAAAAACAAAAAGAAGAAAAAAATCTGGGCTTTGCCACTGAACACATCATGAACAATAATGGGTTTGGACTGTGTTCATACCGAATAGCACGATGGATTTTTTTAAAATTTAGCTAAGCAAACTCTCTGACCCACATAATATGGAAACAAAGGGAAATGTGAATAAAATGTGATTGACCTACAGTAGATGGTCTTGGTAAAATTCCTACAAAATACAGTGCATATATCAGTGGAAATGATATTTAGAAGAATATGGTGGTCATTTGTGTGTGATGGGGCACATGATGTATAGGGAAGTACTGCAGTGTGAAAGTACATTAGGAAGTCTGCTGAAGTCTGATATATGATATATGATAATGGTTTCCTCTAACCCTGATAAGGTCAGAAGAAACCCGCAAATTGTAGGCACTAAATGGGGAAGCCTCGAAGCCCAAGAAAGCCTTTTAAAAGCAGACAGCCCTCCATACCAGTGCAGATGAAGTCTGAAGCTGGGGCATCTCCAAGTCATAATTCAATTACTTAAATCATAAACACTTACATTTTAGGGGCTATGTGGTAATTACTATTATTATCACTCTGATGTCTCTTAAAAATCCTGATAGACAGTTTGGTTCATCTCAGCTTTGGTGCTGATACTGAAACGATAGCACTAGCGACCAGGTGCTAATACAATGCACCAGCTCTCTCATTTAGTTTCTGAGAGCAAACTTGCTTTGTCTCATCACGACCATCATTATCTGCATATTCTATCACTTATATACATCATCCCCCTGGGGTCTTATCAATGCTTTGTGATGCAAATGCAGTCGCTGTAATGTGGGCGCTTTTTAAAGCTTTCATGATAAGCTTCGAGAGGTAACGTTGTCCATAATCCAGCAGTCCCTGGGTGATAGGGATGTCTGGATGGTGAAAGAAAACATGGGATTGATTAAATAACTGACAGAAAGCAGCAGGGGAGCCTATGACATCACACAGAAAACACTCTGGCTGCTGTAATAGTTCGTGCTAATATGACCTCATTCCCTCCCGTCCTTTGTAATTTAGCGCTGCTAACGAGCTTTTTAAAGCAGCCTTCTCCTATGCTCATGAAACACAGGTGCTGAAGCACCAGCTGAAGTTTTCACCACACAAAGTAGGCCAGCAGATCAATTATCATCGAGAAATACGTATCAGCTACTAATATATGATTAGTAAGTGAAACAAAGACAAAAGGGTATGTTCAGGCTACTCTGAAAGGCTGATCCAGCAAATTGCAAGATAATTAGGTGCTTTTACCTGTCATTGTTGATAGTGCTGTTAATATAGATGCTTTACTGATAATGATGCATGCTTACTTAGCAGAATGTTTTTGAACAGCAAGTCTACACTAACATTCAAGTTCCAGTTTGTTGTTTGTTGAGGTATGTCTGGATTAGATTCTAGTATTTTCAATGTTTGAAAATCACCAACAGATGGCACTGTAGTCTCTAATACACTCCAACTCTGCACTTGCTGTGCCTGCTGGATCACAAAGATTGCATTCAGGTTTTCGTAGTTATTTTAAAAAACATATTATGCATTATTATATTGCTTTTTGTCTTAATCCAAATCAAACCTTGATTAAACGTTGAACCTGGTTGGCAATGGCCCAACTGGCCTGTTCTCTTCATAATATGTTCTTATATGCCAAATATTTTTGAAAGTGAAACTATGTCTTTTTGCTCCTCTGTAGTTTAAGGTGAACCCATAGAGCTTTGCTTTCACCAGCTGAACTGCAAGCAACAAGATTGGTCTAACTCAGCATGCTGTCTCTCATTTCCTGGAGTAGTTGATAAAAAATGGACAGGAAATGGACCCACAAAAAAGAAGTACAAAACTCAGAGGTAACCTCAATCTCTCCCTCCCCTGTGTCTCCAGGTTATGGACAAATTTACCCTGTTACCTTCGCTGGCAAGTTGGTGTGTATCCTCTACTCCATGGTGGGGATCCCTTTGATGCTTCTGGTCATCACAGATGTGGGGGACATCCTGGCCATACTGGTCTCAAAAGGCTACCGCCACCTGCACAAGCTTTGCCGTCTACCTTCCTACTGCAGCTGGTCCTTCCCAAGGTGTCGAGAGAAGCCGCAAGAGGACGGTGTTTTTCAACACGGGGCCTACACCTTCAACCAGGACGTGGTCATCCGGGCGCCCATGGACATCAAGCAGGTGCTGCGCAAACAGGCTTCGGTGAAGCGCAAGTCCATTCATCTGCGCAACGCTGAGATCTTCAACCGCATCGTCGCCCGCGAGAGGAACTTTGCCCGGGAAATGTTCAGGCAGGGTGGAACCACCCTCTCGCGGAGTTTTTCCTGCCCGGAGCTCAACCAGAAACAGCCCCAGAGGGGTCTCTGGGACCTCTGTACCGGAGAAGAGCTGGACAAGCTGGATGTACCCCTCCTGCTTATTCTGGTGCTGGTCTTCGCCTACATCTTCTTCGGCGGGCTCATCCTGCCCCTGTGGGAGGACCAGATGGGAATGTTTGATGCCTTCTACTTCTGCTTCATCACCCTCACCACCATCGGCTTCGGCGACATCGTGCCCCTCCACCCGAAGTTCTTCATGCTCACCTCCCTGTACATCATCGTGGGCATGGCCATCCTCTCCATGGCATTCAAGCTGGGCCAGTCGCGTTTCGTCACCTGCTACCGCCAGTTCATACGCCTCGTCAGCGGTGGGAAGGTGAAGAAGTACGAGCAGCTGGAGACAAACTGAGGGGGCTACAGAGCCCCGGGTGATGGAGACGACTCGCATGATGAGTTAAAGATCGGAAACCCAATAACACACTGTTTCCTGCTGAAGGATGTGCTGAACCCAGCCAAGCTGTATATGTTGGATTCTGGCTGGGTGCATCAGGGCAAAGACTCATTTAGCTTTTTACATTGTAATGCCTGAGTTTTTCACCGTATCACACACAACAGAGGTACACACTGTTAGGGGTTGGCAAAAAGATACACATTTGTAGAACGTCAAAAACACCCTATAAATCTAGGATTACAGTCAACCACATTTTGTATCTTTGTTGAGTGGTGCAGTTACACACCAAACTTTCTGTAATAGGTATAAAATTTGCATGGCTACAGATAAAACTCACTTATTATCACTGGAGATGATGAAGGCATATCACATGCATATGATCCTTTGATGGCTTTATTGATATCCACAATTAATGGAAAATTAAGACAGCTATCCACCTTAGCCTGGCATCTCCACCTTTCCAGCATCTGTGGGGCGGAGCAGTCTAATGCATATTGCTAATCATATCAAATGCATATCTCCTTTCCCTTCTAAAAGCTAGCACTGTTCACTTCCAATACACTCCCAATAGACACCACTTTATTAGCTCTGCAGAACTCTGACAGTCAGCTCATCAGGTGGGATGGGATGAAAGATCGAATCTTACGAAAGGAAATGCACAAGTGTCGTTCTCCTCATAATAATAACCATCAGATTTGTGACTGTCACTGTTTGTTACAGGTTAACATCCAATCACCTGTGTCTTTGTACTCTACAAATGGAGTCAGATTGAAGTGTTTAAAGGGAAAATCATGGTAAACCTTCATCGGATAAAAGCCTGAACAATCTCTTATCCTCAGTCGTCGTATTCTGCTTATGGAGACTGCTAACAGAGACCATCTTTCCATCCAGCCTGAAATGACCTAAGCAGTGGGTCCCACTGAAAGCCTCCCTCATTGACTGCAGAAGAAGCAGCGGCACAAATGACTGTTGTAATGATTATGATTTGGTTACTAACCTTTGACATTTTCATGCTGCATTTGCAACATTAAACACGTATTGTCTTTACCATCCATGAAGCTAACAAATGTTCACAAACCTCCAGGTGCTTGGTGGCTGGGGAGGGGGGGGATTAACTATGTAGACCAGGGAGACTGATCAGAATAACTTGACTCATTTGATATTTTCTCCCAATTAAACTCCAATTATAGGACACTGAGCTACACCAGGAATGTGTGTAGCTTTACTCCATGTGCCATTTGAAGGCCTTTTTAAGCATATACAATCAACATCATATTAAATTTGTAAGTGAGGATATAAAACCAAAAACTAATCTGATAATGAAATTTCCAGATTTCCACATTAGAATAATTTTTTAACATGTGATTTTTGTCACATATAGAATTCTTCATATGCTCTCTATTTAATAGTTTTAACAATGCAAGCTGCCAGAGTTTTTATTTTGTACATCTGAAAATGTATAACACAGTCCATTGCAAAAACATTTATAGGCAGCTTATTCCTCATTAATGTTTCACACAGCACCACACAGCAGACCATGTAGCACTACGAAAATAACAGAGGACAGACTGTTAACCATGATTCGGTGGTTTATTTTCAACAACTACACTTCCCAGGGTTCTTTCAGAGGAACAAACCACAACTGGCTGTACAAGTAAATGGCAAGAGTGTGGTTGGAAGTGGAACTGAGGCGAAGCCAACATTATATCTTGCTGTCATACCGATATAGCTTATGTCATGTGATTTCATCTCAATCCTACGAATCAGCATGCAGAAGGAGGGGAGGCGGTTATGCATTCACAGAAACATAGTCTAGATCATGGGATCATAGTCTAGATCCATGAGTGCCTGTGGTTTGAGTGCTGTCTCAGTGCTGATAATATCAGTCACTTTACCTAAGTGAAAACAAATGGGCAGGTGCTCCAGGCATTCAGGAAACATTTCGTTCTTGTTTAATTATGCATTACCATACCTACAGCATCACTCAGAGTGGTTTACACTTCATGTGTCCTCCATTTGTACGGTTGGACATTTACAACCACTCTGCTTTTGTGCCGTGGATGCCAGGGAAGATTCCTATCATGGACTGGGACCTGAAATTGCACCCTGGGCTCCAGTCCAGTGTGTTAAATCTTCTGCTCTCTGAACTTCACTTGCAAACTTCACTTGGGAACATGTGATACTCCACCAGTGATACACAAGTATTTTGACTGTGTAGTTGTGTTTTATTGGTGGAGTGTCACATGATCCCAAATGAAGTTTGCAAGTGAAGTTTCTGAGGGCAGAATATTTAATGGATTGGACTATATTCCTGGTGTGTCCAACTCCCTCAATCTAAGATAGCCATGACACACAGCTTCCTGTGGGTTACAGCATTCACTCAAAGGCTGTGGCCTATTGTTCAATTCAATTGTACATTTTTGCATGATTGTATTTGTGTGTGACGTTTGTTCAGCTCTCAGAAACTTTGAAATGAATGGATTTTTCTAACCTCAGCAATGCCGTGTCTGTCTTGCGTTTTCTTTGTAGCTTTAACCGGTACATACCTCCTTTGTGCACTTAGGTCAGTAATTGCTTGTGTTTTACCAGACCAATAGATTTGGGTGAACATGAGAATACAGCATCTGGATTTAATTTTGTATTTCTTCTAACTGAGACCAAACATTTCTTTTGTAATATGGCCATTATCACAATAAAGGCTCCTCCATACATTATATGATCCAGATCACGATACAGGGTTTAAGTTTCACTCAATCAATAGTAAAACATTTTGGAATATACACTGAATATTGACATATTTGCACATCTTACATATGGTATGTCTTTATTATTCCATCATTTCAGGCTCCACTGTGGTTCACACAACTAGAGATATTATTATATGTATATGGATATTATTAGTGTAACATTTTAGCACACCTACTAATACCAGTGAGTCCAACAGGGCGATGTGTGATTGGCTGTAGTGTTACCCAGGGAGGGTACCAGCCACAAAGATTTGCATAGCCTGATATGATTGGTAATTCAGCTACTCCTCTGCTTTGTAAGGTGCTAGCGGTCTGACTACATAAACTGCATGAACTGGTACCCTGCAACACAATGGCTGCACAGCTGCACTGGTTGACTATTGAAGGAGAAGAAGTAATAGTTGGCTCAGCCTGACTGGGGAATAACTGGGTTAAACTGGTTAAGTTAAACTGGTCTCCTCAATCTGTAGCGGCTACTTTTGGCTGGCCAGGCACCTGTGGATGCACAAACCAAAAGCACGCTGACTTTTTCATCCTCTTAACGACGTAGGCAGGGGGTAACTGGTCGTGCATATGCAACGTGAAAAGAAGCATCAGAGAAATCACATGCAACAGCTCCGTCCTCCCGACATCGAGGGGACAGGGTGGCTTCCAGGAAATTAATATGTTAAATCAACAAATTAATTTGGGGAAAAAGTGGGGTAAAAATGCAAATAAAAAAAATAAGATATAGCTGCATGTGGAAGGACAACCAGTACAATCCAACCAAAATGCATATAAACTCTTGGCTGCAAGAGGTGCAGTTATGATACATTCTTCTGAATCAGGTCTTAAAGTATTCCCTGTTCTTATGTGCTTATTCAGTGTTTCCACTTTTTCATAATTAATATTTAAAATTTTGGTCAGTCAGTCAATTCATCCATTTTTGTATAGAACCGTTAAAAACTGTTTTATATAGACAGTAAGCCAGATGCTTTATTGAGGGATACTATGTAAGGACTATTCTGATACTGAAATAATTTGTATTATTTACAGTTTGGCCCAGGGAATCCAGGAAGTCTTTGATCCCATATGGTTTCATACAAACCCAGAAAAACCAACACCTTTCCATAACATTGGAAAGAAATGTAGGTAATATTTTTAATGGGATTTGATATGATGTTATAATGTAGGCATTCTTCATACATTCTATGAACATTACACTGTTCCTAAGAAGTTCTTTCAAGGTCATAAGAAGACATTCTAGGTAAATAAGTTGTAAGGAACAAAAAAAATTGTGACATGGGAACATTTGGCCAAACGTTCTGAGAATGTTCTAGCAACCAAAAATGTTAGGTGGGTTCATGACTTCAGGATCAAGTTTAACAGACAAAGTGTCACTAAATATGTCACCCTGCAGGTCAATATTACCACACTCTTTTACCCCACCTTACCCCAGGTGTATTTTACACTGTCCCCCTTACCACTGTCCATTGTACACCCAATGCAAACTGCCCTTAAGAATGGTCTGAATGTCATACATTGTACATAATGATGATCAGCTTTTGTCTGCTTACTGATCCTTTGAAATTGTGTCAGCATGCTTATGCTTCTCCTGCTGTTGTTTGTCTAATGATGTCTCTTGCTGTTACAATGACATTAAAATCTCACCGACTCATTAATCCAGTGGTTGAATATTTTATAAAGGCAAGAATGTGAGCCATGGTGTTCATGCTTCAACACATACACTCAATAAGAACAGAAATGAAGCTGGTATCCAGCTAGCGTTGGCACCTTGTGTTGTTTTACAAGAAAATAAAACCCAGGAAAACAGTTTGGTAGGACAAAATAATCCAAATTTAGTCCAGATTGATCTCTTCACATTCATACCTTGCTAATTTTCCTTTTGGTACAACACAGCAACATCTGAACCCCTCCCTACCTTAGCTAGCTAAGTTGACCATTCACTTACACTTGACAACTGTGTATCGGTACACTCTAAAAAGCATATATGTAGCACCAAAAAAGATATTGAACCTGTAATCATTTAGGACCTTTTTGGTGGTACATAAAATCATGAACAAACCCAATAACTAGCCATTTGGTGTCATATAACTGTAAATGGTTCTATGGCTTGTCCTGCCTGCTTAAAACCAAAGGACCACAAAGGATATAAGTCTTCTGACTTTATTGTGCCATCCTTGATTTGTTTGTGATGTCAGATACATTTTTTAAACTTCATTTACATTCTAATAAGTTCAATTTAATGCGTTATTCAACATTCAATGTACAAAAAAAAAAAATAAATCTGTTTCTATCAGATATTGTGTGCCGGGTGTTGAGGCTAGTGAACCACTAGATGGCGCATAATCAATCCTTAATGCTTGTAATCACATCCTGTGAATGTACACCAGGTGGAGTCCTGGGCACTGATATTTTTAATGCAGTCTGGTTTTATTTTCAGTAGTCCATAAGAACAAATACTAAAAAACACAGTTACAGTTTACACTGCATTATGGTAAAATGAGCCAATTAGGGCTCAGTGTCTGAAAGAAAAGTGTAGTCTTTGTGAACAGTTTGTTTTTTCTTTTTGTCATGCAGAATTGATGTGCTGTAGATGACCTGGTATTAAGCTCAAAAACATACAAATGTTGAAATAGTACAATCATCATAGAGACTTTGTGCTTCCTGAAAAATATTACACATGCAGAAATACACATAGATATATCTGTTTGTCTAAATGTGTTAACTGTGAAACTTTGATTTGAAATTCATGGACTTGTTGCGCAATACATCTCTTTTCGTGGAGTAGTATTATCCTGACCTATGGTGTTAGATCCCTCTCATGCTAGATTTTAGTATAGAAGGTCTACAGTACTTCAATTTAGTGCATTGTGAAAGCATGATAGATATATGAGTAAGCATTACAAATAGTTTTTGTCACTCTCACAATTATATATACTGTATATAATACAAAATGACTTATATGCTCTAAGTTTGAAGATCAGATTTACGGTTGACTTCCAATAAAATCAAATGATGTGACATAAATATGATTTTGTGAAAATTCTTTAACCCATGTTTTAAGTCTTTCATTGCTATCAAAGTGGTCTGCTAACATTGTGTCCACAATATCATGTTCAATCGAGAGTCCTATAAAATGACAAATTAAATAAGGCTACATGGAATGTTATCTAGTGTACATACACAAACTGGCTGAAACACAAACGTTCAATGGATAAAAAATAATTGAAGATATTGTAATTGCTATATTACATGATATTACTTGTTATTTAAAGAACATGAAGTTGGTCAAGATTTCAGAGCCCCCAAATTTATTACAGGATTTCTACTGACACCCTTACTCCCCAGCCTCCAGTGTGTTTGTCTGTGTTACAACGTTTGTATGATAAAACATTTTAATGGTTGATTTTTACATTTCTAATGTCATAACAAATTTACCAGTACATAATGTATGTGCTGTACATGACTGTAAGGTCATACATGTGCTTTATTTTAGAAAATAGCAGCACACAAAATTCACTTTAAAACGGACCTTCCTTGAAGCTGCTGTATGTCTGCCACTTTAGAGGACAATCCATTTAGTTGAGAAATTGAGCATTGATATCTCTTTTAAATACAGTTCAGGAAATTGTATTGTACACATATTATGATGTCAAACGTCAAACCAGAGGCTTTCGGGCTGGTCATCTGTAGGAAGCAACTTGTCTCCGCTAACACTCGGCTGCAGCTGAGTTCCGCTGGCGATGTTGCTGATGATGCTCGTGACTGATAAGGGTTTAGTGACGTCAGGGACAAGTCAAGTAACCAAACCTCGCAACGTTCAATGTTCCTTGCTTCACGGTTGCAATTGCATAGGGAATTTCTAATGTGCGTTTAAGGTAAGGTTCGGTCACTCAATGCAGATGTGCACATTGTAATACTATAGTTGCTTCTTCTTTTAATGTTTTGCCAGACGCTTCAGACCGTTTGGCATCAGGGAACATTTTTTTCGAAGCGCAACCACTATGTAAAGCTACTCCTATGTCTTTAACATATTTTGAAGTTTTTTCCCCTTTGCTTTACCTGACTTGATGCGTTCTTTCCTCCGTAGCTTTCCCCAGGAGCGAGGTCTTCAGTTTGCAAGTTTTTTCTCGTTCTAGGGAGAAAGCTCTTTCTCCCCTTTGGACTGTAACATGGGAACATTAGACACTCTACGCGAATTTAGTTTGCTGAGATGGCTAAGAGAGGGAAGACAATCGAGAAGGTTGATTCTGCTAATCGTTTTCATCGCTTTGCTGCTGGATAACATGCTGCTCACCGTTGTCGGTAGGTAAAAATCGCCGAATGCTCGTGGCACACCTGTTACATGCTCTTGCTCAGATTTTATTTAAGTATGGATTAACTTTGCATCAGTTTAACTTTGAACCGTCAGAAAGAGTCATAACACATTCGACAAATAAGCTACGTATTTGAAATTTTTTACGTTACATTTTTATGCAATTTATGTATTTACTGTTATGCAAATGTTGACGGAAGTCTTAAATGATTTTTTAACAATGAATTAAATAATGTGTTAAACTTTGGCCCTAAAAATGACCTGACCTGGTTTTATGTTGGAGGTAATAACTAATATATAACTGGCAATCATTAGTGTTGGTTTCACGCCTTTTGCGTGTGCTCGCGCTTGTGTGAGAGTACGTGCGTGCGAGAAGCAAAAACACAAAGCAGCAAATACTTTGTCTTTGCATACAACAGTTCTTAATGTTATTTTACATAAGCATTCTCGTTTTTCATGTCAGTGTCAGAAAGACACAATTGTGGCTTTGCCCTCAATAAAGATGAAGTTGAAAGTTTGTATAATATCAATGAATATTAGATTCTGCAGATTAATATGCTACACAAAACTCATCTATTACTTTTTAACCTACTGTCTTAAAATAATCACATTTTCACATTGCATGTTATTTAAAAACCTTTCATACATGGAACGTGGGACTACGTCATAAGTAATCAGCTATACCTAGGTGTGAGGTTTTTGTGCCAGTCTAATGTGTCGTTTCGGATCTACCGTACCGTTGTATGGTACAGTATTTTCAGATCGTCAGTCGTAGAATGAAGCAGTTTAAAGCCAGTACCACGTTTTGTTTTTTGCATATAATGTATCCAATTATTTCCATTTCGAGGCAGAAGGGGACAGTGTCTTTGATCATCCAAGTCGTTTAGATGAATTAATCGCTTAATTAATGATTACAAATATCAATTAAAAGTCTTAAAAGTATTCATCGCGAGATGTATTATACCAACATAGACCATAAGTTGATTTTATTATGGTCACGACGTAAAGTTTACGTGGTCTGGTAACTGAAGTTATATGTTAGTGCTTTCTTATCTTCAAATGGCCAAGAACCGGTTTTCAGGTGTTTTTGCGAATTGAATTTTCTTCTGTTATTTATAAAGTAAACACGCGGGCCTACATTTATTAACGTGTTGATGAATTTTAAAATGATGTCAGTAATAAACAGAAAGCGTATCAAGTGTGTTTTAATGAAAAAGTGGTTAAGCTCAAACCATATCTGCATGCTGGTGTTTGGGATAAAATGGCACATTGTTGACAAGACAAAAGCAAATGGGTCTGAGAGAATGTTTAAAAAATCAATTTAACGGAAAATCTTCAGACAAATAAAAAGAAAAGATTGACACAAATTTCAGGTTTAAAACGCTTATTGATCTTTTCTGAAGTGCCTTGTTTCACCGTTGGTCATGGATTGAATGATATTGGAATTCCTGTCTCCGCATATTTGCTCCTTTAATTCTTTCTTGTCCAACTTCATTTGTGTTTTGAATGAATTCTACCATGATTTCTGTGAAAGCATGAAGTCCGTCAACCTCAATAAGTCTCACTCAGTATCAGATTAATTGTGACGCTGATGTGTGCAAATCCTGTAGCCTTTAGCACCATGATGAAGACAATGATTGGGCTCTGAATATGAGATGGAAGTGTACTCTGTTGTCCACTGGATTAACACCCAGGTCACACTGGAAATTAACAGTGAAAACAGGCCTGCCCCAGAGCCGCCCCGGAGCAGTAACACAGCACACAAATTGTCAACAGGCTCCCATCTTGCATCTGGTGGGGTCTGTGTTTAATGATATTTGGAAAATGGCTTGGACTAGCTGTATAATTGTAGATTGAGTATTCATGACAAATACAATTTTGGCCTCTACATACAAGGGACCAACTTAATCAACGGTATCGTTAATCAAAGTCTTTATTTAACAGTGTATAATACAAGGGTCAATTAATCCTGAAAAGGGAATTCATCAATGCTGGACCAATATCAAAGATTCTGCCAAATAGTTGCTGCTGTAATTTTGGCATGAGCATGATAAAGAAAGAGACTTGAAATGTGAAGAAGTGGGCAGCTGAATGTGTAGGGATGTGATTTTATGGGGCAGGCGGGGTCATGTGCAGAATTCTACATGGGTTTGAGTGACAGTAATTCAACAGCCAGCAATCAAAGAGAGGGCAGAGGCTCACAGTATCATGTATGATGGTCTATGATGACTAGACGGTGTTTTAGCAATACTCAGTAGGTATCCTGGTGTAACACATAGGACATCTGTGTGGTTCAGTCAGATGCCCTTGAACACATCATTTGATCATAATTTTGTCCTCCCACCCATATGGAGCCCTTTGGGTCAACATGTGTCAGTCACAGAGATGATTTTTTTTACAGAGGGGAATGACTGCTGGAATGTATTGCATTGGATAGGATGGACAAACCAAGCCTGAAACATTTTGAATTGTGATCCATTTAATAAAAATGGGATTTGTTCATCATCAATACACAATAAATTTCACAATATTAATAATAGTTTTTCTGCTATCTCCAGGTGACCATAATGGGAGGGTTTTCAATGCTGTTCCTCTATTCCCAGTTTGTGCTCTCATGCCCAGACATATTCATAAGACATATTCATTTCTATAACGTCCATTATGAGTCATCTATATTCTATTATTTTCCATATGGATTTTAATATTATTTTTCTCCATTTTTGGTCATATGTGAAAACTGGATGACTGGCCAGAAAAAAACATGACAGCATAATTAATAAAACATACAATATTATCAAAAGTATGTTGTAGGCCCTAACCTGCCCCTCCCTCATTAAGTAACTGTTCAGTAGCCTGCTAGCTGGCTGTATAATAATTGATTGGATAATTCAGCATGGTCACATAAGAACCGTATGGTTAGATCAGATTCTTTACATTTTTTTCTGATTCCTCTTTTCTCGCCTCACTTTTAGGTTGTGTTTAAAGATTAGCACAACACTGACAAAGTAATTGCAGGAGGTTGGCTGATTTTCCATGTTGCCAAGGCGATGACATTCAGCATTTACACTTGACTGTAGACCTGTCTCTGATATGGATATTGAATTTTAAAATAACAAAAATATCTCAAAATCTTTTTTTTTTTTTTTTGAAAATTTTATTCAGACTTGTATCTGCATGTAAATATAATACCATTGCATTTTGAAAAAGATAAAGTGTTAAATATAAGGATTTTTACTAAAACAAAGGTTCCTGAAAAGTCTTATCCTGTTGTGAAATACAGCTGGACACAGGTCTCACCAGGTAACTATTTTTGAATAAGAACTGGATAACCAGCATATTTGTCAAAAAGCAGGCAAATATCCCAAGAGGAATTCAAGACCTATGCCAAAGATTGCCTGGGGGTGCACAGAGTAAGAACACGTGTTCTTGGTGCAGCTGTTCACCCCCACTGCTGGGAGTGCAAGTCACAGTCACAATGATACCAACTATGGTCAGAGCCAACGATCGACAGGATATTGGACAAAATTGCCAATTGCAGTGACCACAGAAATTAGAGGAGTCCTTTCCTTTTGGAGGGGTTGAAGTCTGTGGTAGAGATTTGTAAATGGTGGAAGGAGCTGATAGCATAGGGCAATATAGTTGGGGAGGGAATTACAAGGAAAAAAGGCCTGTGTTTATATTGTCATGTCGCTAGAATCCCAAAATGCTTGCATATATTGATGTTTTAATTTTTGATAAACAACAGCAACATTCCTTTCAAATGATCCCTAAGTGATCTGTTTTACAAACAAAAAAAATGTTTTCTGATGGTCCCCGTGTACTTGGTTTTCATTGTTCTGAGCCACAGAATGAACAAGTTTTGCTTGTGAACACAAAACACAATTTAAAAAGTCATGGGGCTGATGTATGAATGAATGGTTATAATATACACATTGTAATGTACTGTCAAAAGATATTACAATTATGCAGTACTTTTTTCTTAGTCTCGGACAGGCTGTTGCCTCATGTTCAGCAATGGTGCCAATAATTCTGTGTTGATTGTACTGGGACTTGAATTTGTCACCATTGTAATTTCAGTGTTATGACAATTAAAAGTGAACTGTTCGCAGTGTGTATGTACATTCATTTAGGTTCCATATATTTAATATATTTCAATGATTCTCATCATATTTATGATGAAATAAGGTTGATAGTGCAGACATTTGCTGTTAAAACTCTAAGACTTTGACATCACATAATGAAAAGATAGTTACATATTTACATAACTTATTTACATTCATGTCACAACAGGTAAACATTTATTTCAGAGCTGAAAACTTCATGGCTTTATGTCTATCAGTGATGGAATAACCAGGATTCAAATATGGCTATAAATGTAATTTCCTATAAAGAACCCCAGTGTGTTCAGGGGACGTAACATTTGCAGTGGTTTTCTGCCCTGATGTTTCCCTGTTATTTTGTTCTGCAGTGCCCATCATTCCGAGTTACCTATATACAGCTGACGAAGGAGGGGTCGTTGTTAGGAACCACACTGCTCCTCCACAGCCAACATCTGGAACATTCCAGACCATCGTGTCCCTTTATGACAACTCCACCAGAGTGATTGGTGGTGCCAGTGATGTCACCACACTGAGGCCAGAGAGCCAAGCCACCTATACCACCCCGGCCCCCAGGAACACCACCACACCCGACCCCGACTGCCCCAAGGGAACAGAGCAGCTGCTGAACGAAAATGTGAAAGTGGGGCTTCTCTTCGCTTCCAAAGCCACCGTGCAGCTCATAACAAACCCCTTCATTGGGCCGCTTACCAACAGGTAGGTGGCAGGAACTTTGACCTTTGACCTTTAGTGGTTGGCACCTGAGTTTGTGTGAGGGACCCCAACTGTTTCTGTGATTCATTTTGTGATGTTAAATGCATGGTGACATTCAACCTGGTTTGCTTCCTCTTTTGGAAACAATAATGCTACTTTTACTGCAATAACTAATGGTTTCAACACCATTAACCGTCTGCTTTGCAAGTTTCGTGCTTGTCATGTACTCAGTCGTGAGGTCCAT
Source organism: Albula goreensis (assembly GCA_022829145.1). NCBI lineage: Eukaryota > Metazoa > Chordata > Actinopteri > Albuliformes > Albulidae > Albula > Albula goreensis. Next base: position 14,005,916 of record CM040750.1, read on the forward strand.
TCTACTCATCTGCAATATAGCTCTGCATAATTGTAATCTCTGTGGTCCTATCTGAACTCCTCACATTTTGAACCCATGCCATATGCAATAAACCTTTCCATTTAGGCCAGTCAATAACCATTGAATAACTCATTTATGACTATGCATAGCATGATTGATTTGATACAGTACTTTCAAGCAAATATTTACCATCAATTCATCAAAGCTTCAACTGATTCATAGACAGAAAATAAAAAATACAGTGGTCAGTTGCCAGACCTTTACATTGTGATATATACGCATAAGACCTCTGATTTGAGGTACTGGCACAACATCTCTGCTCTGTGATAGAGACTTGGGACCACCACTCCAATACAGGCTCAGCACAGGCCCCAATTCTCTGCTCTGTGTGGACTGGATTGGATAACCCTAAACCTAATTTTACTGCAGCCTCTGAAAACCACAGTGTAACAAAGTATGGATTGGAAGCCAGATCTGTAAAGATGCAGAGGGAGGGACGCTTGCAGTCAGCAAACCCTCTTGTGACTGCCAGTGTCAGCAAACGATAAAATGCTGTGCTCAAGCTGTAAATCAAGTGGGACACAAAGCTCATATTTTTGTATTTGAAACTGCTAGCTGTTTACAATGAGTAATGTGTCTTTGTTGGTTTTTTCCACTGCCATATTGAATTTAGCACAGGCTATTTAGATTCTGTTTTTTCTGGATGTTTTAGGTGCATAACTCCCTATAATTCATACATAAACAAACATTGAAATATTTGTCAGGTGACACACTCGTACAGTGTTGGGGAAGCTACTTTGAAAGCATACCTTTTCAAGCTACCAATTAATTCACACTGGAAGTAATTGAACTACAGCAAAGGTACCGCAGGGAGAAAGATAGTTTGGTTAACTAAAGCTACTTTAAAAAGTAGTACAAACTACTTTGTAAAAGAAATGATCAAATTGACGATGTACATGTGATACAAAATTATAACAAAATATAATACACAAAAGTCACATGCCAGCAAAAAATGTCACTCAGTTGAGTGTATTGCAGAAAGTGCCCACTTGTTCACAGGTCATACATAAACCAAAAAATAAACTACCCCACTATTCCTGAGTAAGTGAAAGGAATGTCAGCTTTGGCTGTGTATACAATGTCCATCAGTCAGACACCTGCCTTCCAGAAACTAGAGTCCAGGTGTGGGTATTGCACCAAGCAGGATTACTCAGTTAGCCAGGTAACTTCTAAAAGAGCATGCAACAACTTTTTTGAACATTTGATAAATACATAGCAATAATTTATACTTAACACTGCAGATTTTATTTAATTAGACTAACGTTAATTTTCACTTGCTTGTATTGCAATGTGGCTAACTTATCTAAACTTTGCTAAATTGGCTAGCAAAGTCAATGTTAATGCATTCACCTCTATATGTGTTCTTATATTTGTGTTTGATGTCTTTGCAGTAGGGAGTGTATTTACTCACAAGGTACAACGCAGGTTTTGTTGGTGGAGCTAGTCAGGGTCATGTATTTGCTTAAGTATGGCCATGGTGATTCTTCCTCAGGTTAAGATTCAGGAGGTTTATCCATGATGACGTTGTCACTGTTTGAGCACTGAGCAATGCCCACCCTTTTGCACATGCACCACACAAAGGTCAAGTGTGTGGTAGTGGCTGCCTAATGAATGCTTTGCCTGGGCATGCCTTCACAGCGGTCAGGATGAAGGAAAAAGGAGGCTGTTCAAAGGGGGTTTAATTAAATAAGAGGAGCAATGGTAAAGTAAAAATAAAAATTATTCCTTTCCTTTCATGGCCCAAAATTGTTTGAAGTTTCAGTAGTTAACTTCTCAAAAAATGGCAAAAAAGTAATTGAACTACTTGAATCACTATGCAAATATGAATGTTGTTGAACTACCAGCTAGCTACTGCAAATGTAGTTAATCTAGTAGTTTAATTACATAAAGTTCACTACTCCCCAACACTGCACTTGTAATTGGTGCAGTTATGCATCCTATTATCCAGACAGTCCATAGCACCAAATGTGGCAGCCATACTGATTGATCTACAGACATGGTATCGCCCAGGGAAGGAGGGTTTCAGTTGACAGGGTTTAAGTCATTCCTCTCCTCATTGAGTAATTAAGATTTTCTAGCTCCATCTGCTGTTGCTGTCACTCATGAAGCATATTCCCTAATGTTTTGATTGTGTTGAACTGCTGGATGAATTGCAGCCATTGCAACATTGCAGCAAATGGACAACAATTACAAAACAGATATTTACATTTCCTAGCTCTGACCACTAGCTGTCTTGTTGTGTACCCTGTGTTTTTTCAGTATGGAAAATGTAACTGTTCCATATGGTACCTTGGTCCTCTAAAGGAGGAATGAAGATGCTGCATGAGTCTGAGGAAGACCAGATAACTCTGGCTGGCTCCAATTTGGAACTAAAGGAACACAGTTGTAATATTTCAGGCAGATAAAAGTGTGCAGAACAAGGAAGCCCCTCCTCCTTGATATTATAGTGCTCTGCAACGTGCCGTTTTATATCTTAATCATCCCTCACTCGTACATATAGGATTGGCTGGTTTAGGCTCTATTGCAGTATTTTGCAATTTCTCTTCAACTGAGTTTTACTTGTTTTCTCATTGAAGTTCAAAGGCTTCTGGGCTTCTCTACAAGGTAGGCCGTGATCTGTTTGGATTCAGAGTTTTGACTGATTGAAACGTGCCACTGCACTGATGCGTCTGTGATGACATCATTAATCTCACTGCCAGTGTCAGCGCAGAGGTACTGCTGAGGGATCGGTAGCTCAATGATGCAGAAGAATGAAAGTTTCACACGTCACCGTGCCAACAGAGTTCAGTGGCAAAGGGAAATGACTAAGCGCCTCCTCTATCAGAGCAGTGTCACCATGGGGAAACTGACAGATCTGTTACTCTGAGATCACCGTCAGACTCCAACACTGTCATCGAAATTTTGGATGCAGTTATGACAGGAGCACATTGACAGATGTGTCGCAGAAAACACAACATCACAACCCAACGAGACAACACAAAAAAAACTTTCCCTCTCAGACAGAAAAGTTATAATGATATGCTTAATAAAAAGGGACCCATATTATCAATTAATGTTCATTTTAGTGTTTTCATTGCTTAAAGTTTTAAACATGTAATGAGGACAATTTTTGCTATTTAGGGCAGGTTAGTGCAGGTCTTGTATGGAAAGCAATAAAAAGTGTATTCAGCTTTATAAAAAAACACAGCACCAAAAGAACACAACTATAATGAGATGGATGAGACACCATCTTGGAATTGTTTACAATGTTTAAGGTATAAAAAGTTGAAGAAATCATTTTTATGTCAGGCCTTGAAATGGCAGATAGTTCTGTTGTAGCAGAAAAATATAATAATCAAGCATCTTGTGAAATCCAAAGCTGAATAAACTGAACAACACAGAAAGTGGCATTTAAGATATAAACCAGAGACATTACTACAGTAAAATGGTAGCGGGAGCTCTTATTTAGAACTTGCCAGGGTTGAACTAGGATAGGTGCTTTCTGAACAAAATACCCACCGGCACATTGCAACATTGTCATCCAGTTCAGCTAGTGATATGTATGTTTTCAATTTTATTATTAAAATGAAAATATTATTATTAAAATTATTTCAAAATCTGAGTGACTCATGCAGTTAAGACATTTGTTTAGGAAGCAGGTATGAACCTGGTGCCTGGGTGCTTGAGTGCCTCCGGCTGGCTTACGCAGTAATATATTTGGTTGGTAAGCAGATATGAACCCCATGTCTGGGTGTTTGAGTCCCAGCAGTTCCATTAGCGGCTATGACTGGTGGTCCTCATTGGCCAGGCAATGAATGGCCCAGCATTGCCTGGGAAAAAGATAGGGTTAGGCTGGTGAAGTTTTCTCACTCTCATTGCTCTCTAGCAGTTATTCCTGGTTGGCCAGATGCCTCTGGACATGCAAACCAATTATATGCTTGGTGATACCCTAACAACATCGGCAGTATGTAAGTGGTGGAACATCTGTGGAAAGTTGGCTGGTTGTCACATGAACTGGAGGATTCATATGTTCATGGCTGCCTTGCCCTGAGTTGGCAGGGGAGCATTCCTGTGTAAAGCAACAGTTGAAACAGTACAACTGAGTTCAGGTGGAAATATCAGAAAAGAAAATGCTCAGTTTTTATGTATTGTTTCTAATTTGCTCATAACTCACAATAACTCACAACCCAGATGGTAATTAATTGATTATCTGTTAATTTTGTTATGGAAAAAAAAGATTTTTCTCACAATTGTTGAATGGGCAAATATTTCCCACAATGCATTGTTTTGTAGCTGCATCAGAACGCTGAACATTCAAAAAAGACTTGCGGTTGTGTAAACGTGTATGTATACATGTATCAAAACCCCTATAAACCTGATTACAAATAATACTTTAGCTGATTAATTGGTCTGATTAATAGATTAATGGTTGCATCTCTACAGCCAGTGGGACAGAAGAGAGTCTGTTCAAATGTAACATAAACAGATCTGAAAGGCTCCTGGGGAAAGCATTTACCCCTTCAACCTGATCACCTCAACAGCCAGTAATTGGAGTGAATATTGGAATGCCATTATTTTTTGTGAATCACCTTCCCCCTGAGGAAGGACGATGCAAGGGAAATCATGCATGCACTGCACATGGAAGCCTTTTCGTCTGAGGAAGCGCTTTGTCTGCCAGGCGTTGGAGTATTATATTTTTCTCCTTTCATCTTTCCTATAATTTGCTTGTAATTCCTTTGCTTTTGTTCTGGTTTCGTGTCAGTGTTTTCACCAGCTGCTCTTTGGCGCATTGTGATCATACAGAATTCTGTTGCCCTTTGGTTAAGACAAGTGAAAAGACCATTTTGTAGATGGTGTCCATTTTGTTACCATTTTGTAATTCTTTGATTCTGTGTGTTTTCAGAATAGGATACCAGATTCCAATGTTTGCTGGGTTCTGCATCATGTTTATCTCCACCATCAGTAAGTACATCTGTCATATGATCTGTTGCCTGTTGGTTGTGGCAGTGGGTTCATGATATACTCAAAAGAATTTGACTAGATTTGATCACAATAGGAGTCATGGCTTTTGTATGTTAGAAATAAAAGTATTCTCTAAATAAATGAATGATAAAAACTATATTTTATATAGTGATTATTTTATATTATGATAATTCACAGTGTGTAAAAATGCCTATTCACTCTGTTTTGCATGATTGCTGGTGTCTTTTTGTGATTAGGATGTTCTTTTTGTCCTCATCTATGGTCATTATCAAGTGTTCGCTTTCTCAAAGAGCTACACCCTGCTGTTTCTGGCGCGATCTCTACAAGGCGTGGGGTCTTCCTGTTCCTCCGTTGCTGGTAAGGGCGTCATTGTTATGTTTTGGTGTAATGCATTATACTTTGTCCAATTTTCGCCATTCTTCTGTTGCATAACGATTGGATCCTACTAGTTTTCGGGTTCAATTCTTCAGAATATGTTATGTTTTTGTTGATGATGATTATGATGATGGATTGTATCTTTTAACATCTGTGTTTGGTAGTGAAGTGTGATGATTCAACACAATTCATTGTGTTATGCTCAGCATTATTTGTGACCTGGCGTTTTGTGCCAGAGCACTAAAAACTAGTCACTTGTTGTCACAGATCGTGTTATTCATGTTATGCAGCAAATGAAGACCAAAAGCAATGCTCCAAGTTCTGATGAACGATTACTTTTCATGCCATTTACATTCACATTTACATTTATTCCTTTTTCTGACACTTTTATCCAAAGCAGTGTACAAGGAATGCATACTGTCAGCATGAATACAGGAAATCCATTATCTAAACATTGCTACAGCAGTTCAAAGCTAGACCGGCAATTCCACAGTCCTTGGTTAGCCAGGTTCCGTCTACCGTGATTGGGTGTCCTGAAACGAGTAGAAGAGCACAGAGGAATAGAGGAAGGAAGCAAACACATGACGAGCTGAGGGTTGTCTGGAGAGAAAAGAATAAAGAAACTGAAGGTAGAGAGGTCAGAAAAGGCACATACAACATGGTACAAGGAGGTGATGAAGTGACGATAAGTCTGATGGATAAGGATAACGATGAGGCTGCCGTATGTTATTTGTCTGGCTTATTCTAAATGGTAATTCCAACAATTGACAACAAATGGACAACCTCTGCTACCGCTTCAAACACGCAGGTGAAACTCTACAATCAATGAGACAATAAACCCAAACTACTTGTCAGTTAATTGACCTACGACACAAACTTAGTTTCAGCTAAGAAACTTGACTATAACACACTATAAAAGGTAATTATCTAGAACCTGCAAGTCGCCTAGCTACCGCATCGCTGACAAGATGCATACATCTTTAATCAAGATAAAATGATCCAAAAAAAGATCAAATTTAATCTTTTATCAAGATGCCATATCAGAAAATAATATCAACTGTTATATTATTTACAAGTCACCTTTCCCAGTGCATGTCAACTTTCTGAAGGCCTCATGAACTGTCAAGTTAAATTGATTTTCTGTTGTTTTATTTGAGGGATGGGGATGCTGGCCAGCGTCTACACGGATGACGAGGAGAGAGGGAACGCCATCGGGATCGCGCTGGGGGGACTGGCAATGGGGGTGCTGGGTCTGTATACAGTGCAGTGTAAACCTGCAAATCATAGAGCTTTATGAGTGATGTCTTTCTTGAAACTTGCCTCCAAAATTCCTCTCTCCTAAGCAGGCCACTGCTGGCAAAGTATTTAGCAGGATAAAGGGACCTAGCACATGCACGTCCAAGGGATTTGCTATCAGTGTAATAAAATATGTTATTGGTTTTATATTCACCCCCATTATAATTTTTACTGCACCATGGACATTTATGATCTGTCAGATTAGACATAATAAGTCATAATTGAGCCTTAGGGAGCAGATTCAATTTTGGGTAAATGGCCGTGATGGTTTTCCTCATGCCTCACTTTTACTGCTGAGATCTGATTGGTTCAGAGGGTAAGCTACAGAGATTTATTGCGTCCAGCTAAAGCATCATATGAGCTAAAAGCAGATATCTGAAAAAGTTTCACCAGTCTCAAGACACAATAGGCAGCAAAGAAATCTAATCTAAGGTTGCAAGCTGACCATATCCAGCCACTTACCAGACACATTTCCCCCGCAGTTGGGCCCCCATTTGGAAGTGTGATGTATGAATTTGTGGGAAAGACAGCCCCTTTCCTCATCTTGGCAGTGCTGGCAGTACTAGATGGAGGTGAGCTGAGACTTTGTGTTGAGGCATTGTTGTTAAAACCTCCTGTTTTTTTTTGCATGCATTTCTCATTATTTTACCTTTTGTGTTCCTGCAGCCCTCCAACTTTTCATTCTACAGCCCTCTAAAGTGGAGCCAGAGGTGAGTGCCACCATTGTTGACCTCATACAGCCAGGCCTTAATTACGCATCAGTTCCAAATCTAAACCCTGAGAGCACTATTCGTCAGTGTTCCCTGTTCTCTTTGAATAGTCTAATTATAGTAATTACTCTGAATTTATGAAGCAGGGTGTGCTTAGATGACCTTGTGTCAAGATTTCTGTTTATGGATAAATAGGTGGAGAGCATATGTGCTTCTGCTTTACTCTGACACAGACGAGTATTTGGGAAAAGACAATCTGACCATGTAAGAGCAAGCCAGAACGGCTCATAGATAGTGTAGAGGGGAGGGTCCAAGGAGGGTGTCTCTTTGTAAGCACCTTAATTTCATTGTTTTTGTTGTTTTGGTTTCTGTTTTTGTTTTGTTAATCAGCCAGAAAATTTGAATTGAGATTATACTGAATTTGAAGACTGCACATCAAGGTTTAAAATGAAAAATTTTATCTACAAACAAAATACCATGTGGTATGGATGAATCAGATCACTGTCTCCCCTATAAAGTACAAATAGTGTTATGAAGTAGGTGGTGATTAATATGATTGATTTACAGAAAGGAAATAGGAAATTTATGGCAACAGAATGCAAGGTAATATACATTAGGATGTTGGCTTCAACCCTGTATTTTAATTCAAATCTCACAATCAAACACAATGCTCTGGGACCTGGTCCAATGAATCAGAACCTGCAAATCACACTTTTTGTCTCCATCGAAGCCCAGTTCAAGTTTGATCACAATGATGCTGTTGAGTTTGTTGTGAATTGCTTAGAGGTGCTCACACGTCAGTTAGGGAGCTCTTTACTGTGGCACTGTCGACTGTTGGGTCAGTACGGAGTGTTGTCTTCTGTTGGACATTGCAGCGACGTGTCACACCACTGGAAGAGAAGAATTGCGAGAGTATTTTGACAGAAGAAGAGACAGATCTAATCTGGGGTCTTCTGACTTTGATTAATATGGAACTGATGGCTATCAATCGCCACGGAAAAGAACTGGGGGATGAGCGAGGGGCGGGGTTTACGAGTCTCTGTGCTTACTCTCACTCCCACCCACGCCCTTCTGTTTCCCACTATGTGGACATTGATTGGAACACAATCACAATGGATAATGTATTAGATATGTACATATTTGAGATTCCAAGCCTAGGACAGTTCTACTGATTATGAAGGGGTTCAAATACCTTTAATTACCGAGATGTACACACTTACTGTGGTTGAAAAGAAGATCCATCTGTAGACTGAAAAAGACATTTCTCTGACACATAGTTTCTTGCAAATGTTGAAATTCACCAGTAATTAAAATTGTGATCCTATAGAATGGAAGGCACTGAAGACAATGATCTCTTCCTTTCAGCACAAGGTGCACAGCATACAAATAAAAACAGACCTCCACACAGACTGAAAGCAGCCGTGCTCTAATTAGTGGGGTCGTGGTAATTATCTGGTGTCACTTGTTGACAGTTCACAGCAGGGTGAGAACTGAAATACCTCTTTTTTAAGAATTTTGCTGCAAGGCAAGCAGACTTCTAAACAGAATGAACTCTTGACATGACATAATTATGTTGCAGAACCAATTAAAAATGGCTAAAATATTGGATAGAAACCAAAATAGCAATTGCAGACCTACCCCATGAGATAACAATAAAACATGGCCCAACTGTATAAGATAAACACAGCACTGCTGGATTTCTGAGGAGCAGGAAAGCTAAGGATACACAATATGTGGACCTTGAAGACAACAGCAATATTTTAAGATCAAAAGGGCTCCTGACTTTCCTGCATTCCCAGGACCTGAAAGGGCTTATTTGGACAGTTCTCACTTATGACGCAAGGACAGAAAAACCATATTATTTTGAATTTGTATGTAATTTATATGAAAAACCCATATTCACAGCTACATGACTGTTGTATTCCACTTGTATGACTTTAACATATTGTAGTTTGGAAATAAACATGGAAGTGATTACTCAAGGCAACAGGCTTAATTCTGACCATTGCATGATGAGTTTGGACCATTAAAATGCAGCCTGTACTTTCTAAAATAATTGCTTTCCCCCTATTTTTTTGACAGAGCCAAAAAGGGACTTCACTGATAACACTAATGAAAGATCCTTACATACTCATCGCCGCAGGTAAGAAAAAGTTTTTTTTAAAAAGTCAAAAAATGTGTCATAGACTATTATTGTGATTTGTTCGTGATTAATGACAAATCTGTCTGACATAGATCTGTCATTTAACATCCACAACCTGGAGAGCACAGCAGTCTGTTACAAGAATTTTAATCCATTAATTGACAGGTTATATAATCATAGCCTTAAAATGAAGTAGGCTGCTCTCATTTTATAGTTAACGACAATTAAAACAGAGTAATGCCAGTGAGCTATCACAAGCACACACCTTAAATACACATGTGTACCGGTAGCTGATAACTGCAAAAATAAATCATGTCATTTATTCATTCTCTCACTCTTAAAAATGGAAACCTAACCTGAAATGGTAAAACACAGTAACGTGTATACCCCAGAGAAAACGAAAGGAAACTACCTGCTAGACAGAAGGATATGGGTGTTGGGCAGGTGAACATCTTTTAAATGGAAAGCAGCCATCAGTGTGCAGACAGCTTCTGATGCATAACATGGCACATTAAGACAGACATTTTATTGTAGGTGCACATGTAAGTCAGCCACACAGTTTTTTTCTATACACGCAAATCTTGTTTCAGTTTAATGTTTTCCTTTTTGCATTTATGATAATAAAGATAACTAAATGTGTGATATTTATGGCTTATGCTAATAGTTAAGCCCCATAAAATGGATTTGTACAACCAGTCTTTATGTGAACTTGCTTTGCTATCCAGTCCTGTTAATTTTTAATTTTCCCAAATAGTCCCAAGTTACAAGACAAGTCCCTCTGTCAAGTCATGATTATATTTAGTGTTTTTAATGTGTATAACATGTGATAGCATTTTGATGTAGCGCTCATCCTTTTGCATCAATGTTTTGAATTTATAATGGTGTTCCTGGATTTCGTGTGTGTGTGTGTGTTTATGTGTGTGTGTGTTGTGTGAGTATAAATGTGAGCATGTACTACATAAACATTTAGTCTGTGTATTGACAGTGCTGTGAATTGCAGTATGATGGTGATTTAAAAGAGTGCTCCCCACCCCCACCCCCACCCCTTCCCCCCTCATATCCCGCTGCATGCAGAAACATTAAAGCTTTGAACGCATCTGTTTGTCAATGATCCTGCCCGATGCTTCAATTACTGGCCCTGGGCGAGGGTGAGCTAATATGGGGTATTATGTTAGAAAAAACAAAAAAAAAAAAGGGCCAGCGATGACAAAAGTATGAATTCTACAAAAGGAAACGTCAGTAAAAGGCCTCGGCACTTATCTTCAATCTGCTCCATTCTCAGGGTCCATTTGTTTTGCGAACATGGCAATCGCCATGCTGGAACCAGCCTTGCCTATCTGGATGATGGAGACTATGTGCTCAAGAAAATGGCAGCTAGGTATTTAGCAATTTCTTGCTTATTTGTTGTGTATTTTTTTTATTTCTCGTCTTCTGTTGAAAGGAAAATGGCACAGGATTGTATGCCTTTGACTGACCACTGTCAGTTTCAGGAGTATTTTATGATGGTTAAAATGCTTCATAAAGTTGGGTATCATACAGTAGCTTGCATTGCAAAACAATTATGACTGTCCTCCATAAAATTAAACCTGCAGTATTAGAGGTAAAGGTTTACTGGATAATGTGTTGTTTAGGTTTGGATATGCATACCATGAAGAATTACATGCCATGAAAAGCCCAAATTTAACAGAAGAACTTTGTCTATAACCTTGATCAACAGATATGAAATATTCCTGCATAGAATAGATAATGGATTTGCCTTCTTCAGAATTCACAAAAATGTACAGTATATAAAGATCATATAAAGTGTAACAGTGAAATTCATCATAGAAAATTACAGACAAAGCACTTTGTAGTTTTTTTATCTGGACCTTAAGTCCCTGGATAAGTATCTGCATAAAAGGAAATAAAGTAATTTAACATCACATGTCAATAAATTACTTTGCTCTGTGTTTTTTTTTGCCAAAATGGAAAAAGTCATTCTTGAACGTGGCCAGCATTTTGTATGTGCCAAATTCCCCCTCTCTGTCTCGCCCGATGATGAAGAGGATGGTATGAAACGGGGGGTGGCTGTGAGAAGCTCATTAGGGGAAGCGATGAGGAATCAGAGGCGAGCAGGATATGAGGGTGTCAGTCTCAGCCGAGCGGAGCGCTGCTTTCCCTCGGAGCCGTCATTGCTGCCTCTCGCCGGGCCCACGGCGGTTCTCTGATGGAGACTGATAACGTGCGCGCTTATCTCTCTCCCTTTCTCTTCCCTTCCCCTCTTCGTCAGGAGTCGCTTTTGTGCCCGCCAGCATCTCCTACCTTATTGGAACCAACATCTTTGGCGTTCTCGCGCACAAAATGGGAAGGTAAGGGGGGAAATTACTCTTTTTTTTTTTAATCATGCCTCAGTTGTCTGTTTCCGGTGCCGCTGAGCAACATCAAATGAAATTTCTTTGTTGTTTCTTCACCATATTTACTCCCTTATTGAAGACCAAAACCTTCAAATACTCCCACTGAGACACAGGCCCTGCCCCTGGAGCTGTTTGTCTGCTGAACCTGTGGATAATTTTGTGGATAATAAATGCTTTCTGTACTCTAGCAATAGGAATCACACAAAATGCTGGTGACTGCAGCATGGTGTAATCCAAGTATATACATTTATCAGCCCCAACGCTAACCCCTAACCCAACCATAACCCGAATAAATAAAAGACAGAAGGGTGCTTTCAAGCAAAGGCACTGACCATGACTGCAGACGTAGCTCATTAGCTTGGAAGTGTTTCAGTTGTTCAGGTCTGGACAATGCCAATGGCAAACTATGATAAGAGGTTGGACTTCACTGGCTTTGCCTCAGTGGACAGTGGGCCAGAGATCCTTTACTGTACTGCCTAGGTCACTCACCTATCATCAGTGAGAGATGTTCATTTATCTGCCAACTAATGTAAACTTGACTGATTAATATTAACTTGGTTTGTGGAAAAGTATATTGGAGGAATTGACACAATTTGGCTGCAGTGGTCCCTTAGTTGGGGGAAAAAATTAAGGGCTCTAAACATAATATGCTTTTTTTATTTCTGTATCTTGGTCTTTCTTTTCTTTTCGCTTTTTGCGACCATGTGAAATGACAGATAGTTATTGTGAAAACCCTACACTTAGGCCCAAGATTTAGGACACAGATTTTAGTTACCCAGTGAGGGACAGAGTATATCGTGGCTGTATTGATGAAGGTGTAATGTCAGTGGGCGTCTGGATGGCTCATGCAGTAAGGCTTTGTTCAGGAAGCAGGCGTGAATCCCAGGTGTGCCATTACCGGCCAGTGCCGGAGGTCCAACATCGGCAAGGCAGCAGTTGGCCGGTTTCTAGGGGAAGGTAGGGGTTGAGCTGTTTAAGTTAATTAGTCTCATCACTTGCTAGTATCCACTCCTGATTGGCCAGGTTCCTGTGGAGGTACTAACCAATTATCCTTCAGCATGAGAAGCCACGGATGCATCAACAGGGTGGGAAAAACGCAAGGCTGTTGTCACATAAATTGGAGGAGTTGGCAGGGGAGGATTGCTGTTTGGTGGTCAGGGTTTTGATGGAAAAATGCAGAGAAAATACCAAAAAAAGGCCTAATTATAGCTTCAACAAAACCCGAAACTAACCTATCGCTATCTATTTTTGTTTGTTTTCCCCTAAGTCTCCAGATTACTGATTTTATTTATTCTTTTTTTTTGCTTTTAATAAAATAGTCTGCACTCAAGTCCGAACTCAAACCTTGCCTCAAGAAAGACATTTTCATCTTTAATTACATTTAGTGTTTTTTTCCTCCTGAGTGATAAAGTTTATTATTGTAATAAATCTGCATTTTGACCCTGGCTTATTTCAGCCCGGAGTACAAGAAAACAGGGTATCCTGTGGCCTGTGTTATCTTTGGCAGACTCTTACCAGCTCTTTATTCCTTTCCAGATGGCTGTGTGCCTTGATCGGTATGCTCCTCGTGGGGATAAGTATTCTTTGTGTAAGCTCCATAAACGCTCTACTGTACATGACTATAAACACGCACTATAGACACAATATATTAACACTGTGGTGGCCACAGGGCCGAAGGGAGCGCTTTTTCATCTACAGCTTAAAGCTACTGCAAATGTGTGCTTTTATGTAGTAAAGGCTAATCTCACCTCCAACAGATTCCGGCCTTATCTCCATCCTTAGCGCTCTCACACTTACAACTGAGGAAGCAAATGTTTTCTTTTCAAGTCTCTCCACCCTTTGTCTTTTAGTCGTAGTGAACAAATAATGGCATGAAGCTTCAGGCTGTAGCCAGATACTGTCGACCTTAAAGGCTGTTTTTGGTATAGACAACATTCTAACATTCTAGAAAGGGTAATTGTTAAGTGTTATTGCAGCCATGCAAAGTGTACTATGCTGAAATGATTATTAATCTGATTACAGTGATGTTATTATTACTATTAACCAAACTCTGTATCATCTGTATACTTCTTAAACATGATTTTAACAATTACTTAAAACTTTTCATGCATGTATGCCTGATTTTTTAATTTTGATTTTTTTTTTTTTCTTATTTTATAATGTTATTTTCTTTACATGAAAATAGGTTCCCTTTGCCAAAAACATCTATGGATTGATCGCACCAAATTTTGGTGTTGGTTTTGCTATTGGTAAGTCAGTTTACTGCTTCAGAAAGACCCTTTCTGTTCTGAGCGAGGAATGTTGATTGGAGAAAGTATAAGGAGTATTGTTCTATTCTGTTCAATCCTCGGCTTTCCTAAAGCATTTGTACCATGTCATTTCATATGTTTCTGTATTGTATAACAGTATGATTTTAGTATTTGGTTTGGTCGGTGTTCAGCTTTTTGGTGGTCATTAGTAATGAATGCTACAGAATGCTTTGCGTATTGCAGAGTAAATCTTTGATGATGTATGTAGCAGCTGAATTTATAAGACTGCATACTGTCTCTTAACAGGCATGGTGGATTCCTCCATGATGCCCATAATGGCCTACTTGGTGGATTTGCGGCATGTGTCTGTTTATGGAAGTGTGTACGCTATTGCAGATGTAGCCTTCTGCATGGGCTTTGCCTTAGGTGAGCAATGACGTCTATCTGAAAGAGATGGAAGCGCACAGCACAATGTACAGGTGTTTCCATGAATTAGGAAATCATTTATTGGGTTCTGAATGTCAATATCTTTCATTGAAGTTTTTGTCTGTGTTGACCTTTTAATGCTATGTTCATAAATGCATAAAAAATTTAAAAGTTTAACTATTAAAAACTATTAATATATCAGTTCTTTATCATTGTGTGTGACTAAAACACATGGGTTGGTAAGGTATTCCTCATTTTAGCCTTAGACTTCAATTGAAATGAGAAAGATCTTAAATCTGTCTGTAAAGAATTACAAACTTCGAAAAAGATCATTCATATATGAGGAATAGCATTCAGGATGAGCTTATAGGGAGATCTAAAGGAGTTCTAAAGGGAAACCTGCTGATCTGTTGGAAGACAGAACAGCTGAAGCTCTGTGGGTTTGAAGTCACAAAGGAATAAGGAAGCTACAGTTATATTGGAGAGGAATTTAGATATAAATTAAAAATGACCTGGTTGCATGTCTGAATTTGGTGACCTTTGCATTATACTTCTTTTATTCATTTCTTATCCATTACAATTCAAAATGTTTAAGTCTGGAATAAAATGTTTGTGGAAAGATTAAACAAATGCACAATATACAGTGTCAGTGATAGCTGTGAGTTGATAAGAGTTTCTTCAAAATATAACTTATTATTTTTTTAAATGTTCTCATAAAAATAATGAAAACTTCAGATAATAAGTTGCCAGCAACAGAAAGATCACAACCTAGAAAAAGGTTGGATTGAAGGTTGAAATGTGCAGCCTACTTTCTTGTGTATAATCTTATCCGTGTTGTGTGTGAAGGCCCGTCTGCTGGGGGTGCCATCGCCAGGGGGATTGGCTTTCCATGGTTGATGACCATCATCGGTGTGGTGGACATCCTCTTCGCTCCTCTCTGCTTCTTTCTCCGGAGTCCTCCTGGCAGGGAAGAGAAAATGGTGAGAAAATAAACTTCTTTGTCATGTTTCAAGTTTACTGCGGTAGTAATTCACACCTGGCCAGCCACATGACTACACTTCTGCAAACATGCCATGTTTACACAGAGGCATTTGCTTAAGCATGGAGTGAAGCATGCTGTTAGCATACTTTTTACACCGGACATTGACATCAAACAACCATTGCAACTGAGCGCGATTCCATGTGCAAACTGTATAATATTATCAGAATAATGATAACAGCCCCTGGAATGAGCTTTTCTTAAAGGAGGGTTTTACACTTACAAATTAGCCTCATCATGTTGCAGAATGGTATATTAGCTATGCTAAGTCTCACTTACAATCGGAACGATTGCTTGTTTCTTTAGGCTATTCTAATGGATCACAACTGTCCGGTGAAGACCCGAATGTACAACACACAGGACCCACAGCACTACCAGATGGAGGACGGGATGGAGACCGAGAGCGACGAATAGCCACAGGACATGTACGTCACCTTCCAGAGTATCTATTTTCTTCTACAAAAAAAAGAGAAAAAAAAAAGCTTAAAAAAGGAGTTTCTGTGTGAATGTCTCATGTCAGTTACCCCCTCTCTGTGTTGTGTCACTATATTGTACCACTGAAGCAAACCAAAGTCGTCCTCATTGCCCATCACAAGCCACCAGCCTTACTCCATGGAAGGGAGACAAACGCAAAACCGTCACGCAGTAGGATACACGCTCGTGAGGTGACCACATTCGGCGCCCTCACAAAAAAGGTTTGACTCGCAAGAGTCTTAAGCTTTTGTGAAAAATGTGGCAGTGTTCCTCCATAGATATCTTCCAAACAGGTTTTAAGGAAATGGCAAGTGGTCACTCTTCGGTTAACAAGCGTGTTTGAAATTTAAAAAAAAGAGAAAGGCCATGTTTGGAAAAGAACGAACCATCTGTGTTTTTTCCCTTTGATGTTCCTTTTGACAAGGCCTCTTTTTGAACAGGCACTTTACACTCATTCAGTGAAAGCGATGTGCAGATCCATGTGGTATTACAGGCTGAATACGAATGGAGAGGTACTGTGATATAGAGAGGTGACACTTACGCTTTCTGTTATATTGTTGTACTGTAGAGCACTGTGGACTATGTTGTCTGAAACAGGTAAATGTATGTAAATGTAATATATATCATATCATGCAGTGCATTTAACAGTATGTTTGTTAGAAAAAAAAAGCATATATATAATATATATTTTGATTACTTCAGAAGTGGCAAAAATCATAATGTCACATTTTACCATGAAATAGGCCTTAAAATTTTCATAATTTTCAGAATCAGGAGCGATTTTTAAGATTGCTTTATGTTTGGGTTGGGGTTTTGCAGTATGTTTGATCTATATCGTGGGGAAAATACATAGTATTAGAAAAGGTGATGATTAACTTAATTTTTTTAAAGTGTGGCTTCACCCGCAGACCGTTTTGGACAGTTTTTGTGCATGATGTTCAAACATTGTACATTTCCCTTTTACAAGAATAAATCTTACAGGTATTGACCGTATTCCCTTGAACATAGATGTGTCTCAACATTATTGCAACAGTTTCGCCATGAACGAAAAAAAAGGTGTACAGTGTTTATGTATTTTTAATTAACAGTTAAATTGTTTGCCTGGTCAGATTTACTCTGTGGCATAACCATTTATGTAGTATGGCATGTGAAAAAGGCCTTAAATTCATACAATTACCATTTACCTGCCTGTAAAGTAATACTCTAAATATGTTGTATTATTTACTGCAAGTGTAAAACCAGAAGAAATGAATGGGAACCAAAGGTCAACACCTGTTCTTTATGTACAGACTTGTAATTGATTAAAAACACATTTGATTCATTTAACCTTGAATTATACACCATGCAGAAAGACAGAAGAAGTGGCAAGGCCCGGAGGTGTAAAACTGGCTTAACAACCAAAGGTCAACACCCCTCTTCACTCCACTGATTTCCATAACAATTTCTGCACGTTGCATGACCTCCACATGTGATTGGTCAAATCTGCTCAAATCCACTCATATATTGCTAATGGAAATGACAGCTGTGTTTTCTAAAAGGTTTGGTGGTGTATATATATATATATATATCTAAGAAACACTAAATTCTTCCTCTGCCTGTTAGCCTAAATGCACAATCCTACTGTAGTGAATGGGGGAGCTTTTTATGTGTCTGACACCTTCATTTAATCCTCTCTTACTATTTATACACATTGTGTTTAACTATGTGTCTTTAATCTGCTCTGTTTTTAACCACCAGACCTTCAGCAAGTTTATATTTTGTAATGTTTATTTGCTTATTGGCAATCATTTTTGGGTCAGTATTATTTTCTTCTCAAAATCTATTTCAGTAACCTTAAATTTCCAAATCTCTACTTTAACCTAAATCCTACTTGGATTTATTATTCTTGCAGAAAGACATATAGTAGTGTTACAGTCACAACATTTACATTTAAAATTGGAACTTGTGCTCTCAAATTCTCTGAAGGAGTCCCATGGGATCTGTAGCTAAAATGCTGATAAAATATGTCCATCAGTGTTAGTCATTATGACCCAAAAAACATTTCTAGGTGAGTCAGGTAGTTGATTTGATTTTGTTTTCCCAGAAGAAAGATTCAGAAATGCATTCGTTGATTCATAATATACTTCCCTGTAATATGTTTTATATTGCAAACCAATGGCTGTGAGTATGCATGTGTTAATGCTTGATGGATATCACTGTGTTTTTCTGTGCCTGGCTGATAAGATCTCAGTGCTGTTGATAAACAGGGGCATGGAGGAGACGAGTCACTGATATTAATTCAGCTGATGAAGCCATGCAAAATTCAGAACGCTAGATCACAAAAATGGCTAGCGCAATTCAAGATACGCTTTTTCTCGTCGGCAGCCTGTGACGTCCATGTTAATTTTGCCTGGAGCAAATATAATATTGACTCCCCTCCCCAAACCTCCCTCCACACCGATCTTTGTCAACTGCCCTGAGACCTGAGAAGAGCAGCAGGGCATACAGAACACAGTAAAACCCACCAAGCATCAAGATGTGCAAGATCATAGTCATGGAGCTGTGATAAAAAACATTTGAACATTCATTGAAAGATATTACATTAATATTGGTGTGTCCATTTATTTCCTTCTTTCTTTGGAGAAAAAAAAACACATCAAGACCCTAATATACTCAGTAATGTCCCCCCACCCACCCCCACCACCCCGTCCCACCATCATGGGAAGCATGACTTGTCATAACAGCTGCCAAAATCAGGTACTGAGCATTTGAGAGATGCAGATTAAGGTGTTTGTTTTGGATCATTCACTGATTATATTATATATTTGTGGAGATTGTTGATATAATTTCAGTTATGTTTTTTTGTATATAAGAAACAAAGATATCGCACACACAGAAAGGTTATGTGTGTGTGGATGTGTGTACGTGTGCCTTCCTCTATCTTGTAAGCCCTTGGCTGGTACTCGTTTATGTATAAACTATATCAAATATAGACCAACCTGTACAAAAAAAAACGACTGTGTATATTTTACGTTAATTATCCAGTTGTCTGATTGTGAAGGTGTTAGGGTATGCTTGTGTACTGTCAATATTCAGTAAGGGCCATTTCAGTAATAAATGTTGTTCACTTCTCTGTTGTTTTGTGGAATGCTTAGAGAAAGCTCAGCTGTAACTGGACTAAAAGCTGTGTGAACCTGTTTACAGAATATTACATGAAGCAAAAAAATCAAATGTCCGATTCATAAATTGATTTTATTAAAATAAACTTAGGTGGGAATTTAATGAGAAAAACAAAATCTTGGTTTTATTCCAGATTACAACCATTTCATCTTAAACATATGTGTATGTTCAAACCTTGGTTTTGATCCTCAGAATTCAGATTAGTCAAAATACAGTACAGCACTCCATATAAAACAGACAAGCATCCAAGAGGGCGTATTTTAGCTAGCATTAGCTAATTCAGTTAAACCTCTTCCTGCTCACTATAAACATCTGCTAACATGAGCTATCAGTTTCAAAATGTAGTGAACACCAAAAATAACTGTCAATGTGGAAGACATCTAGAAGTAAATTTACAATTGCAATAATGTGTTCCTAATATACTAAAATAATATTTGTCCCTACCTTTCAAAGGCAATTTGTTACTCACAGTGAAAATCATACATAGTTTATTCTGAACTTATGCCTTCTTGCATGCATGTCTGGTTACACCAATGAAGTCCAAATTTCTGTCTCTCAAAGCTTTGGCTTATAGGTGTATTAATGAGAATATACCATATTAGAAATTATTTTTGTTTTTCCACAATATTATGATCAAACTGGAGTAATTTAATTCCTCAGATCCACCAAACTCATTTCAGATTAAATATAGTAGAACCTGAGAGATATGAATGAGTTGTGGAAATACTGGTCAGTCAATTGCAGTTATATCTACCCATTTTCAGCATAAATGCTAATACAAAAATCCAAGCAAAAAAGACATTTAACAGGTGCTTCTGTCCAGTGACTGGCAAAAGTATATTCAAAAAGTGGCAAAAGATTAAGTAGCACAATAGGAGAAAGAGAGGAAATGAGTGTACTAGGCAGTATCTAGACATGGCTTGCATATTGCACGTATATGCATTTTCCACGTAGCGACAGGACTCTGGTTATGATAGACTTGCGTGGACAATGCACTTCAGAGCTGCGCAGTTGTGGCCTGTAGTGCTTTGAGTAGCAAACAGGTCTGAGGGTGTACTGATAAATTTAGTTGACCTATAAAACATTCTCTAAGGTAAGAGTGCTATTTAAACAGGTGTGCTTTCAGTTCACAGCAAATGGACAGTGACTTGGCTGTCCTGACCGTTGTGGGAAGCTTTCTCCAAATTTTGGGCTCAGAGTAGCGAAGACACAATATTGACAACTGGGATGCTGCCAGGAAAGGATAGCAAGTTCTCACCACCGCAGAGAAATTAGCTGGCTGCTTGCCCTTTGGTAACATTTTAAACAATCTTTCATTGTATTAACATTTTGATCAGTTATGTGTTGCTTTAGTTGGTTTAATAGCATAAGCTGCAACAGTTTTAATCAGCCTCAAGAAGCATATATCATATGTGTATGAGCTGGCTTTTAATTTAATTTCACTGCATTATCAACTGCACTGAGAATTAACTAAATTTGTTTAGTTGACAGTGTGGACTGAACGCTTTAGTTCAAACATGTACCGATCTGCACTATTTACATTTCACAAGCAAAGTAGTGATAGAATACATTTTAAGGAAAACTTTCTGTGTATACTTACAAAAAGATCGCTCAACAAAATCTAAATCCAATTTACAATGTAAACATGGATCAAAAACAAAATTATCTTTGGACTGGAACCCAGGAGCTTTTATCAAATGTCTGAAATCCCATATGGACAGTGGCTGGAATGTATCTTGAAATATTGTGTCTTTTTCGACAAAATAAAAGCAGACAGAAAGCTTCCTGCGAATCAATAACGAAAATACCCATGTCTCCCCCTTTCCTATCTCATGGTTGCAAACCAGCTCCAATCTGACAAGTGAATGCATTGCTTATTTTATCAGGCTTGTTGTTATATGTAAGTGGATGGACTGAAGCCGAGATTTGATTGAGGACTTGGACTACAAGGGATTCACAGTAGTTTAAGAGATTAAATCTCATTTTAGTAATTAAATCTCATGGCCACAGTCCACTCTCCAGTTTGACTTTTGATTGGACATCAGCCTTATATTTCATTATAACATTAAACAAAGCTGACAGTATATCAGGAATTTACATCACAGCTGTCTGAACCAATGAGATGCTGCAATCCAATATACTTTATGAGTATTCATAAAGGGGTGTGGCCAATAACAATTTACTGAACTGCCAGCATTTAGACAACAGATTCTCTAATCTAGTTGGTCTATAGCATCTTTGGTCACATGGGTCAACATTCTATGTGTCCGTTAACAAATTCTCTGGAAGGAACTGAATGTCCATGGAAGCCATTTTGGTGTATTCATCCTGTCTTCCTTCTTCAAAACTAAACCCCACAATGCCCCATCTTTCTCTGTTCTCTGCAGTCAATGAAAATCCCTGAGCCTTTGCATCCAGAAAATGAACATCTCTTAAAACTGCCACTTAGTTTTTCTATAACCGCTTTCAATTCTTACAACAGGTACAGCCACATCAATCTCAATCAAACTTTTTCTAGTTTATAATTTTGTAGGGAATAGTGTCTAATATGGTAGTGTTGGAGGAAGTAGTTTTGAAAATACAAATGTGCAGCAGAGCTAATTTCCTAAGAAAGATGGATACTGTACCAGTCTGGATTTATGTGTGTTTGCATCAAAAAGGACACTTTGCCTCCTTGATCTGGACGGCCAGGGGCATGGCGAAAGCTGTGTCGACGGAAATGTGTACTGAAGGGGCCAAATAATGAAGGAGATGTGACAGGAGGCCTCAACATGAGAGAACAGGCATGCTGTAATCATCCTGTCTGTCTCGCGACTGGGTTCCTATTATTTGCCAGATGCTCAGATAATGATTTTGCTGGACCAGAAGACTTGTGCTCGCTACCTAGCTATGGAACACTCCAGTCTCAAGATGTTTTTTCTTTCTGAAATGTTTTGAAAGAACATGCAACCAAATTATACTTCTCCAAAAGAGGGGCAATTACAGTCCACTGATTCCCACAGAGAAATTGCTCTGGGAATTAAGATGCACTGCAGTGAAATTTAATTGCACCTAGACTGAGCAGTGAGTCAGGATATATTGAGTAATATTGCAAACCCAACTATGTACATTTCAGAATCAAACTGAAATCTGAGGGCCAAAAGCAACAGACTTGTATTTAGCTCATTATTTTCTGCTAAATTTAAAGAAGTATAATTACATATGCACATGTATGCTAATATGCAAGTGTTATCTTTTATTGAATTTGGGCTGATCGTCATATCCATATGATTCATTTTTCTTTTAAGTGACAGTCAAAATGTGTCAGTTTATATTCCATTTAAGAGTACCAAAAACATAATAAACCCTAATACATATATAGTTTTTTTTACAAACTTGGTAACAAGCTAAATCACCAGAAGCATGGGTGCTGACAGCTTTTCCAACTTAACTGGGCTGTGTTGATTTATCTTCCTTTTTTACGAAACAACATCATAACAATCCAGTTCTTTCAGCATGAATGAAACTATAATATGGCATGGTTTACTCTTAATTATCATCAATACTATAAAAAAAATCATAAATATGATGGAGCTATGTGGATTATCTGTTTATAATGAATCTATGTGGTTTGTCAGTTATATATAACATGTTTCTGGCTGATGACTGCTGAAAAATGTAAACAGATTTGCCATGTACTTGTGGTTGCTATGCATGATTACAGATTTACCATATCACTTCCTCTGACAACACAGAGCAGTGCCAAAATGTACTGCAGTCATGTACTGTAAGGGTGAGACAGAATGGTTTCATGATTTCTGTACCACAATTCCCACCAATTCCTGCTGTGTTATTTACCACTGCGTTTTCATTTTTAGAGCTTAGCTAAAATGTCACAACTATTGAAAAGTGTTTTTCGGCTATAATGGGAAGCTACAATTGCAAAAAAAAAAAAAAAAAAAAAAAAAAAAAAAAGCTTTAATGTCCTATTATGACAATATCAGCTCATTTGCAAATTCACTTTTTTATATAGTATTCATTGTTCATTATTTCATTTGATACAGATGATTAAACTGCGATTCAATATTTGGCCAAGAAAGACGTTACCATGAGCCCTTGTTAAAATATTAAAAGTAGTGCATAACTTATAGTAAAAAATGTCTGCTATTTTTACTATGCTAAAACCAAAAACCTTAAGTGGACTTCCTCACACACTGACTCATTCATTGTGATATAATGCAATGTGAAGCTTTTTGATGGCTCAAAATACAGTTCTCAAGGTAATAAAAACCAATGAGTAGCCATGAATTTCAGGATCATCTGTTGCTTTCAGAGTCTGAATCAACTGTGCAACAGGGATCTTTGGAACTTCACCCAAGAGCTTTGTTCTAATGCCTTCCGTACAATCCTTTACGTGTGTCAATTTCAACCTTTCAGCAACTGCGTGCACAGCATAAAGAACGGAGCAAAATAAGAGGAATTCACACAGGCTTCAGGTGAGATTGTTTATTTAGGCTATGTACAATAGCGCTTGAATACATGATCAATGTTGTAACTGTGGAACATCTCTCTTTTTGCGGAAATGCTCAAACTGCAAACAGCAATGCCAGACAATGTTCATATAACTGTACCATTAGACCATGACAAGGAGAGTGACGGCTCTGGAGCGAGTAATGTTGGGTTGAAATAGCACAAGTTATAGCAGCGCAAGACACAAACAAAACCGGCTTTTCTCACAAGGTCCATTCCAGCCCTGAGCCACATTGTTGACGAGGAAACCTGCAGCGGAACTTGTTTTTTTTTTTTTACTTTTTTGAAAGAGAGAAAGAGATAGACAGTGAAAGAGAAAGAAATGGAGAAAGGAGTAGAGATAGCAGACTAAATCCTTTCTGGGAATCACCTTTATCTTCATTTCCTACAAAAATATTGCACAAAAAAATCTGAATATACAACAATTGTAGATAGTAAAGTAGCAGCCAGGGTATCTACAGAACGTCACGCCTATTGCACAAAATGTGGCTTCGCTTTCTTGCCCCTGTCATCCTCCGCCTGGCCCGGCCCGGCCCGGCCCGGCGCCCACTGTGCCAGCTTACATATGGCACCCTGTGTATTTTAGGGGAAACCAGTTACAGAAGCAGACCCCCCAGAGGATCACCACCCAATGCACCTTAATGGAATTAGACTCTAGTTGCTTCAGAAGAGACTTTGGACTTGGGAGAGAATATTATACTCATCTATAAATACTACTTATCTCTTTAACGGTTCACTGCTGTGAAAAACAATGTGTGTTTACTTTCATGTACGTTTTATTGTATATTTTTTTTTGGGGGAGATGGGGGCGGTGTTTATTATTTTATGCAATGGGGACTCAATGACTTCTCCGACTTTTGACCACTGGGGCGAAGTTCTTGCAGGCGGCAAGCGCGTCACGACAATTTTGTGCTATGTATATTCAGAGGCATACATTCAATCGTACATGAAAAAAAAAAAACACTTTCAAAGGCAAAGCATACATGATCACACAGTCGGCACACACTCGGAGCATGTATCTCCCATATCGTATCCCCACAAAATGTATTAGACTACTTTATGCCTGTCCCCCATCTAAGATATAGAAATGTATAGTGCATTAGAAAAAAAACATGCCTCTTCCATACAAAATCGTCAACTGCGCCTTTCTCAGGGAGCATGGACAGGGTGTCAAAGCCATTTCCTCTTGGTAACATGGCTGAATAATTCTACCATAATTTTAGGACTGTGTACACCATATACACAGGCATACAATTTTTGGCAGGGATGGACGTAAAATGTAACATTTACATATTACCTTAAATTTGAATGAATATATTCCAATATTTGTTGTTCTACTGCTCTAACACCTCCCCACCCCCCACCCAAAAATTGGCTAACAGAGCAACATTTCAAGCAAGAACATCACCATTTACACACAGTATGCGGCAGTACGCAATATCTTGACTGTCAAATATGTTGATACCATCTGACTGTTAAATAACCCACACAAACTAGAATTAAAAAAGTTAGTCTCTCCAACCCTGGTCCCCTGACAGTGTTTTAGCCCATACAATTTAGACATGCATTGCTTCGCAGTTTGCAGTCAAACACAGAAACAATTTCTAAAAGAACAAAAAAATGAAAACAAGTACAACGATCAAGAAAAGCAGTGACTTCTAAAAACCAGACAAAATGCGAACAAAGCGTTACAATAAAAAAATGTGCCCACAAACAAATACAGATGACAGCATGGATTAAAAATACAACGGCAAAAAAGAAGTTACACATACAGTATGGAACAAATGTGTTTTTTTTTTGTCTTCTTTACAAACAGGTTAATGGTATTCACTGTTCGAGAGCAAGAGGCTTGTTGCAACAACAAAACATTGATTGATATACTGGTGTCTTTCCCCAATGATCATGTACAACACGAAAGTTAAAAGTGTGATAAGCCCGACTTCCACTGACAAAAACCGAGATGCCCATGACTAAAACCACAAACTTAAGTTTTATTTATTAAAAATCATCCTATTTCCAAGAGCAGCAACACATTAAATACCATCACTTGAAAAAAACTCAAGAGATATGATGGATCCACTGATAAACTCTGCAGCCACTGAATAAATTAGGGAACCATCATCAGTGATGGAAATTAAGCCGAGGGAAGAGTTTCAAAATGAATAAA
This sequence comes from Albula goreensis, assembly GCA_022829145.1. Lineage (NCBI taxonomy): Eukaryota > Metazoa > Chordata > Actinopteri > Albuliformes > Albulidae > Albula > Albula goreensis. Next base: position 14,031,878 of record CM040750.1, read on the forward strand.
AGGCATTTAAACTACAGCTTCAGATAACTACAAGACACTGGTCAAGTTGCCACTTAGTAGTAAATCCTCCAAGCCATAGCATTCTCATATTTTAAATCAGATTTTACATTAAACTGTACTATCAGCGCCACTTGGTGCAGAAAAACTGTTCTCTCATTCTATCACCAAAGAGGATGGAAAATAACTGAGGTTATGATAAGGAATACCTATACTTCAGTCAGGAAGTTAACCATTTATGTCCCCCAGTCCCAACCTGCCATAAAAGGGGAAAAAAGTGGTTAAAATAATTTGCTGTTGGTTACAAGCCTCCTGTCCTCTACTCTAGGGGAGTGCCTCCACACAGATCTGCTCCTCTGTGATGTCATCAAGAAGCTGGACTTCCATTGGACTGCATATGTCAGTGTCGTAGACCTCTGCACCCAGGAGGGCGTCCTCAGGGCCCCCCTTGATCTTGAACCCGTGCTGCTCTGACGGGGACGTGCTCTCGATGGACTCCAGGTCCTCGATGCCAGCCCGGTAGTGGATCATGAGCAGGGTGAGGGCCTGGAGCCGCTCCCCAGACTTAGTCAGGGCGGTGGTGATGAGGGCCTTCTTGCGGGCGTCGCTGGTCTCCCGCTCTTCGTTCAGCAGGGCGTTGTTGTGCTCCAGCTCCTGGTCGATCTCCTGCTGCAGCTTGTCAAGCATGAACTCCAGCTTCTGGGACCGCTCGTCGGTGGGAAGGCCTCGATAGAGGTCCCGGCCGATCTCCTTGACGGCTATGAACACGCTGTCATCCAGGCCGCCCTCCTTGCGGGCCAGCTTGGGGGCACCTCCAGCGGGCCGCTTGGACGGGCTGGCCCCGACGTAGGTCTCCGTATCACTGCTCTCGTTGTCCGAGGTGTTGGGCGTGTGCTTGGGGGAGGGCTCCACCGCCACGTCGGGGGCTTGCTCGGCCAGTCTCGTCTTGGGAACCTGCCGCAGGTTGAGCAGCCGAGAGCTGGTGTTGATGATGTGTCTGGTCAGCCCTGTGGTGGCCCTGTTGATAGTGGACTTAGCCTCTGGGTCGCCCCCTCGCCGGTCCGCCCCCATGCAGAAAGGGTTCTCATTCAGACACTTCTCCTGGCACTTCTTGTGGCACACGTAGGCACAGATCATACACTGGGAGGCCGCCTTAGTCCACACCTTCTTCTTGCAGTACTCGCACCAGGTGGGGTTCTGGAACTGGGTGTCCTGGAAGTTGTGCTTGACCTCCACTATCTGCATTGGGCTGTAGCTGAAGTCCTCACGGGCCGGCAGGGGCTGCTGCTGCTCGTCCTCCTGCACGCTACCCTCCCGCTCTCGCTCCACCAGCCCGCTTGAGTGCTCCGACTCTCCCTCGCTCAGGTAGGTGAAGTTCAGCGTCACGTCGCCGTAGCACAGCTTCTCGTTGAAGCCCTTGTGAGTGCTAAGGCTCCGCAAGGCCGTGCGGCTCACACTGGCCCTGGGCTCGGGAGCACACAGCCTGAAGGTAGTCTGGAACTCCATGGAGGACGTTGACAGGCACTCCAAAGCAATGCTTTCAAGTTTCAGGCTCACATGCCCCAAGCACAAGAGGCTGCCCAGTTTGAAAGGGTCCTTACACCAAAGTGCTACATTAAGGTATTTATGGTTGTTCTCCACCTCAAAGACAGCCGAAGCCTTGCTCCATTTGGCTGTCTTTTGGCGGAATATAGTCTCTGAGGACTCCCACATGGGGTGGTCCTCCACACTGTCCCTTGTGCTGCAGGAGCTCTCAGACACCTTGTCTTTGGCCAAATCTTGCTTGGGGGGGTTGGTTTGAACTGGAGGGGATTCCTCAGTGGGTTCCGGCTGTTTGACGGCCGGCTTTGGCTCTGGTGCTTTGATGGCCGGCTTCTCGGCAGGTTTGTCCCCGTTGCCGGTGGCTAGCGGGGGCCTCTCAGGTTTCTCTGGGAGCACCTCCCCTCCTTCCAGCAGACTTTGTGTTTCTGAGGAAGCTGAGGTCAGCTTGATCTGTGGCCTCGGAGGCACAGGGGGCCGGCTCGGAGGGGGCGGGGGCGGAACGGTGGGGCGCTGGGGACCCTCAGCCTGCTCAGCGCTTTTAGGGGGAACTGTCTTGGGTGACTCTTTAGGCTGTGGCTTCAGTGGTGACTGAAGCCCGGTCAGATTCAGTTTGCGGTTCAATATGGGCGAAATGCTGCCCAAAGGTTTGGAGGCAAGATTAGCCACAGTTCTTTTGGGGCTTTGGTTAATGCTCAGTAGGAAATCTTCCTTGGGCTCGCTGCTGACCGGCTTGGGGTCCAAGATGAGCTCCTCAAACTCTGAGTCCACATCTTTGCTGTCGGAGGTGTCCAGGGTGGTGATGGGGGCGGGGTCCTCCTCGTACACCGTCTGGGACATGAAGCTCGGCTCCTCCAGCTGACCAAACCCCTCCTGGAGAGTTCCGGAAGATGGAATCTGGTGACGCACAGGCCTTTCATACAGTACCAGCACCTTGTCACCAGCCTGCTTCAAGAGTTTTGGTACTTGCACAGAAGAAGTTACTTTCACACCTGTCCACAAACATAAAAAAATATCAGTAGTCTGTGATGAAACATACAATACAGCAGGTACCATTCTCTACACTCTCAACACTGCTATTGTCTGAATAATTACCTTGAAGATGTGTTTGGTATATGCTTATCTGTTACATAAGTAAGGCCAAATAAACTTAAAAGGGTGATAAATGCTGAATGAGAAAACCATGACAATGACTCCAGTATTAACAAATTGAGACAAATGACACCTGTATATCCATTCATTAAATATACATAAACATTTCATAGCATTCAGGAAACATTTGTACTTTCTACATAACTTGGTTTGAACAAATGAAATTAGCCAAGTTTAACGTAAGGTGCAGTTTTCCCAAATGTAACACACATTCATTCAAAAAAAAAAAAAAAAAAAAAAACTTTTAGATATGAGCATTTCTTCCATTTCATTTTTATCCAGTCTGTTAAGTCTGTCCATTTTGTTAATTCCATTCTGGCTGATAATTTGATAGACAAAAGTCATGATCAAACTCATCTAATTATTCACAGCCAATTACTTATTCAGCTGGAGAAGATAAAGAGGGGTGTGGTAGATATAATATAAATTACAGGCCACAAAGACTCCTGTGTGGTGACGCAATATTTTGGGCCCGTGGAAAAGATGCCACCTCTCCCTCACCTCCAATGGCAATGAGGCGGTCGCCTTTCTGCAGGTCAGCCAGGGCGGCGGGGGAGTTGGGGGTGACGGTCTCGATGCTGACGTGTACGGCGTCTCCCTCGCTGGCAGGCACATGCCTGAAGGTCATGCCCACGCTTTGGGAAGCGCCTTTGATCACCTCCGTCTGCAAAGCACAGAGCAACGAACACAGGGAGATGAACATGGCGCCTTTCACAGCGTCACATGACTGCTGGAGTCAAACGTCATGGTTACTACCGAAAAGCTGTGGACAGCACTGTATTAATACTGAGCTCTGGTCCATGAGGCCAAGGGCTTCTCCTCAACCCTAATTAAATTCAGAATAATTCTGTAAGACTGTAAGCTGTAGTAACTTTTATGAACATGGCTGACACATGCAAATAATTAAACACAATAAAAAAAAAATGAATCTGTACAATTTTAATTCTATTACTTTATTGAGCTGGTACACTCTTACAGGGCTGTGGTGGCATGCTCCACAATGTGCATGTCATAAAAGGTGCAAGAACAGGGGCGTAAGTACAGGACAGGAAGTAACATAGTAAAGCATCAATTCAAACAGTGGCAGCAGGTATACATTCACACATACGCATTTACTTCTTTTCTCATAGCAGGAACGGCCTTCATAATTGTCGTTTAAGTTAAAGTGTCAAGTTATACAAAAAATTTAAACCTTACAACGTAACAGAAATACAAAAGGTGTGGTCTCTGATTCCACATAGGATTTGAGTTAATATTTCTTTCTCCTCACTGGAGCTCAGTCTTCCTCATCCTGCTGCAGAGTGTGTTTTGACTCTAATTTTTCCCAGCAGTTTCTCTGTCTGCTAACCTGGGATGGTAGAGCTCTACTCCGGTATGGCTCAAAAGAGGAAGGAATTTAGCCAGCCATGTAAAGCAGTGACTGATCAGCCTTCAACTCGGAAAAAGCAAGGAAATAAATAGGACACATAACGAAGACTGGGACTGTATTTATGCAGTGCAAAACACACACACACACACACACACACACACACACACACACACACACACACACACACACACACACACACACACACACACACACAGATGGATAGATGGATAGAGAGACTGAGGTATAACATAAAACAGGGTCTGGTGGTTTTTATTACTCTACTTGAAAGATTAAAGATGTCTGTATGCTTTTCTCATTGCTAAGATTTGTTATACAGGCAATGATATCTGAATTGGTTCAACAAACCAATGCCTCTATCCCTGGAAATTAAGTGACTCAACTACGCACCGGGTTTTGCACATTTCCAGTATTTCAAGAACAAACAGTAAGAGTGCAGTCACTCACTGAAATCCCCGATGTGATGACACTAATATGATTTGACTTTGCACGCACAACATTTTCTAATGTCAAATTTACAAAAGACAAGGAATAAGGAACACATTGGTGCAATCGTAACAATATTTGATACAGAGGCTAATGGAAATGTTGTTAAAAAACAATTACATAATAAAAGTTTTCTGGCCATTGGCATGTGCTGTTAGCTTCATGAGACTCATATCCCTGCACTCTCACTTATCATTTTCATTAAATTATATACCCATTTGTCACCGCTGTGGTTATTACTATATGGTCTTTCAGTTTCTGACCCTGGCAAGCTCCATTCTGAAGCTACGGTTCTAAGGAAGGCAAACCCGTAACGGGTCCATTTCCTGTTCTCCCCACTTCCTCCTCTTAATTATTTGGAAAGCTGAGCCAAATCATAATGACCATTCCACTGATGGTGGTGGAGAGTGAGAGGCTTATTTCAAAATAAAAGTTTGATAGAACTGGAATAAGGCTGTTGAAAATAGCTTGAATGGAGAGGCAAATTAGATAAGTCCAAAAAAGAGACACACCTGTTCAGAACATTTTAAACTTTGAAAAACACCGGCTTTAGTGCCTCACCTGTCAGCGAAATAGAGTATACGGTTGAAGAACTTTCAAACGAAGGTCTGGATGATAATACGTGCTAATTACTATGCAGGAATACTCTGTAATTACAGCTAATGTCTACCCTGGGATTCACCAGCTGTCTCAATCACTGTCACTCCACACCAAAATGAAGTCATGCTCCACAGTACACCTGTTCAGTCATGAGTTACCTGAATCGTGCCTCCAATGCCAACTGGAACACCAGCTGAGAAATTCTGTCATAACTGACTGTCCAAAAGTTAGAGAGTGTCTACTTGGTTCAGCGAATGGGGATGTTTACAGTGTAGTGGGATATAAGCTGATAGTAAGAAGTACCAATACAAGAGATGGGGGTGTAGCCCTCCATACTACACAACACTTTATTGTTCAAGGAAGTTCAGTAATTTACCATCTCAGTTGTAGTTCAGATATCTGGATTAGACATCTGGGGGACAACGGGGTTCAAACGGAGCGTTCAAGTGTAGGAGTATTAAACAGACCACCTGCCTCAGACAGCACTGTACCACACCTGATAAAAGAACATACATGGTAAACATCTATATATATATATATATATATATATATATATGCATATGAAGTGTAGCCTAATGACTGCTTTGCTTGTCCAAAAAAGAACTTTCCCCTGGTTTCTTTTTTTCACAAACCCTCAGTGCCTTAGGGTTAAATGTGATGGCAGGGTAAGCCCTGGTGGAGGCCGAGAAGCCAGGATCACGGGGAAGATGAATAACGGCAATAATGTCGCTGTCATTTGTTGTAACTGTTGAAGAGGGCGCTGATTAAGTTAAGTGGGGAAATGAAGTAATACAGAATATATGCAAAGTGGCAGCCAGAGGGGCCCGATTCGTTTTACTCTGGAGGACATTTTCAGACTCTGCAGAGAACCCACCCCCCCCATACAGCTCTCAGCAGGAACGAGTACGAGACGACAATATAAAAATGTATGTTTGAGCAAAAAAGGCACAAGGCCTCCAAACGACAGCAACACCCTGCTAACGGCAAAGCTGGAATACAGATTTGAGACTGTTTATGAAGTACATTTGACAAGAGAACACGGGGAACTTTTTCTCGATTTGCAAGGAACTAAATGTTCTTACCATGAATTTGCATTTAAAAAAAATGATCATGTTAAATAATAATCAAATAGCATGGAACGGTACAGGAACTAAAATTAGAAGGGGAAAGTACATATTCTTTCTTTGCTGCTAGATATTAGTAATATGACTGATTGCTGAAATCATGTTATTGTGTCATGGAAAACAATGTTTTCTGGCAAAGCTCTTCCTTTTGTACGTCACAGTTCAGAGAAAAGACAGAGCACTTGTCTCTCAAGTGACAGAACGCAGAACAAGGGCCTCCCATATGGCGGATGGCTTCGAACAGACATGTCAAGCCACTCTTAGTCATTAAATAAAGAAAAACAAAGTAGATATGGCACCACAGCTGCTAGCTTGTTACGGTACATCCTCTTTAGACAACAGAAATGAAAACTTACCTTTGTATTTCCATCATCCGCTTTAATTAAATATATACAGCCAAATGTCTAAAATGCAACAATATCAAAAATTCTGTTACGGTCATATACTGAGATTATGTATACACATTAATTTGGTAATTGTTTATCTTTTTCTGAAATATTTTACCCACAAGCCCATTTGTTTTTTGTGAAAGATGTAGGCTTTTTTCAACATAGGCCAGGGAATAATATGTAATCAAACAGTGTACATTTTATTGTGAAGTGTTATACAGTTGTAAATCAGACAGCGAGAACAGTATGGAAGAAATGGAAGACGAAACACTCAAAAAGATTGTTAGGAACACTTATAGTTATATTTAAGCATAATTTCCAGACACACGTGGTCACAGTCATTTTCCATTTGGAGCTGGATGTCGAGAGCAGCATCCTCTCGCTGACTCAGCAGGAACTTGTTTGCCAGGTTTTGCAAAGGAGGCGAAATGCAGGGAGCAGCTTCAAATGTGCAATAAAAGCAGGCTTTAATAAGGCAATTCAAGCTCAATAAGAAACAGCAGGATAAATCAGGGACACATCCACAGGAACAGAAGCTAATACCCTTTGTGCCGGGGACAAGTGCGAGGAACATGGTGATCTCACCTCGTCTTTCATCTGAGGCTTCTCTGCCTCTAACAGGCACTTACCTGCTGCTCTCCACTCCCAATTCTGACCCGGCTACACAAAGCACACCTCCATTATTCTTTTTTTTTTATAACCCAAACTGGTCACGCAACATACAATCTAAAAATTCAGCAAATGCTGGTCAAAAACTAAACAAAAACCCTTTTTAAAATAAAAATGGTTAGTATTACGGAGTTCATATCATTTCATAAAATATGTAGCATTGTATAGTACCAGACTGCATTAACTAGGTATTTGTTCAGAAAATTTATAACATGAAACATAATTCTTACTGCTGCCAGTTAATTTATGGCTGTGACACGGTATGTTTCACACAATATCACACAATTTTGAGTGTTGTTACATTAAGGGATACGGGGTGAGAAAGGGCCCACGTGAGTTAGGTGGACAGGCTGATATTAGCTCCGGCAGGTCCACATAACCCTGAATCTGAGAGGAGGAGAGAGAGAAAAAGAGAAAGAAAGAGAGAGAGAGAGAGAGAGTGGCCCCTGCTATGCTCACCCGGTGCAAAAGTGTGCTTAATGACACCTCATGTATCCCCAGCCATTGTCTCAGAAATAGCAGAGGAAGATGGATCCTCCCTGGAACGTACAAAAGGCAGAATCGAGCGGCAATTATGGGCGATTTGCGAGGACTAACGCTGACTAAAGGGCAATTACAGAGATGGGGCAGTGAGGGAGGGGGTGGTGGTGGTGGGGGGGGGTGGGTGCTAGGACAGCTTCACATTTATCCCAGCCAATAATGTCAGGGAACAGGTAAACAGATGCTCTCGGTCCATGCATGCGTCTTACCCCAGGATGGCAATTTACGCCACCTCGGGCTCTACTGCACGCTGGCTTACATTCTGTGCTTTCTGCCCCTCAGCCAGCCCCTCTCTGCTCTCCATTAGAGGAACGGCCCCTTCTCCACCACCCCCAAAGGAATGCTCAAGGTATTGATCAGATTAACCCCCTGCTCTGTTTCTCCAACACGTAGCAATGCAAGCTCACAACGCAAACAGGCAGCGCATGCGCATCATTACGACTGCTCGTTAGCCGACAGAGAGGAACTCATTTAAAACAAGAACGAGAGTAACCATCTTGAAGCTGAAGTATATTTTTCCAGTGTTTCTATGATCTTTCATATTAGGACTATGCCTTTTAAAGTTCAACTGCAGAATGAAAATAAAAAGCAGTTCAGGCAAAGGCACTGTCTTATGTAGCTCTCATTCCTCCTGACAGGTCTTTAGACAGGTTGATTTAAACTGCACTAACAGTGGAGCTTGAATAACATTTAAAAATGGAATAAATTAGCCTACATAAATTTGTTTTTTAGTTTTTGAGTCTTCCATTAACAAAATTTATTTGAATCATCATCATACAACATTACACACTGAGCTCAGAAAATAAAATACAAAGTGTAACCCTTTCAAAAACATAGTCCGCTTTGATCATGGTTGCCCTTTTATAAAAGCATTTACTTCAAAGCAACAGTAAGTTTTAGGGCACTCTATTGCATCATGGTGAATAGCACCTTTTGAGAAATGGTATCATTATATCATCTTTCCGCAAGCTCTGTTCTAACACAGGTCTTGTAGACCTGCAAACTAAACCGACAGAACACACAAAGCCACAATGTTGTTTTTTCCCCCCTCGCAACACCAACCCACACCACCGCCCCCCCCCCCCACCAACATGATTGTATGCTCCACTAAACTAACATTGCCTTTGAACTGAATGCACAAAGACATCAAATTGTGCTCCGCAATTGAAGAGACAGGCCGTCTGACGAGGCCATCGCAGTGAGAAACAAATTACCCATACTGCAGATGCCAAGAGAGTGAGTAAACATGCCAAGTGACATCAAAGGTTGGTCCACATGGCTGGTTTGGTCCGAAGCTTTGTGTGTGTGTGTGTGTGTGTGTGCGCGCACATCTTTGTCCACAGTTGTGTGTTGACTAAATCTATTGTGTGTGTGGGAAATGTAGCCTAACGTACACACCTGTTGTCTGAGCAATTCCGGCGTTTGATTGACGTGAAATGCGAGCCGATTTACATACTGTGTGCATTGGCCACGTCAAGGTTTTTTCAGAAGTGCAAATAGTCCATTATGTTCACCTCCCCCTCCCTCCTACGTTCCGCACACACAATGCGGATGGTGTGGGGAGGTGGGACAGAGAAAGGGCTTCTATCTGCAACAGTGATTAGTATCGTCTCACAGGTGTTGCTGCAAGAGTTCACTCACATGGACGCCTCGTCATTCAAACGCAGTCCTGTTTCCAGTGCAGCTCAATCCGTTTTCAAACCGAAGCTGTCAAACTGATTTAGGATCCAGTCAGTCTCAATCTAAAGAAGAAATCTGGTGACGAAAAACTGACTGCTTACAGGCAAAAAATAATCTTCAATAATAAAAAAAACTTTTTTTATTACACATCTTTTTTATATTTGCTTCAGTGCAGTTTATTTATGTTACATTTGCACATGAGCGAGAAATCTTTTGGTTAATAATTGATCTGCTAAAATAGTCGTTAATTTAGATTCTGGTCTCTAATTATGCACCAAAATAACGAGTATGTGCCCAGCACTCAAGCGCTTTTAACAGCCTTGTGTAAAACGATGAGTGCATCTTCCTAATACCGACTCTGAGGTTTAAATTTCAGGAACATTCATTTCTAAGGCCAGAGGAGAAACACATGTTTAAATTTCTTCTTGTTAGTGTTTCCTGCTGTTTGCCAGCTAACGAAGAGATCAAATTTATTTTGGTATCACTATCATCCAATGATTTTTCTTCCATATTATATTTACAGATGACTTATGCAAATCTTAGGAACAGTGAAATTATGATAATGTTGCTTTCGTTTGTCGTGCTATTGGAAACCTAGCGGCATTCAACAAATACCCGTTAACAGGTGTCACAGTCAAACTCTATGTTTGACAGACCTGAACATGACCGGAATACAGACTAATCCGTCAATGGAACCAGATTACATACGGTGTGGAAAAAAAAAAATCTGTGGCTGGAATCGCACACCAAGGACATAACCATAATAGACAAAATGAGAGATGCTCAAAATTGCTTAATTTCAGTTACATGTCTCAGTGCTTCCACTAATAACAGAAACACCACCCGTGATGTAAATTAACATATGGCTTATAGGTTTTAAATCATATTCTGAAATATTTGTATGTCTATATACTATAATAAGACATGTTAAGACAATTACACTGACACACAATTAGGTTTCACCTTTCAGTAAAATTATTGACGTCGCACAGGAAAAGCTTCCTGTGAGTAGAAAAACGGAGGCCGTTAAGATGACTGACTTACATCAGATCCCACAGACAGACCCGCCATTTTCCTTGTACGTAAGACAGAAACAGTAAATGCTCTTTTGTGTGACATCGGAAGCTTCGCAAGGACACTCCAGATGGCACACCTGTTTCAGCCGTATCACAGAAAATGCTGTTTTGTCACATTTAATCCCCATTACATCCTTTTATATTTTGTACAAGATTTGTTTCAACCCAGAGCTGGAATGAGTCCCTAATCTCGTTATCATTGACTGAGAGAACAGACAGCTCTTGTTCATCGCCTTTGAAAAAACAAACAAGATTTGTGAACAAATGTAAATAGCACTGTTTCCTTCAGTGCAAATGATCCTTTTCTTCCATATGTCAGGGCACAGAAAACCAGAGGTGAACATGGAAAAATATATAATGTATGTTATATACAAATATACATTGATTGAAATAGACATTAACGAGCAGATGCCATCTCATGGATTGGCCTCAACTGCATTGCTCTTAGAATTATTACATAATCAACCTATACTTCAGATAACTATGCTCTTTATGAAAGTAACATCTTTTAACATCTAAATTGCTACCAAGTCACTAATGAGGTGCTGTAAATCAGCTCCTAATTAAATCACAAAATATAATGTTGATTTTCAAAAATGTGACTAAATCATAACTAAAGTACAATCATGGATGTTGGCTGATGAAATGAAATTCTGTTACATGTTAGGTAATTTGTATGCCTTACAAATATTATAGCAAACCATTTCATTTTCTCAAAAATAAATCAAGTTTAATTTTTTATATCAATGGTTTGATAGTGGTTTTCTTATCTAATTTTACAGCCCGAGAATACAAAATGCTAAAGGCCAATATATTAACCCCCATGCCAGAGGTCTTTGGTGACCTTTAGGGCATGAAGACAGTAGCCACCACCTGCTATAACGAGTACACTTCAAACTGTGGTTACACTAGGACATCTTTGGCTGAAAGGCTGAAATAAATGCTTTGCTACTTCCAGGTTTACACTGCATTTGGTAGCCTGCTGTTTCTGTACCACTACATTCCAGTCCTAGCGCATAATTAAGAAGTATAAGATAAAGTAGCCAATAGGGAGGGTAAAGGAAACTGTATAGACTTTGAATTTAAACTCCATTTCATCAGAATGTCAGCCTTGTACTGTTAGGTAGAAAGATAGCCAATCCACCTCACAGTGTGTTCTACAGACTTTGGGGGAAATGGAAACATTATGCTTGGTTTCCATTTCAATAAAACAAATGTTAAGTCTTAGTTTTTTACCAGAACCCCTTCACCGTGATGGCTCCAATGAAAAAACCTGGACTGTAGCAGCAAGCAGATTTACTAAACATGAACATTAGCATAAGATAAAGCACCTGTTCATACTCAGCTGGCAAATGAATCTGCATGAACTACATCCTATGATTTAGCAATGCTGGCTGCAATTACAGAAAAGGAAACTACATGCACTTTGTAAAGCTATGTTTAAAAAAAAAAAACATAGACATAAATACAACAGAGAACCACCTTTTATTTGGCTGTTATAGCTCACTATATGAACACCATAGGTTATGAACTCAGTTGTCATGGTATGCTTTCATAAAACCCCAAGAGCAGTTCAGTCTGAACGGCACCAGATTCAGAACGTATCCATCTGCTGTTGGTGGTGGTGGGGGTAGTTCTGGTTGGCACAGGTGAGTGCCAGTCGCAAGTGTGCAGCGCACACATACCGGATGTGTGTCTGAGCCAGCGAATGGCTTCCCGGCCACGGCCTGCGCGGTAATTTAATCTAATACCACATGTCAGATCGATTTGTGTATGGTTATAGGGTACGAGTCCCTTCCAGGCAACCAGACAGCAATTCGCTGCCACGTCCAATTAATGGCAACATAGGAGCTGGGCAGCCCCGGGCGAGGGCTTTGTATGGCCACCGTCCACCTTGATTAGCACTGCCGATAAAGGTTTTAAACGTCGCGGTTTGAAAAGTTAAGGCTCTAAGTGAGTTAGTTTAAATCAAACTTGTTGAATTGAGTGATGGGGGAGCTTTGCTTTAATGTGGTTTGTGAGGGGGTGGGTGGGGCGGGGGGAGGGTAGCAGGGGTGGTGGTGGTGGAGGTTTCTTCTCCGTAGTCAATCTCCCTAGACATAGCAGGGATGGTCAGCAATCTTTGCACCTACTACTGTACTGGGTACAGCACTGTAGAAAAAGTTCAGAAGGTTATCAGCCTAGCGAAACAACCTGGTCATGAGTGAAGTTTCATCTCTTCCTATTCGTTTTGACTGTTGGCTATGCTTTTCAGGGCAGCCATTACCAACAATGGCTCTTCACTGTAACTATGACTTCAATTAAAGCTTTTACATAATAACAGAAGACTATTTTAAACAAGTTTGAAACTGCTGGAGTTTCATTTGTTTAAATGTGTCTTTATATCTGCCATTTTTTAAGGCTTCAAATTTCCTTTTTACACGGTTTTAGTTTTTTTTGACATTTTAACTACATGTATTTCAGGTATTGTGCAGTAAAATGTATGTGCAATATGTTTTGAGAAAGAATTATCATTTTTGTAGTTTACTTAATGTCAATCGCAATTATGCGGCTGAAGAAAGTTGGAAAAAGTTTATTATTTGCACAATTTATCTTGTACCATTTAATGAAAGGACAGGCAATGGACACAATTGTAAGTGAAGGAGGAACAGGGCAATTGACACTGCCCCCGGATCTCTGACCATTACACATGCCCTTTTCCTTTATGAAAATGTCCAATAATATTTAATCAGTATCTCCACAGCTTGGGGCTCCTCACCTGTATTATTCATAATCATCTTAGATTATAACATCAATAAACATCCAGAAATTAAACAAATGATGCATATATATATATTGAGGGACATTTCGGTGATTGTGAATTGGGGTGACCTATTCGGGTTTGATTGGCTTCTTATGAGCCCCATAATGAATCCTGGCGGTAGGCAGAAAGAGGGGAGCACATTGGTGTACTTACATCTCATAGACCAAAGAAAGAGTAACAATCTGATTATCTTCATAGTGACTGAACAGCATTGGTTTTGCAGATAAATAATATCCCATTGGTGGAGCAGGGGGGTGGGGGTTAGGTGAAATCTCATTGAAGTCTAAATTTATGCTTTCACTTGCCATCTACACCCATTTGAATTTTCATGTCGGCAATTGCATATGATGGAGGATGGCTCACAACAGAGGACAAAGAAGTTGTTATGGAGACCGGAGGCATAAAAAGGTGCTCTTGTCCTTTCTAATTTGCACTTAAACATACAGCCGCCCAGTTCTTTAGCCTGGCCCACATGACAGGCAGATCTATGTTGCTTTTTTTCGCATTCATTGTAATTCAACCCAAAGAATTAACCCTCATTTACATCACATTTGCTCAGCTTTGAATTTTAATAAACACCATGCAGATATTAAAAATACCCTTACTTCTCCCAAAATCAGCGCTTACGAGCAATTTCTTAACCCTCTGAGAGCTTTGAAAGTGCATGTTATTGCTTATCGTGTTGGTATTTAATTTCTTCCTTTTAAAACCTCGGCCGGCACGGTGTCAATCAGGTGGCAGCTGTGTAGATGCGATCAAATCGTGTTTTCTGCGCTTTTTGAAGTTGTGAGTCATGCTACAAAGTAAATAGGCTCCGGCACTCACAGTTTGTTCCACTGAAGGCTGAAAATTAACATTTTGCACAACCTATGGCATTTAGTAGACCAATAAGCTGTTCAGAAAGCCCTAGGGACAAACAGAGTGAAATCTCTCATTCCAAAAAAGATACAAAATGAACAATTACCTCCAATGGAACCTTCCACTGGTCCAAAAGACAAATTCTCAAGCCCTCTGTAATCGTTTGACTTTTCATGTTACATTGTGTGAGAAGAGGAAAAAATGTAATCTACATAGTACAAAAATACAAACATATTTTCAAATTCACACATTCACCAGGAATCTTTTTAAATTGAGACAGAATCAACAAATTTTTTAACTCACTATAGAAATCTTAGGGGGTTGGGTTTTGGCCTAAACTTCACCAATTTTCATTGCTATAAATTGTTATCAATAATGATGTTCACTTGATATGATGTAGCTTTTGGTATACGACATCTTTGCTAAATGAGGGGGTTAAGACTCTTACCTGTAAAGAACTGACAGACTGAGGGTCACCAATGAGTCTGTGCACTTTCTCGCTGTTCCTGCGGTTATTTATTAATTTATTTTTTTGCATAAGTATTCTTTGACATTTGTGAGCACACACAGTCACTTCTCCCGTGCCTAGACTGACAGCTGACAAACCAGTGCGGCCCCAAGGTATGCCTGCAGTGATATTGTGATCATTTACTCTGAAAGATTAGCTTTTTTTTTTTCCTGTTACACCCAAAGCAATCTGCCTGGCGATGGCGTGCTGGGGGAGGGGGGTAATTGAGGTTTAATGAGTGACACCAGTGGCGGTGCTGTCGATGAGGTGTTTTTTTCTTCGTAAAGTGGTAGGAAGTCAGTAATGGGGCATTGTTGTTATTGGTCATGCACAGCGATGCCCATCAAATCAGCCTCTGGAGCAATCCCTCAAAAAACGATCGACTGCACACTCATTGATCATAACAAACTGCCCGGGAATCCTGAACCTCTAATCCTTAACACTTAGCCCGCAGGATACTGCTAAATGGAATTAGAGTGGACTGTTATTTCACCACACCTACAAAAACTGCTGAGTTGATTTGTTTGTCATTGTGGGTAAAAGCAATCTTCCAAGAAATTGTAACCCTCAGGTTTACCAATACTGATTCTGAAGTGGTTAGAAATTATGACAAAAGACGGTCTTTGTGACCCGATGAGGGGCTTCCAGTGGGCCCGACTGCGACATGCGTGTGTGTGAATGGATGTCGGCCATTCGGCCATGCATGCGGAACATGCAGCAGCTGTGTGGGAGCCGCGTCAGAGTGTCTCTCGGCCCCGACACAAAGGACGCAGGATGTACGCCACGCTCCGCTGTCCGCTGACGAGGTGCTGAAAGCTGCGACAGAGAGATTGCCAGCGAATGGGAGGGATGAGAGGTGGGTGGGAGGGACGTGTGTTTTGACACATACACGGTTGCTCTGAGACTGAAGCAGAGCAAGAAGCTGAGGGATGAAAGGGAAAGGGTGAGTCGCCTAATGACAGAGGCTAATACGCCTTAATGTGCTTTTAAGAGGGCTTTGGGATCAGTAGTACCAATATCAAACATGGACACAATACAGTATTAGCTACTGCAGTATCAACAGGCATGTTTGTTTCTATGTCTGTGAATGCTAGTAGCATAACTGTAAGGTCTCTCCACACCTAATTTCAGCGCTATACCCTTGATGTAAATGTTAACAAAAGGGTTGTTTTTTGCATACATTGTTCCATTGGGGCCTAGAATAACCAAAGTACGGAACCTCAAATTGAAAAGCCTGTAACTAGCTTGAATCTGCGACACAAACGCAATGATGATGTCACTGATGACGGAACAAAAGTATTTGTTATGTTGTTGCTCTTTGAGTGTTGTGCATCTCTCCAGTCCCATTCACATGTCCTGTGTTTCTGCCATTGCTGCCATTTATTGGACAAGACAGATTATTGGTATTCAAAAACTACTAGCATAAACACTACTTCAAATGTTTATTTTCGGATGCTTGAAAAAAGATTTTATTTAGTGTTAACCTACTCAAGTTTTATACTTTATTTCCCATGCTTTAATCCCTTCTTAAAATAACAACAGAACTTCTGAACTTCTCCAAAGATACATCTGCTTGTTCTCACTGAGGGGGCCTAGGGGTGGGGGGAGAGAGATAGAGAATAAGAGAGAGAGAATGAAAACACTGCTCAATGAAGAGGAGAGGGAGGAGAGAGATAGAGAGAGAAAGAGAATAAGAGAGAGAGTAAAAAAATGACACTGCTCATTGAAGGGAGGTCTTCCGCAAGACTACCATTTCCACCTTCTGGCCTGGACTGCCGGGAGGGAATCTCCAGCCGCACAAAGTGACGCTCTGCCCTATCACACGGGTTCATCCCAGGAGGGGCGCAGCCCACCAAGAGGGTGAAATAAACTCAACAAGACAGCTCTGATCTTAGCGAGATCCTGAACCAAGCTAGCCACAGGTTCTATTCCAGTCCTTCTCCCCCCACGTCCAAGAACAGAGTAGCGAAAGTGTCAAAGCCTCTATGGATGGAACAAAAATCCCATGAACATCAAGGACGTTCGGGCGGTTGTTGAGACGAGGAAGACGCCTGTTGGGAAGCCGTGATTATGAGAGAGCCGTGTGTTTTGACGACACGACCCCCTGACCGAGTGAATGCGAGGACCCCATGAACGGAACGTTCCATTCCCACGTTAGCTGCGCGAGCGCAGCTGTCGCGGCTACGTCTCCTTTGATTACTCTTTGTTTTCACAGCCAAAACCCCATGCAGGCCACGTGACCCAGAGCACACAACCCCGGGAGGGACTGAGTTGTTGACATGTGGGGTATGTCTCACATTTCTCAGGAAAGGACTCAGGTAATGAGTACAACAAATGTGTAAATTTTATCTAAGCTGCAACTGGCAGTTACTACCTAAGGACAAATACATATGCCCCTGGGACCTTTGGACTGCAGTTAGTGGTGTAAGGTCTGACTACACAAAGGTGTCGGAACGTTAAATAAAGCCCATCAATTGCATTGGAAATGCCGAAAACACGGCGGGCTTTCCTACAACGCGGAAACAGGCACCTGGAACCAGATCAAACTCAATGAGGCTTTCACACCCAGTAGACAAACCATAGTGGAATCACAGGCTGGATTCGACCGTGTTTATCTTTAACACTCAGTTTTTTTTTCCTTCTCAAAAAAAGCTTCTTATCGCAACTGGTGGTTTGAGTCCAAGCCACACCATTATTGACAATTGCTGGAGGCCCGCATTGGCACGGCAACTTTTTGCTCACTCTTGCCAGGGGAAGAAAGGGGTTGAGCCATTAAGTGTGTTACGGTGAAGACACACAGGCAGCGTCGACGTCGGCCGCCAAAGCCGCCTCCATTCACTTTGAATGGGGACCGCCGAGTTGCTTGCGCAGGGCACGATGGGATTGCAGGCGTCGAGCGGCCAACCGGCGGGGCGTTGAGAAGAAGTTGAAATCAGTGAACTGATTGACCCAGCCGCTTGAAAACGTCACCAAGCAGCAACCAATTGGATGTCACAACATCGCATTTTCACTTTGCGGGTACAGTCAAATGCATGAAATAAAAGGAGGAGGAACTTATCGTAGTTGTAACATTTACGACCCTGCTCTGCCGTTATACAGCTATAGTGACAGAATAAACATTACCTTTAAAAATGTGGCAGAAATCATCGGCGTTTCTGGTGTACAAATATAAGTATGTGTAAACAGATCTCCAGAAAGATTAGCCTATGTGGTACATTGACATCGCCTTATGTACAATGACAAGGTTTTCAACGGATGTTTGACCTATCTGGTTTAGCTAGGCTATTGTTCCCCCCCAACATCATATAGCTAACTTGTAATTAGCCCACAACATTAATCAGAAAACCAATGAATAACATCTGCCAAAATAAGATCGTATCTCATACGAAAGATGCCTGGGAGAATTAATCCGAATGAAACAGAGCTGGCGCTTATTAACGTTCCATCTATTAACGTGATCACAAAAAAATACTTTAAAGTACTTGTTGTCGCTAACTAAAACAGTGATATTACCAATGAATGTATATACAGTATATCGACAGCGTTCTATTTACTTGTTTCTGGTTATCCGTGGTAGTGAATAAAAAAATGACGACTCCTGAGTGACAACTGTACTAGACACGCCCACAAGCGTTGGGCAGTGGCAGGCAGCAGCGGCGCCAAGCGTCTTCGACGCTGCCTGTGTGTCTTCACCGTTAGTATCCTCACCCTCTAGTGGCCAATCCTGAGCATGCACAAACAACTATATGCTGACATCATCACCCTCGGACAACACAGGCAGTATGAAATTAAACTCAGAGGCATGGATATTTAGGAATGCCAAAAATGGCATGACTGGGGCTAAAACACCACGACAAGGTGACGAAAATAATCTCTTATTTTTCTGTTTTCACAATGTACTATTGCTATTGAATACCAGCGATATATAAAGCTCTTTCATATGGTGGATACTGGGTCCGATTATTTGTCTACTCTTCAAGGCAGAACTAAGGCCCAAGGAATATGAAGCAATTTTATAAAAAAATGTTACGTTTCCTCAAGATTGTGTCCTATTCTAAGACCATGATGCCCCACACTCACTGCTGAATGGATTCAACAATACTACAAGCCCAGTTCAAAGGACAGCACTGAAGCAAATTGCAACTTAACAAATGTTCAGATACTGTTTGGGTTTGTTATTTTGTCTACCCCTGTACCAAAGTGCCTGTATAACAACAAATGTACAGCTGTTTAGCACATGTACTTTATAGTTCCTATATTAAAAACAGAAATTGGATACAATTATAGACGACAAAGCTATACCTTTAAATCGTATGAAATGTATACATACAGCACAATATCTACAACAGTACATCTCATAATTCTCAAACCCAGTCAATATCAACTCTGTCAAAGGAGGACGGAAACTTGACTTCTTGCCCCTTCTGCTGTCAAAAAATATTAACTTGGACACAAACAACGGAATCAGGCTGGCAGATGTGCAAACACGCCTGGCAGAGCACACCAGACGATAGACCAAATATCCGGTAATAAAGCGCTGTGCTGCTGTAATGGAAAAAGGGCTAAATTTATCCCGCTGTTACATCCCCCCCCCCAGCGCTGTACGTGCCGCATGTCGAGCATGAGGTGCGCGTCTTGGAGCCTGTAGGAGGGGCTCAGGCCTGATTTGACAGAGGGGTTAAGGAGGTCTTTTCCCTGCTCCTCCTCTCCAGTAAGGGGAAGCACTGTTCAAACAATCGATAGGGAGAGAGGGAAGCCCATGACCCGTATGTATGGCTCTGAGAATGTGTCCAAATGGGCGAGCACAGGAACGTGTACACACCCACCGCCACGCACACCCAATTCACAAACACCCATAAAAATATAGGGTCTCTTGCTCATATGTGCACGCACACACGCGCGCGCATATGCAATGAAAAATTAAGCAACACCAAATATTAAAGCCCTGTTTGTCATTAATGAATCACTGGTTGAAATTAGAAGGCAGCAGAACAGTTTACTGATCAAGATGAAATTAAAAAAAAAAAAAAAAATCTGGTAATATTGTAAGATTGAGATGGACCAAACTCAAGTTCCTTGAGTGTAATGATGTGCGATCAGAATTATAAAGTAAATACGAAGAGGTTATCAAACCAGCTGGCAAAGGCCAGTTTACTTGTGGATGTAGAAAACAATGACAGGTGGGTAACATGGGCTTTATGAGTTAATAACGGGACCGGGTCCAAAATTTACAACTGCCGTTGCAGTGCATATTTCCAACAAGATGATACCACTTACTAATTTACATACCAATTTAATGCATGAAACACATGTCAATGTGAAAATAGATTTTAACCCAATCCAATTTCCCTATAGGGCAAATAATCCAGGAAATTGTGAAAATCATTCTGAAATCATCTCATAACACATTTTTCCATTATGTAAGAGCAGAAGGAGACCTACTCTCCAGCTCCACTGCAGCTCTGTGGCTAACGTTCTGCTGGTTCACATGACATGACAAACGGACACCTGTAGATTAGGAAACCAGCTCCAAACAGAATTCTTTTCACGGTCTTTACCAAATCTTGAAGGGGGGGTGTGGTGTTTCCGTAAACAGATGCTGGGTGACTGACTGTGATTAGCGAGCGGGTCATGGTTCTAATGCTGTTGGCACCGAATAGCGGCGAAGCTATTAGCATGTATCTGCCTAAGGAGAGGGGGGATTTCTGAGCTTGCCTGTCCACTGGCTTTGAAGAGGGACGACGCGATGCTCGGGATAAATCAGAGGAAGGAAGAAAGAGTGACCTTTTCGAGATGGTATCGGCTCTAATCCTGGGTCTGGAGTCCTACTGGGGTGTAAGCTGAGAGGGGCTGATAAAGACCCTCAAATGCCAGCAGGAGCTTGTCTAGCCTGTGGTTGCATTTGAATATTAATACAGGCACTAAGCACAAGACACTGAGCCGACACACTGAACACTTTACACTTTCTGTGGTCCATTTGATACACAGACAATATATATATATAAATTGTTTCGAAAATTAAATTATGATACAAAGCCCTTCACGATGTGACTTTTATTCTGACACAGAATAGGTTCTTGAGGGAAGCATCCTTCCAAGATAGGATATAGGACATGTGCAAAGTGGACTATGGACTGCACTTCTAAGCCAGTCCCAGGTTTGAAATTGAGAAAGATAATCGGACAATGTCTAATGTTAAATGGTTTAAAAAAATTTGGCTGAATTATATAACTGCAATAAAACTGTCTTGAAATATTCGTGTTCAGACACTCATTTCTTGAGTATTTACATATGGATTTATTTTAGGAAATTTTATTTTGAATCATTTTTTATCAAAAGGAAACACTTCACAGCGCAAAACAGCTAAATGACCTTAACTCTTTATAGCTGTAACACTCAGATTCAGACAGAATAAACAGAATTTGAACACAAACACATTGCCAATATAATTTCAGACATTTTGGAAAACTTTTAAATATTTAACAAAACGCATATCAAACCAATGGCAGGGATACCAATGAAATAGTGGACCATGTTACAAACGCACCATGGCTGACATTCCATAAATAGCGTTCATGATTCCTGGGAATAGTCATTACTGGCCTTTTACAAACGTGCCTGTTTAATGTCCATTGACTGTGACTGTCATGATACTTCCGGGTCTTAAAGTGCTTTTGGTAAAAGTGCCGGCATTAAACCATCCAATGAGAGAAATTCACTGTCATAATACAAAAAATATGGTCGCACTTTTACGTGAAGGTTTGCGTCCTTGACTTTAGTCTAAAGACTTTACCATAGTAGTACTGTCTGATTGATTTATATGACATTTATCAGAAATCCATCCATGCCAATTCACACAGGAAAATCAAACAAAATGAAAAGATAAACACAGAGCATCCTGTATTATAAAATGTGCAAACAACAATGTCCCTGTCAGATGTTTGCTAAGTGATATGCTGCTAATACAATACTGGTATTAGTAAGTGTCAATATTATTTTCAGTCAAGTAGTGTCATTACCTTCGTATCACCAGATTATGAACTCAGATCATAACCAAATCAAACACCAAGCATCTGTGCCAAAGAGGGATACCAACCATTCACAACTTCAAATTATTGAAGGATTTAAAAAAAAAAAAAAAAATGGTGAACAGTTATGTATTTATCCTGTTTTCAATGAGGAAATTTTTACTGGATTTCTTTATTCTCAGACTGGAGAAAGAAAGCAGCAATTTAAATTATCGTTACATATTACTGGAGATGCTGTGTGTGATGCCCCTGGCTGCCAGATTCTCAAAACTTTACCAAGCCCTAAACACCCCCTCAACCCTCCTCTCCCTCCCCCGCACTAGCTGGGTATAACCCACTGTTTTGAGGAAAATCCTGGAACAAGATTGAATTACCTTTGACAGAAATTACCTCTTGATCCGATCTCAAATAAACTTTAAGCCAGGCAAATGACATTTTCTCATGTAGGGAGAAACAACGTTGGGTTTTTTTTTTTTTGTGCTGGTGAAAATTCACAGAGAGACAGTAATTAGGCCTGACATTTTAGTCTACAGCAGCCATTACTCATCAATTCCTCCTACGGTCCGTATGTGAAATGCTAATACTTACAAACTGCAGTGGTTAGAAGAGGGTCACACTGTGACCCGCGCAGCTCCATCATATTTGAAATGGCAAACACCGATTTTTTGACATCTCACAAAGAAACATTGAAAAATAAAACTTACTTCATTTTCTATTTAAAGGCTTTGTCTTCTGAAATGTCAGCTATGTTATAATCCTTAGAGGGTACAAAATATCACATTTATTCACAAATGTTCCTCAAAGAAGTGGATGAATACCACCACAAACTAACAACATTCTCTGTTAGACTAACTACTAAATAATGCAATTACCAACAGGTGTGATCCAATAGTTCATATTTCTGAAAAGCCAAAATTTGGGTACAACCGACAGAAGCGTTGTGCTTCATCGGGGAAAGATACTCACTCCATTTTTCAGTAAGGCTCTCTGTGGACCACATTGACCCCTGGGCACACCCAAAGACATAGACTGAAAAACGAAGTATGCATCTGAACATACTATTTCTTTCCATTGGTCATTGCGCTCTCAGAACGGACAGCGAAGGAGAATTGAAAGTTTATTACAACTATACCAACAACCATTCACAACACAAATCTGGAGTGAGTCATTTTTTTCTGCGACTACATAGCTAGTTAGCAGTCAACTACAATTTAATTCCCTACTACTAGTCTAACCACAGCCAGATGTGTTTCTTGCAAAGGTCAGAAGAGATATGTGTTCGTACAAATACATCTCAAGTTAAGGAATTTTAACTGCTCTGTGTACTTGCATACTAAATCAGGCAAACTAGTTAGTGTACTAGGAAGTATGTACAAATAAGTACACAAGTATGCAATTTGGGACACAGCCAACATCATGGAAAAAATAAACACTGCCGCCACCTGCTGGTCATTCACAAACGTGCAGCATCCATCAGAAATACAGAATCTCCACTGTGGTTCTCCAGGTGGAGAAACACTGAGCGCAAAAGCCCACATTTATCTATGTGCTATCCTAAATAAGCCAATTTCTCATTCAGTCTGAGAAAAACAATTAATCAATCACTTAATTGTTTTCACTGTGCAGTTCTCTCAGTTTAGCAGCACTGCTATTAACAAAAACTGAGTGTGTGTGCATGTGCGCGTGTGTGTATGTGGTCGGAATTGTTTTTTAATTGGTTAGAAAAGAGAATGACATTATGGGAAGGGGTTACCGTTTTGATTGAACTTCTGGTTTTCTCCTTCCACTCATGGCTGCTCAGTTCCAGAGTGCAGTGGACGTAGGTCTCCCTCTCATAGGATCCCAGGATAAACAGCCTGGGGGTGGAGAACATACGCCAGGACAGGTATTACAATGACTGCACAATTACAGCAATATAACGCAGCACAGTATGCTCCAATAACTACACATTACAGTAACGCTGTGTCAGTCAGTGACACAGACAGCAGCTCAGTAAAATCTAATATTTTAGACTGGGTTTGCAAAAATACATATATTTACTGAAAACTAAAACTGTTTGCTGGACAGCAAAATACTTTCAGGGACATTTCCTTTTCTTTCATTTAATATTTATGTTAATCTTCATCAAAAACACCTAAACCACAAATAAATGACAATCAGAGCTGGGTCTGGTTAGTGCTTAGATGGGACACTTCTTTGGAAAGCAAGAAGGGCTGCTGGAGAGCTATGAGGGATCGTCTCCCCCAGGCAGAGCAGAAAACCAATGGCCCTGATGCAATGACAGTACATATGGCACTTATAGGTGATACCATCACATCTGGATATAAAACCCACAACATTTCACACAAAGACATGTAATGTGTAGTGTCACACAGTAATGTAAAATGTGCATGTTGATAATATCACAGTTGCCATTATTGCTGTTTAAAAGGATCGTAGAGGGCCAGTAGGATCTCTCTCCCCTTTGACCGAAAACAAATCTGCTGTGAAGCACAGTGACGGGTTCGCCATCCTGTAGACAGGCTGCAGCTGTAGTCCTGTAGCTTTTATGGTTTCAACCACAGCTCATTTAAACATGAAAGACTGAGGCACAGTACAATGGCAGCAAAGGCTTAGCGGGTGCGAGACCTAGACCACCACATCAAACAGGATTAAAAAACATCATGTCAAGTACATAGCTCTTAATATCAAGGGTGTAAGTCTGCTAAGTCTGGTGATTGTATACTTAAATGTATTGTATTTAAACACATTTAAAAACAGCTACAATCACTTCACATAGGTAAAAAATGCAGTCATAATTTGACAAAGATATGTAACTTAGCATCACTCAGACATAAGTTTCTGTAAAGAAATCTTTTGGAAAGCCTGACACGCTGGTTTTCCGGGCTTTTCCAGGCTCATCAAGAGTGAATGCCAACACAGCCCAACAGAAAGGTCTAATTAGCATTGTTCTGCCTCCAGACCTTATTAACAGAGCTGGTACAGAAGCTAATGGTAGAACTGAAGATGATGGCTCTGACAGGCCAGGAGTTTGTGTGCCTTACAGGGCGTGTGAGGACTCTGGAGTGATTCAAAGGGAATACATTTCAGTATTTATGTCTATCATCCCTCCCAGTCTGCACTATTTCAGTTTCAATACTTAAACAAAGATGGATGAAACATGTTAACATTGCATCCAAGCCTACAAGTCAAGTGTCTGGCAATGAAAGATTAACTGAAAAAAAAACATAGATAAAGTAATTGCAGACAGGACAATTCTGCTTTCCAACCGCAGAAATTCATGACACAGTAAGAGAGAACATTCAGGTAAATGTGACATTCAGATGTTAAAAATTTCAAGTTTTCACCTGTGGCATTTTGCTGAAATGCTGTCGCCCTCTGGTGTGTGATTAAAGAATTGCACTCTGAAACTGATTTTGTGTGTGTGTGTGTGTGTGTGTGTGTGTGTGTGTGTGTGTGTGTGTACCAAATCCAATCAGTACTCATCTATTTATCAGAATGTTTTTTGATGTCAGAACAAAGTCTTATTGGTGCCAGACAACTTGCTGACAGCAAGAATGCAGTAAGATTACAGTATTCACAGAATACCACAGAAGAAAAATTGCATTCTTTAGTCTAAACTGTACTGTGTAATAGTATTTCATCTAGCATTATTCCCAGACATTCATTTTTAAAGTTATTATTTACCTGAAATTCACAGATACTATTTACAAACCACTATTTACAAAGTAAAACCATGATCATAAAGAGATTATTTATTGGTGGAAAAACTGCGATTGAATAAAAATCTTATTTAATAAACAGAATAACACTGTATTATCCATTTTACTGAATATGTTACCAGCAGTCTGTACATGGGACTGTCATTATAAAGAACATGGTGCTGACAATGTCATTTTCAGTTTTGCTGAATCACCTTTTCTTGAAATCAGTTTACATTAAATCTTATAAATATTGACCATACTATACATTACCCACCTTAACATGGAATATAATCAAGAATATAATGGGTATCTCACAATAAAAAAATAAAAGTCTTCAATTGATATTTATTCTTTTGAGAGTTACTTTACTAGGCACAGAGTCAGCAATATTTGGTTTCAGAAGTGCTAATACCAGAGCAATGTCGCCCTCTAGTGGATATAATTTTTCAGACAAGATGAATTAATTCACTCTTCTGGTCTGACTTTTATCCTTGTGACATGGAATGATCAGTTTTAGGCAAGTTAACAATATTACCAATGTTCTAAAATCGAACAGCTTTTTCACTTCACACCTCTATCAACTGCCAACTGCAAGAGAGAAACAAAGCTGGTTCAGTCCAAATAATGTCAGATAGAATCAGTGGTTTAACTCTCTGTGAAGTGAATGTGAAAGTCTGCAGAAACACAAGTCCTTCAGAATCAGGACGTCATATTTCAGTGCATGTGCCTCTGTTTATGGGAACATTGAGCAGACTTTGAGAGAGAGGAGGTCATAAAGTCCTTTGCAGAGTGTCAAACTTCCAATTGCGCAGCAATTTGAGGAACAGAAAAAGACAGTCCCTCAAATGCAATGAATATAACTGAAATATCATGCAACAGGCTGAATTGAGCATGGTGACTTCGAACAACTGTGCCATCATCCATACTTTCTCTACAGTATAGTATGTACGGACACTGCTCCTAAACAAGACTCCCAAATAAATACATAACCAACAAAACCATGCAAAGCAAATAAGGCCAGATCAAAAGGTGTGAAAAATACATCCCAGTTTAAGAAGTAAAGGCAGCACTTGTAAGGGTCTGTGTCAATGCAGACTGAAATCCAGGAAGGGGTGTGGCCTGTCCACACCCTGCCGCCAGCAGGTCTGACAGTTTGGGGGAAGATGGGGAGCGATTGTGCCTGCTGCCTGGTAAGGAGACACTGCATTATTGATGAGGAGCCTTTTCTGACTCTACCGAGGCACGGAGGCAAGTCCCGCCCCCCGCTGAGATGAGGGGCCGGCCGAGCAGGCACGGACCGCAGCTGTGGATCTTTAAAATTTCATCAAATAGTAGTTGTTGTTTGGTTGGGGGTTTCGGATTGTTTAGGCAAAGACACTCAGGAAAAGTGATCCACAGTGACAGACAAAAGGCTCCTTTCGACGTCTGCCCCTGCCCACAACTATCACTGTCACGAAGAGGGATTAGGTTGCTTTGGAGCTCCTTGTTATAAAAAAAAAAAAAAATAGCTGGTAAGGCTAATATTAGCCAAGTCTTTTTTACTCCTGCAGTGTGTGTGTGTGTACAGGAGACAGCAATTGCCATAAATCCAATTGGGGCTGAAGGCTGTGACCAAGAGCAGCCCCCCAAAAACAAAAAGCTACAGCTGGCTTCCCCAGTGCTACTCTCCCTCACACAAGAGGACACAAAGCAGAGCACAGACCGGGATACGCTACGCTAGCTTAGCAATTATTGTTAATTAAAGCAGATATAATCTGTTCAGTCAGGGTAACTGCCTTTTGTGTAACACAACCCTCAGGACTGCCTTCCTGGACCAGCGATTAGATTAGCACCTTTGTTATAAAACACAGTGGCCTTATAATGAAAAGGATCATTTTAAAATTAAATATACACATTGCGCGTTATACTATAACATGTTGTCCTTCATAATTAATTCCTATACGGCTCCATTTTTACATAAATAAACAGTATACAGACAAACATTTTTGATGTAATTTCAGTGATACACTAAATAGCAGCAGCTTTTAGTAAATACATATTATTAGGAGACTGTCTCTGCACATATCTCACATTGAACATATAATACGCGCATGTGAATGGAGATGAAGAATCAGTATTGGATTGGAGCTCTGTTTCTTTGCACGTCCTTCTGCAGTGAGCACTTTGGTGCAGTAAGAATATATGTGGGGTGCGGGGGAGCTGGGGGATCAATACACTTCCTGTTCCCATTAGCCTGTAATACTGTCGTGGCATCCTGAGACACTCATTATTACAGCGCTTTCACTGTCATGGGGGAATGGGGTTATTACACAGCTTCACATGGATGTCACTCATCACTACGTCCCACCACATATCCCGACCACTTACACATGGTGCAAAGTGTCTGTGTGATTTATTCCTCTCGTGATGGACCTGTCCACACCCCCTCCTGCGACCACAGAAACGCTGTGAGTTGACCGGGGAGTGGCATTACAGTGAGGTCAGAGGAGTTTTAGCCACATGGTTTGGTGGTAGTGCACTGGGGCTCGGGTCACTGAGAGCAGACATCTGATGTCATCGCTCTGTATGCTCACTCTAAGTTTTGCTGAAGTGTGTTACATGCATACCTCACCCCTGCTCAGTGCCTGTGGTGAAACAGTGAGGTTTGGTCCGATTCCCTGGAAGGATGAGACCATTTCCAGCATTCTGACAAATTTGATCCTGAAGAATTTGGTTCTGATGATGATTTGGCAAATAAAGAAACTCCTCCATGATAAATGACCTGTTTCAGCATAAACCTGAACACAAGCTGTTTGTTTTCACCTAAAAAAAAAAAAATCACAGGGTCAGGATGACCCATCAAAACTAGGAAAAGGGCTCGATCTTCATCATCAGAATGACAACTCATTAACAAGGAAGAAAGAGACTTGCAAACCACTGTGCCAGCATCACTAGGTGTAACTGCACATTTATACCTGTGTTCCAAGCCACAAACACGAAACAAACACATTTATTGATCTTGGCACTACCTAGAGTGTTTTCAT
Organism: Albula goreensis; assembly: GCA_022829145.1. Classification (NCBI taxonomy): domain Eukaryota; kingdom Metazoa; phylum Chordata; class Actinopteri; order Albuliformes; family Albulidae; genus Albula; species Albula goreensis. The sequence goes on from CM040750.1 coordinate 14,060,441, forward strand.
TTTTTGGCTAATGGGAGAGCAATTAAAGCAAAAAGCCAATACCGTATGTCATTCCAGGTTCTTACAGCTTCAGGCTAATGTACATTTCCCATAGCGCTGTCATTTGATTGGTGACACCCTTACCTGCAAGACACAACCTGGTTTTTTCAAAAACTGAACCACCTCCAATTTCAAGTGATGTGCTTAGTATGAAGCATTCACATTAACTTGTTGCTACTTGTTCCTGGCCTTGTATTTAAAGCCAATCAAAATGGCAGGATTAGATGCTGTGCCACAAAATTACATACACTTACACTTATTGTGTCACAGCTCACACATTCACACACAAACAAATGCAACTTTGCAGAAACAGTCTGAGTGTCAGGAAATAAGTGTAATTTGATCCTCCATGCCTAAAAACCCCATATGGATGGAGCCAAAGTTTGTTGACTGTGTTTCCACTGATCCAGGAAACAGAGAACCCACCTGCTACATTCAACAAGGGTCACCCTCAGCCGGCCCTCCACCAATCGTGTGTCCTGAATGGAGAGGTCCAGGTCACATGTCGTCCCCACTGGCGGCTGCACTTGGAATGGGAAGAATGGTTTGTATCTGGACAAAATGGAGGAAAAGTTCAGAACAATATAATGAATTATCACAGCAGGGGGAAAACCAGCATAGCATTAACTGAAAATATCTAAATCAGAGCTGTATGCCTGAAGATTGACAAAATAATTAATGACTGCAAAACATTTATATAAATATTAACATACAAAATATTTCCCCAATCAAGGAATCGTGTTCAGACATAATAAAATGATGTTTGAAAGTCTCATACACATATCACTTTCTGTTTGAGGCAAGAAACTCACTTCCCTCAAGCCAGTCACGAAATAACTAGGGTGTTGAAAGTTTGAGGAAGTCAAGAGTGAAATCTCAAAAGAAAGCCCTATCATGACACAACACACTAACACAGCTAAATTCAGCCACACATAAAGGAACCGTTTTCAGAGAGTTGTAGAAGAAATTCCTGCAGAACTCCAGTTCTGCACTGTATATAGTGCAGTATATGATCAAATACTGCCTCATTCCAACTGTCTCTTAGTGTACAAGCTGCTTGTTTGCAATCCACACGATTTGTTTATGGGATTTGGCTGCTGGTGCAGGGCACATTAAACTCACGCTGAGTTACAGGGTGGAACTCCCAGATAATGGCAATGAGACAGTATTTATTTCTATTCAACACAACTGGTTGATCAGGCACTGTTTACCGCATGGGTCTGTCTCAGACACAACAAATAACCACGTCCTGCAGCTTACTGTTTGTTATATGGATACAAACATTGGCTGTGTTATAGCACCCCTGTGACTGTAAAATCGATGTCATAAAAAAAGCTGAGGTGGAGAAAATTGCAACTGTACTCAGACATTAATGCAACTGGTCGGACAACAGAAAAAATTCAACATTAATTTCAACAAACAACTGCTGGTTATAAAAGCTAGCCTGGGTTCAGCAGCCATTATCAGTGATCTAAATAGCATTTCTTTAATGAGAAAGTTTACCCTCATGTTTTGTTGATATAGCCCTTCCCATTTGAATGGGGTCTGGGGTCACAGGACAGAAAACCAAATATGATTGTTAAAACAAGACAATTGCTGTGATATTGTGGTAATATAGCAAAACAGACGCGTATATCAGTGTGGTCGTAGTTCTGCACAATCAGCTGGGCAGTGCTGTGTGTGAACCAGCAGCACTTCTGGGACTGTCAGGAAACCCCCACCCCACCCTGCAGAGGCCTGATTGTTAACAGTCCCAGAACATTTCCTGTCTAAAGAGCACGTCGAGGCGACCTCGCCCAGCTGGGCACGGGCAACCCCCGCTACTGCAAGGCAAGAGCGGCTGAACAGAGCACCTGCCAGCCCTCCGACAAAACTAGTTTCATTTCCTCAACACTCAATCACTTTCACCTGTTGTAACGCTCACAGCAGATCTCAGTACAATCATGGGAATGGCAGAAGGAGGATTGTTAATGAAGTGATCATGAGAGAAAACGGTGCTGGTGGGAAGTGAAGATGTGGTTGAGGTTGTGATATTGAGTGACCGTGGGTGAACAAGAGGCAGTAGTGGTAGAAGCAGCAGTAGCAGTTCCTCATTCTGAAAGCACATAGGCCTAAAATGTGCATTACTGCATTCATTTATTTCATGAAACATCATTGTATTCAATAAAATTGTATTCCTGTCAATTTTAAATTAAGGCTCAAAGCTGGAAAACCAGGGATGTACAGTTTGAACCTGGCTCAACAAGTTACCTCGCTAACTTTGGTAAAAATGCTGAAGAAGAAATATTTAAAAGGGTAGCCACATTTTCTGCATAATATGTACCAAAGTTGGCCGGATAACCAGTGATCACAATTCATGGTATACCCCTGCAGGTGAAATAGAAATTATATCAGCCAAGTATCAGGGAAAATCTGACTCCAGTGTGAGAGTCCTGTCGTGCCATTTTAAATCTGGTCAAAGTAGATTAACAATGTTTCTAAACATAGCTCACATCTAAGAGGGTGGGGCTATATAAGGCCCATCCCACTAAAACTTTCACACACAGCTATGTTCTGTTATTCCTCAGGAATGACTAAACTAAATGTTCTGAAGATGGTTTTGGCCAATATCAAATAAGATGGCATTTAATTTCTGACTAACACAGACTTGCTAAAAAAATAATAAATTAATAAATCCAGGCTTCTCAAAACAGGAAATGCCAAAAATGGGCACATATACACAGCGAACACTGAAAGCACAGTGAGGTCAGTTTGTGAACAAAGGGACAAGGGAAGGTGACAAAGTTTTGTTTTCGCTGTTGGCACTGGCTCACAAAGAAGAACCAATGCAATTGGTAAAAAAAAAAAAAAAACTGTCATTTTCTCAACAAATGGTATGACAAAATACATGAATATCCAGATCATCCAGACTTCCTGATGGATTAAGTTCAGACACCCATTTCAAAATACTATTTGGAATTAATATAAATGATTGCTTTCAGCTTAACATGGCCGACCACAGCTGGATCACAAGGAGAATTTACAATCTGCCCAAAATGGCAACTAAAGCCTTTAATGTGAAGTACTTCCAGATCTGTGAACAGTGGACATCATTTTCCCCTCACAATTTTTGCTCCAAAGGTACCCAAATAAAAAATGTAACAAAGTGAAATGTATGTATTACACCTAAATGTTTTATATTCCCACATTTTCTGTTGCAAACAACAGGATATAATTATCCTGCATTTTTTACACCCTGTTTCATTTCTACAAAGTGGTAATACAATAGCGGCAACACATGACAGAACATTGAGAGAGGAAATCAAGCAAAGGGCATTTTTATTAGTTAGCAAAACGCTAAGGCTCTTATTAACTCAGACAACAGCATCAGACTACAATAAAAATAAGACAGCTCTCTGAACACTTAGCTTTGTGGAGCTCCATTCAAAAGCCACTCACTCCCATGTTCCTCTTTTGAGTCACATGCAGGACAGCGGCCTGTGTTTTTCTAGTTTGTCCTAGTTTCATGGCCCCTGATCACATGGAATCTTAAAGGGTACCTGGGGTTGCCTTTAAGAAAACCATCTAGTGTTAGTCACACAAACAGCAGTACTGTAACTGAGCCACAGAAACAGTTAATGAATATTTGAAAACAATCCCAGGAGGTGTTTAACTGGACCTCAACAAACAAAGACCACATGCCAAAGGTCTTCAAAGGGCCAATTTACAATAGATTGGTACATCCAACCAAATGTAAATTTAGCAGAGGGGTCATTGCATGACAAATCACCCAGAATTCAGAACTTTTCCCAGTTCATGTCATGGATTTTCTCAAAAAAAGTAAAAGCTTTTACTAACTTCATGGGACCTTGCAAAATCCTATAGCTCTACTCTAAAAATACTTTTTAGATACTTTTTAAATACTTTTTTTAAGTTTGGCCCTTGAGATAAATTGAATCATTTTTCCAATTCTTTTATGTGTATTCTAAGCCTCACCAATTGTTTATTCTTCCATTGGATTGGGTTGAACTTTGTTCTGAACAGCCAAGAAACCTAAGAATAATTTGCAACATGTATTAATGTAAATAGTTGTTGCTGAATGTTTTACAGTAACCAAATTAATAAAAATTAATAATTTTTTACCTGAATGAAGAATCTAATTATCAAAAATTAATAACTCCACCAGTTTTCACTTTCTTCCAACCAAACATTGATTCTATGTAGTATTAAGTCCTATCACAACTAGAAGATATTTGGTCCTGAATTAAAAATTGAGTGCCACAGATCTTGCTAAATAATCTTGCTTTTATTATTTCTTTATTTATAGTTTTAATTTTCTTGAAACTTTTTATTGGGAAAGTGTTAATATTCATTGCAGATATATAAAAAATTTAAAGATGTTGTAATTTAATAGAAGTTTTCACATGCATTGTTTTGTGAAACCAGTGCAAGTCAAATGCATAAAATGATTCTAACCTCATTTATGAAGACACACTAGAGGCAAGGAGCCTGAGGTCATGCCAAAGTGAAATGCCCCTTTAAGATTTGCTCAGCTCTTCAGCTTCCCCCATACATACATTTCTCAAATGAGTGGAGAAATAATAACATAATAGCTAGTGAAAATACAGTGATAATGAATACAGTAAGCATCAGCTCATTAAGTGTAGAGAAATATTGTTTGTTAGGGTGCTGCACACCCATCTCCTACAGCTGTTCCTGTTCTAACTTCCTGTGATATTTATAGTCAAAACGCCTTACAGTTTCTGCTGAACCCCCAAATGGCCAGTGAGAAGGACAGATAAAGGATGGTTACAATAGATGAAATGGACATTTTATCGTAAAAACATTCTAAGGCTTTTGTAATTTACACTCAAAAATCAACAAAATAATTTCTAATCTAGTATCTCTTTGACATTCCAAAGATGCAGGGAGAACCACAAGATCCTTCCAACAGAATTGCTCAAACCTAAAAATTGCAAAGATTTAAAAAGCTGAAAATTTGCAGCAACTCTGCTGTTACAATTGAATTGGGAGAACACTGTCTTTTCACAGTCTAAAAACCCATTCTCCACTCCACCCCATTTCAAGTGGTACCAATGGAAAAAACTCTCAGTGGGGCTCAAATAAAAGGACACTCAGCTGAGCCACACAGGCTGCTCATATTAGACAGTCATCTAAGTTTCTTGCAGGTCAAACAACATAATGAATCATAATGAATCACCTTAATGAATCGCCCCAATGAATCATTCCAATGGCAGTAACTTCTTGAGGAGAAACTGGCTCACAGTCTGTTTTTGTTTCTGTCAACAGAAAGTTACTGAGGCACTCCTAGGAATCTTGCTTGGGGAGAAATGTCAACCGGAGACAAAGGAAGGCTTTCTACGCCCCTGATGTCACATGGGCCGCCAGATCACAGCCCATCCCACCTCAGCAACGTGCACAGGAAATGACCTCACAGAGTGGACCCAAACCCTAACCCTCACCTTCCTCCACAACAGGAACAGAAATCATTACAAACACCATTTGGAGTTCTCAAGCCAGTTCATACATCCAGAATCATTACTGCTTGCTAAACTACACGTAATCAACAGTCCTCTTCATTCCCCAATGTTGAATTTGTAGACTTAAAATGCAGCATGGCGCACCCAAGCCTTTAAGTTCAGGAGTGTGTACACAAGCATTAATGTCCTTCTCAAAACACAGACAGCCAGCCTCAGCTCATTTTCGGCCCTGCGATCCACCGGCCAGGTTCCGCAGTCAGCAGGCCCCGACAGCTTGCGCTGCTGGCACAAAGCAGGCGCCTGATCGACCGCGGGGGGTCAGTGAGGAAACTCCTCCTTTCACTAAGTATTGGAAAAACACAGAAAGGGACGGCGGCAAAGAAAGCAGGAAACTGGGTCAAGAGAATAAGAGACAACAAGCAACTCAGCAACGCAAACAGAAAGATTCCTTTATGCACTGCGGGGTGGGGGGGTGCCTGAGGTACGCAATGGCGGGTCTCCTGCTACAAACTTAAGTTAATTGGAAAACACGCCTGTGTTTTGTCCCGGCGCTAATGTGGGCGACAGATGAAGGCTATCGCTTTCAGCGGTGCGGCTGCCACTCAACGATGGCGGCCATTAAAAATGCATCAAGCTGGCCCCTCTCCCCGGCCGACTCGCCACTTAATTAGCTATCAGATAGTGTTCAAACAGACTGCCCTGCCCGCACAAACTCTCCAGCAGTCTTTCATCGATCAAAACATATGGCAACGGTAATATGTCCGTGGTAATAAAGACTGATCTGAGCACATATGGTTTCCTTCCTCATTGTTTCTATATCTACCACTGTTCATTTATCATCTAATGAAGGGAGATTTTGACAAAATGTACACACATACAGATAATAAACAAGAGTCAAATGCCAGATAGTGAGCAGTTACTACCCAAGAGGACACTGCTGGATTGGAAAGGTCACATAAAAGCATCATTATGCACCACTACAACCTCACCTACACAAATGTTTTTCCACTTTACTCATTCAGCATTTACAATCCAAGCACTTTCTCTTAACAGAAATATGCTTGGTGCTGTCCTTTTTAGAATATATTTTTGTTGTGCATAGGAAACCCCAGTAGACTAAACATGGCAAAATGTGCAAGCTTGGTCACATTCAGATCAGCAAAATCCAGGCATTCTTATTGGTTACAAACCGAACACAAAGAGATATTGCAGTTGTTGCACATAATGCTGCAAAACCACTACTGCACCCGTGTGATTATAAATATCACAGGACTGCTACGGAATGTAAAAGGAAAGGGCTTATTTCCTTTATTTATTTAGTGCTTTTGTCTCCTATGCCAGCAAACATGTCATATTCATATATAACATGCTTAAACTGTACGGAAGACAACAACAAAAACAGGATTAGCAAAACAACTAAAAGACACAGGCTAGCTGCTCTTTTGTACTCTAAATAGTGATGATGCATATTTATCAACTGAAATAATGAAAAAAGAAATGTGTAAACAAAAGACGGGGCAAAATCTATACAGTACTTATAAAAGAAGAATTTTCAGACCAATCACCTTAAAATGTTCACACCACGGTTCAAAGGATGTTTCTGCAATCAAACCTAAAATAATGACAAAACTTTTTGTCATGTCAACGATTATTTATGATTGTTTTAGCACAAGGTCATTTCTGATGGGATTAAAAATTAATAATAATTTCCCAGAAAAGCACCAAGAATGTAAGGTCCACCACTACACTGTTCTAAAAGTCAATAATAAGCATATCTGACATGGTATATCCCTTGGTATAATTACATTATATTCATTTCATAAAACATTTTATTCTTCATATTGGTGCTTTGCCTGGGTCACTTTAAGTCCCTTAAAATGACTCTCCATTTATCTACTGCTAATATTTTCAGCATTGTGTTCTTTGCACACTTCTCATATGTCTTTGATCCGATTATTGGAGCTCAGCTGGTAAGAGGCCATTGGCTTTGTGGTCTCTGCATTGGCCAGAAATTCCCTGTTAGCAGGGAAACTCAACTGGCTAATCACAGAGCTCTTGGAAGATTAGCACTTTAGTAATAAACAAATACCCTTGGATTTTCATGAGGAATTAGCCTACATGTGCTTCTTGACCAAAAAAATAACCAGGATGGTATAACTAACCCTATAATCGTTCAAACAGATTTGTATCCACTCAAACCATGGAGTAATATGTTTTGTAAATGCATATTTTGATACAAATTTATACTGCACTTCCAAATTTCAAAAGCCTGTTTCTTCTTCACATTTGTGCTCCCTCAGCCGCTAAGTCAGAGTGCCCTAATCGAACAGAAGCCACAGAGCGATGAGACAAACAATGCTTGCTGCTCCCTCCTTGGGTGTAACTATGGCTTATGGCTACTATGCCTCACCCTGTGGTACCTTACCACAGTGAGCACTGGCAAGACAAAGATGCAACATGCGTTTTCCTACATGTATCTTTGGGGATGCCCCTAATTTCACATACTGCTATATGTCTGGGTATTTACTATAGGTTGATGAAGCGAATTACATTGATGGATAAGTAACTTTTACGCCTACAAATCATCATGAGTACTTATCCCCATTTTCCACTCAAGGAAAATTAGATGACAGGACTTTGCTTCAGAAATTATTTTTCACAGCAAACGCCATTTCTGGTGAACAGAAATACATATTTTCATTCCCATGACAAGCTCCAGATGAGGACCTACTCAGAGAGCCTGGAATCCAGTTATGTAACACTGTTGCCCATGATGCTCTGGAGAGACACGGGGTGGAGAATGTCAGGGATTTGTGACAGCTGTGTCTGATGACCAGTGGTGGTTCAGTTGTGTTCAGGAGCTTTAGAATGACACACGTGAGGTGAAAAATAAGCTTGGTTCATCCAGCTGGACAATCCCCTACACAGTAAGATATTTGAATGTCCCATCAACCCTTGAACTTGTACCAGCTGATCCTCCCACATGATGACAGAAGACACTAACAAATCCTCGAGCGCATTAGGCATTCTGTTGGGTTTGACTCCCAACAGAATGCCTCAGTTCACCATATTTAGTGACACAGAGTTGATTACACTTTTTAAACCCTGAAGTATACAGTATATATACGGCAGAGAAGCCGTAAAAACTAGAGCAATGTATATAATGTGAAGCCCAGGACATCCGTTAAAATGCCATAGACTGGCATACTGCCAGTGTGTGATTTACATAATTACTTCTTATTCCATTACATAAGCAACATTGGAACATACAAATTCAGTAGAATAACAGATTTGTAGAACACAGAACACAGTAACACAAAATTTGATCCATTTCAGGAACATTGGATAGGCCAGTTTAAACAGTGTTGCTTTCATTAAAAGCCGCCTCACAAATGCAGAAATTACACACGAAATACTGCTGGAAAGTCAGATATATCTATGTGATCTACAACAGTAAAACAGATGAAAGTGTGACTGAAAGATAACAGTACTGAATTATAAGTGGACGTTGAGACTTTGCAATCCTGACCACAGAAATGTGTATCTGCTGGCTTCTGCCACTTCCGTTCTGTTCTGCAGTGATGGTCATGTGACCTTGCACATTCACTCTGTGTTCCCCACTTTATTTTCCTTCTGTTCGGTTTTTAAACCTTAAAATGACAGTGAAGCCAAATCTCTTAAGGACATTCCAATACTATGAAATTCACAAATACCAAAACATTAACTTATTTACTTTCATAGACATTCCACAAACTACAGTGTACACACTTGTTTTGTTGTATATTAAGAACAATAGCATTCCAAATTTGAAAATATGTCATGTTATGCTTTCATAAGGGATGAATAAAGCATTCTCTCAAATGAGTCATTGTCTCAGAAGGTTTGGGGACAGCTGTAAAGACTCAATACCTTATATGTTTTGCTTTCTAGTCTACATTAAGATCCATATTTAGCTTGAACCAGACTCGTGGGAAAAGTGTTTCCATTCGGTTTTGAAAGCATTACTAAAAATAATCTTTGTTCCTTTTCAATAAAACTAAGCTAAATGATGCCATGCTAAGAAACCAACCCGGTTATCATTTCCCACAAATTCATTAATGAAATAGATTTTCCAGGATGTTTCCATTCCTTGTATTTCTGACAGTCTTATCAACAAAAAATTAATAGGAAATTTTTCATCTGACTAATTCCGCACCGTTGCTATATGGAATAAACACTAACTTTGCTGTTCCATCAGATTACTGGTCTTCAAGATCAAGAATAACGTCATTCAAAACAGGCAAATTCATTCAAATATGACAACCTGGGACAAGGAAATCCATGAAGCTGAATGCAAATATCATATGAATGGGTAACCAACTCGGTGACAGGGTACCCAATGTCCAAATACTACCATTAATGTTTACACAGCAAAGCATTATGCCATATATTTTATGTACGCACAACCTCCAAGCCCCTCCCCCACCCACATCCGCTGACCCCAAATCCATTACTTGGGCGGCATTGTTTCAGTCCTCTATTTTTCCATGCTAGCACAAAGCCTCCGACTCTCCTCTGCAAAGCCCTCAGCATGGATAAAATGGAGGCGAAGTCAACCCTCTAAAGTGATGCACCAGCCACACAGACTCAAGCCTTCTTTAAAGGCTGGGGAAATTCTACATGCACGCCACTGCGTCTACACCTCAGAGCTACCTGAAAAAATAACCCATTACACTGCTTTTAACGCACCGCTCTCCAGTTCCTCTGGCTCACAAAAGTTAACCCTTCATAGAAGAAAATGCTGTGACAATGGTGATTTCTCAATCGCAGTTCTAGTTATTTGATACACTTGATTTTGATAAACGGATTATTCCTCATCAATGGTCTGAGTAGGCCTAAACATAAGGCAACACATACATCTGTTATCCTGCAAAACTGAGGAGGAGACACCTGTCTGAAGTCCCTACTGCAGTTCCTGAAGAACAGAGGTCCAGTTTGGTTTCGTATTCTCAGGAAATGGAAGGGGATTGAGGAAAAGTGCTGCCCTTTGGCTCTGAATCACAAACAAGGGCTGAATAAGGATGAGGGAGAGAAGTGCAGCCCATTTCTGTATGGCAGAGGACTAAAATAATAGGTTACACACACGCTACCACATGTGAGTATGAATATATCACAGAGTACTGATATGTATGAGGAAATTAAGTATGGTCTAGTCATATGAAACTGCCTGACAACACAGCAGTTAACTCAGGGACCAAACCAGCAATCCAGTGTATTAAAAAAATCCTTCTAACCTTTCAAAGGCAGTTGACAGAAACAGCAATGAGCGCTATTGCTTTTATGCAGTCAAAAGATCTGGAAACTAAAAACAGCTTAACTTTCCGAACCACCGAGAGGGATTACAGCTTATTTTAAGTCCTGCTGAAACAAAATGGTGGGCGGTGCATTCCTGCCAATATCCGATGAAATGACCATAGAAGGGGAATAACCCAAAGCAAGGTGAGAGGATTTCGGAAATACGCACTCAGATAAAAGCAGCATTTTACAAGGTCCCTGAGTTAGATAACCTGCTGTGTTCAACAGGAGGATCAAAAAACATGAAAAATCCAGGCCTGACAGCAAAAGACACTCAGGGTGCATCTATGACATAATAAAAGGACAGGGAGTCCATTTGTTTACACAAATTATCTGTACCATGTACATATTACCAAATTTGTTCCTTTCTAGTATAATTCTGTTTTGTCAACTTCAAAGCAAAATTTCATACCAGTCAATCTTTATCAGTCTAGCTTTATTTTTTCAAGCACCATTTACATTGAGGCTGCTAAACAGCTCTTTACAGTGGACCTTTTCAAATGTGAGAAAAATGATAGTTAGTCCTTGTCTTGGGAGAATGGGTGTTTCAAAGAAGAGCAACACAGAATACTAAACACACACAGGGAATAGGACACAAAGAGGGGGGAAAGGACATGAATTTTATAAAGGGAAAGAGACCAGGAATTGGATGACTCAGGTAATGTATTGCTTTCTATATCATCTTTAAGAATGATTGATATAACATACATGGATCATTTTAATGTAAAATATGGTTACTTGCTTGATAAAATGGTGAAATTGCAGACAAAAGGACATTTTTACTACCAAGGAACCTTTCTGAGGGGTGTCTTGGTGTGAGAAGCTGGGAATCCCAGCAAGACATGTCCATAAATACAGACACAGATTTAACCCTTCAGGAGGGAGGCTGTGTAATCATTACATAATAGGAGTAGGCACCACACCACCTGTACGATACCACAGTGGCTATGTGGCAGCTGGGTTTCCAGTGTGCCAGTGCACTTGATCACTCATGAGCTTACACAACACACAGAGTCACACAGCGCGTAATTAAAGAGCGTACCCTGGAAATAACAACAGTTTGTTAGGTTGTGCTTGCCACTGAGCCCATAACCGAGACAATCCTACATTTTGACTCATTACTCAACAATGAGTTCATACTTTAGGGTAAACATATGATACTTTGCATGATGCCCATTCTATATGGTTTTACTTCTACAGATTACTAGTGAAATTATATCAAAGAAGGCAGAAAAATAAGTCATGAAATTGCTCTTTTCAGAAATGATGCATGTAGTGAATAGGGCCTACAGTCTGTTCAAAATTTAATTTCAGTTCATTAAAACTTTGGTTTAATCAGTGAGACGATTGCTTCTGAGTATATGAATTATACTCAGAAGTATAATGAATTGTATTTGGAAATCCTACATTCAAGAGGGGTTCAGACAACTCAGCCCTTTCCTCCAGCAGCCCCTTCAGAAACATGTTGCTAACCACTGCTTGTTTCTACTCAGTGGTCCATATGTGCCCACAGACACACTGAGTCAGAGGGACACGTTTAACATGCAGCCCATGCAGGCCCGACTTCGGGCAGTGGACTGGCCAGAGGTCACTGCTGGCACGCAAAGAGACATGGAGGTCTACGAGCTTGTAATCCCTCCACCAGCATCCTTAAGCTACAGCTTCCAGATGCTCTCAGTACTGCCACAGTCTGGATTCTGTTCTTATGGGTCGGTTTTACTACTCCTGGTCCTGGGGCCCTTGTTAACATCAATGGCATCATGATCATAAAAGTGACGGAACATATTGGCCAAAACCTTGGTTGCCTCTCACAGGAGGCTTAGACTCGTCATGGGTGGATCCCTCAATCACAATACATATTCACACACAGTGTTTCCGTTATTTTGTCCATGAAATTTGACAGTAATAATGGTAAAGTAATCAGGCCAGGCCTGCAGAAAGTGATTTTTAAAGGTGCATGCAACCTTATTTAGTGACAGTGTCATTTTATTTAGCATTATCAGTAATGCAGTCATATTCTTTCTATTTTTAAAAATTAACCAACTCTCTTATATGGCGGGGAACTCACACCCACTGACCATCTGTTAAGTCCACTCATTTCCAGCAACAGTCGCCGAGTCACGACAACTACATCATTCTCAGATGATATTAACATTAACTTTGCGGGAGACAACTGCATCACACTTAGTCAAAAAGCTCTGTGCCAACTTAGCCTTGCATATATCTCAGAGATAAAAACCTGCCAACTGAATGCAAGCACCCAGATAACCAGTACAGGACACCCAGCAGTGAAGTAGTGGTGCAGGCAACATTCTGCGGTCTTCATGCCATGCAAACCACCAGTCAGTTTGCTCACTGAATCAGTTTAGCCTCACCCGGCAACCAAAGTTTACTTAAGTTATCTCGCTCAGAAACACATTCACCAGCCTCTGGGGGGAAAGGGGGGGTTATGTAACACCTGCCCTGGTGTTATTGAAGGGCAAACAAAGGGTACATTTGGCTTTCAGAGAGGTGCACTTTGCACTGCAACTCTTACCTGATCTGATATTTGCCCAGAGCTGCTTATTCCCTTGATGTTTGACTACTCTCAATCACACTGTTTTAGCCTCCCCTTTCCCATGTTTCCAGTGATGTTCAAATAGCTGAGACCACTCCAAATGAAATAAGGAAGAATGCTATGTGAAAGGAATGGCAAAACACAACCGTAACATGGTGTATGTTTTGTTCAGTGATTCTGCTCTAAACATAGGTAACCATAACATCTGGCAGGCAAACATGCTCTCTTATCATCCCTCTCAACTCTGGTACTGAACAGTGTCAAAGTCACCATTTAAAAAACAACACCACTGTTAAATGTTCTTATCTGCACCCTTCCCCCAGCATGCAATGCGGTGAGCAGGGAGGTTCACGCAGAGGGATAACAGATGTCTAGAGAGCAATTACGTAATGGCCGACACAGCCGGGGTGGGGGGCGTTGAAGGGTGATGTAGCAAATGGTCCAGTGCCACAGGCTTGTGGATATGGTCTCAGGTTAAAGCTGCCCACATAACCAACAAAATAAGGGGGATTTCTAAAGACAATGACCTTACAATGAATGAGGAAACATTTTCAATGCTAACCCTGCATTGAACTTCCAACATTCCTCATCATATACCACTAATGGTAACAGTATAGGTGACAAACAGAGACACTGTAATCTAAACTGGAAAACAAGGTTCCCAAGACATGCCACTGGGTAATGTCACTTGTCAATGATTAGTGATAAATGATTAAGTCAAGATATCAAAGTGGACTCATCAAACAGAACAAACAGTAGAATCAATTTGTACCCTACAAATGTATAATCTGCCTGACTCAAGGTGGGAGGAGGGCCCATAGGGTCAAGAAACCCACCTTTCTGTAAGTCACAAAGGTGCAAGGTTGCCTTCGCTATACTAGTGGCATACAATATATAACCCCTCCCCACTGTATCCCTCCCTCTGCTATCTAATACAGCAATCTGGGCACTATCAGCAAGCTTTAAAGCTTTATGCCCATTACATCACAATAGCTGAGGTGATGACGCAATTTCTGTGAAGATACTTTGGGCCTACTTGCACCTCGGCTTCATGAACTGAAACATATTTATTTGCACCGGCTGATCCCCCTCACGGCTAACCTTCGAAGCAACAGAAGTAGATGTAATAGAAGAGGACATACTAAAACCTTGAAATCATTGCTGCCTTAAAAGACTAGACAAGTCTCTGCTTGAACGGCTCGTTCGACGAGGTGAAGAATTTCAAGTCACATAGGTCATATGTAAACAAAGCACTCTGTTTCTCTGACATCCAGAAAGAGTTTCTAACTCGGGAGATATGGTTCAAAATGTCTGGATACAACTCTCAATAGCTGTCTAGGGCTGAAATGCTGAAAATTATGTTCACTTTACAACACTACTGTAATCTACAGTATATCTACAGTACTACAAGAATAAACTGAAAAAGTAACTTTTACTTTTTAGCTTAGGTCTTTTTTAGTCTGACCTACTTTTATCTATGTATATAAATACCAGTTGTGCTATGGTACATTTTAAGTATTTTTACATGGCAGTCAGCTGAGACGACAGTTCAGAACCTGGATCCAGGCATCGCTTAGGCCTAGCATTTCATAAAATCTCTCTCTTATCTAAAAATGTAAAATAGCAGACAAACATGAGGAATACACACCATGGATTTCATATAATTTTCCTTTTTTCCAAATCATCACTCCTTTTTCCCACAATGTGGAATCATTCCCACAATGCCACACAAGTGAGCTATTAATCATCCCTACAGACAACAGAGGCAGCTACCATTGATGAGCAAAGAAACAGATTAGTCACCAATGAATTAGACAGATTAGTCACCAATGAATGACTGTAGCCAATGTGTGCCTGGTACTTTGTTGAGAATAAGTCATTAAGCACTAACCCAAAGTAATTTAGCGCTAACCAAAATTAGCCTTGCTGACCTAACCCCTTCCCCTAACATTGTATTTTTAATGGATTTGGTACATGACCCCTTCAATGGCAGGAAGCTCCGCTTGATGCAAGTGATGCTAATGTTTGATTATTTCACCAAAAAACAGAACTTCTGACAGCCTTCTCTGAAGCATTGATCCAATCCAGGCCAATGACCCAACAGCAAAGAGTATTCATCGTTCATACATACTGCCCCTGGTATTAACAGCTTTCATTACTTTTAGGCACTGGGTAAAATCGCCTATTGGTAGAGGCGCCAAGTCCTTTGCTTTGCTTTCCCTTTCTGACTGAATGTTCCTGGGTTGACAAGTATTGACTTTCCATTCGTTACGTCAGCCTAGGCACTTGGCAGGTGTAATGGAAAAATTATGGTGGGGATGATGTGTTAAGAACTATATAAATACAATTATATGCATAAAATCTACCTGCACAAGCTGAGCACTTGCTGGTTTCCCCTTATGAATTAATAAGTATTTACCTCTCTTATTCATTGTTTCTTATTGACATCATATGAGAATAACATGGTTGGGGTTTACACTGTAATAACATACAAGGTTCTATCTGCATGAGAGTGTATTTTCACCATGGTGACAGAAGGAAAAGGGATTCCACGGTTCAATATTAAAGAGGCTAACCTCATGCTTCATTTTCATTCACGGTCTTCGACAACAAATGTCACAGACACAGCCGTACACATTTGGGGGCATGTATCGTCTGCACTGTTAAGCATTCTAATGAAAGATTTGAATATTGCCAAGGGGGTCTTTCTGGTCCCAAAACATCATAGCTAGCATTATGTAACTACCTATTATGAACTCAAAGCAGCACATTGCCCACAAAAAATAACATCTTAGCATAATAATTGTCCATCAAAGTAGTCCAGCTCATTTTCTGAAAGGAACACCTGACAAACAGCAATTCCTAAAGGGATTCATAGCTCTTACTGACTGATTTAAATTGTTCCCTCCAAATTAGTAAAATATGTCTTGCGGTATGCCTTTCTCTGAAATGCACCTTGACAGGTAATATGCATTGAACACTGGGGAATGTAGTTCTTTCTAAATTGACCAATAAGAACTCCCACTTTGTTGAGACACAGAAATGCAGTCAAATAAATAATCAGGAAAAAGGTCATACTTTGCAAATGTTACATTTACCCACATTTATTTGAATAGAAACAATTTCTGATCCAAGATAATTCCTCAGCAAGTATCAGAAAAGTTACAACTAGCATATCCTTAACATTAAATGCATAAAAGGTGCTTACATTCATAATTGCTGTTTGTCAAATAAGTCATTTAAATATGAAGGTGTTTTGTAAAAGCAATGAATGGTATTAAGTCATATACAAGTGACACACTAAATTCTGTGACATAGTCATTGCTATTTATTTAAAATTACAGGCTTCAACACCCAAAATAATAAGTTGAGACTGCCCAACAGGGAGATCCAATGTGATTTTGTTCGTAGCAGCAGAATGAATAAGGCATTCTGCATTCTGTGGGTGACTTTCCAACAAACACAGTTTTCATACTGCCATGTTATTTCAGGTGAATTTAACTATAATAGGGCCAACCCCAAAGCTCTCTTGTGTATATAAAAAAAAGAGAGACTAACGAATGTTTATTGCAAAACACTATTAAACCCACTGTACTGGTCCACACTGATAAAAATGTGACCAGCCTGGCATGGTCAATGCTTATGCGAGTCATCGTTCAGGTGATTATAGGATTACCTGGCCAGGGGCGTCTCCTATTCAGTGTCATCAGGTGGATAGAATGCACCACTTCATGCTGCTTTAAAATGATGTCATGTTCCTTCCAAACAAGATTAAAAAAAATACTCTCTCATTCAGGCTGTCAACAATTAGCCACCTTCTTCCACTTTAGACAATGCTTCAAATAGATTTGATGGAGATGAAATTCACTGTAAGCCCCAATATTTAATTGGTCAAAAGGAATATCTATTGCAGATGTCTGTATAGTTAAGTAGAAGTTGTGGTGAGTTTTCGCTCTGACCACAACGAGACAAAAGTAGTGTATTTCAGTACTAACCATCGTATCATCCTGAAACATATCACAATGGTTCAGCTGAATAATTCCATAAAATTGACCGACTCCAACTTCAAACTGTCAGACAACAGGTTAAAGAAGAGTCCGACATTCGATCAGGCATCCATCTGGAATTAGCACATTACATTTTTACAAAACACAGTTCAGAAAATGCAAAACATGAACATGGTTTGAAACAAACTGCATTTTCTTCAACACATTTCACATTTCTTACACTGCAACGCTTCGTGACAGCACAGGTGCGGTCTCCCCGGTGACCTCCCTGTCCTTATTTAGCAGTCTCTCACACCTCTGCACTCCCCTCCGCTCCCTATGACACCAGGCCGGCCTTGGGTAACGCAGTGGGTATAAAGTGCTGTATTGTGACGCCTTCAAGTCACTGGATCAAAGTGTCAGGTATATCAGTAAGCGATAGTGGCACCTAACTCCCTAAGCTCCAAGCACCCTGGGGAGCAGCAGTAGAACAGTGCATTCAGGTGACCCTTCAATACACCGATATGGAGGGAAATAGCGAAATTATCTAATGTGGCATGAGACAAAGTACATGTGAATTACCATTTCGCCAAATTGAGCTTGGGAGGCCTCCAAGATACTCTTGGGATACCATTAATGCTAAATGATGGATTTTATTCACTCCTTTATTATTTATTAGTGTTTCATTTACACATTTTTACAAATTATACAGTAGAACCTCAGAGAAACAACACCTTGGGACCAGGAATGGTTCATAACGCTGAACATTTAAATCAATGTATCGCCTGATTTATTGAAACAGTTACTTATAATTGCCACCTTTTTTTAAATAGGCTTCTCTCATTTTTCTGCTACAAGCAATCAAATCAACAGCAGAGAGCTGATTTATGTTTGCGGACTTACATACAGTGTCAAAATCTACAAATATAAACAAGCGGCTTAAATACATTAGATTGCCAGTATCACTGCAAAAATAATATTCAGCTTTTGCCCTAAAAATGAAGATATTACAATTCCTTTACATGGAAAGTATATCTCACTGTATGAGACACTGCAGTACCAACGAACAGAAGTCCTAGAAAGAAGGAAAGGAAGCAAGCCAAAGACCCTCTATGGGAAAGCAACAGTCAATAAGCAGACAGCATCTAATGCATCCAATAAAGACATATGCTTTATTGTTGTAGCCTGCAGGATTAAGCAGGTACAGCTCTCTCTATTAAATCATGGAATAGAAAACTCTGCTTTCCCTCTACAAATGCAAATAAGGGCAGGAGAGGTTTGCTTCAAACTTTTATTATCGTTGCAAAGTTGGAATACATTATTTGTTTTGGTTTAATGTTTTCCTTTCTGCATTGGTGACATGGAATGGAGTCTTTGGTTTCCCATGAATTTACTACAGAGTGTGACCTCATCAGAGGAATATGGCTATATATGGCAGGGATTATGAACCTTAACACTGGTTTTTAAACCACACAGTCTAGTTTTACACGCGCATACACTGTCAAAATGAAAAACTATTTTAAAACTATTTAAAATGTGTTTGTAAATCACTTGCATACAGCCTAAAAAGGAAAGCATCGACATACTCATTAGGATATAATGTGCACTTGCAATCAAGTTACACCATGCTACTGAGCTGAGGTGACTAGCTAGCTTGATTGGAGAAAAACACCCTTGGTTCAGTTGAGTGATTAAATTACATGAATTTATTAAAGAATCCATGTGTTTGTGTGCATAGGTGCCTACAATATATTGATTCAATGTTAACTGGAGAGGACTGAGAGAGGATAATAAAGTTATGAGAACTTATGAATTCTTGTACACAGAAAAGAGGTAGTCCTAATGTCACATGCCAGGAAACCTGGGGGAAAGAATTCTAATGAGAGCTCACAAAAGTTGAAGTGAAAACGTGATCTAATTTTTCAGATGTCATGACCGTGAAGTTGTCATAACAGATTAAAAACATATGTCTTCAAGTAAGAAGTCAAGAACTATTTTTAATGTGTCATTTGAAATTATAATTCGTTTACCATGTACAGTTTGGATATGGCTGAACTGCAGGTTGCATTTTACATTTTGACATTTAGCAGATGCTCTCATGCAGAGCAACTTACAAAATGCATGCAATGGGGCAGAACAGTAAGTCAAGGTGACAGCAAGTTGTCAGTGCACACCAGTTTATAATCGTTACAACACCAACCAACAGAATACCTTCAAGTGCTTTCAGCATATACCAGTGGAAATACACAGTTGCATTAGTCTGAGCGCTTCATGAAAGATGTGCTTGCAGTCTGCAGCTAAAGTTGGGGAGAAAGTTCTGCTGTCCCAATTGTGACAGGAAATTCATTCCACCAATGTGGGGCCAAGAGTAGAAAACAGGTGTGACCAAGAAGAGTGTGACAGCAGGATGGAGGACGTGGTCGTCCTGGAGGTGTGAGAAGCTTGATAATAGATTGCTGACTGATGAAACCCATCACAGAATTCCTCTCTATCAGAAACGGTGATGTCAGGCTTGGATCATAACCAGTGCCCTGCTCCTGGTTCACAGCTCAACCATCTGCCCCACTTGGCATATACAAGTCTGCCCCTGCTGCTCTCAGAACCCGCCTTTACCATGACCCTTAACGTGTGCGTGTCTCTGCAACAGGCCTTGTTCTTACACCATCCACTGCCGTGAGAATAATTTTAACTATTATTTACTTTTATACATTTTTTTCTTTTTTCCACAGGTTGAATTTGACATGCTGCTGCAGCCTCCATGTTGAAGCCGACTGATGAGACAGTCAAGGCTGGAGCTCGAATTTGTGACTTCAGGGCCCGGCCTGCATTCACGGCGAGGGCCATTATGGGCTGAGCCTCACTCAAGAGGGCCTGCAGTGAGTCTGATAATGAATCTGACAGAGATGGTAGAAGCAACCTACCGAAAAACTGGTTTTCATCAAACCTAAATTTTTCTTGTAACTAACAATTACCAATGACAGCACATGTTTCATACTTTTCTGTGCAAGCACACCAAATTCATACAGAGTACATGATTTGGAGAGAAAACGTGGTTTAGTCTGTGAGGCTAATGAATGCAGAAAGACAAAATGGAAGAAAGTGCAAAGAAACAGCATATAAAATAGTGGGGGGTCAGTGCAGGAGACACCATTTATAATGGAGGAATGGCATCACATTTATGCCCCTCATCCTGCAATCGCTGCTTTGATATTAAATGCATGTTCGACAATATTTACAGAAGGATATGTTACAGAATAGTCACACTTTTGCAGCATCCAGTGACTAACGTGCTTCTTTAAAATGGCTGTGGTAATTATCATATAACTGACAATATTTGTGTGAAAAATTCCTGTTAATAACTTACAAAATAGCCTACTTTGTTTGACATGGCATTACTTACGCATTACTTACATTACCAAAAACAACAGCTGACAACATCACGGATTACTGCATCCTGAATGAAAGTTTGGAAGTGCTTGTTTCTATTGTTTGATCAATGTCTCAGCAGCTCTCATTCCTGTCACAGAGCTAGCATCCCTCTCCCCTTGGCCAGGGCAAACGTCCCACTACCAGCCACTTCCCTAAATAGATCTGGTTTATGTCCAGAATCCAACTCCTGGAAGCCTACTGTTGCCCACTTCAGTCTCACCTCAGCAGCCAAGGAACAGTCCAGAGCAGCACTGAGCCAAGATGTCCGACACCTCACTATTGGCATCAGAGATCAGTGGTTTAGCTCTGAGCTTCCCACATGCACT
This sequence comes from Albula goreensis, assembly GCA_022829145.1. NCBI lineage: Eukaryota > Metazoa > Chordata > Actinopteri > Albuliformes > Albulidae > Albula > Albula goreensis. The sequence goes on from CM040750.1 coordinate 14,081,592, forward strand.
GCTCAGTTCATCTCATACCTACAGTCAAATCTTTACTTGCCATTCATTCAGCAACCATCTTATCTTTATCAAATTGCATTCCTATATTGTATTTTCTCCTCCTGATTTGGAGGGCAACAAGCCTATCTCAATCCTGCAGCAATCTCCATTTACTGAAGAGTGTGCTGGCAAGCATGGGCTCTTCACCAAAGGAAGTGTAGCTTCTACCTCTCTCCACTCCACAGCCCACCAACAATTATGGAGATCCTGCTGACTAAAACTCTCCCTACTTCCAAGAGTGAGACTTACATCAGCCAATCGCAGCTGGCACAGCTGCAATCAAGATCTGCTTCCACGCTGCACAGAGTGCATTAACCCAACATGCCACCTAGGGGCCCCAATTAACATTCACCCATAAGAGATTATGCGCATCACTGCTAACATATTCAAGCATAGTGCATGTCAAGCTCAGTGGAGGTTGTTCATCACTGCAGTCTGAACATTCCTAAACAGGAAAGCAGAATGGCAGCAAGATCTGACTACGAAACAGATTCAATTCAGGCTAAAAGCTTACAGCTTGATCTGTTACCTAATCTTTCCCTCTCGTAGCATTCCAGCAGGTGTATACTTTCCCCATTTTTTTGGAGAAGACTCTCTCTAGCAGAAATCCACATATTCATGACATACTGTATAACAGAAAACCGACTACATTTTCAAGCTGTTCAATTAAATCTTGCATTCCTGCCAGTAATCTTTTTAATGAAGAACCCATCTTTACAGATTATATAGATTTTTACATCAATACCACAAAGCCCTAGACAGATCAAATTCATAATTTATTTGGAAGGAGCTCATATGTGGGGTAGCACTGCTTCATAACATACAAATATAACAAACATAAAACCTACACAGGAGCTCCCATAAACTACTGTCAACATTCTAAACTGACATGGAAGATGATCCAACAGGACAATACAATTGTATTTTACATACATTGTAATTAATTTTTACATTTTCAGTAGCAAAACACTATTCTGCATATGCTGAAACCACAATTTAAATGACAAATCAGATTTTCATTCAAGATTCACTTTTATCTTAATGGCATGTTCTCTGGCATGAACCATATTATTTAAATGTGAATCACACAAAGCAGAGGATTTGTAAGGAAGAAATGTAGTGTTACATAGCCCAGCCTAATTAGATCCTGGTTATGGATTTGAGTTGCAAATATGTTTAGAATAGCATATTTGGTACCCTTAATATGCTAGAATACATATGATTATGGGAGAGCAGCAACCAGCTAGAGTGGCCCAGTTCTGTTCTACCTGAGATCTATTTTATTCCTCTCTACCAAAACTAAACAACAACACCAGGAGCCCAGCGCTGAACCTAAGGCTTGGATCTGAAGTCCGTCAGCAAAAGCTGGAATGACTTTGTAGATGGACAGTTACAATTGTCAATGTTGCAATTTGTTCATGCTACATATCCTGATCACATGTGGCCTATGGGGATGAAGGAACACATATGGTTTGTTCATAAACGCCCAAACTACGTGCGACTGTGCTCTTTAGCATTTCCTGCATTGTGCAGCTTTTGCTAACTCATAACGTTCACTTAAGGATGGTGTTTGCTGTAGTGGTCATGTCACTCCCTGAGGCATGTACAGACTTGTTATTTCTTTGAACTGTGGACTGGACAGCTAAGTATTACCCAAAATGCTGGAAGGGGACAATAATGGGGATGGTGTGTGTGTGTGTGTGTGTGTGGGGGTGTTGCAGCCAATACAGTCAACTGGATCAAAGCTCTTTTTCTCTTTTCATCATAAAAACAGAACCCAAGTAGGAGACAACACAGATTATTTGTGGTGATACATAAGCTGTAGATATACAGATATAACTCCAGTCAATCAAACTGTTGGGAAAAAAGATAACCCATTCATGTCTACGGGCACATGCTGACAATAAAATTACATTTTTATAAAAACAGAATTCCATGGGAATCTGGGGTGACTAAAAAAACTAAAAGGTGCACAAAAATATCTAGTGAACAAAACTGGATTGCTGCTGCATCTTGCAGTTTGCATTGAGACATTCACAAGTTGCAGTATGACTTAAAATCAGAGTAAACATTATATAAGTAGACAAAAAAATTGGCTGATTTCAGAATCCCCATGTGAATGATTTCCAAAATGAGAAGTACACCTCATATTCACAGTGGCAGCCAACACTCTGTTGCCTTTTTTGTTTTTTAGATGTCCAGGAATGATTCAAAATTGAAATTAAATATGGATACACTAAAAAGAAGTTCATTTTTCAATAGTCTATTTATGATAAAGTTTGTGAAGGCAGACACCAGTCACAAAATAAATCCTAACGACTTACCTTTTCTTACACAATTCATAAGCACTGACATGCTACATGACAAACTGGAAAGTCTGATAGACAGCAATCATCTTTATAGACAAGCAGTTGTGTTTTAAAAAGATATTTGGTGGAATTTTTAGAGCCAGGTGTTTACTATTTCATTAATGAAGGTCACACCTACTTCTTTTCAGAGCCTGAATATGAGAATTCAGAGGGTTCTCTCTCAGCTGTCACTTATGTCGCTTTTCTTTCTATTACTACTCATGTTGTCTTAGACTTTCCGGTCTCTGATATCAAAATTTACAAACGGGGATTGGAATTGCAACCGTTTTTGTTCTTTCCTAATGTGTGTAACACAAAGGTATGGAATTACAAAGGGAGAAAGATATCTGATAGCTAATAGATCAAAATATATTGATGTGTTCATTATATCTTGTTTCTTAAAATAGAGGACAGTAAAAATGACTGTACAGTAAAACAGTGAGACCATCTGTACTAGAAAACTGAAAGATCCTATAGTAACAACTGAAACTGGTGAGTCAAAAACTGAAAACCAAATAAACTGCATAATATAACATTTGTGAAACCACACCACATCCTTTTCACATTGGTTTGTCATTTCATGTATTCTTTTCAATATGAACTGTACATACAGCAATGGGTCTCACTTGTACACTTGTACTATAGTTTTGCCTTGCACATACGGTTTGCTTTGATTTGCCACTGACCTTCAAAACTGTAACATGAAACTTGGAGGGGGGTGGGGGGGGGCCTTCCATACAATAACAGAACATGCCAGAGCATACATGAAGTATAAAAATTTGGCTAAAACATTGTCATGTTCCGTTTAAAAAGTGACATTTTTTAAAGATGTAACATGGGAAACAGATTGTTGTACCAGTGGAAAGTGATGATGGAGCAGTGCTATAGCAGCAGTGGGGTGTACTTTAGCATGTAAAAGTAAAAACTTTTACATGCTAAAGCATGGTTTAAAATGAGCTCTATACCCATACTTAAAAAAATACTCTCTGGAACGTTCCAGAGAGAAATGTAACAACCATGCTTTCACATCAGTAACTATGCTATTCGTTTCTATCAGCTGCTGGATTGTAACTGATGTGATAGCATAGCTACTACATTTCCCACAAGAACCTTCCATTTTGAGTGAGTACTAGTCTTGGTTCACTTCTAGTTGAAAATATTCATAAATTAAAACTACAGGTGTACCATCCTACATGTTCTGCATGAGAAAGAACCAAGATGTCAGGGTTGCTGATGTAGAAACAAGGCCTGTACTGTGAGCTGTTTTCATAGATGCTGTAAAACATTTACGACAAACTGCACAATTTAGGAACAAATGCAGGGGTGTGGCGATTAAGTAAGAGTTTTGTATATACGTAATATAAAAAGTCCACAGTTAAAATCAATGCAAATTTCTGATTGCAATTACCTCTGAACACCAAGCTGTGAGAACTTCAAAACTTTCTCACAGACGTGACGAGACACTCCTCAGTTTACAGACGTCTCAGATATGTTACCGTCCTTCAGCCAGTGATGCAGGCAACCTCTTAAAAAGTCTAGGCAACAGGTGAAAGCTAGAGAAGAAATTTAATACTGCTACATAAATTTAACAATAAAACTGCAATTACAGTAATCAAAAGGACCTGTATACATTAAACGGTTTCTTCGAGTAATTTTGCTACTTTTAGATGCCTGTCACTTGTGCATAACGTGTGAACCGTTAATGCTGGTTGTTTCCATTTTTATCTTAGACTGAATTAACGGCAAAAGGCTGATCTAACCGCATAATGTGTCATCAATCGTATGCGCAGGCAGTACACAGATAAACTTCCGGTTGAGATTGGGAGGTAAAAATATACTTGACAGGTGAACAATAACACAACGGCGAAACTGGTTAATATTCTGACCAAATACTGGGAAAATATCGGATACAGACCCTCTGAAGCCACGCGGTCACCTGCAAATGAAGCTGTCAGTTTTGCGTAATAGCTGTAGCTAGCCAGTTAACCAAAAGAGACCATTTACCTGATTTTGTAATTTGGCAAAGTGTGTTTCTTCTTAATAACACGCTTCAGCTGGTTCACAATGATGGAGGTGAGTTGGGGCAACGGTCTACCCTCGAACTGAGACTTCACCTCGAAGTCTATCAATGGATCTTCAAGGAAGGAAAATGACCAGTGCGTGAAAGGCGTGCGGGTAAACTGCAGCTTCAGCCGTCCAATGACCCGGGTCATCTTCACAAAAAGGTAGGCGGATTTCCCGAAGACCAAGTCGACATCAATTGCCAGGTGAAACCCTCCATTATACTCCAAGTCCACTTCGAAATTGAGCTCATCTGGCATACCATCCTCGTTGCACACCACTGGCTTAATAAGTTTTGCGGTTTTGAACACAGGCAATGAATTGCCCAGAGATATATCCCGGAGACTTAGTCCCTCCAGCAGCCGCCCAGCTGTCTTGGTTTGTAGCAGCTCCTCGAACTCCACCTTGATTTTTTTAGTCACCCAGTGTCTGACCACCGGTGTGTCCCGGAGTTCTCGAAATAGGAACAAAAATATTGCATTTAGAAAATTACACGTCTCCGGCTGAGAGGTGTGGAGCGGCTCGTTTTGAGAAGGCGGCGGCTGTTGTTTAGGGCTACTGCCGGGGACAGTCGCTTCCTGCTGCCTTGGAGAGATGGCCTCTTGCTGTTTTGATGTTGAAGATGCCGTATTGTCTGGCTGCTGTTGTCCTGATTCGGAATGTTGGTTATTAAAGTAATCCTTCAATGCGGGCTCAGGCACTGCTTTGACATATTGCACTGTCCTAGCTATAGGCTCAGGGCTTCTCCGATACAACAGCAAAAGCTGTAATAGCAGAGTGATAAGTGCCCCGGAAAAAGCAGAAATAAATATCAAGTAAATCATTTTAAAACGGCTCACTATCTTACCGTCTTCGTATTAAAATGTTATCATGTTCTACGGTTTAACCGTATTAACAAAAGCAAGTTCCACCTGGTCGATCACAAAGCTGCCATATCATCTGCCTCTTTCCTGGGGTTCTAGACTCCTCAGCTGATTGGGCGGACGTATTACGCGTAATCACCGAAAAGCCGTGCGTAATGACGGAGTTAGCTGAAGTGTATGTTACCCTTCCAGCTTTATAGCTCAGAGCCGGTGAAGTCAAGCTGGACTTGACAAAGAGACTTTGGGTCATATACGTTCAATGACCATACGGCAGAATAATATTTCGGTCATATGGTTCGTCTAGTCGGTGCTTCTGTGCCATTACTTTTTGACAATATCAATGTATATAAGTCAGAGCTGGATGTAATTGTGACACAAAAATCTGTTTACCTAACAGAGCAGTAAACCGCTGAAGCCATGTGTGATTTGAGAATAACTCCTTTCACTAATTCTAATTTTCCAAAGCAGCCTTCTGACAATGTCATATTGCCTTGTCTTACCATATTAATTAATTCGACTTTTTTGAATTTATATATACAAAGTGCTTTGCCGGTTAGCCGGTCCAAGTAGATCATCAATGAACGAAATAAATAAACAAAGAAACAGCCTCGGGTGCAGTGATTATTAATTCGCAGTAATCCACAATTGCTGAGATAAGAATTAAGTGACACTTAGTCATAAAGACATAGAGTCCATGATGTCATATTTATGAAATACTTCAATCGTTTATTTGAGTTTTTATGACTCAGATCCAGATGTACTTTGTACCTGTGCTTTTAACATCTTCACAAAATAAACTTGGGTAATTTAATCGCTTCGCACTCAATCACCATTGAATGTTTTTTTTTTCAAACTGGACACATTCATGTAAAAAAAAAAAACAGGTCCAGCGTGGTTTAGTAATTCAGTCATTCATGTATGTCCCACCAGGAAATAAAACATATTATTCATGCTTGTTGGCTGAAGATTCGCTACAGGGAAAGCCTCAAGGGAACCTCCAGCCAATATGGCCCAGTTCCAGTACCTTTATACCCCACTGTAGTTCCAGCAGTCTGAGAGGAGGTTAACATGAGGTTGTCCTGGACATGGTGAGCTGCTGAATTGGCAAGGAATTGGTCAGGGAGATGCACAAGCATAAGCTGCAAGTTTAAAACTGAGCTAGATAGCTGTCCTTATGTTTGAGTGGCCAGGTAGACACTCAAACGTTCTTGAAAAGACCAATAAAATGAAGGAAAACAGGGGTGGTCATTTTATCCAAGAGGCTATTTTGGATTATGTCAGACAGAGGAGGACCCAGCCCATTCAGCGGAAGTCAACCGTCCAGTAGATGAAGAAAGTTTTGTGAGTTGCCTGGAGGAGCACTTGGATTTTGTCACAAGTACTGACCACATGACAAAAATCAGAGACCTGTTTTGTTTTATGTTAAACTTGACCAAGGCAAAACCACTCACAAGATGGTAGATGAGAATGCCCACCGTGGTTTGGATCAATTCTATTAGACTTGACATGACTGACATTACTGCTACATTTGAAGAGGCGGTTTTGAACGCATATTGGTCCTGGCAGGCAAGAACATCACTTTTGTATATGAGTATATGTTAAATCTCACTTTGAGACACCGTAAACAAAATCAATTATGTCTCAAAGAAAATCAATACTGCAGGTTAGCTATCAAGCCAATTTTCTTGACTTGCTCCTTTGATAGACAGACTGCCACCTAGTGGGAACATTTGGTAAATCCATACAGCACTGTAACAAATTTCACCAACACTGTTTTTACTGTAATATGTCCCTTCTTTCCTGTGCAATATTTAAATATTTGCAGGAACAATGAGATAAGTTGGCTTGTACAAACAATTAAAATAATTGGTATATTTACATTTTCTAAACTACACAAATAACACACTGACAAAGCTGAAAATACCACAGTAATTTGTATTTAACCTCTATTTAACCAGGTAAAGTCTCATTGAGATTAAAATCTCTTTTACAAGAGAGACCTGGCCAAGAAGGCAGCATAAAAAACATATCACAAAGACAATATAAAAACATCAACCCTTCCCTCACAATGGAACCAAATTAAAAAACAAGAGCACTGGAATTACACTGTTTAAGTAACAAAATTAGGTATGCAAGCAATTACAGACAGTGCTACTTTCCAAGACCTTTGTGACTGAAACAAATTCACTGTACGGAATTAGCTCTGACAATTTCAAGTCATTTTGCAGGAAGTTCCAAGTGGAGGGAGCAGCAAAAAAACATACTTAATAGCTTTTTCACCCAGATCTGTGCAAACACGAGGAACAGGCAGATACAGAACATCTAGAGAATGCAAGCTCAAGCAAATAAAGAATGCTGAAAACAAAAGGTTGGTCTTTAGGTGGCTCACACAGTAGAATGGATTAAGACTGTTTAAATCATCAGTCTTATCACTCTTCAGCATTCACTCATCAAGTGTGTGCACCGGCTATCTGCTGACCCTGTCGTCCTTTAATGGCATAGGAAGTGTGCAATTGGTGAGGCTTCCTCCTTCTGAATCAGTGGGAGCAAGTCTTTGTGCAGGGCCGAATTAGTTCATATTGGGGTGGGACAGTTCACGGAACTATCTTAAAGGAATCATGTATATATTTCTTTTGTGTGGTAACATGAAGTGCTATAGTGTCAACACACTATCAAGGTTAGGAAGGATTTTTGCTGAAGGATGGTGAGTCTGGAAGTCAGTCAAATACCAGAGGTGTGTTGGGCTGTAGGTCAAATAGAATGCTTGTTGTAATACGCACATGTATATATTTTGTGCTTTTGACACATTTGTTGACAATACTGGCTATTGCAGCAAAGATTGTGGGTTGGATTCAAAACATTCAGTAGAATTTTTATGACTCCGTTCTTTGAATAGTACAACCAAAATGTATTAAAATTCATTAGGCCCAAAAAAAACCAAGGCCAGAAATGTAGTGCAGACTGTTATTTAGTCTCATCTTTTATTAAATGACAGCCACAGGGAAAAGTACCAAAATGTTATTTTATATTGCATTGCAAAATTCTCAATCACCCATCAAAACCATTTCATTCTTAATGCATATGTTTTTTGGGTTCCCATGGCAACCACTTAATGTTTGCTAAAAACATAACCTGACTCAGATCACCTAGTGGGTAGTCATGGAATTAAAAAGAAAAAGGAGATAAAAGATCAGAAGAAAAATGACTAAAGATGTCAGCTTTGTGTTTGTCCTCAGACCACAGCTTTGAAGGAGAGGTGCAACTTATTAATCAAACTTGCCAGATGAGATTGTACTTTTGGTTTTGGTTTGAATGAGGTCAACAAGTATTTGCAGCCTTTGTGTTATTTCCCATAAACATGTTCAGGCACTCCAGGACATTGCAGTTTGTGGAGCTGAGTTAAGTGTAAACATCCAAAACAGCTCAACGTTGCACAGTTCCATTTCCATTTACTTCAGCTCAAGTCTGATTCACAGGAGACATGTCGGACTGAGAAGTTAACCAGCATCTAATATAGACATTGATTTACTTTGTGAGTTTTTCCTTTTCTTATGTCTGTGCTGTTTATGCATGAGTGTTGCTAAGGAAATGAGGATGGCATTTCAAGTGTCCAAGTGAACAGGCACAGTGGTTCCAGCTCTAAGAGAGGCTCATGGATGGTGCTCCAAACCAGACTGGAGGCTGAAACTCTAGCAAAGTCAGTTACCTTATGAAAATACTAACTTTAATGTGCTTTTCTGTGGTTTATAATAATCTGCCCCCCCCACACACACACATACACATTTAATTACTGATATTTAAAGACTGGATTTACATAATTGATTTCATGGCTTACGGTTATGATTCAGGTCATATGTCACAGTCTCTGGCAGAAGATATCACATGACCTGCTGCACCAGGCATGGCTTTTCCTTACACTGAAGTGTCATGACAAAAGGTTGTGTCCTACAAGGCTTGCCTGGCTGCAGTAACTAGCAACTTTGGGAAGTGGAGTCCTACACGTGTCATTTATGAGTGGGCAATACACTTTAGCAGCTGGAATTTTCCAAACTATGATGTAAAACTAAGATGCAAAGTGCTGGTGTTCACACCATTCTCACTGGTCACGATTCAGAGTCTTGTTTTGAAATCGTGCTGTGCAGATTCAGTTGTCTCTGAGTCATCGGAGAAGCTCGTTCCATTCACAGCGCACGCTGCACAGCAACAGCTTATCCTTATATCATAAAGAGCACCGAATCTGCACAGATTATCACCCAGCTGCTGGTCTTTTTTAATGCCGCTGAAATGTGGAAGTACACTCATTTGGCAGACAAAATGCTGGTGAAGGTTGTTGTTCTGGTCAAGTTAATAGGATATTCGTGTTAGCCATGTCTGTCATTAAAATTTTCAGACTAGTCATCACTGCTCCTTACGATACAGTCCACAGTTCCCAGTTTCATTTGTTTGTGGAGGTGTCTGAGAATCACAGCACCATAATCTCAGAATATACTGAGAAAGCTGTTACCTAACACTAAACAGCTTAAAGGAGTCTCTCATATCAAAGATTTCTCTCCCATATGATACGGCTTTCTCTCATAATTGAGAGATTGATCTTTTAAAATCGAATGACAGATTCAAATTTTTAGTATGTTATATAGGCTTCCCAGTTTCATTTGTTTGTTGAGGTGTCTTGGAGTTACAGAACCATCATCTCAGAGTAGGAGTCTTCTGATAACACACAACTCCCCAAAAAATAAAATACTATAAAGCTTTAACTCACCATAGAGCTTACACTCTGCAAATTTACGCGAGCTAAAACTGATGTTTTGCACCCTGTTATGCAACTATTTTTTACTCAAGATTTTCCTAGACAATAATGCCCTCATAGACACTGGTAAAATATTCAAGAGGTTTTGATATGTCTTAAGAGGAACGTGGATGAATTCAGACTACTTTTCTGGGCCTCCCCTGTTCACCAGATCTAAACATCATTGAACCTCTGTTCAATGAGTGTAGAGTGCAGAGTACATTTCCCTCTCCTCCATCTCTCAGAAAATCGAAGGCTTTTCTTCTTGAAGAATGGTCCAATATCCCACCACAATAATTCAAAACAGCATTCCAAAAGGGACTGAAGCTATTCTGAAGGGTGGCCAAATTCCTTCTTAGTTATTAAATATTCATATAGAGTTTGGTGTCTATATTATTTTGTCTAGCCACATAAGTGTATTAAATATATATGCACATGATTGTTTGGATTTTATACGTATGTTATTGTTGTATGTGTGTTTGTTGTGGTAAAGTATATTTTCCACACATGCACACATGTGTATGTGCATGTGCAAGCTTACAAAAGTATGTGTTAAGTTAAGAATAATTACCTTAAATGACATGGTCAAATTAAATGTCAAGGTAATGTAGAACTGTTGATCAATGCAGATTAGAATCAAATGAATTCCAGAGTGGACTACAAAGTTTAGTCCTCTGCAGGAAGTGGAGGGTTCTTTTGCCATCTCTCTGAAAAAAGTAAGTGCAATCATTCCTCCACTAGGGGGTGCATGTTTAGAATGAGCTGGCTCTCTCATGGTGGTCTGATAGATAGATGGCAGAGGATGGAATGTAGTGCAAAGATCAGCTTGCAGAATATGAAATGAGACTGTCAGTAACCAGTACAGTGGTTGAGGGCCGGATATGCCAGTCAATGAGACCTGAGTCAATTGTATTGGATACTGTAAATAATCCCTTATTGGATATTAAATGTCTAATTAAAACAATTGACATTTTTTTTATCCCTCATGATGTGCGCCTAAAGCTGGAATGAAAGCAAGCATACACAGAGGTACTCCAGAACAAGGCCAGGACCCAATGCTTTATAGGAGTGTGTGTATGTGTATATGTGTGTGTGTGTGTGTGTGTGTGTGTGTGTGTGTGTGTGTGTGTGTGTGTGTGTGTGTGTGTGTGTGTGTGTGTGTGTGTGTGTGTGTGTGTGTGTGTGTGTGTGTGTGATAGAAGACAACATCTGTACATTGCAATGAAAATAACCAACCAATTGATTTGGTGGCTCACTGTAATTAAAATTGTCTCTCTCTACTCCCTAGCAATGATCAATGACTGTCTGTCATTTATATGTTTCGTGGCTCAATTTGCGGCTATGCAAACAAGGAACCTCTGACTCGCTCTTCTTCCATTAACTTGTTTGCGCTAACTACTTTTGCTTATCTATTGAATATTCATCTTTGCCCCCACCTACTCTTCAGGCCCCAAAACAAACGGTCAAATGAGCCATATTCGCATTGACTGTTTTAATTGGTATTTCTTGACAACAAAATTATTAATTTACCGTACACACATTTCAGCAACTACAGTCAAGAGCCACACAAGATGACATTATCAGCTTATTAAGTACCACAACAGATACGTAGCTAAGGTGGCCTAGTGGCTAAGGTGCATGAGTGGAACCTGGCAGGTTACTGGTTCAAGCTACAATAACATCAGTGTATCTGTTGAGCAAGGCCTTCAACCCCACTTTGCTCCTACTCTAATTAACTGTAAGTCACTTTGGATAAGAACATCAGCTGAACAACTGTAATGAAATGTTTCAAAATTAGCCCACATGAATAACAGTTGGTAACAGCATGTAGACTGTCACAGTATAGCAACAATATGTGAAGTCAGTTACTGCATATTGGGATTCTGGTGTTACAACAGGCCAGATCGTTTTGACGACAGTGCTTTCTCTGCTTTGATCAAGTGTTGCTGCTCATGTAGCGATGTGTTTCAATTCAAATGGCATTATAATTCACACATCACTAAACCAGTGAGCAGCGGTGGACAAACTGATAATGTGCTGTACTTTCCGTAAAGATTAGCATTTTTCCGGACTGTAAAGCTATACTAAAAATTACATCAATATTTAAATGAGGGGGTTGGGCAATCACTTAAAGAGGAAGTGGTTATGCAGGAGTATACTGTAATTAAAATGTCCTGTTATGTGTTGGTCTTTCCTGGTCCAGATATTCCATGACTTAAACTATTGAATAATAAGTGTTATTGAATTGTGCTTCTATTAATATAACTTAGATCTTTTGTTTCACTTTCTCTTTTCTGGGCCAACCTTGAAATTTGTCTATGTTGGAAATTCCACACCATGGAAATGCAGCTTCAACAAACCCAGGAGGGAGTTTTTAGATTGTGTGTTAGGGATAAATTTACAAAAATATTTATTAACAAGACCAATTGATTACACAGTACAGTAGATTTAAAGGGAATTATGGGAATTCTTGAAGCAGAGATAATGATGACCAAATCAGTGATGTGGAAATAAATTTGCATTTGCATTTGGGAAGTCTACATCAAGAAAAAAGAACAGTGCTGAAACGAATGGAGGCTTATAGACAGCGATGGATGGAGGCTTATAGACAGCGATGGATGGAGGCTTATAGACAACGATGGATGGAGGCTTATAGACAGCGATGGATGGAGGCTTAATAGCGTGGTTAAGTAAATACCTCTGCTACATCGTCCTTTTCATTTTGTGCTGGCATATCTGGTTGGGTTTCCATAAAGAAACCTCTTGTAACAAAGGCTAATACACAACAATGCAAAACCTGTTGTGATGAGCACAAAACATGGACTTTTGAGCAGTGGAGGACAGGAATATGTTCAGATGAATTCCCTTTTGCCCGCTTTCCTTTATTTGGGAAGGGCTATCCTTGGAGAAAACCAAAGGAAGCCTCAACCCACATTGCTCATTACCAGCTGTTAAACGTGATGGTGGATCTGTTAAGGTATAAGCAGCCATGTCTTGGGAGTCATCTTGTTAGTCATTGGGTCTGCATGGTAGAATTATGATTCAGAGCCATTTTAGGTGATCACATACACCCGCTACACATGGATAAGCGGGCTCGAAAGTCATCAGCGTTGAATCATGAATGAAGGTGGCCTACCTACACATATTTAAGTGACTTGTCATTCAAGACTGAAAGAGTTTCACAACTAAAGCTAGATTGCTAAATAATGGGTATCTCCACTGGAAATTACCTTTTCAGTTTGCATTCATTAGCTGGCAACGATACTTCTCCTGCATTGTTTATGTATTCATACTTTGAATGAGAAAGAGGGCTTTATTTTCATTTTGTGACATTAGTTCCTTATCGATGACAAAACAAAATCGTACAGGCACAGTTTATGATAGTCATTTATACTCTGCATGACTTAGCGAGATTCTACCTCTGAGCAATCATGGACAAGGTGTCTGCCATGGTCTTATATGACAGTACAAAAATATGAGTATCCAACAATGGTATGAAAAAAAAAAAAACAATAAAATAGGCAAGTAGAAGAAAGTGTAGAAATCTTGAAACAATCTATCTATTGATTATACATGTGCATTCATTTTATCTGCAGCACCTTTAATCAATGGAAAACCAAAAATATCATTTTTCTGAGGTTCCCTATATTTTCTGTATGAAAGACAACAACAGTTTTTAGACGGTCCCTAATTTTGCATTTTATGCAGTCATATTGAGCCATATTGGAGACAAAATACTACTAAACATAGAAAACAAGGTAACACTTTGTCGCCAACAAAACAGCATGCTCGTCCCTGCTTCTACGGTATCTTTAAACTGCATATAGCTGTATGGTTTCCGCTTTTCGTAGGAAACACCCCACGCAAAGGAAATTTTCTGTCTGCCAGTAGCACATAACCCACCATGGATGCAACGGAAAATGTTACCACTTTTAGAGTCCACTGATGTGTGAACAGGTGTATTTGTTAAGTCTATTTTGTTGCTTTTCAACTGAGCTGATCCTGGGCAGTCCACAATACTCAACTTGAACTTGGACTTGGAGACTCCGCTCATATGAACTTCCGTTGTTTTAGCGGTGTGGAAAAAAAAAACTCAGGTTCTCAGGTACTGTATACAACCGAGAAGGGGAGGACTATAGCGCTGCTACAGGAAAACCGGGTTTACACTCTATTTGAGATTATTTCTCTACACATCCTGTGTAGCGGACTTTTTGTGCGCGTGGTTAGACAAAGGTTACTCTGAAATGGAGAGCGTGATGATTCCTGAACGAGTTGGTAAGTATTTTCTCTTACAATATCTGGGTCTTCAGTCCTAAAACGAGTCATGCAGTTTGGTCTATAATGTCTTAATTGTGTAACACAAATATTCCAGGAATGCTTGCATGAACTAAGAACCTTTTTACAGACATTATGTTTATTGGTGGCTGAAATTGGATCATTTATGTGTCTCAAAACTGTACGCTTAAAATGTCCAGCTTGTTTTAATTGATAGCCGCATAGACTCCTCGCCAACCGTCTCCTTCGCCAACAAGACTACTATTTCAAACTTACCGAATTTAACGCGTAACTTAGCCAATCAATGTACAGTCTTTCAATTAGATGAAGCAATTGCATTACAGGCACAAAGACGAATACTGAAGACGTCTTTACCTTGAAGAAAGGGTATCGGTAGGCACCATAATTTGTTTTCAGGGATTGGCGTATATTGGGTTATTTGGGATGACTTTTTGAAAACGAAAGAATTTTATTAAGAAGGGTACCTGGATGCGATCGACCCTTTGCATTGTCTAAAACTGTGGTAACGGATCACTGCAGGGCCTCTCAGTTTTGGAAATCTCAAAAATAGTTTATTAATTATTTAAACCAAACTGCTTGCCAACTTACAAGTGCCCTATAAATCGACATATGCTTACTATTATACAGTAAGGTATTTGTCATGATTAGCTAAGCATTGGCCACTTATTGTATTTAATGATACTGAAGTATCTCGTTATGCTTTGTTAGAGTGGCTCAAACCAAAAGTATATCATTTCAACGTCCCGATACATCCGAATCGTTCAACCATGAAAGTGTTAACCATATAGCCTACCAACGTCCCAAATTTTATTCGAAATGTCATGCACCTTTTCCCCGAAATATAAAAATTCCCACTTCAAAGGCTAATTACTTGTGGGAACGTGCAGGGATCTAACTCAACACTAGCCTGTTAATCCTCTGCTCAGTTCCAACTTGAATAATGTCATCATTCACTAGCGTTTTAAACAGTAGCCTATCAGACACCGGCACAAGGTTTCCAGTATTGTCATAGGTAATATTCTTCGATGTTGAGGCAGAAATATTTCATTGTTAGCTGAGGATGCTGTAACTTGCTTTGCGCAGCATTAAATCAGCATGCACAGCGCCCTGTTGTATGAAGAGAAAATTATGTCATTTTATGTAAATTATATGTATTGTGCACAATTATGATCCATACTCATACAGTAGCCAAGCGCATATACGCAGTGATGGCATATGCATCCCTCACGAATTGGACTCATCCTTTACCGAAAAGTTTTGCTTCTGCCTTGCCATAGTCAAGTACTGGATCTAGCCGGCGTGTGCCTTCATTAGAATGTGAAAGTGCGTGCCATACAAAAGGGAAACCCTCAATTAGACCCAACGGGAATGCTGCGTGACGTTGATGCTCTTGTTTATGTTCGTGTTGAGTAACCTACGCAACAACTAGGGCATTCAGTCGAGCCAGATATTGAAAGCCTATCACGTCTGTCGTACAGTGCCACTTCTTGAGAGAGTACTCCATTCTCGCAGTGAGAATCGGCTGCACATGAGCAGTCTCACTCACAAGGCAATTTAGTGTACTGTAATCAATTTATTTCAAATAGTAAATCAATCACCTTGCAAATGGTAATCATGAAACTAAAAAATATAACTATCCTGTGTCACTGAATTTTAAAAGTAGAATAACAGTATTTGTGATATTCATTGGTCATTAAGAATAACTCATGGTGGTCATAGATGCATAAAAGAATAAGGTATGGTAAGTATAGTAAATATCCTCTGTTGTACATATAATGTGACTGCTCTATTTCAAATGTAGTTACAGATTTGCTGTATACATTTTAAAATTGTAATATTCAAATATTGGCACATGTGTGTCCATGGTTTGACATTTGTAAATGTTTTAAATGAAGAATATTCAATTGTTTTCAAACAAATAATGAGTTCAGCTTTTACATAAATGCTGAGGTGGAATTAAAATGAGAACCAGAACGATTAACAAGAAAAGATTAAACCTCATTTGAGTGATGAAAAATACTTTGGCTTAGGGTTTGGTATTCCAAAAGTTCAAGGGGACTTTGTTTTCAGTTTTGCATTTAGTTTGATTTTTCAACCTCTAGAATGTGTTAGGTAAAAAATAGGTAGGAAATGAAGGCTGATATAATTTTTTAACTTACAATTGGTATTCATAAAAGTGACATGACGTGAATAATAGTTTCTGGTCTGGTCTGGACAGTTGTCTGTAAACAGGAACTATACAACTGTACTCGATGTAGGCGTGCTCTCCTTGAACAGTTACAGCACTGAACAGTCAGTGCTTGTGTACTTGCTCTGTTATGTCATTCACAATAAAGGGGTGGAGCTTGTACCCCTTTTTGCTTAGTCCTGTGAATGTCTACTGTTGGCCTCCACATGGGTAGCATTTAACACTAAACCACAAGGCGGATTGCTGAACCGAAAACTAGTAACTCCGCCTGTAACTCTACTCAACAATTCTCTGAGCTTCTGTGTTACTTTGAGCAGATCAGTCTACTGATGTAAAAATATGGATGTCATACCAGCCTCAGTGTATTTATTTGCCAGCAGCAAATAAATTATGGCTTTCTTCACTGGCAGTGGCAGCTCTTGGGATGTCATATTGAGGGTTAAAAACAACAGCTTCCAAATGCAAATGCCACTATAAAAGTCTTGTCTGATGTTTCTAGACAGGAATGTACTTAGATTGTAAACGGTGTCACTGCTTTTAATGGGGTGAAATCATGTTTGTTAAATTGAGTCCAGTGATCTTTTTTTGTTGATGGATGGGTGTCAATATAGATGTTTTAAAATAAAGATCTAGTTAAATGAATATCTTAGATTTTATTGCCTTTTGAGGATGACTCAAATATGAACTACACTGTTTAGAAATATGTCTTTTTTTTGACAACCTGGCACATAAATGTAACCCATGCATTTCTTATGCAGTTTATATATCCGTTATGCAATAAAGGTTATGGGCATACAGTGTACGTCTTAGAAAACATCTAGCTGTCGTTATTGCTATAGGCTAATTCTGTTTAACAGTGATTTCTGTTGTCTGCATCTGAAGTCATTAACGTTATCAAAACTACGGACCATCCAAACCAGCTGAAAGGTTTTGGAGGGAACTTCATGTTCAGTCCATGTAGGCAGACAGTAGGTGATTGAAAGGCAATGGTCGCCAGTGAAGATGAGCCAATGACATCCCTGCTATTGGAATTCTCCCCTCCCAGGACAATGCTATAGCCAATCACATGTCACCTGACATGGCTGGTTACCATCCAGTCAGCACAGACATGCTCCTGCTTCATACACATTGTATTTATAATACACTCAAAGATTTAAGTGGTAGGCTACATCATCGTAAGAGTCATGAGTTAGCCAGTGGACTGTAAACTGTATGTCATTGGTTTATGGTACTATAAAAGAATACACATGCCCATCATGACCCAGGGCAGAGGTAAGGGCTGCATGCTGGCTGACTAGATCCTTACACTATTGGTTGTCAAAAACAGTGTCACTGCCAGAACATTCTCGGTGGAGAATCCTGTCATAGAATAAAAACAATAGGGTACCGATACCCATTAAGCCCATGTGCCCTTTAAGCCCACTTTCAACTTTGAAGTCAAAAAAAAAAAAAAGAGAGAACAATATTTTGTACTACTCATTATTTTAAACAATCCAGCAATTTGTTACGTCCATGACATTTTTTTATTGCACACAAATCATATTTTCCAATGTTGAGTTAGCCCTGCCCATGTGCATGCAGTCTCAGGGGACCTCACACAAAGTCACCAAAAAACTTTGGTGTTTCCAGACCCCTCAGATATCATGACTTTTCTGATTTATTTTATATTAGTCTACAAATAAATACACCAAAACTTGTTTTGGAGATCTGAATATTTTCAAAAATATATATATTAAAAATAAAGCTAACTTTCGATGAGAATAACTTAATATTTCTGTATGTGGGCAAAATAATAATTAATATGATGCTTAGTCCACATTATATGTAGGTGCCATACATGATTTTGTAAATATATCTTTCATTTAGAAAGGTACACATTGTCTTTTTTCACCATTATTATTTGATAATAACACTTCTTTGTATTCTTTTACTTTACTGGCCTAATTTGCAACTATATTTAGATAGGCCTATACATTACAGACAACACACTGTTTTGAACTATTATACTGAATATAGGCATCAGCTAATGTGTACCATCATTTGTTTTCAGTGAGAAAATTACAACAAAAAGAAAAAAATACAGCACCTGTCCAAAAATCGTACAGGCATTTCACCTTTACTATGAGGGCACAGGTTATTCTGCCTTTGTGGGAGAAGGTTGAAGAAGGAAAATGTGCACAAGGCCTCCACAGGGTTTAGTCCATGCTAACCCTCCTGGCACTTGAGACTTTTACCCCCTCTAACGTTTACCCCCTCTAGCACTTTAACACCCTCATCCCGACAAATATACTTTGTGTTGTAAGTCGCTTGCTAAATGCCTGCAATGTACAGTTGTCTAAAAGTTTACATACACTAATGAATACATTTTCAAATGAGAGATTAATCTTGCATTTTCCCAACAGATCTCTCTTATAAATCAGGTCAATATCTATGAAAAATACCTGAAAACAGATTTTGGTGGGGTTAATGGGTACACTTACCCTACAGGATCCTAATTTTGGTGTTGATTCAAGCAGTATTAGTAGTACAGGGACAAGTGTGCCATTGGCAGGCATAAAGATCAAATGTGTCATCATCTATTTTAATCACTATGTGGTTTTTGACTGATATTTCCTGTCCAGAGAAGATGGCTGAAAACATGTGCTGTTTTGAATTTAAAATATTTTGAATTTTAGGTATTCCTGTCTTTGCATTGACATTTGTTTTTGATAGTTCAAATTTGACCACCTAATCAGTTTTAATGTGATTAAGGTAAACCTACAAATTACCATAACTTTCATTTTCAAGGCAACATCATTTTCAAGGTACTGGATTTGTACTTGTTGAGTGCTTGTTCTTGTGAGCAAACAAGTATTGTGTGTCATCATACTGGCACACTAGGCCTCAGTTCCTCTTCATCAAGTCTTCATCAGATTATTTTGTGCAGAATATATAATGGTACTTGGGAAAAAAAACAAAAAACATTTGTGTTCTTTTCCCCCAATCTAAAACACTCCTACAGAAAATTAGCCTTTCGCACAGAATGTGCCATGCAACGTCATTAGTGACCTTATATACCTCTCACAGCAGTGGGGGTATAGCGAATCGTTCAGAGCAACATGCTGAGCTCACATCCCCTGAAGACTGCTTTAACTATGAGAGCCAACCTCAGCAATCTTTCTGTACACGTCGCATTGGATTGATCTGAAAATATATCACAGAAACATTTCCGTTATTGAATTGAACATGTTTACATGTCATGTTGTGAACACCTGAAGGTAAGATTGGGATTGTTTGTGTGTTTGAGATGCATCACTGTGATCTGAAACTGAGATTAGGGGGTGTACTTTCAAACTCCACGTCAGAGGCCTAGATCTAAATATGCAACCACATGAATGTACCAACATAAACACAGAGATTGCTGAATACGATTGAGTCATTCATGGGAATTCAGTCTCAGAAATGACATATATTTGTATATCTTTCTTGTTAATTGCAGAGAAAGTCAATGCCTTTATTCAATAAAACAGAAATCAGCTCCACTTTCTTCACTTCATGTATTTTTCACATTAGTCCAGTTTTTACAATAATATATTTCTTAAGTTTATTTCTAAAATTGTTCCCACTTTTTCACAAGCATTTCATTGTTTTAGTTGCATTTTGCACATAGCTGTGCCAAAAGAATAATGCCGTTTCACTGATAGCATAGGCCAAACAAGTAACGTTTTTTGAAGAAAGCATTCAGGTCTTTTATGAACATGACTACTGAGTTTTTGTCTCCACTCTTCGACTAAAATACGGGCCTTTTCCATTTCAGCTAATTAAGAGTAAATAATACATAAGGTTTCTGTTTCCTTCATGAGGCAGGCACAGTTTTCCAAAGCTTTCTGAGTGACTGATGAAACATTTTATAATTCCTCCCCTCTCTTGAAAGCACTAAATATGTGGGTGGTCAAAATGTAGAAAATCTGGGTTCATCTCTGTGGAGCTTTAGCCTCAGGGGGATATATTATGAAGTGGTTTATATTTCATCTCTTGAACTCAGAACAGGGCAAGCAGACACATGTTGCGACATTCTCTGGAAGAAAGAAACAATGGCGGACTGATTGGGCTTCATTTAGCATGGAAGAATCAAAGCGAAAAGGCCTAAGAGATTCTCGGGCTCGGTGGTGGTTCAGCTACCGTTTGGGAAGGGAGGAATGCAGTCGAGCTATATGACCCATTTGTAGATGCTGCTGGATTTGAAGAAAGCTTTTAAAACCTGTTTTGACACATTAGTTTTCTCAATGCTGCAGTGCATCACCTAAAGGTATGGACTCCTGTAGCGGCCATGTGCAGTTAAGAGCTGGGGTTAAGCATTATGTTATGGCTGTGACATATTACCATGCTGTGTCCTGTGAGGCTGGAGATTTGTTATCCATTACTAATGACGTGCAATATCTCACTATAAACACCACATGTTCAACTAGGCTTTGCCAGACGACAAATTTTTGATAGTCATTAGTCTTTTTCGTCAGTCATTTCAGTCAATCAATTTATGTCTTTTGAAACATACATGATGCAGAGAGGCGTTCTGCCCAGCAGTGAATAAAGTTTTCTATAAAATGACATCATTGACATGTCTATGTTTGTCCTTATGGATTTCTGCTCTCAGTGATGTGCTGAACCACAGAATGATGTGTTCAGCTGACAAATCGCCAAATGCCCACAGCGATGACTAGTGCCCAGAATGACAGTCGACTAATTGATTAGTAAGCGCATCCATACTATAAACAAGAACTGGAGTTGTTTACGTCTGAGGTGAAGTAAGCGGATGAATTGAAATGATGTAAGGCCATACCTTGGAAAATCCAGGGGGTGTGCTGAGGACCCTTTTCAAAGCTGTATTTTTACATAGCAAGGCAAATAGCTTGTATCTATGACTTAACTATATGTTTCCCTTTACTGTTCGTTCATGTCACTGTCGACATGTTCACAACAAAATCATTCAAATTAGGGCATGTATATGCAATTACTTCCTTTTATTTGGGTTCCATAGTCCCTGTCTGGCTGGGACACTTATTCCTAGTGCAGTGATTTGTTCCACTCTACACCCATGTGCAATATCAACTGTAGGTTCACTCAGGGAGCACAGATTTTTTCTGTTGTGCATTCCGTACTTCATTGGCTGTTAGTACCTCCTGTCCTCTGGTGCAGTGACTACGGTGCAGATTGAGAAGATATTGCATTTGTCGAAAGTTATCTTAGAGGATTCCTCTGTGTGCCCTTTGTAATTGCATAACGACTTTGCAGGCCTGTAACTGTAACTGTCCATTGCATTGAGTATAGAAAATGCATGCGGATGCATTGTGATGTAAAGTTGCCTCAGGAAAGCACATCTGGTGTTTTATATTATGGTTTGCAGTATTTTGAGAGAATATAATCTTAAAATGTTGATTCAACATGCTTTTAAAATGGAAAGCCAAATAAGAGAATCGCACACTTCTGCATTCAACCCATTATAATGGAAAAAATGATGAGGAGAGTTTCACCTGTAGAACACAACCCTTCACAGTTGGTTTGATTTGGCTGCTGACATCAGTGTAGCTATGGGTAGATGGAGCAGTAGAGATGGACTGCTGAGTAGGGATAGACTGTCTTAAAATACAAGTTTACTTGGAAGACGCGTTCAGCCTACAGCCTAGATCTTACAGGTTGGAGCACTGCAACGATAAAATGGGTTTTAGACAGGATGTTGGTTAGCAACAAGGGCCACATCACCGCCCCTGTGACTGGGCATCTACAGCAAGATGCAGTTTGAATCATCCCCCAAAAGTAATGCAACATTAGTTGGGTTTCTCTGGGTAACTGTTGCAACACTGACCACTAGCCGCAAAAACTATTGTTTGTCACCACTGAGACAGTGGTACACCGCCTCCGAATTCAGTGCGAGCTCTACCTGTATTGCTCCCTCTGGCTTGTACTGTTGAAAATAAAGAGATCTCTGCATGACCCTGTGCAGACGTGATCTGAGCACATCTCATAAAAATTAGTGATTCAAAAATGGAGTCGGGGGGTTGGGTGTGGGCGGGGGGTTTGGGTAGAGTCAGTGGAGTGAAGAAGGGCCTGCGGCCGCTCCTCCTGGCATAATGTGAGCAGAGGCTTCAGAAGGGTTGCTCCATACAAAGGCTTTGTTGGCACATGCATTCGTTGAAGATAATTAAAGATGTCTCCTCACGGTGTGCGCCTTCCCACAGGTTTACTGCTGCTGGGATGGGGGTATGGTCTCTCCCTCCCCCATGGGACATGTACGGGCCTATGAGTCCCTGAGCGATTTTGGACTATCATATTGGAAACCCGCCTCATTTGCCTTCCTTCATTAAACAGCCTGCTAACATGCTTGAATGTGTTTCAGTTTTTTTTTCCTTTCCTTTTTTCATTCAACAGGTGTGACAGCATTCTCTTTCCAGCAGCATACACTGTTCGGTGATATCACCCAGGTTCCCACCTCTCTTTGCTTCTGTGTTGCAATTGGATTTGATTTACATTATTTATTTAAAGGCCTCCTATGATCATAATTCCTTTTTATTGTATTTTGCATGGTATTCGCACTTGTAGGTATGCATAAACACTGTGTATACCACAGCCAGGTTTAACTGTATATTCCGATTGGCTGGAGGATGTACATTATATTTCATTAGCTGTACTTATAAAGTAGTTCCAAACAATGCCACGGCAACATTATCTACTGTCAGAGCTGTGGATCCGTCTTCCACTCTGCCTCCTGGAAAGAGTAACCATAGCAACAGGTTAAAACAGTGATTCACTTCAATGCTACGGTAAAATGTGCTAATATATAAATGTGTGGATATCTTAGCTGAAACATGTTACATCAAGCAAAGCACTTTCTTTGTAGGGGCAGTGTATTTATCAAGCATGGTAATAGTAAGGTAACATAGTAAACTTGCTAATGTAATCTTACCAGCACACCAACTGGCACAGAAGTTCACAAAACCAGTAAAAATGAATAAAAGCAGTTTTTATCTGGTTTTTGTCAACACATTCACATCTTGCACTAAATGATTGCGCAACATATAACAAGTGTTGCTCAATCATTTAATGTAGAACATGAGCACATTGTCCACCATTATATTCACCAATATATAAATATAACACAGACAAAAGCAATTTTACCTACTTTGTGCTGTTTGACCCCCTGTTCTGTGAGAGTTTATTTCATGTATGTATTAGCAACCAATAAGGGGCTGTTATTTGACATATTGTTGTCAGTTAGTTACTAAAAGACATGACTAAGCAAACAAGGCCATCTTGGCCAACCTTTTCCAATGTGGGAGGTTAATTAACACGTTATAATGGGTTTATTAGTCTTGTATTGAGTGCTGAAGTGGACCCAGCATTGCAGCAATGTTTGGCCATGCCCTCTATTTCTCTGAAATTTCCTGTGGGAAAATTATTTGGTTCATTTTCAGCAAGCAATCGCTCAACAATTAAACAATGAACAAGAGAGATAATTACTCTCACTACTCTTAGTTCACCAACAATACTAACAACTGAGAGTGAAAAGGTACAGGGCTGTGTACATCATGTACTTCATGTATTTTAACCGCTCAACCTGAAAAAAATGATTTTGCATCGTGAACACAGTATCCATAAGCTGAGCATTATGCACATATAAAACACAAAGTGTTGCTAACAGTTTTCCTTGAAGATCGTATTCATTAATTTTATAGTCCATGTTTAAGAGAGTTCTTATAATGTCAACCCACTGCAGTTATTATTTATTTTCCTTTATTAATTGCTTGCTCATGAGGAAAGAATGTGCTTGCACGCCCCAAAAACAAGTATGTAATTGAGTAGATTGAAACTTAATCTACTTTCATCAAAATGCTGTCAATAAAAAGTGTGTATTGGGAGTGTAAACAGTGTGGAGAGCTGTTTTGCTTCATATTATTTTTATTTCTGTGCATTTGCTGGGAGTGAAGACAAATGTTTTAAAATGGCATGTCATTCAAATTTCAATTGCAAAGTGCTGAGACCTACATTTAAACCTACTGTCACTGTATTTTACATAAAATAAACTACTTTCTCCATCAAACTTGTAGGACTTATATTGAGTTTTGAAATTACTACCTTGCTGTATTGCAGCCAATATGCAAAAAAAAGTGTTGTGTTGATTTCTGTCCAGTGTAATAGCTGAGTAATGCAATTAACTGTGATTTTGCAGCTAATTTGCTTTAATGAACACAGGGTTATCAAGCTGATGTGCATATAAATTCTGAGAGGTCACATGGGGGTTGACTTTGATTCATTTAGATTATGACTCACAATAATCATGTTATGAGATTTGCGGCATTGCTCATTGAAAGTGATAGAAGTAATATGTTCACTTTATTTGATGATTGAGCAACCGTAGAGATTTTCTTTTAAACTGTGTGTATATATATTCCTTTCATCTGTATTTTTGTTTGTCTTTATTTAACAAAATAGTCTTATTAGACTGGTATGTTTTGTTTCAGTTTAAGGGAATTTTCAGTCAGTTCTGAAAAAAGGGCACATACGTCTGCACATGAAATTTAAGAAAGGTCAGAGAAAGAGTTTGCGTCAGATCCCTGAAAGTTCCACACAATGACACTACAGAAATGCAGTGAGATGATGCCTTTCGAGCCGTACTAGTTTTCTGGTCACATTGCAAGCCAGCAGCTTTGTAGTTACTGGTACATAGAAATTATACTTACAACTCTTAAACTACGTTGTATTCTTGTCTTTGGAATATTTTGTGATTGCGGAAAGATAAGATACAGCGTGGCCATTTCTGAAAACTGATAAAGATTTTGCAAGAAAATAATTAGCATTTAGGAAATGATTTTGTGGGTAAGTGTTTCGTGGGGAGGTTTCTCACACACACACACACACACACACACACACACACACACACACACACACACACATGGACATACACACACACACTCACTCATACACACACACACATGGACATACACACACACACTCACTCATACACACTCACAAACAGACACACGGACATACAGGGAGAGAGAGAGAGTACGAGCCTTAGAACCATTACCCTTTTCAAAAAGCACAACCTTACTATTATTATTATGGTTTGTTTTCAGTCATACCATAATTACACAAGTGCTTTCTTTTTCTGATGTGATTTCTGATGTCGTGCATAGCACAGTAGAATAGTTTAGTTCAGTGTACCAGAGCATGTTGTGTTTTCAGCTCTGCAGTTTCAACCTCAAAGGGTTTCCACAAGTGAAGTTCATTCTAGGCCTGTCCTTCACTGTCACATTCTGTACAATACTGAAAAACTAATTCTACAGTATTTAGCTACTTATGTTTCTTAATTTAGCTGTTTTTGTGAATCAAGCTTTTAGGAAGTCTTTTAGGCAAATGAATAAAGTCACACTCTTTTTCCAGTTCTGTTACCTCAGCTTTGCAAGTATGTAGTCATTTATCACACCCTCAAACTGTCCTTTTTATGCTGCGATTGTGAAAAATGGTTGTAGTCACACACTGATTCATAGTTCATGATGAACTGTTTTATGCATGTTGCAGAAATGGAGTATGAAGCAAGTTCTCACCTCCTGGATGTGTGTGTTGTTCTGCAAGTTGTCTTTGCTTAATTAGTCAAAGTTTTAAAACTTCCGAGAGTCATCTTTGTAAATTTGAATAACAATCACAGCTTGCTGTGGAGCAATTGAGCAATAGTTTGATTATGACTGTTCCTTTCATGTGGATCAGTTGGTCTTATGCTACGGTCACACTTAGCTTCTAAAATCTGCTTAGCGGCGCAAATTGTGGGCGGAGAGGCAGATTTTGTGAATTCAGTTAATTCGTGCATGCGCAATTCAATTATAGTTTTCATCAGCAGATGGTAACGTTAGATAGCAACATAGGCTAGCTATCTTTATGTGCAAAGATAACATCGATATCGATAGGTATCCTATATCCGAACATGGTCATATGCGGCTTCCTTGTTAACACTCTCAACTATTTTAAAATGTCTGCCAAACACGATAACTTAACGCAAGGTCAAAGTTCACCACAGTTGAACTCTGGGTGTAAAACAGAGCCCTGCCCCACGTAAAGAGCAGAGCAGAAATCTGCTCCCGGAAGCGTTGACAGTTGACGCCACCTTCCATTGACTTGAATGGAAATTCACGGAGGTATTTCATGTTGGAAGCCAAGTGTGACCGTACCATTACAGTCACAAGGAAGGCCTTGATTACATTAGCCTCTTCCGGCCGAGGAATGTTTCGGTTTTAGTTGCCCAGGGCTCCTCTGGTCAACTTTTATGTGCAGTACAATCCATTGATACATCAGGGACACACAGTCCAACAGCTCAGTAAAATCTGGTGTAAAATAGTGCTTGACTTTCATGTAAATGCATACACTTAAGCTGCAGAGCCCCTGGTGTACAGGGTAAGAGGTCACCAAGTGAAGCATCCTTGATGAAACTAGGGGGTTGTCATAGTGTTGGAATGCCTCAGAAACCTAATTCAGCAATGGGTCGGGTGACCATGAAAATAAATGATGGATCGCACAGAATCCTTCAAACATATAATGACAGTATATTGTTTGACCCTGTGATTTTTCACGATTTCTTTCACCCACCATAAATTTCTTCACAGAACAAATCATCTCAGGACCCGTGGAGGATATGGATCCCAGCAGCCTTCTGCCAAACACGGTATAACTTTACAAAAGTGCTTCTTCTCAAATCTCATAAGTAATGAATTCAAATAAAATAATACACACTCAAGACACCTGAAAATACACAGAAATTGTTTATATATACATCTCGTCATGTACTTATTAATACCATTGTAGATTTTTGAAGTAAGGTACCATCAATTTGAAGAGTTAATAAGTAATATCTGTTTTCTTGCCTTAGTTTCTTTTTAATTGTATAATTTTTTATTTTAATTATGAGTTTTGGTTTGAGCCATTTACTAGATGGGGTTAATTATGGCTATAAGCTGGTTTTATACCTGAGGCAAGCATTATTTTAAGAAACATCTTAAGGAACTAATTATTTTTCTAATGCGTTTTTATTAACCTTCCCCTAAATAAGTCGCATTTGTGTCCAGCAAAAAAACATAAAACATAAATAGCAAAAAAGTAATGCCACTTACTCAGGTACAGTGAAATGCCCCCTTTTTGTGTGGTTTGACCTTTTGACCTGCAGTGTGCTGGGAAACCGCCCACTTCAAGGTTCACCACATTAATTAAACACCACAAAAAGTGTCAGTAGCTTTAAACTCACATTTTGGCCCATGAATATTTCTTTGTGGTACTTTTCTTAGTCAGCAGCTGTCAATTTCTCATAAATATTTCCTTTTTAACCCCTGATATTTCTCACCTTTTTTTCTACCCAAAAAAAAACAAACTTGTAAAGCTTATGCTAGCAACCCTTGCTGATTAATTGTAACTTGGACTCTAACGACCAATGGTAAGGCTAAGGTGGATCCACAAACCAATGAAATGCTGACTTTGTCATCCCATGACAACATAGGTAGTTCTGTAATGGGTGATGCATCTGCAGTATAGAAAAAAAGTGGGTGGTGGTCGTCTTGTGAATTGAAGGAGTCGTGTTCACGGCTGTCTCCTGACTTGGTGAGAGTGTTCTTATATGGGGCTTAAGAGTTTGGTTGAGTTAAGATGGGAAAAAGTAGAACATTTTTACTGAGGTTTGGGATATATTCACACAATTAAACACAGAAAACAAATTATATTGCGTTTCCTTTGAGTATAAAAATTTTTCCTGGAGACAAGTAAACATGACTGCATACAAAAGACCACAAGCAAAGGACAGCAGTGATTGGCTTAAAACTTCAAGAACATGTTTTTCAACAAACCAGTATGATAATCAGAAATGCTGATTAGTTTTAATCTTCCCACAAAAACTTAAAACCAGAAATGTTCTATTTTTTATTCACAAACTTAATGATTCAGAAAAACATTAATTCATACAGTAATATGCAAAACCAGGTATGGCAAATTAAACTGAAACCTGTTTTTTGGTTGCCATGACCATTTAATGTAAGTCCATGTGAGAATCAGGAATTCATTTTCCAAATATATCCTTTCCCATCATGTACCTTGGCCTTTGCTGAATCGTACTTAAGTACCTCACTTGGAACAGAGTAAATTCAAATCTTTTCATATGGAAACTATATCAGGCTGTGTGTGAAGTTTTGGATTTGTGTAATGATAATTTATTATGGATATAGATTATGAAAAACTAGGAAAGATACTGTGTGAAAAAGCATTGGTTGGAAATGGTCCAAAAACAAGTTCCAACCAGTCTGTTTTTCTTTTCTCACACATGAGAAAGTAATATTCCCTCCTGATACAGTTGATACCTTTTATCTGATTGCTATCTCTTGCAAGTCTTGTCTTAAAGGATTATGAGTGATTGCCATCTGAAAATGGTGAAAATAAAGAGGACTTAGCATGTTTGAGAGGTATTCACACCTTATCGATTTGTCAGTTTCAAAACTATAAAAGACATTTTTCCTCATTAAATAAAATCATGGGATTTTTTTCTTATTGGAACAGTAGCAATTTCTGTAATATAGATGATATCTGTGTTCTGTCATAGAAACGGTATGACTCAAAAAGTCCTTTTTTTCAGCAGTCGTTAAGGCCCAACTACCCAGTTCAAGTCACAGAACCCAAAGGTAGGTGCATCATTGTATCTGTGCTGCATTGCCCTTTGTAGATGTGTATAAATAGCCAAAACCAATTTCTTTGGGGTGTCATTTGGTTTGTAAGTGGGTCCTGTAAGTGGGTCAGTAAAGAATTACTCATATGGAATACCCCGGCAACCACTCTTTCCTTTCATAGTTATCAGGAGATGCTGTTGCAGAAACAAATGGTGATGTCATTTGACAGAAATGCGAGGAGATATCTCATCTGAGTTATTGGGGGTGTGCTCATGACTCATGTGTACTCTTTGTCATATCTGTCATAGTATGATGCAAACATGTGTTCATCTCGCACTCTGCACAGTATTGACTCTCCTAATTAGGCAAGTTTCACTTTATTAGATATTAAAGATATTAAAATAATTCAAGGTTCTCTCAATTCATTACACAGTAAATCTGGTATTGCTCCACAGATGTTTACAGATTTTAGAAGCATTGTTGGACAATTTCAAATGTCAACCATCATTTTGACGAAAACAAAATATTGCTGTGAACGGGTTAACCACTTCCTAGCTTACAGCATTGCCAAATGTACGAGATCAGTCTGTGTCACAGTTTTGTGGTGGCCACACCTTGCTGTGGTTCTGCTTTGTGACTGATGCTCATCCTTCCTGTTTCGAACATACGTGTCATAGAAGACCTGTATTTATAGGTATGCAAGCTAAGTAACATTAGTCTGTGCTAGCGGAAGGCCAAGACTATACATTAGCAAGCTGGTCTGTGTTGTTAACAGTTGCAAATAAAATGAGCGCAATTCTCAATCAACTACGTAGCTGACATGTCGTGTCAACCTTCCAGAGGTGAAAAATGACCCATTCAGACAGCTAAGCCAGAAGCAGACAGGTAAAGCACCAAGGCGGGAGCACTAGGGAAATCAGCAAAGAAAGAAATATATCTTGTCATCATGTTGTTTAGTTAATGATAGCCATGAACTTAATATTCTCAAGTTGTCAATTGCAACTGATCAGTTTGTGTTGCATTGGCATTGTTATTGCAACTGTAATCGAACTGCAAATTGAGTAATTCATGTGATAGAGCAACCGATTATGAGTGGGCTTCAATTTGTTGGAATTTGAAATAGTATTATACAGCCCTAGGTTTTTAATAATACACTTAATTGGTATATTTGTGTTGAGCATAACCAGGAATATTCATTTAAGTGTGTTTCATATTAACTAACATACATGGTTGTCTTTTTAGTAAAACTTTGAAAGCAGAGCATACTTTTTTAATGTTCACATGTACGTGTATTCATTTGACAGAAATGGCTCTGATGACTACATGCTGTTGATGAAACATGTTTTCAGTAAGTTAATAAACATTGTGTTTAATCCCTCCGCCAGCTCAAGAGACTCTGCCGTATTGCACCGAGTCTCCCAGGTACCTGGTGCCTGATGACAGAATCAGACAGGTGAGCGGGGGGGGGCAGAGTGGGGATCTCACTGTGTCGCATTGTGCTGGAGTAGATTGTGTTCTGCTTGATAGGAAGCAGGATCCGAATCAAGTCGATAGGAATCAAGTCCGTTCCACTGATTTCACCTCCTTTTAAGCTTGAACTGGAGTAACTGTCCAGTAGTAGTCACTGGCTGGTGTAGTTCATTTAATGGAAAAAATGTTTTTTTGTTTTTTTTTTTAATTTTGTGATAAGGAATATTCTAATTTTCATTGAAAAATTAGTCTGTTAAGAAAGTGTTTTGTGCTGTCCATAAAAGTTTTATTTAAAAAATTATTTTATAATTCTTTTATTCAGAGAGCTTGATGATTCATTAATTTATCATTCATTCCATCATTGTGATTCATTCAAATTAGATATGATACAATCAAATTAGATTGTATGTATATTATTAACAATAGCAATGGTGTTTTATTAACAAAAACTTTACCATCATAGTGTCTGATAGATAATGTTAAATGTGAAGAATTGACACTTTGTCATGTAGAAAGACCATGAATTAAACGGGAATTAAATTATTTTATTTTATGTGACTGAACAATATTGATGAAAATTCTGCATATTTTTTTTCGTACCTTTCAGCCAGTTGATGAGAGCAATGACATCAACTTTTCTGCAGGTAAATATAACTTTATAAAATGACAGGAAGACCGAGCCCAGCAATATGCATGAAATGGTGGGGACAAGGGTTAAACGGGGGCTCACTAAATTGAGCACTAGTACACTACATAACATAACCCGGCACTCAGCCTCTAGCCTTGCCTTTAACCTCTCCACAAGCGAAATATCAAGGAAATAAGATAACCCAGTCCTTGCAAGCCATTTTTAAAATGGTGCTAAACTTTCTATATGAATTGACTTGTCATATCCAAAAAGTACCGGCAGAAACTATTGCTCCGTGGTTCAAGAAATCTATAAAAGTAGAATCAAGAAAGACAACTGTAATCAGGTAGGTTTCTAAATGGTTCTTTGTGAATGTGATCAATACCAGCGGGGCAAACCTTAAGACTGCATCTTCCATGCTTACCAAACACAAGCGTTTAATTTACCCACCCTTGCATCCTCAGACTTCAAAGGCCTGCATTATTCAGAAAGCCCCTGCAAGAAGTGCTGCTGCCCCGCCCCACCCCCTAAGATCAGGGACCTGATGAACGACGCAGACCTGCTGTACGACCTGCGGCTGAAGCTGGACCCCAACCACTGCACCATCAAGAACTGGAAGAACTTCGCCAGCCGTTGGGGAATGAGCTATGACGAGCTGATGCTCCTGGAGCACCAGACGCAGGGCTCCGCTCAGAGCCCCACCCAGGAGTTCCTGCTCCGCTACAACGAGAAGAGCGTCACCGAGCTAACCGAACTCTGCCAGCACTACCAGCGCATCGACGTCCTGCGCGTCCTGCAGCGCTGGGTGGCGGAGGACTGGCCCTCGCGCTGGCAGAAGGCCCACTAATCTGAGGCAACCCTCCATGGCAGAGTCCTGTCTTGTTTTTTTTTAACCACTATTTTTTTGGTACAACATTTGCCATTTAAGTAGAAAAGGACATACCTGAGGAGGCCAGGTTTGAGATTTCGAGTGGTACCGTGTGCCGCCGCTTGACCATAACAAACGTTAACTCCACAAGTGGACCTGAAAAGCAGGGCTCTGAAGGAAAGGTACAGTCTAGGGATCTGTGGGTTATTTTTCCATCAGCTGTCCTCTGCCCCCCCCCCACCTCCCTCCCACACACCAACAAAATCAAGCTCTTCTTTTTCCATTTTTCCATGTTGTATTCTCAAAGGGATGGATTACAACTTTTGTTTTTTATGTTGTGATGAAATTCTGAATGCATACTTTTCATACATTTGATACAGCTGTTTTTCTTTCTTGGCTGTGATTCATTGAAAAAGGTGTTTTTTTTTTCCTTTGGACTGCGTTCATATCTGATCTTTCACCTCTGTAACCAGAGCTAGGCAGCCATTCAATTTCCATCATGACTCTTTGTGCATGTGATTTTTCTTGTTTTTTTAATTTTGAACTCTTAAGTCATCGATCTGACTTTGAGCACAAACCCTATTCCATTGGTGCTGATATCCTGGGTACAGATTGATTAATCCAGTTTATTCTTTCCATTTTACAGAATCAAGTATTTAGAATGGCCATTTCTTCTAGATTAGTGGTGTGCAGTATACGCACATGTATCTCATTTGACTCCTTTCTTTAATTGGCGAGATGAGGGTTCTCTGGGATCAGAGCTGGCAGACACTGCGGCCAGAATGTATCTTCAAAATTGGGGAAATAGGTACTGGACATCAAATTCTTGCCATAACCACGTAATTTCTGTAATTTTGTCTATTATTAGTCATATTGCAAAGTGCTACATGTTTCCCCCCAGTCTCTTTAAGCAATTCTTTTGTGATAATTACCTTAATTAGACATTGCTTTTATGTCAGGGTACTTCAGTCCTGTATCCCTGATAAGGATTGTTTCAGTATTCCTTCTCTTGTTTCCATTCTGATATTTATTGCATCTTTCAAAACTACTCCTACTAAAGATTACTACTGTAAGGCTGGTCTATTTGAAAGGGTGTAAATATTTTTAAAATAAAAATCTTGTGGAAATTAAATTGTAATATTGTCTGGAAATGCATGGATCATTAATTGGTGGCCACACTTCCATTTTTTAAATTTCCTTTCTGTAATGCGATCATTGCAATGGATATGACATGACAAAGTTTTCTTACGTGCTGATTAAAGTGTTTCTGTCTTCACGTATCTCTCAGTACACTGGAATCAGAAAATCAATAGTGTTTTGAAAGGGGGTTTTATGCTAATTAATCTGTCTATGTGAATGAATGTGCCTTTTGCCAAAACAGCTTTATACTTATGTAGGTACCTGAAAATGACAAAATTAAAAATGTTTGATATTCAAGTGACACTATCTACAAATAAACAATATCTGTTTCATCAGTCAGGATGGCACATACACATTACATTGAACAATGTATTGGAAATAAATCCAAGAGACTGGGTTGGTGAATCAAAAAAGTTGTATTTAAACATATGAAACAATTTACCATGAAAAATATTTGCTAAATTTCATTCCTTAATGAACAAGGCTCTTAATAAACAGGAACCAAGTTGAACATGTGCTGTCGTACAGGAGTCTGGAAAAATATGTATGTTATGTTAAACTTCAATTAAGTTAGGAAGAATACTGATTTATACACATTTATAGGATGATTTATTAATATAGATATATATTAAAATATGAGTAAAAATGTCTTTGCCAGAGTATTATCATTTGTTTGTAAACATATTATGGCTTAACAGTTTAAGATAATAAAACAGCTGTGTGGCAATGCAAGGCAATGGCTCATTGATATTAAAAGTACATATATAAGCGGATACTTACAATGGCATATTTACAACAAAATTAATTACAGATGTTCAAGGTTTTTGTTTCACCTTTTTACCATGCTCATACGTTTTACCGATGCTAAAATGTTATGCTTGTTTTCTGGCTGCTTCAATCATAAATCACTCTGCAGTCTTAAGTCTCTAACATACATTCAATCAAATTGTTGCATCCAGTGTTGGCAAACTAATATGTAGGGAAGATGGTTCTGAAGACTTGTCATTTTTCTCCTCAACCTGTGTATTTACAACTGGGTAGTCCTTGTCAGCATCAGGCTTGCTGACTTTGAACGTTCCCCTTTTGGTTTTGGAGTTGCCGTCTGTATCTGAACTTGTGTTGACTTCAAGACTTGGAGCACTAAGCTTCCCTGGCAAGGCCAGGTCACTCACCACATTCAGAGGACTGATATCTGCTGTAGGTGTTTCCACTGTTGCACCAGGAAGGTCAGCATTGACATCTGGAGTTGTCACTGACTGAGAAACAGAGTCTTTAAATAATTTCAGTCTTTCTTTGACATCTATTGTTTGTGGTGCTTCCTGCTCTCCTTTCAATCCTAGAATATGTGGAACATATCCTTCAACTTTAGGTACATTCACTTTGGGAATTGTTACACTGGTGAATGGAATACCTGTGCTCATATCCGGATCTTTCAGATCAACTTTTGGAGTTGATACTGACAGTTTGGTGTCAGTATTTCTTTTGGCGGAATCCATGCTGAGATCAAACATTCCTGCCTTTTCAAGGCTAATTTCAGGCAGTCTATGGATTTTGAACATTGGTACTTCCATCATGTCTTCTGGCAAATTTATAGTTGTGTCTGCAGCATCGTCTGTTCCGCTGCCATCCGAGGCCTCTGTATCTACATCAACATCTTTGTCTTTTGAGCCAAAACCCCACTTAAAAGGCCATTTCAATTTTCCCTTTGTGTTTACATCAATATCAGGAGATTCACCTTCCACTTTCACACCATCAACTTCTGCTTTGGGTAACTTCAGATCCACATTTGTCCCATCAAGGTTTCCCTCAATCTTAGGGGCTGAAAGATTCAGATCAGGCGTCTTCAAACCTGCATCAATGTCAACATCAGGACCTTTAACCTTTGGTCCTGAAAAACCAAACTTTGGCATCTTTAGAGTTGGAATTTTGAATTTTCCTGAGGGGGCTTCTATGTCAACATCTGGAGCTTTCAGGTCTACCTCGGGGCCTTTGAGGTCAGCTTGTGGTAAACTCAAGTCTACATCTGGTGCCTTGAGGTCTCCCTCAATCTCAGGTACCGAGAGATTCACATCAGGTGTCTTCAGATCTGCATCAACATCTGGACTTTTTATTTTGGGTCCTGAAAATCCAAACTTGGGAAGCTTGAAATTGGGCATTTTTAGCTTCCCCGAGGGAGCATCAACGTCTGGAGCACTGAGTTCACCGTCGATCTTGGGAACTACAAGATTAACATCTGGTGTCTTCAGATCTGTACCAATATCCACATTAGGAGGTTTGAAGTCTAGTTCAGGCCCCTTGAGATTACCTTTTGGCAAATTTACATCAATTTCTGGAGCCTTGAGGTCTCCTTTTATCTTGGGAGTTGAGAGATTTAAGTCAGGTGTCTTCAGATCTGCATCAATATCTGGTCCTTTCACTTTTGGCCCAGACATACCGATATTTGGCAACTTAAAAGTTGGCATTTTAAATTTTCCTGAAGGAGCATCTATGTCTGGAGCATTGAGTTCTCCGTCAATATTGGCATTAAGTTCTGGTGTCTTTAGATTTGCATCAATGTCAACATTAGGAGCTTTCAGGTCTAATGCAGGGCCCTTTAGGTTTGTTTCAGGTAAATTAACATCAATATCAGGAGCCTTGAGATCCCCTTCAACCTTTGGTCCAGAGAGACCAAACTTGGGCATCTTTAGAGTTGGCATTTTGAATGTACCTGAAGGGGCATCAATGTCAACATCTGGAGCTTTCAGGTCTAGATCAGGCCCTCTCAGGTCAGCTTTGGGTAAATTCAGGTCTACATCTGGAGCTTTCAGATCTCCTTCAATTTTAGGTGCTGAGAGATTCAGGTCAGGTGTTTTCAGATCTGCATCAATATCTGGTCCTTTTACCTTTGGTCCTGAAAGTCCAAATTTGGGCATCTTAAAAGTTGGCATTTTGAATCTTCCTGATGGGGAATCAATGTCAACATCTGGAGCTTTCAAGTCTAGATCAGGCCCTCTCAGGTCAGCTTTGGGTAAATTCAGGTCTACATCTGGAGCTTTCAGATCTCCTTCAATTTTAGGTGCTGAGAGATTCAGGTCAGGTGTTTTCAGATCTGCATCAATATCTGGTCCTTTCACCTTTGGTCCTGAAAGTCCAAATTTGGGCATCTTTAGAGTTGGTATTTTGAATTTTCCTGATGGGGAATCAATGTCAACATCTGGAGCTTTCAGGTCTAGATCAGGCCCTCTCAGGTCAGCTTTGGGTAAATTCAGGTCTACATCTGGAGCTTTCAGATCTCCTTCAATTTTAGGTGCTGAGAGATTCAGGTCAGGTGTCTTCAGATCTGCATCAATATCTGGTCCTTTTACCTTTGGTCCTGAAAGTCCAAATTTGGGCATCTTAAAAGTTGGCATTTTGAATCTTCCTGATGGGGAATCAATGTCAACATCTGGAGCTTTCAAGTCTAGATCAGGCCCTTTCAGGTCAGCTTCAGGTAAATTCAGGTCTACATCTGGAGCCTTGAGATCTCCTTCAATTTTAGGTGCTGAGAGATTCAGGTCAGGTGTTTTCAGATCTGCATCAATATCTGGTCCTTTCACCTTTGGTCCTGAGAAACCAAACTTGGGCTTTTTGAGTGTAGGCCACTGAAATTTTCCTGATGGGGCATCAATGTCAACATCTGGAGCTTTTAGGTCTAGATCGGGGCCTTTCAGGTCAGCTTTGGGTAAATTCAGGTCTACATCTGGAGCTTTCAGATCTCCTTCAATTTTAGGGACTGAGAGATTCAGGTCAGGTGTTTTCAGATCTGCATCAATATCTGGTCCTTTCACCTTTGGTCCTGAGAAACCAAACTTGGGCTTTTTGAGTGTAGGCCACTGAAATTTTCCTGATGGGGCATCAATGTCAACATCTGGAGCTTTCAGGTCTAGATCGGGGCCTTTTAGGTCAGCTTTGGGTAAATTCAGGTCTACATCTGGAGCTTTCAGATCTCCTTCAATTTTAGGTGCTGAGAGATTCAAGTCAGGTGTTTTCAGATCTGCATCAATATCTGGTCCTTTCACCTTTGGTCCTGAGAAACCAAACTTGGGCTTTTTGAGTGTAGGCCACTGAAATTTTCCTGATGGGGCATCAATGTCAACATCTGGAGCTTTCAGGTCTAGATCAGGGCCTCTCAGGTCAGCTTTGGGTAAATTCAGGTCTACATCTGGAGCTTTCAGATCTCCTTCAATTTTAGGTGCTGAGAGATTCAGGTCAGGTGTTTTAAGATCTGCATCAATATCTGGTCCTTTCACCTTTGGTCCTGAGAAACCAAACTTGGGCTTTTTAAGTGTAGGCCACTGAAATTTTCCTGATGGGGCATCAATGTCAGACATCTCAGGTCAGCTTTCAGGTCTACATCTGGAGCTTTCAGGCCCTTCAATTCAGGTCAGCAGGTGTTTTTTGATCTGCATCAAATCTGGTCCTTTCAGGTCTGAGAAACATCTGGAGCTGAAATTTTCAGATCTCTGGAGCTTCAATTTTAGGGTGCTCAGGAGAGATTCAGGTCAGGTGTTTTCAGATCTGCATCAATATCTGGTCCTTTTACCTTTGGTCCTGAGAAACCAAACTTGGGCTTTTTGAGTGTAGGCCACTTAAATTTTCCAGAGGATGCATCAATATCAAGATCTGGAGCTTTTAGATCTGCTTTTGGTCCATTGACATTTATATGGGGAGCATTCAGGTCTGCATTCAGGCTAGGAGGTGACACATTCACATCTCCTTTGATATTTAGATCTGACATCTTGGGTTTGACTTCAGGTAAATCAAAATGAGGCATTGTAAATTTTGGAGGTTTGTATTTGAGGCCATTTGAATCTACTTTAGGTTTTCCAAGACCAAGAGAAGCTCCTGGTCCATTAAGCTTTGCATCTGGGAGATTAAGTTCAGGTCCTCTGAGACTGCCATCCAATTCAGTTCCTTTCAGTTTTGGCCCAGACATTCCAAGGGTTGGCATTGTGAACTTTGGCCCTTTTATGTCTCCCTTTGTCAAACTGGCTTTGTCTGTGTCAATTGATGGCGGGTTTAGAGTCACATCGGGCAAATTGACGTCAGGCTTTGCATCCTGCAGACCAATTTTTGGTATGCGCAAGTCTGGAGCTGTGAATTTCACATCAGGGGAATTTATGTCAACCTCTGGTATTTTTGTATCGATCCTGGGCGACTCCCCATTGACATTAAGACCTTGAAGGTCACCCTTTAAGCTTGGTCCCTCCAAATCCAGCCTTGCCCCAGGGGTGTTTAGTTGTCCATTTGAGGTGTTTATTTCAACATCCGGACTTTCAATTGAACTAGATAAAGAAGGATCTGGCTTAAGGAATTTCTTGACCTTTGTTTTGAAGAGTTTGTTGTATGAATCCTTGAGCATCTAAAAAAAAATAAGTCTTTATCAATTCTCTTTTTAGGTACTCTTGTTCCATGGAGCTAGCTTACATTTTTAATTGCATCCATTTAATTAAGCAGGATATTTAAAGTTATTTGTGGGAACAACAATTGTCTGTCAAAGGCAACAGGAACAATACTCTGGATTTCTCATACAAGCCAAATAGACCACATGGCAGTTAGCAACTATAAAATATACCTATAGCATGCATTTTATGACATTACAAATATAAAGTATACTTACATCTTCAGGTACTTTGGTGTTTGTGTCCAATGAACTGAGGCTTATGCTGGTTTTCATGTCTTGTTTAGTCAGAACTTGTAAGTTGTTATCGTATGGCTCAATGAGTTTAAGCAACTCCATCACATCTTGTTTATTCAGGTGGTCAAAATGAATGGTTGCACCAACAATTTCATCTCCTAAAAAGGAAGGTTTAAAAAAATATGTTACATGAGATATATATATATGAGAATATTCCATTGGTACAAAGCCAATTAACATAAGAGATACTTCCTGTTTTTTATGTTGTAAATTGGAAAATTAAATTCAGTTTAAAGAAAATGTTAAAATTATAAATCAAAACCACAAAATTAGACAATAAAGGAGTTTAGTTCCATCCCAGTGATACAATAGGAACTTGTATGAAATAAGACAATGCTGTAATTTAATTTTAAAGGTTGACAGAAGAGTTCAATAATGGATAGCACATAAAACAATAGTAAAATCCACACCTTAGACTGCATTTAGGTGCACTTTTGTCTACCTGTGTATGAAATCTGAATTAAAGCACTAAAGCAAAGGCAAGCAAGCAGACATATACAAAGTCATCTCAAAATAAATGAATTTGAGACAGCTGTATATTTATCTATGCAAGGCATGGCCAGTGAGCCAGATGGTGAGTGGAAGTACTAGACAACAAAAGATGGAATAAAAATAGCCAAAGGCCTTTTATTGATCCTTGTGATGGGGACAAATAAACAAAATACTAAGAAACTCAAATAGTAATTTTCACAAGATGTCACACAAAAACCCAGCACTGCCTAAAAGCACAACTAAAACAGAATCCAGCATTCAAACATTCCCCCACAGCCTGACAGGCTGTGCTGTAAATAGCTGGCCAAATTAGAGGCAACAGCTGCCACCTGGGTTGATTACAAATCCCCCATACGTGAGCCTGTCTGTTCATGAGGCTGTGGGAGGGAACAGGAACTGATACCAGTCCAATGGGAGGAGCAGAGGAGTTTGCTCCTCCCTTCACCTCTCCCAGTGCCACAAGCATGTACAGAATTCCAAAATGAATATGGCTTGTGATTAACATTACAAGCACTGGTACAAAGAAGCAAAATTATTACTTCTAAAATTTTCAATTTTATCAAGGACTAATGTCAAGAACACATTTGTGTTGGTTGAAACAAATCTTTAGGGTCAAGCACTGACAATTATTTGGTTCTCTTGTTTTAGACATGTAGAGAATACAGTTGCACCAATATTTCACTCACTAGTTTAATTAAAAAAATCCTGTTCAACATGCCTAATTTTTATTTACAACATTATTTATGAATAATGTTACTCAACAACTGACACATAAATTATTATGATTTACAACTTACCCTCTTTCAGTCCACTCCTGCCAGCAAAAGAGTTATCTTTGATGTCAGAGATGACCACTCCACCTTGGTCTGCATCATCTAGGACTATGTTTTCAGAAAAGCTTCTTGCCCGGCTACGTCCGTTCTAGAACCCCACATAGAATAAAGTTGTCTTTTCAAAGCTGTATTATACATTACAGCAGGTTTAAAATCGTATAACTAATTATGCCATACATTCAATCACTTTAAAACATGTGCCTACACTTGAACAAAAGATAAAATGCTGACAGATATTTTCTGCTGTTGGGCAAAGCCATAAAGAACTCCAGTTCTTCATTGGCTATGTTACAGTGTATATGGTCAGTCATGTTTTACCTACCACAATTTCCATAATTTAATTTACAGCTGCATAGATATCATGAGAAAACGATCCTCCTTGTAACCTGTAAAAGACACAGTCTTATTTAAGTGCAAATCATTTGCTGCTTGTAAAATCATAAATGTATGACATTTGAACACAACCTCAAGGGAAAAGAGGGGAAAAGGAAGGTAACACCTTAAAACAAGGAAAAAAACCTTGTTCCAATGGTTGGTCTAACCATGACAGCCATATGACATGAACATACTGTGGAATAATGATCATATCAATATCAAAACACTTTTTTAGACATCTTATATAATGGCATGGCAACATTTTCAACAAATATTTGGAGCTTAGTTGAAAGAGTATAAATGACTGTATTACCAAAGTTTCTTTTGTAAGGCAGGGAATATGAAACAAAGATACACTGGGCTGAGTAAAGAAGGAATATCCTGTTTGAAACAAAAATGGTGGCAGGATATCACACATTCATGCCCATAGAAGATAGAAACAACATCTTTAGTAAAGAAGGGCCACAGCAGATTTCAAAGTTTGCCCTTGGTTGTCTCTACTCTTGGGAGATTTTTTGCCCATGTACCCACAAGCTAGGTGTTGAGTGGGCAGACAGGGCTGCTTCCACCCCTGCAGGTGCATATAAAATTGCACCTGGGCACTGCACCGGAACTGCAAGAGGCAGTCAGATGGGAGGCTAGATGAATGGAAGCCCTGTTCTCCCGTGCTTTCCCACAAAGCCCTTCTGTCACAGCGAGAAAGCCAAGGAACCCCACATCCCAGGTCACTGAAAGCGAACACCAGCTGCCCTGGTTACCAAAAAGGGAAATAGGTGAGCTTACCAAGACCCCCTGCCCTATATAATGCTTAACGATGCAGACCGAACTTCAGAATAGTTTGTCTCTCCACCTGCATGTGACCGCTGCTGTAGTAGGTAGGAAGTTATGTCTGTTGTCTCTCTGCAATGCCTTGTTTTTTTACACGTTTTGGCATCTTGCAGTCTTCACTGCTCCACCTCCTCTTAGCAACAAAATGTTATTGGTTTCCTCTTCTGAACTATCGCACTTTCGCTCAGTATAATATTTCCTGAGCTCTGAGTGTTCTGTGGAAGTTGGACTTCAGGCTCCAGTCCGTTTTTCATCTTACATTCGACAAAAAATGATGACTATCATCAAAAGTTGTCAGTGCAGAACTCACACATGCACAGGAAGGACATTTTTTTCTTAATTTCTGGTCAGCCCACGTGACATACCGACTGAGTGACAGAAACCGCATGTTTCTGGTATTTGAGGCATGGGCTCAAGTCATGTGGGCTCAGGAAAGGGAACAGGTTTTTTCAGTGCTCACCGGATAAGCATGAGCTTACATGAGTTGCATCGACAACTATGTCCAAGTGCACCACATACCTTTTCGAAATCACACCCACTGCTTTCAGTCTCATCTATAGGGCTAGTCGTATATGGCTAGTGAACTGGGCTATTAGTATTCATTAGCTAATTCAAGTAACAATGCATATGTGTCACCATGTATTCCGCCTTGGCCCATTGTAAAGTTATTAGCAACCAGGTCTTGCTTAATATGACAGATGTCAAACCTGTTCTTATATAAGCCTGTGACTTCACAACTGAATCTCTCTATGGCCTTTCATTATTTATGGAAAGTAATTCAAGAAGCATTTTAGATGAATAATTCAGTAAAGCTTTAAATGGTAAGTACCTTCTTATTTTTGTTTGCTGTATAATTGTAATGTTTATTCTATTTACTGTGCAGTGCTTTTAATGGAAGATTCAATCATAGTAACATCATTAAGTGTTTTCTCCACACAAGAAATCAATTAGCAAACATTTGCACAAAGCAAACCTCAAATATCAAATGTTCTTGTATCATATGCTGTTCTAGGCAGTTCTGTAGAAGTCCCTTTTAGGTACGTTGTACCATGTAGGTCCTTAATAGCATTAACACAGTATGGCAATATAAATGTAAAATTCTCACAACACATAAACAAAACAATACACTTAAATAATAGACTTACACTTTACCAATACAATATGAATATAGAAATCTGACAAAATGCATCAAATGTTTGCTTGTAACCATTTACATTGAAAAAATCTATACTTCATATTATGATTTGGAATGAAAAGAAATCTGCAAATTACTTCAATTTTGCGTGGCCATACAAAAGTTAAATCACTGGACAGGTTGTTTAATGTATATATAAAATATTGAAGTGCAAATCTAGTGTTTAACATTACAACAAAAATTATAACCCCACATCTCAAAAAGCAACAGAATGTAAACATGATGATTCCAAGAGCCAAAAAATAAAATACTCATGCAATAAAAGTTCCTCACTTAGATCATTTATACAGCATGCTATTCTGATAACATATATTCAGGTACATGTTAATAAGCAAATATCAAATTGATATATCGATTTCTTGAACATAAAACATGTTTGAACATGCACTTTCATGAGAGTTTACATGCCAGGATAAATATTGCACAAGACCAAAACTGTGTGTTGTTCATCACAAAGCAAGCTTGAAAAACAGGAAAGGAAATATTGTGTTGTACTCTATGATTGTCAACATATGGTTAGGTCACATGGGTGTGTTTCCCTGTGTAAGCCTCAAAGTAACTAAATTGAGATATCAAAGGTGTGAAACACCAAAACATTGCTTGTGGTATAAGCACCTTCTAGATCTAGGGTATGATGTTTGTCAGCAGTTAAGATCTAAAGTCAAAGTACTACCTTCATTACATGCACACTATCTTGGTTTCTGCAACCCCTAACCTCATACATTTTAAATGACACAATTTTTATGTATTTGATTTATTCACTTCAAACTAAGAATTTGACTAAGAATCATTAAAAAAAACAGAAATTTGAAACTGTTTACATTATCAGACAATTTACTTGTAATGCATAAGGAAATAACATCATTTAAACACAACAATCCATAGTGTGCATTTGCAAAGCATGGGTGTAGCCCTGCTAAAATGCTAATACATCATCTGCTAATCCGAAACAAATTTTTTTTAAAATTTCAATAGAGCATATTAGAATTATCAGCAGCAAATCAATTATCGATACACAGAGGATAGGATGTCATTAATATTGTACCCACACTGTTTAAAGTCTGAAATCAGTCCTGACATCATTCGAAACACAACATGTCGCAGTGCTACGCCGGCCTTGGAATCTGTATGTGGAAAATGAAGAGGTCTTACCTTGTGATGCTGTGAACACTGTTCCCACTCAAAACACAGCAGGTGATGTTGCACCTTCAGCACTCCAGTAAATCTGAGCTCCTCAATGTCTGTCAGTTAAATGCCATTCCATCTGAGTGGAGGAACAGGTTCTACAACTAATGTCCCAGGGCAGCCATCAAGACATATGCCTCCCCCCCAACAGCACCCCACACCCCACCCCACCCAACAAGTGAAATACAGAGTCTATAGTTGAGGGACAGCCAAAAAACCCTGTTGGTTTGTCACCTCATTGGTGACAAAGACAAAGAGAAGAGGGCAATGACAGTGGAAGAGATTCCACCAGCAGGCCAAACCAGGTCTCCTGAGCGACACACTCCCACAGTCAATTGCAAAACAACAGCCCAGCAACACACAGATACAGTGTCACAGCACTCTCAGGTGTGACACAACTCGCTGGAATCTGGGAACATCGACTCAGTGGCTGCATCTCATGAACAAAAACGCCAGTGTTCTCTGATGTGTCGTTGTTGTCGAGTGAATCAGAAAACATATTGGGCAATGCCTTGGACTGTTAGCAAGCTCAAGCTACTCCTCGAAGGTTGTGGGGTTAAAGGTCAGATGGAGCATTGCTGATTTACCCTTCAGCGAGATCCTTGCATGGAAATTATTGGTGAATAAAAGGAAGGGAGAAGGGAGTACACAAAGTAAACACAGTTTATGATGAATGTGGGCTAAGCCTGGGTAGGAAAAGTATCGACACTCCCTCATTTAC
This sequence comes from Albula goreensis, assembly GCA_022829145.1. Classification (NCBI taxonomy): domain Eukaryota; kingdom Metazoa; phylum Chordata; class Actinopteri; order Albuliformes; family Albulidae; genus Albula; species Albula goreensis. Next base: position 14,126,292 of record CM040750.1, read on the forward strand.
AGGTACATCCACACCTTAATTTTTTCAGCAGGCATGGACTAATCAACGTAAATTTAGCAACAGAATATTATTCATTAATGTTCAAATAAGCTTATTCATTCAAGTGTACAGATCGCATTATTCTTATGTGTTAAAACACCGATGGAACCAAGGTGATGTGATCTTTTTTTTCTAAGGCAATCCTTTAGTTTTACTTGTCATTTTCCATTAGTTTGATCCCAGATGTCCATCAGTGATTTTTACCCACCAAATCAGGGGTGAAGTGTTATGAGCACAAGTGTGCATCTTTAGGTAGCAATATTTATATCGCAGCTGCAATCTGGGCATGTCATTGCCTTTTGTCTTTAGGGAAACAGAGAAAAGCTAAAAAAAACATTTAAAAAGTTATTTTAAAAGGTAGCATGTCTGTTTGTGTACTGATGTCTGCAAAGTGCAACCTTGATACATTTACATTGTTAAGATATTTTCCACCTGTTACATTATATAAAATAATGCAGATAAAGTTGTTCAGTAAATGCTCAATGATTCCTGTTCAGTTGATTGGTCAGTATCGTTTTACACCATCAGAGTCAGCGTTAAGCGTCACCCACCTGTAAATCTGATTTAGGTTTTCATTGATTGCAAACTCTGAAGATGTCTTGGTCAGTGTACTTTAACGAGTAGGAGAAATTATGACACTGGATGGTATTTCCAATGGATGACAAACCCAATAACTCCAATCAATATTGCTGTAGCACTGAACACTATGGAACTCACAAATTCAGGCAATGCATTAACTAGTAGATCAAACAGCCATTGTACTCTAGACACTGGAAGTGCCATAAAAGACCTGTGGACTAACAAAGTCAAATGGATTTTACTACTTAGACTTAAGTCAGGTGTCTAAGTCCTTTTCAAGTTGCTAAACACATTTGGGTAGAAGTGAAATGCATTCAATCTGGATAATGATTGGACATTTCCAGTAATGACTAGTACTCAAATGCACAACAGCTAAACTGAAAGTGCACAGACTTGCATCCCCATGAATCCACAGTGTTACAAATCCTTACCTTCGACTTAACAACCCATTCAGACCTCATCTCACCCATCCTTTGGATCAGCACTAAGTGTGCACTGTTAAGAGATAAGCTCTCAGGAGATTTTCTCAACAAGAACAAAAGTACAGCAGAGTGCTATCTTCCCTTTTTATTTTCACTGTCAAAAAATGATTGAATCTCCCTGTTTATTAATTTCAATTGCACTGTAGGGCCCTACTAGAAATCAGCTCAAGCAACATGTTTCTACTTGTGCGCTCATTATTAATTTTATTCATGTAATGACTGAACAAAATGGATTGCAATTTCTCACACTCAAACCCTTAGTTGATACTACCCTCAGATAATATGACTTTCATTTTTCATTAATGGATATGTATACGATTGCTACACTGCACATCAAAATAGTGACTGCAGAAGGTCCACAACAGGATGGTTTGGGTCAGAATTGATGGTTGTAGTCTGTAAGTATGGCTTTAAAGAATGTCCTTTCATTTAAGTCATTTCATTTCACTTAACACAGTCATGTTGAGCGCATTCATTTATTCTCAGAGGAGAAGCTTAACTCTGGGAGTATTACTCCAGAAAACACGTCCCATCAACCTAATGCCAACAATATTTCACATTCTTGTGCTCAAGTATGTGGCTTATCAGAAAATCAAGCAGAAAGGGACATCTGCTTGTGTGACCGATTAAATTGTGGATTACAAGGCCTTTTTAAGACAATGTATTTGCTTTTATATAATGTTCTCTCACACAGTGTTGCACAGTTATAAATATATTTCTGAAAATCAGAGGCATAAAAATTATTCTACATCACATATTTGAGCTCTTAAAACTGGCATTAATCCTTCCCAAGAGGAAGAAGAATATTGTATGTAAATACCAGTAACGTGAATATGCACAGATAAATACATTTGTTTGTACACACAGTTGGTATAGGAAACTCTGATTGTAGACATGTTGTAGGCCTGATTCCGCTGGCGATATCATCTCTGGTTTGAGCTTTGTTGGTTAGAATTCTGATTATGTTTATTCCTGCCTCCCTTGTCAGGCTAATAACTATAAGCACTGGCCCTGATCCAAGGCCATACCAACCAAATGCAAGTCAAACGAGTCTGATTTAAAGAAAATGTCCACTGACAAGACAGTTATGTCTGTGTTTTGATCATAGAATGCAACTGCTCCAATACAGGTTTAAACAATAAACCCTGCAACCTTTAACTCACCAAATGCCTGTACAGCTGTGCTATACAACATTATAACATTGTCTTAGCTAGCTAATACAATAATATCTGAACTCATACTGCAATTGATGACAACAGTTATTGCTTCAGCTACAATTTATACTTGTATCAGTTATTACATTTGCATCAAAACTAGAAAACGCTTATTAAAACCAAACTGACTTCAAAACTGAAGGTTTGTATCACTGAGAAAGCTCAACAGTGTATTATGTTAGCATATGCGAAAATAATTTTTTTCATCATTCGAAACTTATGGTTTTTCAGTAATCTTACACAAAGTAATTTAAGTGGCATGCAATGCTATGACATGGAAATAATTTCCCACTTGTAGCTCCAAAGCTACATATCTTACCTGGTGCCAGAGGGTTTCCTACAGAAATGCTTTGATGATAACAGTTAATTTCACAATGCTGTATGTACATTTGCAAGAAACAAACTTCAAAATCAGAGGAGTGGACAGGGATTTACTGTGGCATGTCAAAACAGTCGAGGTGCAGTTACTTATGATCACTCTAGAGAAATCCAGATCTAGGCTGACGTAATAAGCCTCTTTTATGTGATTTAACTCATGTAGCTACCATCCATGTTTACAGCTTAATATAATATAAAACATTCTGGAAGATCTTTCTGTTGGAAAATACTCACAAACCTCACAAAGGTGGACATTTTTTTAAACCAGAAACTGACAAAGGCCTACATTTCAGGGGAAATGTCAGATGTAGTCATTAAAACAAATGAAAAATGAACGGTGCCAAGAGGTAAATAGATGTGTTCCTACATGCCGACCGCAGAGTACAGCAACTTAAGGAAACTTTGCCTTAAGGCAGGATTCTGAAGTCAAAAGTATATAAAAAAGTATTTCGTCTGGATTCATGTTTCACTTCAATCCTACTGTCTCATCCTCAAGCCCCGACATGCTTCCCTTTTTGCTGCTCTTGAATAAAATTTTGTCTGACACACAGCATTGTCAATTGTACAGCTCTGCCAAAACAAAGAAATATTTCATTCGGTTAGCTTTGTGCTAACAGTTGAATGAGATACTTAGGATAAGGGACTTGGGGCTGATGGCTAGAGCTGAATGAAATGATTATTGTAAACTTGGGTGAATATTTCCTGAGCGAATAGTGCACATTAAATCTGGGTCCATCTTCCCTTCTCACTCTCACTCTAGAAGGTGTACACACAGTTGAGAACAAACAGTGAAGCCTTAGAAGCAAGCCTCTCTCATTAACTGAGAATTCCATGAATATCTTGCTCTTCCATTGCAGTTCAAAGTGAGTAAGATTCCTCATCTTATCAAAAATGCAATCGCTGTTAAGACGGGCGTTTTGCCTCAGGTGCACATTGCTACGGTCACCCAAGCATATCCACACACTCAAGGAGATAATTTCACAAGGGATCAATGAGGAAAAAACAAGTTCCACAGCATGACAACAGGTGAATGTGCTGCCACTATTGAGTTGCATTTAATTGTGCCCTTCGATTTAATAGTGACGTAAACAGATCATGCACATACCTCAAATTAATGCATTTGCCATTGTTTTTTATTTATGTGGGTTTAAATACAATCACTTCCAATATTTTAATTTAATATTTTATTTATTTTAGGATATTTCTCTGACTTCATAATGTGTACCAGTCAAATGGAATCATTTTCTCAGAAGTTATCCCAGGTTTTCTTGTGTAAAGGCAAGAGACTAATTAATTGACTAATGGCTGTATTTTAACAGACATAGCAAATGGCCTATAGCAAATTGCCCAAATGCATTAAGAGCTTTTTCTAACCTATTTTTGCTAGTGACACAGTGGAAAGTTGGAACAGCAACTACAGAGCAACTGTCAAAGGGGCTGAACTTTGTGGCCTTATAGGCGTGCCGTAGGAGTGACATGCAATAAACCAATCAAAGTGACATCTTCCGTTCCCTTTGAAGCACCTGAATTTGCACCCTAGCAGATTGTTAGTTTCACTGAATTTTCAGTGTGTCTCTATGTAATAATCCATGTGTCAAAAAAAAGAAAATAATTACTTAATTTTGAAGTGGTTGTGGAATGTTTTAAATGGAAGCTTTTCCTTCCTTTATTTGTGGTGGCACTGTGCTGAAATTGCAAATTCAAAATGCATATCAACACAAAATGACTGCAAAACAAGAACTAAACAAGTGGTCAGTAGCTACCTTGCAACACCTCAAAAATCTTCAAAATAAGCCAGAGATAATGTGTCACCAAAACTTGACAGAGTATTTCTCTCACCTTTTTTATTTTTTGGCCTTGAAAAATACCTTCAGCTCTGTGAATGGATATGTCTGTTTTTGGTCACTGTAGCGGTATGTCTGCATACAAACATTCTTGTAGTTGCTGCAACAAATTCCATGGTAGCATGGTGGAAAGGCATGTCAGAGAACTGGGCTTGAATCCTGAATAGGGCACTGCTTTTTACACCAGGTACCTTACATGATTTCCTTTATCTAGCTGTATAAATGGATAGTGTGTGAAACTGTAAACAGTGTGTGCTAAATGCTAATAATGTAATGTTTATGTCTTCAAATGCTAAAACAGGCTGGTCTTCGAAAAAGGCTGTGTTTCAGCAAAAGTAATTCTGAAACTTCTGACATCGTAACTCATTGCGAAGCAAGTCTTCATTCCTGAAAAGGGTGTTTCAAGCAAAGTGGCTTTTTCATTTGCAACAAGTTATAATAAAGTGATTCACTGAAGTGGAATTCTGCATGTACTTATGAGCCATTATTTCATGCAAACAACTTGTGTGAAGACAAGAATGTATTTACTGGTTGGTTGCCAAGGATGAGTGAAGCATGAGAATGGTGCTCAAATAATATTGAATCAAATCAAATAAAAAATACATGGTATGAATTTGGTACACCTTCATGGTTTAACAATCACTGTCTTTCTTTGTACATTCATTTTACAACCCAAAGCTTTCACTGGGGCCCATTGTGAGGGACAGAAATTTGGAGCCCATTGTGAGGGACAGAAATTTTGTGTATGTATTTTTGTTTACTCAGCAGTTGTGTTTGTTTTGCGAAAGGGTGTGTTCATATATTGCATATATCTGCTCAAAAGCTACTCCTGAAGGTGATCAGTTTACCACAAACATACAGACTGAAGGATGGATCCACACTTCAAATGTAGGCTAGCAGAAGGTTGAGTGATACCATTTGTTTATGTAATAATGAAGGTTTATGAAGTGGCTATTTCCCATCTTCAGAACCTTGGTGTACTGTGGTATCTCCACTAAAACAGGTTACTCTCCAAACAAACACCTCTAATTACCACCTCTGTTTTGGTTCAACATCACAGCAAAATCTGAAAGACGAATTCATGTGTAAAATTGGTATATCCAGTGATACTTGATAGCAAGTGCAAATCTGGAGAAACCTAAGAGGATATGACAGGAGCCTTGCATAGTTGATTGTCATGTCAGCTGTAAGCTCACAGCTGAATTCACAGCTGTGTGACAGGCAGACAGGGAAACTGATACACTTCCATATGGTCTACAGCTGGTCACTAATGAGGCATGAGGGAAACTTCTTTCTTTAGCATTGTGACCAAATGCCCCAGAATTGCAATGCTTTCCCAATGGTGATCTGACTTCATACCAGTTCAATGGTTTCTTTTTGACTGTTTATCATATTTGTATTGGGACTTAAATTGAAGCAGCTTGCATGTCCAGGGACATCAGTGAAAAGTGGGGTTTTGGGGATGACTTCACAGCATTCTCCGCCTGTGATACTGCACCCCATGGCCTCCTCCTCAGGAGGGGGTGGGGGGGGGGTTGCTGGTTTCGCGACATGACCAATGCAATACTTAAGAAGAATGCCAACGGGCCGCATTCTGTTGCGGGTGTTGCTCAAACCTTTGTCAAACAGCTGAAAGGTATGTGTGCAGGTGAGATTAGCTTTCTCACCATGTCACCATGTTCTTTGGGGAAAAGATGGGTCTCTGATTCTATCATGGATCCTCTTTAAATCCAACTACAGAGTGTTCTGACCATCCCAGTTATCTTAGTCTGAGTAAGTGATCATGTGTTATGATATCTGTTATGCAAAAGATTATGGTCTATATGAATGAGGATTTTGAGTGTACGATCATTTTCATGCTAATGATAGATATTAATCTGAATGCAAAAGCTAATGTTTTTCTATATTAGCTTCTTAGATGTATTGTAGATGAGAAAAAAAAAAAAAATGCTTGAACAACAGACTTCAGGTAAAATAATCCCTGTCAGGAAAAGGTATTTTGTAATCAGGAGAAACAAAAAAGATTTTTTCAAAAAGTCCCAGTGTAATTTGACCCTTTACTTAGCTATTCTCCAGGTAAAACTATGTCTGATATCCATTTTAGCAACTAATGACTTGCGCTGATACTGCATTGAAATTCCTTTGAATGTGACTGATTCTTTTCAAGCGTGTTTCAGAAAAAACTGTGGCCCCAACTTCCTCAAGCATTTGGTTAAACAAGACTCTTGACTGCAGTGTTTGGATACTTCAGGGGGTGAGATCACCATCCTGTGCACAAGCAGCTTGGTAAATCAAGACTTAAAAATCCAAGGCATTTGTGAAAGACCTCTGCAAGTTTTGAGGAACTGAGATGCAACAAATTCCACAGATGGCAATCTTCACATGAACCTGTGCAGTAAATACTTATGTTTCACAATAACAAAGGCAGTCAAGTTCTTTAAGAGCACTGGTTAGTATAGTTAAACCCCCTGTGTACTGTTTGCACCAACCAATCTTTTAATTAAAGTTGAAAACTTGTGTTTAAATCAACATAATTTTCACTGAAAAAACTGTGTAGGTTTGGCTCATTTCCATTTGCCTGATACATTGAACCCTTCATTTTTCACAACTGGTTTAGTTTTAATGATCCATTGTCCACATTTTCAACATTGATTTTAGCACTGATTTCAGACTTTGTCTATCAATTGATTAATACAAACATAACCAGTATGAAATGGAGGCGCTTACCACAGCACAATGAAAAAAAATATTTGGGAATTTGTCCTTAATTTAATACAGAATATTATTTGTAACATGTTTTCCAGTACAACTATAAACAGCTCTGTATGCTTTCTGAAGTGTCATTAATGCTTGCAGTTTAACATGTTTATAAAATATATCAAGTAGTCAGGGTGCTGTGTGAGAAAACAAAGGCCGTGCGGTCACTTCCTCTCTTGTCATAGATTGTGATTCGAACATACAAAAAAATGTACAAAATATTTGTTTTCTTCCATCTACTGTAAACATTACACTGGTTGTTAGGCAACATTTTTGTTATACATGTGGCTAGCAAAACCAGTGTTTCACTCCTGTGGATTATTGTACATTCCAGAACTGTATACTCACTTCAGGAAGACCATGTTGAGTAAACGTGAAGCGTATGCATTGTTAGCTTCGTCAGTGACACCTTTATGGATCAAAGCACATCTTTACTGCTCAGTTAGCCATTATCTTAAATCTTGGGCAACTGTGCAAAGGAGCATGGATGTATGGATTCATGCATGTATGTTTGATGTTAAATACTAAAAGAAACTAATAGTTAAGAAGTATAGGTATCCTGGGAAGATCTGTGATGACTGCTTTATGAGTAAGTGCTCTTGATCCAAATCATAATATAATATAAACCAAACATTCCTGTAACCTCATTGACATCAAACTCAAGGACTTTTCAATGACCTTCAGGACTTGATCACCCAAAACACAATTCTAGGGTTATTTACCAAAGGAAAACCAAATGACGTGAATATCAGTACACGCCCAACTTTAAGAGGGCGGGAACTTGGATCAACATTCGAATGCAAAATCAATAAACAAATTCAATCTTCTGAAGTATTTTTTTTAACCATTAATTTGTAGAAACTTTCAAGGTCCCTTGCCCCTTTTCAAAAATGATCAAGGCCATTTTTTTCTAACATTCAAAAACTTTCAAAAATGTTCACAGCCGGTAGGAGCCCGGTAAATCCAGATATCAGGCATCAAGCATCTGACAGACAAACACTTCAAAATTTTTAAAAATGTCTGAATTTATTAATTCAACTAAAATTAACTCAGTGTTACATCAAAGTCCACATTACATGCCAAGTATATACATACATAGTATGTTATCAAGGCTAAGGCTTACACAGTGTGCATCCTGTCAGCTTATTTCATGAAAACCAATCACAGGCAAATGGCTTTCTGAACGGAGGCATTCTCAGGGTTGAAGTAGACGTCTTTAATGCTTTCTGGTGTCAATGCTGAGATATTTTCCTCCACTGGTGACATTGGTTCCCCTTTCTTAGCAGGGTCAATTTTGGGCGTCTCTCTGTAACACATGAAAACACAAAAATGACACCTCCCTTTGGAGAGATACATGTGAATGCCCTACTGAAAAATACAGCACTGGAAAGCATGCGGGCTGACTGCTTTGGCATGGTTTTTGGTTACAATGATGAAAAGCAGCATTGTAGGGACATGTTTTAATACAATGCACAATCTGCATGCAAAGATAGTGCCATGTCATTCCTTGGCACACAAAAGGTTTTGTAAGAAGAAGTGTTTTATCACTGTAATGGTTTTCAATGCTTTCTCATTTTGTTACCAAGTGGATGTATTGTGGACATCAGCCGTTGTAGATGAAGGTCTCATCCTGAATTGATAATATTATCGTGGGATAATTTCATGCATGCCAGGTGTGATTCTAAAGTGAATACTGAAGTCGTTTTGAGAAATATGTGCGTTTTTTAGTGAAGGTATTCTGATATTTCAAAATATACAATTTGCGCGAAAATGTATGTAAAAAAAGGAATTTGATGGAAATCCAAATGCCAAATAGAAGAAACCACTCTTTAATGCTACTTTGTAGACTGATATCCACATCTGGATTTCAATTAAATGGTTATTGAGCCCCTAAACTAGTGGAACACTACCGTTTATTATGTCATGTGGCAGAGAGGCACTGTTATAGTGAAGCACCCAACTGAAGTTGATGATTTTTGGCAAACAACTTAGGAAAATAACTCCCAGGCATAACACCCAAAAACAAGTTTTTGCCACCCCTGACAAGTGATATAAGTGGTTGTTATAGCCATTACTCATTAACTCATTTACCAATGAATTACTGGTTCTCAAGCATTTGGCACTTAGATTGGTTTTTCCAAGATTTGGGACAAGCCTTGCCTTCAAGGATATTCAAAATGGACTAAACATGGGTTTGATTGCACATGATGTTTATTTTAGATTGTACCAAACAATTTTAAAAAAAAAAGGATCGACCATAAAGAAATACCAGGCCACCATAGCGATTTTTCTCAGTGTCAAATTGTGTAGTAATATTGTATACTGAGCTGGATATTTTTTTATTTTTTTTTTTTACAATAACGTATGGCTGGAGAAATTTTTTGGAGATTACTAATGGCATTTTATGATTGAGGTTTTTTTTGAGAACTTGCTTCTTTTACCCTTCAAAACCTGAGCTAGCTCAACCATCCCTGGAAACTAAATTAAATATTCAATCACAAAACAAAACAAGCCCAGATTCCACATCCATAAATCACAGTTTGCATACTAGCGCTGAGCTCTCGTGTCCTCAGCACCTGCCATCGTGGCAGGTGCCAAAGAGCTTCACAGGAGAAATATGCACTTCAATGCCTTTGTTATATCAACGGCTTTGCTTTGGCAAAGAATTCCCTTTCACAATCCGCAAAGCTCCACCCAAAAAAATCTGATGGGCTGAATCACTCTCTTTACATAAGTATTCACTTTGAGGCTCTGCAAGAGGTTGCGTAAGAGGTGTCTCTTATGCTGTATCCTATGGGATGCGCCTTATTTCACTACCCCATCTACTGGCTATGGAGGGTGCTGAACTGCACTCACCCACTCAGCTACAACAAAGAAGCAAATTCAAAGACCCTGGGTAGCTTGAGCAACCCATACAACAACTGTGAAGATATTTTTGGTTATCATGCCTCTTAGCCCAGCCAGTCACTACTTTTAAGAAAACATGGTTATAATCATTTCACCTGGCGTCAGTCCTTGACAACGAGATATCAGTCATTTTACCTAAAAGGTACTAATCGGAAGTAAAAGCCTGGTTAATGTGGATCTGGAGTGAGACAGATATGTTCGGTGGGTGCATGCATGTGAACACTTACTTCTGGAAACCAAAGTTTTTCCACAGGCCACTGATGGTAGCCTGGAGGCCCGGAGAATTTTCGTTGCTGGCACCAGATTTCTTCCCGTTCCCCATGGGTTTCTTCCGTAGCCCGCTCGCCCTGGCGGGGCCGGAGAGCTGGATTTTGGGCCCCTTTCCCAGATCACCTGACCAAGACCGAGGCAGCCCTGACACCTAAAGAGAGGTGGACAGAGGGCGGTGGACGTCATGGCACTGAAATGTATTTTCTGCTCCTTGTACTGCCTACACGGTTGTGAATGTAGCCGGCGGGTGACTTCCTGTTTCCTGTGTTAGCATTTAATGAAAAGCCCCAAGTGCAACCTTGTGAAAACTCAGGTAATTTCTGCCTTTGTTAGCATAAGAATACTGGGCTGATGGTTATGTGAAATAGGAAAAGATATGTACCAGAAGAATATATATAAATGAATAGTCTATAATAGAATTAATGTTCCTAAAAATACTACTGCCCAAGGTCAGAAAATAAGCTTCAAGCAAATACATCCTCATGCTCCTAGCCTGTTTCTCTTTAAGCTAGGAGCAGTTTTACTACCCAAAACAAAATAACTTCAGAGTGATAAACCTGCATATACTTTGGAGATAAATACTTTATCAGCTTTATTGACAGGAGGTGTGAGGTGAGGCTCTGTGGGTGAATGTGGTGATTCGAAGCATAAAAAATCCCCTGAATTGCCCTGAGAGAATCTGACTCATGTCTACGCCACAACGTTTCTGCTCTAGGAAATGACTGTGCTACCCAGACAGCTAAGGCAAGAGTTCTGGCCATCTGTGTCCCAACAGAATATAAAACACTTATTTTAAAGAGTACTAAAATTCTTGATTAATTTCTTTCCAAACTTGAGGATTTTTAATGACCGGAAACCCAAGTTTGAAAGAAGGTATAACTGTTGTTGCTTGGATGTGGGCAAAGCAGAAATAAAAAATATAATTTACCTTTGCTCTAATGACTGGTGGTTTCTTCTCCATAACAGGTGAGCAACTACTGTTTTCACTGGTGTCAGACTCCTGGCTTGTGTTGAGTTCCTACATACAGATAAATTGATTAGTCTGGAATAAAAAGATAATATACCATGAAAATATTAAAAAGAGGTTAGTAATATTACATTCTTTCAAAAACCAAGAGGGTGCACTTTGACAGCAAGTAGAAGACACAAGAGGAGCAGACATACAGCTGAAGAGTCTTGGTCGGGGGAGTGACACAGGCCCCTCTTTCCGGTGCAGCTGGTGCGACTTGGCTGAGAGAAGTAAGCACTGTCCTGAGAGTCCTCCTTAGCACCCTTATCCTCCTGGTGTGGGGGGGAGGAGGACACAGCATGAGGGGGGTCCCTGGAGGATGAAGCGCCCCATGAAACAGTGTCCTTCTGGCGCTGGAAACGCTTAAGTGCCAAGAGCCCCGATGTCGGGGTGGGGGTTCTGGTCCTCTCTGGACAGCTGCTGGACCAATCAAAGGCCCCCCTCCCTTGACCGGTGGGCTGCGAGGACTGAGATGATGGGGGGCTTGGGGTGCCCTGACTGTGGGCACCTGTCTCATCCTCCTCTTCCTCTCTGGCCTCTGTATCCTGCCTTACACAGATGCTCTCACTGGACTGAGCTAATCCATGTGAAACTTCGGCCTCTGGCCTGGTGGACTCCTCCTGCTCCAGCCTGGGGCTTGCTGTCTCCCTGGAGCTAGTGTTGCAGAAGAACCTGGGGGAGAAAGTGTTAAGCAATAAGAATTCACTTGACCAAGACCTGTTATTCTGAGGTCTGGGTTACATTCTGGCTAAGCTCTTAAAAGGATTCTCCAATAATCAGGCAACCAAGCCTACCAGTAACATTTTAACAGCTGAAATGGATGACTTGTATGACTATGGGTCTGTATCTGTTGAGTGAAAATCGTCCCCAGTTCTACCAAATACTGACATGACTGAACTGTTTATAAACTAGCTACCAGAGTAGCAAAACAAGCTTGTAACTGAAACTTTTGCTTAAAAATCCATGCCTCTAACATGCAGTCAAGTGGGAGCATTTCCTCATGTTTGACTGGAACATAGACTTTCATTCATTGTGCTGACACCAATTACTGTCCAATGCATGAACAGGAATTTCGATGGAAATGTAGTGATTTGGTAAGGTATGTTCTGCCAGTGTTTATGATATTAAAAATACCCACATTGTACTTCACAAAAAAGGTCCACATTGTCATAATACAAGACCGAAAAAGACGACAAACAGAAAGACAGCCAGCAAAGGTGTTACCTGCTACGGGTGCATTGGTCATCCCCAGACTCGTCGTCCTGGTTCCTCCTCTGTAACAAGGTGGCAAACTTGTTACGTGCCCTTGGCTGGCTGGCGGTTACTGCAGGCGCTCCCTCTGAGCATGCTCCAGAGGAAGCTCCCGCACCTTCACCTGTGGCTGGTTTGCTCTCCTCTGTCCGCTGCTTTTTCAAATTGGCGGCTGAGTACTGTTGCAAAATGTCATCTTCTGAAATGCTGGAGTCTACAAATGCATTGGAAATGTAGAATAACACTTAAAATGCATTAACAGACAATACACTGCTTTTCATACATCCCAATATAAACAAGTTCTGGATCAAATAATGATCTTGCATTATTGGCAAATGATTTCAAGATATGAATCCAAAAAGTAATGGACAACTGCAGTGAAGCAACTACAGTGACTGGTCTTACCTTCTCTAGGCCTCTTGACCTGCAGCTCTCTGTGAGGGAGCTTTAGCCCATGGACTTGGATCAGTCTCTCCTTACCCCTAGTGGAAGGCTTTTCTGGAGAGTCAGGGATGGAGGGCATGGAGGACAGGGTCCCGCCAGGAGTATACCCTTTGCTCCAGATGCTGACCTCTGTGGGAGCGCGATTCTCTTTGCTCTCATTCCAGCTGCGACTGCGTGGTTTGGCAGGCTACAAGAGACAGAGAGGTGACGGAAACCCCATCAAAAGCACGCTTTACAGCAAGGGTTCCCAACCGCGATCCTGGGGGAGACCCATGCAAGTTGCTTTTTGTTCCAACCATTACCTCAATTGGTTTTTTTGGTCCCTCCCCCACCCAAACTTTTAGGCCTTGTGCAGCAACCACCTCCTGCCAAATCTGGAGGACGAAGTCATGAGTAAAAGATTCCTCTGATTCACACCACAACAACCCTTTCCTTCTTTCACCACTGCAGACATACCACTGACCAATATGCGGCCCATATCTTCGGAGGACTATGAGGTCAGCATATACTTAGTTAATGAATGTACAGGTGCCTTGCTGATCAAGGGTGGCTGCTAAAGAGCGATATGACTAATGAACTTAACTGGCTTGAGCCCCAGTCTCTCCCTGGCAAGCCTGGGCCATTTGCTGCATTGTCAATGTGGACCTCTAGTCATAACCGGTAATGGTGCAGCTGGGAATCTCAACTTAACAGGGTTAAAATGTTTTCCCAGTGTTTCTTGCTACGTGAGCTATCCGGAGTCCCCCCAGCCATTATCTTGAGCAACAAATCCCCACATTTTTAAATAATGCAGATTTAGATAATTATCATATTATTTATCTTTGACAGGGTTTTCCCTGCCTGTGTATCTTGAAAGTGGTCCACCTTCGCATTATTGTCGACCATCCTTGCTGCTTTCAAGTATTTAAGCTTGAAGTCCCAAGTCACTGAGGTTTCACTCGCCCACTTATCTTCAGAAATTGATTAACTGTGATGCAATTTATGAAAAGAGTGATTCACGAAAAAAGTAATGGATTAATGATATGCAAGCGAGATGATCAAAGATGTTAGTTTCCAACAAAGAAAGCATAGATGAGGGAAATTCATGTAGAAGTGCTATTATGGCTTGCTATATTTAGCTGTAGGGTTGCATGTTTTTTTAGTTGGTGTAATTTTAGCCATGGAGTCAGTCAACATGACAAAATAGTGTTTTCACTGCAGTTTAGCAGGATAGCAAGCGCAAAACTGATTTCCAGAATTACTATAAAGATGATGACAGCCCTCCAGAGTGAAAAAATTAAGACAGAGATGACCAGATGGATGGAAAATACCTTTTTTTTTTTTTTGATAGCTTTAATCATCATTAACTAGCCATTTATAAAATAATTGGACTTGTAAGTTATTTAGTAGGAGTTTGTTTAACAACGATAACAAAACATTTATAAAAAAATTGGACTTATAAGTTATTTGTACAGTATAAAACACACAAAATGACAAACACACACACACACACACACACACACACACACACACACACACACACACACACACACACAGGGAAGAAAAATTGGTAGGAACTGAAAGAAATACAAGAATTTAGGGAGAGCATTAATTTCAATAGAATTAATTCTTGCGACTAAAGAGAGGTGTAGCTAGACTAGCATTCCAAATCGTCCTTAGTATGGGTTAAAAGAGAAGCAAAGTTGGCCTGAAAAAGGTTTTAAACTCAGTTTGTGACATGCACAGCAAGATAAATAAAACTATTATGAGCAATTTTAAATGGCAAGTTATTGAAAGGGAAACTTTCTTCAGCCACATTAAGCAGCAGCAATTTGATTTAATACCTTCTGAAACTCATTTAGTACACAGGCATAGGAAAATTTCAACTTTGCAAAAACAGAAAAAATTGTCTTGTCTATTCTCAAATCCCATACTGGTACCCACAAGAAAGAGATACTTCCACAATGCAACACTGTGACACAGTGACATAATAACAAAAAAGAAAAGCATTAGTTATGAGAACTGATTTGACTGCTTACAAGTCATGAAGTGAATATGGGATATTAATTCTGTTTGACAAATATCTGATCTGTTTCTGACATGATGAGGAATTGACAGGGTAAATAATTGCTTATGAGATATTAAATGTCTAAAAACCAATTGGCAGTGGATTAAACTGGCTCTCCCATTGTTGGAACAAAAACCAGCATGCACAAGGGTCATCCAAGGGACCAAGAGAATGGAAGCATGGATTCACTTAATTTCAAAATAAACATGTAACATATTAAATTACAACTATTTATCAATAAATGTAGGCTTGTCAGGCTGTCATTTTAAATATGCCATGCCCTAACTCACCATATACATTACATAGCCTTTACCTGTGCCATGTCTGGGTTGTAGTCATCAATCTTTTGCATGGTGTTGATGTCCATGTTTCCAAGAGCCATTTGCAGGCCCTTCTCATCGCCAACATTGCTGGTGAAATGAGTTAAAGAATCACTTCTCATAGCATTCTCAGGGCAGAACCCTGATATGTGACAAGATTTTGCAGTTTTTCTTGATTGCTACAGATACATTTCATGAAATTATGCTCATTTCACAAAAAACGTTTTATGCCTTATCCACCCCTGGTAAGCCTCAACCATAATATCTAAACAAGCCTCCACCATGGCTTGGAGGAGGTGAACCCGGATGTACAGGTCTCGGTTATAGACCTTCTACCTCCATGCCGAAAAAACTTCTCTTTGGGATTTAGGGAGGGAGAATATGCTGGGAGAAAGACAACTAGGGTTGTCACTGAACCAGTCACGAACCATAGGAGCCTTGTGGAATCTTTCATTGTCCCAAATGACAACATAGGTGGCTGCTCTGGTTGTGCTGGCTCCCTGTGGTTTCGTCAACACATATATGATCTTGCAGACCACTGAAGGTCCGGATTATAGTGGCTCAGATTCACTCTTTGCTCAGCTTCCCTTGTTGACATCCCATGAACAAAGACATGGTCATCTAGTTTTGCAAGGATCTCATCAGCAATCCTCACCCTTCCACTTCCTACTCCTCTTCATCTACCTTCAGGTCTTTCTGTACGTGAACCGGGCAAGGCCCTTTTATCTATCCATTCTGAGATTATGGAACAATTTTGACTAAGTGAATATTGTGTGTAATTGGGTTTGAGTTGTGATGACTTCAGTTAATGATATTGTACAGTGTAAATGTCAGTGATAAATTAAATGAAGACTTTTTCCACAAAGAGTTCAACAGATCTTGACAGGGGAGTAGTGTTTAAGGTTGTGAAAAATGGGTCTGTCTTATGGGAAATGGCATTTTGGTTTGAGAATAGTGTGTAAACGATCAAGAAAAACTGTAATGTCATTAATAAATTACAAATGTAAAAATTACAGAGGTGTGTTTAAAACTACCAATCTGCCATTTTTCTCACCACCATTTGTCACCGCATATGAATATTAGACCACCCACACATCCTCACAAATAGAACAATCCATGACAAAATGGCAACTAGACCTCTTTGTTCCATGAGGTGAACCCTCTTATAAAGGATACTGGCCAGCATAGCTGAGAGAACTTAGGTCAATGTTGTCCGGGTAAGGGTTGAGAGGAACCACCTTCTTGTTAATGGGATCGAAGACCAGCTGGTAGAGGAAGGTGTTGTTAGCCTTTATAAAACCCTCGATGTACTCATCTGACACGTTCACATTCATTTTTAGGTACTGGCCCATCTTCCTTATCACCTGAAGAGACAAACAAGTGTGTCCAGAGTGAATTCACACATTTAGTCTGGTCAAAGATAAACTGAAATAAGCGCAAACTTATATTCTCAGTGTCCTAAACACACACTTTTCCTGAAAACATAAAGCAGTGGTGGTCAAACCTATTATTAGAGTCAAGGTGGTTTTCAACTAATTGTTTTACACAAAGTAACACATGCCTATATAATGATATTAACATACGATATCTCCAATATCTGAAATGGACATTGTTTACTGCAGAAACACTGAGTAACAACATTACAACTCACTTCCCTTTAAAGTGTATCAAATTTTAATGAGCCTTATCTTTTGTTTAATTAAGAGCTGACATATGCCAAAGACTAGAAAAGGGATAATAAAACCTGGATAATGATGCTGTATAGAACAAACACACGTTAAATACTGTAAATAAGTAAAAGCTGGTAACAACTATGAATGTCTTCTTTGTTTTTTTTTTTTATATTGTCATGGGTTTTTTTTTTTTTTTTTTTTTTTTTTTTTACAAGAGTCCAACAACATTAATTTTCACAGTCTGGACATAGTCCTTCTGTCGAGATTTACTCAGGGCTGTAACTAACGGTTACCTTCAGGATGTCTGGGTTGCTAGCGACCCTCAACAGTTTGCAGGCCTTGCCCAGACCTATCCCATAAAGGGATGGCAGGTAGTCGCAGCCCGACAGGATGCACATGTAGCGGAATTTCTCCTCCGTGAAGACGTCGCCCAGTGCACGGCAACGCCCCAGGTTGCTTTGGTCAATCTCCAACCCATTCCCCAGCTTGTCCATCTTCAGAATCACCTATAATGACAAACATATGATGTGGTGATACCTCATGACCACTCCAATCACTTTATCGGCACCAATATAGATTTTTTTCCTCCTTTCCTCAGCCACCTACATAATGACAATTCAGCGATTCTTACTTCATCCCTCTTGATGCAGTAAACTGTGAGTTGGACAAATCTGAAACTGCTTCAGCCTGGTTGTACCAACCTTTTTGCAGCCGAATGCCAGTAAGTCAGAGTCCTCTGTGATGATGGCTTGAGCGATACCGGCCTTGTTTAGGAAGGCCAGCTGTGCATCAGCCTCGTAAGGCGCCACCACACAGTCCACACCCCGGGCCCTGGCAGCCTGAGGGTAAGGGAGACACTGAGATGAGGTGCCAAGTATATAGGTGCCTTCAGTATTTCTAATGCAAACTTCAAAAACTTTTTCAGTTAAGTGATTTTCAATTAAGCCATCATATATGTGAAGATTTTTTGGCCGAATATCTAAAGCAAAAATAAGAATTAGCATTACTTGTCAAACTATTTACCACAGGCCTGTGGAAAAATTCTGATCAACTGGGATTGCCAATATTAGAGACCACATTATAAAAATCTCACAGCATACATTTGGCAAAAGACTGCCTGACAGAAGACACAAGGAAAAAAGACTCAAGTACAAAAAAATCAGTGCAATGTTTAAATAAGGCAACTCCAACCAGAACCAAGGTGCTGCCACTGAGGTCGGGCTTTAGTACTCAGTTGTGAGTGCGCCTACCTTGATGACATCATGGGCCATAGCTGGTGTTACGTTGACGCAACGTGTGAAGCAGTCTCGGGCCTCCGAGATTTTCCCCTCTCTCAGGAGCTGTTTGCCCTTCTGCAGGTTAGCCTGGCGACGCCTTGTGGAAAAAAGTAAACAGGTCTCTGATTCAAGGGCTGTCCGACACAATCTAGACAGTCGCTTTTTTTGGTGTGAGGGGGTTTGTGTTCACTTACTCTCTGCGTGCTTTCTCCACTTCCCTCTTTGATGGCAGATTGCATCCATCAAAGACCAAGATTGGCTTGACACCAAATGACAGGAGCATATCGACAAACTTCATGCAGAACGTCACATATCTGAGGAGAGAAAATGCATCATTTAAGGGTAAATAAAGGCTGAGCACAAACACTTGTTGGTTTATTAAAAGATACAAAACATGTGTACTCCTATCTTCACATTGTAGTTACATCTAGAAAATACTTTTATTGTCAGGAACACAAATTATCAGGTAGAGTGGTACTGGACAGAAATGAGTCCTGACTTACTGGTCAGTTGGTTCTCCCTTTGCCAGCTTCTCAGCACAGGAGAAGGCTCCTTTGTGAAGCCAGCAGTAGGTATCCACAGCAACTGTCTGCCCTTTGTACTTTCTCACGCTGATAGCCTCTGATGCATCCTTGATGAACTGTAGCAGCCCCTGGATACCCATGGTGTCACTGCTTTACACCCTGTGTCAGCATCACCGACGGCAGAGGGAAGGGGAAGAAATCAAATTGAAAATGGGGACACATTCCGAGTGAACAAAACTACTTTCTCAAATATATCAATACCATTGTGTGTGTGTTTTTTTTTTTTATATAAAATGCCATTTAACAGGAGCCCAACACCTTGGGTTATCTGAAATTGCAAAGTAGCAACAAAATGACAAGTCAACAGTCATAGCATGATACTGATCTTTAAAGAATCATACTTAACATGAGCTAACCGGGTTACCAAGCTTTGTACTGCAACGTTAATACGGAGTAGGTAGTGTTACCTGGTTCCAGCTAGAATGCCAAAGAAGCGTTTTTTTTTCCAGCTAAAAAGTCATGTGGAAACACGAGAGTGGGGTAAGAGTGGCGCGTTTTAGTAAGGTTACCAATTACATGTTAGCATTAGTCTGAGCTTGGTGGAATAGAGGACATTTTAGCTAACATTAACACTTGCAAACATGGTGTTCCTTGAAGAAAAAGTCAATAATCAAATAAGTATTAGAGGAAACGTTTACACTTAAGCCAACTTAAGTTACATTAAGTTAGGTACCTAAGTAGAAGGAGCAAACAAGATAAACATGATATAAAGTTAATTCATTCTCTGGCTAATATAGCATAATGAACATTAGCTTTACTTGCGATAGATTAAAAAAGAGTACATCTAACTGGGTACAGACACCCCCTTGAGTAATATTTGCTCGATGGCTAGATAAGCAGCAGATACATTACAATTTAATGTCTTAAAACCGTTAATTTAGAACATATCATTTGAATATGGAACTTCAAACCGTTTCTGTGAATTCTGTGGATCTTTGTCGTATCATATACTTAAGAGTAGTTTTAAGCTTACCTTTTGTAATAGAATGTGAAAAAGCATAGATGTAATGAATTATAGTATGCTTACTAACATACGATGTTTAAGGCACTGATATTACTACTATCTTAATTACATAGCCAAACGAAACAGAATAATGTGTTATCTTACCGCTTCTTTTTCAGTCCGCCTTGCAGTCAGCACACAGGCAGAATTCATCTTTAGCGGCAAAATGTACTGGGCCTTCTGATTGAACTGCCATTGGCTAGATGGTTTTGCATAGCCAATCACAGAACTACAAATCTAGGCGGTGTTTCCTATTCCGCCCTACAACATCCGGTGTACACAAGTAAACTGGAGCTGGGAGAAGCCCGTATTGCTATATTTGGCGATTGGTTTTCTGTTGTTCAGGGGCATTAATTGTGAACACACCTACGGGATCCACTAATACATAATCACAATGGACTGATTGTATGCATAAAATAGAACAATGTATTTATACAATGTCCTGATAAGTGTGACTGTCGACTGCTGCATCAGAGGGAGTAGGCAGCTTCTAGTCATGTGCAAAACGCTGGCTGCCAGTGATGGAGTATTTAAGAAGCAAGCAGTGTTAAAATGTGTTAAAATGTATTCATGTCGTAGATATTCTGATGAAACGGCCCATCCTCAGAAATATAATAGCAAGCATCAGCATATGCATAAAAACAACAGTTAACATGAGTGTGAGTAATTAAAATTTTATAGAAATCACTGCTGTGTTAACCGTGTAAGAAATACTGAAAAGTGTAAAACTATCAGTGCTGCATAGGTACTAGTGAACCCATAACTTGGATAAATTATATCAATTAAAAGGTGATTAAATTGAAGATTTACATTTTCCCATGTCAAATATGGGTTGTATCAGATGTGTACACGTGGATCTATCCAATGTGTTTCTGCTGGGTTTGAATGAAAACCTGCAGCCAGAATTGCTAATCAAGACTACAGATCATCAAACGTTGGTTCTGGGGACCCAGTGTATGCTGGTGGTTTTTGATCAATTGCTTGATCAATTAAGATTAAAAACATGTTCAAAACATCCACTAAATATCCTTAAACTGTAAACCAATGCATGCTTGACTCGTTACCCTTTGATAAAATTGACCCTATTTTCCACACACAAAAAAACATTGTTTCAGTGAAAGTGTCCGCGTCAAATAACAACTAACAGTTCGATACATTTAGAAGTTATAATTATTGTTCGAATGAAATCTACACACAGTGAGACCAAGACTGAATCGCTGGCCCAGACAAAGGTAAAAAAAAAAAAAAAAATCCAGTTCAGATTTTGAGTCTCTCTAAAGACAATAGGACAATTACACTGGCCAGGCACTAGGTGGCAGGTTTTCTACTATTGCTTCGTATTCGACGTGTCGCCTTTCCCAGCCTCCCTTTCACTTCCTGCTTTCTGTCCATGGCTTGTTTTGAGGGTAGTTCGCTTTGGACCAGTCGGTAGTCCTGCAACAGAATGAAATACATTTAACGCAGAACTGGTAAAAATCTCGGAAAAGCTACTGCCTTTTTATTCGTGTGAATCTATTTATAATAAATTATCATCTAAATGTGAGTGGTTTTCACGTGAAGGTACTACCTGACACAGCAACAATGCAGTTCTCTCCCACTAATGGAGATTTTACCTTCGTCTCCTCGACTGACGCGGAAGGTAGGCCCAGATAAGTGATATGTCACCTGCTTTTGTTTTGAGTGGTATTTTCTGAAGAGCTTGTGAACGACGATAGCTACATATTACTTTGTCGGTTATTTGATTTTAGTAAGTTTTCTGAATTTTTGTATCGAGTTGAGGCGTGTCATAATCATTTTATTGCTGACATAATTTTGACAGATAGCTACAAAGCTAGCTACTGTACCTAACGTTGGCTGATTCAATTGCAAACTAATAACATTTTTTTACGTTTAGTCACAAAAGTAGTTAACAAGCAGAAATAGAGACTAAACTTACACCTACCACGCAGATAACTTTAGGTAACTGGCAATTGTATGTAATTGAATAAATGAGGTAATTAGAGCAAACTTGCCCCCTGGCTATTGTTCGTTACAAGTTGGCAGCTTAAGTGCGATGCAATTAAGAGAATGTAGTGTTTCTGATAATGTCATGACCGCGTTGTGAAAATTTAATATACTATTACAACGTTTTCTTTCACTAGACATCTTGGCTATTCGACAATGAAATGTTTATGTGCACAACATTATTACTGTTGACCCCTCAGAGCTCAGCGGCTCAATTGAAGCCCCGGACGTCAAACTTAACATGGGAAATGATTCTGGTAAAGATGCATACGCAACTACGTTTCTGAGACAGCGTGGTTATGGCTGGCTGCTGGAAGTTGAAGAAGACGATCCGGAGGACAACAAGCCTCTTTTGTACGTATATTAAATATTTGCAACAAGTCATGAGTTCAGATTAATGATTCAGACATATTGAAGTTTAATTTATGAGCAAGACACAATTTTCATAGCGTGTTTCAGAATGTAGGTAAATGTTACATAGTCCTGGCAGAAGCACTTGAGTGTTTATGCCAAGATATTCAAATAGCTAAAACGTGTACAGTCTGTTTTCAGTACTTACTGTTTAAAACTGACATCAGTTTTAATGTGTCTACCTCTTTGCCTTGCACAGGGAGGAGCTCGACATCGACCTGAAAGACATCTACTACAAGATCCGATGTGTTCTGATGCCAATGCCATCCCTGGGGTTCAATCGGCAGGTGGTGCGAGACAACCCTGACTTTTGGGGGCCCTTAGCAGTCGTCCTACTGTTCTCTATGATCTCCATCTACGGCCAGTTCAGGGTGAGATGGCACCTTGACTACATTCATGAAATCACCGTGCACCATCTGAATGGTTGCACTGCTGTCTTAACCTCATAATTCATAACCTATTCTCTGAGGGACTTTTGAGATGGAACAGATTTCAGCATTTTCCAGCTCGGACTGCTCTAGGCTACTTTGCACTGCTAAGCAAGGAAATGTCCTGTTCCTTGCTTAGCAGTGGCAATTCTTTCATTGTTTATGTGTGGGGGAAAAAACTTTAATTGGCAAGCCTGATTATGAATAAATGTACTTTTTACTTTGGTGTTTTGTCCTTTCTGGTTTCAGAACATAAACAAAATTCCTTCTGTACGAATGAGCACCTGAGCATGTAGCATAGATAGGAATGGGAGCAAATAGGCCACACCTTTCCTTGCCAACAAGGCTGCCATAACTGGTTTTAAAGGCATTTCCTCACATGGAAGTTCACATCAGTTTTTTGTGTTTACAGATCAAGTGGTTTTAAGGAGCCTTATTTGTGACAACTGATTTTTTGTATTCTCCAGTTTCCCTTCCTGAAGACTCCTTGTTATTCAATTTTTACTTTTCAGTATAGTGTTTCATGCTTTAATTTATATGAAAGTGTTTCTTAAATGTGTCTGTGTTATTTGTAAGGTGGTGTCTTGGATTATTACCATTTGGATATTTGGGTCTCTGACAATCTTTCTGCTTGCACGAGTCCTAGGTGGGGAAGTAAGTAGAATCTTAATAAACACTTAAATATTCATAGCAACCATTACTTGACATTTTTCATAGCTACTTGTACACTTTTGACTGGGAATAATGAGTAATTGTGTATAAATCTTATAAGAACAATAGCTCTTAAATGATTGATTTAATTAGATTGACTAATCATGTATGCTTCCTTGTTAGGTTTCCTACGGACAAGTTCTTGGAGTGATTGGATATTCTTTGCTTCCACTCATTGTCATAGCTCCATTACTCTTGGTGATAGGGGCATTTGATGTTGTTTCAACACTATTAAAGGTAAGGTGAGACATTAGGAGAATTTAAAATACATTTGGGTTTGAAGTTGGGTATTTATTGTGTACCTGTTGTCACTGGCACATATTAAGAAAATGTTTTTGTGACTGGTGTAAAGGCTATCTACCATTGATTTAAGTGCTTTGTTTGAATGATTACTTGAATGGAAATGACATCATTGAGAAGTTTGTCTGCAGTAACTGGAAAACATATTCAAGAACAAAACATTCTTAGCTTGTTTAAGACTGTATTTTCACTTGAATTATATCCCCTTGATTTTTTTTTTTGTTTCCCTAGCTTTTTGGAGTGTTCTGGGCTGCTTACAGTGCTGCTTCTCTGCTTGTTGGTGATGAATTCAAAACGAAGAAGCCACTTCTCATATACCCAATTTTCCTTCTATACATCTACTTCCTGTCTCTGTATACTGGGGTCTGATTGGACAGAAGAATGGTGTGGAACCCTTATGAATGGACAGTGGCTATTAGAAACATAATGGAGGACCGAAGAGGATCCATGCCGACAAAACAAGGAAATATATATAGATATTTTTTTTACCTGGGTTATGATCATGATTAACAAGATCATATAGTGTATGTGAAGTCAGAATAATTAAATGTAACCATGGCCTTTGTATAAAGTGCACCGTAAAAACTCTAGAATTTATTTAAAAACCCCTTTGTTTTAAACTGTCTCAGTAAAAATGGTTGTCCTTGCATTTTTCCTGATTAAGAACTTTATGAAAAGCATTAACCTTTTATGTTGTGATGATTGGAGCTGGTATAAACACAGAAAGCAGAGACATGCTGTGCCCATTTTTTATTTTTGATTTTAGTAGGCTATCCTCATTTCAAACGCAGTGCCAAACATTTGTTTGGATTTACCTGCTTTGTACCAGAGAATGAAGGAAAATACTACATAACTTTTTTTAACATTGTTTTGTTGTGGGGAGGGGTTTTGAGGTCTGTAAAAACCGTGGTATAAATGTCATTCTTTTGTTACTTTTTCAGCATACGATAGCTATGGGCCATATTTTGTGGCCATGTATGGCAAGTGGTAGTTGTACCACTTTCTTCAAATATTGGTACTTCACTGTTTAGAACATTTTTGTAAACAACTCTATACTGTATAGCCTTCATCTGCACAATACAGAATAATGTGGCAGTTGATACACATAATTATACATTTTTGTTACTTCTACATTGTAAATTGTGGAGATGAGCATTAGAATGGTAATATATATAATATATATGTATGTATATGTATTTGAAGAAAGTGTTAAAGCAAAACTATGTTCCTTTGCTTTGTTACACCACAAAAATATGGCGCCATATCTTCTCTTAATTTATGAATTCCGGCCTGGTTAGAGGATAGGCGGTTTAAATAAAGTTGTCTAATAAATTGCGATGCCTATCTTGTTATTTTATATGGTTGTTGTCATGATATTGTAATACTGTACATTTTCATATGAGGGAGTGAACTGGGAAAAAGTGAATGCTAATTTTATTATATGTGATACAATGAGTTCTTAACATACTTTTTAAAAAAGCTGATATGTATTAAAAAAGTGATATGTCAAAATTACAGTGAGTACTGAAGATAAGGACTACTGTGATAATAAAACAACACCTTTATTTGCCAGGCTATTCGCCTAAGAAACAAATTGTTCTGTTTGTATGCTAGATGGTATGAACATAACTGTTCACAGACTCTTTCACCCCAATGGTATGTGTAGATTTTATTACATAATACTGGTACATTAAAATTATTGTATTGATCAGTACAAGTCCAATCCTTTCTCAATATAGCATCTTTTTGACTTATGAAATGTGTTATTTAAGTAGGTTACCTTTTTCTGAGCATCAAACAGAAGAAGATAAAACATTTCAATAATTTAAGAACATATCACATGTGATGTGACTAAATTAATGTAAGATGTTAAGTAAAGGGGACGAACAATATCTGCTGAGGAAAAGTTGTGAATGAAAGATTCACAGAAAATTCAGTCAAGGAGAAACATGTAGACATCTGTTGAAGAGATAAGGTAACCTATTCTGATGTGTGAGCTAAATGTTTATTCTATCACTAGGATGGCAGACAAGAGTGCATGGAAGGACAAGGCATGCCTCCACAACTGTATATAATACTAACATTTTAAGTATTTTGCCAGCACCTTTGTCTTTATTACAGTTTCCATCCTTTTCTGACAACTTTTGAGTTTTTCCAAGGAATCTGGAGGGACATTTTGCCATGCTTCTTGTGAAGACCTCCAAAGTACTGAGACAATGATTTAATTTTATGCTTTTCACAATCCAAGTACTCCCAAACGCATTCAGTGATGTTTGGTCTGAGTTCTGGGGTTGTCAGTCAAATTTTCTGAGTGCACCAGCAGCTTGTTTATTTTATTGGTGCATCTTCATCTTCTTAGCAATGTTCTTGGAGTTGTTATCTTCCTTCCAGTAAATGTGTTCCCAATCAAATGTTTGCTTGAGAGTCTTATGTGATGTTTGGAGATTTTTTGTATGTTCCAGAATGAATGATGCCTGCAATCAAAAACAAATCATCAGCTGCAGATTTCGTTTTACATGCCCAGTTGTGGGCTGATCCTTGACTGTTGGTTGCAGACACAGAACCAGAGGTTCCTAGAGTCTTTCATTGTTTTAGCGGAGTACATACTGCCTTCTGTTTCTTCCACAAATCTCTCATTTAGACTCATCAATCCACGAAACCTTCCTCAACATCTCAGATCCATAGCCTTTAGATGTCTTCTGACAGTGGAGTGTTCAGAGGAGACACCTGTGGATTTTTACAGATCTGAAGCAAGAGTGGAGCTTGATTTTTTTAGTACTGTATATTTGATGATGATCATTTTGATGGTGTACCAGGTCTTGCACGGTTGTTAGAAGCCCCATTTCTCTACATATCGCAACCAATTGTTTTATCTCTACTTTTGACAGCCAAAGTTTTTTTTTTCTTCTTCACTTTTTTCCTTTGACATTAATGCTCCTAATGCACAGTGAATTATCTTGTATCTCATCTCATCAGAAAATCACGTTTAGCCATTTTAGATGCAAATGGGAAAAAATGTGCAAAGCTGCTAATCCCTGTTTGGGTATTTGATTGTGTGAATGTTTTTGTCGCGTTTTAAAGGAAAGTTTGCCAAAATATTGTCAGTGACACTTTTGGGGGCATATTTTGTTTGGAGGAAACAACTATGACTTGGTTTTAAGAATTGAAGGATGGAAGAGGTAAAGTAGAAGTGGGGTGCACAAAAGTAAAAAGTGGAGAAATTAAATGTTGATCGTGGGGGGAAATGTAGAAAAATGAAGGAAGCTGCAGAGAAAAGCTGAAGAGAGACGATAACTTCAGTCAATTTTATAGGCATTGGCTTTTTTTTTTTGTTTTACAGATATCTAAAAAAACGGAAATGATGTACATTCCCCTGATCAGCTCAAAAATATTTTAGCTAGCTAGTTGTCAACATTTCTAGCAAGGGTCTTCTGACTTTCACCAATCTGGTTTACATGTGTAACATTACACTTCAAAATGTATACGTTAAGGTTCTCAGAGAAAAAAAAACATTCTCATTTTTATTTTAATGTATTTAAATTTACAAATTCACTTATTCAAGTATGACGTTTGGAGTTTTATCACTAATATCGTCATGAGCACAGTGCCCCTAGTGGTGTGGAGTTGGAAGAAATGGTACTACGCTAGTTCCGTGTATCTGACATGTATCTGCCGGAGAGCGGAGCCCTCAGCTTCCTCAATACTGATGGTGAATAGCAGCTGCTGCGGTAACGGGAGGAGGAGCAGTAGCCGCAGAAGGAGACCCAGCAGTGGTAGTACAGCGGTAGTTTGGGATTCAGATTTCTATCTTTTTACACCGACTTGTAACATCGGAGCTCCCTAAAAAAGAGAGCGGGGAAGGGAAAATAAAGAAAGATGGCGGCCGCGGCCTCGCCGGGCTCCTGCTCGTCCACCTCCTCAGACTGGATTGTACTGAGAGACGGTTGTCTACGTTGCGACGAGGAGGGCCTGCGCAGCCTCACCTATCACCCGGCCCTCAACGCGATCCTGGCCGTAACAAGCCGGGGCAGTATCAAAGTCATCGACGGCACTTCAGGGGCCATACTCCAGGCCTCGGCTTTGCATGGTGAGTTTCCGCCCCAAGGCTTGAGTGATTGGCGGGTCTAGGCAGTGTCAAAACACGGTCATGGAAAGGAGGGGATAGAGACTCGAAACAACATAGTTTGTCGCGCAGACTGATTGTTTTAGGCCTGTTGTTGTAGTCTTCATTTTTGGGAAAGAGACCAGCGATTGTCATATAGTTATGAGTTTTCTTAGCGACTTGGCTAGCTAGTCACCACCTTGCTAAACAAAACAACGACGTCGATTACTCGCTTTTCTTGCTCAGAAGATAATACCAAATAGCAACCAAGCTAAACTGACACTAGCCGAATAGCTGGTTAGTTCAGTCGGAAGGTTTTCTCATATAGCCAGCTAACTAGCGCCAACGTTAGCTATTCCCCGACTATGTTAAAAACATTAGCTCTGTAATGTTACTGGTGCTAGTTGTCCATATCCTAGCTACATGCATTTTAGTCTCTAGCTATCGAGGTAACTGGTCAGCCAGTAGATGTGTTAGTTTTTTTTTTTTTTTTTTAGCTATCCTACTTAGGTATGTTTTTATAAACGATGTAGTTGAGCTTAACATGGAGAAATCGAAACTTGCCTCAATGGTGTGGATACATTGATAGTGCGCCAACTAACAGTCCTTGACCAAGTGATCAAACGCTAGCAAGCTAACGCTAGCTTACTAGCTACATAGGCCCGGTGAGTGAGTGAGCTAACATGAGCTAAAGGCCGGTTTCAGGCTTTGAGTTACGATTGATGTATCACTGCCAGTTCCTCAAATTTGAGGAGCCAACTGACGAGCAGGTAGATTTGAGTGCAGCAAGCTGTCAGTTGTCTAATTAGCCAGGGAACCCTCGCTAGTATTCGTGTATCTGCAAGGTTGTTCGAGCTAACGTTAGTTAGCTGATAACTAGCTTGACTCGACAGCGAGCCAGACACGTTCCTCAGCAAACACAAGAGTATTTCTTCGCTATACTAGTTAACGTTGCTAGCCAGTTTCACCGTCGTGGTTTATAAACTATTAAAGTGCCTTTACTAACACATTGATAGTAAATATTATAAAGTGTACCCTATATTGAATTTTGTGTGGATGTTGGTTAAGCTGCCATCTTTGAATAGCAGGGACATGTGGATGCATCTTAGCACAACTGGTGACATGTATTAAATTGACGGCCAGACGTCATAGACATACATAATTGAGCTGTGTTTAATTAATATTTACTCTGAATTCTTTCTTACTTGGATTGGCTTTACCATTTACTGGCCTGGTCGTGTGACAGTAGAATTGAACAGTTTAGACTGACAGTATGAACGACTGCAGTGTCAAGTCAAGCGTATGCACTCCTGCATATACATAACATCAAATTAGGGTGAAATGTTACATATCAAGCATGCTTAGTTGGAGTGTGTGTACTGGATATAGGTAAATGCTACACTTAAAGAAATACTCAATAATGTGTAAGCTTGTGATTTGTACATGTTGAATAACATTGTAATTGAAAAGGGCTCAAGTAACCATGGTTCAATGTCTGATTTCACATATTAGGCTACGTGGACACTGCCGTTAAACACAGACTATTTGGGTGGTATTGCTCCATCTTTTCAAGTTATATTTTAACTCACTGTAACTTTGGAGAAAATATCAGTCAAGCTATAACTGCACTGAGGGTATCTACACTTTGCAAAAAAAAAATTTGCCTCCATTCAGAATATGTGTTGTTTATTGTATGGTTAAGTGCTTTATTTACAATCCACTGAGACTCCTCCCACAGTATATTTTCTTTGGACATTCATTGAGGATGGTGAATAACATAACATAGTACGTACCACATGTATAGTGAAATTTCTGCACAGATTTTTTAAAAATAAACTTTACTCACTTTCTCAGTGTCATCCTTGTTCAGGGATCTTACACAAACAGTAGCACTTTTGTAGAATTGGATTTTATGACTGTATGTGATGAGGTAAAAGGTAAGATGCTTGAAGATACAACAAAATTGTCCTTTCTGAAACTGAGCTGTCTTCAGCCGTAATAAGTTGTTACTATGCTCTGATTTTTCTTCCGCAGTGTGAGTGTGAGAAGCCAACCCAGTTGAGGTTTGGTCAAGTCAGAAAATGAATTAAAACTGAATTAATTTAGTAAAAAAATAATTATGGAATAATATGAGCCCTTCTCAGCTGATGAATTTAAGCTAATTTCCTGAATTGTAGGAATTAAAATTTAATAGAGCCCAATGCTGCAAACATAGATTTGTTTTTTAAAGGAGGAGAATGGAGTCTTGAAGATCGGCCTTGGCACTGAAGTGATGATGGGTGATTCTGAAAAGCAGAAAAGATTTGTGAATGAGGGTGCTGTTGCCTGGCCTATTGTTGCTTTAGTCAATTCTTCAGAGTCTTTGGCATTCCCATCGCTAATGTCTTTCAGCTTAAGCAGAAGAGCCCACTACATAGCAGTGCGTCAAACAGGAATCAGCATTACTCAAGAGATCCATGCAGTGTGGTCTTGCTGGTGTTAAAATCAGGCTTCAGAAATTTTGCACCTACGCTTGTTTTCAACACAACACTGGGAATTACACACTGCAGATTCTAAATTGGCACACTGATAAAACTGGTTAGTGATCAGGTTTTTGATGCAGTTGATATTTCACACTTCATTTGGCACCATAACCCCTTTAGTATTGTTATTCAAAAAGATAACCTAAAGCGTAGTGATGATGTGGGCAGATTGGGATGTTGACCATTACAAAGGCCAAATAGACCTCGTTCCATCTTTCATTGATTACACGGATCAAATTTCCTGTTGCATGACACAGTTCTTTCTAGTTGCCTGACAGTATGTAGCCCCAAGTCATCCAAGGACTTGGCTAATTGCAGCCACTGTGTCAAAGTGAAATGGATTTTTAATAAACTTACAAGCAAGGGGAAGGAGAGAAACGTCACTGTCAGGTTATGAAACCATTGAACATGCTCTTAAATATTCTTCCATGGTTAGCCAAACGCATCAGGTAAAGATGGGAAGACACAAAGATTCTGATGGATTCCATGTTTTTTTTAAAATACAAAATGGCTGAAGTTCCTGAGTTTTCCCTGCCAGAGTGTTGGTGTGTACCCCCTCTGGCCTGCTGCCTTCAGTGGCATAAACAGCGAAACTTGGCTGGTGTTGATGCCATTCCCCTGACAGGGGCCTGAGTGCTTTAAAAACCCTCTCAATTGTGAAGTCACTGGGTGAGAGATCAATCTGACAGTGAGTGTTTTTTTTTGGGCTGCAGTAGGCATACTGAAGTGAAGCCTTAATTTGCCCCATGTATCCAGGGCTGGTCAAGCTGTTAGTGCATCAGGCAGATGATGAAATACCGGCTTGAAGGCTGTCAGTCACAGGAGGAGGCTTATTGCATTTATTTAGAGTCTAGAGGGAACAAGGAAGATGCCATTATTGTTTTTGCAGATTTCCATGCCAACTGCCATAGTTACGACACAGAAGGGGAAGGATTTTGTTTGGATAGTTCAGGGGGTGCTTTAACAAAAAGAACCTACTTTAATTAGTAAGTACAGTAGAACCTCAGTAATCAATATCTCAGGACTGAAAGCGGATCAGACTATGAAAAGTTCTTAAATAGTGAAGGTTATATCTAAATACGATCTAAAGAAAGTTCGACCTTTTATTGAAATTGTGACCAACAGAACTATTGCGTAAAGATATTGTAATTATATAGCTTGTGTAAGAGAGGGGTTTGACTGTTGTTGTGGCATTGTGTGATGTGCGTTTTGGATGGTCATTTGCCATAACTGGTGCTGTTTTACAGCTTTAACAGAGCAGAATGCCTGTAAGCCTGTTAGCATAGTGTCTACTCATTGCAGTGTGCCCCCCTCTGAAACTCTGGGGCGGGCAAATGGCGTCATTCATGCCCCCTGTCAATTGGAGCCTGCTTCTGCCCTGCCGCTCCCCTTCTGTAATGCCTGTTAGCGCACTCCAGTGTGGAATGTACTGTGAAATGACTCCTCTGGAATAAGGAGCCAGATTCTGACCTGAGAAAGTCAGTTTTTACTCCCTCTCACACCAAGTTTCCCCATACCATACGCTTTCTCTCTCTATATCTTATATTACATGTGACTTCTAGGAATGACCTTTTTCAAAATGGGAAAGAGGCAGAGAGACTGCGGCTTGTTTTTAAGGGTGTGTAAACGTTTAGCCACAGAGGGAAAACTGCCTCCTGAGAGCAATATAAACTCTGGTGCTATTGGCCGCTTGAATCAACAGCCAACACGGTCGTGTTTAGTGTGCACAATTTCTTAAATTTCTTCTTTCTGACTCGCATGTGTTTGATGTTGTTCACCCACTTAACAGGGCACCAGGAGCAATGTCAACATCAACAACCGCTATAGAGCCTGAGTAATGGTCACATGGTTCATGCGTGGCCTATAGCAATCCAGCACAGTCAGGCAGAGTTAAGAGTCTATTGACAGTGGACATTGTGCTGTAGTCAAATCCATATGTCCCCAGATGACCACAGCAGGACCTCACAAAAGGTCAAACATAAGAATCCTAAATCAATTATGTTGTCAGCCCCGCTATGCTGCAATCATTATCTTGGTAGAAGAGTGCATTGAATGACAGTAAGGGAATGTGTCTTAAGTATCGTCCTAAGGCAGAAATTTGACTATTAGTATATTTAAGGGGTTGTATAGTTGTATGTTTTGCAAAGGAAAGTAATGTCAAGATATAGCTATATCTTGTAGCAGCAAGATATAACTATATCTTGACATAACTCTCCTTTGCAAAACATACAACTGTATGTGAGACTGTTGTCATTGTTTGTTTCACTGGAATTAGGGGACTGCTGTAGTTATGATAAAAAGGACCACAGTGACCTGGTGCTTTCCAGGAAATTTTGGTGAATAAAGACAAACTTACCACTTTCCTCTGTGGCAGTGTAGTGCAGATTTCGTTAATTAAGCTTGTATTATTTGTCGATAATCTTTCAAATGCATCATGCTCCTTTCATTTCCTTTGGAAAGGAGCATGGACCATGCCATTGTAATGGTCCAAAAGTTAAGGAAACAAGCAGTGTTGCCACTGCAGTCTAATATGTACTAATGTACCTCGTAAATAGTTTTCTGTCAGTGTCTTAATCCCTAACTACAGTATTGGCATGTAGGAATTGTCCAACTGTAAGCAAAACTGAAAGTAAACGTTCATTAGAATTGTAATAGGCAGTAAAATTTACTTAGTGCCATAAAATAGACAATGTAGAAAAGCAAAGTAAGTGAATCTGTAGAACTGCTTTAATTGTGCCACTAAAACGTTGGCACATGTTGCAAGCTGGGCTGTAACACTGAGGATATCATGTCCTCTACCATGCCTCCAATGTGCTTCTACACTGCCTTCCTCTCCTTGTGATATTTAAAGTAATCTGTTTTATTCCTCTCTTTACAGCACTTGGAATGCAGTTTTTTTATACAACCCATATAAAATACAAATAAAACACTTGTATAACAAAAACTAGCTTGTTTTGAATTGAATGTCGGACAAAGTTGATTACTGTAATTGTAGTGAACCTAGCAATAATATAAGAATCTTCCTAGCCTTTTACGTCAGTGGGGTTGCCCACTCATTTGAATCCTGAATGTTCGAGGTTAATGATTTGTTTGTGATTCCAGCGAAACCTGGAGGCCGAGTGAGGTGCCAGTACTTCCCGGCTGTGGACAAGGTCCTGTTCGTGGACGACTATGCAGTGGGCTGCAGAAAGGACCTGAACGGGATCCTGCTGCTCGACACTGCGTTGCAGGCGCCCGTCACCAAGTCCGAGGATGTGGTCCAGCTCGAGTTACCTGTCACAGAGGTGAGTGCCGCACCATCTACTGCACGCATGTAGGCGAAGCCATAAATCTACAAGACAAGGCACTGTAACGTAGAACATGTCTTGTTCTCAGTGTGGCTGTGAGGATGAGAAATTATTGGTCTTGCAGGGTGTAGGTAAGGAAGTGCAACAGTTTAAAGGTGATTGATTGCTGCAGCTAACCAATAGGAGGCTTTAAATTTGGAACTGAAGTGACAGGAATTTGAAACTACACAGACTTCTCCACTTTTCAGTGAAAAATATCTCGGCACCTGGAACCCATACATTTTTCAGGCAACCTTTCTGGTACATTCTTTCTATCTTAAAAGTATTGAAGTAAGTGTTCCCTCCGCATAACTTTTAAATCAAGGGAAGTCATTAGCAGTCAGTGAGAGTAGAGGTGCCATGTTAAGAGTTTCCAGTGTTGTCAGTGGAGATTTGTACAATGAGGATTGTCAACGGTAGGTGAGAATGGCGTATAATGATGGCTAATGGTTTAGCAGGGGAGCACTGTACATCAATAAAGCGACCTCAAAACAACAATCCTGTGCATGCAAAACAGTGCATTGGCAATCTGTGTTGAATTTACAGCTAAAAAGCAGTTGTTATTTTTATAAAAGGACCATTATGATGCAGTACAGCTAAATTCTTTGTGAAGTCTTCAATAAGCATGCATAACACACACACATGAAGGCTTGGTGAATTTTAGAATGTAGGATTTGTCAGTTGCCGGCATATTCGACATCTACCACCAACTCAAATCTAGTGTTTCAACAGGAATTGGACATACTATCAGAAGAGCTGACCTTGTAGAGTGGGGTACACTGATACACCCTTGTACAAAATACTTCACTTTTTTCCTTCATCAAATATGTAGCTGTGTAAATGGTTAATATGTAAAAAAAATCTCTCTGGTTAAAGTGTGCCTGGCAAGCAAATAAACAGCCTGAATGAAAGTATTTGTTAAAATGTAAAAAAAGAAAAAATTATTACATGTATTTTGAAATCACATCCATTTTCAGCCTGCTGCTCTTGAGATATAGAAAAACTGTTATGTCATTGTACAAGACATACTCTAACTGGGACAGACAATCCGTTTTTTACGACTTACCCATTTGCAAAAGAAAATACAAATCATTTGTCTTGAAAATAATGTCTTTGAAACTACAGACTCAAACCTAAAGCATCAGCAAGAACTACAGGGCTGGGAGCTGCATTAACAAAGCTGACTTTTCCAAAGCTGTCCTTTCTTATATCAGGGTCAGAAATAAACCTCTAGAAACCCAATCCAGTTGATGCCTTTTGCCATGTTTGTCCTTGTTACACCTCAACAGACATCAGATGGGTATTTGTAAGATGAAATCCCCTCTGTCAGGGTTGGTGTACTCAACCATTGCTTCTGGCCTTATTGTATGTTTGAGCATCTCTGAAAGGAAATTGAGGAAGTAGAACTGAGTCCTGCAGGATCAGCTCGTCATTTGTATTAATATGAAGTCAGGGAATTGAAGGTAGTGGATTTAGCGGTTTGACTTCTCAGGTCATAGGATTTACATTTTTAAATCCCAGCAACTCCTTATCAACGCTAAACTTGTGTTCAGTGTTTCAACCTGCTCTGTGTTAATTTACACTTAGTCATTTTTTTTCTTCAATACACCATTTGAAGAAAATAGCAGCACATGATTTTGATTTTCATAGCACACATCAAATGAGTTTAACGCCAGTCTTTGATGAATCCTCCTTCATTGCCGGAGGGGAGAATTCTTGTCAATGCAAATGGAATGCGCTGCTATAAAATATTCTTTCTTATTATGATTGTTCATCTTCATAAGCATTGTAATCAAGTTAGAGGAGTTGACCCATGCTCCAAAAACAGTGATGCGCTGTAGAATTCCATCAGGTTTCGATCTTCATGGTTCAGATGTTCTTACTGAAAAGGGATGGCTGGATGGTAACTGAAATCACTTGTTCTTGTGCAGAGTGTAATTCATGATGCCTTAATCATGTCTCTAAAGACACCTGGATAGTGCATCAACAGACACAGCAGCACTCATTCAGGATGGACATTGCATGTGCCCACGCAATCACAAAGGGCCCTTTCAAAGAATGACTTCAAGGTTACCCTTTTATTTATTTCTTATTTACTTGCTTATCATTTTCATGATTGCGATGTAATTACACGTACAATTACAGGTAAATGGGTAAAAATCTGAATTTAGAGAAATCTAAAAGTGAGAAATCTTCCAGTTGAGGTTAATAAGCATCAACATCATCACTGGTCAGTTGACTGCATTTTAACATAACATTAAAGCTGTCCATATTATTACATAACATTGATGTCTGATACCTAATGAGATAACAGATAATATGTTGATATTGTAGGCAGGTGATTCATATGTCATATTTTCTTGCAGTGTTGAATTTTAAATGTTTAACCATGGTACAATGTGAATATTCACACAAGTAGAACGAGGTATTTACCAGTCTGTAAATATGTCCTGAATCTTCTGTTTTATAAGCATAAATATTGTTGGCTTTCAAAATGACAAGTGACTCCTGGATTATTCCAACAAAATAAATCCTTTTTGAAATTTCTTGGACAACAGAATCAATTAACATTTTCATGCACAGTTCTCCTAGGTCTTCTTTCTCATCTAACATCCATTTGTTTTTCTCTCTCACAAAACAAATGCAGATGACCTAAAACTTTGTGAATAACACAAAAAATAAAGCAAAACTTCACCGCTTGAGTGGTCTGCCTGCATATTTAATTCAAGGTGCAGAGGTTGAAATGTTACCGCCCTAATATGCTGAATTAATTGAATACACAAAAATGAACATGTTAACTGCCTTTGCATGACATTTTGTCACTTGAAACTGATGTGTACAAATTGCCCTTATGTTCTAGTTTCTTTGTTTATGCAAATACAACATTCTGGAAATGTGTGCACAGCACTGCTCTTAAACTAACACAGCTCAAGGGATTGTGTGTTCCAAGTAAAGATGGATTTTAGGAGCTGATATGTATTTTGAGTATTTATTGTAATTTTTTACATAGTGCGAAAGCCACATCAGTAAATGACTGTGTTTCATTTGTTTCAGTTAGTATTACATTATCAATATTAAGGTATTTGTTATATAAATAATACAATTTTTCTAAATATTATTCAGATTTAGCCATTCTCATACATTGTCAGTTATCAACTCTCAGCTGATGAGCTCAGCATTTTTTGCCAGTGGTGTAACTTGCCTGTCAGTACATTAGGTTGTAGTTGAACAAACCAAGAATTTATTTTAACCTCAGGAGTATATCATGCATAGAATTGCAGCAAGGTATTTAGTGATACAAATGGTTTCAAACTTCATAATTAACAACTAGGACTATTTTCATGGCAAAAAAAGCCAGTCTTGAGCTTGCCTTATTTCATTGACTCTAAATAAGCATGTCCTCTCATTCAGATTGTAAAAGTATTGGAAACCCCCCAAATTTTAATTTGATTGTATGATGGAAACGGTGAGTTACAGAATTGATGACATTGCACAGGAAATCCATTAATACAAAAATACAATTTTGGACAAAACATGCTGACCAGCAGCACAGAAATAAGAAAAAAGTGTTATCGCTTTAATAGAGTCTTTGAAGGCTTTTCTTCGCTATATAGTTTCAGCTCATGATTGGTTTTGACAACTGGAGCCATTTTATGTACAGACATCCAGGCTTACTTCTTAGTGTGCTGTTTTCGTATGTACAGACATCCAGGCTTACTTCTTAGTGTGCTGTTTTCGTATGTACAGACATCCAGGCTTACTTCTTAGTGTGCTGTTTTCGTATTTACAGACATCCAGGCTTACTTATTAGTATGCTGTTTTCGTACTTTGAAAATTAATTTCCCCTCCTGCTCACACAGTGTTTTTTGTAGATTTGATAAAAACTAGTGAAGCAGGACTGTCTGGTTGAAATGTTTTGTTGTGCATAAGTTTTATGGCATGCATGCATATAAAATCCATGCAGTAAATTATTTTCATGAAATGTCCTGCTTGGTATTAGGGATTGAGCAGTCCTAGTAGTATATGGTGTGTTTAGCATATTTCTGAGTCAGGTTGACAGCAGGTTGATAGGTGACAGCCTTAGCCAAAGCCACCTTTGCATTCCATCAAGCCCAAAGCTTGCTGGCAAAGCAACAATGTGCATTTTCCTGCTCCAAACGAAGTACCATAAGCTTAACTTTCTGCACTCCACGCAAAGTGTAGACAGCAAAGGCTTGTTTAAATCTGCTTCATATCTTGGACAAAAAGACATTTACATGCTGTCTCATGCTAAAGCAGACCAGTCTACTTGTCCAGTAATTCATCTACATACACAAACATGTATTGGCAACCCTATAATAGCTTGTGCATGCTAAGAAATCTATAAATCCATGTGGTCAAGAGGTCTAAGTCTCCCCAGACACAGTTAAAAATACATTTGAAACCAAGAATGTCAATATTCTAAACTGTTCAAGACTGTTCAAACTTTTCATGTTTTGACAAGAAATGTTCACATTATCAGTTGTAATAATTTCAGAGTATGTAAAAGCTTTGACTGTTAACTTTGTAGCACACACTCGGAGACCATTGGAAAAAGTCTCACACCTCATTCTGCAGACTCCTGTTCATAAATAGGACCTGAGCCAATATATTTTTCATGACTATGTATGAGCTTTTAGCTTTCGCACTTCACAGCAAAAGTTATCTTTTCTTTATCAATATGCTCTGTTTGTTTTCGTCAGTATTGATTTTGGCAGTGTTGCTGCATGAAGCTTTACTCTGCCTTTTGGCTAGAATGGTGAAAATGGCTTTTTATTTTTACAACACAGGGAATGTAAGTGGTTTGTGCAGTATTTTCAGCTTGTGTAGCAATGCTTTATAGGAAATGGAAACCTCTGATCTTTCCCTGTTTTGTAGTTTATATTTTATGTATTCTGCTCTTGAGCTCCCAGTAGCCCTGAGCATTGAGCACCCAGTAGTCCTCTCTGTGTTGAACTCTGTCTTGAATCACCATTCTTAGTTTTTTAGGGGGGGGAAGGGGGATAATCCTGATTAAGATGGAACAGCTAATAAGCCCTTATTAGTAGTGATCAAAAAAACATGGAAGTTAATGAAATTTAAGATTCAGCAAAAACATTCAGCCATGATGATGTCTAAGACCTTGATCACAGACTTTGAACAATTATTTTAATATTCTGCTCACTCCAGCAACCCTTAGAACAATCTTGTTTTTTGTTGTTGTACTGATTCTTTTGACCAGTGCTTCTGCCTGTGGGTGTGGACATTTATCACTTGTTTCTTTTAATGATTTTTTCCCCCATGCTTTCCAGCTGTGCGTAATGGCATGTTGGTAATCAGTCTTTGTCCCCTCCTGTCCCTCAGGCTCAGCAGATGCTCTCAGCCTGTCTGGAGAAGGTGGACGTGTCCAACGCGGAGGGATACGACCTGTTCATTACGCAGCTGAAGGACGGGTTGAAAAATACCTCACATGAGACGGCGGCGAATCACAAAGTGGCCAAGGTGGGGCTGATGGACGGTGATGTAAACAAACACAGTAGAGGAAGAGTGTTTCAGCTGGTTACGACAGCATAGTGAAGGTTGCGCAATGTCCACTGACGGTCGAGTTTCACAAAAACGTACAATTTAGTCAACACTGTATTCCACATCACGTCCTCTGTTACAATGAAAGTTCTTGCCTTTGTTTAGAGACCAGGCTTGGAGCATTTTCTGCTGCGTTGCCTGCTGTTTTCTTCCCTCCCAGGGGGAATGTATCTGTCTACCCCTAAATAGCACACCACATGATTCTTCTGAAACACACTGTGAAAACGAGCTATCACGGGCAAACCTTGATGTGTAGTGTTTCACGTGCAAGACCCTCGTCATCGTAATTGCCCACATCAGCATTTGTGCTGTCATCACATATACCCTGAAGTGAAGGAGCTGGATCAGTCAGCTGCTTAGCTTCGTCCTCTGACCTCTCCTGTTGCTTATCGCAGAGTTCTACTAGATGCTCTGACACATGATTAGTGACACCCGCAGGGTCAGTGAGTGCAGACGCTGTCACCAGGGCAACACTGCTACTTCTGTAGTGTTGTCAGTTGCTCTTAGTTTTAACTTACTTTAATAGGTGTCGCCGCTAAGGGCTGGTGCCGAAGTGGACATCACCACTTCAGTTGTTTTAAATAATTATTCTTTTTTTGGTTTAGGGATATCTGTCCATGCACCATTTATGTAGTTAATGCAAGTACAAAATGGCCCCTATACTGTAATGTCAAAATAGTGGTGTAATGTTAAATCAGTAGCTCTTAAGTGGAAATTGGCTCAATGCTACCCTGTGAGAAGACAGGCATCAGATGTGATGTCTTTTCCAAAGGCTAGTGCTGCAAATGTGCAGCACAGTTGAAAAATGTAACATAAAATCCTGTATGATAACCTTACATCTTGGTCTGATGATCTTTTGCTGGCCCTTATCTGTGGCTGCTGAATCCCAGAGACCTGAGTACGGTCTGCGACACACACAGTTGCAGTCTCTCTGCAGACCTCATCAGCATATTAATAGCCGGGACTGAGAACGGGCCATTGAGAGACGCTTCTGCCTGTGATAATAACTACTCAAGGCTTCTGCCACTTCAGCGTAATTGAACTTGTTGTAAAACACGTTTGAAGGATTTCGGAATAATGAGATCCCTCACCCAACGTTTTCACAGTGTATCTGTGCTGCGGGCAAACATTGCAGAAAGATCGCACTGCAGAATGCATGTTGTTCTTCTTTGACCCTTACACTGCCTCGTTTCTCCAAAGCTTTCAGTTTGATTTTACCAAGCATTTACCCTCTACACAGCAGGACTTGATGTACTTAATCTGTTGGTTATTAAGAAAATATGGCAAAACTTTGATGCCCTGTTTTCGAGTGTACTGTGTCAGTATTCACAGAGCCCCAATGTATTAATATGTATGCAAGACTATTAGTTGTCCTCTTCCAAGAGAAGCTAATGCAAAGTCTTCTCACAGGTGAACAATACAACTCTGTCCTCTCAGGAGACAGTAAAGAGAAGGAAATAACAATGGCATTGGAGCTTATATGGTTCAGTGACCTGGAATAATTGTTGTTGTTGTTATTTCTAAAATTAATGTAAATTTGGTGTACACTTGCCCCGATCTCAGATTATTGGTTTTCCGTTTAGACTTTTGACATTCACGAGCCAAACAAATCCTATCAAAATCATTTATTTGCTGTAACTTGTGCCAAAAAGCTCATTCTTATGATCCCTGTAGCAAGTTATTTAGCTCTGGATGCTCAACCCATAATGTTTTTTTTTTTTTTTCTTGCCTCTCTATCCACAGTGGGCAACGGTAACTTTCCATCTTCCACACAACGTGCTAAAAGTGGTTGCCAGTGCCATTGTGAATGAGCTGAAGAAGATTAACCAGAATGTCGCTGCCTTGTCTGTGGCCTCGTCCATCATGGACAGGCTCTCCTACCTCTTACCCAGCGCACGGCCTGAGCTGGGGGTCGGCCCCGGCCGCTCTGTAGATAGGTGAGAGAACCGCACGAGAGTCACACCTCCACTCCACTTCCAGCAGTTGAGCTGTATCAACCACTCATGATTCTGATGACCCTTACCATATGGCCACTGGGTCTAAGCTAATTAAGTCATTAAGGGGGAAGAGGAAATAAAACTTAATTCTGGACCTGGCTTAAGGACCCTTGATATGTGTGTTAAATACTGTCCTCAGCTTAGCTCTCCTTAAAACTTAAATCAGCATTTCAGTGTCTTAAAGGTTGGCCATCATTGATGAGTCTAAGTCAGGACAAAGGGCAGCATTAGAGTTTAACTTATTACATACTTATTACTTAGTTACATACTGTCGTTTTAGCCACTGAGTTTTAATTTCTGTTTTGTTTAGATCCAGAGAACCAAACACACCTTCATCAATGCTTGTACACAAACCTCTGTTACATGCAAAAGCAATAGAAACAGCAGAAAGTAGGATGGAGACCAAAGTTGGTGCAGCACATTTTAAATGCGACAGGATTGTAAAGATTGTATTGTGACATGTGTCCTTTGATTCCAGATCATTAATGTACAGTGAGGCAAACAGGAGGGAAACGTTTACATCATGGCCCCATGCAGGTTACCGGTGGGCCCAGCCGGATCCCATGGCCCAAGCAGGATTTTACCACCAGGTAGGCAGTGTAAGCACCCTTTATTTCCTACATTCACCACAAACTGCTGTCTCTTTCATAGGATGTGCCACCCACAGGCCTGTCCTTCCTAGATAATATCAGTGGTTTTCCTTGAACATTTTGTTCATGTGTATATATGGAACTTAAAGGTGCAATCAATAGAATTTTCTGAAAAATTCAAATGCTTTTTGCAAACTGATTGAAAAGCGAACCTCAGGGAAATGGTTTACTCTGAGACGCCATGCCCATGCCAACTCAGTGGCCATCAGATTTTAGAAATGCTTGTTGCAGCCAGCCCAATACATGAGTTAGGTTTTATTTTCGCCTAGAACTAATCGGTGGAGTCCCAGTGACTGAGGGTTTCAGTGTTATTTAAATGGGAGATTCCCTAAACTGTCTCAGCCTTGTAAGGCTGAAAGACCAATGCACAATGCTCGGTTTCACTGTTGAGGAGAAGGAGATGAATGGCTGATTGTAACCATGGCAACGGAACTGCTCCCTCCGCACATCGCATCGCGTTGGCATGCCAACAGTGCTGAGGAAAGAGGAAGAGTTGGTGCCTTCTGAACAGGAAGGGATTTCCCAAGACTAAACACAAACCGCACAAAGTATCAGGCTAAAATATGTTTAGAAACAGGAAATTGTTTTCTGACCTCACAGATTCACAAGTACATTTGAAGGTTAAGAGGTTTGGGCTAAGATCTAATTATCACTGCTTTATAATCAGTGTTCATTTGCATAACGTGTGAGCTGGATTTTCATATACATTTTTTATGAAATGTTGCCTATGATACATATGGGCAGTGTTGTTCCCCAAGGGCTTAAATAGTGTCCAAATTCAATAAGTGAGCAGCTAGTATGGATTCAAATCCATAATTATTTTAGTCAGGTGTAAAAATGAAAACGCTCCTTGTATAATGACGCAGCTGTAGCAGGAGCTTAAATTTAAGGCACAGCCTTTGTGGCGGTTTTCTGGTCTCCTCCCTGGACTACGTTGTTCTCACGTGTTTTCCACCCTGTCTCTCTCTGTGCCGCCTTCTCCATTTCTCTGTCTCCCTCCCTCTCTCTTCCCCTCTTCCTCTCCTGCCTCCAGCCTGCCTCCACAGGAGATGACCGGGCCATGTGCTTCACCTGCAGTGTCTGCCTGGTCTGCTGGGAGCCCACAGATGAACCCTGGTGCGTTTGCTTAGCATGCCTCCCACTTGCTCTCACCATGGCACTCTTGGCAAACCTCTGCTGTACATGCAGTGTCATAACAAGCATTAATGTTAATCGGTTTATGATCACATCAGACTCTGTGAGGGGTTTAGTTTTTTATATCATGACTGTTTTATATTGAAA
This sequence comes from Albula goreensis, assembly GCA_022829145.1. NCBI lineage: Eukaryota > Metazoa > Chordata > Actinopteri > Albuliformes > Albulidae > Albula > Albula goreensis. The sequence continues at coordinate 14,169,682 of CM040750.1, forward strand.
ATGATACACCATCATACAAATATTTACAAACTTGATAGGAGTGATCAGAAGTGTCTCAATGACTTTTGATATAGATGCATGAGTATTACGAAAAGGAACTTATCAAGAATCAAAAAGCCACAAACAATTACAGGGTCTTTTACTGCTTGTGGGAGAATTTTCAGCTTCAAGACTTAGGTAATGTGAGCAGTGTGTCATGAAACCGCTTAATTTTGGGGTTTTTGGGGTATTTTAAAGACTTTATTAAACCTTATTAAAAATCCCTCCTCACTCTTCCTTTGCACCTCTTCTGTCCTCCTCTCCTAGGTCAGAGCATGAGCGACATTCCCCCAACTGTCCATTTGTGAAAGGAGAACACACTCAGAACGTCCCACTGTCAGTCACCCTGGCGACTAGCCCCGCCCAGTTCCCCAGCGCCGATGGCTCTGATAAGATCGCCTGCTACGGCTTCGGCAGCTGCCCACACTTCCTCGCTGCCGCCACCAAGCGGGGGAAGATCTGCATATGGGATGTGTCCAAGCTCATGAAGGTGACTGAGGTTTTTAGGGCATAGATGCAAATTAAAAACACCATACTGTGATCTTTCTGCTCAGTTTAGATCGAAGTCATCTGTACCACCAACACTAACAACAACTTTCAACTGTTCATCAATCTCTCCCCAGGTCCACTTGAAATTCGAAATCAACCCCTATGACCCATTAATCCTGCGGCAACTGATTTTGTCGGGGAGCGAGCAGGGCCCAGGGACAGAGTCCAGGAGACCAACGTTAGCCTGGTTAGAGGACTCTTCCAGCTGCTCAGATATACCAAAACTGGAGGGAGACAGGTAAGTCACACAGGTCCAGGAACAGTCTGATCACTGACATAATACTACTGATATAGCACATGATAAGTTGGCTATCTCTCTCTGCATTTCATGATTGAAACCTATACACACAAATTTTCTTTATTTGCACCTAGCAAAACTAACAACAGGGTTTGTGAGAGGATGGAAACCTGGATATGTATGTACAGACACATACAAATACCTTATTTTCACAGACATTTTCATATGCCTTTTTTTTCTACAGATGAGACTGGAAATTTTGTTGTCAGTCTTGCTATATCATGAGCAGGAGATTCACTCCTGATAGCTTTCACACAAATTGCATGGAAAAAAGCATTGAAATTGCAGCCAAAGGCTACTGTTAGCATCACATGAGACACAGATGCACAGGTCTGAGATCACCCTTCTGTGTTTTCATTAATGATTCAGGATCCATCACCAGGTTTCCATTGCATAGGTTCCCCCTGACTACCCTCCAGGCGTTTACAGGTTACCAGTTTTCCTCACTGTCCACTTCTGTTCTAGAACACTGCGTGCAGTGGCGCCCTTGGCGAACCACACCCCCACACCCACCAACAACAAAAAAAAGTACCATTCTTATTTTACCAATAACATTTTTGAGCCGGTTGTGAATTGTCCATGTTTTTAAAGCGGTGCAGTAGCCTGCATGCTTGTACTTTGCATCTTGTACTTCTAAATGGGAGACCTTCCCAGGCATTAGCCTGCCTGGTTCACAAACTAGAATCGGGGCACCCACTCCGACAAGATTGATTGACCCACACGGTGTCATAATATCATTGACGTGACATGCAAACGAGCGATAGAAAGCTGAATGCGCCATTCCAAATTTTTTTTCGTGTGGGCGCCCCGTGCCGCCCCCAGCAAGATGTCGCCCTGGGCGGCTGCCCATGTCGCCCATACCTAAATCCGCCGCTGACTGTGTGACTAGAAATGTGGGGGAGTCACTGGAGGACAAGGAGGGTAGGAGAGGAAGGGGGGGAGGGGAGAAGAGTAGAGAGGGGAATGAGGAGGGGAGCGCACATTGCTCAGCTACCATGCTCACTGATTCTCCTCCTAGAGCAGGCTGCATTGCACCGATGCCAGAGCATGGTATAATTTCAAATCAGACCATACCAAAATGGAATCTCCAGAAAAGAGTGGAAAAATGAGAGAAAAATACAAATATTTCAGTGAGGCTTTATATGTTTTTGTCATTGTCGTTTAAGGACATTTTTGGCAGTCAGTGCTCAGGGGAAAGCACTTGCTTATTTGAAGGTTACTTCTGGTTATGCCCTGAATATGTATCTGACCTTAACGTTGTCATGCACATCAAATTGGATGTTAGAATTCATTTTGTGTTGTTTTGAAAGCATCCTCTTGAAAATGAATTGCAGTATTGGCATTGGTAAGCACAGGTGGCCGAATCAGTGCGGGTTTGATAAAGTCTCGGTGCAGTCATCCATACTTTTCTTGGGTTAATTGTTTCAGGCAAAAGCCTGAGATGCCACGGCATGAACCAGCACAAAACAAATTATCCTCAGTGAAATATTGTGCCCTCATGTCGGTTCACTCCCAGTGGGTCTGCCAGCAAACCTCATGGCCAGCAAAAGTGACAAAAATTAGTTTTTCCACTGGTTTTTTCCGTGGTGAGGCTATGCTCGTCTCATTAGGTTTAACCTGTTAAGGTCACTGCATTCCTGGAAAATAGTCAGACACTAACCACACAACAAGAGAGTGAGTGTGAGACTGCAGTGTTCAACTAAGAGCATCATGCAGGCATTTAGATCCAGTAAGTGAAAGCAGGCAAATTAGTGGAGTTTGTCTGTGTTCCCATTTGCTTAAATGGTGTCCATCCATAATGTTGTCCTTAAATGCAATTTGACGTAGTCTGTCCTCAGTGCTGTTCTATTTTTCCTGTTGTCCGAGGCTTGCGTTTCTTAGAATGTAATTATGAAGTACCAGGAAATCAGTCTTTCCCCAGAACTATACTGAATGTGCAAAGAATTGGACTGACTGTGATACATGTGTTTTTGTGGATTTGTCCCTGGCAGCGATGACCAGCTGGAAGACTCGGACAGTGAAGAGCATTCCAGATCAGAGTCTGTGACAGGTAATGCCCTAATCTGTTGTTTTCCTCCCTACTGACAGAAAGCAAACGCAGAAAGGTGGCATCGATCGCTTCCTGCAAACGTGAATCCCTCAGTCCAACCACTCATGGATGAAGGAAATGACCCTTGGCTGTTCACATTTGTTTTTGGGTTACAGCCCTCTAGGATTTTGTAGTTCTCAAATGTTCCTCACACATGTGCTTTACTAGAACTCCATTTGCTGAAAATACCCATGCAGTGTCCTTCAGTTGTTGAATTAGCTTGTTTTTGGGGCTGTCATAATACCTAAATTGTATCACCACAGCAGCACCTATTTCTGTGTCAGTAATTAGTCCCTGTGTTGATCCAGGATAAACAGAATAAATTTAAGTGACATTACAGCTATTTGTGTTTTTGTGTGTTTTTGTGTATATGCTTGTCGTTTGATTTTAACATGGTGGTATGATGTGTCTGTCCATGTCCTGACTGCTGTCCTCCTCTCACCCTCCATCACCCCAGGGCACCCGTCCCAGAAGGAGAGCATGGAGGTGAACCTGGGCGTGACGGCACTCAGCATCCTCCAGCAGCCTGAGAAGCTCCAGTGGGAGGTGGTGGCCAGCGTGTTGGAGGACACTGTCAAGGACCTGGAGGAGTTGGGTGCAAACCCCTCTCTGGCCCAGGCCAAGGCTGACAAGGCCAAGGAGAAGCCGACCGAACACCACAACATTCCCTTCCCGTGCCTACTTGCCGGGGGGCTGCTGAGCTACCGCTCGGCTGCCGCCTCGCCCCTCAGCTCCCACCCACGCCGGCCCCTGGATGGCCTGGTCAGGACTCAGGGCCCTGAGGCCCCCGCCGACCAGGCCCCCATGGAAATCGAGGCATGCAGCCCGGCGGAGCTGGCCTCGCCGCCCCCCGCGGTGCGTAGGACTATGCCCGTGCTCCTGCTGTACAGCATCAAGGAGTCGGACGAGAAGTCGGGCAAGGTTTTCACCCAGATGAACAACCTGATGAGCAAGAGCCTGCATGAGGAGGGCTTTACGGTGCCACAGATTATCGAAATGGAGTTTGACACCCACGAGCAGCTGCTCCTGCAGGACCCACCCATCACCTACATTCAGCAGTTCGCTGATGCTGCCGCCAACTTGGCGGCCCTGGACGCTGATAAGTGGAGCTCGTTGGTGCCCAAGCCAGGCGCCCTGGTACAGTGCCTGCGGCTGCCCAAGCTGCTGGAGGAGGAGAACCTGTACGTGGACTCAATCACGCCCTGCACGGACGGCGTCCACCTGCTGGTGGGCCTCCAGTCATGTTCGGTGGAGTCGCTCAGCGCCATCAACCAGGTGGAGGCCCTCAACAACCTCAACAAGCTCCACTCGGCGCTGTGCAGTCGGCGCAAAGGCGAGCTGCAGCCCCTGCCCAGCCTGGCTAATGGGGCGGGCCTGCGTGGCAAGGCCCACGACGGACACCCCAGCGGGCCCGCCCAGACCCCGCTCATCCTGCCCCCTGAGCAGCAGCAGCGGGCGCCGGGTGGGGGCTACCTCGCCCTGTACAAGCTCAACTACTCCACCCGCATCGTCACGCTGGAGGAGGAGCCCGTCAAGATCCAGCATATCCGGGACCCCAAGGACGCCATTACCTCACTCATCCTGCTCCCACCAGACATCCTGGACAGCCGGGAGGACGACGGGGATGAGGCCCTGGAGGAGACGCCGCCCGGCCTGAAGAACGGCGCTGCCGCCACCGCCAAGGAGAAGCGGTCCGACGCGGCGGGCCTGGGCCACCTGGTCGTCACCACTCAGGGAGGGTACATCATGATCCTGGATCTGTCCGGTCTGGAGGTCCTGGCCAAAGTAGAGCCGCCCAAGAAGGAGGGGTCTGAAGAGCCCGATCCTTTTGTCTCGGTCACCTACTGCTCCGGAACTGACCGGCTCTGTGCTTGCACTAAAGGTGAGCACACTAAGTCAGTGCAGTGAAGTCCTGCAGAGGTTTTCAACTGCAACACATCAGTGAATCTCTTTTCATTAATGACCACTGTGATTGTGGACATTTTTAATTGAGGTTTTCATAATGGATTTTTGGTGCAGGTCAGGATTGAAGAATAAGAATCATACAGTAGTGGTTAACTAATGGTTAGCTCTTTATTAGCTTGCTCAGAGGTATTGAAAAGTGCTGACGTACAGTAATTTTATGTGAACACATACAGTATTTTACAGTACTGGACTTTAGGTGAACAGTTAAAAACCAGTTGCACATTATTTAGAATCCCATATCACTGTTGGTTTGAGAAATGGTTTCTTTTATTCTGCTGGTGCTTGAATATTATCAGTATTTTTATCTTTATAACATGAAAGAAAGTTGGAGAGTCATACATTTCAATGTCAAATTTAGCCATATCAACATATATGGAAACTCAACATTTGGGATCTGTTTTTAAACAAAACTATATATAGATGTATTTGAGTATGTGTGGCAGTTGGTGGTTATTTGGTTTTCTGCTGATCATAGTGTAAACAGTTTTCTGGGGGTCAACATCAGACCAGTGAATGGTGTGTAAATAAATGATAATTTAATGTTAGTACTTTTATCAATTCACCTTCTCCAGACGACTCAGTGATACAGAAAATGCACTTTTTAAAAGTGAAACAACTGTCTATAATTCAGAGTTTTACTCTTTAAAATCAGATATAATGTGTAATAACATTGACCTTTTGATAGGTTTAGACTGTTTGGGACAGGATGTTTGAATGGGTTTGTCTACACACCTGCAGGCAAAAAGAAGGTCACAGTGTTTAATTTATTTTGACAAGCATTTTGATTCGACAGACATATTGTAGTTCATTATATAGGACCCAGAGTGGAAAATGTAGGTGTTTTATTTCACACTTCAATTTGGCTGATGTGCTGTGCTATCTTCATTAATGCAAACTGTCACTTTCAGTATGTTATATACTCAACCTCCTATAAATCTCTGTCAGATTCCTGAAGAATGGACAAAATACAAGCCCTCTAATCCACTCAAATGCTTGTGGAAAATGTGTGCCCGTACAGGGCGTTTATGAGAGATTCAGGTTTCAGGGATTAGGAGAGCATTCAGTCTGTCAGTGTGGATATTCAGGTCTAACATAATCACTCAGTCCCTTATGTATTGTTGAGGGATGACTCACTGGTTTGTGACTTTAGGTATGTTATAAAACGAAGAAAGATTACGTTAGTGCAGTGGTGATTGAAAGGGTATGATAATAGGTGAGTATGATAATGGATTGAAATTCTTAAAATGATTGGCACTCTTACGTCACAAAGGTCCATACGCTTAGTAACATGGTCACTCCCAGCCACAGCTTTTTAAATATTTAAATACATCAACAAAAACATTCTCATATTTAAGATAGGTTATTATGAGCAAATGATTCCGTCGCTCTCCTAGTTCAGGCATGATAATGAAGTGTACCGCATCATACTCAAGTTTTTGTTCATCTCAACATGATGTGCAGATGAAGCCCATATGCAGAAATGGAGGAGGAGGGTTTGCCCCCCCTGCTTTGTGCGCAGTAGTGTAAATGTATCACTTACCCAATGAATTCTACAGTTGACATCATGAATCAGGAACATGCCCAGCCCAGCCTGGTGTACTGACGCATTGTCTACTGACAGCAAACTGCCCCACCCCTCCCTGGGGCCATAATAAATCAGCCTGTCTCTCATGTGATACAGCAGTGGGTGCTGAGGGAGGGGATGCTAACATTGCCCATGTGCTGTTTTCACACCACACATTTTTTAATCCCTCCCACAGCCAGGTTTTTTTTTTTTTTTTGTTTTTGGGAACAGGCAGCTGGTTTTACCCTGTGTGACACCTGGAAAGGATCACACACATTGCAATTTTCAAAGGAAAATGTTCCCTAGAGATTTGGGGGTTGAAATTCACTGCCAGCAACATATCATTGTGTAAATTATGAAGGAAGTTGTAATAAAATCAAATTTAGCCATGTCGCTACTGTTATGTTATTATCTTCTGAAGCTGGAAGCCTTTTAAGTTGCTTTAACTGCTGTTCTGTGGTTTTAAATCAAGTGTGTATTTACCAACTTCCATCTTACAACCTCTTGCGTTGTTATTTTCCAGTTCAAACTTCAATAAAGTTAATGGGTCCATTTAACCATTTGACTTGTATCTTCTGTCTGAAGGTGGAGAACTTCATTTCCTTCAAATTGGAGGTGTGTGTGACGATATTGATGACGGCGACATATTTGTTGATGGCCCCCTTTCTAAAGGGGCAGAACAGCTGTCGGAAGGGACTAAGCCGTCCTCTAACCCCTCGAGTCCAGGGATCACAGGTATAATATTCGCAGTGTTGCAATAATTTCAGTAATTTCCTGTAAGACGATGTACAAAAGGATATTTGCTTAATGAGTCTTAGAAATAAAGCTGTTGAATCTAATGAAAACACATTACAGCACAATGTCATTTTGTTACACCCCTGGCAACCAACAACCAAACCTAGGCTCCTGCTGAGTTACTGTGGCATTCATTTTTCTCTCAGGTTTGAGTTTGTATTCTTCTGAAATGGAAGTTATTACATATACAGCACATAAATGCCATTGATATACAAGTGCTTAAGGGAAATTCTGTGCTGTGAAAAAGCCAAACAAGGTGAAATAACTTGCAAGTTGCACAATCAAAAAAAAAATGTGACTTCAGCTCACAGTTCTCTTGTGCTTGCTGTGTATGAACTTTGAGTGTGTCCATGTTCTCAGGAGTTGACCTTCTGGTGGACCAAACCTTGGGCGTGGAGAGCCTAACGTCGCTGGTCGAGCTGACGCGCTTCGAGACGCTGACGCCCGCTTCTCGGCCACGGTGCCGCCCTGCTGGGTGGAGGTCCAGCAGGAACAGCAGCAGCGGCGCCACCCCCAGCACCTGCACCAGCAGCACCATGGCGATGCCGCCCAGCACACCCGCACCTGGAAGCTGCAGAGCGACAGGTATGGACACACAAGGCTTCATGCTTGAAAGTTACCACAAATATTTCTTCTTGCAACGACATCTAGGGTGTGCGATTGGAAAAGGATTAACTGAAGTCTGCCCTTGAGTTGTACCAAAGTAAAGTACTTTTCAAAAATTTAATTTTAGTGAGTTAAGTTTGAGTCATGCATTTCAAAGGGCAAGTGTGCAAAAGCTGCCTGGCAACTGGGAAGCGGCCCAGAATTTGTCTTATTTTTCCAATTACGATAGTTCTTTATGATGCTCGGTTGTACCAGTTAAAAATATTGGTGTTGTGAAAAATCAATTTCTGGAACATCGTAGCTCTCAATAATGAGGATGAAAAGTCGTTGACTCATAATATTTATTTTTCTGTCTGCAGCTCCAGCTGGGATGAGCATGTGTTTGAACTGGTCTTGCCCAAGGCTTGCATGGTAGGCCATGTGGATTTCAAGTTTGTCATGAATGCCAACATCACCAACATTCCTCAGATCCAGGTCACCCTGCTGAAGAACAAGGCCCCAGGCCTGGGCAAGGTCAACGGTGAGCAGCCCTTCACTAGTTTATTATTCCTGTTATTAAACAGCCATTCAAGTTTCTATTTAATAACAATACTATATGATTTCACTGTACCATGGTTTGTGTAGATGTAGTGAAGCCCAACAACAAAACCCAAGGTTCAGCCAGTCCATCAAATCTTATTCATTGTTCATTTGTATGGTCCCGCCTTGATTATTTGGGATATATTGTCACACATTTTTAGTTTGATTCTGAGCATATAAATTAATGTAGTGTATACATTGTGCTTGTGTGCTGAGGGTTAAGTTGAAAGCAAGAGCGTATCCATCTCCTGTCTCTGTCTGTCAACAGCAACAGTGTATACTTACCAAGCCTCACTTTCCTATGCTTTGCAGAGACAGCAGTGGACAGGCAGATCTCTTTTCCCCTTTCCCATGTCCTGCATGCCAACGGAGAGAGGAACGGTCAGCCACTGCTGCATGACTTCACAGAGGACATCCAGTTCATGGACGTTGAGGAAACACCAGGTATATACCGCCTCTTTCTGCAACAGAACAGTCAGTGAGCGCACTGGAGAAATGTCTGGTCTCAATGGTTTGCTTCTCTTTGCTGTACAGGGTCCAGACTTTGCTCCTTTTTGGAAGACCATAAGGAGGATATCCTGTGTGGGCCTGTCTGGTTAGCCAGTGGTTTGGACCTCTCTGGACATGCAGGAATGCTGAGTCTAACAAGCCCCAAGCTAGTTAAAGGTACATGCTAATGAGCATGACATGAAAGGGGTGGACATGTACAATGTTAATTGTCCCAGAACCATGAGTTGCTGTACCTTGTGGACCTGCTCATTTTTTACATTGAAGTCCATTAATTGAAAGCAATTTTATGCTATTCTTGGTGAATGTGTTCAAGACCTTCAGCAGCAGCAGCTACTGATTAGCATGGATGGTACAGCACTATTTTTAGATAGAAGAAGTTTGGAAAAACCCTAATCTTTCAGTAACCCATTCAGAGTGAACTAACCTGCTGGCTTCGTTGTGCTCCAGGAATGGCTGGAGGCAAGTACCGCTCCTTCCTGGTGCACATCAAGGCGGTGAGTGACAAGGGCATGGAGGAGAGCCCCCGGCCAGTGGTCAGGATGCCCACCGCCAAGCCCCAAAACAGCAAAGCCCACTCCCTGTCCTCACTGCTGCAGAGGGCTCAGGCCACCAAGGTACCCCTTTCTCAAACCGTGTCTGTGCACCGTCTGTGGAATGTGATCTATGGTGGTATTTGAAGTTTATCTGTATTGGCATGTATCTGTGTGAGAGATTACCTTGGGCCTTTCTGTGATTTGATGTTGTTAATTGTACCTTATTAGGTTGAGTAAAATTTGGTCTTATGGAACTCTGTTTGTAAATTCAGAGAAATAATTATATTCCTTGTAATTCACATGGACATTAATGGATATGAATATTTTTCTGCTGTTGCTTCATAACCACATCACAGACCTTTCTGGTATTTTTTAATAGCTGTTTGTTTATGGTTATCAAAACTGAAATCATGACTCTTGTCTCTTGCCCACACCCCGCTCAGGAGAAGGCCTCCACCTCCAAAGCGGAGCCTCCGGCCCCTTCGAAAAAACCTGACAACCTCCGTGGCTGTGACCTCCTCCAGGAGGTGTCAGTCACAATTCGGAGGTTCAAGAAAACTTCCATACCCAAAGAGAGGTACGTCCCTACACTCAGAATGCCCAGCAATGCCACGTTAGCATTGACCACTTCGCCCCAGGGAAGTGCTGTTTACTAATTGGATGTCCGTCTCCTGCAGAGTCCAGCGCTGTGCCATGCTTCAGTTCCCAGAGTTCCATGAAAAGCTACTGAACAGCCTGTGCAAGAGGACAGAAGAGCGTCCAGCAACCGAGCACTCCCAGAGCCTGGTTCTGGATATACTATGCTGGCTGGCTGGAGTTTATTCCAATGGGCCATGCAGGCGAGTTTGTCTTCTATGCTCAGCATAGCTTGGTGTTTTCATAGTGCTTAGGTGTTTTATTAAGGATGTACTCCTATGAGAGGTCCATCTAGTTAAACCTGTTACAGTAATCTTTCAATCAACCCAGTCCATAATTTTGATATAGGATGGGTTTGGGTTTAGTCCCATCATATTCAAAATCATATCAAGTCATTGAGGTATCAGGGCAGTGGGTTTATGATGGTAACAATAAAGGAGAAAAATCAACAGCCAAGTCATTCTGCAAAAAACTCAATGTCTTGAAAAGGGACGACACTATTGGGACATATTGAAAGCACAGTACATCACAATGGTGTATTTGTTCTGTAATACTTCAGGCTTCAAAATACTACAGACGAAGACCGCTCTGAGCTCAGCCCCCATGTTATCCTTTAGATGTTTTAGAAGTTAATGTTGGCTCACTGGTTTATTCTTTTTCACTTCAGCTTGAGAGAGGGCAAAGAGGGCTTGTTGACAAAAACAAGAAAGCGACTGACAGACATCGTCCGCGTGTGCTTCTTTGAGTCTGGTCGGAGCATAGCCCACAAGTGTGCCCGCTTTCTTGCACTTTGCATAAGGTGAGGGCTCATCGATTACAACACCTGTAAAATGAATTTCGCTTTCTACAACTGTTGTTGTCCTTTTCCTTAATCATTATAATAGGCACCCATATCAGGAGTAATGGCTATGTAAAGCCCAATGACTGCTGTGATGCGCATTGATGTTGAGGTTTTTGCTTTGTATCGTCCCATTTGTCATCACTGTCACAGCAATGGGAAAGGAGACCCCAGTCAGCAAGGGTTTGGATCAGCCCTGCTGAAGGCTTTGCTGGACAACATGCCTTATTTGCCTGCAGCAGCTACGGGCGGTAAGTTTACAGTTGTTTTTACTATGGACTTAAAGTAAAGCCCGAAATGTGTTGTATTCACAATGTCCCAGTCTTTCTTCAGGATATTGAAGGCTACCAGTAAAACGGGGCAGTAATTTGAAATGCATTCAGCATTTTTACAGGTTTTTTTTTTTTTAAACTTTTGTACACAATTTCAAAATGGTGGCTGACATTTTTTGGTCCAACGCATCATGCAGATTAATTGGACAAACCAGAATCACAGAAGTGAGCAACTTTCCTCTTGAAGGTTTCTTGCTTTCCTCTATGTTGCACAGTTCATGTGTTTGGAAGTACCATACAAATAGCTTTTTCGAAATCAGTATTTGATGAAAATGGAAAAATGGAGTTTAAACGTTTGTTTATATTAGAGCATTTGGAAGCATGGTTTCAGTAGCAATAATTTAGCCTGTTGCCCAAACTCAAAATTTGCAACAGACTTTTGTCCTGAAAGGGCTTCTGCTCTCCCGTTACAATAGCAAGAAAAAATGTATTTTCAGCCAGCTGGCCAATGGGAGAGGAAGGGCTACTGTCAGCAAGTCCCTTTACTGGGACATGCTTATGATTGAAATCACATGTCTGAATTGGACTCCTCATCTGTCCCAGGGTCAGTGTTCTGGTACTTTGTGCTGCTGAACTATGTGAAGGATGAAGACCTGGCTGGCTGCAGCACCTCCTGCGCCTCCCTGCTAACCGCCGTTTCACGGCAACTGCAGGACAGGCTCACCCCGCTGGAGGCCCTGCTGCAGACCAGGTAAGCCCCGCACGGTGAAGTGGGGGAGATAGCGACTGCAACTTTAAACTGGAGTCTTCTACAGCTCACTTGTGTTTTGGTTTTTTTTTTTTTTTGTCAGTTATTTTTCCATTATGAATTACCATTCATATGTAATGTCAGATCAAAATTTAAATTCATTCAAGCTGTGTTTTGGCTTTTTGTATTCAGTGATTTAAGTAGCCATATGCCTGCATATCCCAAGCACATTCTGATAAAACATAGTATGTTTACATATGGTATGCTTGTGCACCACAATGTCACAGAATTATTTTTCCTGTGAACAACCCTGTGTATTTCTTGACACTTATTTTATCAGTATAGAATCAAATCAGCCACACCCACAGATTTACTTCCTCGATTTATGAACCAACAGATCTAAATCACCAGGATGTGTTTTGTTTATCTCAGCCTAGTCTCTCTTTCTGGCAACCCTAAGTCTAACCATTGTCTGTCTTGATTGGTTGACCTCACAGATATGGCCTGTACAGCTCTCCTTTCGATCCGGTCCTGTTTGACTTGGAGGTCAGCGGCTCTTCCTGTAAGAACGCCTTCAACAGCAGCATTGGCGTCCAATCAGATGAGATTGACATCTCCGACATTCTCTCAGGTCAGCAACATACCACACCACACTGCGCAGCCACATCGGTACTAGCATCTACCAAGACAATATCTTAGTATGAACAGCCCTCTTTCACACGTCACGGGGCATATCCGCTGAGAAAAGTCAATTGGCTCCAACGTTCTTCGTGTCCCATCTGTGAAGGCAGACTGCTGTTTCTCAGTGTTTGTCAAACTTACTGCAGTCTGTCATTGAGTGCTGTGTTTCAGATGTAGTGAAGGTGCGTAACCCTGCCTCCTGTCTCTTGTGCAGGGAATGGTAAGGTAAGCAGCTGTGCAGCGGCAGAGGGAAGCTTCACAGCCCTCACCGGGCTTCTGGAGGTGGAACCACTTCATTTTACTTGCGTCTCTACTAGTGACGGTACTAGGGTGGAGAGGGATGATGCAAGTATGTTCACCGGTATATACCCTTTTTTATTACTACTTTTTCAGCTTTTTTTTTTTGCATTTAATCTTGGATTATTTGCCTGAAATATTTGGTTGTGTATGCATAGGTAAGGTAGTATGATTGTGTGACATTGCTCTGATGGGTCCCCTTTCTGCGCAGTGAGCACGTTCGGGGTGACCCCTGCGGTGGGCGGACTGTCAGCAGGCACGGTGGGGGAGGCGTCCACGGCACTCAGCTCGGCCGCGCAGGTGGCGCTGCAGTCTTTGTCCCACGCCATGGTGTCCGCAGAGCAACAGCTACAGGTGCTGCAGGAGAAACAACAGCAACTGCTGAAGCTTCAGCAGCAGGTCAGGGAGTCCAGCACCTCTCACAGCCCAAATGCCAGCAGACAGAAGCACACTCGTTCGCTCACTCTCACTGTCTCCCAGTCACTCGCTCACTCTGCTTCTCTCTCCCCCAGTCACTCAATCACTCGCCCCCTCTCTCCCTGGCACTCGCATATTTAGTTTTTACCACCCTTATTGTGTGAAAGTGATGAAGTGATACATTGCATAGACATACTTGAATGTCAAATAACAGAAGTGTTTAGGTGCCCTGTCTAGCTGGCCTGTACTGACTTGTTATCATCTACTGATACAAGTGCTTTTTTTTTTTTTTTTATTCAAATAGCTTTGATTTGTGTCGCAGTTTTGTTTGCTGTGGTGCCGGGAGTACTATAATAGCTTGGGCAATCTACAGACAACCTCTCTCAGTGGGCAATAGAACACTGTGATAGTTTTTTAGTGGGTGGTAATGAAGAATTTTCCAACCTGTTTTTTGAAATCATAATGGAAGACTTGTTTACAGGCATGCCGCAAGTGCATGTTTTCCCCATGACAACAGCATATTTGGGACATCAGCCTAGTTTTTGTAATATTCTTTGGTTGATTGGTCTTCCCCCTGGCTTGTCTGTTGTAGTAATAAAGTAAATGTCCTTGACAATTTCCAAAGTTCATTTTGTTGCTTTTACAGTCGACACAAGACGTCCCATTTTTCTTGCTAATGTCGCACTGTCAATTGTTTATAAGTTCATAAATTGGCTAGCTTGCTAGAGCTAATTAGCGCTGTAAATAAATTATTAAAGAAACAATATACTTGTATACTTGGCGAGCCTGCTGAGTTTTGCATTAAGTCCAATTGGAAAATTAATTTGTAATTGCAAACAAAAGCATTTATGAGTGTATGTCTGTGCTTGGCACCATACATTTTGAAAGTAAAATGCTATGCTCCCCTTGTTTCCATTTGTATCACAGTCAGAAAAATAGAACTGTTGTAGTTATAGTCAGAAGATTAACTGGAAACATCAGAGCATGATTTATGAGTGTATGTCTGTTGCTGGAGTTGGTTATTTGTTTGTTGCTGGAGTTGGTTAGTAATGTTTGTTGCTGGTTAGTAATCATGAGTGGAGTGTGTTTGTTGCTGGAGTTGGTTAGTAATCATGAGTGGAGTGTGTTTTTCCATTTGTTTGTTCTGGAGTTTTTAGTAATAGTGGAAGTGTGTTTGTTGCTGGAGTTGGTTAGTAATCATGAGTGGAGTGTGTTTGTTGCTGGAGTTGGTTAGTAATCATGAGTGGAGTGTGTTTGTTGCTGGAGTTGGTTAGTAATCATGAGTGGAGTGTGTTTGTTGCTGGAGTTGGTTAGTAATCATGAGTGGAGTGTGTTTGTTGCTGGAGTTGGTTAGTAATCATGAGTGGAGTGTGTTTGTTGCTGGAGTTGGTTAGTAATCATGAGTGGGGTGTGTTTGTTGCTGGAGTTGGTTAGTAATCATGAGTGGAGTGTGTTTGTTGCTGGAGTTGGTTAGTAATCATGAGTGGAGTGTGTTTGTTGCTGGAGTTGGTTAGTAATCATGAGTGGAGTGTGTTTGTTGCTGGAGTTGGTTAGTAATCATGAGTGGAGTGTGTTTGTTGTAATCTGGAGTTGTTGCTGGAGTTAGTAATCAGTGTGTTTGTTGCTGGAGTTGGTTAGTTATCATGAGTGGAGTGTGTTTGTTGCTGGAGTTGGTTAGTTATCATGAGTGGAGTGTGTTTGTTGCTGGAGTTGGTTAGTAATCATGAGTGGAGTGTGTTTGTTGCTGGAGTTGGTTAGTTATCATGAGTGGAGTGTGTTTGTTGCTGGAGTTGGTTAGTAATCCTTTCCTGTGTGGAACAGAAGGCCAAGCTGGAGGCCAAGCTGCATCAGACCACCTCAGACCACCTCAGCGGCGGCGGCTGCGGCGTCAGCGGTGGGACCCATCCACAACTCTGTGCCTTCCAACCCCTCCACCGCTCCGGGCTTCTTCATCCACCCCTCCGACGTCATCCCCCCCACCCCCAAGACCACGCCGCTCTTTATGACGCCCCCCCTCACCCCGCCCAACGAGGCGGTGTCCGCCGCCATCAGCGTGGAGCTGGCCCAGCTCTTCCCGGGTTCCATCATCGACCCGCCTCCTGTCAACCTGGCCGCGCACAACAAGAACACCCACAAGGCAAAGCCAGTCAGTGCTTCTTCATAAGTGTTCTATTTAAGAATATTTAGTTTAACCTGCAGCTTGAGATGTGTAGTCATATTCCAGATTTAAATCTAGTGGAGGTTTTTAGTTGGAGGTCAGTAGACATTGTAAGACTGATTTACTGTACATGCCCAGTACACTTTCATTAGGTTTGTATTTTTTCATGTAGTTCTCCAGAATTGACCTTTGTGCCTGCAAATGGTTTGCATTTATTCCAGAGAAATCCTTTTAACAATGCTCCAGGATATAGTTTGCATTCATCAGAATGAATGAAAGTCTTTAGCTTGGCATTTGTTCAGTCATGTCTGAATTTGTGAGTGATGATGAAGATTTTTCATTCAGCATGCCCAGACCTATATTTATTGGATCCTGAATAAACCTAGGCTTCTACAGTAGGAAAATGAGTGTGAGGACAGAAGCTGAATCTGTTGAGCTGGGGTAACTAAGTATTTCCCCACATAGAGCTACACCACCAGTCTGTCCTAGATTAGGCTTTATTTTTTCTAGTCAGCTGGTTGAGTGTTGTTACTCCATTGGAGCAGCTGTAGTTTTTACTTAATTGCCAAAATGTTGGACTATCCTTTAAACAGCACACATACATTTGTTTAAAGGAGTATTCCATCTGTATTCCAGTATTATTTGTAATTTATTGTTGTGTGAATGCAATGGTATATACTGGTTTGCTGATAGAAAATGTCAAAATGGTCGAAAGGCATTATGTAAATTTGGAATACTTTAATATTTGTCTATATATTTTATATGTAGTTTGCCTATATCAAAAGCTACATCCAGCTGTGTTTGTCATGTGATTTATGTTTCTCGCGTTTGTCTCTGAACGTCTCATCGTTGAATGTGTTGACAGAATCCAATGGGGAGCGGCCTGGCCCTGGCGATCTCCCAGGCCTCTCACTTTCTCCAGCCTCCGCCGCACCAGTCCATCATCATCGAGCGCATGCACTCCGGTGAGAACCAAGACCCCGTCCTGCAACCACACCATCTGCCAGTGGGCTTTGCAGCAGTGTTGAGAGCAGGAAAAACCAAAAGCTCCCCCACTTTCATTGCCGCATTTCATAACGAGTGAAGTGTTCACATGACCATAATCTGGTACTGTGATTGGGGGATTTACAAAAGTTGCTGCCAAGGGATATCTTTATGGATAAAAATAAGTGGACAATTTTCAGGACAAAAATGCCTAAAAACAACATTGCCCAAAAAAGTATTACCTTAAGTATAGGTATATACTGTGAGTATTACCTTAAATGAATGGGGTGTGCATGGGGTTGTAAAGGCTGGTCACTGTGTTGCAGGAGCCCGGCGGTTTGTGACGCTGGACTTTGGCCGACCCGTCCTTCTGACGGATGTGCTAATCCCCACGTGTGGGGACCTGGCCTCTCTGTCCATCGACATCTGGACGCTGGGCGAGGAGGTGGATGGCCGTCGCCTGGTCGTGGCCACCGACATCAGCACACACTCACTGATCCTGCACGATCTCTTGCCTCCACCGGTCTGCAGGTTCATGAAGGTGAGCTGAAGGAGTGAGCAGTTCAGGTCAACAGCAACTCAAACACACTGTGAAACGACCATCTGCCCTGGGTTATGTTCATTGAGTGAAGGAGGAAGCTTATTTCACAGTTGTATCAGGAGGGAGATCATGTATTTTCAAAAGTTAGCTGTTGAACCGGGAATGTACTGTATCATTGAAAGCTTATTATCCATCATACAATTGCTGCAAAATCCAAGTACGGTCTTGTTGCCTTGAAATACAAGTTGATGTTGCAGCAGAATCAGTAAAATCATGCTCACTATAATTTTGAGTTGTAAGTGCTTGTGCTTGTTCTGGAGAAGGTTTTCTTATGATTAACCATTAGACTATTTTTGTGTGTTCTGGGACCACAGAACCATTTTTTGGGGGTCAGGATTTAAGATTATGGAGTTGCATATTTTTAAATGCGAGTATTGTCCTTTAACTGAAGCTAAACTCCTGTTCCTTCAGATCACTGTAATTGGAAGGTATGGCAGCACAAATGCCCGGGCCAAAATCCCGCTGGGCTTCTACTACGGCCACACCTACATCCTGCCCTGGGAGAGCGAGCTGAAGCTAATGCATGACCCGCTGCGGGGGGAGAGTGATGGCGCCGGCCAGCCCGATGTGGATCAGCATCTGGCTATGATGGTGGCTTTGCAAGAGGACATTCAGTGCAGGTGAGGCCATCACAATCAGCACTGGACCAGAAAAACTGTAGTTACTGGAAGCAAGAAATTTTCAGTGCTGGTTAGACAGTCACTTGACCAACACTGGATTCGGAAGTCAAAAAGACAAGGTGGCACAGAACCAGCACTGAAAAGAGATAAGTAACATTGGTGCAGTGTATGTGCTTAAATGATCAGGAATTTTTTTAACCAAAAAATACTAACCTTCTGAATGAATGGCGAAGCCACACTGCAGATCACATGGTCAAATGGATAAGTTAGGTCAACCAACTAAAATGACTGTTCAATCTTCATTGGTTTGGTGAATTCACACATTAGCTTCTTAGAACTTTAGTCAAAGAGAAGGGGGGATTAACATTTACCTTGTAACCTTTCAGGAAAGTAAATGCTTTCTTTATCTCCAGCACTTTCGTGACCTCCCAGAGGGTTTGTATGCATGTTTTGTATGCCTTGGAGCGTTTGAAAATGCTGTATGTGGCTTTTTATATTATAGGTTTGTGGCGACTCAGTCAACATGGACCTACATAATCTGATTTGATATCAGCCATTTGAAGGTCTTTTGTGGGATTATCATCTCAAAAGAAAATGGAACTCTTCATTAGGACAAAGCAAGCTTTTGGAGTATAATGATAGACATCTGATTTTTAAAATCTTAAATGAGCAGCCAACATGGGGCTGGAGGGCACAGTATCAATGGTTTCATTCCTCTTTGACTCCTCATGTGATTCGTCTGCTTCTAAAAGTAATTAACCGATCTGATTTGGGTTCACCGCTCTCAGCTGCATTGTTTCATCTGTTTGAAAACTCATTGAATTGCTGCCTTAACAGACTGGGAGGTCAGATAAGCCAAATCACTGACTACAGATTACACTTGGGATGAGAGCACATTCTTCCAGGGACCACTTGAGTTGGGCAGTCATTGCAGTCCATGCAGACCAGAGATAAGATGGATCCTCATGACTTCAGAGGGGCTTCTGTACAAAAACTGCATACCCATTCAATGTTACACCCCAAAGTGACACGTTTTAAATGGCAAAAGCACTACAGACGTACTGGTTAATTAAATACAAGCAAGTTTAAGGACACCTGTCTCCTCTTTGTGCAGGTATAACCTGGCATGCCATCGGCTGGAGACCCTGCTGCAGAACATCGACCTGCCACCCCTCAACAGTGCCAACAACGCCCAGTACTTCCTGCGCAAACCCGACAAGGCGGTGGAGGAGGACACGCGGGTCTTCTCGGCTTACCAGGACTGCATCCAGCTGCAGCTGCAGCTGAACCTGGCGCATCACGCCGTGCAGCGGCTGCGCGTTTCCCTAGGCGCCAGCCGCAAGCTCCTGCCTGAGGCCTACGACCCCAAAGAGCTGATCCAGAACTCCTCCACCGAGCAGCTCCGCACCATCATCCGATACCTACTGGACACGCTGCTCAGCCTGCTGCACTCCTCAAACGGTGAGGGGTGTGTCTTGCCTGCCTGGGTGTGCCCTCTGTCCTTCTGGGCTTACCCTTTGTTTTTGCATCACCCTTATCTGCCTGGACATAGATTTAGATGAGAAAAGGAATAAGTTTGTGTTTTCTGATGTGTTGAGCCAACTTGGTAAGAATCAGCATGGTGTCCTGTCAACCAGAAAGGCCAGTATAATGCAAACTTTAAGCAGTGCTAACAGTCAGCTCTGAATTCTCTTTACAGCCCTGGACTGCTGTATGTGTTTATTTCTACTGCACTGATATTTCAGGTTATATTTCTTGAATTCCTGCAGGGGTTCAGTAAACCCTTGGAGCTTCTGCTTGAGAAAGCCCCAGACTGGCCTGTAGGAGTACATGACTGCGTCATCCAGCACATTACGCTAGAAAATACCCACGTAGTTTGTGAAAGGAGCTTTCGCCCTCCGTGCTCTGTAATCAGACCATCTCTCAAAAGTTATTATGGATAAACTGAAGGCCAGGGTATTGTGTTCCTTTACGTGTGTGAAATGTATTCAGTTGCCGCCTTGGGTAATTTCACTAAAGTCTTTCACAGTTTTGACACTCAATAACTTGAGAACAATAGGGAGGCCGCACTCTTGAAAGAGAATATAACATTTTTTCCCCTCGGTGTCTGCCTCTTTCTTTTTCTTCGGCACTCTGTATATCGAGGGTGAATTTTAATAGGGCAATTCTTATTATCTTCAGCCTTTTGTCTGTTTTTCCATCCTGTAAGTCACAGCAGATGGTGGTGTAATACAAGGCATTGTCTGTGAAGGACTTTTGCCTTTTGCCTGCACTACTGCACCACAGCTATACTGGAAGCTGTTGTCTTTATATATGATATTTCAATGAATTGCTTGAAGCATGTACATCTGGATCAAAAGTTTGGATGTAGCTTGTTTGATAGATGAGGCTATCAGTCTAATGGCAGTTAATCAGTTTGATGTTTAGTGATAAATGTTTGCTACACATCTATATAATTTTGCCAAACAATTTTAAGTGAATTGCCTCATTAGTTTTATCATTATTTTCTTGACAGGTGCCCTCTCATCTCTTTTCATGATCAATATGTAACTTTTTTCATTTTGTGTTCATAAGTATTACTGTTTAATGACATTCATCTTTCCCACTTTTTCTGCCATTCTGATTGTTTTCTGTCTTTTTTTGCTCAAACATTCTCTCCCTCTTTCAGTCTCCTCTCTTTGACTCTTATCACTTTTCATGCTTCTCTCTCTCCATTGCTCGCTGAGTTGCTGTCTTCCTTATATGCTAACGGTCTCCCGTCTCTGCCCCTCTCCAGGTCACTCTGTCCCCTCGGTCCTGCAGAGCACTTTCCATGCTCAGGCCTGTGAGGAGCTCTTTAAGCACCTGTGCATCAGCGGCACGCCCAAGATCCGGCTGCACGCAGGGCTGCTGCTGGTGCAGCTGTGCGGGGCGGAGCGCTGGTGGGGCCAGTTCCTCTCCAATGTCCTGCAGGAGCTCTACAACTCCGAGCAGCTGCTCATCTTCCCCCAGGACAGGTCAGTCAGTGGTCTCCCGATTCCACAAACTGTCACATGGGACAGCGCTAAGCAGCTACCTGTCACCACAGGGGTGCGCACGGCTTGGTATCGCCACAGATTTGATATACGGACCAGACATACAGGTTCATTCCTCCGGTAAAGTAACAAGAGGTTCTGGTGCTGTGTTCATTGCCTTGGATGTCTAAACTTGAACCACCAATCACTTCATGAATAACATTTGTGGCAGTCGTACACACGTCTTTGTTGATTTGTCATACTGGAGCAGTGTACGCCATAACTTGCTCCATATAATGTGTAAATTGTGATAAACAAAATGGGGTTTGGCAGGTCCTCCTCATAAAATGGAAGTGATGACACAGGACTTTGCCATACTAGAAGAGCGATGGTCCTTAGCCAAGTGGACCTTTAAGACAGTAGAGCACTCAGACATGACCAGCTGTGGAAGTCAACAATACAAAATGGCATTTCATCATTAAAATTTAAATGGTTCATTGTAATGAGGTCTACAAGAAAACGCATCAGCATTTTAGCATGGGTTGTTTACATAGTCAATTGAGACCCTTTGTGTATCTGTCAGATTTCACTTAGGCTAATGGGAGTTACATTCATAGAACATCTCAGGTATTATCACTGATTGTTGTTTGTTATTATAAGAAATATTTGTATGTGTAATCTGTTTCTTCTGTTTCTTGCAGGGTGTTCATGCTCCTGTCCTGCATCGGCCAAAGATCTCTGAGCAACAGCGGCGTGTTAGAGGGCCTGCTGAACCTCCTGGACAGCCTGCTGTCCCCCCTGCAGCAGCCAGCAGTGGCCCAACGCAGGACCGAAGGTGGGAGCTTCAGAGGGCCCGTGCTGTCACCGCTCTTGGCCAGCGCCAGCCTCGCGGGTCAATCAGCAGGCGTGTCTGTGTGTGCGGCAGGTGTGCTGGACATCCCCATGATCAGCTGGGTGGTGATGCTGGTGTCCCGGCTGCTGGACTACGTGGCCAGCGTGGAGGACGAGGCAGCAGCCGCCAAGAAGCACCTGGGCGGGAAGGAGCGTGACCGTGTCTTCACAGGTATGCCCTAGGCCTCAAGTTCAAATTCAAGCTCAAGTTAAACTACTTAAAAAGCAAGACAATTTTGCAACAAAAATGTGTTCGTATTGACATCAAAAATAAGATAACATTGCTAAAAAGAAGAGTATTTTGCTTACTCCAAATATTTCTTTCCCAACCCTCACTGCTGTGTTATATAAAATTTTAGGATTTGATGTGCTGCAGTTTTGATTAGTCTCTCAAGAGATTGTTTGGTAAAAATAATTATGTTTAGCTTGTATAGACCCCGACGGCAGTAATTCCAAGGCATTAGTTTTGAGTGGTTTAGACTTTGAAAGACATGATCTTCACTTATCTCTGTGCTTTTATGGCTTGGAGTGACTGACACTTCTTTATTTTTTCTCTGTAAAAAGGGAATCAATGGAGCTTTATAAATAACAGCCTTCAATCTCAGAGCCTAAATAGATCAACCAAAGGCAACAGCAGCTTAGACCGCTTGTATTCAAGGAAAATCCGCAAACAGCTGGTCCACCACAAACAGGTAATGTATCCGTTTCTTATATTTCTACAAAACACTGCCTGAGGTCCATTTCCCAAGACCCTTATGACTTCCTCCATAAAAACCTAAATAAATGGTTTGAATCCCCCTTTTGGCATGTATATCTTTTCAGACAGCATTACTTAGTGCCCTTTAAGGAAAAGCAGATGATTTATATATTTAATAAGGTAATGTCACAAAGGTGAATGTTACTCTTCTGGCTCCAGTGACCCTGTTTTAGCGTCAGAGTTAAAGGTGCGTCATGAATACCACGAAACCAGACCCTCCTGCCAGTGAATTTATAGTGCCCTTTTCATTGCAGCAGTTAAATTTATTGAAAGCAAAACAGAAAGCTTTGGTGGAGCAAATAGAGAAGGAGAAGATCCAGAGCAACAAAGGCTCTTCTTACAAGCTGCTGGTGGAGCAAGCCAAGCTGAAGCAGGCCACGTCAAAGGTGAGCATGCTACCAACCATACACAAAGAGTGGTATTTTATCCATCTGCAAGGAGACGATACGCATCAAAAAATCCCTCTCAAGTGAAACCTACCTAAGAAGGCAGCACATTCAGTTTCAAATTCCTATACAACTCAAGCCGCCTGGGCAAAGCGCAATGACTAAGGAATTAGGGAAAAACAACCTTGTGTTGTAGCTTATATCTGATACAAACCAGGTCTCCATTCTAAATCACAGTCATATCTACTGATGAGTTTCGACTCTTGTGTCCGACTCTTACCTTTTCTGGCCCTCTGTTGCACAGCACTTTAAAGATTTGATCCGGCTGCGGCGGACGGCCGAATGGCCCCGCTCCACGCTGGACACGGAGGCCACGGCGGCCAAGGAGGCCCCAGAGGTGGAGCCCTTGCCCTTCACCCTGGCACACGAGCGCTGCATCTCAGTGGTGCAGAAGCTCGCCCTCTTCCTGCTTTCCATGGACTTCACCTGCCACGCTGACCTGCTGCTCTTCGTCTGCAAGGTCAGTGCATCCATGCAAGGAGGAAGTAGGGGAAGGGGAGGGACTGGCTGCTGTCAGTCATAATTTTATATCTCTGAGGAGTGGGAGCATAGGTGATTTTAATGGGGATGTCAGTAAAATTGTTTGTGAATCAGATGGGAACAGATAGAGGATCATGGAAGGGAACACGTCCTTGTTACATGCTGTTTTATTTTTTCCCCCACCCATGTAAACTGTCTTTTGAGACCCATTTTGAAATCACAGATCATCAACAATCTGTTACCGCTGCTTAGTATGTATGGTGGTGTCATCATGCAGGTTCTGGCCAGGATCGCCAATGCTACCAGACCCACAATCCACCTGTGTGAGGTGGTGAGTGAGCTGCAGCTGGAGCGGCTGCTTCTGCTGCTGGTTGGGACAGACTTTAACAGAGGGGACATCTCTTGGGGCGGGGCCTGGGCCCAGTACTCCCTCACCTGCATGGTGCAGGACATCCTGGCAGGTACAGAACACACAGCTCTGCTTTTAACAGTCTCTGAGTTTCCCACCGCATAGAAGCATGAAACTGTGGACATGTTGTGTTTCCTTTGGCCTTGCAGTGGCTTATTATCTGGTAGTTGTCTGCAGTGTTAATACACAACATACAGATGAAATTTCATAACTGTAGTGTCCACTAGTTGCATGTGAGGCTTGTATACATTTGGGTCTTTGCAGGGTGTATAGATATTATTCTGTTATATTTTGCGCCCTACTTTCAACATACAATCAAAAAGAAAGGTTTACCCCTTGAAGTAGTGCAGATCTGGCTGACATCTAGGTAAGGCAGATGGGTGGTAATGTGGCTTTGGGCAGTAATGACTCTGCGCTTCTCCTCTCCAGGCGAGCTGCTGTCCCCGGTGTCACTGGAGGGGATGGAGGAGGGCGCCGTGGGCGAGGAGGCGGGGGCCTCGGCCGTGGATTCGGACGACTCCCTGCCTCAGCCCACCCCCATCCCCCTGGTGGAGACCATGGACGAGGCGCTGGCCCCTGACATCATCTCAGGTACTCCCGGGACCTCCTCTGTTTTTCAAAGTGCGTGGGTAGGCCTTTTCATATCCACTTCTAACACGGACTCTCGTTTTCAAGTCGAATGAATTTGTGACAGCCGCTCTTATGTTTGAGTGCATGCCCCTTTTCGTGAGTGCCTTTGATCTGATTTGATAATCTCACAAATGTTATTTGCTTGCCTTTTTTCAGAATGTGTAACTGTTTGTTTCAAGTGTAGCTTTTTCTACCACCATGTATTTGTGATGGAGTTTAGAACAGTTGCCTGCTCACCTGAGATTCATATATAATTTGATGTATTTTATAGAAATGTGTACACTGCTATGAAAAAGTATTTATACCCACTGTCTGAATTTTTGCATTTTGTGTGATTTTTGATTTAGATATACTGTTGATGGATCAAATTTTTAATGAAAACCTGGGTTTGGATAAATGAGAACCTCAGTATACAAATAACACAAAATTCAGCTATTCTCAGTGTTTTAGCTGAATTAACACAACATTCTGAATAAAAAGAGAAATTGCCCCATTGGAATTAATGAGAAATTATGCCACCCTTTGTGATGACTGCAGCCAAACACTTGTAATTACTGACTGGCCGAGCAGCACAATGGAGAGGTTTTGGCCCACCCCTTGATGCAGTATGAGCAACAACAGCTCTTTTATGGAGGTCCTCAGGAATTTCTTTTGATTGTGACATCATGTTTCCGGATCCTCTGCGCCAACAACATCCCGATGTATTAATGGCCAGATTTAGATTTCTGTTGGCCAGTGCTGGCCCAAATCTGGCCTGATTGTTTACCAAAATTGCTGACCTTGGTTATCCTTTTAATTGGGGTTGACTAGGAATTACAGATCTGATTACCATCCATACCAACAAAATAAATGAAGAACCAAACTTTAGTGTATTTATTTATTTTCATCTCAAACTCCCCATTTATTTTACTAAAATCCACAAGTTCTGAAAAAAATTCAGCGTGAGCAGAAGTTCAGAAGATCAGTTTGGGAAATATACTTTTTCACAGTGATGAATGTCAATGTCATGTTTAATAAGTTTGTCTTAATTATAAGTTACTATGGTTGGTTGCATTTGTAAGGGACAATGTAAGGTGTTACAACCATAATTAACAAAGAGGAAATCATGTAGATACTGATACAAATATTATTCGGCCTTAAAATTGCCTAGTAACTTCCTAAAAGGCTTCTGTGAGTATGCTGCTTTAGTGTGCTTGCTTGGCAATATTAAAGCTGTTTTCATTACCCAAAGGTGCTCCACCTCTATCATCTTTGGAAAAAGATAAAGACATAGACTTTGACTTGCTACAAGACCTCATGGATGTTGATATTGATCCTTTAGATATTGATTTGGAAAAAGATCCCCTCGCCGCCAAAGTCTTTAAGGTATGGTGTGCATGACTTGTACTTTAAGTCTAGTTAATTCTGCTGAAAATGTTTTGCTATTTCACTGGTTAGCTCATTTCCATCCTTGGGTATAGACATTTTCAAGGTTTCTTTTGCTAAATTCATCCCTGTTACAAATTATATATTGATTAAGTGTTCAAAAGCTCTTCAACGATTTGCATTGCATTGCAAAACCTTTCTGCTAAACACATGCTTGAGGAAAGTGTGATAGTTTTTAAGGCCCATATGAATGTCCTTCTCTGTTTCATTGTAGAGTACTTTTTAAATTAATTATGCAAAGGGAAAGCTGACCATAGTAGGATGTCTTAATTGTCTTCTCATGTTCTTCTCTTCCAAAGCCTATAAGCAGCACCTGGTATGATTACTGGGGTGCTGACTATGGCACATATAGTTACAATCCTTACATTGGGGGTGTGGGCATCCCCGTGTCTAAGCCACCAGCCGCTACCGAGAAGCCTGGATCCCAAAGTCTCTCCGTGTCTGTGTCACAAGGTTAGTCACCTTTGTCACATAGAATGAAAGATATACCATGCTTGTTCCACTAAGGTTGAACTTAGGTGGCTCGATTTCAGGGCATGGATTAAGCTTAGTCCAGGACAGCAATTGCAGCTTTTTCCATTTTGCATTTTAATTGTTGTGGTGATTTTTAGAATACCTTCAGGAGACATGCTCAAGGCTGCATTCCATTTTTCACCTTCATTCTTGGTCCTGATTTCGGTGCGGAGTTGTTGCTTCTTCTGCACCTTGACTCTGTGCTTGTGCCCTCTTCCCGTCCCCCCACAGCGCTGGACGCCCGTCTGGAGGTGGGGCTGGAGCAGCAGGCAGAGCTCATGCTGAAGATGATGGCCACATTAGAAGCTGACTCCATCCTGCAAGCACTGACTTCCACCTCTCCCACAGGTACACCCATACTCTTTTCCTGCCACACAGGAACTCATGCACAGCTACCCACTGTTACCATCCTGCACATGTACATATGTGCACCTCTGGCTCCCCCACAGGTACACTAATACATCTGCCTAAGTCAGACAGGTATATATATGCATACATAAGATATGCATTGCCCACTGGTAAATAGACATAACCTCAAAACCTACACAAACACACACGCCCACCATCATAGTACATTTTAAAAGGCTGAGTGAGAAAGTTAATGAAACTGAATGAAGCACTGTAATGCATGTACCTACCGTGTTTTCCAAGTTCTGATTCCTGTTTATGTACTTATGCCCAATGATATATACATTATGAATGCAGACTTGCAAAGACTGAGGATGCAAGCAGTCTAATGTGAACAGACACACTTTTGTTATCATTGAAAATGGCCATGCTCTCATCCTGTAATGAGATATAGAGAATTTTCCATGCTCTCCCCCTCCAGTTTCTCAGTCTGCCAACGGGACAGATGATTCCCTGCTGCGGGGGCTCCATGGCTCCCCCCAGGGCAGTGGTTTAATGGTACAGTCCTCCTCCATCCCCATGCTGAGTGCCTGCTTCAACAAGCTCTTCTCCATGCTTCAGGTGCACCATGTACAGGTAAATGCCACCGTTTCCAGCTCTCGTTTTGGTTTCTGGTATTCCTGGGGTCAGAATTGGTTGATGGCAAGCTTTGGCCTCTGGTATTGGTTCGTATTTTGGAAAAAATTCAAACAGAAGCAAAAGTTGTCGTGGTGATGGTCATTAAAATCCATCCACATTTTATTTCATAAAGGTCTTTGGTAGTGATGGTCTTGGCATGTTTCTGTTCTGTTTTTGGTAACCATTCTGACTCTAAATGTGATGTATTGAAGTAAATATGTGGTAAATATGTGATGTATTGAAGTAAATATGTGGTAAATATGTGATGTATTGAAGTAAATATGTGGTCTGTTCCCTCAGCTGGAGTCTCTGCTGCAGCTCTGGCTGACCCTGAGTCTAAACTCCTGCTCAGGGGGCAGCGAGGAGAGCGGATCGGACGTCTTCTTGTTCAATGCCAGCCGAGTGCCCACCATCCCGCTCAACCAGGGTCAGTCACCATCTTTCCTCTATCCTTGTATCTCAGTCTAAAATCTTTGTTAATGTGGTCAACCAAGACCACAATCTCTTCAGCCAAGTTCAGATTGAAACTAGCTGGGTTTTCATACATCATAGAATGCTATCAAAATGACAGTTAAATACTTGTTCCCATGTTGTAGTTATTAGTTGATGATGTGTATGTGGAACCATCTTGTCTTTATCTTGAAGACCACAACACCCATCAGCAGATATCCTAAAACTCTGCAGGTCACACTGTACAAAATTTCCAGTGAAAATATTCTACATAAGTTTGTTGGCTGAAGATTTGTTATGGGCTTATGACCAGGACTACAGTGTCTGAGACAAAGACCAACTCAGACAGTCAGTTATCTGAAGTTAGCATAAAAAAAAACCTTTAACCCTCAGTATGTCATGACATCAAACCACCGTGACAAGGACGAATAAGTCAACTGACACTTGTTAGGCCGAGTGAAATCTGACTGCATGTGGCTACAGTCACACATGACCTTAGGGCTACAGTGATGATCCAGCTGAGTTGCTTGGTGTCAGTGCACACGCCTTTCCCAATAAAGTACTTATTGTGTTCTGAGCCTGTCTCCTGTTGTCAGCTGATAGACACATTCTCTGTCACACATCAGTCGGGTTTGACAGTTTTTTCAGTTAATACTCCCTTCTAGACATGTGGTCTAAAAGTATCATCTGTTGTGTAATGCCACACATTACCTTGTCCATCACTTATGATCACGTTCAGTTGTCTAATTGCTCAATTTTTCTCTTAATAAATGTACACATCGGTTGCTGGGTCTGAAATAAATGTTATTTTGCTGGTGATTAAAATGTATTATCCCATTTTCACTTCCTGTGATTCTCCACAGCTTCAATCAGCAGCTTCCTGACGGTGCTGGCGTGGTACCCCAACACATCTTTGCGGACCTGGTGCCTGGTTCTGCACAGCCTCACCCTCATGACCAACATGCAGCTAAGTCGTGAGTGTCCCCTCCTCTGTCCTTAAACCGCACAGGCGGTACACTTGCCAGCAGCAGTAGCCGATGTCCTGTTTTAAGTAAGCCTGTTATTTGTTAAAGCCACCATGAAGTTGCACTCTTGTCCTTTTGCACCGTGTAATCTTCTCTGACGTGGATGTTATTTGTGCCGCTATTTGCCAGTTAATCAAATTTTTGTCCTTCAGCTCTAAGGAGCTAGGCTCAGGAGTGAGCTAAATGATTTTATTTCGTTTTCGTTTTCAGCTGCCTCCAGTAATGCAATCGGGGCCCATGAAAGCACAGCCCAGCAAATGGTGTCAGACCCCACGCTCGTCCATGTTCTTGTGCGCTTCCTGTCCGGTAGCAACCCCCACGGTACCAGCCAGCACAGCTCTCAGGTCTGCTCCCACTCCACTGCCAGACTTAGTTCTGTTCCAACTAGTCATTTTTGGTGCTATGAACATTAAATTTCCTCTGACTATTGATGAATCAAGTGCAACAATCTTATTGTTTTAATATATTCTTTATGTATTCATGATGATGGTTGACATTTTTGAAGTTTTAATGGGGTGAACTGTTGAAATCTGTCATGTCTGCAGGTTGGGCCCACGGCAACACAAGCTATGCAAGAGTTTCTCACCAGACTTCAAGTGCATCTTTCATCAACCTGTCCTCAGATGTTTAGTGAATTCCTGCTCAAACTCATGCACATATTATCCACTGAAAGGTAATGGACTCGAGTTATCTTACTGCCATCTGTATATTTTAAGATCTCTCGCCTTGGTTTCAAAATTTATGCTGAAATGTAGGTAGAATTAGTTTAACATTGCAAATTGACTTTGTTATTTATGATATTCCTTGATTACCAAAGTGCCTGTATTTTTATTGTCTTGTGTCTCTGTCGTCCTCAAGGGGGCCGTTCCAGTCGGGCCAGGGTCCACTGGATGCGCAGGTGAAGCTGCTGGAGTTCACGCTGGAGCAGAACTTTGAGGTGGTTTCGGTCAGCACAATCTCTTCCGTCATCGAGTCCATCACATTCCTGGTGCACCACTACATCACCTGCTCGGACAAGGTGGTTTCCCGCAGTGGGTCGGACAGCTCGGTGGGTGCCCGTGCCTGCTTCGGGGGCCTGTTCGCCAACATCATACGGCCCGGCGACGCCAAGGCTGTGTTCGGGGAGATGACCCGCGATCAGCTGATGTTTGACCTGCTGAAGCTGGTTAACGCCCTAGTGCAGCTGCCGCTGTCCGGAGACCGGGAGTTCAGCGGCCGCCTGCCAGCCGCAGGGACCAGCGCCTCTGACAGCGTCTCGGATGAGGAGAAAGTGTGCGGCAGCAAAGAGGGCTCCAATGGGGCGCCACCCCTCATCAGGGCCCTGCAGCCGGGGTGGCCGACCTGGTGCTGGCCAATCAGCAGATCATGAGCCAGATCCTGTCAGCGCTGGGCCAGTGCAACAGCAGCGCCATGGCCATGATCATAGGTGGGTCATTTTATTCCTACGTCACATAGCTGGGTCAAACCATAGGGAACCCATTGCATCCTTCAGTAGCTTTTAGGTCAAAATTTAAGCTTAAGTGAAGCCTTCAAATTAATTTCTGATTCTATTCATTCACTAGTTTTGATTCAAACCAACAGTGAACATGAACTGCCCTTTAGATATTATGCCCAAGTCTTCACCCTGTAAAGGGGAATTTTGCTCATTCATTGTCTGTGTGGTCTATAGGTGCCAGCGGCCTCCACCTCACCAAGCATGAGAACTTCCATGGAGGGCTGGATGCCATCTCTGTGGGTGACGGCCTGTTCACCATCCTGACCACGCTCAGCAAGAAAGCCACGTCGGTGCAGGTCATGCTCCAGCCCATTCTCACATACATGGCCTGTGGATACATGGGCCGGCAGGTGAGGACTCCCACAAACAGCTGCTTCTGGTTGCTTTTAAGTTCACAACTTTCAGCTGCTCTTTAATTAGTCTGGTATCAGAACTGCAACATAAATGCCCTACTGTAATTATTACAAACTTTATCCTGCTTTTTTCCCTCTCTTCTGAGTTCAGGTTATAAACTTGTTTTTTAAATCCACATTTTCAGATTTTTTTTTTCCTGTAATGAAATTCATCGTGTATATAGACTTCTTTCTGTATTATCATCTGAATTGTGAGTTGAACTGTACTGTCTGATTAGTAAGCAGTTCTTTTCCAGGAGTGAATTTAAAAAGGCAATTTAGCAACTGAAGGTATGGACAAGCCCTGTGTTTGATGCATTATGCATTCAAATCAAAGTTAAATGGCTCCTGTATTCTGTAACTTAAATGAGTTCACATGTGCGGTAAATGTCTATTGACATTACAATCTGGAAATATGTAAAGCAAACAAATAGCTTTTCTGGATGAAAATATTCCTTCCACTGAATCTTGTAAATTCAAACCCTCAAAAACATGAGCGAATCTGTTAAACCACAGTACCTACATGCACAACTTGGGAATCTGCCACTGAATTTTAATCGAGTGTGTTTACAGTTTCTGTTAATCAGGGAATGAATGTTAATGAAGGACTGTGACCCAAGGATGGAATATCCATGACCCCTAGTATTTTAATATTAATGCTTTGTCCTTGATCATGCCTCTTCATAAATATTTACAGCAAATAATCTTTCAGCTTTGGTGGAGAGACAGAAAAGCTGATGTTGACAATATTAAGCTGTCCCTCTGGTTAGGATCTGTTGTGCTAACCTTCAGTACCCCTGTCCCTCTCTCCAGGGCTCTTTGTCCACCTGCCAGCTTTCAGAGCCTCTGCTTTGGTTCATACTGAGGGTTCTGGACACCAGCGAAGCCCTCAAGGCCTTTCATGACATGGGTGAGCTACGTCTACATCCCCTCTTTGGCCAATTCCTCATGGTCCTCAAGGCCACTCGTCTATATGGTCACATGTGTTTCTGTCTGTGGAGAGTAAGATTGTTAAATTTAATGTCATCATTAGTTCACAGACTGTCTCGGGAACTGTGGGGGATTTCTGCGCATAAGTGATATATCTGTGTTCTTATTTAATGTGGAAGTCAAGAACATATTCGGTCTGACATCTGTAGGGAGTGCCCAGCAGAGATTTAATCAGCCTGAGGAGCTTAGTGTTGCTGTTAATACTTATGTATGTATGGGTGTGTTTTCAGGTGGGGTACAGCTGATTTGTAACAACATGGTCACCAGCACACGGGCCATCGTCAACACGGCGCGCAGCATGGTGTCCACCATTATGAAGTTTCTGGACTCAGGCCCAGGCAAGGCAGCGGACGGCAGTCTGAAGGCTCGTGTGCTGGCCTCTGAGCCAGACAACGCAGAGGGGCTGCACAATTTCGCCCCACTCGGTATGTCAATGGAAGGCCTTGTTTTTTTATTTCTCACTTTCATTTCCAAGTCAAGACCAAGTGATTTTTTCAAATTTCTCACTTTGAAGCATGTTGCAAATATCATAATTCCTATTAAAAAACTCATTGTTAATAACTGGAAGTTCAAAATTAAAAACCATTGTTCTTAAACTTCTAAATATTACTAAAACCTGACAAAGCACAAAAATAGCATTCGTCTTGATCCCTTTTTTTGAGTGGCATTTTCCACAGATCAGTACATTGGTCATAGTCCTTAGTTATAATCATGAAATATGAGTTGTTCATTTGTTCTTTCTAATGCATTTTAGCATCATCTCCTCGGCCCTCAAATGCAGACGTCCCCTTGTCCCCTAGGTACTACTCTTGGACTTCTGAATGACTCTCTGGTCTGAATGGTCTCCTTATGCTGTTCTTGTTCTCCAGGCACCATCACCTCCAGCAGCCCCACTGCCCAGCCAGCGGAGGTGCTGCTGCAGGCCACGCCCCCTCATCGCCGCGCCCGCTCAGCTGCCTGGTCCTACATCTTCCTGCCCGAGGAGGCCTGGTGTGACCTCACCATCCACCTGCCAGCTGCTGTGCTGCTCAAAGAGCTTCACATCCAGCCCCACCTGGCCTCGCTCGCCAGTGAGTCCCGCTCACCTCGTAGTCTCACTTTGCAAGAAGCGTTTTTGGAGAATTAGTTATATAGTTAAAAGGGATGATTCATCGTAATGAGCGTATGAGGAATTGTGTCAGATTTACATTACCAGATTTTACAAATCTTTAGTCCCTTAAATACTTCCGTAGTCTTAAGATCAATATGCATTTGCACAAGGTCTACCCCATTCAGTGTTTATTGTCAGTTATAGAATGTGCTCATATTGTCTGGCTGAAGTACCATTTACTTTTTATAAACCATACTTCACCTTGAGTGTTTTCCTTTTCAGAAAGGAACAGATAAGACTGTCAGTCTCTTGACAGCATAAAATTTACCCCACAGACAGCAGTTGAGTTGGGTACATTATAAAATGTGTTGAACACTTATCATAATCTATTTTTTAATTAGTGGTTTTACAGAAAGCTGTCATCCCTGTTGAGAGTGGCTTAAATCCCATAATGACATATTTATACAGCTTAGCATTTATTGAGCAACTGTAGATGACTCCACTAATTGAAGGGTAAATGTTAGTCTCTAAGTCTGAAATCTAACCTTCGTCTCTCAGTTTTTGGTCCCTCTACACACTGTAGCACGCCAGCTGCTCTGTTAATATGTATTCAGTATGCAGTACCCTGGTTCATTTAAATCTATGGTTTCCTCACTCTGCCATGTATCTCCCCCAGCTTGCCCCTCCTCTGTGTCGGTGGAGATCAGCGCAGATGGAGTCAACATGCTGCCCCTCTCCACGCCAGTCATCACCAGTGGCCTCACATACATCAAGATCCAGCTGGTGAAGGCGGAGGTGGCGTCAGCCGTGTGCCTTCGGCTCCACAGGCCCCGTGACGCCAGCACCCTCGGCCTCTCGCAGATCAAGCTCTTAGGCCTCACCGCCTTCGGCAACACCTCCTCTGCTACCGTCAACAACCCCTTCCTGCCCTCCGAGGACCAGGTCTCCAAAACCAGGTCAGTTTCCACTGTCGCCTGGAGTCACTGTAGTATACAAGATGGCAAACGATGACCACGTCGCAGAACCAGGAGTCAGTGTAGTGTATTAGGACTAACAGCATACGGGAACAGGATCTGGTAACAGTCCACAGAAACCATGTTATCATAGCTGGACCAGATGGTTTCGTCAAACACATCCATCCAATGTGTTTCAGTAGCAACAGCTAAAAGTTATTTCAGTCCTCCTAAATCTGATATCCTATACAGACTGCGGTGTTTGAAGAAAGACACGAATGGGCAATTTTAGACTTGACTTTTACCATTTCTGATGTTTGATAGGCTCAGTTTCACAGCATACATGGGACTTTGCAGATCACTGACACACTGAAGTGCTCAAGTAAAACTAATCCCCCACTATAGAAGAAAGATTTGAAAAGCCTCTAAGCCACCAAAATCCAATCTTCACTGCTCCCATTCAGCATAAAGAGAGTAGCTCCCCAGCCTAACTGTCTAGACTTGATTGACTGACAGTCTTCTGTCTCTCTGCCCTCCTCCTTCCCTCACGCAGCATCGGCTGGTTGCGGCTGCTGCACCACTGCCTGACGCACGTGAGCGACCTAGAGGCCATGATGGCCAGCGCTGCCGCCCCCACCGCCAACCTGCTGCAGACCTGCGCCGCGCTGCTGATGTCGCCCTACTGTGGCATGCACTCGCCCAACATAGAGGCCGTGCTGGTGAAGATCGGCCTGCAGTCCACCCGCATCGGCCTCAAGCTCATCGACATCCTGCTGAGGAACTGTGCCGCCTCTGGCACCGACCCAGCCAGTAAGACAGGCGTGTGGCACAGCAAGAGCCGCCGTGATCTCAGATTAGAGATCAGATTATATCACTGCAGATTACAGCATATCAGGGTAGTTTACAAGTGTAGTTGACCAAGATGAGGGTGCGTTTTCGGACAAGCACTTTATGTAACACAAACTGACTCTTGAGCTGATACTTTTCCTAACATTTTTGACATTAAGATATTTAATGCAATCATTAATGATTTTGTAAAATCAGAGATTAATTCAAATAAGTAGGTATTGCGCACTGTGTTTGCATTTTCCTACCTTGGCAGTTTTGGCTGTGAAGGTTAAACTTCTGATTTCCAGTCTAATTTGCATCACTCTTTCTGGTTCAGATTTGAACAGTCCCCTGCTCTTTGGAAGGCTGAACGGTCTCTCCTCAGACTCCACAATTGATATCCTCTACCAGCTTGGGACAACTCAAGACCCTGGAACAAAAGACAGGTATATTACAACCTACAGTCTTCAGTTAAATTTAAACAAATTCAATCTGTCAAGCGTTTATGTAAGAGGAAAGACAAACCATATTATGAGTGATTTGCTAGAACAATTATAAAAACTTACATGTGTATGATCTGGGTATGTAAAGGCATTATTACCTCAGTCTCACCTATAGCTGTTGTGCTCTTCCCACAGGATCCAGGCCCTGCTGCAGTGGGTGCAGGACTCCTCGCGCGTGGCGGCCCTGAAACGGAGCGGTCACATGGGCTACGTCAGCCCCAGCAGTTCCCCGCGCGAGTACGGCCTCCTCATGCCCTCCCCCTCCCATCTGCACTGCGTGGCAGCCATCCTGTGGCACAGCTATGAGCTGCCCGTGGACTACGACCTGCCCGTGCTGCTCAACAGGGAGCTCTTCGAGTGAGTGTCTGCAAACGGGGCTCCATGGGTCACGCCGCCATGTCAGCCCAAGAGCCTCTCCCTCAAACAGAGCAGTCAGGGAAATCATACCTACTGTCCCACCACATCCCAGAAATGAAATTTGATCTTGAGTGATTTGCAGCCAAAGTTTAGCGTCATGTACCCAACTTAAATTAGACATATTGTCACTTATCGTGTTTCAAGACAGGCTTAGTCATTAAGTTATATCTCAAAAAAATGTGTTGACTAAGGATCAGCAAATTTTTCAATTCCCTGTGTCATAAAAGTTGATGTTGCTTCTCAGGGCAAGCTGTAAAATTCCAGGTGTTCTAAGAGTGACTAAAAAGGAGGACTGCCCTTTTTCTTAACATGCACTAGAGGGGCAGAAACCAACCCCTCAATTAGTACAGCTAGCTGAGTCCACAGATTATTTTACAATCATAAATACCTGAAGTTTAGTTTGCTGGCAAACACAATTCAGTCTGTGCCTTTACCACTTGCTTAATAAAGTTAAAAAAACTTTGCTTAAAAAGTTCTCAATAACAATGATGTTATTGATTACTTTCCTCTTTCTTGCATTCTGTTTTGACAGGGCATTGCCAATAGCAAGAGGGTCACATCCACAGTGACTCATAGCCCTTGACTATATGCATAAAGTTATTATGATGGCAGGTTTTCTTCTTTTTATAAATCACTTGTCAAAGTGTAAATTTGATACTAAAACACATTTGTTGTGAATTACACAAAAAGTTCACCAAGGACATACTTTCTTTATGGAACACCAAGGTCATATTTCCATTCTATTCAACTGTAGGGAGATGACCTGGTTGGTGGACACACCCATGTATCCACCTTCGTTGGGTGCACTCAATGAATATTTATTCAAATGAAAAGGAATTAGCATTTCCTCATCTTACCCTCTCATTTCTCTCAGTCTATTGTGTCTGTCAGAATCCGAGGAGTTTTTGTCCTTCATCAATGTGAATGAAATGGAATGTGTGTACGCTTCTGCTGTGGATTTGAATTTTGAAAGGAAAAAAATAACTGCAATGAGTCTTGGAGGGAGCCCAGCTGGTCTTTGCTTTTAGCTGGCAGTAGTCACAGGAATAGGTGTGTAATAGGTGACCCATTGCTCTTTGATGTTGAGACTAGTAACAACCACTAGTGTAGATCTGTGTGAGAGAGCCCATTGTTCTCTGCCGTGCTCAGAGGAG
The DNA here is from genome assembly GCA_022829145.1 of Albula goreensis. Classification (NCBI taxonomy): domain Eukaryota; kingdom Metazoa; phylum Chordata; class Actinopteri; order Albuliformes; family Albulidae; genus Albula; species Albula goreensis. The sequence goes on from CM040750.1 coordinate 14,206,328, forward strand.
TTTGTTCTCCCTGTAGGTTGCTGTATGGCTGGTCCATGTCCTTGCCCTGTAACATGGTCCTGAAGAAGGCAGTGGACAGCCTGCTCTGCTCCATGTGTCACATCCACCCCAGCTATTTCTCCCTGCTCATGGGCTGGATGGGCATCATAGCCCCGCCCCCAGCACGCTCTCAGGCCCAGCACCGCCTCTCCATGACCGACGATGGCAAGAAGCAGCACGATCTGAGCGCCGCCGGCCTGACGGACGACTCCAAGCACGCACAAGCACCCATCACCCTGTCCGAGTGCCAGCTAGCCACGTTAGCCGCTGCCTCCCAGTCCCCCGAGGCCATCAAGCAGCTGCTGGACTCGGGCCTGCCCTCCCTGCTGGTGCGCAGCCTGGCCAGCTTCTGCTGTGGCCTGCTCTCCAGCGCCGACCTGCCTCTCCCCACCCCTGCCGAGGCGTCGGCCTCCACGGACCACCGCCGCCGGCACCACACCTCGCCGGCGGCCAGCAGGGTGCCCCTGACGGCCGAGCTGGTGGCTCCCGTGTTGCGCTTCCTGACGGACGTGGGCAACAGCCACACCATGAAGGACTGGCTGGGCGGGCCCGAGGTCAACCCTCTGTGGACGGCCCTCCTCTTCCTGCTCTGCCACTCCAGTGCCAGCGCGGGCGGGAGCCACGGTCACACGGCCTCTGCCCCGCCCCCACAGCCTTCAGGCTCGCGGTACTCCCTGGCCTCCTCCTCACGGGGCAGTGGGCTCACCACACAGCAAAGGACGGCTATTGAGAACGCCACCGTGGCCTTCTTCCTGCAGTGCATCTCCTGTCACCCCAACAACCAGCGGCTCATGGCTCAGGTACAGCATGGAACAGTGCAGGTTATCTCTGATAGAGAATGAATTCAGACTCGATTAGGCAATTGTTCTAGTATTCAGTTTGGATTCACATCCCATATAACATGTTGTGGATGAATTTTATGAAAAAGGCTTTGAACCTGTGAAATTCCGTCCCTCATTTGTGGAATTTAAGTGCATTGTGTGTTTTGCTGCCAGGTCACGTGTGCACCCCTAAGATCAAGACAGGGGATGTGTACTCTCTTTACTAATGTGTAATCACAACAGTAATGTATACTCACAAGGCACATTTATCTGCAATAGCAAGCTTCCGAAAATATATGTTGAGATGTAATTTGTATCTCGCCTGCGTATTAATCTCCTATATATAATCCTCTGCATATAAACCCTCTATTTAAAAGGAAAGGTTCAAGACTCTATGAAGGACACCTGTAATTTCGCTGTAAAGAACCCAAACTGATGTGTCCCCACAGGTGCTGTGCGAGCTCTTCCAGTCGGCCCCTCAGCGGGGGAACGTGCCCATATCTGGGAACATCTCTGGCTTCATTCGGCGGCTCTTCCTCCAGCTCATGCTGGAGGACGAGAAGGTCACAGTCTTCCTGCAGTCCCCCTGTCCGGTAGGTACCTCAGATAATTTTCGTTCAGCAGCAGTTGTTGTGTTTTGGTGTCCATGTACTTGAACTTCAATGAATATCAATGCAAGACCCTCTGAAGTAATGCAATGCCCCATGGTGCCCACTAGAGGGAAACACTGTAGCAGAGATGTTAGGAAATTTTTGATCTGAAAGATATTTTGAAATTGTGTAGGACATGCTTGGTCCACCATTAAAGCTTTACACTCATACTGTTGTATATTATTCTAATGCCAGTCTAGGCTACATTTTCTGTATTTTTATATCTCTATTTATTTTTGTGCAATCAAATAAGCAAATGCATTTTTTTTCAGTTGAGATATTTTTTTTCACCCCTAAACTGTGGAATGCTCAATGTCAGCAAGAGACTAATTTCTGTTGAGGTTAATTATTTATGATAATCAAATGATTAATAGAAGTCGTCTACACTGTAATGTTTATGCATTAAGTAGCGACAGCCCATTTCGTGGCGTGATTTACTCGGCCCTCCCGAGCACAACGTGGCCCGAATAGAAATGACCTCTCTGCTGTGGTACTTCTGCAAAAAAAAAAAAAGAATAAAAATCAGTGAATGCTTTTCACGTTCCAAAAATTCATCCATGATAATTTAATCCCTCATGACCAATTTATCACATAGTTTTTAAGAGTGCGTCTCAGACTCATTTTCTTTGGTTGCACATAATTAACACAATGTGAGCTATCCAAATAAGGTACTTCGTTTGAAATGTTGTTTGTTTCCTCTGCAAACGCTATATATTGTTGTCGTCTGAGCCTATACTTGGGAGCTAGCTCTGTCCAAGTGTGTAAAATGCTCCATGTGGACAATAATTCTCTTCTTTCTGTGGAGCCATTGCACTGCATAACTTACAGTGGGTTTGCGTTTGCGTGTGTGGGTGTGAGAAAATTCACACATACACATACTTGTTAGTATACACACATGTCATACACTATTCTTTTCCCCTGGGGTCCTTCAGTTTGCAGTATAATTGAGGAAGAAAGTGTAGATCGCTCAGCAGTCTATCAAATACAACCACTTAGTCCATCAAAAAACAGAACAGGGTTTGGTTTGACATGAATTGCTGAGGGCAGAATCTGGAAAAAAAAAAATGAGGAATGAGGCGCCCTCCTACTGCTAATATTCAAGCTTAATTAGACTAAACTGTCTTAAGATAAATTACTTTCATAGTTACTTCTGAAATGCACTGATGTGAAGAGTTTTATTAAAATGGAGTGCTAAAGCTATAATTTTGTTGTGCCAAATAAGTATTGTTACTCCTGTGACGGGAAAATACAGTTATTGCATTTTATTTTCATTTTGGTGGTAATTTATATGGTGATCAGGGAATGCATTTTTGAATGATTTCACTGTGAGATAAAGTAATGAGGCCATTGTATGACATAATTTCTCAAGCAAGGCCCCTTTGGCCTTTGGTAGAATAGAATTTATTCAGGGCGCCACAATGGAAGGCTGTAAAGTAGGGGCAAAATTATGGTGAATGATGATTTAATGAGACACAGCAGTATACAGTACAATCAAGAATCAGGTATTCAGTATATAACTGGAAAATAGGTAAGTAATTCACAGGGTAGTTATTGATTAAAAGTAGCATTAGGCCTTTTTGCCATTAACTCAGATATGCTGTAATTTTATTGGATCATGCCTCCTAGCTGGCACTGCAAGTAGGAGTGTACCCTCTTAATACAGTGGTAATGGTCAACATACTCATGTTTCATGCAAAAAAATCTCCCAAACCTTACTGCTCTTGCCCATGGCATGTATTGGGGAACTTACTAAGCAGTTACAATGTTCCTAAGCAGAGATATGTCACTTTTTGTTTTTATTTCTTTCTTGGATTGGGTAGAAGTATCACCTAAGTGTTAGTTTTATTTATTTCATTACACAGTTGGTTATTCAAAGTATCAGGGTTTGGGCTTCCTGTGGGAGCATTAGAGAAGCGTTACCAAGGGTATTTAAAACAGCGAAAACACAGCTGTAAGGAAACATGGACAGTCGAGAATTACATTTGTGCTACTCTACAACATTACCATGTTCAGTCATTTCATTTTTTTAGTGTCATGATATTTGTAACATTTGAATATGCAATCTTAAATGTTCCATCAGAGGTAATCAAAGGTAATGTTTCGTCTATGAACATTAATATATATAAATATCCTAGGATGTCACTGGACCTTTGTTTATATAATTTATCTCAGTCAATGTAAGGAAAAGGTTTGCAATTAGAGGAGATCAAGTGGGCAGTGGTGAACTGTCGCACTGTTCACTGTGCACATTTATTTGTTTGTTATATTTACAAAAGTTGTTAATATTGCTTGTTAGTGCACCCCTTTCGTGTAACACAAGTACTGTGTAGAAACATTGCATAAAATTACTGTTTTTCTATCTGATTATCTGTGTTGTCAGTTCTTGCATAGCCAGATTTATTACGTTGTCGGTTAGGAAGTTTGCAGTGGAGGGATTTTAAAGCTGGACTGAGAGATCATGTAAATCAGATTTGACAAGCATAACTTGACATAACTCAAGTGTTACAGTTGACGCCCAACATGACAACATCGTAGAGACGTCCCAGAGAAACGTGAGTCTTGATTCACTTAGAATTATTTTGATTGGCTGCATGTCATGTATGGCTATAAATCGGGAAGTCCCTCAGCTAAATGTTTTGAAAGGACACAGTGGCCAGCTCAAATAGTGGCAGAGCTAATTTTTGAAGACCAATTATGGCCAAGATCCAAGGTAACCATAGCACTGGCTATAGAACTGTGGGAAAATCCTACCTTGGAGAAGTTTGTGGGGGACCATAGAAAAAAAATTGTTGGACTGCAGAAAAGCACAAAGAATGACCTAATATGACACTGCATCAGATGAAACATGATTTGACCGTTGTTTAACAACCTGTAAATTGAACATCCCAAGCAAGGGACAAGGAAAACCTCAAATCCAAATAGTCTTTTCTTGTCTGGCACTGTTTGAGCGGAGTTTGAATACTCAACTGACAGGCGTTTTTAAACTTTGATTTTGAAGCTAAATTTTTGAAGCTATTGAATTTCCTGACATCCCCCCAGCCTTTGTTTTACTGCAGATAACTTGTTTTGATATGGCCATGGTCTGTTTGTTTGCAGGTGAAATATAGACTGCGTTACTTTGATTAAATTTTTCATTGAAAATAGAAATCAAAGCCTGTTTACGATCACCTAATAAAAATGTCCCCTGATAGCGGTTCAACCAGGGCATAAATCCTTAATTGTGGAAGCCACATGAAATTATTCTATCGCAGGTCCATGCGTCAAGTATGATCCTGTAAGATGGTGTAAAACACGCTGACCAGCTGGGGTGGTGCTGTTTGTTTTGGGGACTCGGCTGAATTATTGACCAGTGGAAGGGGGGTTTCTGAGTATGTGCAAACGGTCTGAGGAGGTTTAACGGTTGAATCGCCTCTGCCCGGGCGATGGCTGTCGCCTGCAGGTAGGAAAAGCAATAAATGTCGCCTGGAATGAAGCGCGCATGTAACATTTATGCTGAATGAGAAGCCACGTCAGCTCTAATAAACCCAGAAGAGCAGGAGGCAGGGAGGCAGAAGAGAGCGGCTCCAGCCAGCTTCACTCACACTCGCTGTCTTCAGTCTGTTCTCCGTATTTTCTGGAAAACATCTTTATACATCATTGTTAAAGAAGGACTCTTGATAATGGTTGTGCCGGTATCACATCAAAACCGCTCCGGCTATGTTGTTGTTTGTTGTCTGTAATCTCTACTGGGTTGTGCTCCTGACCTCCCGCTTGTCTCTGTCTTTAATGTTATTCCGGTTGGAACTACAGGTTTTAAAATCTGTGATGAATTTTGTGAGAAGGATGTTGATGGGTGATTTTGCTAAGCCAGTTAAAGAACTGGCTCTTGCGATGAATGATTTGTCCATTTTGTTCACTTGCCACCATCTCGAGAGATAAGGGAAGAATGGGGGAACCCGTTTTAGCTGATTTTATGATAGGCAGCATTTTAATTTATCCATTCAAGCCTTTGTGTAACAGGGTGGAGCTTTCTATCTGTCTGTTAAAACCAAATATCGTTACTTATTGTCCTTTCTCTGCTCCTCCCCCCACACCTTTCCCAGTTGTACAAGGGACGTATCAACGCCACCAGTCATGTGATCCAGCACCCCATGTATGGAGCGGGCCACAAATTCCGTACCCTGCACCTCCCCATCTCCACTACCCTTGCAGAAGTCTTGGATCGGGTGTCTGGTATGTATCTAGCTTAGCATTCAGTGGCCAGACTGCAGCTGTGTGCGATTTTTTTAAACACTGGTTTGGAAACACAATCAACAAAAGAAAGCCGTGCTACACATTTTCAGCATTTGAGCGTTTTATTCTTTTCCTCAGGTTGCTTTGTTTTTGATGGGTGACATTTTTGAAGTTAATGTTGCCTGTCAGTACCTCACATACACAACATGCAAACTGTGTGCTCACACACACACACACACACACAAAACCACCAGATGTGTGCATGCAAACACTTACACAAAACTGCCTGATATGTATCCACACACACACACACACACACACACACACACACACACACACACACACACACACACACACACACACACACACACAACTGCCAGATGCTCACAAACAGACACACAAACACACACACACGCACAGCAGGGCCCCTCCCCCTCCCTCCTGAGCACAAACACTGACCTTTCCAGGCGACGGCCACGTCTGATCACATCCCCTCATTAGCATGACACTGGAGAGGGCCGACTGTATTAGCCGTCTCCCAGGCAGAGATACACTCCTGATTAATGGTCAGAAAAGGAGCCCAGACCACAGTGCTTAGCCGCATTTAGAAGGCGCATCTCTCTCTAATGCGAGCTGCAGGCAGTCGTAAATAATGGCAGCTTTGTACCTGCCTGGGGAGGTGCCCTTGTGAACTGCTGGAGATCTCCTGGGAGCTGCCAGGCTCTCAACAAATGTTGTGAAGCTCAGATCAAGTGCCCTGCAAAATGTCATCCCCTCTGTTAACCAAGTGAGTGCCAGCAGTGCACGGACACAACTCCGATAAACTACTCTCTCATCCCTGGCACTTAAGTAGGCAAGGAACCCTCCAACACCCCCAGCAGCCCCCCTTCAGCCCAGAGTTTCAGAGGAAACATTACCTCTAATTTGTCGCTTGGCCCCAAGCCAAACCTTCTATTATTTTCTTAAAATAGCGTGGAGCCAAGTTTCTCTCTACGTGAATTAACATGGTCCCGTTTTCAATGGGAAGGGGAAGTTTTCATGATTTAAATCCATTAAGGCAGGCCACAACAACAAAGAAAACCTTACTCTGCCCCCACTAGGCCTCTAAATAAAAAAAAAAAAAAAAAAAAATATCAGAAATGACTGGACAGCAAAAGGTGAGGCGCTGGCCGAAAAATGAAGCATGTATCAAAGGAACATAAACACTGACCTTCAGTGGTTTGGTGGGTTTCCTTGTTGTTATCACTTTTTTCCCCCCTGAAGTCCTCCACTAAACACAGATGAAGGGAGAGCCAAGAAGCTAAACATGAATTAGAAATCTTGAAGGCATTGCCCAGTTGCCAAGGTCAGGTGCGCGGTGATAGACCAAACGAGAATCGCCTGCGGGTAAGGTCACACACATCTTTGATGGATGGTTCTCCTCTTGGGACCTTGAGAAGGCGAGACGGCGCCTGCTCCACCAGCTCCTTATTTGGCAGAAAGTGGGCGGGGGGGATCAGAGGAATAGCAACTCAGCTGAGGAGAAAGTGTCTTTAAAGCCAGGGGTCTTTTCAGTCCACCGTGTTTGGACCTGTCGGAATTGCTAATACCAGAAGCATTATTATCTTAAGTACTCTTATCTGTGCTGATAAGATAAGAAGGGTCATTTAGTCAACTGATTGCATCTCATAAATTAGTATATATATTTAATTATGCAGGTTCGTTGCAGTCCAGGCAAGAACAACATAGGTCACTCATTGAGTTGTGTTAGAATGAAGATACTACCTGTTTGAATGGAGACCTCAGGAAAATAACATTCCCAACAACTCAAAGGCAATGATGCACATTGCCTGTCTGATGAACATTACATTATATTGTCTTCCTGACGTGTACCACCCCTCACCCCCAAACTGACCATACCTTTTCCCCTGGCATTCTATAGATACACCAAGCATCACAGCCAAGCTGATCAATGAACAGAAAGAGGACAAGGAGAAGAAGAATCATGAGGAGAAGGAGAAGATGAAAGCTGACAGTGGCTTTCAGGATAACTACAGTGTGGTGGTGGCCTCAGGTAGGAATTTCCCTGGTCCTCCCTCTCTTACATTCAGCCAATCAACAGAAGTGGCTCAGAGATGGACCTCCAGGGTCTTTGGTTGCTGTCAGACTCTTTTTTTCAGTCAGCTTTCTGCACTTACGAATCTTAAGAGCTGTGTGCTGTTTTTAGGTACTTCCGCAAGACTACATTTGGTAGATCTGTTTCCGCAAAATGTCAAGGGGATTACTAATTGGGCTAGACTCAATTAGTGTCTGAAAGTTTGTTTGTCTTTTTTTTTTTTTTTTTTTGTTCTTTCATTGTTGTTGAGAAAATCAACTCTTGTGTTTCAAGTACTCGAGAAAAGTAATTATTATGACATCCTTATGTTTTGTTTTCTTCAGGCATGAAGGAGGTGTATTTCGTTCACTTTATTTGACCTGTATAATATTATTTAAAAATGAGCACCAACAGAACAATGTCCTTTGTTTTACAGGCTTAGTCTTAGTGAGCTTGTCTCGGTTTGGCTTCTCCTTAGGTCATTTTTTAGGTTGTATTGCTGTCCTTTTCTCAGAATATCGTTGTAAAATGGCCCCTGAAACTTATTTAAACTGATTTTCATCTCTCTCTGGTAGGCCTGAAGTCCCAGTCGAAAAGAGCAGTCTCCACACCACCCCGTCCCCCTTCTAGGCGGGGCCGTGTGATGAGTGACAAGCTGACAGCCTCGTCGGGGGTGGACTCCTCCTCCAAAACCATCAGCGTGCCTGTATTTCACCTCTACCACAAGCTCCTCCCAGGTCAGTGTGACCTCACTCTCCCCCACACGCCCCCATGGATTAAAACAGGAATCCATTGATCAGGCCTGTGTTTTAATGAAGCTGAGACCTCCGGTCTCAGTCAATTCAATTGAGCTGCATCTCTGCCCCTTAACTGATTAAAGTATGTAGTGTGCTACATCCAAGGTAAACCTGTAAATATATTTCATTTAGAACACTGCTTTGCTTTTTTTTTTTTTTTTTTTTCAGAGAGAGAGAGAGAGAGAATATGTTTAATATAGAGTTGTAAATGACTCATAATGAACTACAGGTTTTGTACCCCAAAGTGTGCAGTTGTCCTCCTGGGTGTGTTAGGGCACTAATATGGAAAATGGTTGAACAAAAGAGGCAATAGGTGTGTGCGAGTGAGTGAGTGAAATGTGAAGTAATTACCTTCATTGCTTTGTAAAGGTGACTGTAATTAACAGTTTTGCTCATGTCTGTGCTGCCCCCAGGTCAGCCGCTGCCTGCTGAGATGACTCTGGCCCAGCTTCTGACCCTCCTGTACGACCGAAAGCTGCCCCAGGGCTACCGCTCCATTGACCTGACAGTCAAACTGGGCTCCAAGGTCATATCCGACCCAGGCCTTTCCAAAACCGACTCATTTAAGCGCCTGCGAACAGAGAAAGGTATTTCCCCCCAAACCCCTATCCCCTGTTACCCCCTCCGTTTTTGATCCACCCACTCGCACGGGGGTCTTTCGAACAAATAGAGTAGACAGAACCCGATGCGTCTGACTGCATTGACAGCTTATTCTAGTGGAATTGATAGCTTTTTCTCGACAGCCATCTATTTTTCTGCCTCTGTGTTTCAGGTTCGCACTCCCAAGATTGTATAAAGTATTATTACAAGCCCCTGACGGAAGCTTTTGTCAGATGCGACTCGTTTGAAAAGCACCAGGGTGTCATTTTATGTTTCTCAATGAGCTCAACAGTCCTTGTCCAATTTTGAAAATATCTGTCTTTTCCTCTAAGAAATCTTGTTTGTCTGGTCCTGTTTGCTGGAGCTTATTCGCTGATAGCACTGCATAATTAGAAGGTGGGGGTACAGCAATGTGGGGAAACAAGTAAATTCATCACACAGGGAGGAATTCTCAGAGCTGAAGAGAGTGGATGGATGTTAGCGGAGCTCACGAAGGCGGGGCTTAGGTGCAGGAAATGCTCTCATGCCTTCAACCCGCTGGCCGCTCAAAGCCCACTGCCATAGAAACTGCATAGCTGTTGTGGACAGGTTCCATCTTTCGTGCCCCACCACCTGGGATTGTCCTGATAAAAACATCCATCAATATGAGTGATACAGTGAAGACCAGGAAACCAACCGAAGCGAATATAATGGACGTGAACTCAAGCTGGGACTGTGTAAAGAACGTTTCCATTCATATTCCCCATTGGTAGCCAGTCAGACGCACCCACAGGGCAATGTGAAGTAAGTTGCACTAAGAACCGCTGCCCTGCTGTTAAATACCATGCAAACACATATACTCCAGGGGTGTGCCTGAGTGCTTCGGCTCCCGGTTGGATCTGGCTAACTCTGACCTCATGTCGCATATCCTTTGCAGTTGCCTGGGCCCCAGAGACCACTCTGCCATGCTTCCTGCTGTTGGGGGATTTGTGCAGTTTGAAAAATGATCCTATCTTTACCATGCATTTCATCTTCTTTCTGCCTTGTCTCAGTATTTTTACACATATAACTGGCTGTAGGAACTCTTCCACAAAGATCTTGGGCCACAAGTGTCATTCCTTTTCACCATATCCATATGGACCCAATGCTGTGTGCAGTGTAGCGTTCCACATATATGTATCATAGACATCAAAGTGCATCTCCAACAAAGTTAAACTTAGTTTTCTTTTAATCTGTGTAAGATAAGTCTGAAAAAAAATTAATTCAAAAAAGTCTGAGGTGAGAATATGATCAATTGCATGCCCTGGATCTGTTTTCTTCTTTGTATTTTTCACTCCACTCCAGTCCCCCTCAACCCCCACTCATTTCGTTTGTGCATTCTCTGCGCATTTACGCATTCTCTTTTAACTTTGCATTCTGCCATACCTCTCCTCTGCCCAGTAGTTGTCTTGCAGCTTCCTGGATATCGGGATTCAGGGGCATGTAAAATTAGACTCTGCTCTTTGCCCTGACGTTCAGGGGGTCCATGCATTATGCAGCAGAAGTGCATCGATTTTGCTCCCTCCAAACACTGAAATATTTGTCAGGCGGTTCTCTTTTTAGTGGATTGTGCACCTCCACCCTCCCTCACTGACGTGTGCGTTGGTGAGCTCAGCACTCGTAAAAGTGCAATCAAAACCTGCCCGACCTCCACCTGCCTGCAGTCAGGAGGGGTTCTTACATCAAGGGGATTTGCCTTGAAGAAGTCAGTTGGGAACCAGGGCTTTGAAACACAAAGTTCCTTGATGAAGCCCTGTAAATTTGGTAAATGTTAAAGCAGGTAAATGTTAAAGTAGGTTTGAGTATTGTTTTATGTTTTTATCAGGTTTTTCTTGGGTTCCTGTCAGAGTTGGTTTAATTCTTTCCTCTTTGCTGCTCACATTTGATTGCGTGTTGCGTACCTGTTTGGAGTCGATCTCCGCATGAACATGAGAGAGCTTTTTGTTCTATAAGGCTGAAGAACAGCCAGCCAGATGTGAGTATCAATAAATAACCACCCTCCCAATATTTAATCATGTCCTTCTGAATTCCACACTTTATAGCTGCAGTAAACATTGAGAATTATGAATTAATCATAACCCAACACCATGTTCCCTTACACACGGTGTAGTTGTGTCTTAGAGGACGGGCTGCCTTCTCTGAGCCCTCAATGAGAACTGTGGTTTGTCAGATATGTAGATATTTGGGGTCCCTCAAGGCAACAAGTTCCCAGCATGCATCAGTCTGAAGTTCTCACCTGGCTCCTCTGCTTTCCCATGCCTTATTCATGAAGCTTACACCCCGATAAGAACACCCATCCCCCGAACCCTTCCCCCAAAACACTCATACACAGGAATACAGCCCCAGGCTTGTTTCTCCACCTCAAAGAGAAATGGGTAAACATGGTGTGTTCTGAGGAGCTGCAATAAAGTGTCAAGCTGCCCTTTGTTGTTTTTTTTGTGTTTCTTGGCGTTCATCAATACCAGATGAGTAGCGTTTGTTAGCTGTTATGTCCCCACTGACTGGCCTTGGGATTCTGCTGTAGTAACATTGGTTAAGGAGCTTCAGAGTGCACTGGCTTCACTCTGCCGTGGATCAGTGTCCCATTTGTGTGAGAACAAAGTGCTTGTGTCATGATACTCTGAATTGTTGTCCTTTGAAAAGCTGTGCATGTCATTTCCCACAAGTACCTAAATTCTGAAGGGCCCAAATTGCTCACTGAATCTGCAGCTGGATGTCCTGCAAAGGGGGCCGCTTCTTTTGCCAGTCCTCCACCTGATGCCTGCCTTTCAGGTGGAAAAAAAAACGCCACCATCTTTTATGAGCCGTCTTTGACAATTTGCTGAATGTCACTGTTGAGGGGGTGACATTGGCATCCGATGAAAGCAAAAGTGACTTCTCAATGTCAGACGGTTTTGTGCCGTTTAGTTTTTATTGCTGTTGCCGTCTAGTCTAAATGCTAAGCATGACAAGTTCAGTCAAGTCTTTTTTTCACCCCCTGGTGAATGAGGGATGCTGTAGTTGTGTCTTTTTTTTTCTCTGAATGGGAAAGGCTTCTACACGTAAGCCAGCAGCCCTTGCTTCCATGGCACCTCCCTGCCATTTCCCAGGTAACTCAAGTATGGCCATCTCCAAAACGTATTGAGGCTGATAAATGAGTAGGAGGTTGGTGACCTTGACTAATGCAGGTGGATCCTCAGAGAGCTCTAAAACCAACAGAGAGGAAGTAGCCAAGGGGGAAACTCTCCAGAATCCATTAACCCCACCCCCCTGCCTCCTACCTGCTGGTCCCCACAGATCGGGGGATCTGCAAGGAGTAGGTCCAACCAGAGACCTCTAAAAACATTCATTCCATTTTCAGGGGTTGATAAAAAGGCTTTTAAAGGAATGTGAAGACTATTTCCCCCAGCCATTTTAAGGTTTCAAGGCTCAGTAACCCAGAGCCCGGTGTGTTTCATTCACATTGTTCAGTGAAGTGGAGGTGAATCGGGGGATTTGTGTATTGAAAAAGCTGATGGTGTTGCGGTGGGTATATTTTGTCTGTGTACCTGATCAACTGTGCATGGAAAGGTTTAAAAAAAAAAAAAAAAAAAAGCCACCTCAGTTTCTACTCTGTCATGTCCCGATCCTGGAAATTGCCGTCATCTTCCAGTGCGGTTATTAATTTGCTGAACTGGCAGCGTTACCCAAGGTGACTGAGTCGGGCGGCTGTTCCTGCCGCCAAAGAGCTCTTGTTCAAGGGCACAGGTCTCCACCAGAGCTTTGAACTCACAGCATTCATGAGACCTGGCTACAACTCATTCCTGATACCAGTGAATGGCATGGTGGCTAAGAGCTGGTGTTGTTTAGGTATTCTCCTCGTGGTCCATTTCAGTCCTCTAAGCACTTGAAGAGCTGAAAGGCCAGGTGTGCCTCTTTCCTCATCTTTCCTTCTCTCTCTCTCTCTTTCTCTCTCTCTGCCTCATCTAATCCAATTTGGAAATCTGGACAACAACGGGCTTGTTACAGACCCTATTAGTCAGAACCCTGGCGACTTTTTAATTCAGCGTGAAAAAAAGTCCCCGCAGAAGGGCGATGAATCATTTATTTTATTTTCTCCTTTCAAGTCATTCCTGAAGAGAGATGATGTGCTGCTTTTGTAGCTGACCCATCAATCGACTGCGGCTTTATATCATCATAAAACGAGCAAGTCGCACTTGGGAAGAAAACAATAACGGCGGCTATTTTTACTCTTCTTTGTCTCCTGTCTTGCAAGCGTTTACCTTTCTGACTTTGCCCAGAAAAGAAATAAGTGCAAACAAGGGCAAGCAGTTTCTCCCCCTGCTGAGATCGTATTATTTTTGGTGATAATTGTTCAAGTGCCAGGCTACACCTTCCATTCTGCATGACTTCACTTTACAATGTTTTCCTAGTTTTTACATCTTGGAGGTATTTGGACTCATGGTTCTGTAGCCATGAATCCTTTACCCTTAACAATGGAGTACAATGCTACCCAGTAATTTTACACGCTAATGTATAACTAATGAAATATACTCAGAATGAGGACTTTGGGATTTGATCCCATTACCCTGACTATCTACCATTCTTTACAGGACCTCAGCTAAACCCTCTCTTGTTCAGTTTCATACATGTGCTGTAATTGTTAAGATATTTTGAAGGTTGTAAGTAGCTTCTTGCCGAAGGGTGTCCAGGCAGGTATGATATCCTGTGGTGGTGTCTCTCCTTCCTGCAGAGCATGGGGAGATGCTGAACACCTGCCCAGAGGACGAGCCCATGACCCCGGGCGAGGAGTGCCTGGACGCTGCCATCGATGAGTCGCTGCTGGAGACCAGCCCTATCCAGTCGCCACTGCAGGTGTTCGCCGGGATGGGTGGCCTTGCATTGATCGCAGAGAGGCTTCCCATGCTGTACCCCGATGTCATCCAACAGGCAAGTCCAGCTTCATGCCTGTACCACTGCACTTCCTACTGCATATAACAAACTTTGGTATGTAGGTACCTTCATGGGGTGGTCAGCAGCACGTTATACTACTGTAAAGACTGCATTCAGTTCCTGTATATTTGCCAAATAATTTAATTTAGGATACCTTGAATGCATAACTATGTATGTGAATATTGCATATATATATATATATATATATATATATATATATAGAATGCATTATATGTATATGCACAGTGAGTTGATTATTTTGGTTATATTTATCAAGCTGGCCATTAATATACATTTACACATCTGCGAGAGCACTTTTACCTTTCTCAGGAGTACATTGGCTATTTCTCATTTTGTTTCCAAACCTTGTGAAAAGTCAGGTTGTCCAACCACAAAGCATCAGAAACCCATTGCATTTACTAAACATAATTTTGTTGTAATCAGTCACAGTTTACATGTATTCAGTTGTCCAGTATAACTATCAGTCCAAACTCAGTACTCAGTTCATTAGGGGTGTACACAGGGAAGGCAAACCGTTTGCTGTTTGAAGGCTCACTGTTGGTAAACCTATAAAGTGTAACTGCTTTTCTTTAAAGAGGAAAAAGCTATTGTCTAGGCAGCTTGTCAGCAAAATACTTTATCATCAGCATCCCTTAGAAATGGTTCCTGAGCTTGCCACCAAACCTTCCACTGAGGCAGTCGCAACCGGCTCGTGTCTTGCCTCATTTTACTCTATGTATGTCTCCTCCCTGCAATTCTGTGCTATATCATGCCTTATAAATGAAAGTAAATTGATACTTTACTCCGTAATTGAAGGCGCGTAGGGACAAGGTGAGTTGTTGAATGAATTCTGCGAGGGGGCCTGAAACTAAATTAGCTGTGTTTTTCAGATTGTCCTCACAGAATTAAATTATTTAAGCGGCCTAAGAGCCGCTTGTGGTGCATCTTTGTCGGTATTAGAGAGCGCCTTTCCTTGCAGGCCTTTTTTTTTTTTTTTTTTTTTTTTTTTTTTTTTTTTTTATTCAAGTTAATTGAAATTTACATTTTTCTTGCTTATATTCTTGCTGTCAGGTTTTTAGGCAGCGGCCTAATACATCCTAAGTAGTGATGAATTATTGTTTCCTACCTCTAGTCTACAGACTGTGAATAATTGATGTGTTGGCTTCTGACACTTGAGTGTTTTTTCAGTGTGTACATTAAGCTCCTGCTAGCCACTCAGTAAACTGGAAACAGGTGCAGGTAAAAAGGGTTTTATGAGCCTGTGCCAGCACGCACTTGACAAAGGTTTAGTGACTGGCTCTCAGTTATGGTCAGACACACCTGTGCACACCTATGATATTGTCTTACTCACTATGGCAGTGGCCTTTTCTGAGTGAAGGTTGTCATACATTTGTTATTGGTGCACCAGTTCTCATCTGCCCGTCTTCACCGGGTACTTGCAGGTGAGTGCCCCTGTGGTGCCCTCAACCACTCAAGAGAAGCCCAAGGACAGCGACCAGTTCGAGTGGGTGACCATCGAGCAGTCTGGGGAGCTGGTGTACGAAGCGCCCGAGACAATCGCAGCCGAGCCCCCGCCCATCAAGTCCTCGGTGCAGACCATGTCGCCCATCCCCGCCCACTCCCTGGCAGCCTTCGGGCTCTTCCTGCGATTGCCAGGCTACGCCGAGGTGCTGCTGAAGGAGAGGAAACACGCCCAGTGCCTGCTGCGTCTGGTCTTGGGTGTCACCGATGATGGGGAAGGCAGTAAGTAAAGAGTCGCACCTGCCTTACCATCAACAGGCATGCAAGGAATCAGGCACCTGCTCGGTTACACTCCAAATTAAAGTGTTCTGTCAGTGGTTTCTTTGGCAGTGGCTTTCCAAAGAAGTATCCTCTTTCCAAAGTAAGCGTTTCTGACGCCCTGGTTTTTCCAGATCAATATCAAATCTTCCCAAGTAATACAACAGTTATGTTCAATAATTGTCTCCATTTAAAACGTTTTACTGAATGAAAAGTAGCAAACACATGTAAAAAGCAAGTGTACATGTGTAGCAAAGCAAGTGTACTCCGTATTAAAGAAAGAGTCTCAGTGCAGGTTATTTATGAATATAGGCAATCTGAGGTACATTTTCTCATGCACCTATGCTTACACGCATCTCAGCTTCATTTGCTGTGTTTTTGGGTGTTTTGGGGAGGGTGGGGGTTGAATTACCCTGTGCCTCACCGAAACTCTGCACCATTGGGTCGCTACCTGTCCAAGCCACGCCCCAAAATGCACCTCTTCTTGCCATAAACTTGTCCCCTCATTAAAGTGGCTTCTCCTCCCCCACTTCAACTTATATTTCTCCCAAAAGTCCAATAAACTGCCTTTTTCACCATCCTCCTGCTCGTCGTGTTTGCCCTCTCAGTTCCTTTTTCATAGAAAAACCTCATCAGAAGGTTAAACAGTTATCTGCAAACTTTCTTTGCACTCAGAACGAAATGAGTGTTCACCAAATACCCCCAGAACGAGAGCCGCTGGTTTCCAACAAAACTTAAAAGCTATTGATTGTTGCAAAGAGTACAACAAGCAAATCGATACTCCTCGTTATCAGAAAGCATTGAATATTTAGCTGTCCGTGATATAATATAGCTGATTTATATTGACTCTCACAGTGGGGACATAAGATTGAGTGAATGTTTTAATCTGTCCATTTACAGTTGGAACACGTTTACGCCATCCACTGCAGTTATTCCTTTTAGTCCTTGAGATCGTACCTGTCTTTGAATTTGTGGATAATTCACGTAAACTACTCGCATTAGCTTGTTTAATATTGACAAGCCCTGCCCTTCCATACATTAGACTCAACCTCAGTTCCCGCCAGTACTGTGCCATTATTCAATATTATTAGTGTGTGTCTCCTTCTGTGGAAACACAAGGAATTTTTGTAGCCTTTAATTGAAATGTAGTTAAAGATGGATGGATACATTTTCCAATATCACCACAGGCCAGGCTCCTGTCTGCTCCATTCTGTCTGGATAAGCGGTTCACAAGTTGGTACGTGGATGAAGTGGTCTACAGTGATATCTGATTGGTCTGTTTTTCACCAAATCTCTTCCAGGTCACATCCTGCAGTCGCCCTCGGCGAACGTGCTGCCCACCTTGCCCTTCCACGTGTTGCGGACGCTCTTCAGCACCACGCCCTTGACCACGGACGACGGCCTTCTGCTGCGGCGCATGGCGCTAGAGATAGGTGCCATCCACCTCATCTTGGCATGCCTGTCCGCGCTCAGCCATCACGCACCCCGCGTCCCCAACGCCAGCGCCAATCAGACAGAGGTGAGTCCCGCCCTCCCCGGCGAACAAAAAAAAAAAAAAAAAAAAACCATGCCTCGACGATGTACACCGCAGGGAGGAAATGAGTTCTGGAGTCAAGAGCAAAGATTGAGCAGAGCTAAGCATGGCCATTCAAGCAAATTAGTTTACCCACCACTGTGCCCGCAGGTATGATACAGAACCCCTGCTCTTAGCTTGGTGTGAAGTTTCTGAAATAATAGTTAACTGTTATTGTTTCAGCTCTTTATCCTCCGATCCGTCTGATCAAATGGTCTTATTTAAACATTCATTTGCTCAGACAAGTGACAAAATAAAGCTCAATTTTCTTTAATGCCTCCAGGAAGGTGATGAGGTGTGTTGAGGACACTTCCTCCGTATCAAAATGGCTCTCCTGACAAGTCATCTAAAACGCGTTGTCTGTGTCTTAAAGTTGCCACTTTTGGTTGTTGAGACATCTCATGCTGGTCAAACCCCACAAATGAAATGTAATCTCCCATGCTTTGATAACCATTATATGATGTGATTACTCATGTTCCACCTGTCAGTCTACATGCTTCAACACTCATTAGAGTGAGAACCACACAGTTTTCCCATTATAAGTTGAAATCACATGTACAAGCAAAAGACAGTCAACAAATCAACAGGCAACCTTTGCTTGTTGTCAGATAAAAGAATCTGGTTCGTCCCGTTAGTAGTGCAAATCAATACCAAATGAATACCATATGCAGGGTTTGTGGGTTGTGGGGAAACATGCTGCGTTGATGCACAAGGCTTTAGATTTGAAGTACTGGAGAAGAGCCCTCCATGTTTGTTTTTGAAAATGATGGAGTGTCCTTTACTAAAATGTCAGTGTGTAGCATAGCTCTGCGATATGCTTGGCTCTAGAGTTGGTTGCATTTTTTTGACATGTGCTTGTGTTTCATTACCTGGACAAAAAGGCACTCGAGATACTCCCGCTAATGTAGTTGTGAAAGACACGACTGCATGTCCGAATCGAAAAAGGAAGGTCTTCTCTTTCAGAAAAGATTGCAATCTGGCTTTACAAATTGAACACAGACAATGACCTGTATTTTATGCTCAAAAGGTTGCGCAATATAAAAAATTGAACTGTTTTCTTTATTCTCTTTCAAATCAATTGTTCTTTTTGTGAAAGTTTTTGCATAAGATTACCTCTGTATTTTATGATTGATGCGATCTCCCCTGGCAAGGATGAGGGCACTGAGCCTTTTCCTACAGTATACAGGAGTGACAGCCAATTCTTGACCTGGATACCTAACAGGATAGTGGATTCTTGTCCCTCTTTAAATACAAACACATGATTCCCCAGAAAAATTACCAAAGAAATGTAAAGACAGCAGGTATAACTTTTAAATATACCATTTCATCTCAGTTCCCCTTCAAGGTCAATTTTGTATAGTGCAGGTTATCTTTGAGGTAAGGTACTGTCTGCAGCATACACCTAACCGTATAAAGATGTCTGTGTGTGAAATAGAAGGCAAGATGAGGGTATATGTAAAGCGCCCAATGCTTTAATGCTGTTAAGCGGTATCTACCCTGGTGTCTGAGTGCCCGTCTGCTCTTGCCCAGCCTCAGGTGTCCAGTGGGCATGCGGGGGGCACCAGCGAGGAGCAGCAACTGTACTGGGCCAAGGGCACAGGCTTTGGCACAGGCTCCACCGCCTCGGGCTGGGACGTGGAGCAGGCCCTCACCAAGCAGCGTCTGGAGGAGGAGCACGTCACCTGCCTGCTGCAGGTAAGATGGAGCGCATCACAGACACTGCACCAATCCATCAGCTTCCCTTCTTCAGGACGTTTGCTGTGAGGGGAGTTTCAGTCATCTCCGTTATCTGCATTTTCATTTCTGTCTTTGTTGGGAATATTGTTCAAGACAGCTTGGTAGAATTCAGCTTTATGGTTTCTATCAGTTGTTTGAAGGAGTGAGAGAAAGATAAAAAGACCTCAGAGCTGAATAATTTAAAATGAACTGGTGTTAAATGTAATTGACATAAATAATTGAATGGACCTGTTTGGAATATCTGGTGAACTTTGCCCCCTGTCTTATCCTAAAACTACCAGTTTATATTTTAAAGTTTTGGGTTTTTTTGTTAACGAAGTGTTCTCATGTGCAATACCCAGGTTTTGGCCAGCTACATCAACCCAGCTGGCTGCTCGGGCCCCGGCGAGGGCCCCACGGGGGAGAGCCGGGGCCACAACAGCAACGCCCTCCCCTCCGTCCTGCAGGAGCTGCTCAGCCAGTCATGCCTCATCCCGCCATGTCCTCCTACCTACGCAACGACTCTGGTGAGTCCACCTTTTCCTTCTCTCTTCCAGTTGGTCTGGTTGTTGCGGGTTGCAGTCGGGATAACAGGGTATGACTGTACAACATGGTGTATCTATAGATAAGACTGTAGATCTGGGCAGTGTTTTGTGGCTGTAAAGTTGACAGTGTGACTCCCGCTCGGAGCCCTCTTTCTCCCCTTCATCAGCGCGTCCAGTTCCATTTTATCTTGTTCTCTCGCCCCCGTCTTTCATATTCTGAGGGCCCATATGTCTATTTTGCAAATGTAGGTTGAAGTGGCTTCGACCTTCATGTCACTGTCGGCTAAATGGCTGTTGGTATGCTGCCAACGCACACCACTTCTCTTCAGATTTCACCTATAATTATCAGGGGGGAGTCGGGAGCGCTGCCCAAGTTTGTCATTTCTAATGGCCCTTTTCTTTGCACGAACCCTCTTTGGTCGGCGTTTCCCATTACCGGATGTTTGCTTAGCTTTCCGCTCCGCTGGTCATGGCTCCGTCAGACAGCAGGTGGAGCCCTAGCGTCTCGCTCCTACCAAAGCCCTCGGCTTTGGGGAAACTGAGGACTCCCTCCAATTAATTCAGAAAAACTTGACGCAATTTTAATTAGAGGAATCTACCCTTCCACAGATAATTCATTCCCCCATATTATTTTCTCTGTGTAAGCAGGGTAAAAAAGCTTCCATCTTATTTAATTAGCGGTTACTTATTTTCCACAGTTTGGTGTAATCATTTTAAAGCGGACTGCACTGAATCGCGGTTGTTCCTTTGTCGAAACAAAGGAGCCCGGCCCGATAAGAAAACTCATTCGGATGCAGAATTACACCGTTTATTTAATGTTCAGAATATGCAAATACCATCCTGGGCCAGCAGCTCTGTGTGATAGGAATATTTTGATGAGACTAGCAACTTTTCTGTCTTCTGAGTCCAAGCTTTATTTCAATGTACTGGGTGAGGCTCAAAGGAGATGTGCGGTTTTGCATTATATGAGAACAGACGCTTTGTATAGAATTATGCATAGAGGTGGCCCTCAATGGTCTCAGGTTTATCTTCATCAAAGGGAAATAATGGACTCATACTAGCCCATATTTACATGGTCGTTGACAGATTACATTGTGATCATTTGTAAATTGGCAGACCGTTGATTCTTTTAAGCAAAACAGTTCTAGCCGAAACTCCATGGACCAATTATAAGGATACAAGTATTTAGGAATCAATCTGAGGCGCCAGTCATTTCATTGTGGTTTTCTTACTGTACATCATTCTTTCTCCGGGAAAAAAATGACATTTAGAAAGAAATGAAGAGGGGTAGTTTTAGCTGCCTGAGCAGGCTAATGGAGCCCCTGCCGCAGAAGGCTTGGCTTACTAAACAAGGTTCCCTGTGTTTGTGTTCTTTCATAATTAAAAAAATAAATACAATGAGTATCATAATTTGTCCCCATCTGTCAGGTAACTAATTTGCACTTCTCCATGGTCTAAGGAGTGTTTAACAGGTATAAATTGCTTTTATTAGGTCATGTTCATTTTTACTGCCTTGTTTCATTCCCCCTTCACCTTTTTGAAATATGACCCATTTGCTTTCAAACTGCAGTGCTGAACTGCTTTTTAAAATGTACAGGTAGTTTCATCCATTTAAACATAAATGTTTTTCTTTTATCAGTCTGCATTCGCCATATGATATGGAGCAGTGAAATAAATCCCCACAGTTTTTTTTTTGCCTTTTTTATTCTTTCCTTTTTTTGTATTCTTACCAGTACTGCGAACAGTTAGCTGTCAATAAATGTCAAGGGCTTGCAGTAATGAAAAACTGAGGAGAGACCTAAAAGCACTCCTTTACAGTGTGCTTTTCTTTTTTTAATAACTTAGTGTAGATGGTCAGGGAGGATATTGCTTCTAAAAGGAAGTGGAGAGAGGTCAGAGCAGACAGTGAATGAATGGCGGAAGGTAAGGGAGCCTGCATGCCGCCAGCCCAAGGTGGGGGGTTCTGTGTAGCTCAGGACTCACTCAGAGCACAGTCGAACAAGTGAACCACAGGAGTTAAACAAAAAAAAAAAAAACGCACACGTGAGCCTCATGGTAAGATTGCGCTAGAAGGAAGAAGAGGGAAGTGCATTAGATTCAGTCTTGACGCAGGATGGGAATGGAGGTGCTTTGAGGCTTGGCCTCATTTTTATCTGGTGCCTCGTTATTAATACTTGGTGCTCAACAACGCATTCGTGCCTTTTGTGTGTTTTCGGCCAGCCGTGTCTTACTGGCTCAGCGCAACCAGTTTGGATTCCTGCGCAAATCACCACTGGTCTGTTTTAACAAACTGTTTGTGCATTCATGGTGGTGAAAATGATAAAAGATCAGAGGGATAAAAACTCCCTCTGATGGGAGTGGTAGACTCCTCCTTTGTCTCTCCATAGTGGCACCAGATGCTGTCAAGCAGAATTTACAGTCAGTTTTTTTTGTGTCTCAACCCCCTTCCAGCCTCTCTCAGTTCATGATTTATAAGAATTTTTTGAATAAACTCCCCCTCAAAAGGAAGGATTTAGCATGTAAAAGGCCTCTTAATACAAGTGTGACTTTAACACAAAAAAATGGGTGAGGCCCTGAATGTAATCTGATCTCAGGAACTGACAATGAGGGTGGGGGGATTAAGGATGGAGCAGTCAACAGAATGAATAAACATTTGCTTTCTGTCCTCAGAGACTACGGTGCTGATTCCCAGGGGGATCGGTGACATTGACACCGACGCCCCCCTCCCCCAGCCCACAGTAGTCAGCCGTCTTTATCGTTATCTCCCTCTTTTTCACCAATAAGCAGGTAGCAGGCCAGTCCCAATGCTGCCTCTTCCTCTCAGCTGAATATCTACCACTCTTTTCTGTCAGGGTAAATTGTCTTCCCCCACCTCCCTACATGTGTTTTTTCATGAATGCATTTGAAAAAAAAAATAACAAAAATGATTGTTCCTACACACATGCAGATATGAGTGCATCTGTGTGTCTTTAAATGCGCACACACACCAATCGCAGCCTTACCGACTTCCCCTCCGCCATCTTCCTCCCTCATCTTAATCTCCGGACTATTACAGCGCAGCGCGCATTGTTCCACATTAGTCATCGACGTCTTGGGAATCCTTTTGGGATGCATTACGCCACTGCCGAGCTCTCCATCACGGGAAGTTAAACCATTAGTGAGAGGTAATGCCTTTTAATGTCACAGGAAAACTAATTTATTTTAATTGAAATCTTCATTTTTCTTGTCCTTTTTTTTTTCTTGCCCAACCCCCCACCACCATCACCGCCTCCCTCTTTCTCCACCTCGCAGAAACCCCCCCCACCACTGTGTGCGAAATCAAAGTGGAACAGCTTGTAAAACAGGAGCGCAATTAGCCAACGCTTTTGTATTACAATCAGTGAGCGGGAAGACGGGGGGCCTCTCGCCATGCAAGGCAACATGGGCGTTAATGTGGTGAAGCTATTAGTGAAGATCATTTAGCAACATGTAATTACTGTACAGGACATCCTCTTTTTTTCCACCCCACTCAGCAAATAGATATTATTTAGGGTTATTCATGGCTCGATCAGACTGCGATGCAGAGTCGTGGCACTTACTGTCACTCAAGTTAATCGGCACTGGGAACCAAAGCCGTCAGTGCTGTGAAGCTGAGGGGCCAGGAGAGTGTACGGGTTTGCACGGTTGTTCCTCTGTCACATGACATCCACATTGGCCTCATCAGGATGGGTGTGGAAATGGTCTGTCCTTGGGCTTCAGGTGGTGCACAAAGTAAAAGCACATGTTTGTGGTGTAACTGTATATCTTGTGGCTTGGAGTTAAAGCCCCAGGCAAGTGATTACTGGCTGTGTTCCACATTGGTGAGATCAGGTGAGAATAGAGAGCAAATCCAATTCAAGCTCATCATTTTCATCGCTCTCTAGCAATCTCTCCTGGCCCAGCAAGTGTAAGAATTGTAAGAACTGAACATATTACTCCATGTTTAATGATGACATAAGCAGTACATGATTGGTGTGGCATCTATGGTGTGGAAATGCAGAGAAGGCTTGTTACCATGTGAATTAGAGGAGCCAGTTATGTGGCTGCCAATGAAGGAGAGGTTCACCATTGGCTGGCAGGACTCGTAATACATTTCAGTTCCAGTAGAAGAAAAAAAGGAGGAATCCTGCCATGGTCGGAGGCTTTACTCCACCATGTGGGAAAAACATTTTCAGTTTATTGTGTGTTTAGGCACTTTCTGGATTTGGGCTTGCAATTAAGCTACAATGAGGAAGAACGTCTCCATTTTGTTTTTTAATGTGTATTTTTGCACAGATTGAAAATTAGTTCTTTTCACTGGTTTTTGTTTCGTTTAATGCCCGCCATTTGGCTTTCTTGTACAGTAGCTCTAATGTTCCAGTGGTAAGCAATTGCCCTTGTTTAGAGGGAAAAGAAAAAAAAAAAAACTGTCCTCTTGTCTGGTACTCTGGCAGTTCAGCATGTGTGGATGTTGTCAGCAAGAAGCAGATGAAGTGACTGTAAATTCAGCGAGGGTGCACTCGCCGTGCATGACTGATTTATGTGTGCCATACGTGAGCGTGTGTTTTTATGGCCGGCTCCGTGTCGCTGGGGTTGGACTTGTGATGTGGTGCAGGATCTCGGTGTTGATGTGCACAGGCAGTTGAAGGTACAGCATGTATCGTCCACCGTAAGCTGTCCCCTCCCCTCCCTCTGCCTTTTTTTTTTTTCTTGCCCCTGTCCATAGATCTAGTGAGCTACAACGCTGTTGCAACCTTAATATGTGCGCACATACATACACGCACATGCACAAAAACACACATACACTAGCATAAACATGCGCATTCAATCACACATATATATACACAGAAACGTGTTGAACTAAACACACAGAACCGCACACACAGAGGCATGGAAATACAAAAACACATATAAACAAGCAAATTAACATGGACAAGAACTCAAATCCACACAATCCATCACACGCATACTCATTTCCATGGATAGACACAGACGTGCAGTCACATTATTTATCACACAAATACTGAAAGGGCACACATACAAACACAGTCTGTGTATACACTGATACTGACAATATGCACACAGTGCTCTGTACTCAAATGCACATTTGTACATAGAAAGCTAACTGCGCACATGCACCCACGCACACCCAAAATACACACAGAGATGCACACAGAGAAATGTGTCATGCACACTGTGGACCTTCATAAATTTGCTGCAGTAGTATAGTTTTTGGTTCAATTTTAAGGATTGAAGTATATTGCTTTACCTTTGTGTTTCATACAAGTATGCCACATTGAAATGGAAATGACAATTAAAACTCATGACTCTATCCTGCTTCTGTTGGATATATAAGATAGGACAGAAATATTTTATCACTCACACCAGAATATGACTGGCCACATCCCCGTTTCCCTGGTGCGTTTGGTATTAAACATACTGTCTTAATTTGACATTTTATGTAGTGGAAGCTGTTTGTCGAGAAAGGCCAGAGATGGTTTTATTGTGTGGAGGCTGCCACAGTACAGTCTGTACCATGAGAGAAAATCGAAAATACCCAAAATTCAGCTTCACCAAAGGGCTGATAGACGCCTTGTCTTTAATACCTTGCATACATATGATATGGCCCTGCAGCAAGGTCCGAGTCATCTTCTGCCTGCATGCCAATATCGCATTTCTCAGACCTAGCATGATCTCAGTATGATAATCCCAACGTCCCTGAAAACTGTTCACCTTTTTAAACCCCTGAAATGATCATTAGAGGAGAATCTGTCTGTACGATCATCTGATTGTCAGCTCTTGTCATCTCTGGCACCCATGAGACCTGTCACTAGGATATCCCCCCCGTCGGTGACCGACGATTCGTGTAACGCTGTTTGCCAACTTTTACTGCCCCTCATCACTGGGCCGTCACTTCACCTTTATCAGCGCATTACTCCTGCCATAATCCACGCGCAAAATACCTGCCCACACACCCAGCCATAAATCCCCCATCAACCATCGCCAGGCTTCTGTCGTTGATTATAGTCGCATTTTATTGGTCAAATTACCTATTGCACAATACATCTAGAGTTAATTCATATATTTATAAAAGCTCCCTCCTTTTGTACAGAAACTGACCATCGACACTCTGAAATGAGAAGTGAATGTACACAGTAAAAAGATTTCCTCTCGGTAGCCAAACAGCAGTCAATGGAAACGCAGACGGTACAAGTGTTAGGATCATTTGTATTAGTAATTGTGACGCGGTCCCTTCCTTTTGGGGGGGAGGGGTTGGGGGTTAGTGAGTGGGGGGTGTACCTCCACCCACCTCCCGCCGCCTCCACGTGATGATTTCATCATCATAGCCAGGATTCATTTTTTCATATAAAAATATCTCTCTTCCATCTTTTTCTTTTTCCTTTTTTATTGCAGATCTCCCTCTCAGGTTTGGTCTTGAAATACGGACAAAAATAAAAATGAAGCATTGTCAGTGCTGGCTACTGTCTTCCCGAGAGAACAGTTTTATTTATTTTTTTTTCCCTGGCTGGGGAAAGTGGGATCACTGTCCCTGATAGAATCTCACTAATCAGAGAAGTCCAGGCTTGTGGGGGTACACATGGGCTGCAAACTGCAAAGCTCCTCTGATGCCAGGTTGTCAGAGAAACGTACGGCCTCTACGTCCGCCAGGCACTCAGAAAGAAGCCTGTCCCCAAAGGTTTTGAGGTTTGCCACACAGTTCCTCCCATTGAAGGTTTCCACATTCAGGGCACACGTTATGTGTACACTTTTATTCGTATGTAAACGCAGTCAGTTAATCCAAAATTGATTAGTTGTATAATCCATTGAAAATTGAAAAGGGTTTTATTTATTCAAATGATCACTTTCAAGTCTGAAGAGTCCAAGACAGTCCAGTCCAGCAGGACGTGGGTGCGCTCCCCGAGCGTAACAAGTCCGCTTGTCAGAACAGCGAGCCACAGCTGGTTCCCGGGTCCTGTCCTTTCCCGCCGCACTCCCGGCCAAATGTTATCTCCCTGGTGCGTCGCCATGCACCGACCCGGCCGTGTTTCCCGCCACAAGTTCCACGTTGTCTCTCTGGGGTGACAGCCGAACGTGTCCATGGCTTTCTCCCTCTGTCTCGCTGTTGGTAACGCTGGTCTTTGGAGGGGGGAAAGGGGAGGGGGATGGGGATGAGGACGTTCGAGCAACCCCCAAGTACCCCCTCACAGGGTGGTGTAGATGTAAACAAACACGATGACGAACAGGTTGAGGAAGGTCCCAATGATCCCCAGCATGGCCAGTATAGACTCCTCTCTCTCCTCCTTGCCCTCCTGCGCACGTACTTCTTCGATGGTGATGACAGTTGTGCCCATTGTTGCAGCAGATAACCTTACCAGGATGCTGGCAGTTACCTGTGAGAGAGACACGAGCAACAAGACATGGAGATTCTCAGATGAGGAAGCAAGGGAAGGGATCGGGTTGCAATAAAAGGGAGAGAGAGCGAGAGAGACAGACAATGGCGCTGAATTCAGACGCGGCTTTCCCCCTCACATGCTGTTGGTACGCTGCATGCTGAATTAGCCCTGCCTGCTAACATTCGGCAGCCTGAAAATGCCATACAGTACTCCGTTATTTCAAGCTGCACTTGGGGGAAAAGCAAGCTCCAAAAAAACAAACGTCTCTAAAAATTACTCAAATATTTTACCGCGCTGACTAAAACATAACTAATTACAAAGGTGGAGGTGGGTGGGTTGGAGGGGGGGACATTTAAGTCCATCATTTCTCAGAGATCAACTTCTCCTCATGGAAAACTTACGTTGCAAATGCCCCTCGACAGCGAGCCTGATTGATTTAACACCCAGATACGATTTCAGAACACAAGAGCGTCCGCCACAAGCACATTGAGTCATCTTCCTCAGGTGAGCATGCTGTCGTGTCCTTCTCCAAGGAGTCTGAGGGGGAAGCAGGGGCCGTCCGCGGCTCACACCCCCAGGCGAGATGGAAGGGGGGTGGGGGCAGACGTAAACAGCACCACGGCCATAAACTTGCAGCGGCAGAATCGAGCATTGGTCGCGGCTTGCTAAAACAGTAAGCCCCCCGTTTTTTTCTCTCTCTCTCTATCTCTCTCTCTCTCTCCTGCTCTCGCTCTCTCTCTCTGCGCTCCCCTCTCCCTCCAATCCCCCCACCCCACCATCCCTTCCCCCACAGACCCCCTGTATCAGATAGAAGCCCCTACATCAGGACCGATGAAGAGAAAGGAAAGCAGCTTACCCTACAGCGTTTGAGAAGCAGGTTGACATCCAGCATGCTTTTGGGTCTTCAGCCGAGTGGCATGGCCGAGCGCAGGGTCTACATTCGGGGGGAGCCGGGGAAGGGGGGCTCCCACCGCGAGTGTTCGGGGGTCCCGCCGCGAGAGGGAGAATCCTGCCCGCTCCAAGCCAAGTGCTGAAAACCGCCTCCTCTTCCTGTATCGATCCCCAGGTCCCCTGCACCCAGTGTCTTGTTAACTGCCGTTGCAGTCGCGTTATTATTTTTCCCACCGTCAAAACAACTGAACTGTTAATAGCTTCCATTCAGGGGGCTAGAAGATATCCTTTTTCCCCCCATGCGCTCCCCCTCCCTCTCCACTACACTCTCCATCCTCCCTCCCCTCTCCTCTCCTCCCCTCCTCCTCCACCACCGCCCCCTCCTCTTCTTCTTCTCCTCTTGTCTCTTTGACCCTCTTAGCAGCTCAGAGAGAGAGTGCGCGCGGTCTCCGTGACACGCGTACACGCCCCCCCCCACCTTCCCCTCCGAGTTGCGCAATTAGAGTCTTTTAGAAGAGCTGGGTTCCTGCTGAGCGCCGGAGTCGCCGCGCATGCCTTCCGCCGTGGCTCACAGGACGGGCGACCGGCAGGATCCCGGACGAGGGAAGCTGGCGCGAAAGCCCAAGAGTAGGACCTGCACCTGGCAGCGGCGAGTCGACGTGTCCCCACCGAGCCGGGGAGCTGTGGGCAGCACATAACCTCGCAGCCGGGCTGGTCGTCCCAGTGGGGAAGGGGTGGTGGGGGGCGGGGGCGTCTGGGGGGTGGGAGCTGGGAGTGATGGTCCTCACGCCGTTTGTGTCCCCTCCTCCCCCGCTATTGATCAAGCACACTAACGGCAATAGCCCAAGTGAGACAGAGAGAGAAAGAGAGAGAGGGAAGAGGGAGGGGAGGAGGAAAGAGAAGGATAAGAAAAGGGGAGAGTCGAAGCGACCCTTCCTCGACACGGAGCGGCGGAGTAATGCCGCGCTACACTCTGCCTTTCCTTTGTCAGCTGCGGCCAGTCTCGCTGAAAACCTGCGAAGCGCAGGAGGAGGAGGGGACTGGGAAGGAGGTGGCTTAGCAACGAGGAAAAGGGGGGTGGGCAAGAGGTGGAGGGAGGGGAGTAGAGGCAAGGATTGGTGGGGGGGGACAGCAACAGAAAGATCTGGTCTTCAGGGGGTCTGTGTGAGCTCTGGATTTGAAAAGCAGCACTGTCAAAGTATCCAGCTTTCAGAGGAAGGCAGTCCCTTTGTCTCTGTCCTCACCCTAGTAATCCGTGGAGGGCTTTTGTGAGGGGACTACTGTTCAGAGCGCTACAGCACAATAACAAAAGCACCAGTGTGTGCTACCCCCTTATCGCACGGTATTCATCCAGCCCCTCTGCCAGGTACTCGAAGCTCAGCACGGACACAAACAGAAAAACCGCACGTCCCCATAGAGCAGTCAGTGAACCGATTTCGGCTCTAATACGCGTGTAGCCTGCTCTCTGATCGGTACGAGCCAGCCAGCACTTTTCCTCAGTCTCCACAGGATGAGTCACTCTTGTTTTCCCTGCGCCTTAGGCACTCTGTTTTTACCGTGCGTAGTAGAGTCACACCAACTCTTAACTTGTTCCCTTCCCTTGAATCATGATAATGAGGGGCTAAAGTTCCAAACCGTTGCTAAGACTCCCATGCTTGTGCCCGCTTGCAGACCTCTGCCGTGCATCGGCCACACCAGCTGAGAAAGGACCGCTGATGCTCTCCCTGTCACAATCTGAGACCCAAAAAGATTTAGTATCATCACATACTCCATCAATGCAGCTATTGTACTTTCATTTATATATGCGTTGTATTTGCTTCAGTTACTTTCATATT
Source organism: Albula goreensis (assembly GCA_022829145.1). Taxonomy (NCBI): domain Eukaryota; kingdom Metazoa; phylum Chordata; class Actinopteri; order Albuliformes; family Albulidae; genus Albula; species Albula goreensis. The sequence continues at coordinate 14,236,180 of CM040750.1, forward strand.
TATTATTTATTCAGTGGATGACCTTACTCAGGGCAACTTCCAGTGCTTCATAAGTGCACAACAGAGTACAGTGAAAAATACAAATCACCCAAGTACAGTGGTAGCATTAATTCACACACATATTGTACGGTTATTCCCCAGCAGCAATACCCGGGCGTGAGTGGATACAAGCGCAGTGGTTAAGTGAGCAGTCTCAGCTCATTTCCTGTTACACACCATTACCTGGAGTGTTTAAAAGCCAAAAAGGCACGCCATGTACCCTGAAAAGCACAATCACTTTTCTCACAATGAGAGTGGTATTATATGTATTGTAAACCTAAATTTGTTTTCAATTGGCAACATTATCCTAAAGTGCACATTTTTCTTAAGTATTTAGTAATTGTGGGATTTGAAGCCATAATAAGATTAGACCACGTGCGTTAATTGAACATGCACTGTGTTTGCCCTGTTATTATCCTGCTTTTGAAAGACCAGAATGCTGTTGCATTTTAATTACCTGGTATAGGAGAGAAACTTGTTGCTGTAGACTACTATCCATACAGTGTTGACATCCAAGACCAAGACAGAGTCTAAGAAGAAGTGCATTAAGGTAGAATAACGAGTTTCAGAAATTAAGTCGTTAAGCCCTCTTCCCTATAATAGTTAATTTTTCAGTCTTAGCTTTAGGTATTTTATATATAATTGACACATTGTCTTTGATCATAATATGATAACCACATGAGCTTTCTATTATAATTATGTCTTCAGACTTAAATCATATCGTGGCAAATTACAGTTATAGATTTTTGAATGAAATTAACTGTGGTCCATGCCAGGAGCTGCAGGCTCTTAGTACATCAGCAGCACATTTGAATCTTATCAAACCAGAAAAGTCAAATTGTAATCTTCTTGGCCTATGTTTCATTTGAAAAGACATTGCAGTTAACATTCCTTTACTTTTAACATAACAGCATATTACAAGTTAGTTTCTCTGTTTCCTCATTAATGATAAACATATGAACACCACTTTCTTAGGTAATTTGCATCCATGGACTAATCATAGTAATGTAAGAAATTGCCATGCCCACCATTTGCATTGAATTAACAGCAATGTAGGTTGGCAGCATCGGCCTCCATACACTTCAGCAAACAATTTAATGTGTATCAAATTTGAGAAGTCAAATTATATCTGTGGAATAAATGATTAGGAGTCCTGGTGTTTTGTTGCACTCAGAGCACTTTAGGTGTAATATAGTACTCTCGGAGGAGGCTATAAGCCTTTCTGTTTTAATATGTTCCCAGCATGGATTAAAGAATCATTATAGTGTGAAAATGCAATCGTGCGTTATTGACGTTTTCAAAACCTCATGCAAGCTAAGGTAAGGTAATCATTCCCTCCCCCTCCCCTCACCCCCACAAAAATGCGCGCACACACTCTGTGGGCAGTGTACGGTGCATGACTTCTTCAAACTTCACTCTCAGTTAGCTTTTCTGTTCTCAGAGTTGCTGACTTAATGGATTACAGTCTGATATTGATATTTAATTACATGGATTGATGTTTGTGAAGATTAGAGGGGAGTTTTTTTTTTCCTGGTTTAAACTCATTTGTGTGATGCTCATAAGGACGGGCATCATCTACTGAGGACTAATTATGGATTTGTAAATGGGCAAAGATTGCAGATCTATGATTTAACAAAAGAAATTGTCATATATATGGTCCTGTATCTAAACAAACAAGAAACTTAACTCTGCAACAAAAATGCAAATTGGTGTTTTTATCCTTTGATTGAAATCTTTGTTTATAAATTTGTTGTCTTATTTTTATTTATACGGGCTTCTCTCATTTTGCAGCTTAAAACAACCAAACCAGCGGCAGGACTTTCTATCAGCTAACATAGACGCTGCACACTGTAAATCTGTACCTGTTAAATTAAAAAGTAAAAATATTATTTGTCTTCCACTCTTGAAAAGAACATTAAAGACTATAACTTCAAATGATAAAAACAAGTAATGTGTGTATATTTAGCCTACAGGAAAAAACAGTTCCAAGAATATTGCATTGATGCTAATAAAGATGAAATATAATAAAGAATATTTCTGGGTAGCAGGGGCTGACAATTAAACTGCAAGGTAAGAGAGATGAACAAGGTAAACACTACGAAGTGTATACTTGTGTTTGATATTAAGTTGGGTTTTTGGAGGAAAACAGGTTCATTTTGAAACTATAGCAAGTCACCATAGACAATGTGTGGTGAACACTGCGAGATAATTGACTTGATCAATTTGGCAGAATTGAACAAAAGGCTCCCATGTAACCCACCTGGTCCTTATCAGGGTCATGATCTAATCAGAAGCGCTCATCTGAAATTGCAACATTTTTTAAAACTGGTTGTTCCAAAATGGAGCAGTCTCTTTGCCTGCCCCATACATCACCCAGAGTTAATCTCTCACACAGCGAACAAATCACATCTCACATTTACTCCCGCAGTGCTGCGCGAGATTCCCGTACGATTCCTCCCGCTGATGTGCCAGCGCGGGGACCCAGACAGAGCTCTATCTGGAGCGGGGGTGGGGTAGTGTGTGAGGGGGCGGGGGATGGATGAGGCACCAGAAATAGTTTGCTTCCTCTCCTCATCTTATCTGCTGCCGTACAGACCACAGCGCAGTCTGGAGTGACAAAACGGACAAACAGAGAGGAAGAAAAAGGAGATGTGGCTGTATAACTAGAGTGTCTCTTTCCTTCCCCCCCTTTTTTATCACACTACCCATTTTGTGCCTTGTATAGTCCTAGGGGTGGCAGTGTGGTATAATTGTTAGGGCTGGGATTGAAACTTGCAGGTTTCAGGGTCAGTTCCCAGGTAGGCCGTTGCCATTCTGCCCTTGAACTATGTATTTCACCTGAATTACATAAGTAATTGAATGTGTTTAAAAAATTCAAGATTTGTTTGTTGCTCTGGATAAGAGCGTCTGCTAAATACCAAAATATAACATAGACACATTGTTCTCATTGGCAAGAAGTGACTTATCAGATTTTTTTTTGCTCCTTATTGGATGTTAGGTTTTGTGCAAGAGGTGTAGACATAGCATCCAACAAATGACAAGCGAGGCTTCTTATTTATCGCTTATTTATTTTCATGGCACGCTGTTCCATCGGGGCTAACTGGCGATGCGCTGCATACCCCTCAGCCATTATGTAGTCAGGCGGTACATACGGAGGAGTTCCTGCTCAGATCTGAACGGTTTCTTTTTCTTTTGCCAAGCTTGCATGACTCTCTTGAACCTGCCCCCATATCCACTCCCTGTGACCACGAGCAAGCAGGCTTAAAGCTTTAAAAAACTTGTCTCTTCTGAATCATCGCCATCAGACATTACGGCTCTTTAGACAAGGCAGCAACCTTGCTGGGAAAGCTGCGACTGAAGAGCTAGGCTTTATCAACTTAATAACTGTTACGGACCAGGTTTTTGCACCTGTGGGGATGGCAGCTTGGATGTTTCGTAAGGCTGGGTGCCCCCTCCTTGACCCCAGGCCTGCCCAATCTGGCTCTGCCATCAATGTGGACAGCTGTTAACCGGCTAGATGCAGCCAGAGCACAGATTCACTATCACTTTGTGACAGGTAATGTCTTTGCTGCCACCTAAGGGACTTGTCACTGGCCTGGTATTCCCTCAGTTTCTGACATCCTTTTTTGCCACGTGCTAACTTTGTGGGTTATCTGAGAGCACAGTGACTGATTCTCATGTTGTCCGTCCCTCGATGTAGCAGTAATGTGTGCAGTAAATGATTGTTCAAGTGGTTGTTGGTTTTAATGCCTTTCATTTTTCAGGAGAACCATTTGACGATCAAACATGTGAACAGTGGCTTGTGGATCTTTGCACAGAGTAAGCAGGCTGAATGTAAAATGACACTCTTCAGTCAGCGCTGATAATCTGTGACAGTCAGGTTCAAGGCAGTACAGTGTATATGAAGCAAACGACAATACATTATTCACGTAATACATAATACAGTCAATTATTAGCGTTACTGCTACCTGATAAAAGGTAATTAAATTCTTTGCTGAGACGAGCATCCAACCATGTGCTTATATTTACTTCACAATGTCAAGTAAATACTTCGCCGTTGGTTGCTAATTAGCTTTTTATTGTTGTTTGTTGCTACACCTTACATGTTCTTAATGTCAGCGACCACCCTCATTTCCATATTCCAATTTGCATAATAGGGCGAGGATCTCTTTAACAGGTGCCCTTTTTAAATTCCATAAAAAGTGTCCATTCCCACCGTCTCCCCGCAGAGTGAAATACCAAATGTCACTCCCCGGGTTGTCAGGTTTAATAAGGGATCCGCTGAAATGAGATGAGAAGTTAGTCCTCCTTTTTGAGTTGTCAGGGAGGCAGGGGCTAAATTGGACGGTGGTTGATAAGGTGAGACGGTAGGTGAGACGGGTTTTTAATTAAAGATGAGAGGATGAGTGTGACAGCCCACAGCGACTGGAGCAAGGGCATGACCTGGAGAGGGGGAGGAGGGAGCCACCACCCCCACCCCCACCCCTCTGCACCCCCACTGGGTTTTGTAGTTCATTGCCAAAGCTTTGCTTGCAAAGTGTTTCTTTTTTATTCTCACGAGTGGTAAAATGACTTTTAATCCATATAGAACTTGTACTTTCATTCGGATGCTCACACTTTTGCTGTACATTGTGAGATGATTTAGAATAGTGATGGAAACTTTTAAATAAGATGATTTATATATGAATTACAAAAGGAATATTGGTTCTTCTGTGGAGAGTGGGGTGGAGATTCCGGGTTACTAAAACAGAGAAATCGGCAATCAAAACTTCCGCAAAATCAGCACAATGTCAGAATACTATACGTGATGTCACCATGTGACTTTTATTTCCCTGACTTTGTAACACTGTATTCAGACATTAGCTAAATCTCAGAGCAGAAGAGCTGGTGTACATTGGTTGATTTGATGGTGATCGATCTGAGCCAGAATAGTGATGGAGTTGAGAAGTGAAACACCCAGTGTACGTTCAGGGTAGCAAAGATGCTAATTGCACAGAAATATTTCTCATCCTGCGCTGCACAAAGGCACATTTTACAGCTTCTGTTGTAAATTCAGCTTTAGGATGGGCTAGGTCAATGAGCTACGATCTAAACATATGTTAAAAGAAGGGGTTTCTAAATAGGTGTGTTAGTTTGTCAAATGTCAGAACATTGAGGGAAATCTGAAAATGGTAAATTCATATTATTTAAAGGGTGTATGATGAAACCACTAAATTACAGCAGTCAGCCATGAAACATTTTGAAGCCAGGCATGGATGTTTTCCCAATAACTGAATCATTTTTGTGGAACTCATAGCAAGCTGTCAACGCATGATTTTATAAAATATACGATTTGTGATTTTTCTTGCAAAATGAGGAATGTGACTATACCATTTCTTTGCTTACCAAAGGAAAGGTAAAAAGCAGAAGCTTGAGACAAGATTTCTTTAATTGAGTCTCTGGTCCTATAAAGAAAAATGGTCAGTCTGTAAGACAAATGTTGCAGAAAAATGTAGCATAAGCAAATTTAAAACTGTCTTCTTATTCTTTGTTGGCAAATGGCTTCTTTTTTTCCTACCACATGTAAGATATTAATCATTTTGACATCAAGTTCTTGTGTCAATAGCGTTCTGCTATGTACAGGTAATAACTACATGTTTGCCTTACAGCGCTTGTTTGAAATTATTGCCCCAAGCTTTTCCACACAGTAATATTTATTTTGTGGTCCTAAAGAAATCAGAATGCATAATGGGAGTTGTCAGAAGAGGCCTTTCGGTTGTCATGTCTGGAGAATTGTTGAAGTTGAATACACAAAGAGCAGCATTCATTCGATAAAGTGTGTTCAATAACCCCCAAGGCCTTGGCCAAGGCTGGTCACAGGGTCGCTGCCTCTCAGGACAGCCATTATCTAAAATGTGCCTGTTAACTGCTCCAGAGCGAAGCCATTAACATCAGGCAACTTGCGTGAGAGTTACTCGGAAGCTTCTGGAATATCTGTGGGGCAGCCGGAGGTTTTCGACAGTGTTCAACGGCCACCTTTCACTGCACACTGATCATCTAATTAAATGGTTAAATGAAATGGAACCGTGATTTTTTTTTTTTTTTCCTAAATTTCATTCCAGTTGTTCTCTATTGAATGGTATTTACTTCCACATATGAAAGCGAATTGTTCCTCCTTCAGACATGCAACACACACTTGAATAGTTCAGAAAAGCTGCGACTTTTCCGAATACACCTCTTAAATTTATCCAGCAAAAGGATGTATAAGTATTTTTAATGCATGTAGAGGAAGTAGATGAGAAACGCTGGCGCTGGGATCCAGCTGTGATTTTTTTCACAATGCCAGAAGTTTGAAATAAGATAGCGTAATAGTTTCTGTTAATTCAACAATCTGTACAAACCCCCTGCCAACTTCAAAACCCTATGACGTCAGCACAGATTTTTGTGCACTTTTTCTTCTCTGAAAATACAACTTGGGAGTTGGAATTTTCCAGTTGTATTGATAGGCCTGTCTAATCACTGCAGCATTATCTGTCAAATCGGAAAACCATGGAAAGCATATATTCTCTTTTCCTAAGAGAGCGTTCTTCCTTATGGCCATGCCAATCAAATGTGGGTGAAACTGGACTTGGCAACTATTTTCCAAATACTAAATGTTTGTTGGAAAAAGCTTCACCCTGTTTTCACTGCCATATGCATCTGATTAACCCTTTCCCTGTAAGCATATCAGTTGTTCGTCCATAATGAATATTTAAAGGCATGGAGTCCAAATGATAGCATGCATTGGCAATCTCTGTCAGTGAAACTGCATACATCATAGGCATGCATTGGTAGATAAGGTTTTTCTCATAACCTGTCTGCTGGCAGACAAGAACATCTTGATTGGAAAAGACCGTTCCAGAAACATAGGCGTTGTAGTGGTTTCACACAGGGTAATTTCAGTGGCAAGACATCTGAGGGTACCAGGAAAAATAAATCATGCAGAGGTAAAGACTGTCTCCAATTCAGACATATCGCAACCCTCAAAGCCAGTGCTTTAGTGGGATGCTTCCCTCGACAGGCCCTTACTGGCCGGATATTCACAGAGGTTCAGTTAAAGCACAATATATAGGCTAGCATGAAGACAAAAAATAAGGCCAAAGTAGGTCTGTCTTCCTCTCCAATGTCAATTTGCTGCACTGAACAACACTTCTCAGCCCACCCCATCCTCCCTCCCAGGACCCAGAAGAGAATTCAGCAGACAGAAATGACCTACATTGGGGCTCGTCGCTTGGCATTTAAGTCTTCCACTTCCTCCTTCCCAGGTGTTCTCTCGCTCGTTTATTTGCAGCATTTTTTTTCTAAAACTGTGCTTCACAATATGAAACATTTCACTTTAGTACATGAAGAGAGGGAAGGCAGAGGGAGGGCGAAGGTGGTCATATTTGGTGTCTTTCTCCATTTCCCGCCATGGCGGCGGCGGTGGAACTGCTGTGAGCTCTCTTATCAGGTTGTGTTCGACAGGCACTAATTTGTCAGGCGTACGAGGACGGCAGCAACGGCCCCTCTCCCCGGAGAACTGACGCGTCACACTAGACTCTGTTCCTTTGTTTTTTTTTTATTCCTTTTTTCCCAGGTAGACGGGGGAGGAAGGCTGCTTCGATGGAGGCTTGCTTATGAGGGGGTGGGGGTAGGGGGGGTTCCAAATTGAACATTAGACGTTGCCTGGGGTTTCAGCTGCGAAGATGGACAGAGCTGTCCTGCTTGTGAGGGGCTAGCCGTGTTGCTACGTATTATGCTTTATGTGGCGACTTGAAGCACCAGGTGTTGTGTCTATGCTTATGCTAATGATTAGCTAATTGTGTGCATTACATCCTGATCTTCGGGTATACAGAGCTGACAACCAGGAATCCATTATACGAAATTCAAAAAAACTATGTACAAATGGGTACGGTTTCTGATAGTTTTTTTGTTGTTTTGGCCGAGCTGTTTGGGTTTTTTCAATGTAAAAACCGTGTACATTGCTTTGATTTTTCAGTTGAAGGAAGGTGTTCTCAGACATGTTCATTGCTTGTTTGCCTCAGAGTCAAATTTATTGAGCTTTTCAAAACTTTTTTGTTATAACTTTATACACTTTACATGATATTAACTTACTTACAGCTTGAGTGACCAAACTTATCAACTATCATTTTGACAGGAGTAGATAAATATTATTTAAAGATAGTGGGCATATAATGGCATATTTAGTCCTTTAGTGTAATTCGGCATGCAATCTGACAGCACCGGTGACTAAAAATATGGAACTGTTATATAAACGTACAGCATTCACAACCTATTCTTCATCAGTGCCATTTATCTTTTTGTCATAAAATAACTGACTATATGCCAGTTTTGGCAGAAGGAAACCTCTAGATGACCACCAAGGGAGTTCCGCATGTCTACCTTTGATGAAAATTATAATTTAAAATCCCGGTAATGTCTGGTAAGTTTAGTGGTATTGTCATTCTTATCCAATTTAGACATGCTGAGGAAGTTAAATGACATGGAAAGCGAATTCAGTGCTGCTCAATATTTTCTATTTAATGGCCCATTAGGTCTCGGCTATTCTTGGACCGAGGTTTTTTAGGATATTAAGACGATGGAATCATTTTCAGCATAAGGCAAGGCTCACTGTCACTCTGCCTTGGGAAGAAGTGCGATTGCGAGGCACTGTCACCGACCTCCGTTATGATGGCAGGTACATATATTTATGTAACACTTCAATTCTTCTTTAGCTATGTCTGACATTTTTCCCTCTCGTCTTCCAGAATCATCAGCTGTCTCTCCGTCCTTAGTTTGCTCAGTACCACCCCACATTGACCTGAAACAAAAGGGAGGTTTGTCTGCAAATTTCATGAAGAAATTAAAACTTTCGTGCAGATTTTTTGGTAATCTAACTTGTCATAAAGTGAAGCTAATGGAACACTTGCATATTCAATTTTGTGTTCAAAGTTGATGACAAAAGGAGTTGTGGTGAGGCTGATTTTGCGCTATTAATTTTAATTACCGGGTTGCACAGTTCAGATGTTCCTGTATTCTGATCATTACTTTAGAATGCTTTTTCTTACATTAATCTTTGAATGCTCCCTGTTTTCAAAATGACATTACGCCATCTGGGCCGGCTTTGTGTTGACAATTGTTTTGGTCCCACAAACAGCCTGTGACATTCACGTCTATGAAAAGATAATGAGGCCCTCTTGATATGTATGCTGGAGCTCACTGGTTCCTCTTTGACATGCTGCATACATATAGGTGTTCGATGTCTTGTGTTCTTATTAGTCTGTTATTTTCTTCCCTTTATTAACTAGGAGCCACACGACTCCGCTTAGGGATGTAAGCAAGCCCCCAAGCACTGTCAGTCCTGTGACTGTCACACTTCTGCCTCCACAGACAAAAAGTGTCATGAATAAATATCAAGTGTTTCTCCTTTTACACATACGTGTCAGATTAAAGTTTAACAGAACTGTGTGCACATGTGAACTTGTGTCAGTTTTTTTGAATGGGTATTTTACCCCACCACATAATGCTCTGTTGAGACAGCTTGAGATGTGTCAGGAACAGCGTCTTCGTCTCTGAGACTTTTCAGGATTCTCCCTGTATATGTGTGTGTTCTTGTGTTTGGTTGCTCCACACTTCTAGTCCCTTCAGGGGAGAGTGTGTGTGTTGCAACTTTTCAGAGTGTATTGTAATGAAGTATTGAGCTTGAAATGGGATTGGTTAATTGGTCACTCAATAGATAGCCTCTTTGTCACAAGAAATGATTGACATTTGTTGTCATATCAACATTTTTATGACATTTAGGCCGTACGCAGGGATTCTTTATGTCGATATTAATACAATCTGAAACCTCGTAAAGAAAGTTGGAGTGGGGTTTCTCAGATTTTTGTTCTCAGCGGTCACCAGACAAAGCAGGTCAGTTTCCCAGCGGTAACTTGAATTACTAGAAATACATAATCCAATATCACAATGGTCCAGCAGTTTTCTCTGAATGCTGAATTGAACATTTTTGTCTATGAATGCTGCTATCAGTTTTCTATCCTACACTGCCCAGCATTATCTGGCTACAGATACCACATCCCTCAGTTGTTAGGTCCTAGCACCAGAACACAGACTGTTGTGTCTTGTTCACACACCATCACCTTTTCCCTAGACTGCAAGCAGTTAAAGCTGTCCAAAGAACATGATTGGTTGGGATTTGAGAATCTTACATTCTGTGCTTATCAACAAACAGGCTGTTGCTATTTAATTCAACCCCCCATGGCACAGAGTGACCCAAACTCATTAGCCACGCAGGCAGTGTTAGCCATGCTTACGACACACGTGGAGGCCTCCCGGCAGAGGTCTGCAGCCAGACCTCTCCCCACTTATCTCCAAAGCCTGAGGGAAACAGTCATCGTTTCGTGTGAGTGTACGCATGTGTCAGAGAATTCTTTTGCATGTATGTCCACAATTGCAAAAAAAGACCAGGGCTTTAATATTTTCATCACCCTCCAAGTAAATCATTCAGCCCAGTTTAGGGTGCACAGACATTGGCTCTGTGGGGAAAGAAAGGTCAACAAGCTGGTGAAGGCGATTATGCCCCTCGTTCAAGAGACACGGTGGGAGCGTAGTTTGGCCGCCAGAACGACAACGCATCAGTCCGTCTTCCTCCCTCCGTCCTTCTTTCTTGCATCTTTTTCCACCTCCCCTCTTGCCTCCTGCTCTTCCCCCTGCTCTCCAGGAGCAGCGGAGCATGCGTTGCATGAAACGTACAAAACAAGACCCCCACCTCCCACCCCCCCATTCCCGTTTGCGCTGCAGGTGTTTTATTACGCCGTTCGCGAGGGGGGCCAGATTGGACGGCAGAGGTATGCTATCCAGCGGCAGAATTGATGGCCCGTCGGTGGCGTCACCAGCAGCAGATTGATTCTGCTTTGAGCTGCACAGTCCCACAGTAGCCATTTCCCATGGCAAGAAATTACCCCCACCCCCTCCCCCCACATTCTCCTCCATCCATACACTCACTCTCTCTCTCTCGCTCTCTCTCCCCACCTCTTTCTCACTCTGTCTCTCTCTCTCTGTCCCCCTCCTCCCCCCGACTCGTATTTACGATTCCACACGGCAAACCCCGATTGTTATTGCCCCAGCCCTTGCCGTTTGATTAATCAGGATGTCCTCCCGGAATGCAGGCAGCCCACCTCGCTCCAGGCCAGTACAAGCATGGGCAAAGTTTTGAGGAGGGGGTGGAAGGTGGAAGGGGTACTTTCGTGGCCACTGTAGGTTCAGGTTTACTTATTTAAAGGCTCTGACTTATGGAGCTCTATTTCGGTTGCAGTGTTTCAGAGCGGGGGCAGAGGGGAGTATGGGTGGACAGGGAGGCATTAAGTAGAGTTGAGCGCCTGTACTTCAAGGCCTAAATGCAAAGGTGAGTCATCGTTCTGGAGGGATTTAAGAATTCATCACCGCCCCGATTGCGCTGAACCCAATACGTAGTTGGCCGTCAGGATATTCCTTGGTCCTCGCGATTTTCTTCTCCTCTATTCGTTTTCTGCGTGCTGCCCTTTCCATCACCCATTGAAAATTGGTGGATATCTGGACTTGAATAGAAAAAAAAAGTTGCCGCTGGACAGAATATTTTGGTCAGAGTCCAGCCAGAATTTATTACATATGTTGAAAATTAATTACTGAGTTTGGAGCAGTTGAAAGGTGCAAAAATTAATTTTTCTGGGCCGCCCCTCTGCTGACAACTTTCCTGTCTGCGGAGGTAGAACACGGTGAAGGTTACATCGGGCCAGACGACGAATCCACAGAATTTCCTCCCCTCCTTTGTGTTTCATAATTTTGTTTATTACTGACCGAAAGGACTGGATCTGAATTTCTATTAGGTTCTCCATCCCCCTCCTTCTCCCTTTTTTCTAGAAAAGTCTATTCCTGTGTGTTGTAAATCAGTTACTCTTAATGAAATAACAGCGACTGGCCAGACTGACCGTGAGAATACAAGGGGAATTGGGAAAGAGTCTGACATTGAGAGGAGCCCAGCGGGCGCCCAACGTCACTCGCATCAATTCATCGGACACCGCGGGCCCCGGACATACTCGACACGAACGAAGACGACCCACCATCAATCATATGCCTTACTGTCGCTCAGCGGTAATTGCGCAAATTTATTCTACGCTGTAATCTGCTGGGAAGGTTAGTGAGCGGCGGAGGGGGAATCAGGGTTCTCTGCCGTTGTTTTAAAGCAAGACTGGGAAAGACCGACGTCTGGGAGCACAGATTAAAGCAAGAGGTCAATGTTGTTCAGATGCTGGGAAGGGCCGTGGCGGCCGAGCAGTTCCAATATAAATGTAAAGCAGGGAGGCCCTGGTGGTGGTGGGGGGGCTGTCCTGCTCCATTTGCCTCACGTGCTCACTCTCTGTGTAAAGTTTACGCCCCTCTTGAGTTTGACAGGATGTCAACAGGCTTGTGCCAGCAAGAAAGACTGCACAGGCAATTATTAGTCCTACCTGGAGTTGATCATTTTGTCCAACTAGAATGCGCTGACCCTTGAACGCCCTCGAAAGTCAGTCACTTCCAAAAGATTTGGGGCTGGAAACTACAATTCTTCTGAGTCCTTGAAAAAAACGATCAGTATAGATTTGGTGCTTTTAAATCCAGACCTAACAAGGCATGCTGTCCATCACATAGGGAGGAACTCAAGTTGTGTATATGCACTGCACGTTCTCTTTACACTACAGCTTTACTGCACGGTAAAAAAAAATATCTGCACAGAGCATCATTAATCTTAAAAAGAACTGATAAAAATGTATCGCAAGATGCTTCTATTCGGGCGCTCACATAAGGAATTTTATCTTATAACAGCCACGCTTAATCTTCTAATTTCTTATTTTAAGATAATCTTCTTAGTCACCCTCTCCGTAATCTTTTAAGGTAACCTTCTGGGAACGTTCATGTTAACAAATGTGTTTTTGTAACGCGGTCCATTCACAGAGCGAGAAGCACTGGGAGAGAATGGGGAATTAATTTCTCCAGAGAGATTGTCAGGGACGTTTGTGCACCGTGCCAGCATCCACCAGAGACCGGCCAAGAGAGCGAGCAGGCGAGATGACAGGCGGAAGGCCGCTATCTTCCAGCTGCCTTTGTGCTCCCCCAGACCAGACCTGCAATTTCAATAACCGCTTCAGATCAAAAAAAAAATTGTGCAGAGATGAAGGCTGGTGCATTCTTTCTTTTTTTTTTTTTCTTTTCCGAGTACTGACCCAATTAACTGCACAAATGGCCGACGCCTCATTTTAAATTTCTTCTCACACCGGGCGGCAATTTCGGAGCTTTTAGCGTGGGACGCGGCGCAGGATCGGGCGACACAAATTTAATGGGGTTTGTGGGACGGCCGAGTAGAGGTTTTGCCCGAGCAAATCCTCCCGGGGACCCGCTTGGTGAGTGCGAGAGTTATTTAAACTTCCATTATGGGCGTAAAGTGTGCTGTCACTCCCCCTCATTGTGATGAAAGGCTGTATAGAATTCCATCACAATGAGGAGTTGAGGGGAACAGCTGAGCTCGGCCGGCGCCTGTCAGGGCTTTGTCAAGACCATTCCTGCGAATCCAATATCTTTTCTCCCCCACCCACCCACCCTTTCCTCTGACCATGCCTTGCTGAATTTTCCCATATATCTCCTTGCTGGCCTACTTATCTGAAATAACAGCTTCTCGTAACAATTGATAAGATCTGGTATTTTCAGCAAAATCGAATTCCGGGAGTTTTCTTTGCAGCTGCTGAGTTGTCAGGACGGCCCATGTTGTTTAGGGCACTGAAATGGCGGTTTGGGGAAAAGGGGGGGGGTGTGGCCAGGGTGAATCTTAAAATGTACTGGGGTGTCTGGTTTGTGTGAGCGCCTTGTTCTCAGTTCGCCCAGACTAAATTGAGTCATTGACTGTGTTTAGCACCTCAGGGCTGTTCGTTTGTTGCTTCTACATCATTTGTCACTTTCCTTAGAAAATCGAATAATCTCTTATACCCCTCCTCTTGTCACAAACTATGAGCTTGCCAAGAGCTGATGGAATGGCTGAACTGCGCTAGCCCTTATCAGGGTTCTGTGACGTTTTTGAAATTTCGAACAGAGCTAACATCGTCTTGACGTCGTTTTCATTTGGTGGATGTATATTCAGTCATATCCATTACTATTAAACTTCTTAACTGATTTTGTTTTCAGTAGCGATAGCTAAAAGCTGCTGGCTAAAAAGGTTAAATCACTGCCATGGCTGGACAGGAGCAACAGTCTTGTATCTGTCTCCTTTTTATCTCCACTTTATAGTGCAGCAGCCTAGCTTGCTAGGTAATCAATTATTGTATACTGTGCCTTTGTGCAATGCACTAACATGGAAGGACATCTGTGGTGGGGGAAAAAAGTCCTCCCACCAAACCTTTTTGTAATGTAATGTAAAGGTCATATAGCTCTTTTGGTCATTTTTTAAATAAAAACACTTTATGGTATGGAGGAATGCATTGTCAGTGAACTGAGTATAAGTTGAAAAAGTATCTGTTTTAATTTAAGCACAAGTAAATATATCTGCAAAAAACATGTATACGTTGTTGCATTCATACCACATTAACAATTAAAGAGATAATGAAGAAAAAGACGATAAAAACGTAAAGAAAGGAAAAAGGTTCACAGGTACACAGACTTGGTGATTGATGCCATGTTGGCCAGAGAAACGGAGAATAGTGGAGTCTGCGTGTATGGTGCCGACCAACAGTCCAAAACCAACAGCTTTGTCTGCTATGTCACTCTTCGTTGACTGTGAGTTGCAGAACAGATGAGACAGATTAATTACTGATGCGGCTGCCCCTCTCTGTCTCCCCCTGCAGTGCTGGACATGGCGCGCCACGTGCCCCTGTACCGGGCACTGCTGGAGTTGCTACGGGCCATCTCCACCAGCACGGCCCTGGTGCCCCTGCTGCTCCCCCTCTCAGGCGACCCAGGCGACGAGGAGGAGGAGGAAGAGCGCTCGGAGTGCCAGACCTCCGTCGGCATGCTTCTGGCAAAGATGAAGACCTGTGTGGACACTTACACCAATCGCCTCAGGTAAGGTAGCCAGCTGCTTCACAGCAGATTTGGCTTTAAGAAATTTGACAGATTTACTCACAAGAACGAAACAGAAAACTACCAACATTTGAGATTTTTCCTCTGCAGAAGGACTCTTTGAAACATATATCTATATGACATAACATTATCAGCTCAGACAAGAACGTGTGTCTTTTTACTGCTTAATATTTGAGCACCGAAGAATCTCGCAGGAAGTGGATTCAGTCCAATGGTAGAATCTAAAACAGACACAGATTAACAGAAAGAAAGACTCATAGGCCATTCTCGGATGCCTCAGAGTTCTGTCAAACAAAGTTTGGTTAAAGTTGGCCTGTGTAATAACTCAGTTGCTGTCTCGGATGGTAAGAGAACAGAGAGCAAACCCTTTGTTCAGTATGGCACAGATTATCCTGGATAATAGCTTTTGTATCGATGCCCATGATGGTTCTCTTCTGTACTTCACCGTAACTTCTTTGAAGTGTTGTCAGTGCAAAAGCCTTAGGTATTAAGTGTACTTGTGGAGTTAGTAGGTCACATGGTATTTACAGTGCTGCTCTGAAATCTGGTAGAAACAAAGTGAAGGATAGATGGGTAAGTGAACAGGAATTCAGTTTAGGGGGCTTATTTGGGAAGTCCCCAATATATACGGGTATTTTGCTTGCCCAGTGTGAAGTTTTACCCTGAGAGAAGAATGTCACATGAATGAAATTTCAGCCTATTGCAGGAATTTGTCTCGCGTGACAGTTTTGATCATTAGCTTTGGTCAGCAACCCACATTTATCTTCGAGCTTAACCCGGACCAAGGCTCCATACCTAATATAACGGCCTTCATGAAGACTTCCTCTAAATGCAAGAGGTCAATAATGGTCGCCAAGGCACCCTTGATGAGTCATAGCAAGGAATCCCACTGTGTCTGACCGTGACAGCAGAACTAGCTGCTTGCGTTACGGTCCATATGGTGTCAGCTGGGGGTTGTACATCATGTTAACGTAGTAGCAGGTGGACACTACAATCCCGACATGCAAAAAGACTGCTCTGTGGCATCACTTGACATGAGACATGATACAGTGCCCCCCTGGGTTGTCTCAGAGAAAGATTGAAAGCCACATTTTCCTTGAATGGTTTTATTGCCTGTAGCCCATTGGTTAATGGCATAAGTAAATTGTCTTTGCTAAGTTCATATCAATGAAAAAAAATGGAACCTCAGCTCTAGTCGTCTTCATTGGGCTGCTGTAAACTGCTTATGTCCGGTATCGACCATCTTGGCAGTCTTATGAATTTCAAGGCCAAATTGGAAGAAAATGTAAGGGTATATATTCTTTATAAATTTCAAGTCAACCAAGCCCCAAGGCATACTTTTATGTGCACAGGGAAATCAATTTAAGAGAAACACTTCCTTAAAGTATGGTACTATTTCTACAAAATGGCAAGCCTCATCAGACATCAGCACTCATAGCAAAAACATACCGTATTGGGTACAGTCAGTAAGGTACTGCCACCCATTTTAAAGACTGATTTTGCTTGTCCCCCTGAGGTTTGAATCCTAACTGGTGTTTTGGTATCAGCGCTCATCAGCAGCACAATTAGGATTAAAAAGAGGGAGCTGTGCGGCCCACGCGAAAGTCCCGATGTGGACCCGCGCTGATAACAAACTCATAAGCGTCATATCCACACCGATCACATCACCCCAGCTCTGCAGCCTGGTGCCAGATAGAAAGAGCCTCTAATGAAACCAGCCTGCAGGCCACAGAGGGCGTAATCGCCATCCGCTTATTTAGCTCTGTCACTCCCTGTCTGCGTCAGGCCGCCTCAAGTGTGCATGTGTGTATGCATTTGTGTGTGGTTTTTTTTTTTTTTGTTTTGGCTGTCCAGAATATCAGATGAGGACAGTTGCAGAAATCCACAACACCCCCATTTCCGTCGTCCTCTTCTACATGTAGATGTCAGCAGGGGAGGAGGGCAAGTCCAGCCTTTTTTTTTTTATTTTTCTTTATTGAAAGTTACACAAACTCACTTTTTCTGTGACTTCATCCTGGTGTTGCCATATTGATGGTATCTCTGGTATCTATGCCATATTGACATATTCCTGCAGGGTGTTTTAGTACCATTATCTTGATTACAGTTGTATTCCAATTTGTTTTTTCTGACTTTAAAAATGACTTCCATTAGAGAGGTAACTCTGTGAGGGATAATCATGTTTATGAGAGAAATTTCATACTTTATTATACATGGTATCTGCTAGGTAAAGATCAGCAGCTTCGCAACTCTGTATACAACAGTAGCTTCAGCATCTGTTAACATAGGCCTGGGGTCTTGTGTTCAGAGTTGTTGGTCAGTTGTTGGGCCAATCGTTGCCTTGCCAAGGACACCTCTAGGTTTTTGCCGGTAATAGCGTGGCCTGCATTGATACTCCCAGACATGGAACCCATAGCTGTGCGATGAAAGGGCTGTGGCACTGGCTGCTCTGTACGTCTGATAAATGATTGCATTTGTTGTTAAAAATTCAGACGATTTCCTAGAAACACTCCAAGATTCATTCATTGCACACTACCAGGATTGTCCTCAACACAGAAAAGTTTTTGTTGTGCAACATGATGTTCTTCATAAGAATCCTGATTTGGATCTGCTTTTGTACATATGTCCATACTTCTGAAGTTAAAATTTATGCATCATATTATGATAGTATTTAGTATTATCATAGTATTTTTTCTGCCTCCTTCTAAATCAGCATTGTGTTTGGACATTGACCTGCCATTCTTTTCTGTTCTCTTCCAGGTCAAAGAAAGACAAGAGCAAAGGGGTTGTGAAGGCTTCAGAGTCCTCAGATCCAGAACCAGAGGGGCTTACCCTTCTGGTGCCGGACATCCAGAAGACAGCGGAAATCGTCTACGCCGCCACCACCAGCCTGAGGCAAGCCAACCAAGGTGAGGCCTGTTACCTATTCCTATTTTATATAATCAGATCAGTCCAGGATTTCTATGTGTCTTTCTGTATCTCATCAAAGGGTTTTTAAAAGGGAATGAATTCAATCAAAGACAGGCAAGTCAGATCGACAACTTTAGATTTGTCCTAAAGTAAAAGAAAGCTGGCACAGTGACTCCACCAGAGGCCATAAACGCTGAAATCTTGGGTGTTTCCTGCCAGTCATTATTTAGCCCTTTTAAAAGTGCCCCCCCCATCCCTCCCCAACATGCACGACGCATTATTAATTAGCTCCCCCACCTCCAAGTCACCCCCCACATTTAGCCCATCAGTGGCTGAGCAAGTAAATGTTGAGGAGCCTGCGAAATATAGAAGGGCAGATCGATATGCTGTCACTTTACATAAGGAAATCCATGTGATAACGGCCTTGAGATTCATGGGTCGGACATTCCCCCTCCTTCTCCTCCAAAAGGGAGGGGATGTGTTTAACTGTTTAATTAGTACTTCATCTTAAAAATGTAAAGACAGGCTAACGAGGGCCAGATCATGGTGAACCCCACCACACGGCATTATATTGAACCGAATGTTCCTGTCTGTCAATACCCAACGCTAATGTGCCACTTGGAACAAATATAAATGAATGTATTGATGTCCAAGGCTTTATGCGTTTCTCACCTCGTGAGCTCCAGTAATTGGTCAGCTAAATGCGCAGGTAATTTAATGGAAAGTACGGCCACACAGGTAACAAATATGCATCGATTTATCATCATGCATTTCCAGTGGCATTTATTTTTTTATTTTGGTGTAGGTTTTTATTAGTTGGAGGAAATTAGCATTTTAATCATGTATAATATTTTTTTTTTATTGGACTTCTCTGATCGTTGATCGCATTGGAATAATGTCGGATAGTGGCCATCTTGTATAGACTTTTGCTGTGTTGACTGTGATGTCGATTTGGGGGGGGCACAAAGTGGTGTGAATGGGGATTATAGCGAGTGCAGTGATTAATTTGATCTGCAATGACTCATGCCGTCCTCCGTAGAATTGGCTCAGCGGAGATAAAATAATGATGGCTGATTTATTCAGTATGCTAGGCACTTATTTAGATATCAATTTGTGGTATGTAAAAGGGATTATGACCTCTCATTTCCGATCACAGTAGCTCAATATACCTTTCTGAGAAGGGTTTTTTTTTTGCAAACTACAACTATTGGATAGATTGTAGGTTTGTGGCAGTGGAGTTTAATGGTGAGAGTTGAAAACATTTTTTTTTTTATATACAGTGTGTTCAAAGGATGGCTGTCCAAAAAACATGGTGCAGAAGAAATTGGTCCTGGGCAATGGTGTGTGTGTGTGTGTGTGTGTGTGTGTGTGTGTGTGTGTGTGTGTGTGTGTGTGTGTGTGTGTGTGTGTGTGTGTGTGTGTGTGTGTGTGTGTGCGCGTGTGTGTGTGTGTGCGTGCGTGTGTTCATCAGGAGCCCCCTTCTCTGGGTTTACATCTTGAAAACATCATGTACTCCTGTCTTTTCCCCTGCATACAGAACGGAAGCTGGCTGAGTCTTCCAAGAAAGCAGCTACCCGACCCAAGCCCCTCTCTGTCCTTCGCTCCCTGGAGGAGAAGTACGTGGCCGCCATGAAGAAGCTGCAATTCGGTGAGTCGGCAGCCCTTGGCGACTGATTACAGCCCCGGTCCCGTCCGCGTTCGTTCCCTTTTCGGTGTCACAAGATGCCCCAGCACACAGAGTTCCTACCAAAATGATACGCAAACACAGTCCAGCCATCCAACCGGAGAAGGCTTTTCTGTCTGTCACTTTCCATCCTCCAACAGAATGATTGATTACGGGACTTTGGTCTGCCGCGATTGATTTCGCAGGCAGGGAGACGTCTCGCGTAATCGCAGCTGACGCGGAATGTAAATAGGCTTGCTTGGGCCTAAACGTGAAAGTAAAGAAGGCTCTGGAGGTGCAGGAACTGAGGGAACTGTGGATATGGTGAGAAGTTAATGCAGACAGAAGCACATCAGGTTAACGGGATTAGCTGACCTTGAGAAATGTCTTTAAAGCCAACAATGACATCTCTCTGCAGCTTGCGTCCAGATTCTAACAGTCCATGAAATCGGCCTCATTTCAAAAGGAACGGAAGTCTGTGGATAAGGTGTCCCTTGCTGATTTTTTTTTTTTTTTTACTTTAAGAATACCAAAAAAATGTCATCATTTGTGAAAGCGAGTCTTTCAGAAGTTGTATATGTATTTACATCTGTACGCATTGTTGTAAATGCATTGTGTGTCCTCTCAAATTTCAGTTTCCTAATAGACTTGCTAAAGAGCTGAGCTACCCACAGGTTGCATTATTGTGATGGCATGTCCACTGTTCCTCTTTGCTTCTTAATGCAGTAACCTTTAATAAAGGATGCACTCTTACTGCTTGGTAGGTCGTCAGCATGCACTGTTCGTTTAGTAGTCATTCACACAAGCTCATTTTTAAGGGCACAATCTGTGGTTGTACTACAGTTTAAAAAGTCCTCTTTTCTCAGTTTCAATACATATACATAATACACTAATAGCTTGCAGCTATCCCTTTAATTGTAAGATGTCTAAACTACGGTTCAATGACATACTCCCTCCTCCCCAATTTCTTTAACAGACACATTTGAAATGGTCTCGGAGGACGAGGATGGCAAACTGGTGTTCAAGGTCAACTACCACTACATGTCTCAGGTGAAGAACGCCAGTGATGCCAACAGTGCGGCCCGCGCCCGCCGCCTGGCGCAGGAGGCCGTCACGCTCTCCACCTCCCTGCCCCTCTCCTCCTCCTCCAGTGTCTTCGTTCGTTGCGACGAGGAGCGACTGGACATTATGAAGGTAGGGCACCTTCAGCATCTGACCTGAACACAACTGAGACCAAATTTTACAGGTTGCCAAAACTTCCATTGTCTTCACTCCCACTGCCAGGGGAATTGCTTTTACCTCTGCATATCTGAATGTCCATCTGTCTCTCCATTGGAGTAATAGCTTCCATAATAAATTAGCCAGTAAACATTCAGTTTATGACAGGAGTGATTTGTAGGTGCTATCAACTGATGAACTGATTGTAAGAAGAATTCAGAACAGTTTGTGTGTGAGAGAGTAAAGCTGATAATTATTCATATCATAAGGTGGACCTTTAAGCACGTCTAGGTCACTGTTTCCAGTTTGATTTCTCTCCTTTATGTATTCATTTGTCAATACAGTGGCAATGTCAAATGTACACAGCAGTATCACCTATAAATCGTAAGTAATCAGCAGCACTTGATTGGATCCAATGGCTTTGCTAAATAGAGTGCATTCACCGTAATTAAATAATTGCAGTCTTAATTGTGCAGCCTTGCCAAGCTGTTTTTTTATGTAATTTTGTATTTTTTACAGTTGCAGCAGACAACTGTTTATGCACATTGTATAGTTGGAGTGGTCCACAGTAAAAATGGATATTTATAATACGTTTTTAGCTGGGATGCAAATGCCATTTTAATGGTCTCCTCCATCAGAGGACCATCATACAAGTCACTTGTTACTTGTCACTAATAATTATGAATGAAAAAAATGCACATGGTTGGATTTATATTTAGTGTTGACTCTTATGTTCTTTGTATTTAAAGAGTTCAACAGTCATAGTCATTCTCATTGACATTTAAATGGCTTTGACCCCAAAACTGATTAATGGCAAAGTGCTATTCACTAAATGTCAAAGCCTCATATCTTTTTAGACTTCCTCTTGTTGGGCTTTAGTGAAATATCATTGACTTGAAGCGGTTGGGAGAGGCCAAAGCTCGTCAGGAAGCAGGGTGGACACTGGCTGACCAGTAATTGGTCAGTAGGGCAAGTGTGCTAGTTTGCCATCGTCCCCTGGTATTTCAAGCTTATCTCAATATCAGCAACGCAAGCATAATTGGTTCCAGTTACTTTAGGAGTGTCATGTAGTGTCGCACCATTTAGGGTGAAATTAGCTTCTTTTGGATTCCCCCATTCATTCTAAGTGTTGGGTCTGAATGCTCATGTCAAAACACACTTACTGCCTGACTGACACCGCTACCCTTGGGCACTTCCAGAGTCACCCACATAAAGCTGGAATGAGACGGAGAGGCTGGTTCTTGTTCTTGGCTCCGGCTATGCACGGGGGTCACGCCATTTCTAACCCCTCCTTTCAGGATGTCTGCTTCACTTAACGTTGCACATCTCAGAGTGCCACCATGTTTCAGCTCCAAAAGCAATGGTGTCTCATCACCCACGCTTTAATATCTCCCCTGTATAAGCGACTTTTGGCAGGATCTCCTGTCAGCCCTTGTTTGTTGAATCAAGAGAAGATTCCCCCCACCTCTGCTTTGAATTCTGCCTAAATGCTGCATATTTAGCAGGAGCTAATGCACTAAAGCAGGTCGCCGGGCAGCAGGGTTCAGATCGCATTCAAATTGTCATAACCAAGTAGCTATTACAGAAAATCACTTCCTTGCCTTGCACGTACACCACTCTTGAGCCTGAATAGCTGTGACTGGGGGAAACGGTTATCTCAAGTTCATTTAAAGTGCTCTCACTGCGGGACAAGAAGTTTCCTTGCATTAGCTCCAGAGAGGCTGATACACAGATGGCAGGTGGATTCCCTGAATGTCAGTCATAAGTAGAGATGGGGTTGTAGCAGGTGGCATTCAGTCTCTGGCTCTTCCGTTTCAGGTTCTCATCACGGGCCCTGCCGACACACCATATGCCAACGGGTGTTTCGAGTTTGACGTGTACTTTCCCCAAGACTACCCCAACTCTCCCCCACTGGTCAACCTTGAGACCACGGGGGGCCACAGCGTGCGCTTTAACCCAAACCTTTACAACGATGGCAAGGTAAGCTACCACTGATACAGCATTCACAGCAGTGCTAGACTTTAGTCACTAAAACTGTTTTCAGCTCGCCATATTAGCCTAGCTTCTTATTCCTAAGGTGGTGTGTGTGTATTTAGTGCTTGTGTACTTACAAGCTGTTGGATATCCATTGTCAGGAAAACCATAGCATGCAAGGGTGAAGGGTTTTTGTATGGCTTTGAGTGAAACCAGGTTTGTCCCACAAACATTAGATGGAAGAATTAGAGTATGGGTAATCTCTTTGCTACAACAGTTTTTATTGGGGCATAGAGCTAAACTAGTGCAGTCTACCTTTAAGAATTTATTTTTGTGTAGAGATGAGTGAAAAGAAGAGATTTTTTTCCCCTGTTGAAAGCGGTAGAGGTGCTCGAGCCTGCCACATCTGCTTCTCCTCATTAGTAAGGCTCTGACAGCGAACATCTATTTTCATAATGGAAGGAGACAGCTGCTCCAAGAATTACTGTGTGCTTTATAGATCAGAGACGTGATTCTGATGCGAGGTAAACGTGCCCTTACTTTACAGTGGAGAAATCGCCCGCGCTGGTTTCAGATGTTTATCTGACTCAAAGCTTAAATTTGGGTTTGTGTTTTTTTTTTTGCAGTTTTGTTTGTAGCTTTTCATCTGTTGTCAAAATTGGTGTTATGTAACTGCTTCTGTGACATTTTCCAGGTGTGTTTAAGTATACTCAACACCTGGCATGGGAGACCAGAGGAAAAATGGAACCCTCAGACCTCTAGCTTTTTACAGGCAAGTCAAATTTATGTGTCAGTTTTAATTTTTTTCTCATAGCACTGTGGTTCATTGCGTCAGTGCACTGTGATGGTCTTCAGTCTGGGATTGTGTCTTGAGTTTTGCTAAAAGAGGTCTACCGCTCTCAAGAGCCGATATCTAGTTCAGCTATGCACATTGCCTTGTAACTCTTCTCGAGCGAACTCATCAAGAGGACTGGTACATCTAATTAGTTGAATTTATTAATGATTCAGATGTAATTAAACTTTTCACCTCAGCCACTACCATCCATTTTTTTGCAATCCAGCACTAAAGCTGCTTAGACCTGGCTCACAAGCAACCCCTACGTCAAATCACAGACAGCTCTGCGCTGTTCTCACTGTTGTAATTGGATAAATGTGCTGACAAAAGCTCGGGTTTCAGACTTGTATCTGTGATTGCTGCCTCCCAAGGCCCACTGCACCATCTTTGGCGTGTAGGCACCAGGCACTTGATTCAATCTGGCCACAGTGTCTCCCAGACCTGCTCCTGCAGTTATATCTATCAGAGTAATAAAGCTATAAATCTGGGCTGGGGGAAGAGGAGCTTGTGCAGCGGCCCAAGGGGATGGGGATGGGGGTGTGGGTGGAGGTGGGGGTTGGGGGGGGCGGGGAGCGGGTACACTGGGAACTGTTCATGGCCCTATTGTTGCACTCCCATCATCCTCCTCACCAGCCAGCTTCCTTTTTTTCCCCACACCACTTCCAACACGCACACATACACACACACACACACACTGCTTCGACTTCCAGCACTGCCAATTAACGTGGCGAACACCCCATTATCTTTTAATTAAACTGAATGCAGACCTTCCCCAGCCTTCCTCAGAGCATCTCTCTATCACGGGTGTGTTCCTGTCTATCACAGATCAGGGATCCATTACCTAACCAGGCGTTCTGCGTGTATATTGATTTCCACAACAGCAGAGTCCTTTGAAATAGGCCCTTTTTAATTCTTTCGTCTGCCGGGTTGGAGAGAGTTCATAGAGACATTTCGCATTGATTATCATTCTAGTTAGTGCAGGGAATCGATAATGGAAATTGTGCTCAGAAGGGCAGTGTGGGTGGGGGCGTGGGGGGGGGTGTGATCGATTTGGGAATCAAAGGCAGATTTCAGATATCGCTCCCTGATTGCACGTGGACAGGTGTTTTTTGGGGGTGGGGGTGCACTGTGACCGAAATGATCGGGGGGTCAAGGAGAAGTAGCACAGAACATTGCGGTATTCATTCAGTCTCTGTCTGAAATGCACAGAACATCCTCCATTTTAATTTGCGCTGAGAATGTTATGCGTGCCTTGTTCCCAGTCTCCTTGAGACAAGCAGGACCGTTAATTGGATCATTAATAAAGATGTATTGAAGGATATTGTGCGACGAGGGTAGCGCACACACTTTTTCCCACTAAATTATATTTGTTTATAATGATGTGTTCAGGAATATTTTTTCTGATCCACTCTAATAAGCATGTTTCATTATTTTGTTGCCTGATCCATCACTGTCCCCACAGGTAGGTTTTTCCAAGTCTGCTTTGAAATATTTTTGAGTAAGAAAGCCCAGGAGGTCAATTGTGGTTTGTGTTCTCTGTGCTTGATTATAATAATGCTTGCATCTTGGTAGTGAAGTTCTGCAGACTAGGCAATAGAAGTAAAATTACTGTGATGGTGTTCTCTGGTGTGTTTGTGTGTGCTCGTATGTACTTGTGTCATTGCATCTGTGTGTGATTGTATATGCCTGTGTGCATATGTCCAGGTGCTGGTGTCAGTGCAGTCGCTCATCCTAGTGGCGGAGCCGTACTTTAATGAGCCAGGGTACGAACGCTCTCGGGGTACGCCCAGCGGCACACAGAGCTCCCGGGAGTATGACGGAAACATCCGGCAAGCCACGGTCAAGTGGGCCATGCTGGAGCAGATGAGAAACCCCTCCCCGTGCTTCAAGGAGGTAGGCTTTTATTCCCTGATTTATTTATTTTTTTTTACATGAATTTGTTGGAGCTTTTGTGAAAGATGATTTACTATCATTCACTGATTTGACCTCTCCCTAGTTTCTGAACCCCCAGAGTTTTCATATTTACCTTTGTTAGTAGTTGTCTATTGAGATGGATCAACCCCAGCATCCATTCATTCATACACCAGTCGATTCTACAGAATTCTCATGTCATCAGCACACACACTGCTTGCTCAGAACTGACTATGAAAAAATTCTGGTCTCCATTGGGAGGATATTAGGCACTGTCAGACAATAAATTCACTGTTTATTAATATCCAGGTAGATAATATCCTTTTGGTCTTCTGCCATTTTTTGTTCCCGGCCCGGTTCTGATTTCCTCGTGTCCTTGACACGGGGGCCTGGTGCAGGCAGATAGCGATCAGTCACTCGTGCAGCCTGTGGAGTGAGGGACGATATTTCTAATGATTTTCACCAGGCGGGCATCACGCAGGCCCCGCACGAATGCTGCCTGATGGAGGAAGACGTGCTAGCCAGATAAATCCAACTCCGGTTAGGCTCCGGAACTGCAACTCAGTCCATCACTCATCAAAGGAGCATAGAGCTCTCACTCCAAACCTCATTTTTATCCCCCCACCCCTCCCCTTGCTCTGGTTCTCCATTCACGCTGTCTTTATCTCCACCATCCTCCCTCTATCCTCTGTCTTGTACTCTTATCTATTTTCCCATTTATTCTCTCTATCTCCATCTCTTCTGCCTCAATTTCTCTTTTGCACTGTTCATTTTTGATCAACTTCCTCCTTCTCTGTCCCTCTAACTTTCAGTCCAATCTCAAGCCTCTTTCCATAATGTCAGTACATCGTGTTGACAGAAGCAGGATTGAAAGCAAGTTCCATTTCATTCCTCATAATCACCAGAAGTACCGTTTTGCACAGTGAATGCCAAGATCTTATACCAACAAAGTCACAAAGTGCTCCTGGAAGTTTGACACTAAATGTACTGCAAGTACCCTGCTCATACATTGGAAGTCCTCTTTCTTTCTCTAGCCTGAATCAATTCGATCGAACCCCATGAAGTTGTTGTACAGTCCAAAGACTCTGTCAGGGCTGCAGGTCCTGGCCCTAGTTTTCCCAACACCCAAAATAAGGAATAACTCCAGGCTTATTGAACGGGCAACCACTGGTTCCAATCATGCCTTCCCGTCATTTGTATTACTAGTTCTCACCCCCAGATTATTTCAGATATGATTTACAGGTGAGCTACCTCTGCATTGGCTGTTGCTATTCCAACTCGTGTTGACTCTTTCTCTAGTAAATTTGGGAATATGCTGCATTTTCTGAAAATGTTGTTATTCTGAGCTAGTTCCTCACTATCTCTCAGGAACGCCCAAAACATTCTCAGCCTGCTTACTGCAACTTGCCTGGAAGTCATGTTCAAATATATCACGCCACTGAGGCTACAGGGTGTGCTGACTGCAGCGGTCATACCTCTGGGCTTGGTGGCACTCTGACGTCTCCAAATTTGGCTAGTTGTCCTACACCTGGGTCCTCTCTGCTGTTTTCCCAATGGAGGGGCCCTCCGTAGCAGTACCCCATCAGGAAGGATCTTATATCACAAGTGAGCACTTTTAGTTGTGTGTGTGGCCCTTGGGGATAAGCCAGAGTTCCAGGGGTCTATTTCCATGGCATATGTATGCCTGTCGATAGATGGTGATCTCAAACTGGTGTGCAGCTTCCTAGTGGGACCTGGTACGCTTTCCAGTCTCAACAGATCCTAAATTTCTGATGGGATTAAAGGGCAGCTGATGTTGCCTGTCTACACTTGAATTTAACGTGATAGCTATCTCCACTTACCATGAGTATCCAGAGCAAATGTCTCTGGCAGCCAACAGACATACTTGTGCCTTCCTTAAAGGCACTTAATGCCTTCATTATCCCCCGTTGCTTAGGAAACCACTGTAGGATCAGCCTTTGGTGCTAAAGGCCTTATGTACATAGCCTTTTGAGCCATTCTCTCAGGCTACATTGACAAGCTGTCCCTAAAACACCATGTTCGTGTTAGCTTTCCCTTCTGCCGGGAGGGTGACCGTATTTGCAAAGGCGTCCTGGTGATTCAGGCATCGTGCTGAGTCCACCTAATGTGGCATTCCTGTTGAAGGTGGTTTCCCCTGTTAGTGGGAGAAATGGTTCATTGCGCTTCTGACCAGCACCGCTGCAGGGAGTGTTAAAGATCGGTTGCTATCGCTAACTGGATGGCTAACATGCTTCACCGGATAGTGGACATTATCACTCATGCTTACACGACCATTTTGCCTGCCTCAGGCTTGGTAGCTGGAATTTCGATGTCCGAGGCAGTGCACAGGGTCATCCTCCTGGCTCTTGCATGGGTCCTCACCATGCACTCTTTACTACAAAGGTTTGCTACCTTCAGCTAAGGATTTTTCCTCTTCATACTGCTGAATGTGCTGAAGCGTCAGGAGCAATGAAATAGAACCCTGGACTCCGATGTAGCACCGGTTCTGTGACTGACCGCCAGAGGTCTACTCAGAATTTACAAGAAGATGCCTTGAGCACTAAAAGTGTGGAATACTTTTAGCACATTCTGCATCACACATCAGGGGTTACTCTGCAGCTTTATTTGTACAAGATCTCAACCTTTGTGTTCAAGGACCCTCCACTGTGGTTAGGTATCACCTCTGATGGTCATCCAGAAATCATAGAAACAAAGTTACATCTGGAACTATCATCTCATGCTGTCACTCATAAGCTCTTTGCTCAGCCCAAGCTGTCTGTTGATTATGTTATAGGGCCATTGGTTGTTTGTTGATATATTTCAAGATTTTGTTTTGGAAAAGGCAAATCCTTGGTTAATAATTCAAAACCCAAATGTAATGTAAACGATCTGGAAATTGTTGGGTAATCAAATTGGTTGCTTGTAAATTTGGGCAGAAGTTTGAAAACCATAAATGAGGTTGACCCTGATACTTTGTAACAATACAATCATGTTTATGAATGTTGGTACTCATTTCTAATTTATGTTTCATAATACTAACCCAAGTTGAGAGATGGCATTGATAAAAATATAGTGTTTGGGACTAAAGCCCTGGATAAAAGCATGGAATTCAATTAAGATCCCAGGTGCTTGCTGTCTGCCAAAGTCTCCTGGCTATGCCAAACAATAATGCATTCTCCATCCCCACCTGTAATCCAGAAAATAAAACAACCTCACTTCATGTCATTTTCATAGTCAGTGTAAACTTGTTTTTTTTTTTTTTACTCATAAGTCAATCTTTGGGCATATCTCTACCTGTTTGTTTAGGGACTAGTCAGATCCTTCTTCATGTGACACCCTCTAACAGAAAATAAAATAGAAGGCAGTTAAATTCTGGGTAGGACTGAAGACTTGGAGGGCCCTGCCCCATATTGTCCCTTGATAGGATACTGGCTGTAGCCGCAGGATCATCAATTGCTACATGCAGATCCCGCAGCTCTCTACCAAATAGAAGCCAGACTGAACTATTGCGACAGGGCTTGGGTTTTATTGCACCTTGCAGTCTGATCTCCAGTCTGTCTCACAAAGACCTCGGGGAGAACATGACTTTCAAATATAAAAAATGCAGTTTCAAATTTTCTCTCTCCTTGGAGCTGAATCCCCTCCCCCTTTCTTTCTTTTTTTGGATAAAAATCCTTTCTGCATTATTAGCTCTGCAGTGGTGAATGCAGAAGTTTAAAGTTTTGCATTCAGTTTGTATAAGTGTAAGTCAGTGAAGACTTTCTGCTAATGAAAATCAGAGCCTTTGGATTTAGACTTGTTAAGTGCTATATGGCAACCATAGACTTTGGAGTGTTGAAAATGCAAGGTAATTATGCACACAACCTACAGCAGCAAAACAGCGAGCGTTTTGATGTCAGCTCCTGAAGAACAGGGCCATTAGATCCAAGCGAGAAACAGCAGGCACTCAGGAGTCTCTCTGATATTATGCCCATGTCTTGAGAACCCCCACCCATGGATTTCGCTTAATCTCATGTGACAGCCGTCCATGGAGTCATGCTGTCCTTGTTGGGCAAGCTGCTGATAGTGGGCCGATCCAGATGGGAACGGAGATGGTGAGCTGGACTTACGCTGATGGCAGGAATGTCTGCAGGAGGCCATGTATCGTGAAAGTCTAGAGCAGAAATGAGTTCCCATACAGGCCTATTTTTAAAGTGAAGTGCCTAAGAGGGGAAACCCTCATAAAATATACATAAGATTGTCGGGTGAAATTATAAACACGAGGGGTGGACATTTTAAAGTATAGAATGGTGTAGGTAAGGCGCAGCTAGGTGATGTGTAAATGGCCTGTCAAGTAAATACCTATGTAAATGACCCCGCCGGTGCAGTGCGAGACTTTCCTCATTCCAACTGAATGCTGCAGGGAGCTCCCAAGTTGCGTTTCTATTTCTGACAGTGCTGACTTCACACTGCACACGTCTAATTATCATATAACTAAGGCGTGCTGCTTGTTTAAATGCCGATTTCTGTAATGACAGATCTGACCCACAGGGGAGGTTTTGACACATTTAGAATTTGTGTAGAAGTAAGCATGTGTGTGGTCGCTCATATTTGGCTGATATTTTTGAGTATATATGTATCTTATTTTTTTCTGTATGGAACCATCAAGCATTGTTGTATTGTGGAGCCCATGAAAAAAAAAAATGTGTAACCTCTGCTTTAAAGAACGAGTCATAATTTGCATTACATTAAAGTATATATTTAGGTGGATATTCATTCAGTGGGACCTGTTTAACCCAGTGTTTCCTTACATACATTGTGAGCACAGATGAGCTCCAGTAAGGAACTGCAGGGGGGCAGGAATGAGAATTCCTGGATGCATTTTCAGAGTAGACATCACCCCGGGTAGAGTGCTGGGCTTTGACTTGAGGAACCTCACTCTGGTCCATGCTTGTCACAGCACACTGCTTGGAGGCTCAGAGCTGTGGAGTGATGTTCTGCAGCCAGCGGGGTTTCCATGGTGACAGTGGCAGGGAAATTGATCATCTTTGCCTAGTTCCCTGTGGCAAGTCGCAGAGGAGCACAAAAGCTCTGCTCAAAAAAATGAAACGATGCGCTTTAACGTGTCACTTTTTTAGTTAGCGAGATGTGTCTCGATGAAAGGAGGAGAGGTGTGAAGTACTCTGGGGATCTCTTCGCCTCCCCCACATACAGGGTTCTGACTGGGGACCTCCTGTGTAATCCACCCAGTGAACACATACTCCATACACACATAAGGCCTGCTGTATGAAGTTTGACCCAAATAAGGCTGGGGCATTCCCCAGTCCTCAGGGTCAGTGCTTCCAGAGGCCAGTGCTGGCCATCTGTCCTCTCTACATATGCGGTATAGGGAGCAGGTCTGCACTGCACCCTCTCCCTGCCTACACACAGCACCATGTCCCCATGAATTGGCATCAAGGTGCATACATCCGACTCAGGTCCCACACCACCTCCATTTTACTTTTATTCCATAAATAACGCAGCACCCCGCCAATTTTTCACCAGCATAATTGCAGTTTATTGGTGTTTTATCACCGGCTCCCATGCATCTGAAATATTAGAGCTGTAAATCACAGCTGGCTGTTTTTGCCAGGCCTCGTTTAGGCACACGCGCCCAAGGCCATGTCCCAGTGAACACTGGCGCAGAGGGGCCCATCTGAGAGTCGTTCCAGTGGTGCCCAGTCCTGATCACAGATGCCTGGCCATGGAACTGCGCTGGCTTCTGCAGTCTTTGGGAGAATACAGGATTTGCCAGAATATATATATTCATTAAAGTGAGTTTCAATATATCAAACAAGATTAAGTTTATTAGTTTTTTGAATAAGCAGCCTGACTGGGTTGATGAATATTTACAAGGGTTTAATTATATAGGTGCACTTCTCCTCAAACTTCAGACTTCCTCAAGGGTACACGGATGGAAAATTAAAACTTAAAACCCAGGGGTCCTTCAGTGTTGAACCACCACTTCATGCCGCCACTACAGCCCTGTCTCTCTCCCCAGCGTTGCTCACGAATTGAAGTCGCGCTCCCCTTCCTGACTTCGTCTTTGAGCCGTAATGTTATTGCGATTCCAGTACGGTTGAAGACAGGTTGAAGGTCAGCAGAAATATTCACCGGTTCTCTTCAGAACCCATCTTGGATGCTCAGAGGTCAGATACTGCAGGGGAATGTGTGAGCATTAGAGAGTGCTGGAGACGGAGGGGAGGACAGAGAGAGAGATACAACTTTTAATAGCTATGCGAGTGATTCATACCCGTCCTTGACTCCCCCTGCCCCCAGAATATTGAACAGAGGGAAGAGTTTATAAGGTGTTGGTGAGCATATTGAGCTCAGGAAGGAAGGAGGATACACATTCTTTCCTCTGGCCACCATTACCTGAAAGGGCCACTTTGTCTCAAAAGCAAAAAATGCAATTCTCTGGTGAATCCAAACACGTGTGTTCATAACCGAGTTTAGCCCTTCTCACATCACGGACACACGATACACCATAGAATAGCCACCCATACAATGGTGTGTCTGAACACTAACCAGTATGCTAATTAGGAGAGTAATTGCCTAACTAAAGTAAGCAATTATTGTGTGGATTTGTTTTGGGAACTTTACATTTTGGAATAGATCACTGTAAATCAGCCAAAAGCACAACATCTTAGTCAGCCTTGCTCTATTATTAAAGCCATGTTATCCTCGGGTATCAGAGAATTATATGAAACTTAAGTTTGCAGTGAAAAGGACTGTTTTTTTGTGTGTGTGCGTGCGTGCGTGCGTGCGTGTGTGTTAGTAATGCTTGTGGTGACCTTGAAATGTTCTTTAAGTAATTGTCCCAAGAAAGTGTGAGAACTCATTTGAAATAACTCAAGCACAAGGAAATGAGCACCCCTTTTTAAACATTAATCTCAATAAACAATAAGCAGCAATGATTTCAACAACTAATTCCAAAACAATAGATGGGAAATAGCATGGAGAAGGCTGTGACTGCATCTTGAATAAAGCACCAGGAGATGGTTGCTAGGAAGCAGGAGGCTGGGGGAGGGGGTTAACATCAGTCACTGTCGAGGCCCTGCACACCCTCTGCTTTTAGATGGACTGACACGCGTTGGCACTCATGGCAATGAGGCAAGGCCTCTTGTGACGTCACACTGTAAATCAGCAGGTCTGTGATTCACTGGATTCAACCGTGATTTCTTCATCTCAAATTGGAATGATTTGCTGCCCAGTCAGACAAGATGTTTTCAGGAGTGTTGCTCCTGTACAAGTGCAGTTGCAGTGTACAAGAAACCAGTACCACTCAATGGAAAGAGTTACCAATCTGCAAGTGCTTCCCACCTCCATTCTTTATCATAGGTTATGAAGTGTGACATGCTTCCAGTCCTTCCTGATTAATTTGACCCAGCCAGTTGATTGAGTTGCATATAGTGATTACAACTTTGGTCAGACGAGACAAAACAAATATCTCCTACACTATCTGCTCTTTTTTTTTTTTGCACTGTAAGAGTAAAAGTTATGGGAACATGCTGTTTGACTCAGTGGTAAGAGACTTGCAGAGTAGAGGGAGAAGTGGAGATGCATGAGTTTCGTTCACTCTTTGTACTGGCTCTTTGGCTGGCTCTCCACTTCAGTACATCATGCCTTTAGAGATCCAGCCAGCAGAGAGAATTTCAGCTGCTTCCCTCTGGATTTTTTTTTTTTTTTTTTGCAAACAGAACTAAGTTTCATAAAGTTATGGAGCGAAGAGAGGAAAATGCTTTGCTGGTGCCAGATCACAAGATTGTATATTATATTTGGAGGCCATGATTAATTCAGGAAAGCAGCGTGAACCCCACTATCCTACCATACTAAGTGTTGACAACTCTGTGTCCTGTTCTCCCTGTTGCTAAGTATACTTTATCCACAGACCAGGAGCTTCAATTTTACATTTAGTTTATGCTGGAGCCAGTCAGATGCCTCCGGGCTGGCAGATTGTGTGCCCATAATATCTTGTTTATCATTTATGATGAGGGTGCATTTTGTGTTGAAGCAGACACATAGGGCAGATGGGTTGGTGTAAAGTGAGCGTCGGTGATGGCTACCGCAGCTGTGTTGTGACACAGGCAAGGGTTTGCGTCTGTGTTATGATCACAGGGCTGACCCTAGCCCCCCGCAAACCACAACCACTCACTGTCTTTCCTCCCCCAGGTGATTCACAAGCACTTCTACTTGAAGCGGGCGGAAATCATGGCTCAGTGTGAGGAGTGGATCGCTGACATCCAGCAGTACAGCAGTGATAAGAGGGTCGGCCGCACCATGTCTCACCATGCTGCTGCACTCAAGGTACTGTATGGCGTCGCATGCTGTATGATGAGCAGGACTGTTGTTGGCTTTCAGGTGGTGCATCTAGCAAAACCACTGATTTTCTATGCACTGATGAGCACCATGGTCCAGAATTAGTTCCCCTATCAGCTGTGCCTCAAGTGTAGTCTTTGTGACTCAGTCATATCTTAGCCAGTGAGCTGCCGGATGGAAGCAGTAGATGGCTGGCCACTTACATTAGTAAGGAGGCATGCTTGTCTGCGCCCTTCCGAATTCACTGTTCTTCAAAGATTGGATGGGCTGGCAGTTAAACTCGGCCTTCCAAAATTAGGCAATTAAAGAAATACAATGGATTTTTACTTGATCATATTAGTTTCTGAAGTTCAGCATTTAGGACCAATTTCAAATGCAGTACTTTTTGTGGACAGGATAGCATTTTGCATGTGTAATGACATCACCAGCAGGGGAACCCAGCAGCCACCTGGGGTGCTTGGTTTGGGTCCTAAACCCCCCTGGTCCACACACCTTGTGCTGTGGAAGAGGTGAAATTGTTTGAGGGTCTCACAAAACCATACCCCTCACAGAGGATTTTGTTCGGTCCTTGTTTTGGGCAAATACCGAACATGCATTAGTCTCACGTATACCTTCATCAGAAAGTTACTAATACTGACTCACTGCAAAGTAGCTCCAGAACAGCCCGTACCTGAATGGCTGAAGGGTCAGTTTGTTGTCTGATTAGTATTCCGTAAATGGCATCCTGTAAATATGCCCTTTTCCCTTGATGAGCACTGCCCCCTTCCCCCTCTCCCCCCCCCCCAGAACACTCAGGTGTTAATGAAGTTTCAAATCGCCTCTCAGGACATATCATTGCCACTTATGGCGGTGCACATCCTTGATTCATGCACCTGCCTCACATGCAGCCAGCCCCGGCATATGGGAGAAGGGGGTCGATAATGCGTCCAGTGTAGTCAGCAAAAGGAGGTGGGCATCGACATCTCATTTGCTGTCCAGTCCAGTGCTATCATACAAAACACAGGGATATGGTTTCTGCAGTACCTACAATACCTTATGGTCACGCAGATTGTCAATCAATGAAAAGCCTTTGTTCAAATCAGGGCGTGTATGTGTGAAGTTGCATTTCTTTATTACATTAAGTTGTAAACTGAAAGCTTGCTGTTTATTTGTCTTGCAGTTAAAACATGCATTTGTACCACGTTGTGCAAGCTCAGACAAACTGTACATCATAGCTGTATGTGTATCTGTACCTTTGTGCAAGACTTGTGTTCTGCTGATAACAATAAACTTGAATGGACAGGTATACATTTTACTGCCTTTCCTAGATGAACCAATGAGGAAGTGTTATACATTATCTTTTTCTAGAAAAATTGGAAATATCTCACTATTATCAAGTATTTGTTGAAAATAAATGAGTTCTTAAACTCAATATATGCATATACCTTATTCTCAGACTAGATACAGATACATTTTTTGTCTCATCTTTACACCATTTCTTTAAACAGTTAATCCTTATTTAATTTGTTTTCCTTAATCTGCATATTGATAGCTTTATTTAAGCAGTTAGCATTTCTTGAACTATTCACTAGTGTTTAGTTGTAGTACCCTTTACAAGGCAGATTTTTCAAGTTGAATTTTACCAGAAGGTGCCAGAGATGATGGCTTTTAACTGTAGAAATGTGTTGCAGAGATTTCCCATCACTCCAGGTTGAGAGCTCAGCCTTTGTTGTTTGTCTCTACCCCTTACAGAGGCACACAGCCCAGCTGCGAGAGGAGCTTCTTAAGTTACCCTGCCCTGAGGGCCTGGAGCCCGACGGAGAGGAGTTCTCAGAGAAGAGCATCGCCCTCCTGACCAAGGAACCACCCAATCAGGACGTGGAAAAGCCTAGTGGTAGCCAGGACGCCCACTGCAGTGAAGGCCAGCTATGAGCTCCTCCCACCACCACCGCCCCCGAACCCTCGGACACTCCTCCTCACCACTCTTACTATTGATATTAAATAGACTTGACGGCTTCGAAGCACAAGCCAACATTTTGTCAATATTTGTATGTAAGAATCTAATTAAGTAATAGCTAAAAAAAAAAAAGAGATGGAAAAAGAAACGAAACAAAAACAAAACCGATGAAAGGAAAAAGACAAAAAAATCCCGCAAAACTATGCTATGCCCATAAGGAAAGACAGTCAACAAACAAAATTATCTTTTATTTACCTGTAAAAGAGTGTAAACTTTTTGTGCTTTTATTTTTCAATTGTGAAATAACCACTGATTGGTATGTTATTAAACTTGTTTATGTATACATAATGGCAGAGGAAATCATGAATATATAAGGGAACTACCTTTAGAAAAGAATGTTTACTGAATGTTAATTTCCATTTTTGACTGTTAGTGCAAGGACAGTTGTAACCAAGAATATATTGGTCATTCTTTAAGGATACTATTTAAAAGAAAAGATTAAAACACATACACTTCAATTTAAGAATTCTTCTGGTTGCCCATTTACATTGCTTATTTGATTTCTACAGACTCCTGTAAACTTCAATAAAGGCTTGAATGGACATTCTTTATTGCTATGATTACGTGTTACCTTTTTACAGGGCAAATTATTTCATGTTCAGTGAAATGCATACACTGATAATTTTTTTTCTTTGCCTCACTAATTTTAAATGCAAGTTTAATAAATGCAACCTGTTTTACTTTGCTCGGATATATGAATCTCAGGGTGCTTGGGTGGATGGGAGATGTGTGTATGAGTGTGTACCAATCAAAATGAGAGATGTGCGAAACCTCGCTGTGCCTTCACAGTCTCTCGCGAAGCACCATGTCCACAACACACTCAAAGGCGCAGAAAGCATACCTCCTTTAACAGCTCCCTCCGTTACCGGTATTTGAGATTCCTGTACATAAATAATTCAGTCCCATCTGCAGAAATGTCTTCTTGAGATGTTTCTTTTTTTTTTTTTTTTTTTTTGGACCGTGGATGAGAGGGTTGCATGCAGAAATGCAAAAGGCATTTGTCCGATGTTAAACAGGACTTAAAAATGCTGATTGTTAACATTTGTCTTTCTGCATTTTTGAAAAGCGCTTGGATTTGATTCAGAAGAGGAAAAAAAAACTAATGGTATTAATCTAAAAGAGTGACGGACTAAAGTTACTTGGAAAAAGCCAAAAAAAAAACTAAATGTTTTTTTGCACAGCAAAACTTAAACTGTAGCTAGGTCTTTGTACAGGAGTTGCAATGGTAACAACCTGTACTGTGGAATTGAAAATGCATCTTTTGGCAAAGCATTCAGTGTTTTTCATCTTTTTTTCCCCTGGTCTGTTTTGCCAAGCAATTACCTTTGTAAGAATACAATAAAATATTTTCTATTCAGCAAGTGTTTTTTACAGCTCAGTAGATTAAAAATGTAGTTTTGTTCTTTTGTACAGAACATATGTATATGTAAGCCTTGTGAAAATCAATAACATTCCAGAGTGCAAAATGAATTTTTAGATATTACAGCATTTGTCTATATGCTATACTGTAAAGCACAGTCACCAGTATTTGGCTCAATAATCAGAGGATAACATTTTAAAAAATGGCATTCGGTTTACTAGTCTCACTGGAAGAAGGCACCGGTTATTTAGATTTATTTATCAATGCAATACAACCCCCAAAAAAAAACTTTCTCTTTTCTCATTTAATTTCATTTTTTTTTTCCAAATGTGTTTTTATAATGCAAATTTTGTTTGACATTTTAAAATGCTCTGCCTTTTCCATTACTGTTGCAAACTAAGACAACATGTCAGAAAACCTAATTTCATATGAAGGAGTACCTAAAGTATACAGCAGAGTAATACATTATGCTTTATTGCTTTATTGTTTAAAATGAGCCTGTTCTATATTGGCTGGCCTCTGTCACCTCCAGAATCAACGCGAGGTCACTGAGGCTCGATAACATTGAATCACATTGCAGCAAAGCTTTCCAAAACTCTTTTTCTTTGCTGTTTGAGAATGCCTAATGAAGTGCATGTTCAGGCAGCTCAAACACACAGGGATTACTGTACAGAAAAATGGCTCGGTAGATTCATATTTGTGATTTAACCCACCACTATGCATAATTCATCATGTGCTTCAAACTCCACTGTGAATGTGAAGGGGAAAGTTGTGAGGTGGACCGTGTTTTCAGCATTGGATATTTGCAAGGGCTGAGCAAATCAGTATTCTATCTTTTTTCCACTTCCAAGATGTGTAAAGTGTTGAGTGTTGGGTATTTGTGTTTTTATTTTCACCTGAATAGATGAAGCATAACATGTCTGTCCCCTCATTTTCAATGGGACCTGTTATCACATCCTCTGTAGAATAAAAACCTGTGTGTCTCACCCAAATTTGGATGGAAACCA
Organism: Albula goreensis; assembly: GCA_022829145.1. Lineage (NCBI taxonomy): Eukaryota > Metazoa > Chordata > Actinopteri > Albuliformes > Albulidae > Albula > Albula goreensis. The sequence goes on from CM040750.1 coordinate 14,274,505, forward strand.
TGCATCTCAAAGTGATTGTCCTTTGTCCATTAATGACGGAGAGGCAGCAACAACAAGAAAAGCAACTTTCTAAACTACCATTAAATTGATTACATAATTTTGAGCTTGTTTTCCAACTTTCTCAATTCTGTAATTTTTGATGTCTAGTGAGCTATGTTCCAGTCGCTCCTAATGCAATTTGTACCACAACTGGATCAAAATCTGCAGTGAAATAATTAACATGAATGGAAATAAAATATTTCAAATAATATGGTTTCATTTATATTGAATGAAAGTCTAAACACTTCCTGGTAATTGAATCTGTGCACATTTGGATAATCACATTTTTAAATGGAAATCAGTATGACAAAAAGTGTCATCATTGCCATTATTAATCGTAATTGACTTGGGTCAGTCACACCACTGCTCACTCTGCTCTTTGAATTACTGCTATTTAGCACTGACAATTGAATCTGCAGCCTAATATTAATAACTTTAATATTTTATGCTGAATGTATTCAGCCAATAAATGAATTCAATACTGAAATTTACACTTTTTCCATTGATTCTTTTTCTATTGATTCTGTTAATTTGAGTTGCTATTCATTTTTCTTTTTGGCACTGTAATGTTTTCTTTCAATGGTTAAATGAATTTTAAGGTAGTATAACCTATTTGTTTTGCGTGTCTTAGGATTGCTATGTCACAAAATGAAGCGAATGTCACCTGTAATGCTGTTGTTGGTCATTACCAAGGACCTGTTAGATGCTGTTCAATTACAGGTCATGTTTACAAGATGGAGGGCCTCGGGACCACCAGAAGCCTGAGAGCTGATACAAGTTTGTGACTTACCCATGAAGTTGCCACTAGTTTTTCTTGCTCTCATGAGGCCTCAAGCCTATGGTTTTGTGTGCGCATGCAGTACATCATTTTACTTTGCTGTTAACTGAGACAATGTAGCAAGTATGTGCATTCTAAATTGGGTATTTCAACTTTGTCTATTCTGCCATCTGGAAAACTCCCATGTCAAAGTGTCTTCTTTTTTAATAATAGCAATTGTTTCATTTTCACTAATTTTCATAAAGAGGATTATAGTAAGTAATGTCTCCCCAATAGGTGCTAATGCAATGTGTCTTTCCCCTCCCCATTTTGACAATTTATAATTGCTTGTTCTGATTAAAGTATTGTATTTTTAATGTATGAATCCACTTGTTTTTAAACAATTATGTATAAAAGTCCACCACTTTATGGGAGCAGTTGGTACCTCAATGAACTAATCACATTTTTTGAAAAGACATTTTGAAAGGTTGCTTGAGCAGCAAGAATCAGACAAATCTGAAACCAAATGCAAATTCAAACCAAAAGATGATATCAAGCAAATGTAACAAAAAGGATAAAATATACTTTGCATTTTGTCAGTGGGTAAATAGAATTTAAGCACTGGTTTTTGTATTATTTAATTTAAAATAATATATTGAATTTGTGGATTGTGAAACCCCATACAAGTCTGAGGATACGGTTACATGCAGCCAATAAATTTGTCCCACATGTAAAATGATGAAAACAAAGGCTCTGGAAACTGTCCTTTTGGAACACAAAATTTGATTCTAAAAAGGATTGTATTTTATGCATATTTTTTAAATATTTTACAACAGTTTGGACAATTCTAAGCTTGTTTAAATGCCATGACATTTTTTCCTTCAAAACAGACTTGGTAGGTGATATATGCATGGATTTGTCTCCTCCATTCTTAAATTATTTTAAATAAAAAGGAGTGGACTGAAAAGATAACATTTTTGGCATCACAAATTAAATTCAGATATTGTAAAATGTATATTGCCTAACTGGACTCCATACAGTAATTTGGCAGTTAGTCCATAAGCAGGTTGTTCATGAGCTTGTGAACTGATATCTCTTGTTTGTTAGGCCAGCTGAGAGGACACAAATCTCTACCTGTCAAATGACAGCTCTATCACTGATATATATATACAATATGAATATACTCTTGCAATTATCTCCCTAAGCATGAATGTTCCTTTTACTGAGAGGGTTTGTAGGATAGTTCAAATGGATGGATGTGGTGTGGGGGATACATTTTTTTTTGTTTCTCCTCATGACCACAAAAGCCCTCCACACCAGTGATCAATGCCAATCTTATGTGTGCATATCCGTGCCTCGGACATGGAGTTCTCACGAACACAATCAGATGGCACCTGCTCACTGCAGGCGTCTGCTCTGCTGTCTTATACGTGAAATGCATCAGTCTGTCTGAGACAACACTTCCCATTAAAATAATGGGCACTGATAATGTCTTTAAACTGCCTGTGAGTTTGACAATAAATTAGGGACCGGACTTAAAATAATGGGACATAAAATGGCAAGGCAGAGTAAACACTTTCCTTCACAGTTGAAAATAATTCCAAAGAGCTCTGATAAAAAAAAATGCACACAATACTTTTAAATGTCATGCATGAACAAGTTGACAGCAAGCAGAAAGGGTAAGGGTAGATTTTGGGGGGGGGAGGGGAGCATTGCAACTAAATCCTTTCAGAAAAACAGCCCAGAGCTCGACTGATATACCACATTGCTACTGGGGTTTTGAACCATGTAGTCTTTTTTTTTTTTTGGTCCCATGTCAAATTGTAAGCTTAGTCACTGTAATCTCTAGGAGCTGCATATGGTATGCGCTCTCTGAGGTAAACCAATAACTGGATGGGAAAAGGTCAGACTAGAGATAATTTTCATTAAGCAGAACTGCAATGTGCCTTTCCTTATCCTCAAGGAGCAACTCGGTGTAGCGAGACTTCTCCTCTCACTTCCTGTTGTAGCCCTCTTTGGGTACATTAATTGAATTAGTGAGTAGGTGTAAGGGCTGGAGTTCAGCACCTCTGTTACAATCAAATGAAAGGCTTTCCAGTACCTCACAATAATGGCTTTAAAGTCCTCTGAAATCAATGGAATTCATTGTGTATTGTGAGCTTGAGATAAATGTTTCCATCTCCTTAGTGACCTTTATTTCACCTGGAAGTCTAATTAAAATTCTTGGATGAGGGTGGTGGCATAATGAGGAATGCATACTGCTAACGTCCATTTCAGAAACCTTAATAACAATAATTAACAAGTGGATTCATTTTTTCAGTTATTAATTGTTGTTATTAAGGCTACTGAAATTGGTGTGTTAGCAATGTGCAAGCTGATGTATGCGTTGCCCATACATATGTTCTTTTTCATGAAATGAACAGTTGAAAATGTTGTAAAAAGCCACTTCTATCATGGTCAGCATCTTAACAGAATTTTAATATTTTTCATTATCTGTCATTTTCCAAATTGAATGTCCATATTGATATATAACAATACAAAAGCATAACCCATACTGCTCAGGGATGACATGAATAATTTCAGTATGTTGATTCCAGTCACAGCTCACATTTTCTTCATTCTGAGCATGCTAGTAGCATCACTGTAGGCTCGTGTGGGCTTAACCAATCCCTTTACTCATCCATGATAATGTCAGTGACTCCTGCCTCCTTTTGACGGCCAGCCTACTGTGACCTTGCCTCGGAGCACCCCAACCCCATGGCCCAAGGGCCCTCTGTTGCTTAGCATAATCAAGACAAATTACCCTTCTAATTTTTATAAAGAGATTGCACTCCTGGGACTTGCAAATACACACAGAGAGACTACCTAGAAGGCTAAAATGACTGGACACTGTAACTGTAAGCATGGGCATCATTATGAAAATGGAGATACTACCCGGGTCTCATCTGAAATGAATAAGGCTGAATAGGAAGTGGGTTGGGGTGCAAAAGCATGTTTTATATGGAGTATGTTTGCTTTTGTCACAGGCTTAAATGTTCACAGGATTGGTCATGATAGCATGTGTAGGGTAGCCCTTGTTTCCTGATTGACATTTTTTTCTGAAGTTAATTGCAATGGTGGTACATTTTCTCAAGCAGCTTCCTCTGGTATTTTCAAAGCCTTCACTATTTCCAACCTTAAGTGGTCATTCAGTTGCCTGCTTAAGTTTCTGTTCTTGCCACTGCAAGACATTCTATGTTTTTAAAGGATTTGTTGAATTCATAGAGCAATGCGGTCAGGAATGAGGCTTCTTAGAACCTTAGATCGTTGGAGCTGCCATACAGTTGCAGTGACTCAGTGATTAGGACCAATGACCGCATTGCTATGGAGGAAACACATTTGTCCATTGGTTCGAAAAGTTAACGGTTGAGGGCTGATTATAGCTCCACCCTAGCGGTGTTCATGAAACTTAATTCCGACTATTATTAGCAGCAGCGGTGCTCGCTGGTACCTTGCCCTGAGGAGTCGCAGGGTATACCAGTCTACCTCTTTATGACTGATTAAACTGTTAGTTACAAAGCCAAGTAACCTCAACTACTTTTGGGTCTGAACTTGCTTTGGAATTTCAGGTGAAAAGAAAAACACTGCGGTTCTCCAGGACCCAGAGTGAGGATCATTGAGTTCCAGGGCTACAGTTACAGGGCTTGTGGCCCACAGTGGAAAAGGGCTATTGATTTATAGTATGGAACATCCCCCAATCCGATCAAAAGCAATAGGCTATATGTCAGATCCACTAACAGTTATCCTAAAAACACAGCAACTCAAATACTGCATTGAAAATAGTCACCTGAACACCAAAGTGGTCCAGAGAGACTGCCAGATGATGACTGGGGACTGATGAACAAAGGCTGTGAAATGGGCTCTAAGCACAAAACATCGTCTAGTTTAGGATGTTCCTTTATTGATACTAATTGTGCTTCAAAATAAATTCAAATGCAAAATAATAATTTTAGCTGTGGTACTCTCCCTGAAACTCCTCATATTTAATTTAGGTGGACTTCTCCTGGATTTCAGAGCTAATTGATGTTGCGTTGGAACCCCCTTTATCACTTAACTTCCCATTTCCACATAATGCGTCAAAATAAATGTAGATACAAGGTTACTTAATGCATATTTTTTTTTATATCACGCATAAATGTGATTTCAAATTGTGCTTCACGTTTAGCCAAAAGTGATCGGTGGGACTCGTTGTTTCTTCACAAAGTGCTATGACAGACCAATGTGTTTTTGAACAAATAGTAAAATATCCACTATCCCTTAATGACCCTCCCTGATAGGATTTCCCACGATGCAACGCGAAGCTGTCATGGCTGCTCACTGAGGCTTTTTGCAGCACATGGGCTGAAATAAACACTTTTATAGCCTTACACGAACAAGGGCAGGGAAACAGCCCCCGAAAGGTGTTGATAACAATTGAAAATTAAACCCACCTCTTGTTGGAACGACCGTGACTTTGTACGGCACGTTTCTGAATTATGGTGTGGGACGTGGAGATACCAGTGCTCAGAGGGTTTCTCACAGCCACTGAAGCAACGGAATGGAAGCAGAATAATATCAGCGGAGCAGGTTGGTAACGGAACATTTCAGCAGGAGCAAATAACTGAAGGCTTGACAATGCATTTCTAGTTACTCTTGAAACGACTGAACACGGTGGTTGTCAGATGTGAAGGTAACGTTAGTTTGTGGCATCGATTTGCAGTATTCCCAGTCGTCCAAGCTAGCTAGCCCTCCTGCTAATTAACTGAACAGGATTCGAGATTTTTGAGAGGATATTTCACTAGGGCTGGGAGGCAAATATTGTCGTGGGGCGGGTAGCTAGTCCGCTAGTTGTTTGACATTAATTTGAACCGTCATGTCTAATTGTTACGAGCGACATTGGCTACAGTTGTTAGCTAGTTGACTGTGATTTGCATTGTAACAACATACACGTTTCATGTTCGGTTTATATGTGCCGCTGGCATACAAGGTACTCCATCTCTCTAGCGTGGTACCTAATTCCTAGACGCCGTTTATCCATTGACTTTTTCGTTTGGTGTATTTTTTGGTAAAGTTCGCAAGCTAACAAGCAATAGTATATCTAGATACAAGTATTATTGTGAGCTAACAGCTAGCTATCTATGTAAGTTCGTTTCACTCCGTAAAGCAATGGACAAGTAGCCAGGTAACGTTAGCTGGCTACATTTTATGTTTCAGAAAATGTGCACCTTGGGACGTGAAGATAGCACTGTCATTGTGTCATTGATATTCGTAGATAAGCCAGTTTAAAGGGTGAGGGTTTGGGTCACAGACTGCTGATTTTGGTAGCATTTTAGCTAGCTTAGTTAGTGTCATAGAAATTATATATCATCAGTCTGCACTATCCAATTAGGAACATGTGCACAGGCATTTATGTGCTGATCGATGCTGGAATCCCTTCTGTCTATTCGGTTTGCCAGTCCAGCTACGTTCATGTCGTGCAATAAGTTGTTGTCGTCAAACATTATTAAATATAGTTTAAACACTGCATGACAACTCAACGATTATGATAAAAGAAAATGCTTGTCTATTTTGTCAGTTAAAGGTGTACTGCAGCCGGAACTTCACTGCAAGTTGATTGTCTTATGTAGACATAGTTAAAGCAGGCGATTATTCAATAGGTTAGTTATGGGGCCCCGAGATGTTGCTGAGCAGAGTGCTCTTGTCTTCCCGAGACTTTGCATCTTTGCAAGTCGACTGAGTGGTCATTTTGTGTAAGATATGGACGTACAGCATGTCAGTGTACAGTATTGCTATTTTCTTGACGTATCTGCTAGGGTCGGCAGAAAAACTTGCTGTGTATCAGAATTAGCAGTGCCTTTTTCTTAAATGTGTGAAAGTGCGCAGTGCGCGTAGGAATTGTTATATATCAAATTATGTTCTCATTAAATTACATGTGATGTCTTGCAAGGAAAAGAGTGATTACGTCGGAAAACTGGATGTGTTTTCTAAATGCGTATGCCTTTATTCATCCTAACACAGAAGATAAATATGTTACCAGCTCGTATTGGAATCCTGTTGTGTTGCTCATTTATATTTTAGCTGTGTATTAGAATTTATGTAGATAGCAATCTTCTGTCCTTTCTGTTGTGTTGAGAATAACCTGGGTAATTCAGTTTAGACCATGTAGGCTGTGACAAATATTTTTTGCATTAATTTTTCCCCCAGCATTTGCATGAAAAAGCTAATGAAAAGATTTCCCTCAATCTGACTTTCACCACCTTGATAGATATTTTAAGATCACCGTGTCTGCTTATCCGCAGTAAGTGCAGCCTAAGTATTGCGTGCGATTAATGTAATCTTTCATGTAACGGGTTTGAAGTGATCTCGTTCGGAAGAAGAGCGACATGGCTTTTGATGTTTAACTGTGTAACTGAACTGGAAATGGCATTGCATGAGATGTTGGCAGTATCCTCAGGCTTCAAGGTCCAGTACATTGTTCTTATGTCTGTTTCGTTTCTCAATTTGTCAAAAAAAAAAACCTATTACGTGGGTAACTGGCAAGTAAACGGAACGCAATTGTGTGTTCACCACCTACATTTTTAGCAGCTTAATTGACAATTTTGACAATTGTCGCCTTGACAATTTTCAGCACCAGCGAAAATGTTATTAACAATAGTTGAAGCTTAGGCTTCATTTTCTACCCCACCCTCCCCTCCCAACAGCTGAAATATTTTCACACCTCACAGGCCAGCAATGTGACTTAACTGTGAAAGAGTTTCCAAGGGGTGTTAATATTAGTTATATTGGTTATATTATTTCTCCATCGTGTTGCATTGTATACTTTTGCCCTTACCTTAACAGTGAAATTGGCCGTGCATAGGTTCTCAAGGGACATTATTCCATGATTTAAAAAAAAAAAAAACCCTGGAGATATCTGGAAAGAAAGTTGTTTAGGTATGTCACACCAGAAAGGGTTACAAAGTAATTTCTAGGACCATTTATTGTCTGTGCAGCCTGCAGAGGCTATCTGTGTAGGTGTCATGTGCCTCCCAAAAAAATAATACATGTGAAGCTATGCAGCCGTGTCCTGGACAATGATACTTTTCCTATGATGTGAGGAGGTATATCTGAAAAATTTTTGAAAAAGGTCTGCTGCATGCAGGCAGCACACATGTACAAGTGTAGCACAAGTGTAGCTAAACCTTTGCGACCTTCGCAGGCAAACACCAGACAACACGGAGAGCAGAAAGCACCAAAACGCTAAATTATCCTGAAGGCCCTGGGGCTCCATCAGACCAAATGGAGGAAGTTTGGGTCAATAGTGATTCTTGGCATTAGCTTTGGCAAAAACCAAACACAGCATTCCACTGGGGATGCTTTGCTGCATCTGGACCTGAAGGCCTTACCAGCATTTACCATTTATGGAACTCTGATTCTACTCAGAATTCTGCTCAGAGTTTTAATTTCAGGCTGTCCATGAGATGCAGCTGCAAGATTGCAATCCAAACAACAAAGGCAAGTCTATATTAGAATGGCTTAAGACCAAGAAATGTGCATTTTTGGAATGTCCTTATCAAAGTCCAGATCTACACTGCACTGAGATGACGTATCAGGGCCTTAAACCCAGGGTTTATGCTTGAAAAGCCAGACATTTTACTGGTTTTAGTCATTTCTGGTGCAGGTGGCCTAGCCACTTTCTAAGGGGGCAGTTACTTCTTCACATTAGGTTGCTGGATGTTGATAACTTTCTTTAATAAATAAATGACAAAAGGACCGAAAGACTGTATTTGATCTGTTAGGTCCCCTTTTGTCTTTTGGGTCATTCCATACCAACTCACCTAGAACTCCCCAGTTAATGTCATGTATTTTCTTTGGAAAAAAAAAAAAAAAAAAAGATGTAAAAACTTATATTAAATTCATGGCACCTTGCAAAATCCAATAGCTCTACTCCAAATACTTTTATAGTTATGATTTTTTTGAAGTTTGACCCTGAGAGCTAAATTTCATCATTTTTGTATGTGTATTCTAAGCCACACCAATTGCTTATTTTTCACTAGATTGGGTTGAAATTTGCATTGAACATCCAGGAAATCCAAAGTATAATTTGCAACATGTATTCATGTAAATAGTTGTGGCTGAATTTTTACAGTAATCAAATAAATAGAATCTTAAGAATCGTTAATTTTCAAAAATTAATATCTCAACTAGTTATCACTTTATAGATGAATTTAATAGAAGATTTCAAGAAAATCCATGACATGAACTGTGGGTCCTAGGTGAGTTGGTATGGAATGACCATTATATTAAGTGTCGGCTGAATTTCTGCTAACATTCAAAAATGAAAAATATGTTCAAAAATCAGACAGGGGCAAATAGATTTTCAATGGACTGTTTCTGCTATGAAAGACATTTCAAAATCAACAGTTGTAATTAACAGTTTCTAATCGTGGTGTAACACATTTTTAAAGTGGTCTGATAGTTGGTATCTTAAATGCAGGAGCTTAAGTCACTTAGATTGCTCATTATTTTCAGTGTGGCAGGGGGAATAGTATCTTTTCAGTTTCTCAAAGCTGGTATTAATGGCAAGGCCAAATTTGGAAACCTCTTGTATCCTAAGCTAATGCCCAAAATGAATGACCTGGTGTAAAGAGCACAAGACCTGAACAATGAAATAGTCGTATGGTCTGATTTGTCATCTTTAACAGATTTTCCTATGTTTGGACGGGGTTGTTTGGACTGTAATGCTATGGGTCAGCTGTCTTATGGGATTTACTGGCTGAGATGATTGCTTTGCATGCTTGTTTAACAGCCAAGTAATATGAACCCATTTTACAGCTCTATACCCTACATGGCTTTCTGATGATTGTCTCCTATATTCTAAGATAATAGTGCCCCCATATGCACTGCTAAATTCAAGAGAGGTTTTATGAACACCAGGCTGAAGTCAACTGTCTTTTATGGACTCAGAAAACATCAGGTCTGAACAACATTGAACCTTGTTTGGACGTTCTGAAGTGCAGAGTGAAAAATGGACTTGCACCACCTCCATCCCCTCAAAGAAAAGGAGGGTTTCCTCCTCTGTGAAGAATGGCTCAACATTCCACCACAAACAGTTCAGCACTTATGTGGCAGTATTTCAAGGATGACTGAAGCTGTTGAGAAGACAGTGGGTGCCCCAGATCCTCATTAATTACTTAATATTCAAATACCTTTGGGTGTTTCCATTATTATGTCGACCCATATATATTTTATGAACATCCATCCTCAGAAGATGAAAAGACAGCGTTGCAGTTCGCTCAGCAGTCGGGTTATACCTACTGCAGTTTTAAAATAATGACATGAAACTTATGAGACTCATTCATTGACCAGAACCAAAGCTGTGGAATCAACTGCCAGTGCTTCGATTCATTGATGTCCTCCCATTTTATGAGGGTCTCATGCGTCCTAAAGGCATCAGTGAAGAAATTAGTGTTTCACTCTATCTGTGTTATTGAGATCCTGAGTGTTGCTGGAAGTAGGAGGGCCGTTGGCGAAAATTAGAATTGAATTATACCAGTACTTGGATTCATCAATATGTTCCCATTTTTTTCAGAACCGCTGTGCCCTAAGTTCATGCATTTGGTAAAGAAATTAGCATTTCATTCAATCTGTATTATTGAGATTCTGAGTGTCGCTGGAAGTGGGAGTGCCATCGGCGAAAATTCGTTTAACGAACGTGTTTGCTCTGGAGTTACTAATATCCAGCATCTACCAGCTATCGCTGTCGATCCCTCTCGGCTCCGTCTCCACCCACCGGAGGGGAACAGTGCAATCAGCGTTAATGAGTCTGACAGCCTCTTTCCTCAAATAAAAAACTAATGAAACCTGGATATGCTAAATCCATGCGCATGCAGAATGCAATATCAACCTGACTGAGGCACCCGGGCTGGATAAGCTAAAGTGTCTTTATGAAGCAACTTTTTCAATAACGCCTCTGATTGCGGTAGCCCGCGCGGCCATGCGCGATCCTCTGTGGGGAATTGTTCGCCATGCTCAGCTGCCTAATGAGGAGATTGGCTGTGAATAGTAATCCGACAACAACGGCAAGGAAGGGTTGGGCGGAATGCGGCGTGTAAGGGAGCACATCGGCCTGTCCTGAGGGATACTTTTTTCTTTTTTTTTTTTCTTTTTTTCCCTAGCTAATGGCTTGTCAAGCTGCTACTGTGGAATAGGGGTGGGGAGGGTGTTGCTGGGTCCCTGTGTGGGAAGAAGCAGGCTGAATTTGCACGTGCAGTTGGTTATGTTAAGATGGGTTAAGGTTATGGCAACTTTGGAAGTACTTTTCGTAACTGCATAGGTTTTTTGGCTTCATGAAAGTGCATAGCTGATTTTTTTGAACAAGTTGAGGCCATATTAAAATGTAGTCACTGGCAGCTTCGCTCCCTCTTTTGTTGTGGTGTGCAGATTTTCAAACTCTGTAGTTTCATCATTACTTTTGGTCTGTCTCACAGAAAGCTGTTCTCTGCTGGAGTCTCTCCTCGATGGCAATTTTGAAGGGGTACTCCTGAGCCCGGTGGTGCTGGACATCCTGGGCGGGGAAAGCAGCAGTGAGGAGAAGATCGAGACCCACCTGGAGAGCTGTTTTCTGGCCTACCTTAGCAACGCAACCGAGGATGACAAAGCAGAGCGGTAAATTCCAGCAGCCCGACAGTGCTCACATAAAACCCTAATCACCACATGCAGCTCATTCAAACCAAGCAAGAGTGGGTCTAACCCATCTTCTCTCACCACCACAATTTAATGGTGGGGGAAAATATTGGCGCATAAGTCAGCTGTCCAGCTGTGACTTTTATTGGACTCGATATGAGCATCGTGATGCACTCACTGCACTCTGGCACCAGGAGTGGCGTTTGCCCCCCCCCTTCCTACCCGTCATCCCACCGCAATGAATTATTAATTTTTAATAAGGGCAGCTTAACATCGACTTCTCTCCAGTATGTATCTGTGTGGGAGAATGTATATTTCACCATTACGTGCTCATCTGTCTGCTGACTGTAATCATATTTTTTTCCTTTTCCTACCGTGCTCTTCCAGCAGCATTAACATCTCAAAGCACCCTGTTTACACAGCTTAATTGCTCGGAGGGAAATCGCAGAAGCGTTGCGCTTGCTCCTTTCTGCCCTGAATTTGCCGGTGAACCGATAGAAGTGTCTTGCTGAATAACTCCATCGCTGATGGCTGAGACAGCCCTGTGCTCACTACAGAGCTCTGCGTTTGTGTCATGAAGAGGCTGGTGGAAGCAAGTGGCCTCTCACTGTTTTTTCACTCTCTCTCCTCCCCCTCCCTCTTTTTTTTTTTCTTGCTGTTCATTTTTCATTTTCTTTGTTGTGCCTTATCCTCTCTTGTTCCCTCTCTTTCTCTCTCTCTGTCTTTTAACTCTATGTTCTCTTTCTGTCTGTTCTGTCTCTCTCTCGTTTTCTCTTGCAGGGAAACGGTGCTGTATATTCTGGCAGTGGCTTGCCTGCATCTTTTCGCCCAGAATAACTGGACAGGCCCCCCAGTCACCATCCAAACCCAGGACTTTCTGCCCCCTGCCCTTCAGCAGCATTTCCCACAGGTACCCCCCCCCACACACACACACACACACTCTCTCTAGTGAACATGCAGTTCACTGGAGCATCTATTACCCTTTACAACCAAATAGAACATTAGAATTCCTTTGTAGAATCCCATTAAATTGAAGAGGCCATAGATATGTCACCTAGCCTTTCCGCGGTATATATCAACAAGGACTCGGTAGCTACTCACTGGTCTTGCTAAGCTCCATTCAACTCATTAACAATGTGCTCAAAAAATGCACGCGTGCCCTCTATCAGAGAGCTCTAATAAACACCCCTAGAGACCGAGTCACCCTGATAGAAATGCCCAGAACACAATAAACAAGCGGCTAACAAGTCGTGCTCGTATTGTATGTGTCACATATGGAGTTAGAATGTTTTTACCATGCTGTGTGATGAGTCAAAAATGACTGCCACCTTTCTACTGATGTAGGAATAACATTTAAAAACATTTGAAGGGTAACAAGTTAATCTATTCCAAGCCTTGGTGCAGGGGGAAAATGTTTTCACAGTGTTACCAACTGCCTTTTTTCATCAGCTTTGCAACTAAATCGCCGATTTGCTTACTGTTCACATACTGCTTGACACGATCTGATTCACATACTGCTGGACACAAGAAAACTGATGCTACATAAACAGCACACTTTCAGGCTTTGAGCCATTTTGACACACATTAACAGACTGAAGTTAGCTAGTTGGCTAACCATGACATGAATGTCCTCATCTTCCATTACAGTGCCTCCTAGATTCTTGACTGTGTAATTGTCAGGCTTATTTTTTCCATAAGTGCCCTCTTTCTAGTGGACATCATCACTGAAAGCCTCAGAAAATGTTAGGTCCAGCATGTGTAATATCTAAAGGTATAAATATAGCTATATTAATAGGTATAAGCATAGATATGTTCTGATTTACCTGAGAGATACTGTGGTCTGTGTCTTATTCTGCTGTTTGTAATGATCAATGGCTCCTTTGGCTTGTGTTTAAAAAAAAAAAAAAAAAAAAAAAACTTGCCTGTGATGTGGCTTTGTAAACATGTACAACATGGGATTGGGCTGCATAATATGTTGCGTCCTTAAAATATTGCAAATGAATTCATCACGATAAGTATATTTCAATGTGTTGCGATAATTAAATTCTTTTAATTTCATAAGCTGACAACTGTATGGAAACGTAGAGAGCAGAGAGTAGTGACGCGCGATTGGCTGTTGATGCAGATGCATGCATGCCGATGATGTCATGCGCAAGATGAGCAGGGAGAAAACAGCGCCTCAGTTGTGTGGCAGTATTTCTGTTTTACACGTGACGACCACACTCAATCCCAAGTGATATGCAGTAAAGATTTACTGTTTGCGGAGACATTGGGAGTGGTGTTTCTTTACCCAGGAAGAACAGTAAACATGCATATTGGAAATGCCATTATTTCAGGTTTTAAATATACTTAAAAATAATTGAAATTGATTAAATACTTTAATATTTGGTTTATTTCATTGCATATCGTCATCACGATAATTTATGGTGAGTTAATCGCATGTTGCATTTTTTTGCATTGTTTTCTACGTATCGTGCAGCCCTACTTGGGATGAAGCAGTATAATGAACCACCAGTTAACTAATGTGTGAGTTCATGACACCGCTGCAACAGAAAAAAGGCTTGACTCCATGGGATATGCCAGCCCCCTTAAAAAAAGAGAGGAATGGAAGGGCTACATGCCGTCTCCACATGGCACTCACTGAATCTCACTTTGATGGCTTTACCGCTCTGAGAGGGCGTTCCCAGTGTCAGGGGAGCAATATTTGACTTGTTAATTGAGAGGGGACCTGTGTAAAGGGACATGGGGATTGTGAGGGCCGGGGGTGACGTTGGCGTTTGCGGTGGGGTGATGAATGGCGGGGTCGGGTGACCCTGCAAGGCTAGCACTGGGCTTAATGAGGATGTGGGGGAAGGAGGGTATGCCCCGATAATGAACCCTCTCTGGGGTCCCAATTATGCAACAGTGAGGATAGCGCTTTCTCCTCGCGCCCTCCAGAACGCCTCTCATTGGCTAGCTTAAACTGCCATCCCTCTAGAGATGTGGAAGTAGAGATCTACTGTCTAAGAATTTGTCCAGCAGCTATGATTTATTTATTCTGTCATAGGAAGGCATATTTAAATGTAATTCATAGTGACTTGGAACAGGGGGTCTGCTCTGAATTGTGGATAAGCTGGCTTCCTGGTACCCAAAGATCATTTGCAGATCATTTATGGTTTTTTTTTTTTTTTTTTTAATATATGTTGAGGTGAGTGTATTATGAGCTGCAACAAGTGCATATCCTACAGTTAAACGTTTCAGTGGGTGGACAGAGAAATCAGTGACATCACCCTTTCTGTGGTAGGTTGGGCTAGACATCCTACAGGTTCTTGTTTTCAGTGTAATTCCACAGTGAACTTCCCACGATCCAGAAATGAAGAAGTTGTTAGTCGATGTTTGCTGATACTGTGGATTGAAACAGACCGAAAGAGGTCGATGAAGGATGACACGATCTGCACAGAGTAACAGACGGGCTACAGTCTCGAGAAAAACACCTTTCAGAATGCACAAGTTAGAATGTAACATAAAATATAGAAAATTAAAATATATAATTGCCTTATGATTAAATTGATTTTGTGGCTTAATAGACTCATTAGTTAACTAAATAAAGATTAGAACAGGATCGTGGCTCATCATCTAGATTAGGTAATATTTGAATTCCATTTTTTATTTTTTATTTTTTTACTGCACTGTATTAGTTGCTCTCGAGAAACAGAAGGAGAAGGACATGTTTTCTTCAGGTGTTACATTTCTCATCTGGAAACCAACATAACCAAAATGCGAACAGAGGCTTTGTCTATGGCAATAAGTGACATACAGTATTTATTTTGTACCAAGTTTGCCTCTGCTGACTGCTTAGCTCAGCTGCACCAGGGGAAGGTGACCTGAGATCAGTAACTCTTTGCTCCCCTCCCCCGCAGCCCCAGGCTCTCACTGCAGCCATCCTGAGCAGCTTGGTGCTGGATGGGGAGTCTGTGTACAGCCTGGTGTCCAGTCCCTTCCTCCTGCTGGTGGTCAGAGTTCTGCTGGTCCACTGCGCAGGACAGCTTGAGAGCTTCCAGGTGAGTGTCCAAATGTTTGGGTCCTCGGATCCCCTCATGGGTTTCAGTCATTGGTAGTGTTCACTTTGATGGTTGAAAACAAAAGGACATAGGTGTTCAAGTCTCTCACTTCATATCCTTGGAATATTTTATTTTGAGTATGTTGTACTTTGAGTAGTACATGCTGCTTATTCATCATTAGATGTCTTAGGAACATCTGTATCTCTTTAGCCTTATCTTTGGGCTCTTCTTAAAGCTGTATATAGACACAGTGTGCCTTTTTAAATTACAAATGTAGCACTGACATTAACATCAAGTTATTATGTGAAAGCACCAATGTAAGAAACATCTCACACAATCGTGACGAGAATTGATAATTCCTGTGCCAACACAAATTCACTTATAACTGGCCAAGGCAACACTGAGGGAGGGCAGATGGCTCTTGCCAGAATACTCCCTGGCTGTGTTTCAGTTGTAAAGCACCTGCCACTGAAGTCAGTGGAGTGTTGGAAAAGGCAATACACAAGTCAACATATCATGAGACTTTGAAGGTAGAATCATGTCACACCTGAGATCACAGAAGTGTCATCTGAAGTCTTATGGTCTGAAAGCAAGTGAAAGAACAGTTTAGCTTTCCAACAGTCTTTTTGTATAGTTATCTAGCTACTGTGTTCAATAAGTTATTATAATCGTAATGGTTTTGGTTAAACTCTTTGGTTAAACTGTTCACTGGCTAATGTAAGTTTAGCTGTATGAACTGTATGGCTACACAATTAATCAACTACGGCCTGTGCAATAACTAATTGTGACAGGCTGTAATTATGTTTTTACAGTGGAAGTCTGTCTACCTTGGCAGACTAAGTATTGGTGATACTGTTACATTAATTTAACACTGCTACTATGCTAACAAACGAATGTGACCTCTGTGAACTCTGTTTCATGTTTCCACTATTGCTAAATCACAGTATTGAGCAAAACAATTTCAATCAGGATTTTTGTCACAGTTTGCACCCCTTAATGGACTTTGACATTATTCTACAAGACAAAAGCTCAATCCACTCTAGTGCTCTAATGTCTGACATAATTAAAACCTCCATTTATAGCTATAAATGTACCAAATGGTTGATTTTCCACACTTACACAGCAGCTCTGAGTGTCTGCCCAATAAAAGCAGTCGTCCCAGCTGCTGTCTTAACATAAATGTACAGTTTATGTTAAACTGTTTGGCTGAAATAAGGCCCCTTTGAAGGTGACTCTGATGACTTTGGTTTGAGACAGGCCTTCGAAGGATATGCATGAATCCTGCCGTAAAATGGTGCCTTTGTCAGCAGTTGCTTTGCAGTTGAGACGCATCCCCCGTCTCAGCATGCAAGAGCAACTGCTCCTGTTCATATTCCTTGACATGCTACACAAATCGTGCTGTCAGTGCGCAGCTCAGCCAGTAAATGTGTCTGAGAGGCCACACATGGTCGTCAGTACTCTCAGAAAATTGCCTATTTCAAGCTGTAACAGAAAATTTTGGCCAGTCGGATTGAAGAAGCGGGGATTAAAAGATATCCCAAAACAGATGTATTGATGCTGAAATAATGTTCATTTGTATGTCTATTGAGAATGAGGATGCCCTCTTTAGTCAAAAGTCCCTGACCACAGAAGAGAGTCTTGGCCCATCCTGGGAGAACATCAGCTCCAGGGTTCTAATACCCATGATGCTCCAGTGGCACAGGGTGTAAGGACCGCCTCCCACTGTCCCCGCACGTCCACCATCACACTAATAAATCTCCTTACTCCAACGCCCCCACCACCTCCCCTTCTCCACTTCAGCCATGGCGTATTTCACAGACGTTAATTCAGTTGTGAGGAACCGCGATATAATAAAACAAAGGAAAAGTAATGAATCACGTTTTCTATTTGGGGGCTTATGCGACCGCACTCTCTTGTGGTGAGGCATAAATATTTTACAGGCAGCATTGCGGGGGAAATTAGTGTTACATAAGCACACATTGTAATTCCTGCTGCTGGAATATCTCGGTTCGATAAGATCATGACAAAGCAGCGCTATTTTCCTAATAACACCCTGCCATTGTAAAGGCAAGGAGAAGGAGCATTATTTTGCAAAACATGCCCAGTGAATTCAAACCCATTTGAATATTTAAAAGCCCACAGAGCAGGGAATTCATTGCGCGGTCGCATTCAGCTGCATTTAATGCGTCTGCGAGAGCTGGAGATTAGGTCTTCTCAAATGCCACGCAGGGACCTGTTTGGGCAAACGGGCTTTAATATGCAAATGGAGCCTGGGGAGTTAATTGTGGTCACCTTTTCTTGTGAGCTTCAGCTTTTTTCCCCCACTGCGTTGGAAAAAGCACTGGTCTGCATACCATTCTTTTTCTCTGATGAGGTGGACTTTGCACGTGGAATATCGATTTTGAGCACATTGACAATTAACGCCTCAACTGGCATTGTAAATTGAGGCCTCCCTGTATGTTCAAAATAAATTTGTGAGAGATTCCTTTCGACATGCAAATTTAATTTTTATGTGGTTCAGTACCTTTTAAAATGCCAGGAGTATGGAAGGGGTAAAAAAAAAAAAAAACATTCTGCGCATGGCTCAGAGCTGTTTTCTCCACTGCCACTTTGGGTTACTTGGTTATTGAAAAAGAGAAACAGTATGCTATTTTTACTGCTGGGTCAGCATTAGTGGTGTTAGCGATGGTTGGGGTTTGGGGGGTTGATGTGCCTGGGAGAGGATGAGGCCGTGGTGCGACCTACACTGTCTCTCTTCCTGTCCCAGCTGCTCCCCTGGTGGACCCTGAGGTACATCGCCCTGCACCAGCAGGTCCTGGAAGAGCGCTCCCCCGAGTTGCTGGACCTGGCACGGAGCTGCATGGAGCGAGGTAGGCGTCACAACCGCTCTTCATCATTGCATGTTCCGCAACGCGGCTCGGCTCGGCTCGCTGGGGGGCCATATGGACCTCCAGCGACCCGCTGTTACCTCCTAAGAAAAGACATGGCCTTCTCCAAGCTACAAGTATCTAAGAGCTTGTCTGCATTGTTGGTGGAGAGGAGGCTTTTGTCCCCTACCATGTATACTGGCTAAAGTTATCTTTTTCTTTTATTCTTTAAATAACAGTGGTTTTTAAAAACGGAAGTGAAGCCATGGCTAAACTAATGTAAAGTATGAGTTTTGTGCAATATGTTGATTATTTTGCCAATGTGTTGAGTAGGATATTATCATGAGATATGCAAGATGCTTGATCTGTTAAAGTGTTATATACTCCTCATCAGCAGGGGGAGCTGTTCAATTTTGTGTGCAGGTTTTTTTTTTAGTTTGAAAGCTCCTTCTTAAATTATTATTTTTCAACAAAGGATTTTTAAGATGTGATTAACTAGTGCAATATAATTGAATTTACATATTAAATTGAGATAATATACTCTAGAGATGTTGCATAAATGTAATTTATTTCTGCTCGTGCAGGATTATTTTCTAAGACATACAGCCACATTAGCAACAACAAGTTCCCCAATTATCTCTGCTTTGTTCCAACGTGTATTACTGGACATGAATAACTTGCCTTTAAACACTCCCTCATAAAGACATAATGGATGTACCTTAGCAAGTGTAAATCTGTTGGCAAGAGTCAAAAGTGAAATGATACAGCTGTCATGTCCAATTAAACCTGACTTTCAAAGAAGCAATGATGTCATTACTAACTGACCACAGAGAAGCAAGAGTTCTGGATCATGGATCTGTGGCATCCTGGAGTGACATCTCTATGTCAACAGCTGTGTTCCTCAAATAGGTAGCTGATGTCAGCAGATCGCATGGACCTGTGTGTGAGTGTGTGTGTTTGAGAGAGACAGAGAGAGAGAGAGAGAGTGAAGCAGCAGGATAGGTGGGTGATGAAGGAGACCGTAGTATCCGTTGTGCCGCTGCGTCAGCTCACTGCATAAAAGCAGACATCGCTCCTCGAAATTGGAATCTTGGCTCATTTTGCACCCATGCCAGGGATAAACGCTTTAGGTTGGACATAGTAATTTCCTCTGACAGCCATAAGAAAATGCTGAGCCTATTTAAGGAAAATGGAACTGCAGGCATGTTTTGGTCCCTCAGTCACTCAAATGCACCACAGCACACCACGAACACCTTTCAGGTGTGCAGAGATGTCAGCGTCTTGTCATAGAGATTTCTTAGTTTTCAGTAGCTATGTAAGTGTTTTATGGACACGGCACAGGGCTGTTGAAGTAAGAACGAAGTTCCAAAACCCCAGAAACCTTGTCCTTGGGACACATTTCAAAGCCCAATCCATATTGTTTGAGGTTTTCTGGGCATTGTTTCAGTCTTGTGTGAAAAGCACAGTATGCTGTTGACGCCGAACAAAGACGTACGAGTTTTAGAGAGAGAGAATGGCATGCACATTTTCATGGTCGAGTAAAACCGTTTTTCCCCTCTCTCAGAGCTCTTTTCCCCTTAATCAGTTTAGGAAAATATGGCATGCAGCACACAGAAGGAGAATCGCATTTCACAGCCCCGCGGCTTATGTCAGGTTTGACATATTCTCTGCGCTTGATTTCTCCTTCTTAGAAGATGACATCCTTTTCAGCAACTGACATACACCTGACCGGTAACCTTTGTCACTTTTTAAAATAAAGGGTGTGTGTTTAGAGGGACCCTGAGAGGTGTGTTGGCTTTGATCCCCCCAAAAAATGGGAGCAGAGACAGTATCTCCAGTAGCTGTGTAAGATTGCTTTTAGAGGGTATCATTTTCTTTGGACTTTAACTGACGATGAGTTGAGATTTTTTTGGTAAGTTTGTCCCAAGGGATTACAGTGAAGAGGTATTTGTGTTTTGCAGGACTTGAAACGTTCACCTAAGCAATTTCATGCATAGAATTTTTTTTGTGTTCAGAAGTGACCTAAGTTAAACTTGTTTTACTGCTTGTAAGCTGCAGGATGAAAACACAAAACCAAAACTTCACAAGCTTCTGCTCCATATGGTGTTGGACACAGCACAATTATAATGTTTTTCTTAAAGCAATATCAATCTGACCACAATTCAAGGTCAATGTGACCGCATTTTTGAGAAAGTCTGACCGCATTTCCGAGCAGCCAGGGCAATTTTATGTTCCCTCATTCTTTCCAGTTTTGGTAGCCTGCAGTAATACTGAATTTTCATGCTGTTGATAAGGTAACCCATTGTAAACTCAAGAAGTTGTTACCTAATTCATGTAATTATGCTTGAAGTTGGTGACTTCACTTTCATTGTTCAGATGTAACCAGCTAAATCCCTCTCTTTCATTTGTGGTAATACCAGTCCTTTCCCTTTACTTTTTGCCTACCACAGTCCGATGGCTATGAAGTTTATTTTCCTCCCCAGCAAGAATCCTCCCAAGAAACTGTAATTTTTTCATGTTTCATTCTCCTTTGTATTTTCCACTCTGGCATTCGTAAAAACTCTAAATTTAAGGACTGGGAACCGCTTTACCCAGTTGGCCCAGGGTTGAGAGGATGTGGCAGCACCATTCATTATCCCTGGAAAGGGGGACCTTTTGCCTGCATCTCTATTCATCCTCACCCTAACTGGAGGAAGTGCTCCTTTGCATATTATTTGCCTTGGACTTGCAGGTATGTGCCACTTCCAAGCAGATAAGTTCTTCCATCCCCCCATTGTACCCTTCCACCTATTAGGACCACAGAAGACTTACATTTTATATGCTTTCTGTTCGCACAGATATGTGTAGCTGTGCATCCCATAGCTGCAAGTTAAAATCCCAACCGTGCTATTAATCGCAGTTCTCTGTATTGGCGATGCAGGAATTCTCTAAGCCTTGTCATGGTAAAATAGTGGGCAATATGGTTAAACTCATTATGCAAACATAACTTACAAAGGAGTCTTGAAATATTGATATAAGCATATACACTACCTAATTTGGCTATAGTTAGTGTAACTAACTGCTTAGCTAATCTACCTGGGAAAACATGCTTCCCTGTGAAGTTAATTTTAATGTTGTGTTACTTAAAATAATTCAAATTCACTCCTCATTGGGAAAATCTTCAAACTCCATCTCTATTACCAGTTATGGCTAGTTAAAGATGTGGGAGAGTCTCAGGCTCGTGACCTACATTTTACCTATTTAATTGTGATGCTGATGAGTTAGCCATGTCTGTTTTGTTCTGGTTTGTTGATTCATTGTTAACATTAACAAAGATTCTTCATTGTATTGAACAATTTTTGATGTCGGCGAGTTGCTTTCCACATATGTCTCTATGCATGTATCGCTATGCACAGCAAATCGTGACAGACGAGGGAGCAGGATGATGAATAATATGGATGTGATACTCCCACACAAACCTGCTGATTGGGAGCGGTTCAGACATTACTCCACCTCAAGACAAGTTTCTTCATACTACTTTTAGAAAAAAAAAAGCAGTGTTGCTTATATTGTGAAAGCAAATATGACTGTCTGTCAGAATAACACAATTTTGAACCACTCACTTCAAAGTCCAAGCGGGGAAGAGCGGGAATATGCTAAAAAATAAGGGAAAAAATGTTAAAAACCCATTGGTGCAGGCAAACGTTGAGTCAAAAATTGCAGCCAGCCAATCAATTGCATGCAGCTGTTGGGGGATAGACATAAACCATCGAAGCTGAGGTTGCTCCTCTTAGCCAAGCTCGCATACAAACCCACATGAGCTAAGAAAGCAAAGTGAGACTTTAAATTGGAGGGGATAACCATCATGTAGCCTCAATGTCATATAATGAGGAAAACAATGATTGTGAAACCTTTTTTCAAGAAGAAATTGGGGCTCTAAACAGCCTGACTTGAAAGAGCCTACCGAACTGGTGGTGGGAATCTCGGATCGTGAGGGAGAGCGAATTTCCGAGCCCTGTGACATTCAGCACAGTGATCTTGCCCTTCCCCCTCGTTTCTCATCGATGCAGTTAATGAGATAATTATCAGCGCTGGGCTGAGGGGTGTGACAGGAGGAAGGACGAGTTGGGTGGGAAGGCGGAAATCTATCTTCTCGCTCGAGCACCAGAGGGACACGGGTATCTGACTCTGGTGTGGGGGGAGTTTCCAGGCCTTCAGAAAGGAATCGCCAAAGCTTTCAGATGGGCATACAAAGGTGGATCATATTGTTACCTTTTATCTGAACTCTATTTCTTTTTAGCCGGTTTCACAAGAACTCTTGTGCTGCCACTACATGAACGGTCCACTAAACGTGGTCTTTTTTCATGTTTTGGTGTTGCCAGACGATTAGAGCGTTTATACGGCTGTGCGGCAAAAGGTTTCAGTGGTAAAAGGTGACAGTTTGAATTAAGGTGCTAATCACAAACTTGCATTGAATTACACATGACAGTGATGTGTGAAGCTAATGGTATGTGTGGTTTTGCCAGTTTGCAGTACCCCAATCCCATATTGATCAATGGAGAAGCCTCACCATTTTGGCATTTGTGTCATGAGAGCTACTCCAGCCCAGTTTTATAATTCAAACTCATTTCTACCTACTTCTGCTTCGCATTAAATATTCATGGCTGTTGACTTTTGTGAGAAATTGTGGCAGATCAAGGGTCCACCATTTCTCTGAAAGTGCAAAAGTGCAACAGTTCCTTCACAACACTTCATCTGGGGTGGAATCCGAATCCCCATGAAGAGACTGATATAGAAAGACTGTTCATCCAAACACAGTGTTTTTCTTAATGTGTCATTTTAATTTGGCCCTTCCAAATTGACACCTTGAAAAAAAGTGGAGGTTTAATAAGCATTAAACCAAATTGCTATGAGACAAGCAGTTGTGAAAATCTATTTTGGATCATCTGTGTCTGTTAGGAGGCAAAATAGACAGTCACAACTGCTACAAAAATAAATAAAGCTACTTAGGTACAATAATAAAATCTTGATATATACCTTTATTTTAATTAACGGAAGATTTCAATACAGCATTAGATTGTTGATTAAACAAAGAACTATATCTAAAAAATGTTGGTATCCTTTTTGTTGGACTGTATGTTTATTTGCTTCCCGGATGGTACCTTTGTACACACTGCTCTGTATATGGTACAAAACATGTTAATTGGATATTGTCAGGTTACATTTTAGGAAGGGGTTGGTTCACAGAGAATGCATTTGCTTATTAACCGGGTCATGGACTGAGAACCATGGAGCCGCTGAGGGATCAGGACTGGGATACTCTGCTCAGCAACCCCCCCTCTTCCTGGGCATCTTTACAGCCAGTTTTCTGGTGCTCAGTGGAGTGCTGAATTTGTCAGGGTTTGATACAGACTGCAGGGCTCTGCTCTTAGGTACAACTGCCTTGTCTGGGTATGCCACTTGACTCAAAAAGGATTTGATTTGAGGATCTCATAAGAGTAACCTTAGGCCTCTAGCCTTCCGTCATTATACAGCATTGTTTTGAAATAGCAAGCGTTAGAATCTTAGCGCTGTCATTGTGTTGTGTTTTCTTGCATCTATGTTAGTTATTTTGGCACCTAGTTTAAAAAAAAAAAAAAAAATATATATAATGTAATATGTAATAAAAAATACACTCACTCCAAATGGCACCCTGAGACCTATACATACTATGGAGGTCTGGTGTTATAGGTAGTGTTTTGTTTTTCTGTGCTGTTTTGCATGGTGAGGTGGAGACCTCCCCATCTGTCACTATGGTTTGACGTCAGCCACTCAGACAAAACGGTGAGGAGATTGCGGGAATACTTGCATGCTGGCAAGGCGTTTTGCTGACGTTAGCGGGGGGAAACGCAGGACGCGCGATCAGGGGCCCTAAAATCCGCTGTTTGCAGTAGCTGTGCACCCCATCTGCACAGACATGCATTGCCAGAGTTGCCATGCCAACCCTCAAGGGTAAAAACGTGGGGGTGGGGGTGGGGGTAGGGGTGGAGTGTGGAGGGGGGGGTGACAGTGACCATGATCTGTAAATGCCACACACTTCCTGAAATAAATGTTACACCGTGTGAAGGTCTCTTCTGCGTTTCTTCTCACCTCTGGGTATTGACAGAGGGAGTGCTAAACTATGTCACCAACCAGTGGCTAGTAACAGGTTAAGGTGACTTTAAGTACCTTCTGTGCTATAGGAGGGTCTCCTGGGTCTCTCTGCCACTTAACGTGTTCTTTTACCAAAGCCTTTTGAACATGCTCAGAGTAAACCACTTCAGGTAAGCCACATGCTGAAATACTGTCCATTCTAAGCCTAGAAACATAGAAAATAAATTTTGTGACAGTCTCCCAGCTTCCTGCCTGACACTGCCGACCTAGCCTATGTGGCTGTCTTAGGTCTAGTGAACATTCATTCTTTTTAACAACACCTTGAAGGAGGAAAAAAAAATATCCTGGCTGTTCTTGAATCTGACCTTGAGCCGAACTTATGCTTGGAGTCGTGGGGGGAGGGGAAGGAATTTATAACTATGGCGTTACGTGATCTTTCACCACTTCTACTGTGCCAAATTCGAATCGAAGTTGATGAATTTGCCTGCCGCATAACAAGAATAGCACTAAGTTGTCGCCTTCCCCTTTGTGAAGTCATGTGTCACTGGCGGGCTAACATGGCTTTAATAATTTGCTTTAGATGCGTGTTGACCTGCAGAATGTTGTTTACGCACATCCTCTGGTTGTGGGGGGTTGGAAGTGTTGGTGTTCAATGTGCTGGGCCTTATCTGCTGGGAGTGTGACGATCTATTGAGGCTGTTTCCATGGCGTAGCTCCTGCGCAGCCATCCGAAAGCAGGTGTGTGTTGAATACTAAAAACCGCCGGGCCGAGCCCCGGCTCTGCTCCTTCATTACTTTGCGTTTCCGCGCACAGCTCCCATAAAGCATGCTCGCGGATGAGGCTCCTGTGCTTTCCAGGCCTGTAGCAGTGTTCATTGCAGAATGTGATTCATTCCTGCATTGGGGCTTTGATGGTATTAAAACCATTAAGACTAGGGGGTGGGGGGGGGTTCTATGCAGCTGGGAGATTAGACACAAGATCCTCACGGGACCCGGGACTGTGCCTGGGTAGCAAACACCCTTATCCGTACTCAAACTCAGGGGCTTAGAAAAGCACATATCTTTTTTTTTTTTTTTTTTTAAATATAATCAAATATTTATTTTTTTTTGTGTGAGCACTGCAGAACACACAGTAATCAACCGTTTCGCAAATGCATTCCTGCCAGAGATTCGGAAATAGCAGAATTGGTTTGCATTTAAACAGGCCTGAAAATAAAACAAGCTTAAATATTTATTTTGTACTGTTTTGGCATACTCCTCCATCATGTTCCAAATTTTCACAGGAAGTGAGTGGTGATTAGCTTTGTTTTTCACAAAGTTGAGACAACCTGCAGCAACCTAATTAGTGAGCATTTTTTAGGGGTAGAGGGCAGAAAGTGTGCAAGCTGTTACAGTCCCCTAACACCCATCCCAAGCAGTAACCACTTCAGAGGTAAAAGCACGTTAGTTGAGCTGAAGACAAAGTACAGATGTGTGCTGGGAAAATTTTGTGGGATGAAGTGCATTTCCTGGGAGATGGGATACATTCGGAATGGGGTCTCGGCTACGTGGTTACTTTTTTTTTTTTTTTTTTTACTTTTACTTTTTCTTTGCCACTACATTCCTTTGTACTATTTTCTGCAATATTTCACTGTCATGAGTGCAGTGTTGGATCATGGTCAGGCAGTTATTTTGTTCCAGCTCTTCAAACCTGCCCCTTTCCTATGACAGTCAAGCAGAACGTACAGCCCAGCTTGGAGTCCTGTGGTTTTTCACAGGCCAAGAGAGTGGGAGGTGGTCACAGCATCCAGACCCCGGCTCCTCGATGGTTTCCATTTGTGCTCTCCTTTTTTTTTTTTTTTTTTTTGGTCACAGCTTCTCCCCAAAAATAAAAACCTGTTTCACCTGTGTAATCACTCCCCTGAAGGTGACACAATGGAAGAGCACAGTAAATATTCCCTCATCTCCCAGGCCACCTCCCCCCTCCCCCTCCACTCCGCCCCTTCCCAGGCTGGGGCCGCCTCGTAAAAGCTGAATTGCGAGCGCACGTGTGCCACCTTGTAAATTACACACATGTCGGTGTCAGCGGGAGAGCTGCTTCCACGCGGCCTTCACAGGAAGCAACTAATAATCATATCAGGCAGGTAGGGATCGGCAGCTGAAATATGTCTTTCCTCCAGCGTGTCTTTCAGCACATTACCTCAAGGTCTCCCTCGTCCCAAACTCTGTTGTGAACGCTGAGAGAATGTGACACAGGTGCACAGTGTAGGGCCAGAAAGGAACTAGAATATGTTCCTTATTAGCACCTTTTGACCGCGTTGTGGAGAAACAGAGGTCAGATGTGCTTTTTCAAGGTATTGAGAGAAGTGAAAGATGATTCATGTATGTTACTCCCAGTTCAGATGCCATCTAGCTCTTGTTCTTCACATTTGCAGATGTGACACATTGATCACATGTATCTATGGTCAAACCTTACTGCCAGCCTCCCATCCAGTAGAGGTCACTAGAGAGCAATGAGATGTTTTATTTGACTTCTATTTTACCCTGATGATGCTAAACCAATTGTTGCCAGTTGTTGCCTCACCAGTGTCAACCTTCAGCCATAGACTGCGCAATACCTCACAGAAATCCCTTTGTATTTCATTTTTTTCAGCTTTTTGCAAAGTTTGTGAATGCTGAATGACATTTACAAGCTGTCCCATCAATATCGCCATATTATCCTAATAGAAATAATGTAGATACTTGTGACACTTGCAGACTTCAGTTGGCTTACAAATGTGTTTGTGAAAATTGTAACTTTATTTGAATATTACAATATGGTGCACACAACTAGTGATTCCAGTGGGCAAAGCTGCCATTTCTCCATTTGATACATGAATCTGATTTTTTCCTCATTCTCCAGTGCGGAAATCAGAGGCCCTCTTCACCAGCGAGACCCATCGCAACCTGGCCATCCAGTTCCACCTGGAGTGCGGCTACACCTGCCTGACCTACTATGAGTACCGGGCAGCCAAGGAGCACTTCCAGGAGGCGCGTGACCTGTCCCAGCTGGATATTAACGTGACAGGTGTGCTCACCCCTCACCCCCCTTTCTCTCTCTCTGACACCTCAGCAACATTACCGCACAGCTGCTCCCAGATCGATGGACCGTGCTTTTTTCCAACAGCACCAGGTTCAGTCAGATGGAAGAACCTTCCCCCCACCGAACCCCCTCCACCACCCGTCATTTTTTGCCATGTTAGCGGTTCTGATCCTCCTGCCCCTGGTTGGCAGAGACAGAAATGGGGGATTGAGCATGAGGGGGTGGAGGTTAACAATCGGACTAAGACACGCTGCCAAACTGATTGAGCCGATGGGCCGTGTATTGAGACATGAGACACATCTCCAAAGGGCAGACCCATGCTATTTTTATGCAGGCAGAGGTTTTTGGGAACGGATGTGCCTCGCCTCTATATCAGGCCTGTGCCTTCTAAAGCAGAAGGGCATCAAGCCTGGAGCACATGGGAGGGGGAGGGGGACTCTGGTGCCAGACCTGCTATACTGAACCTAATCCAACTCCAATTTCCTATATGTGATTGATCGTCTCCATCCACCAGCATAGCATAGCAGTAAATACGTACAACGTCAAGGTATGAAAGACTGGCTGAACTCCCCAGGAAATTCCTGTGGCAGTTTGTTTAAAAAATGTATTTATTTTTTTTTTTTTCTTATAATGACAGCTGGCTAACAAGGAGGACCTTAAGTTCAGGATGTCCTCAGAGAAATGCAAAAAATAAAGAAGGATGGCAGAAACAGAGAGCCAGTGGGAGCCGCGTTAAATAAAACATGTGGGAAGCAGAGGGACTCTCTCAGCATCTGGCTGTTGCTGCAGAAGGCTGGGGTGTAATTCTCCTGTGTTATCAGCCTGGCTCTGGGGTTGGGCTCCTTGTCCTGGGGCAGGCCACATAGGAGGGTTGCATCTGCCCTGCTGCCTTACTGTTCCAGCCCTGGGGTGCTGAGTACTCAATCCTGGTGCTTAGCTGGTGTTACTCGTGCATACACACCTGTACAGTTTCTTCCATAATGATTTTAATAAAGACAACTTTTTGTCATGATTGGCTCTGTACTCCACATCCACAATTTTACATTTGTAATCAAAAAATCAGGTGACATACGAAGTGCAGATTCTTTTGCCTTTATGAAAGGGTTTCATGCATTTTTGTTTGACCATGTTGAAATTACATTACTTTATAAGCATATATAAATGTATACATACACTCATATGCACTACAATATATTCACACACATACTTAGGCTGGTAGCTGTTGTGCTTACACCTAGAGGCTGGAGCGGTGTGTCTTAGTGCAGAATAGTCTGAGCTTTCTGAATCCTAGTTTTAGCTGGAGGAGTTTGGGTAATGTGAGCCACTCATGGGTACGGCCCAGAGAGTCCCCTCTCATTGCATTCAGTACAGATGCAGACAAGCTCTGCCTCATTAAAATGAGAAACATTGATGAATTGATGCACCAAAAAAAGACCCAAGCTCCCTCATTTGCAGAGAAGAAATAGCGCAGCAGACCGCAGGGGAGATATCATTGCTAGGGCCATTCCTTTGTTTTCTGAATGGCACCACTCAAATTTTTTACAACCGACTGCAATGAAAGCGCAGCATTTTCTGGGTCGGGATCCTCATTTGTTGTTTTGCTTGGCGCGAGGGCTGCAAGCTCTGCACAGCTGAGAACAAACCCAAGAATTTTTTTTTTTCCCTGTGGCTTCAGCGTTGAAGCTGGCCTGGCCCCCCTGTCCACTAATAAATGAGGATGTGATGTCTGTCCAACACAGGTGCTTTGGGGAAACGGACACGATATCAGCAGAACTTCCTGGCCCAGCTCATCCTGGATGTTCCGCAAGGAGGGCACAGAGCCCCCCAAAGCCGGCCTCACTCCTGTGCCAACCCCTTTGGAAGCACTGCCCAAGGTAATCGGTTCCCCACTGAGCCAAGGGGCAAGTCCTATGTAGTACTCATGAGTGACCACCAGAGGGTGAACTCCACTTTTCATCCAGTAATAATCTAACGTACAGTGGCACTTGAGAGCCTTGTAGCCAGGTGGAAAATATCTAGGCAGTCAACCCATTTCTCCCTCTCTCGTTTCTCTCTCCCAGTCAGCTGTGAAAAAGGGGTGGGGGGGGGCAGTTATTGTGCATTCTTGAACTGCTGTTACTCTCTGTTTATCATATCAGGTTTGTCCGGTATCCGTGCCTTAAGTCACGAAGTTGAGTGAAAGGTAATGAGACACACAGCCGAAACTTACTGAAAATGACATTTTTCAGAAGGTCTGAGACCTCTGAGAAATTCTGAGAGCCTAAACCCAGTCTCTGACCACTTCTCTCTGTCTGTCCAAATTCAAAAAAACTCCAATGTTGACATTATGCAGGGTGGACATTCCCTGTGTTTGCACGGCAAAGCAAAAGGGTAAAAATGGGTCAGCAAAGGTTGCTGGCCTTAAGTGAAAGGTAGGCCAGAACAGTGCTGGGTCATTAACAGGGTCTTTAACTCTTTGCTTTGTCCCGCCACTTGACCCCTGGTCAGGTCTTCTGCATTGGCTCCTTAAGCGCTACACTCATGTTATGGGAAATAATGGGGAATGCACATTTGTATTGCCCTCAGCTGTGGGAGCACCACTGAGCTGTAATTAGACTGATGGGAATGTAAGTGTATTCAACATCCTGTCAATCTTCTCCTGGTGATGGAAGCAGTATGTATGGGTGTTGGTGGTGATGAATTGGGAAGAGGGACAACTGTTCTGTCTGTCTGCTGATTAGGTGTGGTAGGACAGCTTATCCTGTCCTTTTAAGAGACTTAACAGACACTGATGGTCGTCAGCTGATTCTAAAAAAAACTTTACTGTGCTCTCTATAACAAGAATAGAATGGAAGAGATATTGGTGTACATTATTTAATGCCAGTTGAATATTCCCACATTTGAATAACCTTCTCTTGCATCTCATCTCAAGTTCCTGAAATTAAATCATAGGATGTGTTTATTTTTTTTTCCTTATTACCTATTATCGATCAGGTTTTTGATCCTAGATATGAAAGATATGAAAGATATTCTGTAATCCTTAATCCTTAAGGACAAGGATAGAATATACTTTAGTTAGATTTAAGTTGGAATTGATGTATTGGTAGAGTTTTTGAGTATCGTAGATTCCTGTAAAACCACATTTATAATATATAAGAGAGTTTTTGGTGTAAGCTCAGGACTGTGTGCTTGGTTTTGAAGTATGTGAAAGGAATGTGTTTGCTGAATAATAGGTTTTATGCTTAGGGGTATAAATACTGATTGACTCCCAATGAACTGAGCAGAAACTTGACCGGGAGCAGCTATGACTGTGGGTTTGGAATGAACTTTCAGGGATTCTTTAAGCTTTTATTTGTGACACTGATTCGAAGCGTTACTCTTACCTTCCATGAGCTTTCCTTTCTCTAAAAGCACAGTTTTGGGATGGCAAGCTATTTTTACTGAAGGAATTGTGAGTGAATTTGGAAGGATTATCGTTTGATACTCAGCTGAGATCAGGGTTTTGTCCTAGTTGGGAAGGAGGTTCTTTCAGGAATTTTTGGGTGGAGCTCTGGAAAAACATAATTTTTAACTGACCCTCACCGGTCAATGGAAAAATCATAGCCTGATTTAAACTGCATTGCCCTATCAGTATAAAAAAAAAAGTCCTCAGAGGACTGAACCAGTTATATAACCTCAAAGTGACCCTTTAAGTACTCTCTGAAGTTAAAGTGCAGTCTTGGCCTTGGCCTACGACAGGATTAATCGCAGAAGCTGTGACAGTCATTTTAAAACGCAGCGCAAACCCGTGGGGTCCAGTAATCAAACTCGAAATGCTATTCAGCTCCAGACGCCCGGGGTCGGTCACCGGCAGGTATTTCAAGGACCGCCATTTTAATGCTATGCGTTACGTCCCCGGCGTGTTTCTTACTGCGAGAGCGCCCGGTCTGGATGCTTAAGTTATAAATGCTTGGCTGAACAGCTGCAGTCGAGCTCCCAGCTTGCTAACCCCCACCGCAGCCCTCGCGAGTGTCAGGAGCACATGACAAAGTACCTGTTTTACACTGGGGCAGGCCGCTTTCACACTGGGGTAATGAAAGCTTACAAACCCAGGCCGTGTCGTTCTGGCCCCAGTGGGGCAGCACTGGTGAAGTGATGTGGGATGAGGTGTCACTGAGCTGCACCGACAGACGGGGTTCTTGTTCCTTGTCTCGTTCTTTCTCTCTCTCTCTTACACATGCACACACACACACGCACACACACCAGCAGTATGCCACTACTTGATCAGGCTTGTTTGTACTGTAATATCTCATCTGTTTTGCACGGCTCAATTCTTGCAGTAAGGTTTTTATGTATTTTTTTTAAAAAAACCCATCCCTAAATCAGTCACGGCATGGTCCCTTCAGACTGGCTGTAAGAGACGAGAATGGCTTATGGAAAAGTATGCAGAGCCGACAAAGGGATTTGGTCAGGCTTTGAGATTACGTCAGCGTTTGCCTGATTCAGTATTTACTGATTGTCCATTAAGCACTGAATCCTGATGGCTCTGATGAGCCTCCGCACACACCTGCCCGCAATCACTGGCAGTCTATTATATTTCATCTATTATCCCCAGTCTATTATTCTCACATCTTAGAAAATGGCTGCCAGTATTAATGGCTCTGTTTGGTCATTACTGCGGAAATAGTTCTCCGCAGTATGTTTGCTTAATCGTGCTGGGGAGCTCAGCTTTGAACAATGCCTGGGGCCTTAAAAGACCATGTATTACTGTCAGATTCTTATTCGAGTTGTTTTGGGGACTTAAATCTCTCCCTTGCTATACCATTTATGGCAGTTAAGAAAGAGGCACCAGCTTCTCTACATTTTTCCCAATTCACTCCAGGGACTATCTGCACCATGACAGCCTCTTGTGGTTTTTTTCCCCCGGATACAGCATACAATAGGTGTTCACAACAAGAAGTTGGGACAGTAGGATAATCTTTGTCCATCTGATCTGAATGGCAAAAGCTAGTCATTAAAAAGAATATGGTAACACACTTCAAAATGAATGGCCAGTCAACTACAAAGATGTTACTTGTAGCCAGTTCCTTGATAATAAACAGTGACAGCTTGATTAAGGGTTTAAATTATTTGTGCATGTACATAAGGTACCTTATGGGATCCAATTAAAGAGGATATCATTGCATAACAGTATAATCTTATAACTAAAAACGGACATAAGCCAGGGACAGGGAACTTTTCTGGAAATAGAGACTTATTAAAATTGAGAACAGATGGGACTGCTTGAAATGAGTTGCAATTATGGCCATTTTTCAAAGGGCATCATTGCTCAGAGTAAAATTATTAATATTCTGCTTTGCTGTGATCATTTTTCATGTGTGTAATTTAAATGTTTCACACAATTGGAGCTCAACTTTAAAGTTTGAGCTTCATGGAAGATGTCATGAAATGTTTGCAAATTAAAATGATATTTTTGTAACATGTATGTGCCAGATAAAAAGGCTCACTTTCATAGTTAGCTCATCAACAGTTTTTAGTGAACTACTTTGTAAGAGTTTTAAAACGAACGGTAGCATTTTACTTCAGTTTGTTTATTGGTATTGTCCATAGAGAACAAAATTTAAGTTTAGATTTTCGACCCATACCACCACCAATGAAGTTCCCATCTGGTAAAGTAAATCGCCAAATGATTTGATCCTTAAAATGCTCACCTTTGCTCTTTTAAGTGTTTCTTGGCCCTACACCTGACCTACATTTGCTGGCCATGACGTAAACACCGACACATCTGGCACTTCAGTGCTCATATCCTCGTCTGGGCATGCCAACACCAAGAGCTGCATTTGATTCCTAATGATGCACACTCTGTGCCTTTATCCCCCTTCCTCTCAGCTGAGACTTGCATGACAGTGCTGGGTGTTAACTGTAGTCCAGTCTTTTCTGTTAACACTGATTTAGGAATTTGCCCTGGAGATCACAAAACCGTGTGGCTGTTTTTCAAGATTTTTACTGCGCTCTTTCCATAAACATGTCAGAAAACAAACAAACGCACAAACAATGGCCCTACTGTGTTAACATGTGCTCCGCAGGACAAAAAAATTGATGAGTTAGTGTGTCCGTGCATGACTTAGCCTTTTGCAGCTTTTCATTTTTTTTCTGCTGAAATATTCAGCTTGGAAAGAAAACAAAATGGCTTAGTCACATTCCAATTACGTAACAAGGTGAAGGCTCTTTTCCAACTAGAGGAGGGGGGAAAGGCACATGGAGAACATGAAAAGAGAGAAAGGGAACGGGGGGGGGGGGGGGGGGCTCACTACCCCATCATGCATGCCCAAATGTACCCATTTACTGTTGTGGTGACTCTGTTTATGTAGGTAAAAACCAAGCGGCCCTGCATCTTTATTTTGGGGTTTAGCATGTTTTTGGATAATCGCACTCTATCAGCTGAGCTGTTGTGTGGTTGTATCCTCAAAGGACCATGACCTGAGCGATGACACGGTGTTGAACAACATTAACCTGGCAGAACCCGAGGAGCACCAGTTGCCGGACCTGAGCGGCGAGGAGCAAGCTGTCATCCTGGGAGTTTGGTAAGGGAACCAGCCCCTTGTGCCGCACCACCCCACCAACATAGCTTGCGCTTACTTCCTGGTGCTTTTCAGTGCTTAAATTGCTCATTTTCCTATTGATCTGTAGAAAAATAGCAAAAGCCTGCTATCATCTTTTCTCTCTCTAAATTACACCTCCACTCATGCTACACTTCTGCCAGGAAAACTGCATCTAAAGTGTGTGCACACCATCACGAGTTCAAAAAACATGATACTGAGTCAGAGAAGATGTAGCCAGTAACCTAGAGGGTATTAAGAAGGCAACAAACAGTAACCTATGGGATGAATTGTTACTTCATGAAAATATTTGATGTTTTTACAATTGCAGACATAAACAGGACCATCATAAGCATTTTACTGACATTATTGTTGTCATCAAAACAAAATGTGTCAACAGCACATTTCAGTCATAATATTACCTTACAAATAAAGTGAATTGGGCTCTTAATATAAATAACACCTGCAGCTCAGACTTCCAGGCAAATTTGGAAAGGTCAGCCGTAGGGCGACCGTCAAGGTCGCGGGCCCTGAGCTTCAGGAAGCCTTCTGATAAACGGCCGAGCCGAGGCCTGTCCCATTTACCTCTGTGCCAACTGGAAAGATGGTGTCTGCGTGTCTGGGGTTCGCTGGCTCGACTACTTTATTATAAACTGTTTTTAGAGTCTGTTGCTTGCGCGAGTAGCAGATTCATTTTTTAAGTCTGGTTGTCAGGGCCCTGGCCAAACGTTTTATGAGTATGGTTTCTGCAGTGCCGTTGGAATCGCCTCTCCAACTGAAAAAGAGATAAATTAAAACTTGCCAGTGAGCTTTGATATGCCTTTTTACCCCTTTTTGTCTTTAGTCAGAACATTGTTCATTAGTTTAGCCATATTATTTCAGCTATTAATAGTTTATCACTGCAGTTATTGCCTCGTTAGACATCAACCTTAGTGTTATCTGCAGAATTTAATTTTTTTTCTCCCCACATCATTTTACAACTAAAGGTATGTCATGTGTTCATCATCAAGTGTATATATTTTTTCCATCTCTCTCGTAGGGTGTCAGAAGAAATAAAACCTATTAGTCTGTTGTGAGCATGCCGTCTAGCAGCTCACCAGAGGACGGGCAGTCGGTCCGTGGAATTTGAGGGTTAAGGGAGTGTTTTATTGGCCAAGCCTCACCTCTTAGCCAGTTCTCACAGATGGGGAGAGACAGGGAGGCCTCCTGGTGTGGTCTGGCCTCATTAGCTCCTGTTGTGCTGCTGCTGCACTAGGCGAGCAGGGTGGGCCCCTGGCCCTCTGGGAGGCAGCAGCCCGAAGCTCTGTTCCCACACCTCTGTCAGGAATATGCTGATTGGGGGGAGAGGGGGTGTGGGTGTATGGGGGTGGATGGGGGTGGGGGTGGTAGAACAGGGTTCCGCATTGTGCCTTGCAGAAAGCATCAGGAGAGCCTGGACAGGGTGCCCCGCTGTGTGTATAAGCCTCAGCTTTCATCACTTCTTACAGAGTTTCACTCCTGGGTTATCTTGTCCTTGTCCGTCATGAAGCATAATATCCTGAGAACTTGATTATTTTTGTATGCCCTCTTCAGCCTTGCACTTAAAAACTCTGCACAGAACTTTAGGAATACTATTAGCTGTGCTTCCACAGCCAGGCTAATACCGAGGAAGCTGGTGTGAGCCAGTGCATTTCGCTTTCCCGTAGCGTCCTCTGGGGTTCAGAGCAGGGG
This sequence comes from Albula goreensis, assembly GCA_022829145.1. Lineage (NCBI taxonomy): Eukaryota > Metazoa > Chordata > Actinopteri > Albuliformes > Albulidae > Albula > Albula goreensis. Next base: position 14,310,330 of record CM040750.1, read on the forward strand.
TGTTGCTAGACTTTTAGCACTACTGGGGCACAGGCCCCCCAGTGCCCACATCCTCACACTTGCAATTTATGTGCTTTGGTCTGCCCCCCCTAGTGTGTCAAACTGGCATTTTGGGTGCTTCTGATCCTCTACAACTTACCAGCTCAGTCAGAGAAAAGGAGGATATATGTATAAAAAATACTGCAGGCTTATGCATGTGTATAGATGTTGTGTGTCCGTTTATTAAGTGATAAATAACCTTATAGTGAGTTTGCCATTGGCTGTTTTTTCGGTGGTGGACCATTCTTTGTACACTCGTGATACTGTCATACATGAACAATCCAGAGCAGTTGCTGTTTCTTATACTCAGCAAGTTCGATGCCCACTGCCATGCCATGTAAATAGACACTCAAGCCTTTTGTCTTGCCCATTTCCTCTCTGAATTGCACACACGCTTGTTCTGTATGTGCCTGTCAACCTCATCTAAATAGCATAGTCTCATTATAATGTTTCTTTCACTGATTCGGTATTTATAGATTTGTGGCCGTTGCATTTGCTGATAAACATATGCACTTCCTGCAAGTTGCTTTGAACTAAAAGCATCTTATGAATGACTAAAATGGTAAACGTATTGGCAACTTAACAAAAATGCTGGGCATCTGTTGTGTTAGCAAGGTCCAGTGTAAAATTCGCTGGACACTTACCACTCCTCCTGTCACAGGTCATTGACTTGACCACTGAAATGGAAGAATTGTGTAACACTGGAACGGCTCATTGAGCCGGGTCATCTGACGATGACCATTTCAAAGGCATTGCGGGTTTTTTTTCCCCTCCTGTTCGGTGGGCCAAAAATGACTTTTGCCAAGTAAGATCTCATTGACCTGATCGAACATGCTTTCCACATTGCTGTTTATTTTCTGTAGCCATGGAAGTACAAAGAAAGAAGCATTGTTAAGGCTCTCACCGCACTGTGTTGTTGTAAGACAAACCCACACGGCTAGAATAATTAACAAATGTAATTACTCTGGGCTGGCTGTTATTTAATTGAATTGACTGATTGCTCACGATAGATTAACTACTGTCCCATGGGAGACAAACTTCCCAGACCTATCCAGAGGACAGTCAAGCAGTAGAGGCTGTTATTACATCAAACAGTGTTTTCTGTTCCTGTCGGTGCCTGAATCTTGCATTGGTGAAAACCTTTTTAGTTGAAGAATCTAATGGGATTCATACAAAGGTTTTTTTTTTCTTTTCATTTGCTACACTTGAGAAATGGGGGGCATTTATGAGTGTGAGCTGTAGATGTGCTCTCCCATGGTGCTGCCAGCTGTAAAGAACTGCTGAGCTGAGATTTTTCTTAAACGCCTTATATCCTCATCCGCAGTACCACAATAATTGCCTCCTTCTCTGTCTTTCTCTCTCTGGTTCTCTCTTTCTCTCACCTGTGCTCTGATTTAACTGAATTGTCCCATTGTCAGAATGGGTTTCTGTGCATGTTTGCAACTGAGGTGTGAAAGACAGGCTAAACACCCATGGCCCCATGTGTTCCGCAGGGCTGGTAACAAATGAACAGGAAAAAGCCACCTACCAAAGCACTGTCAAGGTGCGAGGTTTTGATTAGTGGGGTTTGAAAGGTGGACGAGAAAGTCAAGCAATTTCTCTGTTGCAGCTTCTGGAAGTTTAGGGTGAGGGTGGGTGGGTCTTGTTTGGTAGCATGTCCATCCCATTTCATTGGATAGTTTTTTAAGCCTCAGAGTGAGTAATATGCGGTGTTATTTACGCAAACATTTTGTGTGCCTTAATTTGCATGAATGGATCTGTTGTTCACGGCTCTGAGCTTTATTTGTTTTATGTCCTGTTTCATTTATACACATGACAAACCTATGTCAGTGCAGCCACCAAGTGCAGTTTTCTGTTAACTAGTAAGGATACCATGACAAAATGTCTACTAAGTGTGTGAGAAGGGCTGTCTGCGTGACATGGGAAGAAGCAGTACCAACTGGAGTCACGGGATGCACTGAATCCTGAGGAGTGAGTCCTGATAGTCCCGCCCCTGTGCGTATCTCGGGATCTTCACTGCCCCATTGAGCATGGGGAATGCGGCCCAGTCTGCGCTCGGCTCTTTGAAGTTTGTGACCAAGGAACTTGGAAATGGAGTGACATCGCTGCCCATTTTGTGTACCAGAGAAGCTCATATGAAAAGATTTACTTTTGTTTCTACATTGACTTGTTGGTTAGTATTATTTTTTAAGAGGAGCAAAAGACTTTAAGATGTAAATGTAAAGGACTCGACTCCTGAGGATCCTGTTCCTCATGTCTTTGAACCAAGCTGTTGGCTATCTTTATATGAAATATGTACTGAAGTGTAAGTACTAGTGTTAAGTACTGAAATATCTGAATAAGTTGTTATACAACCTTGATGGACTTCTTTTCTTGAATGTTTACCTTGGCCCCAGTCAAGGCAAGGTACTCTTTGTGTGTGTGTTACTCAGGAAATAAGACTGTCCTTTAAAGGGTATCAGGGGCCCTTTCAAGAGTACCTTTTTCATAAAATCTAATAAATTCAGACATGTATGTCTGCATCCAGTGTACGTTTATTGTGAGGCTTGATTTAGAAGAAGGACAGAATATACAGGCTTTTCTAGGAAAACTCCCAAGTCACTATCGCTATCATGGCTGATAAATGCATGCCACAGAGTACAGACCCAGGCCACCTCTGAATCTTCAGCTCATCTATGTTTCATTTTTACTTCCATTCATGCACAACGTGCTATAGCTACTATGGGAGCACTTCATCTGGGGATAAGAACCTGCAAAATTCAGTGCCCCAAGCCATTTACACTACATACTTTGGATGCAGTTTTTGTAGAAAGCCTGAAAAGTGGTTGGATTTGAAGTGTGCTTTCAACCCATCTCTGCTTTTTGAAAATAAAAATTTTCAAATAAATTTTATGTACAAATAAAATCGGCCTAAATATTTTGATCATAGATTTTGCACTGTATAAATGGATTTTTGACACCTACCGGTTTGTTTAATGAACTTATACCTTGAATGGTGAAGTAATGTGATTTATATTTGTTTTGGATCATCCAGTGGTGGAGCAGTAGGGGTGGGCCATCTTCCCACAAAATCATATCACAATCTTTTTAACACACATTCACTGAATTGCGATTTTTGCTGATATTTGTTCTGCCATAATTTGTGAAATATAAAAATATTAGTTTTTATGTGTGTATGTATATATATATAAAACAATGTTGTAATTTAAAAATAACGAAAGTGGTATTTCTACATATATTTTTACATAAAGCCTAAGGCTATTTTGTGTTACTCACCTGAGGCTAGATGCAGTCTGTGCCAAAAGCTCTAGTAATAGAAATATCTGACTGTGCATAGCCAAACCACTGCCATACTACTGACATCCTTTTTTGCCACCAGCTCCTCATCCGCCATGCTGCTAGCTCACGTTGAATTGTTTTTCTAATACATCCCACATGAAAGATACCCTGTGAGAGAGACACGTGATATAATTTGGCCAATCAGCGCAGTCATCTTGTGGGCAATCATTCTGTTGGTTTGTGAACGCAGTGTGGATCCACAATTATTACTGGCCGTCAAAGTCTGATGTAAAGTTTGGAAACATTAGTAGGAGGACATAAAAGGTCTCGATCTCAATGATTTGCTTGAAGAGTAGATAGTGAATGTCTTCAAGATCGGTCACGATATAAAATTGTCAGATCCCCCACCCCTCTGGAGCAGGGAGCAGAACTGCTGACAGCCTTGCCTATTACATCCCCAATTCACTCCATTAATCCCCCTTATCACATGCCCCTCAACCCCCTCCCTATCCCCAACATGGACTTGTGAGTGTAGCGAAACAACCTTACCAATCCATAACAGTGTGTTGTCTCCTAATGGGGAACATACTTCAGGTATTAGTGTTTTAATACAGCACCTCACTGAGTGTGTTCGGAGACTGTGGTCTGCTTTATTATGTTATAAATCTCAATTTCAGGGAGTTGTGGTCTATTCAAGAGAAGCCTGTTTTCCTACTTTCCTTCCATCCAGCTCCAGGCTCCCAGTTTTCCCCATTGGCTGAGCTGTAGCGCATTCCCAGAAGGCCAGGAGGGAGCCGTTGGGGGCCCCAGTCTTGATGTTAACCAGTCATTGAGAAGGGGGTTAGCTAACAGGTGGCAGGTGGCCAAACACATGGCTTTTTCTGAGGATGAGGGCAGACTTCCTTATACCTGGCGAAAGGCATTCAAAATTTTTGTCCAACCAAGAAATAAATAAATAGACAGTGATCTTAAAAAGGTGATCTTAAAAAAAAAAAAAAAAAAAAAAAGATCTCTGGTTATTATTACACTTGATCTCCCCAAACCTCAGTCTGCAAAGCCTCCCCCTCCCCCCTCCCCCTTCCCCTCGCTTCCTGAGAATGGTTCAGGTCTGTTTGCTGCATTCTCCTGTGTGAGGGTTGGCACATCAACATGGAGCTTTACCTTGTCTCTTGCGGAGAGGGGCGCGCGCCCAGGAGGATGTGACAAGTGCTGAAGGGGCCAGGCGGGTGGGTTTCACCAAGACAGGAAGTCAATCTACATCACCCCGGCGAGCTGACAGGTGGAATTACAGACGATGGACGTTTCGTCTGGCCAGACACTGCTTTTCAGACAGTCACAGTTTGTGGGATTTAACCCTTTCTGGCCCAGATTCTCTTCTCCAGTAAAGTGTTTTTTCTCTGTGTGTTGGGTAAAATATGCGCACATGTCTGTCTGTCTGCCTGACTCAGATGTAGTCAGATGACCCTGAAGCTTTGCAGTCAGAAATGATGTGCTAAGATTAGCACCTGTTTTAGATCTGGCAACCCAAGCGATTTTCCTTCTGTCAAACAACTGACACGCGAGATGGAATGAAAATGGGACACCTCAATAAGCCGTGAGGGCCTTTCGCCCCCTTATCCGACTTGTAAATTTCAGATTGATCACAACCGACGTCCTGTATCCTGTTGTGTCAGTCTGCAGTTTTCCACGGCACAGTATAAACCTCTTTTACTTTTAAAAAAAAAAAAAAAAAAAACCCCTGCGTTCAGAGAAAAGTCCGCCAGAGATATTGAACGTTTGTGTTGATTCTGCTTGTGCAGATGGTCCCTTTGAGACTGTGGAGCCGTTCCAACGCGCTCTGCATCCCTTGACTGAGAGAGGTACCTCTGAAATTCCTCATCAAAGAAAAACGCAAAAATACGGATCGCTTAAATCAATTGCTTTTACAGAAGGTTGGGATGAATCGCCTAATAGTCGCACCGGGGGCAATAAAACCCCCTTTCTGACATTGCAGGAATGGCTCTGTGTAATGTGCTACATACTGATGGTTTGCCATTGATTAGAGTGATGGCACTCAGCCATGAATAAACCAGTGTAGACAAATGTCAAGGTGCAGAGGGGACCATTGACCAAAGGTCTACGGGTGTCTACGAACCTGCCTGATGAATCGGATTTCTTCAGAGTAGAGGGGTTAAGATGGTTCAGTAGCGGGGGGAGGAGGGGGAGAGTACAAACCCCAGTGCTGTGTGCTTGCAGTAAATTAATGTAAATTTGTCTGTGTTTTCCAGCACGGATTTCCAGAAGAACAATCCTATCCACAAGCTGACAGAAGAAGAAATCCTCGCCTTCACGTCTGTAAGTCTCCCACTCCCAAATCCCCTCTCCCCCTCTCTTTTGTGTGTTCTGGTGGTATATGTCCCCCCCCCCCAACCACCTAGTCTGATGCAGACACTGAGCTGTGACTGATCCATCATGGAACAACTGTTTTCGTATTAAGCTGCTCTGCACGCTCGTAGCAGCCTGTTCAGAAATGTCAGAATCTTACACTGTGGCAGTGGGACAGCCCAGGAGCCCAGGTTATCGGTGATCTTCTTAGGGCCTCCATGGGCTCCATTCTGAGCTAATGACAGAGAAATGAGACTTCATTGGCCCTAAGATGAGTGGAGCGCTGTGGACCAGGGTTTACTGTTCTGCACCTTCTGTTTTTTTTTAAAGGGAAAGCCAGCTCGTTGAATAGTAGTTATAAATCGGTGATTGACAGCATGTTAGCTCCACCCATTGCAGACTTTACAAAGTTAATCCTCTCTCTTTCTACTTTACTGATTCTTCTAGCACCATCTGATATAAATCTGCACAGTAATGCACAAGCTTAGACAAGCTTAAGACACAGTAAGCTATAGGAAACTGCCTGGCTTTTTCCATATCAGCCCAGCAAGCATGACATGTTTGCTGTCTGCTACAATTTCTGAAAGCGGTTCCCTTCTGTTAAAACAAGAAAAGTAGAGCTGTAGCTGTGTATCCACCTTTGCACAGACAGATTTGTAACGTTTCTATTCATGATTATACAGTATTGAAACATCCAGGCACATTGACTACATAAAAGTGACTACATTGATACCTTGATACTATCCCTCCACTGCAGTGGATTGTTTGACCTATGAATGTTATTGGTCCCCAATCATGAATTGGGATTTGGAACCCACTGTAATCGAGTTTACAAGTGCACTTCTGCTACCCGTATCAAGGGCACCAGGGCCAAATCCGAACCAGTGGTAGGAATTTGTGGCATGCAGGACCAGAGTTCGGTTTCCTGATCGCCGCTCCACACCTCCGCACCCCGTCTCAGTCTCTGCCGGTTCGTTGACCCAGTATCGATTCCCCCTCCCCAAAGGTAACATGAAGCCATGGGTCTGCTTTGTGCATTGCCTCCTTGCTCTGCTATCTCCTGCATGTCACCGAAGGGAGCTGTAAATGGGAACATAAGGACATAAGGGCCCGTGCCTTGGCCACTTGCTTGTGGGCCAGCAGGTATTTCTCTTTTGTTTGCTGGCGCAGCACAGAATGAGTTCTGTGAGTGTGTGTGTGTGTGTGTCAGGATGTGGTAGTGTGTGCGGAGCCGAGTTTATGGCTTCAATCACACCGGCTCCACATGGAACCCATCAGATCTCTCATGGCTGTGTCAGCTGGGAGATGTTCTTTACGTATTTATTTCTCGTCCGCAGCGGCTCTGGAGGAAAAATAGCTCTGGAGCTGTAGCATTGCTTCAAATGACCAAAATGCCTCAATTTTCAGTGTTTTAGTAATCTCAGGAGAAAATTGTATCATTTCAATGCAAACAAGAAAATAGTCTCTTTTTGTGGGGAAGGCCAAAGAACATTTTATCGATCCCCAAAGCATTTACCTGACATTCTGTGGTAAGTTAATTTTTTTTTTTTTCCTCACACACAGGAAAATATGAATCTTACATTGTAGTCTCTTGGTTTTAAAGTAGCTCTCTGCGTGTTAAAGCCAAAGCTGTAACCTGTCAGTGATTTTTTAGGTGATAATATATATGCTTTAATAAATAAACCAAGAATATCTTGGGGAAGTCTGGAATGTTCTGTCCTCGTGAACCTAATAGGCCTTGATCCCGCTGAGCCATGCTGTCGAACTGCTGGCAGGTTCTATGCCAGTGTGGCCTCCGGACTGTGCATTTACCAGCCCCACAAAATGGGAGCCGTGCCAGCCGACCACAGTATGATTCTCAAACTCAATCTTGTGTGGTGCCTGATTAAAATTATTTTCTTGTATGCCTTCCCTCCCTCCATATGTGGGGAACCGACTTTAGTCGAATGCCAGCTGCAGGCTGTTACCAGTCTGCATATTTCTGCGAATCCCAACAGATGTGACACACGCGGCCCCCTCTCGAGTATTTCCCAGCCTGATTACCGTGTGGGTAGCCATGCGCGGCCTTATCTGCGAGAGCCGTGCTGCCGCAACGCTTCCTAACACGCTCCACTGGTACGTTTTATTGAATTCCAAAATTACGAAGCGCCACTGCATCCAATATGTTGGAGCAACAGTTTGAGTAATCATAATATCGTCTCACAGTTTGCAATAAATATTAGACCTTACATGTATTAGTTTAGCAGACTAAGCGCTTTGCTGGATAAATTAGCTATTGGAATGCCACAGAGGTATTCATAATTCATAACGTTTCACCCTGGAATAAATTGCAATCCCATATGAATGCGCATGTAATATGCATCTGTCTGTCTGTCTGCCCGCCCATCTATCTATCTGCCAGTCCATCTACATGTGTCTAGATCTGCTCATATTTGTGTAAAATGTTGGTGAAGGTCTCTCTCTTTAATATCTTTAATTAATACCATGAGCGAAATGTTTACCGCATACATTAGGTGTAATTTGCAAGTCTGTTGTGTTGGCTTGCCCTGTTTTTTTTCCCTCCTTGCAATTTATTACTGTTTGCTCTCATAGTCAGAGCTACTGAATCCATCTGCATTCATTACTAATGCTTCATCGCCTGCTTTCTGGGAAAATGTGCTCCAATTTCTGTGCTGTGATTGAAGTATGATATCTTAATTGAGGATAAAAGGGAGAATGTCTCCATGTCTATTTATTTAGGAGACATTCCGAACGTGCAGTGATTCATATATTTCAGTGTCGTGAAATAGCAGATTAACACCATTTTTTCCCCAGAAAGTGGGTTTATACAAGTCCAGGCATAATGCAGGTGTATGTATGGTGTGTGTGTGTATATCCCAAGCATATAAATGTTAGAATAAATGCAAATCATCATAGCTTTATATAACTAGAAGTCTAAGAAGTTACAGTATGATTTTCCATTTTTTTTTGCTAATTGTTAGCACTCCTGGCATGAATTTAAAAGCTCAGCTGCACTCATTTTTCTACAGCCTTGCGTTTATTTAATTTTTAATGAGACATTACAAAGTAATCCGGTGCACCTCCTGCGACCCGTGTGAATAGCCTATAGAAGATTATGGTCTCACTAGCCTCACACCGGTTCAGACTTTGCCGGAGAAATTGTGACGGACGGGAAATTAAAGGAGGGGGAAATTTTTTTTTTTCTAAACAGGGTCTCTGCAGCCTGACCCAGGGATTGGCACAGCCTTGGCCAAACTCTCGGCGATGAAAGTTAAGTCCCTCTGGAAAAATAATCACCACTTTCTCAAAGGATCTGTGAATTAAACATTTGTTTCCTGTGACTGTGTGCCCGCATATTTCAGCGTCTGCTCCTTCGCAACTTGATTTCTGACTGCCGGGTGGGGGTAAGGGGGGCTGGGGCGGAGGGGTTTGGTGTGGGTGTGTCTGTTTTCTGTGTTGCTACCATCAGAGGCTGTTTACTCTGGCAAGGGTCAGTGCGTCCTCTTTCCTTATTCTGGGGAGAGATGTCTTTTTTTATTTTTTCAAGGGAAAGGGGATGTTTTGCAGTCTTCGTTAAGGCGGCCATCATCTGGGACCCTCTTCCCTCAGACTTCCCTCTCAGTCCATTTGCAAGTCAATAAATGAAAGCTGAAAAAATGATTAATCATGTTCTTCCTATCCTTTGATGGTCAGCCAGCCTATCAGAATGATTTTATTATGATTTTAATGGCCTGCAAGTCCACTTTTATGGGAGTGGACTTTTAGGCAAATATTTCTCCAATTATTTCTCCATTGCTTTATTTCTGCACCTTGTCACTGATTTCACTTATAATCCCATATTCCTTTTCAAACGGTCAGTATAAACTGTCCTGGTGTGTGAACCTAATGTCAAGAATTGTATGGTCATGCAAGACCAAGGTGGAAATTATGTTGTGTGTGCTACTGGGGATTAGGTCTGCATTAATAATCCCAGCCTCTACTTGACTCTATTTTCTGAACCTAGTCTCCATGAGAGACTTCCAAGAGGCCAACCAACTGACATGTATTAAGCACTGTGTCCACTGGCACTTGAGGATCATTTGGTTAATGATCAGAAAGAATGGAATGAAAGTCATCTTTCTATCTAGTGTACACAGAATAAAACCTGTGGAAGAGAAAAGTCAGTCTGCAGTCCCAACATTTCGGGTAAGTGTCTATATTAGAAGAAGACACAGGTGTGAGCAGTGTACGGTTAAGGACTGGGCCATGTGAGTGCTTGGGGAAACAATGGCTTTTTTGTCCTGCCAGACCCCTTTAATGCTTGCGCCAGTTCTGCACTTTATACCGTTTCATATTTAAACGTGGGGGTTGGACATCTCATTTTATAGGATTGAGTGTGTCCAAGAATAACCTGTCCACTGGTCCATATCGGAGTAGAGAATCATAATTCATGAGCAGCAACTCTCTTCAGATTTTTTTTTTTTTTTTTTTTTGCATGGTGGAGGAGGGGGTGATGGTAAACGGTAACGCAGCTGAGCTAGCACTTCTGCAAGAATTAAATGCCTGCCATTTCTTTTCCTAGTATTTTTATTATTTTGAAATTGTGATTTTTTTTATGTGGAGAAAAAGAATGGTGTAGTTTACATTAATTCATACATTTTCTATGAGGTGCTATTGCTGCCTTGTCTTTGTGGAATTGTTGGAAAATATGTAATTTATGAGCTTTGTGGGAGGCTGGATCACGTGGAACCTGAATGCATTTTATGAGTGACAAATGCCTTAACGTTCAGCAAAATATATATCTTAGAGCCTGCAGAAATGTAATTTCTTGGTACAGTGTTTCAGAGGACATTCTGAGGGTTTTTCTCCTGTTTTTTTGCCACTTTATGTATTGGCAAAAAATTGCATCGGTTCCCTCAAAGAGCCAGAACTGCTGTATTGGTTAATTCAGTTCAATTCAATTTATTTCTGTAGTGCTTTTGCAATGCGCTTTTTAGAAAGCAGCACATAGAGGCCAGGTTTGAGCAAACCTAGGGCATAAGTGGTTGGGAAAAACTCCCTAGCTTAAAGGAAGAAACCTTGAGCAGCACCCAGCTCCAAAGCGGAGCTTTTCTGCTTCTGGCCAGCAAAGGCAGGTAATAAGTATAACAACACAATATATTTAATGCTAAATGTCTGTTCAGTATGGCTGGCCGTGAGGTCTGGTATCTTAAATCAACCAGCAGGAGAGTTGAACTTAAAAATGGGGTGGGAAACTTAAACTGTAGTTCCAGGTGAAAGACAGGAGCAGGAAGTTGGAGAATAGAGGCAGTAGGATGCAGGTTTTTTTTTTTTTTGGAAAGAAATGATGAGTGAAAGATGTGCATATGTGCAGTAAGGAGAACCTTGGCAGAATAAGGCTATGGTCTCATAATTAAGGGACTGTAGGCAAAGGGCCAGTGTAGGCATGAGGACAAACATGAGGCAGTCAACACCAGAGCATGGCTGGATTAGCTTAAGACAGGTGCCACACCATGATGTATTGACAACCCTGAAAGCCAAGCCCACCAGTGACTCTGTTGTTCATGCCAATGCTTAGCTGTGTCCCTCGGTTAAAGCTGTGAGCCTTGACTTAAAGGCGAGAGCCTAGGCCTGATCCGTTTCCCAAACTTCCTTGGGTAGCTTGCTCCATAGGAGAGGAACATGATAGGGGAAGGCTCTCTCACATGCAGTACATTTACTCACTCTTGGAGAAGTCCTGCTCCTTGAGAACGATGAGCGCTTGAGGGAGTGTAATGGTGGGGGAGGTCCATAAGATGAGGAAGATCAAGCTTGTTTAAAGCATTAACTGTAGGATAAGTATTCTGTAGTCTATACACAATGTAATCAGTGGCTAATGAAGAGAAGCTAAATCTGGGGTGATGTGCTCAAATTTTTTCTGGTTGGCATATGAGCAGCCTTTTGAACCTGGAGAGCCTTTATTGAGACTTGAAAATGCAGGCTAAAGGGAAGGCCAACTGCAAACTGGTACACAAGGACCAGAGGTGCCACATTGCTGCTTTTTCTGAGATCTTCACAAGGAACAGAACGTTCAGTAGGTTGAATAGATGGGCTTGATAAATGCTGCTTTGAAAGACTGAGATACATGCCCAGATGTTAGGGAGGTACTAATAACATTTAACTGTGGTTTTGCAGTTACTGGGAGTGGTTCCTTCAGTTGTCTAGGTTTTAGAGTCCACCACGATGGCACTTAAGAGTTCTGCAGAGAGTCAAGAGTTGTCATAGGAGTCTTTGAACGTAGTGCCCCAAGATATCGGGTCTTAATTGGAATTATTCATTTTTCAAGACATCTAAAACATTCAAAGTTTGCATGAAATCAGTTTTTTACCTGCAATTGGTTTATAAATCTCAGGAAGTATATTTTGAGACTTTCTAGGGCATCTTTTCCCATGTCTTGGTGCTACAAACCTAATTGACTTAACGGACTAGATCTATGATGAATCTGTAATGTTTTTAATGGCTCCAAAGTCTTCCCTGGGATAAATTTGGAACAGTAGTCGAACAGTTGCATATTTGAAACCGTTTTGTCAAATTCCCTACAGGTCCTCAATTAAGAAAAAAATTACAGCTCAATGGAAAACTTTGGCAGTTATGCCACGATGATATCACAAATTCTGGTGCCTGGCCTAAAGACCATCATCTAGAAGGCACTTTGAGCATCGCCTCCAGGCACCTGCACAGTGTCATTTTTTTTTTTTTCTTCATTTTTTCCTCCAGTCAGCACTAATTATCTTGCCCTGGCAAATGCATGCCACCCATGGGTGTGTCATTGCTCATGTCAGCAGTGTATTTCCTATTATTGTTGCATTGGTGACTTGCTTTATGGGTTGATCTTTTCATTTTCCCACAATTAGAGCAATGACGGAGAGCAACATAGTCACAGCTTTGGATTTATTTCACATAAGGTCATTTTGCCTGCCGCGAATCCCCAAAAGCCCACGGAGGGTGATCTCAGTAAGAAGGCTGCCCGAGCACGGCAAACTCTCTCAGCCCGGCTGCTTCAGTGCATTAAATAAAAAACAGCTGGGTAAAGAGATTTATACGGTCCGGTGGAAATATTGTTGCTGTTATGTTATTATACAGTTTGTTGAAGTTTTTGAAGTTTATGAAGTTTGATGTGCAAACTTCATAAAATGTAATGGAAAGGAAGATTCAAACAATGTGTTTTAAGATAGGTGAGCATTTCCTTTCATTTTTTAAAAAAAAATTATATATCGAATATATATATAGAGAGAGAGAGAGAGAGAGAGAGAGAGCATAGCTTTAACAAGCAAAAGCAGTTATAAAATCAGCGAAAATGTGAATTACTTTTTGTTAGCATTTTTATTTGGATGCGAGATAATAGGAAAACAATATATTTTATATCCATCCCTAAAACAAAGGGGGATGAGATTTCTATTTGCCTCGCTGGATTTTATGTTCATGAGAATTAAAGGAAGTGACCCTAAATTTGTTTACAGTAGCAAGTGACAAAGACATAATTGCAAACGTTGGTTTACTTTGAAAGCCTGTAGTGGGAGGAGGCTGCCATTTTGTGTCTGTGTAGGCAGATTACAAACCCTTGTCTTTAGATTTGATATTTAAAAAGAATGCTTCATCTTGCCATCTTGGAGCAGACCTGAGCCAAGAAATGAGCAGAGAAAACTTTGTTTCAATGGAGGCTGTGCCCAAGGCGCTTGATCAAGCCAAGCCATACATCTGTGTTTTTCACAGCTTTCAAGTGGGCCTAAATAGCTTCCTTTGAGATGCTAATGTGTGAAGACTAGTGTCAGTTGAGAGGTAATTACTGCAGTAAAAGCTTGACACCACATTTGTAAATCTCTCAATAGTGCAGGCCTATTGATTTTTTTAAAACAACAGTTCAGAGTATAGAGTTAATTAAGTGTAAAATGCCATTTAATTGTATGGAAGTTCGTTTTCAGGGATAGACATTGATAACACTGATGCAACACTACTTTTTTTTTTTAATATGACATGGATGGAAGTGCCCCTTTGACCTGTATTGGGTGGGACTCTGGAAATAGAGGTTTTGACCTGGATATGACAAATTTTTTTGCCGGATTTTGGTCAGTGACAAATACGGTCTCATTGGTGTCCTGGGATGAGTGGGAGTGGGACTGTGACATCCTGATGTTCGGAAGGGTGCCTTTGTGAGGTCATGTTTGTCGGATTGTTGAGCGTTTCAAGGAAGACACACCTGAAAGTCGCTTCTAGCCTTTTCCTTTCACAGGTTATCCCAGAAGTGGACTTGATTGATTGATTGTACCCCTATGGCCAAAGCAAAAGCAGAATTCTGGGTTGCTATATAAACTCTGAAACAGAGTCAAACAGTTTTTTTCTCTCTCTGAAACCATTGGAAGAAACATGCTGCTATGTTCAATAGCATTTATTTGTGCTTCCTGAACGTAATGCCATTATGTTCCTCCAGTATTTCATATTAAGTGAATCTATGTTTTTCCACATCCCCACAAGTTATTTTTTTAAGATGCATCCAAAACAACTGCTCTTATGGTAAATGCAATTCAATTTTTTATGGTTACAAAATCCACTTGGAACAGCCTGACCGTCCATAGTGGTAGCATGTCTGCCCAGATTTAATAGTGCTATTTTGGGTCCTCAGTAAAAGAACAAAAAGTCACTGTTTTATAATGAGTTGCCCTGATTTGTGTGATCAAGTTCAGATGTTTCGGAGCATTAAATTAGCTTGACTTTGTCTGAAACAGCTTGCTGGATGAAAAGCTAGGGGAGCACAGGAGGTTCATTTGTTTACAAGAAATCTATGGAGTCCTGTAAACCATAGAGGAAGAAGTGTTTTTTTTAAATATGCTCTTTTTATCATATAAATTGCATTTTAACAATGGTCCTTCTCACATTTTGTCTTCATGCAGTTTTTTTCAGTCTTATGTTTGAAGTCATTTGCATTAATGTTGCTGTACACTTAAACTTAGCAATTGGTGTGGGAACATGGGGTGCCTTGAAACGAAAATGTGGTGAGATACCATACGAGTGACATGATTGAAACCAGTCCTTTTGTATTTCTGTGAACCTATTTTTGAACGGTTCAAACAAGTCAGGTTGACGGGTCTTTTGCATCTCAACCCATTACTGGTTTCATGAAACCTCATTCTCCAGTCGCTGTATGCAATTACATGTTATTGTGTGAACAGGCAAATGAACAGTTCCCAGATTAATGTTTTTAAAATTTAGAAATGTGTAATCACTTTCCAGACATAGTTCATTGCTGTTTTATTCAATCTGATGCTCCCAACTGTAATGAATTTCCCTATAGAATATACAAATGGGCATACATATCTCAACAACAACCATGATCGTACTGTTTACTTTGAGAGACTATAAATCTTGTAAACTCTGTAGACTATTCATACGAACATTTAACCTTGTTGCTGAGACTTTGTGAGCTGTATTTGATGTGGAAAAAATGGGGAAAATGGATGTATTTGCCTGTGAGATGGTCACAGTGAGTATACGTTTCTGTGTGACACGACCACTGTAACTGTTTTTACTGGATTCAAGCCAGCGTTTTCAAAACGTCCATCTTCTTCATGTAAACACAGTCAGTGCTCCTTCACAGCCAAATGTCTGTGAATCAAGTAAACACTTTAGGGGAAGATATCCACAGGCAAATCAGCAGTAGCATGTACATTTAGAGAGCCATGAGTGTTAGTCAGGGCAGCCTGTGCCCCGCCCTTGCCCCGCCCTTGCCCCGCCCCTGCCCCTGTGTTACTTTAAAAGAGCCAGAGAAAAGCTTTAGCAACTTTCCCAAGAAATCAGCTGAGTAACGGCTGAGGAATGACTCATGCATCGTTGACAATGAAATGTTTTAATGGCAATGAAGATTGATGGAATAGCCATGACTGTTTTGTAATGAAAGGAAATCGCCTTTTATTTAACTATATGCTGTGGGGTGCATTTCCATATTGAGGCGTCCATCTTCAAATCCATACAGTATTTGTACGGCAATTTGTGCTGCAGATAAAAGACAAATGGTTTGCTCCCCAAATGACAATTCCTTATGTCATTTTTTTTTTTTAGTTTTTTTGTGATGTAGATACATGTCTGATTCACTCATTTTTTCCGCATTCTGTTTTTTTTTTTTTTTTTTTTTTTTTTTTTTTTGGTGTTCAGCCATGTATATTTTGTTAGCTTATAGAGGATAAATAACTCAGCTTTCCAGCTCTGTTGGTCTTAGAAAAGAGCGTTTCAGGCAGAGAGCCGTCTTGCTGGCCACATGAGCAGGCATCTTCCCAGCCTACATGTGGATCCAAGAATCTGCAGGCTGGTTAGATGGTTGTCATGCGTTTCAGCTCAGATCTTTGCGGCAGACCACATCCAGTCGAATCCCCATGGCATGTCTGGTGATAACTGTAGCCTCTTCAGTTATTGTTCAAGTGCCTCTTGTAGACCATTCTCTTCAGGAAACCACTTCAAATTTCAGAAATGGCTCTTGATGTGCATTTTTAAGCTCTGCAACATGTAATTATGATTTCTGAGAAAAGCATGCCTGCTGAAATGGGTTCACAGTAGTGCAGCCTCAGTCAGCTTCATCTTCTTGTGAATACTTCTCCTGGTGATTCAGCTACTTCCCCATCCATTGACATACAAAGAGCTCATGCCTTATTTTGGAGCCAACTGGAAGTTTATTAACAACAAATCAAATTACCATGCCTTTAATGAATGTAATTGAGAGCGAACTTGGAGCTGAATCTCTTGCACCCAAGTGACGACCCAACATAATAACTCATGGGATTAATGACACCTTTTTACATTTAAAATTTAAAATTTTTCTTTGATAAGAATTTAAGATGAATGAGCCTACCCAGCCTGGGCTGTGTTATTTTTATTTTTGGCAGCTACATCTACAGCACTCATCTGTTGTTGTCCTGAAAAGGAATGCTCAGTACCCCCCGTCGCCTTGAATAATCACGCTTACACATCTACCCTTGTAGCTTCCTTTGGGGGCCTTGATTATGGCAATTTGTGGAACGGCCATGACTGGCTGCCCTCTGATAAGATATGGCAGGGTGACAGCTCCGCAGGTCTTCCTGGTGTGCCAGGAACCATTCCTCTTCACCCCCTACTCGCAGGAAGGAAACGCTGAAGTCTAAGGCCTAATCCCTGCTTTCCTGGGCCAGGAAACGATACTTGTAACCTTGTATCATGAAGGTTGGGGTTTCAGTCCCATGGGTTAAAGGGAGGGGCATTGTTCGCATACATCCTTGATCCAGGGTACTTAACTCTGAATTGATGCTGTATAAGATATGTAAGTCGCCCTGGATTAAAAACGTCTGCTGAGGCAGGGAGTAATGCTTTGCAATGTGTTTCCTCCAAACAGTCACCCTGGGTCTGCAAGTAATTCACCAAACCCCTCACTGGCCATCAAGCAGTCAGATCAATAAGGGAAATTAAGAATGCGGTGATGCCATTTCAGATCGTAAAAAACTGGAGTTATGTTCAGAGCTCAGATGCATTGAACTATTTAACAGCAGCGATAAATAATAAAGAAAGGTCCTCCTCGATGTTTTTGTTTCCATGAAAGGGAGACCTTGTCTCCTTGTGTCTGTACTGAATCAGATTAAGGGGAGAATGTTGCGTGCACGGATGACATGGGCTCTGAGTCACTGTTCACATTGGTGGTGCACATGGAAGACCGAGACGAATCACAGTTGACTTTGGTGGTGTGCAGGGAGGACATGGGCGAATCACTGTTCACTTTGGAGGTGCGCACAGAGGACAGGGTCTGAATTGATTGCTTTATCTCGAGCCGTACAAAAGTGTCATACAAAAATCATCCAACCAGTGGTGGTGTCAAGCAATCTGTGTATCTCAGTGTATAACATGGCTGCTTTTGAATGCAGAACAGTATCTAGAAATTCTTGAAATGGCAAAACACCTTAGCCTTTCATTGCTAGAGCCAAGGTTGTTCGCTTAACCCCTGGTTCTACTGCTGGATGAGGGTCAAGGAACAGACATAGGACTGGTTTCCTCCCCACTAAGAGCCAGCCTTGGCCAGACCTCACTCAGAATGGCCTACAAAAATCTATCCAAAAAAGTCAACCCAGTTGCAGAAACTGCAGAATGGCTAACGGAGGCTAATATATTGCGGCTGCATTTATGTAGCCGTCCCTCCATAAATCTCGTCGTTCTTCCAGAGGCTGATGGCTTATCCAGAGCTAACTTTTCATGTTTTTTTAACAGTATATTTTTAAATGCTTTTCAAAATGATAGATTTTATTTGGAGATCTTCGGTTTATGACACGCTCAGATGGGGGTGGGGAGGGGAAAGTGTATTTGAATATTTCATTCATTATTCCGAGGTCTTGTGGCAGAGATTTTAGCATTGCCAAAAGGAGTTATAATGAGAGGTGCCTGAAGAATTTGGTTACTCAGGCTGTTTTTGACTGAGAATATCAAAAGAAGTACATTCTGCCTCTTTCTTTGTTTTGTTTCTTTTTTTCCCCACTATTTATAGTTGGCCCATGACTGTTACTGTTCAGCAAGGCACAAGCTGTGTGTTTTAATTGTCATGTTAATGAAAAGCTCAGCACACAACACATATATACATAAATTTTGTGCTAGGATTGTACTGTGAGGGAAACTTTCCTCTCTTGTTTCTCATAGCTGTTTTCAACACCCTGATCGAAGCAGTCCCTCCATTTGAGGCCCTTTAACTTGACATTCAGTTATCATTTAAAAGACATTAAGTGACAAATCACTTATTGATCACAAAAAAAGTGCAAAAAAACTTTTGCAGTTTCTTGTATACAGTAGATTCAGCAGAGTTTCTTCATGGTGGAGGGGCTGGTTGACTGTGTGAACTGGTTTGGCTGTCTGTCTCATTGCATTAGGTGGTGATGGCCAGAGCAGGAGGCTGGCATGACTTTTATCCAGTAATGTCCCCGTCCCGTCACAGTGGCCATGGTCTCAGGTCCAGATGGGCACTTAAGTAAAACCAGAAGAGACATTTTTCTCAGACAGTAGCCCATGGGCTATCTCAGCCCTCAGAACCATTGTACTTGTACTTCCAATTATCATCTAATCTCATACATGCTTGTTCCCTGTTAGTAGATTGTTTTTTTTTTTTTTTCTATGAACCAGATGTGAAAAACTGTTATCATAGCTGTCAGTGCTTGTTATTATTCATTAGACCAGCATGTGTCTGAAAGAATATGAAGGGAAGTATTGATATATCCCATCTGACAAACGAGACTCGTCACAGCCTGAAGTATTCTTACCAAGACCTTTCCCTCCTTTTCTCCATTCATTGCATTGATTCCTACAAATTATGTGCTGGAAAATGACATTTTATATTTTATTTTGAAAGAAAGGGAGACCTTAACATGGGCACAACTAAAATCACCCGCCTCCTCCTAAGTTGGAACCACCACTTGAGTTTTGAGTGTCAACATTTCGCTGTACAAGAAATCCCTAGTTTGCGAGTAATGGTCCATAACCGATACAAGCCACCTCTGTAGTCAGTAAACAATCAGCATGAGGATTTCATTGCTGGTTGTATCAGATCTGGTTGTTGTGCTGATGAGAGGAGGGAGTGTGATGTAATGATCTCATGATGTTCGTATGGTGCGTCCTCATATTAAAACCATGTCCTTTGCATCAGGCCTTTTCCACCATAGGAACGAACATCAAAGAGTACACATTTCCACACACAATATCCAGGCTTGCAGTTGATTTCCAGAATAGTCACTTCCTGCAGCACTCCAGCTGAACTGGGCCAGAACTGTCTAGAAGAATTTCTAATTAATGATTTACTTTTGAAAATAGAAAAATACCCTTCAGCAATATCATTTTAGTAATGTAATTCTCAGCATTTATTTGAAGATCTATTATTAAGCAGTTACATTAATATGTGTTGGAAAAATAATTTATATTTATGTAAACTAATAAATTGGAGTGTAATTGTAGTGCGTGGGTCAGTTCTCTGACTGAAGTGTAAATTAAATATTGTTAATGGTAAAGAATGCCTAAGCTAAGGGCAGATTTTCCTTTATTTTTTTCAGTCTTGTCTTGCTTTGAACTTGTTGTGATAAACTGTTTTCTTATAGTCAGTATTTACCTGTACACTTCACTTTGGCTCTGTGGTATCCCGTTTTGAATAAACATACTTTTACAATAAGGCAACTGGCAAAGATTAATCTCAGTTGGAATTTCTCCACAAGGTACAGTCTTCAAATCCTCCAAAAATTCAATTTTCTTATTAGGCACATAATCGATTTCTCAGAAATAGAGCCGAAAAGAGCCGGCCAATGAGAGACAAAGTTGTACGCGATATATGGAAAGGAGATGGCACAGAAAAATGTTAACACCCTGCTAAATTGAGCTCCCTCTGGGATTTGTGGCCTTTCCGCAAGTTTGTGTCGTTTGTGTGAGTTGGCAGGTCACTCAGGCAGTCATTTCATGAGTAGTTCTTAGGGGGAAAAATAATAAAAAATTTTACTTTTTTATTTCTGCAAGATTTGGACAGAGATGACCTGTATATATTTTGGGAGTTTTTAAACCCATTGATATCTTTATTTTCCCCCTGTTTTTATCTATTTCCTCTGCTACATTCAACATGAGGGGAGAAGGCACACCAACACTACTTTTCTCCTAAGTCAGTCGCCTCAAAAATGTACACTTCATGCAAATTTCTTGCAAGAAGGTTTATATTCTGTGTGTGTGTGTGTGTGTGTGTGTGAGAGAGAGAGAGAGAGAGAGAGAGAGAGAGAGAGAGAGAGAGAGAGAGAGAGAGAGAGAGAGAGAGAGAGAGAGAGAGAGAGAGAGAGAAGGGGCATTTGATCTTTGTGTGTGTGTGCGTGTGTGTGTGTGAGAGAGAGAGAGAGAAGGGGGATTTGATCTTTATGTGTGTGTGTATTGAAGTGTGTGGTGTCCTGAAAACTGAAGAAAAACATCAAGACCCAAAAAAATTAGATTGCCGATCCTGAGAAGCTCAGTTGTTGGCATTGAGTGAAGGGTATTTTAATTGGAGGGGGCAGCTTTCACATCAGGATACTAAGTTCAGTGTCTAACTTCTAGAATGTTAAAATGTTATTTTTAAGACCGCATGAAACAAGGTTTGGCCCCAAATTCCGTTTTTGAGAAAAGACAGTGTGTTTCTGCCTTAATTTATGAAGCCATGAAAGATCCCTGTTTCTCAGTGTCCTTATCACTGTAGTCAGTTCTCCTGACTGGATGGTCTTGTCAAAGCAAGATAATACCTTGACTTTTCTGTTGTACTACGGTCGCCTTCACTGTCCCTTCCCCTTATCCCTGTTTTGGGTTCCATTGCCTTGCCAGCCAAACAGAATTCTGGCTCCTCTCTTCCTCCCACTCTCCCCTCCTTCCCTCTCTTCCTCTCCCTCACCCCGGCCTCTCTTCCTCTCCCTCACCCCGACCTCTCTTCCTCAATCTCTCTCCCCACTGCTGTGCTTCCCTTCTTTGCTGCAGCTGGAACACAGCGCAGTCAGCCGTCGCGCGAAACGGTTTTAATTAAGGTAATAAACGACACGATTCGGGCCACCAAGCAAAGCCATTTCATTTACTGTACTCTGTTCTACCCAATCCCCATCCGTCACCCTTCTGACAGGACTGGGAGGTCTGGCTACAGGTCCTGCATGTTTAATTTCCGTTCGACAGGTGCGTCGGAACAAGGCAGTCGCTACCTGGTCCAATTTAGCCGTGATGGATCTTAATGTAAAACTGTGGTGGCGTCTTCCCCCCTCCTCCAGGGTTCACGTCTCACGCCTCTTTAATTTGGCGTTACTTCATCCCCGTTTAGCTGCTTGATCAAATATACTGTCTGCACGCATGCACTTTAAGAATGTTAAGGATTGATACTTTTTGTTTTACACTTACGTAGTTTTCCTCGAGTTTGTGTAATACTTTTTAAGGCCAAACTTCTGAAAGTTTCTCCTAGATTTAGTAGGTATTTCCGATTAGTGAATAATAAATGGGACCTCATCTGCCATAATCATTAATGTCACAATGAAATGTGATGTATGTTGTGGATGGTTCCAGAGGAAATTGTCATAGAGATGTTTTGTTTTCCTAAATGCAGAGTCATTAAGGTGGCCCTCCCTCCCCAGTGGGTGAACAGGTTGTGATGAATGAATTGTCGGAGGCGGAATGGAGTCAGCACAAGTTTTGAGACATACGTTTAGCAGACGCATTGAATCATTTCAGCCAGTAACTTGTGATATTGTTGTGGCTAAAGAAAAATTCACCTCTGAGGAGCCACAGCCATTTTCGTTTAACGTTCATTGTCCAATTTTGTAAGAAAGTCACGATCAGAAACATAAATCTTAAAGGCACACAGTGTAGTTTAATGACAAAATGTTTTATTTTCTATAAATCAGCCCTGTAATTGTTATTGGTTGATTTTGGTTTTGTATAAACTTTTTCTAACTATTTGTATTTGTACTAAAGTTGCATACAATTTCTTTTCCTGTGGCTCATTTTCATGTATACATTGATTTATTCCAAAGGATGCAAAAATCAATAAAAACAAACATATTCTTTTTCAATTTTAAGGCCAGAAATCTTTCTGAGAACTGCCTAAAGTGTCCTTGAAGTGGTTGATTAAGTCCTCTGAGGGAGTGAGGAAGGTTCTTTTTTTGTTTTTTTGTTTTTTTTTTTTTTTTTTTGGGATGACCGATTTTTCCCCTCTCTATATTACCTCAGTGCTGACAGACAAGCTGTGTAGAAACAGCGCTGAAGAAGATAACATTGTTCAGAAAAAAAAAAAAAATCGAAAGACCCCCTCTTAATACTGAATTCCATAGCACATACGGCAGATCTGAAAATGTAGTCGTGTCAATGCAAGTTTTCCCCCTCGGCAAGGACCCTGCTTTGTGAAACAGCCTCTGAATTGATTTGTGTCGCAAGCAAGTAGAATTATATCCTCTGCTAAGACTGGCATTGTAAAGGTAAAAGGTGAAATGTGCAGGTTTTTTTTGGTCATGGTTCAGAACCACAAGGCCTTCCTGTTCCCTCCTTTGCTATCCCTGAACCTGAGATTGGAAGATGACCAGCTGAAAGGTTTCACTGTCTTAGTTCACCAGACAAATGGAAAACAATTAGTCAAGTATTGCTTGTCATATATGAATTAGCATAAACAAAATATTTACATAGGGCCCTCAAGCCAATTTATGCAATGTTGATATTTTTACACTGTCAACAGTCACAGAGTTTCACTTGGTTTTTGCAGTGGTGTAACTGAGTAAGTATATCTAACCTAAAAACTAATAATAATCATGGTGTTCTTCATATAGTATTACATTATTATGTAAAGTAATGCAATACATCTTCCAACAAAACACCCATCCTCCATACATGGTTGACTGGTGTCTTAAGAACATGTCCTAACAGTGTTTGACATCACAGCTGTGACAGGAGAACAAAAGTCCCAGCCTGAACCATGCTGTAACCTGTGAGAGGCCCTGATACTGCGTGCTCTTTGACAGTGGCTATAAGATGGAGCAGGGGAAACTCTGAGCAGCAGTGATCCGGCTTGATTAGCCACACTGTCTATCCTCAGATAGCTTTGTCATATGCTTGAGCCTGCACAAATGTTAGAGTGAACATTGCCCTCCTGGGTTGGCGAATTCTGTCCACACCTCCCCAAAACCACAAATATGAAGCGTGAAATGGGACGGTGTTCATCACTCTCTGTTGTAGTCTCCCATTAATTGTAAAGGATGTAAAAGGTACCTCCATGTCAAGGTAACTGTTTTAGATGATAAGCATCTATGGCCAAGCAGATACAGGAGTTTTTTCCCACCTCTGTCAACATTTTTTTTCTCCCTTTCTAAGCGGAATAACTAGAAATTATCTTACAAGGATGATAATAGGATTTCCCCAATGCATCATTGATAAGGTGTAATGAAATAAGGTGTCCAGGCTTTTCTTTTTTTATCCCTGATGATATGACAGCTTCATTGATTACATCACCTAACGCGGTTACCACTGAAATTAAATTAGGGTTTGTTCAGCCGCCATGCACATCAGCGATGTCTGCTTCCTTCCAGGGCGCAACATCATCGCTCACAAAAGTGTTTCCACGAGTGGAGGTGATGTTGTCATAGAGATGAATGGGGTGGGGGCGGGGGTGTGAAACGGGGGATGGCAGGCAGCCATTTTGAATCATAGTCCCATGCAGGCCCCTGAAAGCAGAAGCTTTGTGATAACAATCTCTCTCAACTTGGCATGGAAGTCCATGAATAAAAAAAAAAAACGAGAAAAAGAAAACACTGTGTTTGGCCTTCCCTCTGTCCTTATATGCCTGTGGTCATGCTCTGTTGGATTTTTCTGACTTTGTGAAGTGTACTTTGCTTTGCACCTGTGCGATAGGCAAAGTAAAGCCTTTGCTAAATCCTTAGATCCTGTTACACCAGCACATTTTTTGGTGAAAAAAACAAGGTTTTTTTTCCTTGAGCTCATATTGCAGCACACGCATTTGTTTGCTCCTAATTTGTCAGATTTTTATCAGACTGCATGTTCAGACAAGACCCAAGGGCCAGATCCAGGCAAGCGAGGGGAACCCGCTTTTGATTCTGGGGTGGAAGAGGTAGGACTAAATATTTCACAGGCCCATGGCTAACATTACTGTAGGAATGTTTATCCCAGCGAGTGCTGCATCGCAGAGCCATGCAGCTCGAGCAGAATCAAGGAATGGCGGTCTGCTTGAAAAACCGCACGCGGAAAAGGCAGAGCTCCGTCTCGGCTGTCGAGCGATTGAGCGTCGAGCCGCATGTGGAAGCTGCCAGATCAGCATCTGACACGGATTTGTCTGTCTCTCTGTCTTTTTTGGCTTGGGTTGTCTGGAAACACATGATATCTCTTTAAAATGTGACTGCGACCGCACAGGCGCGCAGTGAGAGGCGGTATAGCTTCTGTCAGGCTCACTGCGTGGATCAGCCGCCCATGTGCTCCTCATTTGCCGGATCCACATGCAGACTGCACCGAGGCATCCCTGAAGTATTTCGCCAACTGTGTGCCGTCTCACACTCCTTTCTGTGCACTTTTTTTTTACATGGGCCCTCCTGGGCCAACACGAGGGTACATCCTGCTCTGTTGAGCGTAACTACTGAAAGAGCTGAAATGTCACTGTCAATTTTGGGTACGGGGGGTGGGGGTGGGCGCGGAGGCCAGGGGCAGGATGAGATCCTCCTAAAAACATATGTACTATTGTCCCAAAGGAAGGCAAGGGAATGAATCAGTGAAAGGGAATTCCTCCAGATTTTAAGTCATTGTGTGGCGGACGGGAAAACCTGTGGATAACAGATATAAAGTCATTACATCACATTACCTTTCTGAAAGCCAGGTCTTTGTTGAGGGGCCATAGGATTATGTGTTTGTGTATGTGTATGGGGGCGGGTCTTGTTTTTATAGGCATATGTGTGGATGGCTCTCCTTGTCTAGAGTGCCGTTGCGCTCTGTCATTCCAGTGGGAGGAATCCAGACAGGGCTCCATAAATCAGTCAAGCTGAGGGGACGTGGAATGGTGGGGGAGAGTAGGAGATGTTGAGAAGGCCCCTCTCAGTCGCCCCAGCATGTGTGAAGCCAGGAAGAGGGCCTTCTCCTCTGGGTCAGTGTAGGCCCCCGGAGGGCCCTGTGGGTTTTCCGTAACAGGCCCGGACTGTCAGCTCATTTCCCCTCGACCCTCTCCAGCTCTGTTGTGCTTGGAGGAGCCTTCAGCAGTGCAGACAGCAGGGGACCTGCACTGTAAATTTGCACACCGCTTTCGTTTCAGCTCAGAGAGTCAGTCGTGCGGTCTCTCCGAGCGCCTTCGCTTTTGAGCAATTCACATACAGAACAGATATAAGGTTTTTGTCAAATACTTCATTTATTTTTTCCTTTGCCAATTTCCTGCAGGGTTGTTCATGTATGAAAAACTCATCAAATGTATTCTTTCAAAAGGGCTCTAAGGCTATGAGAATCACCTTGTTTCCTCGCCGATTCCCTCCCACCTTAGCTCCCATTATTGAAGTCCAGACAATTCCTTAACACCGAGGTGAACTCGCTGAGCAAAAATGTTACATGGTGTTCGTTCGACCGTTGCCAAGCCAGCTTTCGACAGACATGACCTCAGGCCCATGAGGCGCGATGTTTGCAGGGAGGTAACCCCTGACTGAAGTGAGTTATGCCTTCCTGCTATTGACAGGAAGCGCTGCCACCTCCTTAAGTCTTGAGCGTGTGGGAGTGGAGGGGAATTCTCTCATCGTCCGTGGTTCCGTTTGCACTCTGTCCTCAAGGCTGCGTCCACATGGTAATGGCTCCTTCACCCATCGTTGAAATCCTCCCTGGATAAGCCAAAGTAGTTTTATATGAAGCATCTCCTAAACAGGCTTCATTTTTGCCTTTGATGAAGCAGAGGACAGGCTGTTTTGACAGTGACAATATTATGGGTGGTCATTTTGTAAATAACACAATAAGAACAGCATGAAACTGCGTTTTTTTTTGTTTTGTTTTTGTTGGAAGGCAACACTGGTGTTTTTTTGTTTTTGTTTTTTTAATATTACTATTTCCACGTGATGCCAGTGTTACATTTTAAAACAGTTTGAATGGCAGCTGTTCATCTCATGGAGTTATCTTTTTTTTTCTGTAGTTGTGGCTGGTGTTTTTTCCCCCTAAAAAAATCTATAGACTCGGTTTTACTGACTCCAGGTTTATGGAAAACTGAAATGTCCAGAAAGATAAATATATAAATAAATGGAACATTGCAGCGCTGCCACGCTGCTGAAACTTGGAGCGATTTGGAGCAGGCTGCATTCATTAGCTGCGCAGGAACCAGGGGAGGTTTTTTTCAGGGTTTAACAGGGCTAATTTACCCACCAAAGTGAATCCAAATTTCAGACATTCTGGTGGTTGGCGTAATCCCCAAAGTCAATGCCTCTTTTTGTTTTCCTTCTGGCAGGTCATTGGGAAACTACTTTGTACAATAACTGATACAAAGCTGGTTTCAGTGATGAAATCAATCTTTCCTTCACAGGTACTAATATAGCGCAAAACAGCATCTTTTTTGGCCATTTGCTGATAAGGCATAAATTATCTATATTTTATAGGTTGGCTTCACATTCTCTGCTCCAGATTGCCTTGTCTCTCCCAAACTCTGGTTTCTGTCATATTCCATCCTGTTCGTATATAATCTAGTCCAGTCTGCTGCTCCAAGTGTAGCTTTTGTTGGAAGCAGCCAAGCGAGTGAGTGCAGTAATATACTGCGTGTGTACAGAATGTGGTATGTATGGACTGTCTGCTATTCATTTGACTGTGTGCACAGTGGTGGGTGCCATGTATTTGTATGTGTACTGTATGAGTGAGCTTTCCTGATCCACCCAGTTAACAGTTTTCTCTCTCTCTGTCTTACACAGTGTCTACTGTCCCAGCCCAAGTTCTGGGCTGTGGTGGTGACTGCTCTGAGCCTGAGGACCAAGATGGAGAGGGGGAACTCACGGAGGGTGGAACGGGCAATGATGCAGACGCAGGTATGATGGAGCTCAGACCCCAAAAACTGTCCCTTAAAAACATCCTTAATCTTAAAAGATATGGTGTGCACCGATAGGGGTATTTAATTAAATGCATAAATTAGGCCAAATATTTGTATACGTCCCAAAATAAATACGATTTCTTACTAGTGTCAGTTTATGCGCTTGTTGTCTCAAATTATCAGCAAGACAGCAACGACCTAGCTAGCCTGGTAACTAGCTAGCTAATTGTAGCTAATAGAGCTCAGCAAGAATACGGATATTTCTTTATGTATTTATGTGTCATTTTCAGTCAGTTTCCTTTTTTTTTGTTGTTTACATTTTTTAGAACCTCATGAAAAATAGGTCATGACTACTATACATATTATATGGCACTCAGACAAGCAGCCAAAATCATTTTATAATTCCTGATAATGGTAAAAGGTAATAAATTCAGGGACTAGCCGATATCTCGTAATTTGTCTTCTCAACCAGTGTTTGTGAGATTTTACCTTTTAATAATGGAACGTTCCCTGTTGGCTGCTACGCCCACAGCACCCAGTCTCACAGTCAATTTTCTCCTCTCCTCTCCACTGCAAATATTGTTGGAGGGACTTTTGACAAACCAGAGAGGTCTTTGTAGCACATCCCCTCTATGGTTACCACACGAGTAAAGCATCCTGGGATGCCTGTAATCAATATTGCGAAGGAGGCCAGCACATGGAAGCGCAGAGACTCGCACGCCCGTGCTGAATATGTGGATGGGTTCCCCCGTGCCGGACTCCCGGTGGGATATTTGTCATGGTGTCTGTTACCCTTCAGCCGGGAAAGGAAATCGCAGGTTGTTAAAGCTCCGCTCGCGTGATTTAGTGGCGGTTGGCGGGGCTCTGGCCTGCTAGTCCGCAGCCCTTCTCCTCCCTGTGATAACAAAGGAAACGGGAGAGCAACTTCCTCCAGCTTAGCCAGACTGAGGGGGGTCGTCTAGACGTGCAGCTGTCCAGAAGAGACAGCCGCTTTCCACCCTGCGTACACCTCTATGCCAGTACCCCCAGCCCCAACCTTCCCCACCCACCCCAACAAACATCAAGGTCATCCCCCAAGCTCAGAAGGCCAGAGGGGTAATCTGGGAGTAATTTATACTCTTGGGTTTACTCTCAGACCAGGCATGCATGACATCATAGTGTATGCTGTGTGCGCGGTCTCCCATCACAGCATGCCGCCCCAGGTGTTTGCAAGCTGTCTTCACAGAGACGGGCAAGGTCAATATTAGGCATTTTGGGGGGGGTGATTGGGGGGGGTTGGAACGTGCAAAGCCATGCCGTGAAATGTTTGGAAACGCTGGAGCCAATGCAGGCAGGCCAAGTGGATCTGTCAGAATATTTTTTTTGTTAAAACAAAAGTGGAGCAGGGGGAAAAAAAAAAAAAGTGCCTGGTTTTAATCGCTCAGGGTTTTTGGAGCTCAAGCAACGCTGAGCACAATCGCAAACCTGATCTGACAGAACTCGGCCAGCAGAGCTGAAGGGACTCCCTTGGGGAAACCCAGTGACAGGCGGGTTCATGGGGAGTGAAGCCATCCTTCTGTCAGAAGTGAGATCCCACCACTGCCACCAATTCCACAGACACCCACTGCAAAACCCCCACACACACACACCCCCAACCTCCAAACACTGTACAGAAACGCTCAACTCATCAAATCTCAGAGCTAGCAAAATCTGGATCAGAGGAGTGACAGGGGGCTCTCACACCCAGAATTGACTGAAGGGGAACGAGGATTGGGGGAGTTGTAAAAAAAAAAAGTTATTTCATTTAAAATTCTCCCTGGTATATGTTTAGACTAATCTTCTTGGCTGCTGATGGGAGGGGAAGGGTAGAATGCTGTCATATGTTGGGTTCTTTCATGTTTGCATCAGAAAGGATTCAGTCTATGCTGTCCAATGCTGGTTCTGAAAATAAGCTACCACAAGCCCCTTAAGACCTGTCTGCTGTGTATTTGTAGGGGGGGGAAGTTTTTATCTCTGCTTGCCATCCTGAGAAAACCCTTTATCAAGGAATACATATCTGTCCTAATGCCTCCTCTCCAGGGAGGATACAGAATTAGAACAAAACATACAGCCTTTTCTTTATTTTGTTTTTTCTTGTCACAAATTTTTCTCATGCTTTGTCTCTATTGACCTGGGCAATGCAAAGATAGTGTTCACTGGTATAACAACTAAACAGCTGTCCTAGAGATCATTTTAGAACTCATGAATGTTATTTGATTTTCTTATTTTTATTATTGTGTCCTCTTGCACAAGTTGACTTGCACACAGTTTAGCAAAGAATCAGTGGGCCGATTTCACACTTACATATGCCTGTGGTCATCCTCAGAGTCTTCTTTCATGAGCGATTAAACACCTTTGTTTTGCTTGATAATTGTCCTGTTTGATAGATTTGTGTAGGATGAAATTCTAGAATGTTTGTTTTTCAAAAGATGGCAGTATAAATGCCGTTAGTTAGTTAGTTGCCCATTGTAATACCGTATTGACATGGTGATTTCAGAAATAAAGGAAACATCCACATTTGCAGGGACTTAATTTAAAGATTTATTAACAATATTTTTGTTATTTTTGATTTACTTATTTTATCTCAACTCTGAGTTCCCAGAAGCCATATCAGTTTGTTGTGTTTTTCGGTGAAGATGGTTGAAAGTGTCGGCTTAGGATGTGAATGGGGGACAGCCTGAGATAACAGAGTTGTTTGTTCAAGTGTTGTTGGCCTATTGGGGCCAGTTTGTCCTCTGGTCCAAGGAAAAAAAAACAGTGTCCAGGAACACTTTTGCCACTTGCTGTCTTTTGGATGAATGTTCCCATATGACCTAGTAAAATCCTGCCATGTAACGGTTCTCCAATCTTCTTATCTGCTTGTCCCTGTGATCAGCTGTTGTGTATTTATGGCTGTTGTAAAAATCACCCATATGGATGTAGGGTTATGTTAATAATGTGAAAACTCTGGTTAAAAAGTGATCTGAGGTCATTGAAAGGAATGAAATGTTAGGAAAGTGACTACATGTCATGATGTTACACACTGACATGCCCATCCATGTGCCCATTCACGTTTCCACGTAGTTGTCTATTGCATGGGCTCTCAGGTGGAGATTCTGTAAGTCATTCTGTAGGAGTTGCATACCCTCTGTTATGACTGAGTCGGTCAACAAATCCGCCAGTATGCTGTTGTGTTCTCAGCCTTGGATCAGGAAAATCTCACCCATATGAAGAGAGACTCTGCGTGACAAAGGGATGGTGTCCAGCTCTGTTTCGGAGGAATTAACATAATAGAATCAGGCTCTGGAAGAGTGTCAGTGCATTTTTGATGACAGCACTCTGCTGAGCTCCGGCGTTTGACTCGACTTTCCCACGGCGTGCAAAGACTGCAAACTGTAGTGCAAATCCCCCTGTGGGCTCTGATGGTCTGCAACAACAGGTGGACTGGACGGACAGATGCTTGGCGGATGTGAGGCTTTTCTTTTCTTTTTTTATATACCACTGCCCCTCGGTAACAGATCATTCTATCCACTGGGTAGGGGTCTGCCTCAGTGTACTGGAGCACAATCCCTTAAAATGACGATACATGTCTTCCCAATCTATTCCCTTTTTCCTTTTTTTGTGGGTGTGTGTGTGTGGGGGGGGGTTGTGGAATGCACAAGTGCTCTAAGTCTTCCCTTCCCTGAAGATTTGCACCAGTAAAAACCCTGCTGTGGGACTGTCGCCTGAATTTTCATGCGGCATTATTTTAATCTGAAGTGCTTTGCAGCATTTCAATGTACCCAGCCGATTGCCAGAGTTGTCTTCATTTGGATATTCATCTTGTTCAGCCCCCGGGACAAGAGAGGGAAGGAGAGGGCTTGTGGCAGGCAGCTGGCTTGCCTCCTATTGTTTCTCATCTGATTATTCGTTCCTGAGCTGACTGAGCTTCTCGTTTGTAAGGGTTGTGGGGTAATTGGCCACCTACACAGTCTTTTGGAAGGTGGTACCTGTTCATGCCAGGGCTTTTTTTGGTCTGTGGTTAGAAAACTCAAATCAATATTCATAAGTAGTGAATGGTCACCACGGTGCCCAAACGTGTGCAGACCTGTGCCAAACTGTGCTGTGCAAACTAGCATGTGCTCTCCCACAATGCATGTGCTGCCATCCTTCACTTCTTTTCAGTCTGCAGTCTACAAAATGAACTGCACTGTCTTCGCTTTGGAGGACATGCACTTCATGCTCAGTTGAGTCAGGCAGGCTTTAGGTCTCCAGTCAACCAGAAGACTCACATTTCAGAAAGGAATAATCTATTTGGTTGGCACCCCCACCTCCCTTGACAAGATTACAGGCGTTTATGAAAACTACCATATTAGCAGGATGAGCCTGCTTTAGCCATTGTTGTTTGTCATGACATGTTAATTGCCATATTTTCCTGAAATAAGACATCAAGCAGAGCAAATCATAAATTGTGACATTTATAGGTTTGAATCATTGGAATAATCCCCATGTTGACAAGTTAACAGAAACCACAATGCTCAAAGTAGGCTCGGCTGAAGTTTCAGTGCTTTCACGTCGGCAAGTTACTTGGCTTTGTTATTAAGACTCAGATCACGGCGCTGACAGGGCGTATTCGTTATACATTAAATTAGATTTGTAAGAAGATCAATAATGTCCCTGAGACTGAGTCAGGAGCTTTACCTTCTCATTTTGGTTTTTAAACAGCAGAAGGCAGGTTGAGAAAACAGGTGAGCAGGCAAGCATGCACTTCCAAATGTTGTTTCACAAAAGCCCACTCCAGTGGAATACTTTTCAAAGTAATTTAATGGAGACATTCTCCAAAGAGTTATAAACAGGGTAATGGGGAAAAATTCTTGACTGATAAAGAAGTTCATGTTGTTGGCGTTTTACCTCGGTAAGCTATAATTAGCTATTTGTATTCATAAAGGTCACCCGGTGTAATTCAAACAGAGCTGTTATTGGTGATTAATGAAATAACTCTTCCACCTCCGCCCAGTGTAGTTTAGTTAATAATGTTCTACAGACAGGTTGCCAAGTAACCATTAAACATCATTTTTTATGTAAGCACATGGCTGTAAAATGTAGAATATTCCAAATAACTTCTTTTGAGTGAATGATTTCTCAAGTAATATAACTGCTCAGCAGGTCACATGTGAAAGTTGCATCAAATTTGAAAATATTTCTGTTAGTGTTGTGCTTTCTCCTGTTTTCTTTCATTTTCAAATTCAGCTGTAGTTATATGTTGTCTTCCAGACAATACCTTTCGGTGCCTCTGAAAGGTATTGTCTGTGAATGGAAACTTGTGATCTACACAGCAGCAGTGTTTTGGTTCAGTTGTTCAGCGTCATATATTTCTGTTCAGTTTCGTCATTCATTTTTCTCATAGATGTCCTTTATCCAGGATGTCTTAGATTGCTCACATTTCACATATTTCCCATGTGGCCGAGCGAGAGTGGCCAGGGAACGTGGCTATTCCGCTGACATTAATGGTTCAAAAGTTCTGCATCAGCGCATCTAATGAGAAATTCTAAAACTGGGTTTCCATCCGTGCGGCTGCAGGTTTGCTCCAAAACACCCGCAGAAAGCCCTCTAATGAAGTGCCTCCAGCCTATTTTATCCTCAACACACCAAAACCTCCTGTGAATTCCATCTGCCATCCTGGATGCTGTAATTTTCTTGTTTTTTCCTCATCACACTGTAAATCATTATTGCTCTTGATTTGTGTCTTACTTTTGTGGCTTTACCAGTTCAAAGGTCAAAGTTCATGCAGTATTTATGAGTCTAAGGCAGTTCGGGACTTGAGGTTTTTTGCAGGGTTTTTTTGGACTGTGTGTAGTTCAGCTCTGCGAAACTTAATATTTATCAGATCTGTTAGTCTGCAGAGGTTTCTGCCGGTTTCCCTGGTGGGCAGTATTTCCAGACCTCAAGGTTTTTTCATTGACAGGAAAGAGAAGGGGCCTCCAGGCTTTTTTGTGGTGGTGTGCTGGAAACAGCCATTGCATTGAGTTACAGTGGTGTGTTAATGCATTAATTAAACAAGGTAACCTTTTCTGATAAGCTCGATCAGCACATCTTTCTACCCGCTCCTTTCTTTTTCTCCTGGTTTCATATGCCGGGTCATATTTGTTAGCCTGTAGCATCCTCTAGAATTTCAGGAGGGACTAAAAGGCATTTTCCTTGAACATTGCCAGTCACCAGTTTATTCACTCTGCAGTTCGTCTGGTGTGCTGTGTACTCACAGCGCTGAAGGACAGCAAGACTTAAGCAGATGGACGGTACAGATAGATTGATTACAGGTGTCCAATCGACCAAACAAGGTCCTCCTCTTCAGTGAGTCAGAGAATGCCCTGTTAAACAGCACCGTCCCTTCTGGGGCTCCCACAGAAAGCGTGGTCAGGCTTTGACTCCTGAATTACTTTTTCAAAGGCATTATGGCCAAGTAGTTAGCTGTTATTGGAGTATACTTGTCACCTTGCTTTTCAGTCAAAGATTTTCATCAGCTAGTTATCTAAAGATGGTCAAGAATGATCCCACTGCCTGGGCCAAGAAGATGTCAGTTATTGAATAATTAATAATGATAAAATGGCATGACTGGTGATTTAATTAAAATAAGTAATATGTCTTAATATCACAACTGTTGCCATTTTCTAACAATTTGAAAGTGATTTTTTTCCATGGAAAAGCTTCATTCTGTGTTGAACACATCTGTATACAGTTAACAAGATTAACTTTGGCCTCCACTACGCTGCCACCAGCTCACTGTGATGCTATACAAGACCTAGCTAGCAGAAATAATCAGTGATGAAGAGAGCTATGCAGCAGTAGAACAGGAATCAAGGTATTGTTGTAAATATCACTCCGCTTTAAACCACCTCGAGGCAGTTGTGCACTCCACTGGCCTCTGTAGCTAGCAACAAAGATGCTGTTCCCATTCTGATTTTTCTCTATCAAGAGATTTAATGTTTCAATGTTGTATTAGGCCCCACAGTGACAACTAGTGTTCACCAAATCACTTATCCAGACATGAATTTTTTTAATCTAGCTGGGCTGTAGAGACTAAAATATGACAGCAGGAAATCTTTCCACATTTAATATCGATATAAAACTAAAAAAAAAGATGTTTGCGGAACCATGTTGACATTTCTAAAAACTTTTATCAAAAGCTGACCTTGTTGACATTTTTGCTATCATGCAGTTTGTAGCTGATAAAATGCAAACTGTGAACCTATGTAAATTGGTATTATTACCTCATAAATTTCAAAAATCAGACCAAACCGTCATCAAATGAGTTGCAGCTCCCCCTGAGAGAAAAATGTCGTTTGGTTTCATCTGGTGAACAGTTTACAGCACCCACATTTAGAAGCAGCTGGTGAAAAACTGACCTGTCTTTATCAAGCAATCCCAGTAATCGGTTTTGAAATGAATAATCGTGAGTGCTGTGTTTTCTAATGTCCCTCATTGATTTGTCGGTTATTCATCGTATTATCATTTATTTGGTATGTCTGTACATGCTGTTTGTTTTGTCTTTTTCCAATTACACTACACCTGCTTAACAAACAGTCTTTTAAAGTATGCTGACTGATTGTACACATAAGATAGTTCTGTAGTTTTAATTTGGTTTTATCAGTTGTATTGCTTCTTATGTGCTTGTTGCCCCTAATATTATTTATAACCTTGCAGCAAAATGATTTGGCCGTTAGGGACAGTGAGGATTTATTGAATTGAATTGAACTTTGTGGCACATGATTGGTGGTTGTAATAATGGGAAAGAGGAAATGAGGCTCTGTGAGTGTTTGTAATGTTATAACTACAGAGGCACATGAAGGCACACCAACCAGCAGTAAAACAAACTGCAATGCCTTTTTGTAAAATATGGAAGTAGCTTGAGAGTAATTGAATTTCTCTTTGCTCTAGCAGCAAATATATTTTTTTTCAGGAGTTGGGCAGTAATTGGTCACCATTTTTGTGAAAAAAGCTTTAATATTGGCTGTTGTATTTGGCTGTAGCAAGTGTTATTCTTTTTGTCTGTTTTTCATTTAATCTCTTCATTCTAATGATAATAGCTTCCTAAATTATCATATTGACAGCAAGGAGCATCTTGACATCATCCATTTTTTTTTTTGGTTTCCAATTAAATGATTAAATGAGTAACCTTCAACATACTGAGATATTGGCATAAAAGAATGGTGTTTCTTGGTATCATTTTTTCCAAAAATAGCCCCAGTAGCCTTGTCAAGTCTGACAGCTATATTCAATTTGTTCATCGATTTCAAAAGAACACGGATGTGACAGTCATGACAATAGACAAGGAAACAAATTTGTGTCTCTTGCTTGTAAACCTTTGAAGACCAGAGCATATTGTGGTAATTAAGTTTTTTTGTGTTTGTTTCTGAGGCTTTGTCAGCAGCACGATTTTTAGAGCTTACTTTGTGCCACTTCCTTAAACACATGTGTTACTGACGTATCCTTGTATTCCCACAATGCATCATATCCTGAGTGGGACCACCAGCAGCGAGGCCTTAAACGCTAAACAGTCTACGGTGGTCCTCTCCACACGCAATGTCCATGCAGCACCACAAGTCTCCTTTCACATCAAATAATGTCAGACATGCGGGCAGCAAGAATAGGATATCACCCTCTGGTCACCTAAGAGCCTGGCACCAATAGAATGTCAGTAAGTTGCTGGTATATTACCATTAACATTGTTCTAGGCAAACCTACAGAACCCTGATTCTCAAAGATACTCACAGTTATGTGAACTACATTTAAAACACACCATGATACGAAGCATTGAAAAGATTATTTTCCTTTCTCTGAAATCCATGGGTCTTAAAAGGTTTTGAATTTTGATGTGTAAAGAATGCATTACTCTATTAGGATAGAGTAGTAGATCTATGTGTTGTGCTACAATTTCCACCTTTAAACAGGTGGAAAATAAAGTGTGGGATTGTCAAACGTTCCATTGGTACTTTGTGAACATTGTTTTCATCCAAAAGTAAAACACAAAATCAAATCTTATCTTCCCAGTTTCCCAGACAACAGCTCTTTTCTGATGCGTTACAACAGAAATTGTTTATATTGCAAGTCCAGGAGAGGTATGTATCCCACATCTGATACAGAAGAGTTTTAGGGCATAAGCCAGTGATTGTGCAGTCTGAACGTGGCAAGAATTCAGCTGGATTTCTAGGGAATTGCTCAGGTCAACTAAGGAGGGAAGACTTCAGTCTGTTTGTATTGCTCTCAGCGGGTAAGAGATACTCTTCCGGTGGGTCAGGTACCCGCAGTCTTCCTCCAGCCTTCCATCACTGTGGTGCCACAGCTCATCTAGTGGACGGCAAAGCCATGATGGAGCACCTCAGAGGAGGGTGTGTGCTGGTAAAAGCTCTCCTAAAATGACTGGGGACATCGCTGGAATGGGACAGGCCTATGAGTTGCCTCTCCAAATTGGGATATAATTTTTAAAGAATGTCTGGCATGAAAATTGTTTGAAAAAGAAAGCTGTGAGAACTCAGTGAGCCTGCAGTGTGTTCATCATATGCACTTTGCTATTTCTACTGGAACAATTGGAACGTACAGTATTTGTAGCTAAGGCAATGCAGCAAACCTTTCGGAGCTCCGTAGGCAAATCCAAGCAGCATTTGTAACAAATTATTTTTACGCACCAGTGCACATGTCATACAAATGCCAGTGAGTCACTAGCTCCATTCAGACTGCACAATCACTGGCTTGGAGCCGGCTATAAACCACCTTCGAGGCAGTATGAAAGTCTGCTTCAAAAATGTGCCAGCTTGGCTGCATGGCTTAGCAAATCTAAAGTGTGAATGGTGCTAAGCAATGAGAATTTCTCTTCCTGTCTGAAATGCTTAGGCGTTACTATACAGCTGTATACTTAGGACTCTTTAAGTTTTCTGTTCCCAGAAATCTGGCGCTGGAATTTTTTAAATGGTATAAATGTGATTTATAAATTTAAACATTCAAATTGTGAGTGAAAATAAGTTTATTCTGAACAATATAATTACCTCAGTATATACACAATTATGCAATTATACTATAACAACAGTCAGCAATATTATACAGAATAAATCATTGCTGTTTAAAGAAACCTGGGAATATGGCTTTTTAGAAAATTGGATAAAATTGACTGCGGGAGAAAAATCTTTTTTTTCAGATCCAAATATTTATCATAAAAATGTGTTTAAAGAATGCTGAGGCCTGACACGTGATATCCTTGCCACAAGTGTGAATAATGACCAAGAGTATGCAGGAAAGCATCAGAAACACAATGTTGTAAAAGGGGGAACCCCAGTAAAATTCTACAGCTTGATACAATTTAGGATATTTATGGGTTCCCCTTAAACCACAGGTTCCCCCCTCAGAAGAAGCATGCTCTGCTTAGACACCAGTCCACCACATGCCATTCTCATGCCATTCAGGTTAAAGGCACTCACTGACTGTGGAAAAAAAAAAAAACTATTCTGAATCCTCCACAATTGAGTCTTGCTTGCTGTGTTAGAGGCAAGTAATTGCAACAGGCCAACCTGAAATTTAATTTCCGGACAGTGCTGTTATCTACCCCTTCTATCGCAGTTTCAGCTGACTACAGAAAGGAGTTCAGCCTCTTGCCATTGGCAAAGCCTAGGCAACTAAGGGTTAACACAGACAGATTGATTCACAGGTAATGTAGCAGCACCCATGTTGGGGACCAGCTGGGGAAAAAACACTCCCCCTAAATCCGTTCACCCTGTATTCACCGGTATCTGCGAAACGGTGTCTAGAAGCATGCAGTGATTGACATATTCCATTTTGTGGCTCTTACAGGATGTTTAAAAGCAAGAGTGTGAAGGCCTGTAGCCAAGAGCTTTTTTTGGGTAATCATGACAGCTGATCACGGCAACCCCCCTGTGAATCATCCCTTGGATCCCGGATGTCAAATGGATGAGTGACTGACACAGAGGAGTGCTGGGAGGGTGGGGGATTTTCGATGGTACCGGTTGAGCAGTGGAGGAAATGGAGGAATTTGACCCTGAACTCTTCAAGCACACACACACACCCCCACACACAAACGCACTGATATGGGAAGAGCTGTTTGACCTTGACCTCATTTTGACAGGTCCATTACACAAGCAAGTGTGTAAGAGAGTAGCTATTTGAAAATAGTTACAACATTGCAAGACACTACCATAATGGGGATGCTGTTCACTTACCGGGAGAGCCTTCCTGATTTTTGAACACATGAACACATTTGCATGCCTGAAGAGGACCATGCTATCAAGCCGTCTCTAAGCCTCCTTGGCCTTCGCTGCTGAAGAGATTTTGCCTGGTATAGGTCACCCTTTCAGTAATATATGCTTGTGAAGGCCTTCTCTAGGGAAACTAGTACCGTTTAAAAATTCTTTGCACTTCCACCCAAAGAAGTAAAACGTGAATTTTTCCAAACACATAAGCTCATTTTGGTCTCTGAGACAGCAGTGCTGAGCGTCCTCTTTGTGTTGAATCTGAGCCACTTGCACTTATGTATTTTTGTGAATGCTCTCTCCCCCTCCCCCCAGGCAACCTGTAGCTGACTATCAACATCACTCTCTTTGACATGTAGCGGAAACTGCATTTATGAGGAAAATAGACTTTTCACGGTTGACCAAGCACCAGCATCCATAAGCAAAAAGGTCTTTGATTTCTGAATGACCAGAAGTAATCTATTGCAGAGTAACTCTGATCATACCTTATGACCTAAACTGTGTTTCCTGAGAACAATCATTTTAATGACAGGTAAAATGACCTCCCCAGTCTTTATATTAACCCCATGGGTTGGACCATAAAGACCATGCTCCACATTTTGTATCCATTGTGCCTCACACTAGCTCACATCAAATCACCATCTTTGTCCTTGAATAACAGTGGTTTCTAAATTCTAAACTCTCCTGCTCTGTGCTAGACCAAAATTCTGTCTTTTCTGTAGGCATGTGTGGAATTTTAGTCATTCACCTGTTTCCTGAAGAATCCCATTTCATGGATATCAGCTCAAGGGGTATTGTTTTTGAAAGTCCATAAACCGATTAAGCACAGTTTTTATGGAATCTTTGTCAGGAGTATAATAATGGCTAAATGAAACCTCCTTCCCAGCCCAGTAATGAATCTGGATGGTTAGTCAGATGGCATTCGTAAGAGCCGGAATTTAAGTTGGGTCCCTAACCATGCACTGACCTTTGACTCTGGAACCTATTTACAGGAACACATCCGACAATTTGCCCATATCCTGAACAAACAGTCAATCGTAGACCCTCG
Organism: Albula goreensis; assembly: GCA_022829145.1. Lineage (NCBI taxonomy): Eukaryota > Metazoa > Chordata > Actinopteri > Albuliformes > Albulidae > Albula > Albula goreensis. Next base: position 14,349,808 of record CM040750.1, read on the forward strand.
CCATTGTCAGCGACTGATAATGAAATGTCTAGTCCTGCCTAATCTCCCAACATAAATGTATTGTCACTGAACTGCCATTCAAAATCACCCAGTTTTAGTAGTCTGGTCATGAATGATGGGGTAGGGGTGCGAGGTTTTGCCTGGTTGGAATGTTCGCTGAGCTCTGTATTGTTTTGCCCTAAACTTCCATGATCAAAGATGTGTCATTATTCAAGAATTTCAGTGAGCCCAAATCCAGTTAAAAGTATTTGCAAATATTCAGCTCAGATGGCCCAATTTGACAGAATTTTGTTTTGTGCCACACAGCCCTTGTAACAGGACTTGCCTTGCAGGCGGAAGGAAAAAAAAATTGCGAGTGGGATGATAACAATCAGCAAAGTCATTTGTGTCTCATTTTGTACTGCAGCAAGGAACTTCATTTATTACTTATTCATCGGCTTCGCCAGACGCCTTCATCCAGACTGCTTTGAACGCTTAACGACTCTTTGCACATTCTGTAACCCATTTATTCTGGAGCAATCCAGGCAAAATAAGACAGCGAGGCCCCACTGGGAATTGAAACCCGCAGCTCTTAAGAAACAAGGCCGGTATCCTGACTGCATCCCCATGCTACTGCACGGCTGGTTAACGTCTTTCGTCTTCTCTCCTAGACCCTGGTGGATTACTTTGAAGACAAGAGATCATCAGTGACAGAGCGTCTGAAGGTGTTCTACAGCTGTCAGGCACCCACTCGCTGGGCTTTACAGGTAACCGTCATGCCACCCCTCAAGTCCCCTCAATTACACCCCCTCTCCCCTCTCTCCCCCTCCCCCCACCTTCACCATCACACCACCACCACCATTCATTTTAATGGCCATAAACTCAGTCGCGGACTTCCGGAATCTAATCCTGACCATGCCATTAGCGACCGGAGCTGGGAGCCCCAGGGGGTGGGTGTTGGATTGGTCTCTGCCTCCCCTCAGGGAGGGAAGGTGTCACTTGGCAGGGTATCCTTGAGCTTTAATTGCACAATAGCTGTGACTCTGATGAGTCGGGCGCCTGCTGTCTGCTCTCAGCAGTTGCGTAACATGTGCACTGAATGCACAGCTTAGATGGAGCACTACAAGGGAAAAAGAAGCAGCGGCAAGCCCATGGAGTTTTGTAGACATTCATTGCTAGTCTGCTTGATGAAGGATGTTCGGACAAGCTTAAAATTGTGCTCGTCCATCATAAAATGTGAATAAGAAATAAGGTTAAAATTTTAAAGAAAGCACTAAATAAGTTCAATTTCCCAATATCTCTGCAGCCCACGTATATATTTCACCCATGATGTTGATAACTTATTTAAGTGTTCTGGGCTTTACTTGATTTAAAAGATGAATTATAAATTACATCATGCATAAGAATTCATTAGATGTGCATACATTATGCAAAGTGAAGAGAGAATGTGTAACATCCCTAAGTGCAAGATCCCCATTCCACACTCCTGTTACATTGGTTTTATTGCATTTTTTATTTAAAATCTTTTAACGGCACACATTTAAGATGCATATTTCATAACCATGAGAATGTATGACCTGTTGCGGATGTCTAAATGATTGAACGCAATTGTGTAAACGATAAGGATTTCATGCTACTTTTTTGATAAGCACAAAAAATGGCAACATTAGTTCACCCCCACCCCACCTCAAACTCTTATCGCCCATTCCTGTGCTAAGACAAAAATTAATATCTGCCTCGGCTATGGGAGGCTGTTGAAGAAGGCTCTTTGTCCCCATCCACAAACAGCCCAGCCTATCAGTCAACACGGGTCCTGTAATTTGTAATTAGTGAGTGCGTCAGCATTTTGATCTAATCAGCATCATGCTGGCCATACCAGCATTACATCTGTGTCAGGGCAGAGGACAGCCCAGTCTCCAGCCATTGGTCCCCATAATGTGGGTAGGCACTGGAGGGGCAAAAGGCCACAAGATTGCTTCTGTGGTGGAATGACCAATAATGTGTCCTTGTGCTCTGTCAGTGTGATGTAGCTGTATTAAAGTGGGAGTCTGAACATACACATGTGTGTGTGTGTGTGTGTGTCAGAGAGAGAGGAAGAGAAAGCTGAAATATAATGCATTATAATTAAAGATCATTGTTTTGTACATAGAGCCGATGTTTTATCTCAGATGCTGTGATGATATTTGTATTCACTGCTCCTACAGCACATTCACACTTTATGTTTGTGTTGAATCTTTTTTTATAAGTATTCAGGGGACACAGTCACTCTATTTTCTCTTTTTTCCCCCATTCAAGAGCACAGGCACCATAGCAGTTAACTTTTATAATAAATATATTATTTGAATAAAAGCAGCAGCATTCACTGAGCTTCTCAGCAGTGCAAAATGCCAATACTGTCTGTCTGAGTGTGTTTTTTTTTTTAGTTTCTTTAACTTTTAAGATCTCTCCCCGCCTTCCCTTTGAAGCCCATCCAGCCAGTTTAACAGAAAACACTTTGACAAACATCCGTTGAGATTTGTTTTTTTTGCTGTCGTACAAACTAATTTACTCCCGGTTTGCTGTCATACCCTTACAGGCACACCACGCCTACTGCATCACAGTACCCAACCTTTTGGTATTTACTCCAAAAGTGCTTCTTCCTCATGTCAGCCCATCATTATCTCCCTCTAGTTTCACCCTGTGCAAGAGCAGCATGGGGTGGAGTTGTTGGTCAGGGAGAGAAGACAGACCTCAGCAGAGAAGGCAACAGGGAAAGGGGGTGAAGAGAGACCGTGGGATGAAAGGGAGAAAGACCAGTCCTTGGCTAGGAGTGGTCACGTTCCTGGCAATGGCAGTGAGCGGCAGTGAAGTAGTGATACAGAAGGGAACTGAAGGCTTGAGATGGAAGCAGTTGAGCTGTACTGCTGCGTTCCATCATTAAGAGATGTGCCCAGGATGAAACACTGGTGTCACACCTTGGACAGGGTGGGGCAGAGAGGAGGATGGTCAGGCTGGGGGATAGTGGATTGCAGACCGCTGGGGGTGGGTGATGGCACTTTTAAAGTACCTCCACTGCATTGATAAAGTGTGAGCCAAACCCTCCAGTATTCCCTGAGATGGTTAAAAAGCTGCTGAAAGAAACAAATGTGATGGAAATTCACAGGAAGGCAGTTAAAAAAGCACCGGCGGGGCTGCTTTCTCAGCCCTGTTTACCATTAGCATCACGTCCCTCTTTCATGGCGCTCCGGTCACGTGTCCGCAGCCGGTGACAACAGGGAAATAAATCCCGATTTATTACCTTCTGCACCTCAATGGGACGTGATAGGCCGACCCTAAGGGGGGTGGGAGGTGGGCAGCGAATGGGAGGGGAAAGGAGAGTGGTGGGGGGTGAGATTGCTGTAGAATTTACTCAGTGACACGTCAAGATTTTTGCCCGAGTCCAACCAGCAAGGGCAAGATACAAGGTTATACAAGGTTTCCTCTGTTAGATGCCAAGCTAGTAATGACGTGGGGAAGGGTGGTTGAAGGGGTCATGTTAAAAAAAAAAAAAAAAAAAAATAAAATTTGAGATGTTATTTTTTTCCAGTGTAGCAATCTTTTCAAGCAGCTCTTCCGTAATGCGGCTCACCTCACCGTAAAGACCCAGCAACTCTTTCCACTTCATCACCCCCTCATAAACCGTGTGCGCGGTTTAAGGAGGAGCATAGGCCTCCTGTAAACAAGCTCCGTCTTTTAAATGCTCTACTTCCCCCCAATACCCCCACCCAGCTCCAGGAAGTTCCACTTGGGCCCATAACTTACTTCAGCTGCGTTAATGCTTTCAGGCCGATAAACAAGCCGCCCCGCCCGGTTCCAGCTCCATCCCTGTCTTTGTAAATTGTTTGCGAAGCTGAGGATGCGAGGAGGGTTGCCTGATGCTGTTAAACTGTATAAACCGAATTATAATGAACAGTAAATCTCCTCAGAATGAAGGGTATCTTCATGCAAATTGCCCTCCATTGTGTGCGTGCTCTCCATTGCCACGGAGTCCAAATAGCCAATATAAACTCCTGCGAAGTCATCCAATTTCAAGGCACAAAAGGGCCTTTTTCTGTTCACAGATCCTACAAGGGTCATTAACCCCCCCCTACACCCACCCTCCAGTTCTTCTCCTCCCTCCTCTCCCCCCCTCACCATAAGTGTGGGTCCTGGGAGGTGTTAGCGGGGTGTGTGTTCCCTGGACACCGTTTCCGTGGCAAACTCTGAATGAGATCTTTACATTCCATGGTACAACTGAGGTGAGCTCTGCATCACCGCCCGCTGAGCCACCTGCTGGTCTCATCACTGGGGCGGTGAGGCAGAGCTCACCTCAGCTGTGAGAATGGGGAGTGCCTGGGCAAACCCACTGCCCAGGATCCAGGGGCATGAGTTACAGTCACGGTCACAGTCAGGGTCAGGACCGGGGGAAACAGATGGGCTGCCCCAAGGTCGAGCAGGTCCAGCCCTACGATGTGTGGACATGAGCATGTATGCTCAAGAGGCCACATATCACAAATCAGCGCCCAGAAGCATGTGTCTGTGTTCTGCAGACGCTGGCTCATTTAATTAACTTGTTAATTACTATTTAACTTTCTCTCCCCCAGGGTGTGTGTGCTAGCACATATCCTCTTTGTTAATGCTGCTTTGAACAGACGATCCATTTTTTTTCAGTTTGATAAATTAGGCCCAACAAATTTCCTGACAGGAAATATTGACTTAAAAAAGAACTTCAAAATAAAGGAACATGGAGGAATACAACTAAGAAGCAAAAATATTAATATAACAAACTCTGCTTTTCAGAATGTCTAACGTCCCCAGTGAAGGAACATTTGCCAGGTCTAATTGGTTGGATCTAATAATCTGACCAAATATTTGATGCAGATGTCAGTAGTCCTTTTTAAAATGTTTTTTTAATGCTGCTGCCATCCACGCTGTCCCCTTCACAGAGACAGCTGGCCAGTCTGCTGATGGACCTGGGCTGCACCAGCTCGGCTCTGCTCATCTACGAGAAGCTGGAGCTTTGGGAGGATGCTGTGATCTGCTACGAGAGGATAGGCCAGCACGGCAAGGTAGGCCTGCATTTCACACCTGCTAACGATGTTGGGGCTTATTTAAACCAGAACTACTCTAAACGGGTAATATTTTATCATAAATTACAAACATATCTTGTGAGGAACATTGATAATATCCAGTATACATAGCAAGCAGAACGAGGGTAAATGCATTTGGAGTGCCAGAATAGTGGCAAATGACTGGAAAAATTAAACACCTTACAAATTACCCTTACTTTGATCATTTTCAAATACATTTAGAGCATAACGATGATCCCTAGAAAAGTAATAGATTAAAGTGTTAATGATTAAAGTCTTGATTCCAGTAATAATTACACATTAAAAGCTGTACAAGACACTACAGCAACAGGAAAAAAATATTGATTCCTTTAACCATAAAAGCATTTTTGAATTCTGATTTTAATACTAACCAGACAGTAGACTATTGGGGGCTTACACTGATTTACATTACAGACTGTATGTTGCTGCTCTATTCTGTCTTTTTATTACTAGTAATGCATATTTTTGTATTCCTAGCATTAGTGACTTCTGCTAAGCTGATCAGGGAGATTGTTCAAACTTTTGAGATTGGAGTGGCTATATCCACCCACTGCCCTTATCCCATCCCTACCCTCAAATGAGTCACCCACTTTTATTTCATACCCTCATTTCCTGCATGGCCTTTTACTCACATTAAATTCTAATTCAGATCATATCTGAGCAATCCATGACTGTGAGTAATCCATGGCTGCTTGGTTCTTCACAGTAGGTGCAGGATAGTCACTGGGCCTGAGATCATAGGAAAGAAAGCACTCCTGGTTCATTAAACAGGCAGTTAACTGGACAGACGTAAATAGATCACCGGGTGACTCTATTGCTGTCCGTCTAATGATCTGCCTGTTTACGCGCCCGTCCGTATGCATGTTTATGTGCCTGCTCGCGCCAGTGCTCCAGATGTCAGATGCATTGGCGAGAAGTAGCTCTGTTTCGCTTTACTGTCATGCGCCCCGTCTGGCTTCTGCCTTGCCTCCTGCATATTGGAGTAGTCAGGAGGAAACTCGTGAAATCATGAATGGTACCTGACCGGGGTGAATCTGCTCATCCTCCCTGACTGAATATTCACCCACATGCTGACTTCCTCTAGGGATCACAGAGTGCACACTAAGGAAACCGAACATGCATGACCCAGTCCTAACCCATTGTTTCTTTTTTCGCTGAGAAGCATATCCTTGTTTACCAGACCTGGGTCGAATTAATATTTGAAATACTTTTCAGGTGCAGGTAACCAACCTCAGACCCCTGAGAATTTTCAGAAAAAAACTGCACAGTCAAGAATGTTGTTCTCAATATTTATGAAAAATAGATATTTCTTGTAAAACTGTTGGCAAGCAGCATGACTTGTGCCTGAAGGGTTTAAGAATTTCAGGTCAAGTATATGACGCAGGTCTGATATTTAAAGGTGCCTGTTTCCTTCATGACTGTAAGTGTTTCTTGCTACGTTTTTACATGTTAAAGTAAAACTCGAGAGACTTGGACACTTCCTCTCTGACTTCCCATCTCTGAGTGAGGTGCTAGTTATGAAGTCATGAAGAAGGGATGCGCAGTATCTCACAAAGGTCTGAGAAAAATTTTGATATTGCCTTTTTGTTTTATCATGGAAATGAGATGTCGAAGCTCATTCAGAGCCAAATTTATTTTAACAACTCTGAGACACGCTCCAAAGCAATTACGTAAGGGACATCTGCTGCATTTCCCGACGCTTTGAGCCCGAGCTCTCAAAGCATTTTCCCGCTCGTTTTGTGTGTGAATGTGCGCGTCACCCCCCTGTCCTTCATGCCATTGACCCCACAAAAAAATTCAACACAAGACAATCAGGGACCACATGTTTTACAGTCTGACCATAACAGGGGCTTCAGGGGGAAAATCAATCACAATTGAAACGCACTTTGTTTTGTGCTGCCCTCACAAAGAGAATGTCTAAATCTTCTCAAAGCTTTGTTTTTTCATTTACCCTGTATTTTTTGCCAATGTTTTTCAAAATTTGTGTCCAAACTTATCTGTAGGCTCTTTCCATCACTGTCATAGCTGTACATATTTTTCCCCAAATAGCATGCTGTGATACCCTCATCCTCTCGTTCTCAGGGCGAATGTCAGATGCCTCATTGGATGCCCAAATATAGTGAACAGTGATGTACACAAAGGACTCAATTCCATACCATGAACTGGTGTTAAAGCTGGGCACACCACAAGGAAGGCCCATCCTCAATGCCTTTTCTTCTGTTTTTTCCCCCAAACTGAGCTGAACGTTCCAGCACACTGGTACCCCTTTCCCACCAACTCATACGGAGTAAGCCATATATGACTCCTCTTATTCACGTAAGGACTAGCCCTGGATTTGTGATTCTTAATGCCCCAAATCAATAAGCCTGTCAGCACAGAGAATGCGTTACTGAAATGCATACATACATACACATACGCGCAAACATAGTCACAGAGGTGTGTGCATGAATTGACATGCGTATGCAAAGCCTCTTCTCCTGGTGGTTGTTCCGTTAGGAGTGTAAGGGTCTTAGCACAAATCTCTCTATCATTACACAGTGGTATTTGTGTGGCATTCACTGCACCCCCTGCCCCCAGACACAGCGGCATCCCATCACTCAAGGTGGGCAGAGCTGACCTCCAGCTGGCTGCTCCGAAAACTCCAGGCCCCCCGACTTTGTTTCCTGTGGGCTTTTGTGCGCTCTATTAAATTACGCCTTGTTTTGTCTCCCCAATCTGATTACCCACGTTTCATTCTGGTCAATAAAAGCAAAACAAAGTCCCACACTCCAGACCGAGCCAGCACCCTGTGTAACATGATAAAAATGCAATGCAATCTATTTGTCTGGAGCGTTTTTATTTTATTTATTTAATTTTTTTGCTTTCTTCTGGCAGTCTCCCTGTGAAACGGGTCTGTTCTGTCTGTGCTCTGGGTTTTGAGCACATACTTATGTGAATGAAGCTGACCTGGGTTTGCCCTGAGAGAAAGGGCTGGAGTCACTTGCCAGGCTTTTTTTTTTATGTAGAAGGACATTTCATATGATGTTCTGTCTCCTTGTCTGATGTAGCTATGCATCACTTTAATGAATCAGAGGGGATCATTTTTCAGCGTTCAGATTTTATCTGTCAGGCTCACGAAGAAGGAAAATGCTCTCTCTTTCCCTTGTGTGTCAGTCTTATTATGGACCAACACACTAAACGATGCAAGTTAAAGACCACTGGTACTGTCTTAGCTCCAGCAAATGTGTAAATCCGTTGCTAAATAGCAAAAACTCAAACAAATGTTCAAAATATCTTCATTTCACTGAAGGTCAAATGAAAGTGAAGAGCTATAGAGAAACTGTGGCTTAAAATGTATTGACATTGATTCCTCCTTTTTTTATGAAGAAAATTGCTCCAAACCACAGACATGGGTGATGGGTTCGTAATTGGTTTCAAAAATTTGTAGAATTGATTGTAACGACTATTTGACATGTTGTTCTTTGCTGGTTGAATAGATATCTCTCAATGTGTGACCACAGCAGTGTAAATTGCGCATTCAAAAACAAATAACAGCTCCAATTGTAAATTCACATGTTTAGAAAAGCCACAGGTTGCATTGATTTTTAAAAAAATAAATAAATCTTAATACCCATGAAGCATGGATCATTCAGTTCTGTGAATTCCTTACGTGGTTGGCCTCATACAATAAGGGCGTCTGTATATTTCAGTGGAATTTTAAGGAACCCCCAAACTTTTCTTTACGTGAGAACACTCTGGGGTGCTGACTGGTGGCTGGACTCCAAGGTTATAAAATCCAATCCACAATCACCTCTTTAAAAACTGAGCGAACCTGGCAGTGGATTCAATCACTCCACTCCAATTTTTGCTCAAGAAAGCCTGCTGAAGTGATTTTCAGCCATTCCCAAACGTGCCAGGCAAATAGTGTTTTAATCGTTGCGGTGGCCCCTGTTATATACCGGGTGGCAAGAGCGTGTCAAGGATAATTGGGAAGCGCACACTATGCACAAGAGACAGCTAATTGAATCATTTCTTGGCTTCCGATCCTGAACTGCTGTATTAATGAGTGGATGTTACCTCTTAACGTGCTGTTGTCATTGGCAAAGGACTCTCCTCCCCCCTCCCCCACAGCCATGCCAGAAGGTGTGCCCCCCCACAGTTGTTTATAACCCAATCTCTCTTTGCATATGGGTACCATTTTTGCCTGCCAACTGGACTGCCCTCCGCCTACCAGCACCACAGAGTACCATGTGGAAGTGATGGTGACTAAGTTCACTTTCTTCAGTATGGTCCACTCAAAGTCCATAGCAACAGGCTGGGAAGTGTTCCCTCTCTGGGTGCTGAGTTAATCCATGACCCCACCCCCCTCCCCTTGGGCTTAAGCTGTGACCGAGGGAGGCCAGGAATACTTGTTGCTCTCACCGGGCAGGCATACCGTTACGCGGTTCAGACCATGGCACCCACGAGAGGTATGAGACGAAGACAAGGAGCTGGAATCGAGTCTTTAGCAGCGTGTGGTCTGTGCTGAGGTCATGAAACCCGAGTGCTCTGGGTGACCAGCCATATTGGCACACAAGCAGGGGTGATAAATTGCCCCTGTTGACGGTGTAAAATTAAGATTTGACATCAGAATCCACAGAACGTTAGTGGGGGAATTGTGTGAGAATTTGAGTGATCCTATGGAGAGAGCTCGGATTCTGATCTGTTACTGGGCAAAACAGGTTCATTTTCCAAGAACAGAACTTTTGTGTTTTCTATTTTCTATAAAACGTGTGCGTGTGGGCAGATTATATTTAAAAAGAAAGAAAAAAAAATCTTTGAAATATGAGAACGCAAGACAAATGACCGTAATAATTGCAGTTTAATCACAAGATAATTATGAGATCTTGCACACTGGTGAGAAGTTAATCTCTGAAGTGTGGTGGAATTGCTGAAAACGCAAGGCTGGCAGATAGAGAAAGTGCCTCACAGGAAATATCGAAGTTCATCTGGGGCGCTCTTGAGGATCGCCGCGCAGACCAAGTTATTCACTCAGCGGTCGTTTTTAATCTTCATGCTCGGCTGGGAAGACGCATGGAGGTGGTCAGCGAAGCGTACCCAGGGAAAGTCTGTGTGGGGAAAGTGAAACTTCAGACCGTTTAAAAAGGATCTCAAGCCCTTACAAATAAAATGGGCAGCGGGTGCTCTGTATTATCCCCAACCCCCGGCAAGCTTTCAGGTCTGATTGGGCCTCGTTTAGTCCACAGCTCTTCTTCTCCCATGTTGCTCTGCTCTCCAATTTGAATGAAATGGCTCTTTAAACTTTGGGACTACTTAAGCACAGAAGTCCTAAGATGAATGACAGCCCTGCCCTCAATTGTTGTTGGCTCCTTCAGTGTACTAGTTATTGTATGTGGGAGGTCTTGATGTTTCAGTTACCTCATTAAAGTTAAGCTTGTTTTTCAGCAAAGCTTATAGGGTCAGCTGTGTGAATGTGACAGAGCTTCTGTGCTCTTTTGGCTAAAATCCAGCATTTTCTTGTACTTTTTTTTTTTTTTTTGCCTTGCCTGAACTGAAAGGCACTGAAAAGACAGCTCAAGCTGTGAAGGCAGACAGCCTATTTCAAAGTAAGGACGATGAAATGAACAAATAAAATTAGAGGGGAGAACTCAAGGCGCCTCAGTCGTAATCTGCTTAATCCACTTTGCTGGACTCATTTAGTTTGGTTTTTTTTCTTCTCCCCCCTCAAGGCTGACGGGTAGAGTTTGAATGAACCATTGCCGAACCAGACCGAAACCATTCCCATGAAGTTATCTGTATGCTGGTTTGTGTGCATGTGTGCATCTCTTTGTGTGTGTTTTCAGAACTGAAACTAATGGATTTGCTGAGCTGCGCAGTCCTCAAGGGTCTGGGCTCCCAAATTGTCAAAAAGCCCTCTATTCGTCTCTGCTCCACCATAAAAATATTTGAATAACAAAGAGATTTCCGTTAATCAGCCATCAGTGCCTCAAATTTAAAGAGAGCGTTCCCGCTTCCAGCATATGTCTGAACATATACTAATTGTATTTAAAGAGTAGTCATTATTTGAAATGTAAACCTTTTCATATGTAAACATCAGTAGTGAATGTTGAACATTGTGTCATTGAACACTGAGGGGAGTCAAGGCCTATTTAGACACTTTCAAGAGCCAAGAAGAACCAGGAAGAGAGCCAATCAACATTTGTCCTTTGGCTCTGGGTTTAATGCGAGCATTAGCTTTTTGTATTCAATAAGTCGGTAAGGCAAGTTCAGACATCACCAGAATGAAGTGCCAAGCTGTGTCTGGGATGATAAAAAAAATAACATAATACTTGGATTTGAAGTTTTGAAAAAGTCAGACTCTGAGTTGAATGGATCCAGGCCGCAGTGCTGGGTGTGAGATGAGATCGATTGTGTATAGGTTCCCTGGAGCTCCCCACCCATGGCCCATGCTGTGATTTCTCACCCAGGCAGAGGAGATCCTGCGTCGGGAGCTGGAGAAGAAGGAGACCCCCTCCTTGTACTGCCTGCTGGGGGACGTTCTGAGGGACCCGCAGTACTATGATCTGGCCTGGGAGCTGTCGGGACACCGGAGTGCCCGTGCCCAGCGCTCCAAGGCCCTGCTGCACCTGCGCAACAAGGAGTTCCAGCAGTGCGTTGAGTGCTTTGAGCGCTCGCTGCGCATCAATGCCATGCAGGTATGTTGATGGCTTTGGTCATTCAAAGTCACCTCCATTCAATGACTCATGCAACACCAGCTTCCACTCAACATGCAATGGAGGAGAATTGGAGAGTGAATGCCCAGCACCAGTCATTAAAAATGCACCTTCACAAAACACTAGTGGAGTTTGTTCAAAACTTGCTTGCTCTAAAATGCAAATTGTTTGGTCATAACTCGTCTCTACCCCATATTACAATAGTACTATGGTTCCAGTCTGGCCCCTGTCAGCTGGCTTTAGATGACTCCTCCTGCTAATTTCAATGTAATTTGTCACCTCTGTGTGTGTGCTTAAGGGGTGGAACATGGGGCACAGGGGCTATTCAGTTGGTCAAGCAGCTGATTTGTGTTCAGCCTTCTATTTAAAATAAAGATGTATTTATTTTCATGTAGAGGTGGGCTGTGATTCTGCTTCACTCCAGGACTTTGCCGTAAACCTTTCGTTCGGCCGCCATTGGACCGTAAATCCTCTCGGAGAAATGGTGATCCTGGCTCCTGCCAAATGACAGCTCTTTGGCTGATTATTTTAGCTGTTTACCAAGAGTCACAAGGGAGGGTCGTAATTGTAGACAGTTGCAGATTCTGTTGCTGGCTGAAGGATCCCTATACTGTATTATGTAACTTCTGTGGTTCTTCTCCCACTGAGCCCTGTACCCCCCCCCCACCACCACCCCCCCAGTCCTGTCCGCCCAGGCTCAAAAGGACTCACTGGTGAAGTGGCAGTGTTCATAACCTTGTCGCCCTCCTTCGTAGAAGTCTTGACTGAAGCACGTTAGCGCACCGCAGGCTGCAGAGAACTTCCTCTGCGCCGGTCGTGCCGTTCCCCAAAGCCTGCTTGACAGGATAGTGACAGGGTCAGGGCTAAAGGTTTGGGGTGAATGCTTTTGTTATTGTTTTTCCCCCCTTTCTCTCTCAAAAAAACTGAGACATCACTGCCCATTTTGACAAATGGTGAATGTGTTTTTTGCTGAGATGGGGGACCACAGTAGTTTCAATTCTAAACCTCCTTCCCACAGACCATGGAACTGTAACCACTTTCCATGAATGTAAATAAAAATAAGGGACAGTCAAAAATGTTGGTCCAGACCTGCTGGCTCTTGCTGGTTTATATGCATTCTTTGACATACAGAATTTAGTTTGTTCAAATGACAAGAGAATTAAGTGTATTAGTGCTGATGGATGGGTAAAAATGGCATTTTGGAGATACGAAGGTGTCCAGATTCACACTCCTTATGCTTTTTTTGGAGTAGTACTGGGGGGAAACTCCCAACTCCTTTCCCCTATGCACCCCCTACCCAGCCAATCCCCCACCCCACCCCAATACCAGCCACCAGTTTCTGCAGGGTGACTGCAGTGTTGATTTTCCCTGTGGAATACCCTGGGAGGAAATGCTGCCTGTTTATGCCCTATGATGTATTCTCCTTGGTTACCCTGCAATAAAAAAGTTAGTTTGTTTTCCTTATAACTTCCCTTAATGACCCAGCACTTTTTGATGATGCTGAAAGTGGAGAGCCCAAGCGCCTCGGTGTGTTACGGCATACTGCAGGCGCTGCATCTTTATAAAGACAAAATGAAGATGCAGGGGGTTTAGTCATTGCCTTTCATGCGATGATTGAGCTCTCAGTTGCGGGGAGAGAAATCGTCCTGTTAACAGAGATATGAGGCTTCCCAACCAGGACAGGTGGGGATGGGGGAGACTGACGTTTGTACTGATCTGCATAAACTCTGGCCGTCAGTCACACACGGGCCCCCTGCTCGCACCGTCACTCACGCCGTACGGCGGGTCGGCTGCAGCCCAAACCAAACTTCCCCAGCGCTGAAGGGATGGAACCCTGCCAACCTGATCCCCCTCCCCCAACCAACCCCCCTCCCATCACCCATTGTGTGGCACCTGTCAGGCAGCTGATGAGCCTAGAAGGCAGGCCTTCCTCTTCCAGGATGAGAGAAGCACAGGAACGAGGCCCAGCACACAAGAGGAGTTGCCTGCCCCATTATCAGGGCTTACAGATGAGGCAGCGGCTCCTGGAGGCCTGGGCCTGTGGAATGCAACTCAGGCAAAGGTGGATAGGGGTGTTAACAGGGATGCCTGCTGTGGGATAGAAAACTTTTTTTTTCTTTTTGGGGCTGGGGGTGAAATCACCTGGCAGATCCTCCCTATTGCACAACAGGCATCACAGTCAGGCCATGAAATAGAGATCCACATGATACAGGGATCACAGAACCCCTCATAAAGCAAAAACACAAACCAAGGTCCCATTTAACCGTATGAGCAGACCAGGGTTGGGGCCGGGCAGGGCATTTGTCATGGATGTCATGATGACTGTTGATTGGTTGTAACTGAACTTGGACACTCCCATTTTTCCCCTTAACCCTTCTCTTTCTCTCTCTCTCTCTCTCTCTCTCTCTCTCTCTCTCTGTTATCCCACAGCTTGGTGTGTGGTTCTCCTTGGGCTGTGCCTACATCGCGCTGGAGGGCTACGAAGGGGCCGCCAGGGCCTTCCAGAGATGCGTGGGGCTGGAACCGGATGTAAGTCGTGCCGTGTCTCTCTGTCATCCTCTCCTGCGTGGGTGGGGGGGTGTGTGTGAGGGTGATAAGCACAGCAGAAAGCTGCCATGATGGCGTTGGTGAGGAATGTGGAGGTAACACAAGCCACAGCTCTTTCTCTGGCCACCCTCCTCTCTCTGATTTAGGGGGTCGCAGCTGGGGGAAGTGGGGAAAACGGCACATCTGACAGGCTGAACTGCCCCCCCCTTGAATCCCTTGCCTACCTCCTCAGTGAAGTCACTGTTACTCATTGCAGAACTATCCGGAACTGTGTCCCCACAGGCTCCTTCCATGTTACTCAACCAGTCGGGAGCGGGATTCATAACAGGAATGCTGAAAAGTAGCAGAAATCACAAGCAGGGGGCTGCAGGCAACTCTGTCCTTCCCTCCCTCCCTCCCTCCATCATTCCCCACATCCTCTCGTTCTCCCCCTCATCCTCTCTGCCTCTGTCTGTGCCCTCCCTTCCTTGCTCTCCCTCTTTCTCACTCATTTTCATTGTACTCCTGGTTACTGACAGTAATAACAGTGTTATAGTCCTCTTGCAAGCCCCATGATCACTTTAATAAGGCATAAAGCATCTGTGCACCCATCGCCAAGCTAGCAAGTGTGCTTTCGGCTCCTGCAGCATTATGGGAGTCTTCTACTCAAGGGTTGCCTGTCTGCTATTTACTGGCTCTAAAACTACCACACACTGGCTTTGTTACATGTTAAAAAAAAACAAACATTTCCTTCTTTTCTATTCACACCTCTAGAACGCAGAAGCTTGGAACAACCTTTCCACCGCCTACATCCGACTGAAACAGAAGTGAGTAATGATTCCTGGTTTCTGATTAGCCATGGATAGGAGGGGGTCAGGGTTATTGGGAAATGGGGGGGGGGTGCAGGCCTTGGTCCGAGGGAGGAGAGTAGATTCACCCTTTGCTTGACCTGCGGCTGACAGGTTCATGAAGTGAGAGGCCCGATTGCCAGCTGTGTTGGTCCCCTGCACCATCTGGTTCTAACAGAGTATCGATCCCCCACCCCTCTGCTCCCCGAGCCTGCTGGAGACATTCTGAAGGAGGGGTGAATGCATGGTGAGAAGAGCCAGCTGTAATAGAAGGAAGCTCAGGAAAGGCCATTGTGAAGCACTAATCAAACACAAGATCTGTGTGCGTGTGTGTGTGTGTATAAGCTGAGATACTCCTTGCTCGGGTGTCAGAGGTGATGGATGTTTGAGATCCCATTCCGTCCCCAGTCATGGGCTTTTTTCCACACTCTTCAGAAATGCTCAGCTGCCGTAATTGGACAGATAAATCTAACAGCACCCACCAGATTATGCCTCTGGAACCCCCAACCTTTTCTACATTAACAAGACTCGCAAGCACAAGTCTATTAGAACCTTCCTGTGAATTCCTGTTTTTGATTTTTTTTTTGTTTGCTTATTTCCCTTGAAAACAGAATTTTCTTGGCAGGGTTTTTTACTCCACACTCTTGTCATGCTTTTTTTTTCCCTTCTTGGAACTGGCCCCTCAGATCCGTTCAAATCATCCAGGTGCTTCCAAGCCTGAAATTAAACTGGGAGCTCCCATTAAAACCTGGTTAGCGCGGCTAATTCAGTTGGAGCCTCTTTGAGGAGTCTCGGAGCATGTGTTCTGTTGAGCAGGTAGAGCAGAGGGAGGGGTGGACAGGAAGTGCGGAGTTGTGCCTCCTCAGTGTTAAAAGGTGGTTTTATGTGTGAACTAAAAAAATGGATATATGGAAAACGGTATGGTCGGATGCATCAGACTTTCATAAATCAGCAGGCTATGGACCATTTACTTGGTGTGCGTATTGCATTATGCAACTAAATGTTTCCCCTAGAGTTTATACTTAAGTATATATTAACTTTTAACCAGGAAACATTAAATACATTTCAAGCTTCAATTACATTGATGTCTTAAGAGGATCACTCTGAACTACTGCTAAATTTTTGGAGTTCAACCTCAGCGACCCTTGGAGAATGTAGTGATGGTCTTCCTGTGTGACGCCACGGTTACCGTCTGCTAACCTTTTCTTTTCACCCAATCAGGACCAAGGCTTTCCGCACCCTGCAGGAGGCGCTGAAGTGTAACTTTGAGCACTGGCAGATCTGGGAGAACTTCATCGCTGTGTGCATAGACATCGGGCAGTTCGGCGAGGCCATCAAAGCCTACCACAGACTCATGGACCTGCGGGACAAGTATAAGGACGTGGAGGTCAGTGCTGTTCCCTTTTATTTGAGCAGATATTCACACCCAGGGCCCCACATGTAGTTGATCTCTTGGATTTTGATGTGGGCCTTTCTTCACCTGTCTTTTTGGGACAGCCTGTTGGAGGGAGGAAGGGCACATGACCACCTCTCAAATCACACATAGAGCTTTTCATGCTTTATCCGGGTACAGTATGCAAACTGCCATTGGATTTCTATGGATTTGTGGTTAATTAATTGATCTGATCAATGGCCTGTCACATTTCTGAATCACAAGGGGCATCTGCAGGAAAATCCATTGTTTTTTTTCCTCTTACATCAGTTCTTCTCCTTGGACATCATTGTTTCTGGCTACATTTACACAAGCAATGTGGGATTCCTCATTTTTCTGATTTTGCAGGCTTGAAAAGATTTCATGTGTGTTCCAGATATTTTGTATTATACATGTGTTTAAAAAAGGCATCATTTAATAGTTGTGTAATTAAGAATTTTATGTCATGAAGACATATGCGTATAAGGCAAATGAAGACATTTTATACTGAGCTCTTGTGTCCTGCATGGACAGGGCAACCTGAAAGCCACCATAAGTGATCTCAGTAGGACCAGGGGTGCAGCAAATGCATAGAAGTCTGGCTAAATAAGTACAGAATAAAATATGCATGGCAAACAAAGCATTTACATGTACGTTTTTCAGCTAGGAAGTTCAGCTATGAATCTTTGATTAGCAAAATAACACACACAGTGCTACAACAAAAAATATTAGCAGTAGAAAGTGCCAATGGAGAATAAGGGTTCAGGTTTTCTTTTTTTTTTCCTGCAAATGGAGAGGGGGAGGGTGGTTCAGGAGAGGGGTAGGTACACTCTGAATAGGTGGGTTTTCAGTATGTGGTTAAAGGGAAATGGATTCAGGTATTCTGACTGACGTGGGTCACTCTAACGCTGTGGAACCAGAATAGAGGACATTCGTGATTGTGTGGTATGACCACCTGGTGCCCGGATGATCCAGGTGACCACACTGGGCAGAGGAGCTATCACTGCAAAATCTACAATTATTTTTATGAGGTTACTGTCATGGGACTCATTAAAAATGGTTGCCGATTGAATATTTGGTGTGATTTTTCATTCAAGGGGTAACTGAAACCAAACCCCTAAGGCTAAACCTGAAGTATATATGTCAGGTCATGACATTTTTGGGTTTGTTAGCTGCAATCAACCTCAAAGATGCCAGAACCCAGGGAAAAGTGGCCCATTTCCTTCTAGCTTAAACAGGTAGTTATTGACTCTGAAACAGAAAATAAAAAGTATGACAGCTGTTAGTCCCCATTATCTCGGCCCACACGCCCTCACGGTCTTCTATGATTATCATAAATCTCAGAGTCGTGCCACTGCTGAGTCAAGAGTCTTCAAATGTCACAACCGGATAGGCTGTCGTTTCTCATCCCCCATCATGCCATTGGACACCTGCGAGGCTGAAAGGCCTCCCGTCACATAGATGAATGTAATATAACACACGCCGTGCTTCGCAGACATAATTGACTGAGAAAATCCCCTAATTTGCACAGTTTTTGCACGCTTATTAGAAATGAACTGATTCCCCCTCCCAAAAAAAAAAAAAAAAAAATGAATGAAGTCATCACTGACAACAAATGGCATGTAATTAGCCTGCTCTTAATTCAGGGCACTTGATGTAAAAGGGAAGACATTTCCCACAAATTGCCTCTCTAAATAACACAGTGTTTAGATGTTGAAGTTTTGGGGCGTAATTTCCCATGGGAAGGGTGGGAGGGGGAGGCGTGATGCTGACTCCCCTCACTCCTGCACTGTGCCGCACTCTAACATGCAAAAATATATGTCTGCTCCTTTCACAGCTTTCTTTTTTTTTAATTAGCTTTGTGAGTCAGTGGGGGCTTTGCTCTTACGCTTTTTTCTCCTATCTCCACTTTTTTCTTCCATGCTCAATGGATTCGTTTATACTTGGCAAGATTCAAGTTCCTCATCAATTAGAATTTAAGTTGCAAAAGCACACAAGTTTAAAAGGTCAAAACTGTATTCCTCTGCAGTGGCAGTTATGTTCCGGTAATTGGGATGTGAAAACAACATTCTTAGCTTGTCCCCCCCACTTCTCTCAACTGAGTTGCGTAAGATATTGGGGGGAAGGGGCATTTTTAGGCATGAACTAACTTACTCAGCTCTGAGGATTGTATTAAAGGTTGACACTGAACAGGTCAATATGACTGACAATAATGGGCTTATGGCCTACAAAATGTGATCTCTCCAGAGGGAAGCTATTTTTGTGTCTGACACAAAGAGTCTTTGTACTTGCTCCCCCAATACTCTGTTTTGTCAAAGAATAGCATGACTGAAGAATGTGAATTCTCTGTCCCTTATTTTCTTAGCTTCCTCAACACATCTTTGGGTCAGTGTTGTCATTTTGTCTGCGGGGGGAGGGGTGTTGGCAAGGGCTTTTATATTTCTCAGGGTCCTTTTTATAGTTCCTGAAAACTCAGCTGATTCGAGCATCACAGGGCCAGACCCCATCCCTCACAATGCCCAGTGCTGAGGCAGTGGAGAACACCCTGGTAGTTCCATTCCTACAGGGAAATATGCATTGCATGCCCGCTGGATTCCCATAACCCCCTGTGGCTCCAAGTTAAATCAACGGGAACCCCCTCCCTCCCTCCCAACCCCACCAGCTCCGTTAGAGAAAGTACAGAAATATGCTTAGCTCCCCAGAGCTAAAGAAAAATACATAAAAAAGCACATTCAAAATGGATCAAATATCCCTTCATGCATCTCCAGCTCTTCAATCTGTATCAACCTCTGACTCCCTTTCCCATCGCTTCCTCCTGGGAGGATATTAATTTCCATCCTAATTTCATGCTATAACCGGATACAGCAGGACTATCATAGAAAGATCCATTAAATTTCCCTAAGTTGTCACTTGCCGCCTTGAAAACCTTGCATCTAAAACCGCTATTTATAGGTTTTAATTTGCTTCCTTTTTCATCATCATCTGGCCGATCAGAGGAACCGGGGCAAGTCCCTCCAAGCCGAAATTACCTCAAGCTGGTTTGGCACCCCACATGAACAGAATTGTCAGTCGATATTAAAGTCCTTAGGATGACAGAGTGCCACACAAACTCCCATCAGCCAGCAGTGGAGGTATGTGACAGCTCTGAGACAAATCAGATCAACCCACTGCAAAGCTAGCACCAGGAAGAGAAGGAATATGTGTGTGTGGGTGTGCGTGGGAGTGTGTGTCTGGGTGTTTGATGTGTATGGTTTGTATGGTTTGTGTGGGTGAGGGTTTGAGGGTTTGTGTGTGTGTGTGTGTGTGTGTGTGTGTATACCTGCTAACATATGACCTGCTAACTCATCTCTCATCTCTGCATTACTCTGTTATTCAGCACCCAGGTTTCCCTTCACTCTAATAGATGTAATTTGTTTTATGAGGTATGAAAAAAGAGGAGGTTCTGGTACGGACCACACACAGTCGGAGGGCTGAAGGCGCTGCATAGATGAAATATTCAGAATGGATTCCTTCTCTTGTGAATTGTTGCCACACCTGAGACCTGGCTGTAGTTTTAAAGCTCTTTTTTTTTCTTTTACAAGCACAAGCGAGAATGTTTGGTCACTTTTCCAGTAAAAAACAAAAAAACAGCCAACTCTTTCCTCACTTAAGGCTCTGTGTCTACAGCATTGTCCAAAACGTCCACAGTATTTTGTACTGTATCCTCAGGAGCCTAGACCAGGTGCTGATTGTCAGGAGGACCTGCTGTCTCCTGGCTCTCAGAGCAGGTTTGAGACACTCCTCAAGCAGTGTAGACGACAGGCCATTTGTTACTCTCTGAAAGGTCCAAGCACCTCTATAAGTTGAGTGCTTGGGGTGTGGGGGTGGGGGGGGTTACTGAAGAGAGAGAGAGAGGAGTGAAAAAAGTTAGCTTTCCAAGGAAGGAATTCTGTTGTTTTTTAGCTCAAAGGCAGCAAGCAAAGACAGACTGGAGGAGTCGCCCCCTATCCTTACCTTCACTGTGTGGGAGTAGACCTCGCAGTGAAACACCCCTTTCTTGTTTTTGGAAGGTCTTTTGGTATTCAAGTCCTGATCCCACTTTTTTTTTTTTCCCCCGCACAGCTCTTTGCATTTGGGCCTCGGTGAGAGTTTACACTGCTCACAAATGACCTTTTCTCTCTTTTGCAAGCAGAAAGTCCCCGCACACATTCAAAGGAGTTCAGAAACCATGCTGCAGCCACATCTGAGCCCGCCTCAAGCAGAAATCAGAATTCATTAGCCAAAGACTTGGGTACTTTAAGGTCTTTCTTTGTCACAGTTACCCAAGTGGTATTTTAAGTGAGTGCGCAGCCGAAGATGCTTATGGAAATTATTCATTAACCCTGCCCACTCTGTATATGAATTCATGAGCTCTGCAGTTTCACGTCAGTCAAAAGTGCTGTGCATTCATTTTTTGCTTTTTATTTTTTCTTACCTCTGCTTCAAGGTTTCAGGAGCCTGATGGCTTTATATGCCAGACGTGAAAATCTGTGCTTTTACAATGGCACTGGATCCATTTAGGTCCCATTGCAGCCCTTTGAAGTTGCTGTCCATGTCCTGCTTTCTTGGGTAATTTTCTTGACTCAGACCTGGCAGCCAAACCGAGTAGGTGAAAGTAAAATGCACTGTGCTGGAGTGTGCTAGGGCTACAGGGGCGGGGGAGAGAAGGTGACACAGCCTCCCGCTTCCATCAGACGGTTCTCCCTAAAGCTGGATATGGTACAGCTCTGTATGGAGCCCAGACAGCACCAAGTGTTTCCCCCTTGTAAACAATCAAAATCCCCCCTAGAGAAAGAAAGGGCCGCCCGCAGACACCTGCATTTCAAGCTGTTCAGCTAACAGGCCTCATGCTTGTTAGACCAAGGCTTCAAAGGGGCCGAGCTCCTGCTGACTTCTGGGAACAAGGCCCCACACACACGCGCACACACACACACATACACACACACACACACACTGACACACACACCTACAAATACACACATAGGGGATTGGAGGGGCATGCACACACCCCTTTATCCTCCCTCCCCTACCCACTGCCCCATCCCCACCCCCCCCCCCCCGCCCCATCTTCTTGCCAGGCTCCTCTGAGCGCGCTCCGACCGGCGTTAGTATTCCGAGCCGCACATGAGGGCTTCATAAATAACATTCCCCTGGACAGACAGGATGAGGCTCCGCATACTGTGTCTCTTCCTGGGTTTTAGTGTTGCACATGGAGGGCCCTCCGAGATGTCTCTCTATGATATCATCTCTGTCGTCTCGGCTTTTGTTTTATGGAATACATATGTGCCTTTGTGCTCCCATGTCTTGTTTTCAGTGTTCAGAAGGAAATTTAAACCACTGCTGCGTATATTTGATATATTGCACCTACACCTTAAAAAAAAAAAAAAAAAAAAAAAAAAAGACACCGTATAAGAAATCCTTAAAATCCTGAATTGGCCTACTTTGGCAGGCCAGCTGTTCTTGTGTTCTTTTAATTGCGTTGTAAGCCGCGCGTGACTTTGTGCAGCTATTCATTTTGTAATTGCATAGTATTCTAAATGAATACTAAACAGTCATTTAAGCGTTTAGCCGTCACCACTGTACATACCGCATGTGAGGGGAGAAAAAGGGCAGATGTTCGTGTGTGACTATGGTGTGAAATGGAATCTCGCTGAAGACAAAACTCCTGTGGAAGAGTGTCACACCTCAAATGAGACTCAAGGCCTGTGACGGCAATTCCAGGGAATTTAATGGCTTCGAACCAAGTACAAAACTGTTTTGGAACCAATGGCAGGGAAGAGGGTCTTTGGCCGCAAACCAATAGGAGGGAGAGCCAGTAATGGCAGTCGGTCACAGAAGTAGTGGATGTAAAGGAAACCCCTGGGGCACAGTGATATGCACTGGAAGCCAGTCCAGAGGGGGACATCTGATGGGAAGGTCTTCTTACCTCAGTCTCCCTGTGCCACAGGTGCTGGAGATCTTGGTGCGTGCGGTGATGGAGGACCTCCCGGACAGCAGAGGGGATCAGGCCTCCTCCTTACGTGCCAAGCTGCAGGAGCTCTTCGGCCGGGTCACCTCCCGGGTCAGCACCGAGGCCCGGATCTGGAGGCTGTATGCACGGCTCTATGGCGACGGGCACAGCCAGAACCCTGAGGACAATGAGAAAGTCAGTACACGCTCTCAATAAGAACCATTAGCATAGATAAATGTGTGAAACATGAAATAAACAGCATGTCTTTAAAACATGAATATTTATGGTGTTCTTTTAGCTCTCCTTTGATAATATATTTATGGGATCATTAATAAGTAATAGGTGGTCATATCTAGTGTGGCTTTGATTCATGTCTTGTCATAGCACATACCCATGAATGATTGATTGCTCCCACATATTAACACCATATGTAACGGGTGTTGATAAAGCTGTTTCTTAATCATGGATTAAGTGTGAGTTCAATCTCTGAACTTGGGTGTTGACATGCCATTTTTCACCCTCTACCCACTTCCTTACAGATTTTCCATTGACATTTCACGTTATCATAGAATGCTAACATGTTACCCACATTCGTCTCTGTGAGTCACAGAATTGTCTGTTCGAAGTTGTCCTCATCGTGGTCACTGGGGTTTTGCAGTCTTTTGGAGTGGGTGATGGTGACCAAATGTTAAGGATTAAGGACAGTTTTAGAAATAAATAAAACACAAATTGAAAACTTTTTTTTTTTAGAAACTAAGGGTTGTATTTCAGTTACTGAAAAAACATTTGTCTTTATTTATATGTGTGTGTGTGTATGGGTGTGTTGTGTTCCCCAGGCTCTGCAGTTTTTGGCTAAGGCCCACCGCTGTGAGACTCAGGTCAGTGGCTGGGAGAAAGACCAGGGGACCTTCAGGGAGGTGGTGAAGGAGGCCGTCGAGCTGGCTAATGGTGAGCAGCCCCACAGTGCCACTAATACACGCACACACAATGCCCTTTACAACGGCCGTGCAGGTAATGTGTTATAGCCACACGTTAAAGGGCGCTCAACACTAAATGCCTGTCATGGGAGCCTTGGATCTTCCTATTGTGTGAGGACACCCTGAAGAGGATGATGGATTGAAGGTGGAGGGGATGGATAACATGGACGAACAAGCTCAGTACCTCACCGGGTGGATCCGATGCAATTATGCGTCGCATATCTAGGGAGGGGGGTGGGCGTGGGGGGGCATACAGGAAAGCATCCAATGGGAGTGCCCTGTAAAGTTGTTAATCTTGAGGATCGCCTGGTTTTTCATTACCAAGGACGACATGTTGAATTAAACATTAGAGCAGGGCTCAGGCTGTGTGGCTGTGGAATAGCAAGCGATTCAAGCCGCCGAACGGCTTCCAGTGGTGGCAGTGGCAGCAGCATCATGGGAACTCATCGGCACCCAGGTCACATATAACCCCCAGCCCCCCACGCCACCAGCACCAATCCCCTTCCCTCCCTCCCTCCCTCCCCGTCCCATTACACACACGGACACTCTGGGACGAATTCTGCCACCTCCGCCACCCTTCGTCCTTCAGGAAAACAGGAAGGCGCCGTTGATCTTAATGATTTATAAAGCGGGTGAGCCTAGCTAATGTATCGGAACTTACACAGTTCCCCCCACCCACCCCCTCCCTCCACGCAGCTCTGCTGTAATCCCCTTGATGGGCCTGGGAGTTGAATCCATGGTGCCAGGAGGAGGAAGAGGCAGAGAGGTGCTTGTCCGTAAATCATCCAGCCCTGACCTTTCCTGCTGACGAGGTCAGGAGACGATACAAGAACGTGCCACTCCGAGGCACAGGAAGAGGGCAAGACATCGCTGTGTTTATCTTTGGTTTGGTGTGGGAGTACGATGGAGGTGGAGGAAAAAGCGGGGTTCTCACACAAACATTTACAGTAATGGGAAAAACCTTCGTAACATGCCTGACGTTTGTTTACCATCCTATGAGAAAGGGCTGGATTGCCGATGTGTTATTTTTTGCTGATTATGGGAGTCCTTGAAAACATTGACCTATGAAATGTGAACTGGAGCTCAGAGATCCAGAAACACAGGTTAACTCAATGGGGTACAAACCTGGAAGCATTCTGTTTCAAATTCAGTTTATTCAGATTCAGTTTAGTATTAATTTCAAACATCGACACAAAAGCTCAAATTCAAGGTTACATTTAGTCAAACTTATCCAACTCCTTGATCAGACTTTAACACATGCACTAGGTCCTTCTTTTTTTCAACATATAAGCACTGTCATTGGTGCAGAGTCACTCTTTTTTTTTTTTTTTTTCCCATGTATCTTGTGATCACCACTGCAAACATCTTACACACAGCTTGGAAACCACTGTTATATAGGAGAGTGATGGAGCTGAATCTGCTTAAAGATGTTATAATAATGTTTAGGTATAATAGATGTAATAATGTCATTATAATAATGTAGTTTAAAAAAAGGCCCCATTGAAATGTGGATTGATCTTAATAATTGTTTCAGAAGTATGTGAAAATACTCTGTCATTTTTGGTAGTTGAGCCTCTGTCACTTTGGAAGTGATTAAAGGACCGTTTTGCAAAGGTTACGGTCAGATTATTGATGTTTTAATTGTGTGGATGTCAGTGGAGATGTGTTATGGAGCTGAAGGAAAATTCCGTGTTTAACATAACTCACAGAGGGTGAGAGCGCTGACCTCGGGGCCTAACACTCCGTTAACTGTCTCATTACTGTATGGAGTCATAACAGAGTCATGACTTTGCCCCATCTGTCCTTTGTCTCAGCCACCAGGCACCTCTCAGATAATTCAGATATCTGTATGACTGTGGTTTTCAGTGGTGTGAAAATGTCTATATGGTATGACAATGGTTTCATTGGAAAGACAAAATCAATTACAAAATAAAAAACAAGAAAAGTGCTGAAACCTCAATACATAGAATATGAAAATTTTGATGACAAAAGTTATTGATATTGTGATGTTCTAAACAGTGTGAACATGTCAAAGGAAGGCTGATGGGAAACATAGATAATGAAAGCTTTGAAAACTGTGATAAAAGCCAAATGAAGCACAGCATTCCTTTATGCCATGCTTTGCCATCTTTTAGAACATTTCCCAAATTGTGTGAAAGAAAACAAGCCCATTAAATGTATTTAACTGGAAACATTCATATTTGTGCACAATAAGGAGACAAGTTGTCAGCAGTAAATCATTGGAAGTATGTACAGCTTGTCTAGAAGAGTGTATCAAGATAATCATCTTAAACGTTATCTCCCAACCCTATTTAAAATACATCTCAGGTTCAGATTTGATGCACACATTGAGAAAGGAGTTTATGGCAGAAGAGAACATCTTTGTCCTTAAAAGCTCAAAGAAACAATAATCATGAAGGCTTGTGGTACAATGCAGCGGAAGCAAACTGGTGCTTTGTGTGTCCCGTTTCCCATTGGTGGCGATTGAAACATTGTAAAGCCCATCCTTTTCTGCTCAACCTCCATCACAGCTCTTTCACACTCTTAGCATCTTTCCTGTCTTTGCCCTCTTCCATGCACTCAATCACCCTCTCACTCCCTATCTCACAAGCAATCACTCTTACTGTCCCTCACACTGATTCCCTAATTCTCTGTCTCTCTCTCACAGTCACCATCAGATGCAGTAGGAATAAGACCAACCCCCAGGAGGCGGTGCAGATGTTATCCTCCACTCGCCTCAGCCTCCGCAGTCTGGCCTCCAAAGCTAAGGTAGGCCCTTCTGCTGGCTCGCTGTCAGATGACACTATAGTCTGAGAGCACAGTCGTCGTATTACTTAAGGGAAAGTTCTTTGGCTTAACCTGAGGCAGTAATCCATAAATTAGCTTCTATAATTTCTAGAGTATCACATGAGTTATTGGAGGAATTATTTACGTTAAACATGAACAAAAAATATGAGTGTCTGAGCAACTTTACTGACCTTACATAAGCAATGCAGTTGCAAGTCTAACCGAATACTTGTAACTGAGAAACAACAGATATGAACACATTATTTTATCTTGGTGACACCAAATGGTAAAATGTATCCCTGTCAAATACTGCAGCACTAAACTACTGCTATCTGTCCTGCACCACTTAGCAACTGTATACTGATGTGGCCACTGGGGAGATCCACGGTGACCTGGCCGATGATGTCAGAACCCTGGAGCAGCTGATCACAGAGATGCAGGACCTGGCCGCCCAGCTGCGGAGCCAATGAGTAAAGCTGCCCCCAGCGGGAATGCTTTTTAAAACAAAGGAGGCCTTCTTTGACAAAACCAGACTGAACACATGCACATGGAACTGTGCAATATGGCAATGCACCGGCTTATTGACCTGTCCTTTTTGTACTGTTGACTGATGTGTCATATATTAAATACTTACCAAACCACAAGGTGATTGTAATGCATTATTGTGTGGTACTTCTGCAAACTGCAGAAAAAGCATTGATGAACGCATTAATGCAGCAGCCCTACCTTATCCAAGGGAAAATCATCTTTTGAACGTCTTGAGCGAAATCTTCCCCAGTAAAGTAATGGAAAATTATGTAGCAAAGGGATTTCACACACGTTTTGACAAATTCACACTTAGAATTACAGTTTGGTTAGCAAAGCCCGTTTCCAAAATCTGATTTCTGCGAAAAACCAAAAGTAGCAAAAGGGACTGTTATAGTGGTATAGCCCCACGTGTAATGGCAGTGTATTAGCTGAGATGGATGGCACAGTGCAAATGAATGAGACTCTACATCCTATTTTTTAATGAAGACTCACAGCTATGCAACTTTGAGCCTGGGATCTGGAACAGGCAAAGACAAGTAGAATTAATTGGGATTCTAAAGAGAGCAAGTTGAGGTCAGAACAAACTTTTTACGGAATTGGTCACAATTTCTCATCTTTTGAAGACTTGTTTGTTGAGACATTGAGTGTTATCAGATCTTCAGCCAAACCTGATATTTTATAACAGGGAACCATAATGAACAAATAACGGAACATTTAGACACTCATTTGATGTGCTGTTGAAACTTTCATACTGACATTGGCCAGTAGATTTCTATGATGCAGAGCTGAATTTATGGTTCTTTTAATGCTGACAAGTTGTCCATGACCTGAGGCTGCAAGGTGTCCCCAAACCATGACACGACTAGCACCATGCTTGACCACTGGTATGCGATTGCTTTACAATGAAATTCAGCATTTGGATTTTTCCAGACATAACAGGGCTCTCTTCATCCCATCTTTTGGCTCATCTGTCCAAAGAAAATTGTTCGTGATTACTCGGGAGCTTTTTGTACAAACATTCATGTTCTTATTGAAAAGCTGTGATTTCTGCCTTGCTGCACTGCCATGAATATTATTCTCCCGAGTGTCACAAACCCTGACCAAGGTGAGAGAGGCCTGCACATCCTTGGGTGTTGTCCTGTGCTTTTCTGTGATCTGGACATGCCTGCCTGCTGACAACTTCATTGTGATGCTAAGTACCAACTATTTTTACTGGGTGAAACTGAACAGATTCTGGTCTGATTGTTTACCAAATCTGGCACCATTTATCCCTTTACTGTTTAAATTTACTTGGGGGAATAATTTTTCCCCACCGGAAGATTGCATTTTTCATTACCTTTCATTACACCAAACAAATGAAAAA
Organism: Albula goreensis; assembly: GCA_022829145.1. NCBI lineage: Eukaryota > Metazoa > Chordata > Actinopteri > Albuliformes > Albulidae > Albula > Albula goreensis. The sequence goes on from CM040750.1 coordinate 14,377,995, forward strand.
AGCACCAAACCGTAGTGACTTTTTTTCTTTATCTCTGACCCCTTCTCTGTACTGCTGCAACCAACAAAAAGATCTGGCCAAATTCAACGTGAATAAGTGGGGAAAAATGCAGACAATCAGACAGGGATAAATAATTCAGAGACTTATAAAATTGGATGGGGCAAATTACAGACAGCCAAATGACAGTCAGCCAGACCTCGGTCAGACCTCAATTTCTCTGTATTTCTACCCTGGTAGCTGACCTCCAGTCATAGCCAGTAGCAGCGTTTGTTTCCCCAAACATCTTACTCCATGAGCCACCCAGAGTCCCTAAAAGCATTATTTTATAATGTTTAAATTTGCAATGGTTTTCCTTTGAGAGAGTAGTAATAATTATTTACCATTTTCAATAACTTACAATAAATGTGAAGTGCATATTAAGCTTTGAAAAGGAGAATCTATTTAATGATTTTACATAGTTGTGCAAGTTCTGCTAACTGGTTTATGCTGATAAGATTTTACTGGTATTAATATGATCATGGCAATAAACATTAAACAGTGTCTAAACAAAATATCAGTGAATTTCTGTGTCACAGACTATAGGGGTATCACCTTTCATGTGCAAAGAATTTTCTTGTAAAAATGAGTTATAACATTGTTAATGTTGACTGTTGGTGCTTTATTAATCCATTATAGATGGTTTATTACCAGTTGTAATGGATCAAAAATGTCTTTGAAGACACAAAGGGGGACAAGCCCGAGTACATAGAGGCTACACCCCCAAGGAACACACACAATTTAGCATGCAGAAATGGTGCCGCCACCGCCCCCTTGCGAAGAGCGTTGAAGAAGTGTTTATGGACGATGACGGACCGTGGCGTTAGGGCGTTTGTCAGCAGAGGGGCGCTCATCCATGGAAGCGTCATTCATCCGCAGCAGAGTTGGCGGCATGATAGAGGAGGCCCAACGTCGCCTGTCCCTGACCTCGTCTCCTGACCTTTGGGTCTTTTTGTTTTATTGTGCCTGTTTTTTTATGAAGACATTTTTCGCAATTTTTTTTTTTTTCCAAGCTGGTAGAGCTACCTCGTCTTTGCGGCTGTGCCTTTTTCTTGAGGGTACGGAATCGGGAGAAGATGGCTCCTGGAAAGAGCTGGGTTTTGCTGGAAATCTTCAAAGGCTCCTTTTTAGTGGTTTAATGGTGTACTTCCATGGGACACCATAAATTATTTGAACTACTTCTGAGTGCCTTTTTAACCTCACCCATTTTGTAATACTGCTTGAAGAAATTATGGTTTATTAAATAACAACATTACAAAAATACCCACTTTAAATCTAAAGTGCTCTCTGTGGTTAATTCCTCATTTTAATAATCGAATAATAACATTTGTTAAGGTTTTTGTTCAATCTGATTGGCAAAATCATTGTAGTTGTGAAATGGCACCAATATATACACATTTTTTTTTATTTCTTGTTAAATATTTTGTGTTTTTACAGGAACAAAAACAACTGTACCCAGAGCAACTCTGCTCTTTCAAAATATTTGCAAGATACATTATATAATAGCAGAGAAATATAGCTCCCGTTCTCAGTGTCTTGTTTTTATACCGATAAACTTCACTCTTGCAAACATGCCATCTGAGTAAAAGTTTGCCAAAACTAAAAGTCATCTCAATAAAAAATTGGCTTCAGATTTGAATCGCATTAGTGTTACTTAATTCATGAAACCCAAATGAATTGTGTTATATTTGTCACAAATCCAGTTGTTTTATTTAATGGTGACTCCAATACCATATTTTAGGCATTGATTCAGGAGGGTGTTGTCACTGTGTTGCAGAGGCCCTTTGGGCTGTGAGGATGAGTGAACAAGACGTCAGCATTACCTAATTGCCTTTGTGTCTTCTCTTCTTGAGAGGATGCTTTAATGCTGTCACATGGACGTTCAGTTTTCATTGCAATTTCTCTACATAATGTTTTAAAATATTTAGGTCATTTAGCTGTCTCTTTAGTTCATGCTGACTTATTTTCCAAGAACCATCATGTACCAACCTGAAACATGCAGAAAGCCATTCCAGGAAATGAAAAGAACTGAAGGCCCACACAGCCTTCAGCACTCAATGTGACTGTACACACATGTAGAAATGTTGCAACGTTCCATATGTTCTTATACATGGACGTATGATGCTGAAATCAAACTGTATCTGAGCTGGTCAAAATTGCAGTGAGAGTTCTGTTTGAAAAAACAGATAATGACGTTAGTCCCTGTTCACATTAGTACCCTCCTCAGCCTCCTTCTTGCGTCAGCAGAGAGACAGGGCTTGGGCACTGATGCTCCTGCCTCACCGCCATCCCCCCCCCCCCGATCACGCTGGTCGCTCTTCCCATGTTGACAAATGGCTCCCATTTCTGATACCATTTTCTCCACTCGTTCCTCCACACTGAAGGGAATGATTTCAGTTTCAGTCTTTGAATGAATAAGTCTAAGCAATCCTACAGCCAAGACAATGGAGCCAGTGTTAATTGATTTTGGACTCCACTGGCTTGCAAGTACATGTTTTCTTCTCAACGGCTGCAAGGCAGTTTGTGTCCTTCCACAGACGTCAATACAAAGTTATCATGTGGGCAAAAACCCTACAGTGGCATGATCCTCAATTTTCCTTTCAAAAATCATTTTTAGACACAACAATGCCAGACGCACTGCTGAAATGCCTGTCTGAACATGAAAGTCTGGTTTGCTTTTATTGAAGAACTCTACGCTGTTGTTGTCATTTGCAAAGGATGACACACACACAAACGGAGAACATGCATTAATCATTAGTGTTCATGGAAAAGTGTTTCCCGCCTCAATCCCCAAGACATGGTCTGGGTCCGTCATATTTACCAGATTAGTCTTTAGTTGATGACTCATTTTCTGGGAGTATGTTAATGATGCCGGCAGTGAAAGCAGTTCCCCTTTTTAATGGGCAACCACAGACTGCATCACAGCCGCCCCTCATGCTGCTAGGGTCTTATTTTTTCCTGCTGAATCACTGCTGCTTTCATCTCATGGAATGTCTTGAGAAAGTTTTGTTTAAGTCACTTTCCACTAATATCCATGCCCGGTTTTTTAGATATTGGACCTGGTGTTGAACATCTGGTTGTGCATCAAATATAAAGCACTTTTTCCCCATCTCTTGGAAATGTATAGTAATTATTGTCAGACTCCAGTCCATAAACATTTCACAATGGAGAAATGCAACGATGATGGACACACAAATGCAGACGTAAACAACACTTGCCCACATAAAAACTTTGCATTTACTGTAGTAGTCCAGAATGGAGCTGCATCAGCGCCAGTGGTCATGCAGTCATGAAAGGTATACTGAGTCATTGCTAAGCAATTTACACAGGATCCACTGGTAAGTCTGCACTGCATGTAGGAGGACAATGACTTATTAAAGTAAACTGAGACTGCTATAGAAATACAAAAGGAATGTGAGTGCTTAGGTCTAGATTTTTTTGAATTAATCATAAATATGATTCTTGTTGAATGGATGGTCATGGAAAGCCACAGTCTTTTTAGTTAACGGTTAAATTGTTAACAGTCTTTTTCATTCATATCCGAACGTTCTGTTGGCGTAACTAGGATACGAATGGACTTAAAATAGTTCTTCATAATAATGAAGGTGTATATATTTGAAATAATGAAGGCCAGAGTTTAAATCTATGATAGGTATAATTACTTAACATAAGATAATACGCTTATAACAAATTTAACAATAGCTGTCAGGGATATCAATCCATTCTGCCTCATTCAAGAAAATCGAGCAGGAATAGTTTCGTTTTTGGAAACAGCTGGAATTCTCTCTTCATGCTATAAGCTACATGTATTGTACTGTTGAAGAAAGGTAGTTGAACAAATGCTACATAAACAAGTATGCACAATAAGAACTTTTATCAATGACGCAAACAATTACAGTGTACTTGTTTCAAAGGGTGGATTGCCCCCTTGGTCCACCGTTACTGATATCTCATCCACCCTAAAGTTAAACTTTAGGGTTCAGCCCCGCATGTGTGTTCCAATAAGCGTCCCATTCCTGACGTCATGTCTGCCGGAGATTGGCTGTTCAGTTCTGACACTAACTCCTGCCCTTACACAGTGAAACTTTTTAAAGAGTTTTCAATCTCCTCTGCAGGCAAAAGTACCGCACAGTCGAAGCCAGAGCAGCTGTAACATCTGCTGTTCACTTCCCCCTTACCCCATTTTGCGATAAAGCTGTGCTTTTTAAACCCGTAAAGTTATATTTCCTATATTTTCGTATTTTATTGGATACAGCTTTGGCATTCTTAATTGTTTTGTTTTTGGGTTTGAAGGCACCGAATAAATGAATACGCTCAGGGACACGTCGATAGAACGTTTTCACTCACAATAAATTATACTTTTTGTAGATTTTCTGATTACACACAGCGCACGAGAGGCTAACATCTGGATTTCAGCGAGGAAGTTGCTACTTATTTTTACAGTTTCAACTCTTTGAAGTGTTTCCTTAAAACGGATACTGAAAGGATATGGCTTGGATCAGATGGAACCTTCTGCTTTCTATAGGTTTGTTCGTTTCACCGGCGTTCACGGCCACGGAACACAGTGGATTTAGGAGATACTATGTGTTGCAGCCGGGACCGAGCGGTACGGACAGGGTGCACGTGAGTTCGATTTCATCCCGCAGTGGGTCCATGGGACAGCCTCACTCTTATAATGTGGAACTCAGAGCCAGCTACGGCGGCCAAGTTCGGACCCGCAGGATGGGGAGTCAAGCGAACCCAAGCTTGCCGCTTCGCCAGAACACTCAGTTCACGCAACCGCAGCAGCAACAAATTCGGCAAACAAGTCACACCAACATTCATCAAATCAAATTTTCAGGGTAAGAAGACGTGATAACGCATCTGAGTGTGTGCAGATCTTTGGATCTTAAGCATTGTAATGGGACTAATCTGCAATTAACAGTATTTTGTTTTACTGTAGGAGTTTGTGCACTGGATACTAATTTCCTATAAAGCTAGTTACGTGGATATCACCTGTTGCTGCACTAAATTAGGGCTGTCGTGCCCTGTTCGATGAACTTCCTCACCGTGTCGCGTGAAATACCCTGGACAACTATTTCCAGTTATTTAATTTTTTTTTCCTTTTTACCAGATTATGGAAAATAGCTTCACGAGGCAGTTATCACATTAATTATGGCCATCAAGCTGAACCTGAATAAATAAAACATCAAAGGTCTTACAGTTACAAGTAACACTTAAGAAAACCGACTAAACATAAATTATGGTTAGATTCGTGGTCATCACATGGTTTGCGGTTGTTTATTTGCCAAGGCAATAATACATGGATTTATTAACCACTGTATGTGTTATTAATTCCAATGTTGCTTCCTGATAAACATTTTCAGTAGATTTCTCACAGGGTCACAACCACACCACACAACAAGAGTCCAAAACTGCTATCCCTATGCCTAATCAACCACAATTGTGCCTTTTGTTCAAGTTTTGAAGATACATAGGCGGTCATTAAGTTGTATTATTGCCTTACATAAAATTCCATGAGCTACATCCAGTACCCAATATATGACAGTTAACAGGAGTCATGTTTCTCAAATGGTCGCGACAACCCTCTCAACAGCTATCCCATGGGCCTTGAGAGCACAACTGAATGGGCCCCACTCCTGCAAAAGAGCTTCAGAGACTCCTGAATTTCCGTCCCATGCCCCCTTCCCCCAACTGCAACTGGCGCGCTCAAAATGAGTTCCTTATCATTTCACTATGACAGAGCAAGCAAGGAAAGAGCCCAGGATGGGGTCAAAGGGGCAGCGAGGGTGTCAGTGGGGTCAGTTACGGCAAGCAGCTGCTTCGGGTGTCATGGCCGCACACGTGTGGTGTCCGTGAGTCCATGACAGTGCTCTCTCTGGGTGTTGTTACAGGGTGAATGTCTGTGGAGGGCAGTGCTGTCAAGGATGGAGTAAGGCCCCGGGATCGCAGAGGTGCACAAAGCGTAAGTATGCCACACGGCTGTTCATGCAGAACACACACACACACACACACACATGTACATACAGCACCACTTACACTTTTAGGCGTACCCCAAGTGTCTTCAGCTGTGGGGTAGCAGTGTGGGTGTAGTTATTCATGTCTGTGGGAGATACAGGAAAAGGTATCACAGTGCTTTGAGTGTTCTTTCTGCAAGCTGCTAAAGCCACATATGTCCGCATAAACTGAAATTTCAGCGGTGGTAATGGGTCTCGTGGGATATTGAGAATGAAAGGAAGTGATACTGCTAACAAAGCGACAAGTTTTCCGGATGCTGAGGCTGTACATCCTTCCCTTGATTTGATTGCTAGTGAATATCTTTTTGCGTGGATGCACTTAAATGTCTTGTTACATATTGAGTATGAATTCAAAAACAATTATATTTTCATGATTCCCCTGTCAATTAAACTAGAAGCTCACTTTAATAATGTAGGTCTAAGACTGATGTGATTTTGTGCATGTTATCTGATAAATTAGTCTGTTTTGCAGTCAGATAATTACCACAGAAATTGACTTCTACTAAAGCACTTAAGCACTTATATTGTCATTTGTACCTTGAATCCATGTTCTCAAAAAAAACAGTGGGAGCAGAAACAAACTGAAATAGTGTAAATGATATGGTTAGCATTATCGAATGTAATCGGGCTTGTAATTCATTCAAACCATCAAACTTTTTTTAAACAGGACCTTATCCCACATATGCTTCTTATATACTATGGGCAATGTTTTAAAACCACCATTCCAATATTAGGACTGACAGATATGAGAACAAGCGCTTTTTTTATGGTGATTTTATAAATAACTGGAGCCTGGCAGTAATTCTGCCCACCTGTGAGGAATGACAGGCCTGTCGGTGGCACATGTAGCAGAGTCAGGGGAACGGTCCCATTGTGCAAGACCGCTGCGCTGCGCAGCCAGGAATACAGGATCAGGTCTGAGTGTATAATTTTCAGTTTGGCCAGGGGAGTGCTTTCTTATTCACTGTGATGTCTGCCAGCATATTATATAAGAGACAGACAGTTCTCCACATTAAGTCTGATAGACCTCCTGGGTATATAGGGGTTACGTTTTAGTCTAGGACCGTTAGTTCATATATTTGATGTACAAAATTTATCTCACCTTTGCCCCAAACATCCTTTGAATAGTTGTTGAAGGATACTCCTTTTATGTAACTTGTAGTCTCTGGCAAGCGTATACATTTTCTGTGGTTCTTATTCATGACCATGTTGTGCTCTCACCGCATGGTCAATCTTGGTATTGGAATCTGGGATATTTCTGAGTGATCCATCCCCCATGGCCTTTTCCTTGAACTTGGTTCCATGGTTGTTCTTCACTTGATCGTCCCCGCATTTTTAGAGGCTATTTGGGATTTTTTTTTTTTTTTTTGGGGAGGGGGGGGACGTGGATGGATTGACGGATGACCGTTCAAGCACTGTGTTGCGGTTTTGTGTCCTCAGACAGGACCCAGTTCCCGCCATGTCCTCAGAGCTGCTATCTTCATTTTTGGGGTTTTGGAACCCCTGCTTTCCTTGCCCCCCCCATAAAATTCAATGAAAAAATACAATTAGTTCATTCCAGGAACATTTTTGTATTTGCGCATACTGTACAAGGTATTCCTTAAACCATGACCTCTTTAAGCCATTACCTTCTCTTCTGAACAGCAGCCTTTGCACCCAGAGGCTCTGTGCCGTTGTCCCTGCATTGTACCCACCCGCCCCGTTAAAAAATGACATGATTTGTTAAAACATGTTTTGCCATGTAAAATTGTATTGCTATATTTTTAATGCATTTGTATATGTCCATGAGGAGTACATTCGATGCAGAGCTATCAACAGTGATTTACTTTTTCAGAGACAAATGTTATTTGGGCATTTTACATTTATTTATTGGGTCCAATGAAAGCATATGTATTTGACAACCAAACAATGCTCTCGAGGTATTGGATGTCATAGGGACCCATGATTTGTTGGTGGCAAGCAAGATGCATTCCCTTTATATTTTTTTTCATCAGTTTTATAGTGCATAGTTTTCCTTTATGACTAAATACAATTATCACTCATCGCTGTGCAGGAGTCAGTCGGTCCTGTATGGATTGCTCACCCTCACCCTCAACCTATATTTCTAAGGCTCGATTTGTTTTTTGGGATCAGCCCTTGCTTTTTCCGCCTTTCTTGTCACAGAAGACAGACTGTGTTGTAATTCACTCGCTAAATATTTAATGCAGTTTGATTTCCAACACCAGTGCTGCCCCCACCCCCACCCCCAACCCACCCCACTCCCTTCACTCTGAAAAAACGCTAACAAAAGGTTCCTTAATAGAAATAAATTCTGTTTGTCCTGGCATGGGTTTACATGTGACCCACTCACACTGCTTATAAAGCTCTCCTTCAGTCTGTCAGTCAAACCCCTTTTTAATTTTGCATTGGTTCAGATTGGAACCATGAAACTTTTTTTGTCTTTCTTTTTTTCCTGTGTTAGGACAGGACCGTTGGAATTGTGCCACAGAAAGCAGCATACAATACAGGCTGGGAACTGTGGGCACTTAGAACAATTCAGGGCCATTATGGGTATTTTTGAAAAAATGTAGCTGCGATTTTGTCGGTGTCATGCAGAAACATATCTCCAAAAAAAAACTTGAATTTTCTCAAAAGTCATTGAACTGTTCAGCTTTATGAGGCATTTTCCATATATGTACCTAAATAAGAATGCTCAAATTTTGTTTAAAAGGGAGCAACATAAAGGGTGTAAGAAACACAAATCAGACCCCTCCACTCACCATCCATCCCCATGTCAAAATCCTCACTAAATTGTGGACCTATTCTCCAATGGGATGACGGCAAGGCTAATGAACGGGACAATGTTTTCGGCATCTTGAATGGGCAGTTTCTCTAGCAGTCCCTCTCAGCTGCTATTTCCAGAAAGAAAGTGGCTTTGCTTAGTTTTGATGGACGGCATTGGGCAAGTACATGTGATTAGGCTTCTTGAACGCTCCCAGGAAAGACAGACCGCATTCTGTCCCATAATCTACTAATTTGATTGCTAGCACACAGAAACATTTAAGGTATTTCTTGGTTTTTAGACCCTGAGAAGTGCTAAATGAATTTCAGGGTGGTGCAGTGCATTCTGCTGGGTTTTTCATTCAGTTTAGGACCCCAGCGTGCCATGGAGACTGTCTACCCTGATCCCTGTTGTTCTGAATCCTAGTGTAGCTCTATCTGAATTTGGAGGGAGTTGTCCAGAGTGTGGAGGTCATTCGTAATCGCATGTGTTGAAAACTTGCCCATGCTGTCTCTCTTTTTTTTTTTTTTTTACGGAGAGCAACCCAAGGAAGGTGACCGGGCCAGACAAAACAGAACATGAAAATATTTCCCTGGCTTCAGCTGTGTGCTGCACAGCGCAGCATAGGAAATTTTCATGAATTTTCTCTCCAAGCGCTGCTAGAATGCACAAACAGAGAGCCCCTACTGTAGAATCAGGAAAATCAAGAGGAATCTGGGGGTGTTTTCTGTGCCCCAGAAAGGCAGCTTGAGGTGTTCAGACATAGGGCTGCCAGCTATGATGAAGACAGCCTCACAAAGAGGGCTTTGTGCCCCCCCCTTTGAAGTTCTGAGACAGTTTGTAGCTCTTTGACTTTAATGAGCTTGTCCTCTCTGCAGGGCAACGGCATGCTATTCACTGAGATTGAGCAGTCAGAGACCACTGCAGACAAGAGTCTTGTTGCCAGCTTTTGGGAAAGGCCACTTGAAAGGGCCTGTTCTGAGCATTCAAACAGCTCATTTCATTCCTCTGTACAGTTGGATACTGTATACACCCTGTCCATCCAGTACAATGTGGGTAGTTGGCCTTGGCAACAGGGGATGTTAAAAGAACTCGTTTTTTTTTTTTTTTTTCTCAATTTACGCTCAGTTTTTGCAGTTTCTTTGTCTTTCAGTAACATTGACCATATTCCCAATGGCAGGGCCATATCCCAGCTTTATATTTAAAATTTCTTTTTCTTTTTTCTTCTCTCTGGGTAACTCTGGGCCCTCAGCAATGTGTTTAGTCTCGGGGTCTTTTCTGTATGCATGCATACCACACATTTCTCCGCGATCGCGGCATCTCGCCAAGCGCAGAGGAGCACGCCTAAGCGGCTGCTTTTTTTGGAGCACGGGGTAAAAAGAGAGAAAGAGAGGGATGAAGCGGAGATCTTTGTGTTTATTTGGTTTGAGGGTAAAGTAATATTCCCCTGAGTGATCTGTACATTCTTAAACATGTAAGGGGGGCTTTCTCAAAGCAGGGTTGGTTCTCTGAAAAGTGAAAACAGAAAGGCTGTTTTTGCATTGTGGTGCCCTTGTGGTACAACCAGTAACATCAGGTAGACTATGGAATTCTTTCAGACTTCTATTTGGCCATTTCCCTTTGCATTATTCACCCGGTGATAAATGGGGATGCTGAAACCTTGTGTCGTCAACGCTGCAATCAAACCATTAAAATCCATGCTACTTTTTCATATTAACCAGATTATTGGATTTCTTTATACAGGGGAACGGAAAGGGGGTTTCATTTTACATGAATACTGTACAGAATATTACCATTGAAGCAGTATGCAGTAGGTATCTTCCTCACAATGGCACTGCCCCACTAGGATATTCCAGCCTACCCAAACCACGGCCCTGCCCCACCACCAACACCTTTTTTTGATTTCCCATGTGACTGAGGAACTGAATTGTTTGCAGTAATGAAGCACAGCTTTGGTAGACCAAAGATCAGTACTGCCCTTTTCATGAGATCAAGTGCTTCATCTGCAAACAGTGTCAGATCCCCCAGCCATGGCTGAGGTATAGGTGGGGAGAGGTCAGCTTTAAAACACAGCCAGAGCAGTTATTGAAGTGGTCTCTCCGTGTTGCTTTCCTAACCATAAGACAGCTTGTTTGGCATGAGCTGGGTTATGAATGGATTATCATTTACAAAGTATGGAAATAAGACTCAATCACCAAATCCTAGCAGCGAAAAGGTAAGTTTAAGTCACCCTCCTCACCTTACCTCTGCATTACCTTCTGATGGCACCAGAGAAGTGAGCAATACACCAGCCTCCCTTATCAACATTTGCTCTTTGGTTGTATATTATGACCAATTCTGTATAAAATAGTAATTGCCTGAGGGGACATGTACCTCAGCTTCAAGGCTTCCTTTATGGTGACAGGTTGTGGACGCTACAGTCTTGTTTCAGGCTGCACAATAAGGCGAGTTTGGGAGAAAAAAAACTTGGAAGAGGGGTTTAGGTCTCTGAAATGTTTGGCTCTGACTCTTCTCCCAATCCCTTTGACAGGGTGACTTCTCATGAGGGTTTGAATTAACAGAAGAGTATTAGGTTTACGCTGATGTCTTTTTAACGGTCAGTAAATGTAAAGGTTGTGTAATCTCCGCCAAAGCTGTGTCAGCAACATAACAATCCACAGAAGAAACATGGTTGGAGGATTTTAGAAACCAGCGTCTGCAGCCAGCCAGATGGTGTGCTTCTTTGCCAGGTAAAAAGTCTTAACCGTGAAACTCAGCCACCACCAATGTATAGCACCCACCTGCTACATTTTGTGTCCGCCACACACAGGTAAAGAAAGAGAGACTAAACATTACGAAAGGCTTGACATTGAATAGCAACACCTATAAAACGATACATCTCTGCTGCTATAACATGCCATTCTGCCCGTGACGGTATCTTAGACCAAACACAGACCCCTCACCTCAGAAAACCTCCTGAGTATAAGGTGATGTTTTCTTTGTGCTCAAAAGTAGCTCCTAGACGTGGGAGCCAACACTGACACTGAGGCCCTGGTCGGACTCCCCCAGATCTGATGCAGGGGGTGGGAAACCTTCACATACCTGGATCTCAGCGCACACAGGGGCAGATGAGCGATAAGATCAGCCACCAGGCACATCTCATTACTGAGGCCCAGCCAGCCGCCAAGGGCTGGTGGACAGGCTTGATAAGTTCCCCTAATAATCCTGTTATCAGAAGGCAATCTATGGCCTGGAGGCGATAAACCTAATGGCTTATTCCATAATACTATATTTCTGCCTCATTTGCAGCCTCCCGCTCAATTATAGAAACATCTGCACTGACCATATGCTGTGACGGTGTATCTGCTCATTCCCCCGGTTCGAGCGTATGTCGGAGCAGGCCTAGATCCATTTAGTTTAGAAATTCTCAGAAACAACACAAGAACATGTGCTTACGATCCAAGAGGGTGCGCAAGCATAGTCTTGCATGCGAACACAAATCTCCAGACAGATGGCTGCACCGTTGATACCTGTTTATGTGATAGTCAAACCCTGGTGGACAATCGGCGACCTTCCAGCAAGCAAGCCAAGGTAGCCTCATTGAATAGGCGTCAGGCCAAATAATCTATTCCCCCCTTCTTCAGCTAATACTTAAATCAGCATTATTTCAGCCGGGACCTTGTCACAGAACAGTACTCCTGTGTGCTGCTCCAGACTGTAAGGGAACTATTCATGAAACAGATGGCAGGAGCACACAGAGGACCAGTAAGGTGCAAAAAAAAACCTATATGGAGAGTTCGGAAAAGAAAGCAAAACCCTCGTCCCAGGTGGAAAATAATGGCACGGGGAAATACTGGAAGGTAAACAGAGTGAACCTCTGGGATGTAGGAGTGATGTAATCTTTGATGCATTCAGCCTTTATTATAGAGTATGCAGGGGGCAGTGGCCAGCTTATGTCCCCAGTGGTGCACTTGTGCGGTGGGTCTGAACGCTTGGGGAATATTCAAAGGGTGGGCTCACACAGGTGAATCATGCTCTGGCGATGCATGTAAACCCAACCTCACCCCCGACTGATACTTTCATATCAGGTTATAGCCTTTCTGATGGCTGAAAATGTATGATCAGTCATTTTCATGACTGTGAATGAGGACATTTGTTGAGATTGAAATCGAAAGGATCCACTGGATCACTGGATCCAGGTATTCTACATGCCAACCAGCTCAGCACTCTTGAATGGTACATATCTGCACAAAGCTGTCCAAAGCACTGAGCATTAGGGAGCAGCTCTGGGATAGTCGTGTGTGTGTGTACACATGTTTGTGTATGTGTTTCTGTGTGAATGTGAGTGTGTTTGTAGACGTGTTTCTGTGTATGTGTTAATGTGAGTGTGTGTGTACACGTGTTTCTGTGTATGTGTTTATGTGAGTGTGTGTGTGTGTTTGTAGATGTGTTTCTGTGTATGTGTTAATGTGAGTTTGTGTGTGTATACGTGTTTCTGTGTATGTGTTTATGTGAGTGCGTGTGAACATGTTTTTCTGTGTATGTGTGAATGTGAGTGTGTGTGTACACGTATTTCTGTGTGTGTGTGAATGTGTGTGTGTGTACATGTTTTTCTGTGTATGTGTGAATGTGAGTGTGTGTGCAGTTGTGTGTATGCTCGATTTTGTGCTTGTTCGTGTGTGTGTCTATATATGAGAGAGTCTGTCCATCGTGTGTGCCTTACGTTAGGTAGGCTGAGCATATGTGTGCCTCTGTGCCGGTCACTGTAGCCGCGAGGCAGGCTTTGTAGTTGAAGGATGAGAGCAGTGGCCTGCCTCGCGCTCAGCAGAGCCCGCTGTAATTACAGGCTACCTGCCAGCCCCATATAAAGACCCGGAGCGTCCAGCTCTCTCTCTGATGCCCCTAACCTACACGTGATGTCATCGCTTTTGGGAGCACTGTAATTGATTGCAGGGCTCCTCTGAGTAAATTACTGTCAGACTTTGCATTTGGATGGGGGAGTCGTTTGCTGTGCAGGGAACCGTGGTGGCGGTATTTATATTGGCTGCTAATGATGTCCGAGGGAAGAAATACGGGTGCAGACAGACGAATTATAAAGGGACAGGCATTAGGCACTGTTTCTCCTCTGCATTGTGTAGGTGGGCTTCTTGTCCCTTTTCGTGATTCTTATGAGTTCATCATGGAGCTTCTTCATAAAAAAAAGGCAGTGCTGTTGTGTGCAATGATGGCAAAAGGATGTGCAGGGTTTCGAAGTAATAGCTCACTCCCCATTCTGTTTGTTCGGCTAGCTTGTTAGTTTTTTTATTTATTCTTTGCGTCAGATTTGTGGGCCTATACCAGCAGAAGGTAATTAGGTTGCCCCAGCCTATGCAAGAATTGATTAAGATGGTATCCTGTTTGTGTATGTGTGTACAGGCGTGCATGTGCATGTGTGTCCTGTTTTCAAGTTTGTGAGTGTGTGTCTGTGCATTTGTGTGTCCTGGCGTGTTTGTATGCATGTGGATGTATATTCCTCACATGCCTTTACCCATTTTTCATGGCTGTATCCATTGTGTTGCAGCTAACTGCCTGCCACTGTGCCAGAATGGTGGAATGTGCCTGAAGCCGCACCACTGTGTCTGCAAGCCGGGTTCCACCGGTAAGGCCTGCGAACACAAAACCACGCCCTCCCTGAACCCTCCTGTGTCCGGGAACGGGAACGGGAACACCAACGGGCAGAATGGCGTGCCCCAGCGACCCATCCCCCAGCAGGCCCCTCCTCAGGTCCACCCCCCCGCCCCTGGCAGCATGACCCTCACTGTGAAACAGCAGCCCCAGCTGGTTCTGCCCCAGCCCGTACAGCAACGGTAAGTCTCAGCCAATGACTGCGGGCCCTTGCGATCGTCAGGGTCAAGAATGCCCCGTCTTTTTCAGTGTATGATCTTTATCTTCCTTGAAGCAGCACGTGATGCAAACGCATTTCAATTCGTTGGGCTAATAATGTAGTATTACTGGTGCAGCAGATGTTGAGAGGTCAATGGACCCTAGGGAGGCATGGATTCAGTTACATTCATGGAGGCTGGTTCCCATTCTTCTTGCTCCTTTTCTTACCAAACAGAGAAGTAGTACGTGCTTACCTCCAGGCAAAACCCTTCTGCTGTTCTGTGGATCCGGCTGTAATTAATCATTCACACACTCCCTCCCAACGTTCGCCGAGAGGGGAGCGAGACCCCCAGCTGACAGTCAGGGTCAGCTGACATTGAATACTTCCAGGGTCAACATCCATTCCTACTATTTCTATAACTTTCACCCCTCTTCCTCTGCCAGTCATTGTAGTTCCCAGATCCCAGCTCAGTTTTACTTTCGCTAGTTATTTTAACCCTTCCTTCCATTCAAGTCAGTTTAACTGCTAGACAAAAGAGGTCAGGGCTTATTTAAAAGTGACTAAGTGAAATTTCGTGATTATTTTTTTTTTGTCTGCGGCTGGCTTAACTTTTTGTTTTGCCTTTTAACTACATTCGGCTCCCAAACAGCTCGCAATCGCATTGGACACGGCGAAAAGCTGTCGCCTTGTCGAGACTAATTGGAGTGAATGCAGACTAAAATAAATCTCAGTCTCTCTCAAATGTGGAGTAAGGTGTCGACAGACGCGTACAGAATTACCTTTTGCTTTTTTGGACTCAGAAATGTTGGCATTAGGTGTGTGTTTTTGATATTGATGAATGATGTCTAAAAAGTTTATTAATATATTTTATGTGCTGCTGATGAATTTGCTGTAAAACGCCGGGAGTTTTATATGTTGTTCAGGCACTGTAATTGCTACCAGATGAACCCTTTAAAGCTGCACACAATTTCCAGTGAGGTGATTTTTTTTGTCTCAGAGGGAACTGTTTGTCTGACGATCACTGACGCGTTGAAAGTTACAAAATAGGTTACTAGATACCCAGTTGAAAAAAAAGGTCTAATCCCAAGGTCAATCATCAAGTATTGGGGGCAATTTTTTTGTTGTGGAACAGCTGGTTTGCGTGAAGATGAGATTAGGGCCATGGTGGTTCTGAGTAACTGTGCAGTCTGGATGAATTCACAGGTCTACAAAGACCTTTTCAGCATGGATGGATTGAGGGATAGCGGGCTCACCAGCATACGTATCAGAGAGCTCAAACCATTTGTGGTAGATATGCATGGCGTCTGAGTTCCCAGAGTTCCATGGGAGCTCAGGCCTTTTGGGTGATGTCACTCTGTGAAGAGCTGCCTCTGTCACTCAGTGTCAGCCCCTCCCTTCCTCTCTCCACCTGATTGATTGACATCTTCCCATCTCAATTTCCTTGGTGATTTGAATCTCGCCTCAAACCCCTCCCCCCCCCAACCCCCAGTAATGGAAAGAGACCATCCAAGGGGGGCAAACGGTCACGAAGCGAGGCATCGGAAGACAAATAAGGGGTGTATAAAGTTTAATGATTGCATCACCGCTCAGATGTTGCCACATGGGAAAGGGCGTCCATTGAGAGATTGCTTTATGTACGGGAGGTGTGCAGTTGCAGCGACAAGCTACAATTTCCACTGCTGCTCTCAAGTGCTTCTCCCCATCACTTTATCTCTTAAGCTTGATGCATAAATCACCCAGGGACAGGTTAATGCCACTGTAATGGCTGTCAGTATGGCGCAGTTAGTTAGGTCAAATGGTATGAGTTATTTGCCCCCAAATATAACAGAGGTGGCAAGTGACAATCCTGTCTTACCGTTCATGCCTATGCTTCAGCTAGATATTGCCTGCTTTAAAATGTCAGTGAGATGTTGTCAGGTATGACATTTCAGGCACACTTTCTCATTGATGTTTAAGAGACTCGAGACTCCTGTGCAGGACTGTGTTTTCTTCTGAGGGTGAGAAGTAATTACGTAATTGGTCTTGCAGGGGAAAAGGGTTCAGTCTGACTCATGTTGTGATTGACATGGGATCGCGGGGTCTTTAAAGGTATAGAGCAGAGTTCTTTGATTACCCTCCGCGACGGCTTATTATTTTGTCACTTTTGGCAGGTGTCAGACATTGGTCTAATGCATACCTGGACATAGTATATCTTTTGCTGGCCACATTTGGTACAGGGGGTGCCTGTTGAATAGACCTGGTGTTGAGGACTTCTCATGACCTATAGTGACATAGTTCCACCTCCCCAAAAGCAAATAATTGTAGGTAGGGTACGATAGAGACTGTGGACAGGGTGCTAGCCGTCTGGTTTTTCTGCACTGTTTACCCTGTCTGGTTACACTTCAAATCTCAAAGCACTTTATGTTTGCATACAATGTTTCTCCAAATCTTCATAATATTTATAGACACCGTCTGTGTTTGTGTGAAGGCGAAATCCAGAGCCTCACTCTTAATGCTTCATGATCATGTGCACATGACAAAATCACTCCGCGTATGCAAAGTCAAACACAGTGTGTGCATTCACATCTCACCTTGGATTGTATTTCAGGTTTTTGTACGTAGTCATGATCTTAGAGCCCCTGCATATCCAGTGCCACTGGAAGGGTGTGAAGGAGAGGGATCGCTAAGCTTTGGCTTTGGGGCTAAGGTACCACAGGATGTGCTGAAGCCAGGCTAATCAACTGTGGAGGGTCAGCCTGTACACAGAGAGATGCTACTGTACACAAGCACTCTCATAAAATTTAAGAGCAATGCAAACAAATGCTTGGAGCTCTGAAAAGAATTTTGGTTTACCATCCAAATTTTTACATGACACTTTTAAATGAATTTTGAGGTTTCTGAAAAAAAAAAATCTGAAAGTATTTCAATACGGTTAAACACCCGTCGTCAACATAAGACAGGGCTTTCTCTGGAAGGATTGTTTCTCATAAAATTACCCTGAAATGTCGTTTTAGTTCATAAAACAGGAAAGCCTCTCTTTGGGAGATGCTTGTGTTTCAGAAAATGTGAATTTTGCTAGCCTAGCCTAGGGGACGGTGCCAGAGGTCACCTGGGACTTCCCCTGCTGGATGTCTGGGACATGAGGGATCATCTCAAGAGAATTGAGGGTACGTAGGCCCATAAAAACCCAGGGTCACGTAAGTTCGGATGCAGCCCTGTGGTTTTAGTGGTCTGACCCCATGAGAGGCCAAAGAAACATTACAGCGAAGGGATGATGGGATGTTGGAAGTGAGTCCTCTCGGTGGAACCCAACTAACCCTGTGTCATCCCCACTAAATGGATACAACCTTCACCGTTTCCTGCATTATGAGTCTAGTTTTGCAACATGTCTGCTGTGAGTCAGGCTTTTACTCCACCACTTCTTTCCAACCACCATCAGATCCTTGTTCCCATCAATTCTCGAACTCCTCCTTTTCATTCATTTTTCCGTCTTCAAATTCTGTGCCTGGGAGGTCCGCTTTGTCCATGTTTGGCGAGAGGAAAAAACAGCCTCACCTCCAGCACCTGTGGAGGAAGGCCGAGACTCAGATGGGATCCATCGTTGGGTGACGAGCTCTTCTCCCACCTTCGCCTTTGCCGGTGTGTGTGTGTGTGTGCGGAGCCACAAGTCCTGACTCGCCAGAGGCATCCTCTGTTTCCAGTTAATTTTACAACCTGTACGTGCGTAATCCCCCCTAAAGCGAGGACGCCTTCGGAACATTGTTACGCCCGGGCGGGAGGACTCGCATCGGGGCCCGCAGGATTTGTGCTGCAGGTGGGGGCTTGTTGTTTTCGTTTTCATTTCGGGGGAGAAAATAGCACACGCATTATGGCAGGGCTGAAATGGAGAAGGGACGCAAAAAAACCCAGGGGGAAGGCGCGTCCTCCTCTCTCTCTCTGTTCATCGTCAGGGCTCCTCTGGCCTCCAGCTGGCCGGACCCTGCTTTTCGTCTGCGATCTGGACAGTCTTTCATCTGACACGGATCAACAGACAGCACAGAATTATCCGTGGATTTGCCCATTTTTATAAAGCAGAGCGACTTAAGGTCTCATAGCCAGAGCAGTTAGTTGAGGACGGGCAGTCGAGGGTGTGTGTGTGTCTGTCTGTGTATGTGAGTGTGAAGAGAGGGTGGGAGGCAAAGGGGGGTGGCTGTTTTGTTATATAAAGACATGTAAGAATTATAAACTGAATCATATGAAACACTAACATGAAAATGCCTCTCAATACACACAGTAGTGCAGTGAAAATATAGAGTTCTCTGTTTTAGTTCATTGGGTTCAGTGTGGTTGAATTAAGTGTGTCAGTTCCCCTGGGGTGGGGGGTGTCTAAGCGTGGCCAGAGAACTGGAGTGCTGAAGGCAGAGAGACTGCACAGGTTCACCCGTCAGCGATCTGTTTATGTGAAAATAAGCAAGATCCCGCTCTGATATTTCAGCCTACCAGGGTCTCTTAACCATTCCTTCGATACCGTGAAATGTAAAAATCTCTCCCTTTTTCCTCTTTAATTACACAGTCCTTTGCCAGCACACAAGCTCTTGCCAGATATTTTGTTGAGACTGGAATAGGATCTCATGTTTATAACTTCTTGCTCTCTCTCTCTTTCTCTCTCTCTCTCTCCTATTCTCTCTCTCTCTCTGTCTCCTTTGAATTCTTGCATGAGCAGCTTTAAAGCTTAGCTCCAGTAGCTACCTTTTTATTTATTTTTACTAGGTAATGATCCTATATTTCCCCACTGTGAAAGAGTCTTTTAAATTACAGTGGGTAGGAATCTGATTGTAACAGGGCTGTGCTTTGTCATTTTATGTACCCAACTTCCCTCTTCCCTCTGTGGGTTTGATATCAATGTCATCTGAGCCCCTCATAGATTGACCTGAAGATCCTTACAATGCTTTCCTCCTCCCTCAAGTACCCCATTGTGTGGAATGAGCTCTTCCGTGCCTGTGCAGGCCTGTTCACCTGAGTTATGCTTAGTTAAATCCACCTGCTCGCTTTGTAGTAGGTCTAGTAGCCTTGTGATCAGGCAAGGTAGAGAAGAACAATAAAGTGTCCGCCCCTCACCAAAAATGAAACCAAAAACCCCCTCCTCCCCTCCAAAACATTCAGCGAAGAGGAAACCGTGCCAACACCTCATCCTCGTCCCATCCTATGACACTCTCCGGATATGTTCCTCGTAAACACGATCAGCTGCTTCCTATTTCTCAGCGATGGGAGCCTGCGGTCCTTGGGAATGGGATCGCTCCATCCATCCTGTCTCACGGCGAGCGAAAAGCATGCAGCAGTGGGGGGACGGGAGAATGGCGACCAACAGCAGGTCTCCCACGCAACAGCAGCCGTCTTGTTTCAGCCTTGGCCTCTCGCCAGCCGTGTCCGTACACAACCTTTGCTTCAAAGGGGGTCGTCGGCATCCTCGGAGGAGGAGGGGGGGAACTTGATAAAGCAAACTGCTCCTTGCATTGGAGGAGTCAGCAGGGGGCTGTGTCGTGGGGGGCCAGTTAGCCCTAATCTTTTACCCTACCCCCAACTCCAACCTGCCTGCCCCTCCCCCTACTCCCCTGCACCCAGGGTTGGAAAGGCAGTAAAGACATTCCCTGTTCTATTCTAGGATCTGAGAGTGGAGGGTCGTGGTTACACACAAATACAGTGTGGCTATTTAAGAAGCTGTGGAAAGTCCAGCTATTTACAAGGCTATCACGTTCTGTTTATTTATACAGCATGGAAGCCGGTGGTATAAAGGCGGAACAGCAGAGTACTGCTCGTCTCGTCTCATTTTGAACCTTTAGTCTTTATATGGTCTTCTGTGCCAATCCAATGGAGAAGGGTGGGAGGGTTCTGAAGGATGCTATGAGAAATATCTCATGTCCAGATCTGAAAGAGCTAGCAGTCTATGTGCTTTGACCATCTCCAGGCCAAGCTAGTGTAAATGTCAACAGACAGACGCTCTTCCGGTGAACCGGCCCCTCCTAGAGATCCTTGGATTTCCCTCTCGTACATGAATGTAAACATTGAATGTAAGAGGCAGAAAACTTTTTTTTTTTTTTTTGCTGACTGGGATATCAGCTGGTAAATGTTCACGGTTACATGTCAGACTTGTTCAAAGACCCTTTTGGTTGACAGTGCCGTGCACCCAGAGGGGATGGAAAGCACAACATGTGTGGGCGGCAGGAAGGTAGAGCTTGCCTTTTTTGACATTATTTCCTACTGTAAAAAAAAAAAGGCCATAAGATGAATCAACTGTCTTGGGTTACATAGAGCATAATTGTTGGAAAGCGGTTAATCTCTCCCGGTGTTCCTTTAGCAATAATTATTCTTGGAAAGGGCCCTCCTTGCAGGCCTTTGAAATTTATCAGTCAGGCCTTGTAACAATGAAGAGAGAGCCTCTCCTTTCATTTCCTCTAAACTTTGCTGCCGATTATCTGATCATCCATTTGCCAGGTCTCCAGTTTTTAAATTGCTCTACCGTGGAGTGGATTCTTTTATGCTAAAGCACTTCACTGATGCAGTGTGTTTTTTTTTAAAGACGTTTTACCAGTCTAAAAAGCATTTGTTTCGCACTTAAAAGGAACACTGGCTAATATCTGGTTTGCATGTACTGAGATAAGGCACAAAGGAAATCACGAAGCAACAAACGGCTCTCCCTCCCGGGGCTTGCCACATATTGCTTTAAATTTCATAAGATTACCCACATCAGCTGAAAATATTTTTTGTTATCCCAGAGCGCATATGTGCACTCCACTGCTTAGCTTTCAGGGCCGTTTTCTTTGTACACTGTCATCTAACAAATCAATCTAGTACCTTCTGTCGTAATTGGTGATTATTATGTGAATTTTGATCAGTTGTTATTAACCTCAGCAAGTTAGAAGTTTTATTCTCTGGCTGATTCCTCCGTCTCCCGCTATCTGCCACGCACATTTCATCTAGACTAAAGCTGCTGTAAAATACCTCTCTTATCTTTGAGAAAGTAATGCTATACGATTCAAATACTATACAGCTCCTGAGTGACTGCGGGCTGCCTTTGAGCCAAGTAGATGGGAGATGTGTAACTGTCTGATATGTGAAATATCTTTTAAATCAAGCCCCACAGGGTACATCATCCTTCCCCTTCAGAGTTTAAATACTGCCAGATATTTACTGTCGTTCTCTTCCTGTCTGTAATGCTCAACCACCGGAAGAGTCTTGCTTTAGTGCTCCTCTCTGTAGCAGCTGAAGGTCATACTATATCAAAATGTTGCCCGGACTGGTGATCCTCCAGTTCATTTCTATATTTTGCAAGCCTCCCTTTTTCCTGCCCTCTTTAGAGGATTTTTACATGGTAATATATAACTTTAGCAAACCTTGGTTGGGAAATGCTTTGGTGTTGGATTTATGATGAATTAATCAGGCTGCAGGGCTCTTGTACAGCACTGCAACCTGGTGACAGCAAGGGTTAATGTCATGGACTTATTTCACCACTGTTTTAGCCAGCACATCTTACTAGCACCAATGAAATGCGTTGAATTGTGTCATGTGACAAAGCCTATTAGAAATGGGTTAGATTTCTTTCCTGTTCAATGGTAAACCTGTTAAATAGCCAAAGGATTCAACAAGCTTTTACTGTAGCATTTAATGATGCATTAAATTCATACCCCACAGTGTGTACAGATTCATTGTGTCTATGTCTTTACCTGATCTGAGTATCTGGCAGCAGGCCCAGAGTTAAGGGGTGGACATTAAGTTTTCAGAAACCACTGAACAGAGGCTTGACATTGATAATGACTGCCAAAACAATCTGTCTGTGGATTGAAAGCAAATTTATTCTGTATTCAAGCCAAACGTGCATGATGTCTTTGGAGTGCCCACTCCAAAAAAAAAAAAAAATCTGTCATGCAGTACAAACATTTGCATAAATGTGCATAAATTATTTGAACCAATTTATGAACATCACAGATTTACATGATGGGAGATGACTAGGTTTTTGCCTTTTGATGACCTCATCGTAACGATGGTTGCCAGATTTCACCTCCTTATGTATTGTAACGGAGCTGTTAAACTTTAACGCATAGAGCGAAACTGGTCTTGGATCCTCCACAGATAGTCCATGGACCCCTAAGGCATGTGGTGATAGGATGACCTCTGTCAATCTGAAAGTTCAGGTCTCTCAGTGTGCCATTCCGACGGATCTTATCACATGGGAATTAGTTGTGATACTTCCATCGTCCTGTCTCAACACTCGGAGGAGAGTGGTGTGATATTCTCTTGAGCCATGGGGACATTTAAACCCTGGGGAGAGTGAAGACAGAGGATACACAGTCCCACAGAGTGACACATTCCCTCTCATTGTGAGTACCAAAATATCACCAGTGTGCGTGTGTATATACTTACACTATATATAAAAAGGGCACATATACAGTATGTTATTTTTATGTATGTGTCATATTGATGTATAAGTAGTTGTTCTCAAATGTTTCTTGTCAGGGTTGTCTGACAGGAACATCCTGACATCTTGTCCTACTAAAGAATGGATTTTTGTTATTTTGTCACATACTGAATTTGTTTTGATTTTATTTATTACATGTCAGTAATTTTGCGAATTTTTGGGTTGTTTGACCCACATAGTATAAAGTCTTATAATCTCAAGCTGTACAATATTGTTAAATTGTATTTTGTTACATCTGTATAAATTGTATCAAGTTCCTTGACTATCAACTATATAGCAAAAGGACATAGCAAAGAGCATTCTTGACCAAAGACCTTGCTTTTTATACCGGTCAGTTTAAATGCTCAGTTTTGTGAAGAGACTATTTACCTCTCGTATGAAACTGTGGGTCAAAAGGAAGTGTATCCTGACCAACAACAGCGTTGTTGCAAATGGCATCTCAATTGTTTGTTTTTTTTTTTTTTTTTTTGAGTGTGGTGGTATGGCTTAAAATAAACACAACTATCGAGGCTCCTCACAGTTCTACACTCTCCTGGCATAACCCCCTTGAAACCCACTGGGCTTTCAGTGCAGCCGAAAAATACATGAACCCGGATAGCCTTTAAGGGTGTGTTGCCAACCGGTCTCCAAACTCCTGTCAGCTACCTAAAGGCAAACATCTTGAGCTCTGTGGTGGCCAGCACACCTGCAAAGCACAGGTATCATTTCATTCCCTCGCAGCTGAGAGATGCGTAGCGTTGGGAGGGGAATGCTTCACTGACATTATGTACATAATTCCCTCTGCAATGTATATTGTTGCGAAACGAGCCAACTGGCTTCTACGCCCATTCACACAACATTCCTTATTCTTCAAACCAGGAAACCACAAAGCTATGGAAGAAAAAGGGATTGGGCACTGGAAGAGAAAAGCATTTGTCTGAGATGTGTCCAGCAGATTGTCTGAGAGCGTAATTTACATCGGCTTTTCACCGCTCGCCCGTTTTATTGTATTTGCTGAATGTGGGCCTTTGTGCAAATTGCTAATGATCCATTCCAGTTTCTTAAGTGGGGAGAACATATGGCGGGGTGGTACTGTGTTTTTGTTATCCGTGTTTTTCTATGCAAGTCTTTTTTTCTTGATATACTCAATATCAATGAGCTGATAAACATGTTTTCAGCAATGCAGTACATTCTGCTTGCCATCCGAATAGCTAATGCAATTAGCCTGTAGACTGAAGCATATCATTTTATTGTGAAATAGTGTAGTCGAGATTGGCATGAGAAAAAATAAAGCAGAAGTAATTATTCCTGAACAGTTTGCTTTTATCATGGCTTACCGGGATATTTGATAAGAAAAAGGTTTAAAGATAAGCGGAATAATCAAATCCGCTCAGATAGCACACATACTCAGGCACCATCTAATCCTTTCGTTGTGGTGTTTGTGAATTTCATGGATTCCTTCCCTCACCAGTAAAGTTCACTCTTCTTGCCCCTCTCAGGGGGGCTCATGGCCATGGTTGGAGATGATCTGTGTGAACCACAATTTTAGCTGTAGGTACTGGCCAAACAGAGGCATGTGGAACAGCTTAGCATGGAGCTTGCTGCGCTTAGTTTGAGTGCTCCTATCCTATTTAAGTTGGAGAAAACAGAGCATTCTGGGGGTGTTACTAATGCCGAAATAAATGAGAGGGTGTTATTGTTTGCTTGCGGTGCTCGGGGCTCCGGGAAAGCCCTGTCCCCACCTGTGGAGTCAGGGGCCAGGCCTTGTCAAACCAGGCTCTTCGGGGACCTGTTAAACGGTTTCCCTAGACAAATTGATTAGTTCACAGTTCAGAGAGGCGTGTGAATCCTTGCCAAACATTTACTTTGCAGCCTTTGAGCAGCCAGCTGAGAGAGACGCCGCCCGTGCGCAGTGAGGGTTCGTCTACCATTCACTTTGGCAGCCACCCCGAGTCTGGCGGTCATGGACGGCCCTACCCGTTTTTTTGGGGGGGTGGGTTTAACCTCTCATGGGATGCCTACCATTTGTGAAGAAGAGGGGAGACTCCTCGTGGAGGAAAGGTGTGACTGGTGGGGCTGGAATATGTCATTTCTTTGTTTAAACACATTACATCAGGCAGGGAGGGAGATGAAATCACCAGAGGGCATTGGAAAAACGGAGGGGCTGGTTTTTACAAAATCCACACCTGCGCCAGGCCGGGCCCTTCCAGGGTGGCAAGCCGCTCATTTCATCATTTGATATGCACCCCTGGCAGCCTAGACCCCCCCCCCCATCTCAGAAAAATCCACACCCTGAAGAGGATTCTGATTCATCCGAAAAGCCATCACTTACATTGGGAGGGCACTCAGCATAAGTCCTTCAGAAAAGGGCTCCACTCTTCAGGTGGCTGTTACACTAACCCAACTAAATACAATTTTGTGGTTTTACACTCACTCTACTGGAGAGTAGATATACACTGTACTACTGACTCCTCCACCAATTCCCCCAGCCACTGTCCCAATTAAAACAAACAAAACACAGCAAATATCTACTACATATGTAACTGCCAGCAAGGGACAAAAAAAGAAGCCAGCCATCCTCTTGCTGTTGAGAAATTTTCAATCTCAGTGCCCCATGGCCATGAAAGAATTTCAAGGGAAATTACAGGAAATCATATGCCATTACATGGAAACGCATAAACAACAAATAACAGAACAGAAAGAAAAGTAAATTTGCCCAAAGTAAAATTCAGCCATCGTACAGCAAAATACACAATTTTTGTGTTGTTAAAACATGTTTTTGTTGTGACTTGTCTGTGACTTTCAAGGGCACTTCAGAGAGGACTGTTTGACGGCAGAGCCTGAACGATATCCATTAAAGGGGGAGTAAAGGAGAGCTGCAGCATAGGAGATGAAAGTGCAGGCTTGAGAGGTTTTGACAGCTCTAGCTCCTTGTTGTGGGTTTTTTTGTTGTTGTTCTAGTTGTTCTTCGACAAGGTTTTGAAAAGAGAAGAAATATAGAACTTTGCTAGCAGTCCTTAGGCTAGAGAAGACAGGTAGAGAGAGTGGGGGGGGGGGGGGGCGAAAGAGAAAGAGATATGGACAAGAGAAAAGGAAGGAGGAGCTGGCTTGTAAAGATTGATGCTTGTTTTTGTCAGTGGTCTGTTTTTTCAGTGAAAAAGCCCACAGGCTGTTGTGCTGAGACCGGATAAATTACAGCATGGTTATCATTCGTTACCGAGCCAGGTGTAATTAGCTCAGCGAGTCTCGGCAGGGACCTATGGAGATGTATGCAAATGTGAGGAACATGTAGTATGGCAGCGAAGGTCAGGCACACAGCTGCTCGTAGCCCAGAGATATGTCATCGTCTCATGGGGACCAAGGCGGAGTCAGGCCTGCCAGTAGAGCAGTGCAGCCGTGTGTCTGAGTGCGTGTCTGTGTTTGTTTGTCATCTGCATGTAAATGTACCGCCTCCTTGTGAGGTTGGATGACAGTGGTTAAAGGTAGCACAATCTACAATCTGTATCCTGAAGACTTTTCGCTTTGAATCCAGGCTGGGGCACTGCGCCCAGTGTGCTCTGCCTGCCCGTCCTCAGGCTCCCCCGCACCCCCCCCCCTCCCCCGCCCCCCACCCAAACCTCCTCCTCCTCCGCTGTCAAATTTGGACGGGCTCTGTCAGATGGGCTCTGGGTTCCGCTGGACACGGCCCCAGTGATTAAGCCGTGTCTGCTTTGCCTCACCCGTCCGTTCAGAGAGATTCAGTTCATCCTCTGGCCAGCGGCCCTCCGTGGATCTCTTTCTTCTGGGGGGCCCCGAGGAGGATGGCTAACGCTGCACTTTCTGGCCACGCAACTTCACAGGCCTGCTGTCCGTGAGATGGGGCCGGCCCAGGGTCAGTTTTGGGAGGACTGGTGTAATGAGGTGGTATTTGGAGACCCTCCAGGTCCGATGGGCTTCAGGTGAATTTTGCAGAGGACTCCACAATGGGAGTGTCTTAGGCCAATTTAGGCCCCATTTGATATCATGAAAAAATATGAAAATATCATGAATATGACGAACCATGCTATATGAAGCATATTATGGAGAGCAATGCACATTTGTACTGTTGGATTCATTGTTTGTGTCTGGGGTTGGATACTGAACAGCTTAGAGCCCTCTCCCCATTGAAAATGATGCCAGAAAGTAGTTATACCAGCTATATCCAGTGCACTTCTGTGCTTCTGCACTTGTGGACAGATCCTGTGTTTTACCTACATGGCCAACTGATCACCACCTTACTCTGAGTTGTTATTTAACCTAATTTGATGACAAATCATGTTGTGTTTGACTTTTGTATCACATTTCTCTTTTTACAGGGTCCGGCCACCTCTCTCCATGACTGTGCAAAAGGGCCCCAGTCAGCAGGTTGTTATCAAGCCAAAGTACTACCACACCCACACCCAGGTGCACAGCTCAGGTCAACCAATCAACAGGCCCATCCCCCTGTCTGTGGGCCCCAACCCTCTCCAAGGTGAGAACCTCCCTTCACCCTCCTCCTGGGAGCTCCATCTGTTGGTGTTGGATGTCTGTGAAACCATGGCTGTTTTCAGGTGTCAAAGTTCCACAGCACAATTCATGAAAGGGCTGATGGGAAATGAAGTCCAGAGTTTGTTCAAAACACTTCAGAATCTCAGGTTGTGGACTTCAACTCCATAATACTATCTGTAAAAGTTTTATGTGATGCTCTGCCTTTTGAATACACCTCTGGCTGTGATTTCATTGCAGCTTGTTCTTGTTATTTAAAATCCTCTAATCACCTCAACAGATCAATTATCAGTCTTAACGATCCTAAATGTAACTCGGTAATGGATTGTTTTTCAGGCACTAGGGGGAGAAAAAAATCTGAAGGATCCCAGCTTGGCGGATCTGCCAACCCCTCGGGTCGTGGTTGTAATGAAACGCCGAAGGCAAAAAAAAATGTTATTCTTAAAAATTAATTTTATTTTTCATAAAAGTGTCATCGACTCAGCGTTAAGAGTCTGACTTCTCCCAGGCAGCCGCTCTTTGGCGCTGGGTCCAAGGGCCGGGCAGTCGAGCGGCAGCGGGCCTGGAAACTTCCACGATGACAGAGTGACGGCCCGGAGAGAGCGCCCGACGGCAGCCCGTGTCAGTGTCGAGCCTTAACGAGGTTCAGGGAGCGTTTGTTGTTCTAGCTCGAAAATTTGGCCTTGCTATTAATCACTGCCACGGATGGTAGCTTCGCTGAGGTCAGCCTCACTTTACCGCCGCGGGGGCCTGGGCGGCGAATTCTCACATTACGGCAGGCCAGCAGGTTTTTTTTTTCCTTTTTGCCGCTATGCAACGTCTTGGTTTTCCGTGGACCGGCTCCCGACGTTGATGTCAACGATGACGAAAACTCCAGACTCGCCGGCTTAATTCCCCTCAGCGCCTGTGCTGGCGTTTGACTGATGCGGCTGCAAGATAGCGTTAAGCGCCTCCTCGTTTGCTGCTGCGTTTGATGTACCGCTCGCAGGATGGAGCTGTGCTTTAAAAAGTGGGTAATCATTTAGCAGGAATCTATGTTTAGAAGTTGAAGGGCAGTGTTGTTGAGAAGAAGTCCAAATATTGAAGGCGGGGGATTTCTGAGGATGAACATCTGCTGTGTACTGCATGAGTATTGGAGACCACTAATTTCATGTAGGATTTTGTCAACATCTTCCCACCATTTTTTTTTTTAGAACAGTCCATTAGTAACATCATCTTTGTGAAAAAAAGAGAAAGAAAAGCCAACCAGTGTGTAGAAGTTAGATGCTAATTTGATGATGCAAACACCAGGTTTTTGCCTTCAGAATGTAAGTCTGTTGGGGCCCCGCACACATCTGCTGTTGTGTGTGTGAATTTGTGTGTGTGTGTGTGTGTGTGTGTGTGTGGGGGGGGTATACACCGGAGTGTTTGAGGGTTGAGCAGCAATTGGATTTTCAAATTACAGTCCCAGTGGTAATGGCATAAAGACTTAAACATTGCCTGCTGCACAACGCTGTCTAAAATGAATTATTAGCCTCTTTTTCACAGGGCAATTTTAGATAAAGGCAGGGAGTGAGAGAAAATGAAATGACAGAGCAAGGCGATAAACTGTCATTGAATGGAGAACCCCTCAATTGCTAAACGGCGCTGCCGAGGTGCGTGAATGGGTGTACGGCAGCACATGAATACAGAATATGCATTGAGCTAAAGGTATGGTTTAGACAAAAGATCAAAGTGCTGCGCTGTATTTCCAATGTATAGTCTCCCTTTAGTTGCTCTGTTTTACAGTATGACTACATAGATCATAGGCAGTAGTAAGTGCAGTGGTCCTGTGTGTGCATTTAAATGTATGTGAGTGTGCGTGTACATAAAATCATCATGAGTTTATATGACACATTATGTGTAAATATAACAGTCCATAGAGAGAGCATATTGGCTGGTTAAAATGTCTTGTTATTAGACATACTACATGTTTTTTTCTACATTTATTTGGTGCCATGTACATTAATGTCAAAAGCCCGGCCCTTCGGCTCTGTGCCGTGAGCGTTCCCACTGCGGCTTGGCGTGTTTACACTGCAGAGCGAGTTCACATCGACAGCACTGAGGCAGGTCTGCTCGTACTTCCCACTTCCCATGGGGCTTTGAGGCCTCTGTGCCATTGTTGGTCTGAATAACCAGAGCCTTGTTTAAAAGCCGCATGTTCTGATTGGGAACTGGCTGAGCCACCGTTACGTCAGGGGTGCAGGCTGTTGGCTCCCCCACAGAGCACACCCGTCCTGGGTTTAAATGGGACCCGTCTGGAGAGCAGGGAGCAGACACAGTGATCAGTGCAAAAGGCTAGGAATAATCGATTGTGTCTCTTCACGTTGTGTGGTGCTAACCACAGCCGCACAAGGAGCAGCACAGCTGGAGCACCAGTCAGAGGAGATACGTAACTCTCACTGGCAGCTGGTGGGAGCTTTTTTTCGGAGGGACAAAAGTAGTGGAAAATCAAGAGCCAGATGCCAGAATAAACCCACCCCTATCCCTGGCAAGACAAAGTCAATTGTGTCATACTGTTGCGGACTCGTGGTTGTAGTCGGCTACCGTGCCCAAGCTCCAACCTGTTGCGGCAGAGCCAAGCCCACACTCAGGGCAAGTGCCTTTACCTACGGAGCTGTTCACATTCTTTTCCCCAGTCGCTCCAGAAAAGATTCTTTTACCCGTTTGTGTGAATGCAGCACGGAATCACTGTGCTGCAGCATCGCTAGTCGTCCAGGATGACGTGATCCATTAAGCAAGTCGACATTTTGATGTAATGTCTTGACAGTATGTGGTGCTACCCTATACGGCGGTAGAGCGGAGCACTGGGAGACGGCTTATGCTCTGGAGCCGCTAGGCCCCCCGACTCTCTGTCAGGTTCGTTCCTCACGACAGGCAGTGTGGCGGCGCGGCGTGTTGGCGGCCCCTGTATCAACGGCTGGGAAATCCATTCCTCCCTGTCTGTTCTGCTGTGCGGAGGCCTGGGCAATTTTCCGGCCTTATGGCGAACGTCAGCCCGCGAGGCTCCTGTCAGCTGCCTGACAGGCCGCTCCGTGGGGTTTCTCTCCGGACTCCGAACCGTTACCACACCCCCCACCCCACCCCCTCCCCCATGAGGCTCACTGGGGAAGGAAGCAGAACAAGGGGCACGGTTCTTGCTCCTCCCCCCCTGACAACACTCTTCTGGCTTCCATTGCCCTGATTGATGTCTCTTTCATTTGAGAAGTCTCAGAGCTCCCTCCACATATGCTATGCAAAGCCATCTCACGCTCACCGTGAAGAGCTAATTCCCGTAAGGGGGGGGGGGGGACATGTTTTCTCAGCAGCAAGATTAGGGACTCCCTGTTCAGACCTTTGTCAGAGCAGTTAAAGGCTGTGTTGTACACTGCCCTAGGGGGGACGATGAGGAAGGTGGTGGTGATGGGGGGCAATGTAGGCAGGCTTCCACCTTACATTGTTTGAAAAATGGAAGGGGATGAGAAACTGCAATGCATTCTGGGGAAGTTGAATAATTGGACCCCTCCCCCATCCTCCCATTGGTTGTTACACCTGTGCACTTGCAGAGGTGCAGGTCTTATAGGTGGCAGCAAAGTCATGGAAGCATTGGAGGGCCTGGCGCACAGTGGTGCTGATTTTTTTTGGGAGAGGCCTCTGGAAGCAGACCTTTTTTTGTGTCACAGTGAGATGAGGTGACAGAAGAAAGCGCTTGTGAGAGGGGGGGAACCAAGCCCACATGCTGTGAAATAAATGATGTGAGAGGCGACGGTGAAGAAGTAACGCACATTTGGCAGGTCTTCAGGTCCCTGGGCCACGCAGTTATGGACACAGGAGCTGCCTTTGAAGCAGAGGATTATGGGTAAAAATGCAGAACATTTCAACAGTTAGTAGCAGTTGAAGGAAGTTTCATGGTGTGTGTTTCTAAAATCCAATGGCAGCCAGAGGCAGACTGAAGCCTGAAACCTTTATATGGTCTCCAAGGTGCAAGCTGTAAAAAACACCCTTTTCCAATGCAGAATTTCTTCTGTCATTTTCATGTGTTTGTTACTGTTCATTTATTGTTGAAAGTTGTCTCCATTTCTTTATTAAATTGTTTTTTCATCAGGTGAATATGAAATACATTTGATGTTCGAAGGGTTAACCGCCCATTGAAAATCAACATAATCATGAGGTTTCTATTATAATGGTCACTAAAAAAATATTTTATGAAATTCCAACTATGCCAGTTAAAATTATTCCAAGTCTTATTTTTCTATTACGCAAAATTATCTCGTGCCTCTGTGAAATTGTTTTATTAACCAAAAAAGTATCAAATTCAACTAAAGAAAATAAAACTCATCTCGCCACGGCGAAGCTATTTGACATTTACCTAAGAAGGAATACGCAAGCGCTGTCAAATATCTAGCACCATTATTGAATATTTCACTCCCCTTTCAAGAGTTTGAGGCGGGTGAAAAAGCTCCAATCCACCAGTCTTCTTGCCTGCACTTTTTTAATGATTTCTTGGCTGCTGTCCCTGCTTCTCTCCGCTGTCTGGTGTGAACAGCTGACAGCCGCAGACGAAACGTAGAACTCGGGAATCCGGGCATTGGGGGGAGGTGGGTGGGGTGGGGGGTGGTTGGAGGAGTTGCCAAGAACTGTGAAGGGAACTGTAGAGAGAAAAAAGAGAGAGAGGGAGAGAGAAAGAGAGAGAGTGAGTGAGTGAGGAAGAGAGAGACTTGTGTATAGGGATACAGGGCAAGAAAAAGAAAAAGAGGGAGAAGAAAGAAGCTGTCTGCAGCAGCTTGCGTCACTGAGCTCAAAAAAAAAAAAAAAAAAAAGTTGGAACACGTTCTTGTGGTGTGGGATGCAGGAGACCTGAGACAGATGTTTGGAGACAGTGCCTCTCCAAGCACATCTGAGGGCTGGGTTTGGACCGGAGAGGAGGGGAGAGGCTGTGCGGCCCAGGCCGGAGGGGGGGCGGGGGGGTGGGGTGAGTGGTGCCGGGAGGGGGTGGGGGGTGGCTGGGTTTTTAGGTGATGTGGGCAGTGGTGACTTCATCCCAGCAAAGCGCTGCTAGGAGATGATCTTGCAATCTTAGGGAGGACACACTACTGGAGCAAGAGAGGGTTTTTTTAAACTGGGCTCACTCAGAGTGGTAGAGCTCCGTCTCTGCCCCGCACATTTGGCTGGGAGAGGGGCGCGAGGGGGGAACAAGGCCCGGGCCAGGCTGCTATGCCCACACTTTATCCATCCCAGCATAAAGAGTGGCATTGTGATCAGCTAATACCCTCTCTCAGGAACTTGACTTTTCGATGAAGAATTGGAGCGCATCCCAGAGTTTTGTTTGCTGAATTTTTTTTCTTCGTTTTCTTTTTCTTCTTTTTCTTACTCATGTTTCAGAGACGCCACTGGATTTAGGAGCAGGGAGAGTGAGAGAGAACAAAAAAGAAAGAGAAAGAGGGAAAGAGGGAGAGAAAAAGGGAACAGCATTACATGTGAAGCAGTCTTTGTTTTTTTTTTTTTTTGTTTGAACTCTTGAGGCCGGCCATCCGAAAAAGGCCGGTCGGTACAGAACGAAACCAATGGATACAAAACTAACATACCTTCTCTTCATTTCCTGGTCATGCTGGCTGGCAGTAGGGGAACCACACGGGCCGAATCAAAGTGGTCTTCACCCCCACCATCTGCAAGGTCACCTGCAACGGAAGGACATGCAAGAACAACTGTGAGAAGGGCAATACAACCACCATCATCAGTGAGAACGGGCACGCTACCGATACTCTCACTGCCCCCAACTTCAGAGTAGGTAAGTTCATACACACACCCCCTCCCCCTCAATCACAATCGATTGTGAAGAGCATCATGGGAAATGAGGTTTTAACACTGTGTACATAAGAGCAGGTCGTTGGTTGGTATACAGTGACTTCATAAGTACCAGTCAACATCTGTCATTCCAAATGGAAATGTTATATGTTACATGTCATATCCAAGTTTTGAAGGTGTGGTGATGAATGTGACTCTCCAATACATTTAAGTGTGTGTAAAGGTACTGTTAAGTTTGTAGATTGCTCTTAATGCAAATGAATATAGTCATTGTTTCTCTAAATGTGTATCCTCAAAATTAAGTAAAATTGAAACCAGTACTAAGGTAATGTGCTTGATATTTGTATATGTAGTGTATGGCATGATGGTTACCAGTCTCCATGTGAAGGGAGAATGTTTTGGAAAAAGGCCCAGTGTGTCCTAACTCCAAATACTATTTATCTCATCTTCAAGTCTGTTCTGTTTAAGGGGGTGTTTCACCAGTAGACAGAGATGTGCTTTACAAAAAAAATCATTAAAAAGATCTCATTCCCATTCATAGAACATCTGCTTATTAGAAACTTGATTCAGTACACTCACTGTGTGCCTGTTGTGGCTGAGGCCCTGACCTGTCCCAGCTCCTTATAAGGAACTAAGCCCTGTTTCTCCAGCACTTGACACAGTCCTGCGGAAAGAACAAAAAACAAGTCACATTCCTTTCAGACACGGCTTCAGTATTTGCCAAGAAATCAATGCTGTCACCATGTGTGTGTGTGCATGTGTTTGTGTGTGTGTGTGTGTGTGTGAGGTTGGGTGTTGAGAGGGGTGGGTTTCGGGGAGTGTTTTTCAATGGCCAGTAATATCACACAAATCACCATGTTGTTTCTGTTCCTGTGGTGTAGAATGATTTACCTGAACAACATTATTCATGGGAAAGATAAATATAAAGCGCTGTAGGCTTTATCACTCACAAGCAGCGGTAGGTCTGAGCTCAAAGCTTCTGCATTCATTTGTCTCTGATGTATTGGTGGTAGTTCTTAGAGTAAAACAACCCCCATTTTATTCATGGGATCTTTCAAACAGAGGTGGGATAGTGGATCGGTGATCTTTCTCACATCATTTCCGATGGCAGGGTTCTCAACATACACAGTCCTAGATTCCTAGATTTGGTACTGGAATTCTACTGGAATGATTTTGTAGTGCCACTGGAGACTAACATGTGCTGGAGGTATTTGTGTTTTGAGGAGTGAGTCACTGCATTAGGAGATGTCTAATTATGGCTATAATTGTGTTTATATTATTGTAGCAAAGTGCCATTGGACAGAGACTTCATTTTCCTCAGCTGGAAGTCCCGTCCTTTTTGAAAGTCCGCTGGTCCTGGTCATTTTTGCCAGCTGCTGTTCCTAACTGAGAGTGGCAGTGATGGGGGGGCAGTCTGGTCCGCAGTCAGGTTTGGTCAGCACTCCGTGGCGGGACGCGGTCATGATGGACGACAGGGGTGGGGTACCAAAGCAGCAAAAGCGGAGGAGTAGGGAGGGGAAGGGAATGGGGGGGGCGTGGCAGTTTTACACGTGTTACCGTCACTCCGGCAACCTTGAAATGCAAGCACCTGGCGATGTGTCAGTGCTGGCTACCTGTCGAGGCACGCAAACTGTGCTCCCAGTCCGCTGTCCAAGACAGAGAGCCCCTGGGAGTGATATACGGGAGCGATGTTCTTGGATGAAAATTTTGCGAGAGGCTGAAGATATTTACGCTGCAAGCCCAGTCCTGGAAGTGAATCCAAGTGACTGGTTCAACGCCTCGTGTCTTTTTTTTTTTAACATGGCAGTCATACGCGATTGATGGGGAGCAAGGTTAGAGCAAAAGAAAGCTACAGACTTGCACAATAATAAGGAAGGAGGTGGCCTTCCCTGCCTGCTTCAGGCATGTGCTCAATTAAAACTATTAGTGGGTCTTAGAAAAAGCTAAAGTTGTGTCATGATTTGTGACTCATTCATCCAGGGTGAGGTTCAACTGCTGTTTTATATATATATACCTTCAGGATGTAAGAAGTTGCTGTTAGTGAGGTATTTTTCTTAAGCTCCCAGAGGGAAAGGATGAGTTGTATGTGGGGGTGGGGAGGGGAGGGGGCTTGGGACTTTGGGTGGGTATTTTTCTGTACAATTAAAACTCCATTTATACGCATAAAATATGAGAGGAATAATTTGATGTTGGAAGCAAGGCATGATTTTTTTGGTATTTTTTCATTGTGGAGTCTGGCTGAGGGTTGTAGCATCTGACTGATTTACAAGCTTCAAGCTCAGTTTTTCACAGAATTCCTGCAGCTGATATCCTGCCTAGTCAGCGTGAAGCACAGAGCGGCAGTGAGGCTTTTGGGCGGCCACATTTCTCCCCACTGTCACAGAGAGAGACCGATCCTCTGTTCTCCAGAGGCCTGCCCCGTCCCGGCCTCATGAGGCTCGCCATGCATCCTTTTCCACACCCTGCGCGGTGTCCGGTCTGGGCCTCCATTTTTCCTCATCCCCTTAACACGTGCTTTTAATAGTTTTTTTCACAATTAACTTGCTAAAAAATGTTGATTCAATTTTGGCATTTCTCTCGCTCTCTTTCTCTCGCTCACTCTCTCTCTCCCCCTTCCCTCCCTCCCCTCTCTCTCCCCCTCTTTCCTCCCTCTCTCTCTCTCCCTCTCTCCAAGCTCCCTTATTAAGGACCATCTGCATTGCCAATTCAGTTGTGTGTCACTTGTGGTCCAGACAATAACACCACATTTAGGTCAGATTAAGCTGACTGAAGGTTTTGGGGCTATAGGGGAGGGGAGAGGTTTTGCCGTCAGGGAAGCTTGGATTA
This sequence comes from Albula goreensis, assembly GCA_022829145.1. NCBI lineage: Eukaryota > Metazoa > Chordata > Actinopteri > Albuliformes > Albulidae > Albula > Albula goreensis. Next base: position 14,414,192 of record CM040750.1, read on the forward strand.
TTTTTCACCTTTTTTTTTCATTCCCCACTGAGTTATTGCCAGCAAGCTTACCAGAGAGGTATTTTAAAGCGATCAGTGCTGGGAAGGGACTTGACCATACCTCCCGACCGTGCTGTAACTGCCCCGGGTCCGTCCCCGTGGACGCCAGCGCGCGGCGCGCACGTCCCCGTTCATTTTCTTAGGTGATGCGCCGGGGCTCCTATGGGTAATTTTGCCGCAGATTCAAGCGCTCTCCTCCTCCTCCTCCTCTTTTTTTGGGGTGCCATGGGAAGCCTGATTTATGAGTAGTGCCTGCTAATAGAGATTTCGAGGCTGTTGTGGGGTCTCTGGTGTACTCAGGTGCATGGTCAGTATAATTGGAAACAGGTGAGGTTACGGGGGAAAACTCAGCAGCTTGCAATACTCTCTGGGAGGGACAGAGTCAGGAATCTTGCCAAGCACTTGCCAGAGTTTTATTGAATCCCTTATCCCCACGTACGCAAGTGCGGTTCTGTGATCACGTCTTTAAAATAATAAAAATGGAGGGGGGTGGGGGTGAAGGGGTGGCGGGGTGGGTTTGCGGCTGGGTGGGGGTGGGGGTGGGGTCCGGTTCCGTCCAGCAGCGGCTCACGCTGGGGAGTTTATGAACTGTGCAGTCCTGGCCATATATGGTGCTGGAGATCGGAGTCCAGTACTCCTCTGGTAGCTGTCATTTCCTCCCTGTCAGATTTCATTAGTTTACAATCACTACGCTGTCATTTTTTCCTTCCAAGTTTTTCTTCAGATCACTTTTAGTTTTTTTTTTTTTTTTTTTCTACCTGGCAGCAGAGGAAGCAGCCCTGTACGCTCTCTCTCCTCTCTGGACGACCCGCGGTTGCGGGGGAGGGGAGGAGGGGGGTTAGCGTCGTCTTGGGTTGCCAGGGCCCGTGCCCGCAGTAAACACCGGGCTCGCCTCCGGTGTCTAGGGTTGCCTCGTCTCGCGCCAGCCTGCCCGCTCCGTAACCACAAAGTGGGCTTTCATGAACCCCAGACGTACATCTTAAAATGTCATTAGGGGCGGTCAGGCCCCTCGCGTAACGCCACTGACCCGTGCTGCAGCCAATCGTGTCGCTCGCCCTCCGCCGGGGCTTTGGCTCCCGGAGCGGTGCATGTTAATGAGTGCACTTCTGGGCATCGCCGCTCGTTCTCGGCTCCCGCTCTGTGATTGATGGGCCGCTGACTCCGTGTCATATGCAGCCCCGCGAGCTGCATGCGAAATAGTCACCCCATTAAACATTTATACTAGGGATTGGAGGGACGTCTGTGGCCGGGGGGTTTGTAACCGCTGGGACACACCTGATTGGGTGGATGAAGGTGCTGTTGTTGCTGTTTATGTTGCTATGGGAGGTGTTGTTGTTGTTGTTACGCATGTTGATCATGAACACAAACAAAACATACTTTTCATATTCCACTGCCATGCCAACATTTCCAGCTTGTTATGCATGTGGAATTTATGCAAAGGTTTGTCACTGTATTGCAATAAAAAATGGGCTGTTCAGGTTAAATTTTAATGTTTGATTAATACTTGTTAGGGGAAATCACGTAGAATAAATCAATAACTCACAAGCATACATAGAAATATTTTCTGAAAACAACAGCAAATAGACTAAAATGAAAAAGAAGAAGCAACAGTGTGTGGTCTGCTTTGGTTTTTTTTTTGTTTGACTCACAGTGGCAATTATAGCAAGTTTTGAGCTCTGAGTAGCAGTGTGACATTTTCCTCTCTCGAACTGTAATCTTTTTTGCCACTCGCAATTACGGTGGCTTGTTTTCTCTCCACAACAAGATGACTCCTCAACCACTGTGGGCGAGTGTGGTTTGTAGTGGGGGTGACATAATGCATTGTAATGAGTGTATCCTGGAAAGAGGAGGTTTTGGAGGTCATTTACCCCAAATCGCTTGTTGGCCTCCAGCTCCTTACCCTTCCTGGAATCCCAGCTGTGGCTTTTGTAGAAAGCCCCACAAGTAAGCGTGACAAATAGCGCAAACCGAGATAGGCAGGGACCTGAGGAGGGCGGTCCACTGAGTCTCTCTCAGATCCACCGCGCACTTGATCTGCATTCACGGCAACCTGCAGCGTCCTTGGAGCTTAGCGCTGACTGATTACAATGTCCATCCAGTCTTAATCATTCTGGATGAGTGTCAGTTGACCCGCCACGAGAGCGCCTGTGACATATCCATCTTGTTTAGCTTGCATTCTTGATTTGTAGGAGGTGCTAACATCCTGATGTGCGCTTGTCCAGTGGAGATGATGGCTCGGGCGATGTGGTTTGGTGATTAGCTACCCTGAGCCACTGATGCTAAATGGGGATGGTAATATGTAGGCCTATACCCATCTGAAGCATTGTCTGTCTGTAACAAAATTGGCGTAGTAGCTTTATGCTATCCCTGTGCAAAAACCTTTTGTGTTTGCTCTAGTCCTGTAAAATTGAAAAGACTTGCCTATGCAGAGCTTCCCATTTTAATATTTTTTTTTGGGGTATTTTTATACAAGTTTTATGCAAGTATTTTTATAACTGCTTTAAATATGATTGAAAATACATGTATACAATTAAATGTATTATTTTTGCTTACTGAACTTTTAGTGCAGTGTGGAAATTGTATGAATGGGCTTTTGTGTGAGGGAAATTGTATGAAGTGGCTTGGTTGGCCAGGAATTTAGTTATCAGAATTTGTTTCGATGTCTGATAAGTAGGTACCTCCGTATGTACTGGTTCTGTGATTATACTTTCTAAAAAGTCAGCTTGAATCTCTCAGAGAACACCTGATGCTCTAAACTCCAGCTGCCCCCTAATTACACAAATCAGGCCTCAGAACGGAGCTTTGGTCTGGCAGGTTGAGCGAAGACTTCAAACGGCGCGGAGCTGGCAGAGTGAGCCGGGTCTGGGAGTGGGAGCAGTGTTATTGTCACCGTAATGAGAGGTTTTCGGGGAGCGAGATTTATTACACCGCTTATTAAGTGTCACCGTTGCAGATCCATCGCTTCCCCCCACCCCCGTCAGCATGCAGCCCTCCAGTAAAGAGCGCCTCATCTCCGCTTTGCCACTCTTTGCAAAAACAGTCTGAGCTTGGAAGCTGGCTTTGATGTAGGGTGCGAGGGTCCTCCGCCGTATCGACTGTCCTTACTGCAATTTATTGTTATCGTTGTTGTCGCTTTTTGGAGATTCTGTCAGGTTGGATGGCGTTTATCTTGGCCGAGGTCCAAGGTCGCAGAGAAGTCGTTCGGTTTGTTTAACGGTTCGCCTCATTACTGCTTTTTGGTTAATGCTGCAGTGAGAGTAGTGTGTGGGAAAGACTAGTCAGAAAGCCCCTGCTACCCAAAGAGCAAAAACAGGGGAGATTTTCTGCATCAGTGAAAGGTTTTGTATCTAACATGGGGCGCTGAGATGTTTTCCTTTCCAGACAATTTCTTTTCAATGACTGACAGAACTCATCAGGTTCTACTTAGGCCTCGCTCGTGGCCTACCTCCAACCAGATCGAGCGCTGACTGAGATTTGGAAACCACAAGATAAAGAAAGATACATATTATTTTAGCCTTTTTTGCATTTTTAATAAATTTTCAGTAGCAGTGATACATACATTGTGATTTGCAATGTAAAAATGCATGTTGTGCCGATAGAAATATGTTTCTCTTTTGTATCAAGTGGCCTTTTGGTCGATATTTCAAACATTTGTCCTAACACAGACAGGGGAAAGATCAGCTATTTTTAACTATTGTAGTCTAGCTGAAGTAATAGGTTTTTATGTGGAAGGAGATAGGACTGTTGTCTAAAAATGGGGCCACAATCTCTCTCAAATGAGCATCACCCTACTGTGAGGATGTGAACACAATCCGCGTTCAAAAAGAGACTTGTCCACACTGGACCATTTTTGCTCTTGAAACGCGGCAACAGGACCACGTCTGTTTGCCTTTAAACCATATTAAATACCATGATTGCACTACGTACGTAAACATGACATTACACAATGCACCTTCCAAGAATTTCTCTCTGCTCTATAGCCTTGTTTGACATGCTTTTCTACAGCATGTAATGGGATGCCAAAAGATGGTGATTACTAGTTCTCTTTCACTCAATTGAGCAATTCACTTGTGGTTTCAGGAGAGATTCCTGCAGTTAAAGAAATGGCAGCTCCAAGGCAGCTGAAAGTACCGATTCTTCCAGGCACCAGGTACTCTCAGTGGGAGATTCAGACAAGGGACTGAGCACCACAATTCCCCACTGTGTGTTACCGCAACTGGGGGCCTGTCTGCATTTCAGCAGAGGTGCGTGCTTAGAGCCGGGGCAGCCGAGCCCCACTGCGCCACCGTTCTCGGTCTGCTGAGCGTCTCCTGGGTGACAGCTTGATTTATACTCCCTACCCACATGCCATTGACACATATTTAAAATACACAAGGGGATCTTGTTCCCCCCCTTGCTCTTCTCTTTCCAGAAGAATTTTATTTATTTATTTCTTTTTCACTGACGTTTCGCCAACAAACCTTTCCACAAAACGTCCTTCATGCTGCAATTATTGAAAATTACTGCCGGAATCGAGTGGCTAATGTTCTAATTCAGATACTTTCTCTCCTCCTCCTCCTCCTCCACCGGTTTTTTTTTTTTTTTATAAATATGGCTTTCCTCTGCCGTGAGGGGAGTGCGGTATGGTGCACTACGCGTGTGGAGACTAGCCGGGCTGGGGAGGAAATTCCTTTGTGGATGAATAAGCTTTGGGTGACTGACAATGCTCAGAGAGAGAGAGAGAGAGAGACAGAGAGAGAGGAAGGAGAGAGGAAAGGGAGAGGGAGAGAGAGACTGAGAGTAACAGGGAGAGATATAAGGCCTGGAGGCTGCAGCAGCAGCACCTCAAATACCTAATATCCTAACTGCTACTCTCACTGAAGTCCCGTTTCCTCCTAAAGAAACCCTCTGTGGCCCCTGCCACCACCTGTTCAGGCTGAAGCGATCCTCGTTCCCCCGTTCTGGACAGTGTGAATCATGCACCACCTCTGGCTTGTTAACCCAACCCCCCCCCCCCCCCCGGCGGGAGCCATGTGTGATCATCAGGAGAGAAAGATCTATGGAGAATACATGAATAAATTTCAGCCTCCTTAATTAGCAGTAGGTTGCAAAGGCATTATAGTCTTAATGTGTAATGGATCATTTGACAGCCACTTCTGCATTACACGTGCATTGAATGTGGATGGAAGGAGCCAGAACCTACTTGGTTTTGCCAGTAGCTGGGCATCGTTTTTGAGTAACTGGTGGTTTGGAACTTTGGGACATGCTACCGCTGTGTAATTTCACTTTTCAATGTAAGTGTTCTTGCAGGTCTGGATTGATCAATCTTGTCCTTGCTATTCTGGCAGTGTTTTTCCCAGAAAAACAAAAGAACACATCTTATTATTTTCTGAATAGACATAGGCCTAGACTACAGAGATAAACAAAGTGACATTAGATGGCGGTAACGCTTGATGAAATATTAAACAAGCTTGGTATACAACATTTTCTTTTTTCCGGTACCTTGTTTGAAGCCAAATTCTTGTTGGTTGTCACCGGAATTTATTGACAACGACTGGCAGAGAATTTCAGAGCCAGAAGAACTTAGGCCATCTTGAGTCAACTTGCCGTGGTTGGACAGAGCAATTTGTGTGCTGCTGCAGACTCTCAGTCATGGTCATATAAAGTCGTTGCCCAGTTTCAAAGCTGTAGCATCTAAGTTTTATGCTTTATTCCAACACTTGTACAATGGTGTTACTCAGGAGTCCCAAAGACAGCAATTTCATTTTATTATTTTTCCTGTGGAAATTGAATGATTTGTAATAAATGGTCTCCCGGTGAGTCTCACCCTGTAATGCACTAAATAAGGAGGGGCTTTGAGAGCTGGTCCAGCAGACTGTCAGTCAGCACAAAGACAGTGAGGTTTGTAGCTGTCTGATGATTATTCAGCCCCTGTATAGGCTGTGCTGTAATACTCCATGGGTGTGTGTGTGTGTGTGTTTCCCTCCTTCAGTGGTTTGCCATCTGCCCTGCATGAATGGGGGAAAATGCAGCACCAGGGACAGGTGCCAGTGCCCGCCCAGTTTTACCGGAAAGTTCTGCCAGGTCCCCCTGCCCAACGGGGCCCGACAGCAGCACACCCAACAGCAGGTGTCCCTCAGCCACAACGGGGCCTCTCAGGTGGTCTCAACGCACACCCTACCCCTCACCTTCGGCTCTGGACAGAGGCAAGGTAAGAGCGTCCTCTACAGTCTACACCACACCTGGGTCATTTTGTTTGAAGCTGTTCTGAAACCAGCTTCACATATTTTTTGTTTGTGTGATGAAAACACTTCTGTTCATGTTTAGTGTTGTATTTCCTGGAGGAAATCCTAAATGGTGGAGAGCTGAAATTGCATTTGACACGCAAAGGATCATGCTTTCATAGACAAAAGCTGTTTGCTTAAAAAAGTCAGCAGCAGTCTGGCACCTGTTTCTTGATGAGCTTTGTATCTGTCACTGGCCATAAATTCTTTTTCCACTTTAGCTGAAGTCCTGGCTGAAGTCTCTTACAGGAACTGGTCAGGCAGTTATTGGCTGATACTGTGTGTCTTTTTGTTCTTACATGCATCTTTTTCTCAGAAGGATATGGTTTACACAGCTTTAAACAACCCCTTTATTGAATTTTTGTATTGCTAATTGTTTTTTTTACTTCCTTCTCATCTTTTTAATCTGGAAGTGCTTAACTTGCAACAGTCATTTATTTGTTCTAAGAACATGTCTCCATTGGAACGGATGCTCTCATGTCTCTCCTTTGGCTGCTCTGCTGCCCCCCCAACATATTCCCCTTCCTTTCTCTTCCTCCCCTCCCACATCACATCATCCTCTTCCGCTCGCAGTGAAGTTCCCCCCCTTTGTGAACATCCAAGTGAAGCACCCACCTGAGGCCTCCGTCCAGATCCATCAGGTCTCCCAGCTGGACTCCAACGGGCAGAAGGCAAAGGGGACCCAGACAGGCCACTTCACCTACCATACAGAGACCACCCAGAAGGTTCAACAGAGCCACAGCGTCTACCCCAATCAGCAGACCTTTATCCAGCATTACCCCGTCACCTCCAAGAGTCAGCTGGGACGCTGCTTCCAGGAGACCAGCGGAACCCAGGTGAGGGAGGGACAGAGGAAGTGAGGGAGTGATTTTCCAGTTTCAGGTCAGATCATGAATGTTCTTGTGACCCAGTATGCTGTGAGTCTCACACCACATGTGCCCAAATGGGAGAGAGAGGTATTGCCACTGACTGAGTACATGATTGAGTTAGTCTCTGAGTTGAAGCGAGTGATTAGCCATCAGGAGAATCAAGAGAATTCCCATTGGGGCAGTTTGTTTTGGGTTTTGAGTGGCAGCCTATCTCTATCAGAATAATATTACCAAGACTCTTTTCTGAAAGCTTTTCACAATAACTTTGCTGGCTTCCTGCTGATACAAATCTGCTGACCCATGCTAACTTGGAGATAAACAGGCACAATGTCTCCAGCTGTTTCCTAGCAACATTTGTTAGTGGCAACAACAGTCAGATGTATGAATGAGCAAGATACCGGTAATCTTGCTCATTCATGTGTCTGAAAGATACATATTCCCGTAAGGAAAGATGTATCATTTCCTTGCTGTTATTTCCAGTTAGCCTAACACAGAACCGAGCCTGGCTTTGTTGATTGTGCGATTCTCGAATACTGAGCTGTGCGTGTATGTGCATTCATGTGGTAGAGAACCACTAGCCTAAATTATGTTTGCAATAATGAGTGATATTGGCATTTGCACTTCCCTAAAACAAAGCAAGCTGATATAATGCTCAGATAATGGTTTTACTTGGCCTAATAGTTTATCTTTTTGGATATGTAAGGTGATGTTAAAGTGGTGGCTGGGTGTGCTGTCGTTATTGTGCCTCTATAGCTTAGGTGGCACACAGTGGCCTCATGTTTTATATTTCATGATCTGTCATGAGGCAGTGGTCATAGTATTTTTGTGTAGCTTACTCATTTGGAATATTTTTTTGTCGAGGGTCAGTTCAGGTCTCCTTATTAGACAGCAGTCATGACCATACTTTCCTCACATACCCCCCTCCCCCCTAATTTGGCCTGGTGTGTATGACACTCCCTGGCCAAATTTTGGTCCCAGCCTGTCCCTGTGTATATGTGTGTATGTGTGTGTGTGTGTGTGTGTGTGTGTGTGTGTGTGTGTGTATGTGTAAGTGTGAGAAACTGATTGGGTGTTGGTGAATGAGTGGGCGCATGAGCTTGTGAGTGTGCATGGAAGATACCAGTTTTTTATTGAATTACCAGTGTCCAATTGTAGTTGGCCCATTATAGAACTTTTCCTAGTACTTGAGACCAAAGTTTCTGGATGAAATTATCATGTGGGGCTTGAGCAGGGCTGGAATCCCTTGAAGAGTTTTGCTAAACCTTAAATTGAATTGTCTGTACCAGCTCCCTCTCTGAGTTTTTTTGGATTGATTTTTGTACTCCCGATTTCCCCATTTTTCAATCTGACAATGATGCTGCTGTTGTTCTATTAGGGGAGGTAATGTCTCATTTTCTATGATAGCTCTATACTCCCTATGTTTTGGTGTTTCTCTGCTATAATGCCAGCTGCCGGCAGCACAAGCAGTTGAACCTGGCAGCCTCGGGAGTTGTACAGAAATCGCCCTACTGACAATTACAGGAAAATGGGCTCGCTGGAAAGAGGCCAATTCTTGCAGAAGAAATCAGTTCAGTGAACACCACTGGGGCTGGGATTCTTGGCGTCCCGTGTATTTCTGTGCAGAGGGTCAGCCCACCAGGAAGGTGTTTGCATGTTTTAAACAAGGTGTGGGGTTTTTTTATTCAAAGTCCAGTTCCTTCTCCGCTCAAGACAGAGGCAATTACGTACTCTGACAGATTTGCTTTGGAACATACAGAAAAAAGTCTTTTCCAATTAGAGCCAATCAACCAATATCACTTTATATCTAAAGACAGCAGGCGATTTGAGGGGGGATCAGGGGGGATTCCATCCCCCTTGTTCGCAAAATGACCAAAATGCATCCCCCTTGTTGACCTGCCATCCCCATGTTGGGCGTGTGTGCGTTGGTTGGAAGTTTTGGGGATGCTCCCGTTGGGCCATCCCCCCTGTTAAGAATGAACAAATCACCTACTGTCTATAGAACTTGTTTTGAAATAGGCTTTATGCTTAACATCTATAATATTAATCAGCTATGAAACATGCCCTCTCATGTTTCCATTTCTGTGCATTTTGGAACAAAATATGATCCAGGCTTTACACTGGTTGAATTTGGATTCCTTTTCAGTGGAGCGTTTGATAGATTTATTTCCAGAGAACACATATAATATTGTTTAAAAAAACTCACTGAAATTTGTAATTCCTATGAAAGCATTTTCATAGCATCTGTACCCGAGTAGTACTGCGGACATCATTTTACACATTCCATTCACATGTTACAGCAAAGCGCTACTATCTTTTCCCAAGATCTCCATTCCATTTCCTTTACACCTACAAATTTACCAACGAGAGATAAGCCGACGTGTCAGTGAAGACTAAATGTGCTTTATCCATATTGGTGTCTTTCTCTGAGCGATCTGGTGTGTGTGAGTGCGCGCTCTTTGGGATTGATAAAACTGGTGACGCCGGAGAGAGGATTGACAGGCCGCTGTTGTGCGATGCTAGCAGCTGAAGGCTCCTGTCACTGACTGCGCGCCTGTGGTTTAAATGAGAATCCCTCGGTGGGTGGATGACATGTCTTTGGGGTGGGGGTGGTGTGGGGGGTGTTCGTGGAGGATGGTGCGCCTGCAGCGCCAGGGTATATGTTTAGGCCCTGTGACCTCTGTGTGACCCCGTCCCTTTTTTTGATTGTAGTGTGGGAAGCCTCTGCCTGGCCTCTCCAAACAGGAAGACTGCTGTGGGACGGTGGGTGCATCCTGGGGCTTCCACAAGTGCCAGAAGTGCCCCAAGAAGCCATGTAAGTGCTAACTCTGCTCTCCTGTGTCAGTGGAATGATGTAACCCATTTAAGACATTCACTGTTTTGGTATTATTTCACTGCAAATGACATAATACTTTGGATATGACATCATTCTTTGGATATACTAATACCTAATTTTTTTTGGTAATTTATTTTACTTGTAAGTAATGAGTTCTCTAATGTTCATTAATCCCATCAATTAGATGTAATATGAAATAGACTTGACTTGCATGTTCAAAGCTTTAATGATTTTAACTGTAGAGCAGATGTAGCTATCAAACCAATCTGTGTGTTTTCTCTGGCACCGTTTGTAAGTTAAGCAGTGGGACCAGAGGTAACCTCCCTCCCTTCCCATCCAGGTCACAAAGTCTACCTGCCTTAGGGTTCATTGGGATCAGGTTCTTCCATAGGGCACACAATGTGTAGAGTAGATTTGTTTCTGTTTTAGAGAAGAACAGTGCATCTGTGCCTTCAAGTCCGTCCAAAAAAAAAGCAAATGGGTTTTTACAGCTTGCGATGGAAAGGAAAGAAGGGTGGGGGTGCAGGGGGTGGGTGGAATGGTGAAATAATAAAACGCTCTGATTACACAGAAGACCTGAATGTGCTGACTCACACGGGCAAACAAACCGAAAGCTCCCTCACAGTAATGAGTCAATTCCACTGGAACTTTCAGCTGGACTCCAGGCTCGACTGCTGACTCACTCCATGGCATTTCTTAAGAGTTTAGCCTTGAGAGTCATGTATGAAAATTCCCCTTTCCCTGCAAACACTCAAAAACACTCCCAACATGTTTTCTAAGGTTTGTCCATATAGGGAATTATTGCAATACCACTGGCTGAGGTCAAACAATCTACTTTTTTTAAGAATCTGAAATATTACAAAAATACATGATGTTCAGTTATTTGATTGGGGGGGGAGGTGGGGGTCACCATTTAAACTCAGTTTAGGTCATGATGCCTCCAGAACAGATTAGCTGGGGGCTCTTTTCCTGCCAGCACTCTCTGTGCTTCCATCAGGTTATTTACATTTTAAATTGATACAACAGGATGACAAACACAAGCCAGAGCTGCAACTTGCTGCTTTTTTACATGTTTGCATGCCGCATGTTAGTCGCTGCTTACAGGCAATGAACAAAAAAAACCCAACAGCAATAAATAAATATGGAGGGGGACAATATGTTTCGGAATCATTTGAACCCCATGTTTACACAGATAAAAGGTGGGGCCCTCAGGCCTGTTTATTTTGAGAATGGATCTGTGAAAATCCCAAGCGCCTCCATGCCAGCCTCCCTCCTACGTGGCTCTCTTTCTCTTCACAAGCTATTTTTACCCCGTTGTAACCCAGCAGAGATGGGGAAGGGTAGCCTGTGCATGGTACTCATTCCAGCCCCTCCCCAGAGAGCCGGCTTGAGCCTGACGAAAATGTGCATTTTCTCCTGTTGGAGGAGGGCCGGGGGCCGGCAGGAGATCTGTAAGAGACTGGGGGCACGTTTAAACCAAGAAATGTGTTTTTTTTTACCCAAGAGGCAAGGTTTTCCATCCAATATGTGGCTAGTGGCTGTTACCAAAATGGCTTGACTTAAGCGGAGCCTCAAGATCCACCACTCAGAGCAAGACTTGGATCTCAGGCTACTGAGCAGCTGTTGGTCTCCACTATTGACGTACTCTATCAGGAGATTAACTACAGAGTAACATATTTGATAAAAGTCACTTGCTCTGACCATGAGACCATGGTTATTTTATCGTTTCATCAGTTCTTCGTCTGAGGGGTGTTTTTATCCGTCGCCATTGTATGCCAACAGTAGGAGTTAAGCTTGCATCCTGTATGGCATTGAAACGGAAGGGCAACACCCTTTAATTGTAATGACCGTAAACCTCCATTTACCCCATGCCTGACCAATCCGAAGGGAGCCCATGGGACAGAGCTCAGAATTCATGCATGCGTGTATGTGACTGCAGGAATGTATGATTTTCTAAATAATACATACTGGAATAATAATTAGTCTCCAAAGGCCCCTAGCTCTTGAGTCCACTTGGCAGAAACAGAATTTGTCCAGCTTTTTCCCAAGACCAAATCCTTCTGCGCCGTGTAGGTACAACAAAGGCACAGTGTTAGCCCTCTCTCGCTTGGAGTCATGAGCAGCCAGGGCGTGAGGTTAGCATTTATGTGCAGGGCGAAGTGGAAAACTAACTCATTGTAGGCTGTAGCCGGTGAGTGAATTGGCTTACCCACAAACAAGCCTGGCCTTGTTCTTTTGTTGTGCAAGCAATCGCCTTTCAGGTATTTGTGTGCCACTCTGCTACAGGTGCCGCAAAGTCCCGCCAGCACATGTGTGGCATAGCGCGGTGCTGGTGCTCGCGGGCTCGGAAATGCCACTTAGCAGCTTCTAGCAAAGACTTTCATAGCCCTCAGAATGACCCTTTCTGCCTTCACCTGCACCACTCCAGCATACTCAAATATTCATTAGCAGATGTTATAGCTGCCACAGTCCCTCAGTACAGTGACAGTGAAATTTATAACAAATAGCATGGATGTATGACTTCTAATTAATGATAATTCTTTCCCAATTAATTGCAGACCTGAGGCCATAAAAAGGGCAAGACATAAAATGGGATCCATGTACTTTGAGAGCATATGGACAACATGTGACATAATATTTTTAAATTAATTTATTCTGTGTTGAATTTCAGTGTAAAAATATTCACACTAAGGTCGAATGAGCTTGCTTGCACAAGACTGTAAGTTATTGCTGAAGGTCCCTTTTTCCTTAGTCATGACAGTTATTGTGTATTTTTGGGATCATTTTACAAGTATTGTAATTTTGTTACTGGATGTGAGTACAATCAAAGCCTTCAAAACAAAACTGTTAGCATTTCACATTTTCACATTCTGCAATCAATTTTTGTTATTTTTTCAAGAAGTTTATTTAGTCAAATTTGCATGAGTTTATTTTGGAAAGGTCCAGTGTTTAGGCTCTCTGACACACAGAGGCTGTGTCTGCATACAGCACCACACAGTGCCTGTGTCCCTCCCACCTGTCTAGCCTAGACCCACCCTCTGAGACCTTGTATGTGTGAAACATGACATTGTACCTTGAGGTGAATAGTTCAGAGTCATGGGCTGCCAGACTCACTGCAGGCTCAGCTCACAAAGCAGCGGCACGCTCAGTGTTACGGCGCTGCCCTGGAGAGAGGAAGCGAGGGAGGGTAACCGTGAGAGTGAGGTTTTGATCGGCCCAGCGCATTCTGCTGTCTTGTGATCGCCAGTGATAAGGGATGCTATTATGGCGCCCTCCCCATCACTCACAATCCTCCTCCAGCCCACTCCCAACTGTGCGGAAGGAGTCAAGCTAATTATATCGATTTACACAGTAGCTACTGTGGACTCATGCTGCTTGAACCCTGCTCTGAGCCATCAAAAGTTGTCCTCTCAGTTCAAATCAGGCAGAAGTGCAAAGCAAAACAGTCGCTCCATTGAACTAAGCATGTTCTGAACCATCTGATGAGATATGATCGGGAGTTTGTGGACTGGAAAATAAAATGTGGTTGCCGTTTTGTAATAGCCACTGAGGCTAACATCTCTATTTGATAGACCTATGAATCCCAAATCAAAGAGAATCACAGAAGCAAACAGAATAAGTCTGACCTCAGAATGATTCTTTTGCCAGTTTATGATTTGGTGGAAAAAAGAATGATACTTCCCAATCTGACTGATATATTTCAGTTGATATTTGTGAACTAGCATTGAATTGTTAAATTAAATTGAATCTAAGCACAAGCTTTTATTTCTCTTGTTTTACTCCAGCTATCCCTCTGACGGGCTCTAGACAAACTATGGACTGCCCCCAGGGCTACAAGCGAATCAACAATTCCTACTGCCAAGGTAAGGGATCCAGCTTGGCCCCTCGTTAACTGTATCTGGGGCTGCATTGTTTTGCTTTTGTTTTTACACGCAGCGCAAAGGGAGCACTGTTGTTTTCACAGCACGGGGCGGACGGCCTTGCCAAGAGAAATGAGCTTCAGAAATGGGCGATTTGTCACCAGCAGTATAAAGCCAGGAGAGGAGTGTGCTAAGAAGCAAAAAAGGAATATGCCTCTCTGTCAAGGAGATAATTCTCTTCCCTGATGCTTGCCCCCTCTCCTTTTGCACTCCTGTCTGCAAACATTACTCTTCACCTGTGAACAGCGCCCTCTGCTGGCAGCCAGGATGCAGGCCTAACATGGGCTCACCTCTGCCAATGCATTTATGGCCCACCCAGCAGTCACCTAAAATCCATCAAAAGGCGAAAGTTTTTTTTTCCTCCCCGCCCCACTTCTTTCCTTCTTTTACATCAGTGATCAATCCTACTTTGGTTGGACTTAAGCACAGAGTGGCGACGCTGGGAGAAAGAGCGGGTGCCATATTTGATAGATTTCTCTAATCTGTGTCGAATTTGGGTATGACAGCGGTGATGGCTGCAATGCATCAGGGCTGGCAGACATGTTGCTGCCAATGGAGTCATCGCTCTGAACCGATGGCCTCGCTCGGTCACCTCTTAATCTGCCAAGACCTATCCCCTACAGACCTCCACAAATGGCATCCCGCCTGCCCCAGAGCCAGGGCCGGGGATGTGTGTGGGGGAGGGAAGGGTAACCCCGGTTAATGGTTTGAGCCACACTCTTTCCAGCTATTTAGTGCACAGCGGAGGGCAACTCATCGCTACTGCCCAGCGCTGTCTTCTCCATGCCCAAAAGAAACAAGCCAGAAAGAGAGTCCACATGCTGCTCAGTAGGATCCCTGCCAGGGCTGATGGGCGCAGCCAGGCCCACACAGGACTGTTTCTGTGGGGGAGGGTTTATGTCAGTTCATCATCCTGTTCCCTCAGTATTTCTGTTTATCAGTCATATTTTATTTTCCCAGAAGTTTAGCGTGGGTGTTTACTAATCATCAAATTTGCCATTATCATGTGCTTTCAGGTTTATAGCACACGCTTTTATCCAGAACGACTGGCGGTTCACATATTACCCTCTGTCCATTTATACAATGGGGTATTTGCTGCCCCAATTCAGGTGAAGTACCTTACTGAAGACTAAAACAACAGTGTCTTAGGTGGGAATTGAACCTGCAGTCTCTGAGTTACAAGACAAGCCCCATAACATATTATCCTGTTGCCCCCAGTCCAGCAACATGAAAAGTGAGACAGAGGTTTGTGTGGGGAATGGCTTGCACTTGTCTTAATTTTTGTTGGCAGTGGAGAGGCTCGTGGTAGCCACATACATTTCCTCCCTCTGACATCAAATCCAGAAGTCCATCGTCTCCCTGGATATGTCTGATTGCTGATAAATTAGGACTTCATACACAGTTGCAACCTGTACAGAAATGTTTGTCATGAGCACAAAATGAGTTCTCGTTTTGGCCGTTTTGTCTTTTCAGGGGTTACTAACACAATTGTCTGCAACATGAAGTCTCATTGTGTCATCAATAGGACTAGACTGCTGTCAAGCACCTCGGGGGATCAAAGAAATATTGTGTAATAACAAGTTAGTTTGTTTCACGTACTCTGGGAATGCTGTTATGATCTTGGAGGTAATTACTCTGTCAGCTGTATGATTGACAGTAGGGATGGGCGTGACCTCCAGCAGATGTTGAAACTCGGAGCGTGTTTGCACACACCGTGGGTGATGATAATTACCACTCACAGATATTTTCTGGCAAACACTTCATTAAAAGGAATGTATCCACAAATAGATTTTGTCAGGGATTTGCAAGCTTGATTTGGGCATGTTATTCTAAAAGATGCCTGTGTCGGCCCCAGGGAAACCTGGAAGAGAGCTGTCGTGTCTCTATTGCAACTGAAATTAAAAAAAAGAAAAATAAACAACGAGAAATGAAATTTAAGCATTGTGCATTTCTTTACTTTTTACTTTGACTCCCATGTCTTTTGTCACAATAAGAGCGCTGGCTGAGAGATACTGTCTTTCGCACAGTAACAGTGTTTCATTGAAACACTCATGCTAATGTGGAAAGATTGCACTGGTGTGCTACTTTGCTCCATGTTCATGGGAGTTCTGGGTTTTCACAGCTGTCTGTGTCACACATGAGATTTTCTTTGCTCTCTGTGCCTCAATGCAGGCTCGACATGAGCAGAGGCTGCAGATGTTCTAATTTTTAAAAAAGTGAGAATAATTTTGGTTTAAAGCTGCGGGTGATTGCGTCAGCCCCTCACACCCTCTGATCCTCTCGAGTTGTGACAGAGCAAACTGAGCAGAAGGAGTTGTAAGCTAAAGCCGCCCCGGGGCAGGGAGAGTTTCCCCTCCAGTGGCTCAGTGGGTTCAGCTGGATTACAATACTTTGGCTTTCTGTCCCGCTTCACGGAACGGAGGGACCATGTCGTCCATTTCCACTGAAAGCTTGACCTCATTGCTCCGGGGTTCAGAAAAATATGTTATGCCCAATTTAATGTCTTTCTTCTTCTGGAAATTGCCTTTTTCTTTCTGCACTTTGTATTTTAGGAATGGCCTGAAATTTCCAACCCAACAATATTCGTATTAATTAGCTTTGCACAGAGGCTATCGCACTTTAGCAATTGTGATGAGTGTCACTCGCTTTTGGTTTGTGAAGATGATTAAATACTGCCTGTGGACATTATAAAGGATATGTTCTCTGTGGCTTGTGAATAAAACCACCGTTATCCGGCCATGGCAGAGCAGAATAATTGCACTCTCTTCACATAATTCATTCACTCTGACAAAACATATGTTCTTATTGTTGGCCAGGAGGGGACAAGAACACCCTAAAATGATTCCCTCAAAATTTAAGAACTCAATCATGATTTGAACCTGGGCCCAAGAACCATCAGCTCCAGCATGCTCACTCCACAGCGTTCAGTCAGTTTTTCTGCCTAAAACCTGAGTTGAATATAGGAAGTAGTATCAGGTTCTGATGTGCATTTTATAGCGTGACTGCATGGGAGTGGCCTGGCTTTTTGTTTGTTGCAGAAAATGGGGTTCAACCGGAGTGCACATGAGCAAGGTTACAGTGTCTCACAAAGGTGTTTTTTTATTCCCTCCTTCAATGTGTCTTTATTTATTTTTGTCTTTTCTGTCATTTCAGACATCAACGAATGTCAGCTGCAGGGCGTGTGTCCCAATGGAGACTGTGTGAACTCAATAGGTAGCTACAGGTGTATCTGCAAGGCTGGCTTCATTCCAGACCCCACACTCTCCTCCTGCATCCGTAAGTCAACACCACCAAGAATTTTCAGCTTCGGGATTGTATGTTTGCATTCATCCCATGCTGTATTCAAATTTACAGAATTATATATTCATAATTTTCATATTTAACACATTTATGTTCATTCTTGTCCTAGAAATACTGTGAAAGAGTCAGATGTTGAAAATATTTTTTTTGGTATACTGCAAAATTTCTAACAATGCTAAAAGCATTTTCACATGTATAGGAATGAATAGACGGAGATGCATTCACAAGAAGTTAAATGTGGTGTTTAGCACATAGATAAGTTGAGTCCCTGGGCATATTGTTATGTACATAATTGGTACATGGCTCTCTCACATGCATTCTGAAGATTTCATTGCAGAAAATTTCCATGTTGGGTAGAGGGAGGGGGGTGGACATCCACAGAACAGCATCTGAACACTCGCTCATGCTAGGGAAAGATAAGGCAGAGGTCATCAAATCCATTCCACTGCACCAGTGTTTACCGCACCCCCAGCCCCACCAACCAACCAACCAACCAACCAACCAACAGATTACAAAAAAAGAAAAACAGGGCCGTGATTGAAAATGTGAGGCTAGCCTGGTTGAACGCTGGGAGCAGCGCCTGGGACTGGCCTGAAGGAAGTGCTTAATCTCCTCCACAGTCCCGCTCTCAGCAAGCAAAACAGCATCACTCACCTCCCCACGGCTGAGGAAATCAAAGCTGCAATTGTTCAACATGCACAGCACCACCACGCATCGTTAGCAGGGACGTCTCACGGCTCTGACAGTTCCGCAGGGCTGCTCTACTCCATGGGTTTTTTTTCCCTATTTTTCTTTTGGTCCTCCCTTTCCCCATTTTTTTAATTCTTAATGAAACCTGAATAGCTATTCATCAACAGCAGAGAGAGAGAGAGCAATAAGGAGACACCCCAACCTTTATGTCTTGAGGACAAATAATTGTGTATTTCAAGCAGGAGAGGGAAAGGATGTCAGGAATCCCTCCGGGAAGCTGAGTGTTTTCGCCTGCTGTGTTCCATGTTTGTTTTTTTTTTGTTTTTGTTTGTTTTTTATGAATTTTGAAATGATTGCCTTCCTCATACTGCATGTGTGCCTGGAATGGTTGATGTTGGAACGTTAAAGCTTGGCCCTTGCTCGTCTTGTCTCAGCTGTTTAACCCCCCAGATGGGTGCAGCCGCCCCTCTGTCGAGCCAGAGGAGGCTGGGGTGTGGTGCAGGCTGATGTCTCATGCCATGATGCCCTGATTAATGGCAAAGCACATGGCAGAAACAGTAACCCTTTGACTGACAGGGAGGCAAGATGGACCTTCTGTAGCCCATAGAGCCCATTAACTACTGCACTGCGCAGCATCGTAGTGGCACCCCCACACCCACTTCCTGTAGGGCCACAGTCCCATGGATTCCATGCAGTATTTACCTCTGATGTAGTGTGTGGGGTTTGATATGTATTTATATGAAAGTAGGATTTATCAGTATAGCTCTCTGAGAAAAGAAAACTCAAGGCTACAGATCTCATCATCGGTGAGAGGGTAGTGGTTAGTGTCTGCCCTCTCAGAGATTTCGATAGCACACAAAATGAATCTGGCCTGGATTCCTTTGAGAAACTTCAGTAGCGATGCTGTGTGACTACTTCCCCTCTCCCCATCTCTGTGTCTCAGTCTGTCCTCACAAGCATGTTGGAAACCCTGTCTTGCGGCCCTCAGAGGCTGACGCGAACGCTGGCGGAATGGGTGGGTTTGGCTGAGACCCAAAGCTGCTTGGCTGAGGGTGTGCGGGGTGTGCTGGGGGTGGGGTGCGGTGGGGTGGGAGGTGATTGCTGCCTGTCATGCACGATTTCCCCCGTGTGTCCCAAGCTGTAAAGTAATGAGACTCCAAGGCGCCGTCACGATTTTACTGGCAGTTGGAGGGACACCCGCTCCCCATGTCCCTTTGTCGGGAGGGATAATGGCTTGTAACCTGAGAATGTGCACTGCCTTTGACTTGATGAATATTGCTAACTGCACAATGTGTAGCTTCCTCAAGGAAAATTGTAGCAACATTTTAATTTTTCATTGGATATAGTAGTTTTTTGTTCACAAGTATGTATAATATTTAAGGAGCTTTTTCCCGTTAGTATGTGAATGTTTAAGTGTGTCTTAGAGTATCACGACCGATAGTGACATATGTCAGCTCTCTGTGAGGTTATATTGTGTTGCGTTGTGTTCCAATGATTTCATTTGGTCTCAGGGATTTGAGATATTAGAATCTATCTGCTTCTCTTTGGTTGCCAGTGCCAGGCCTCAATTTCCCCCTGCATGTCAATGCTTTGCTTGGTTTAAAAGATTTGCCCCTAAAGAAATGCTCTCTAGGTTGGGGCACACACTTTACTGAATGTCCCACACAAACACTGTTAGCCAGCTTACGTTTTTCCCCACACAAAAATTCACCTTTATGTGCACCTACTGTTACACAGCTTACCTCTCCATCATTTGTGTTTGCGCTTGTGTGTTTTAGTGTTGTATTTTGTTCTTCCTGTTCCAAAATGCATTGGGGAAAATGTAAACCTGCTTTGCTTCTGGCCTTTGACCTTTGGTCCCACAGCCACTAGAGAGAGGATTTACATTTTTCAAGCATTTTTCATGTGGGTTTTTTTTTGTCTTTTTAGTTGATTGTTTTTCATCTTTTTTCTATGTGTATGTATGTGTGTTTGTGAGCGTGGGGCTCCTGGTGAAGGGAATTTCTTTATTTTTCTCTCTTTCTTTTTTCTTTCCTATGTGTATCACTCTGGCGCGCACCCCTCCCTCCCTCCCTCCTCCCACCAGCTGATACCCCCGCCGTCCGCGAGGAGAAAGGGGCTTGTTTCCGATTTGTCGGTTCGGGAAAGCAGTGCTTGCACCCGGTGTCAGTACAGCTCAGCAAGCAGCTGTGCTGTTGCAGTGTGGGCAAGGCCTGGGGCCCACAGTGTGACAAGTGTCCCAATCCTGGAACAGGTAAGGCCCAGGCCGGCACAAAGAGAAAATAAAACAAAAAAAAACAAAAACAGAAATCTTCCGTCTGCAGGGGAGGAGCCTCAGAGAGAGGCACTATGGTATTCTCCAATCCTCACCTATCCTTCACCTGTCCTCCATCATTCCCCTATCCCTGCATGCATTTCTCTGCCTCTATTGTTTAGTAGCTTCTCACTGCAGTCACTGCCCCCCCCCACCCTGCCCTGTCCCGTGCCATCCCGTCCTGTCAAAATTGAGACTGTCTTTATATTTAGACTGTTGGATACAAGAAACAAAATTGAAGGGTTTTTTTGTCATGAGGATTTTTTTTTCCTATTTTCTTGTGCATTACCATACAGCGCCCCATCTCATCAGCTGCACTCACAGTATATGTATTTACAGTACAGCCATTTCTTGAATCATTTTCAAGTGATAATTAGTTACATTTTCTCGCCACATCAGACAATATAATCATGTCATATGTCCATCACCAACACCATTTATATAGCCATGTTGATAAAACATATTGTACCCCAATTAAAAATAATTGTACTGTAAGTTCAAGCCTGCCGTTATTGAGGTGATGGGAGCTCAAATATTATGAGTGCTGTGGGCATGATGCATTATACATGCTCTGTTGAAAATCAAGGATAAGAAAATGTCAAAATGTAAAAAGTAAAAAAAAACCTCTAGAAGTTAGAACCACATCCGCAAAGCAAACAAATGAATACTGGTAATAAAAATGATGAAAAAGGAAAACAATACTGAAGATGACAAATCACTAATATGAGTGCCGACCCATAATACCCTCAGCCTGCCGTGCCAGCAAGCAGCTTGAAACAAGTGTGAATGTTTTTCCAGGTCTGTGCTGTCTGTGCTCACTGACACATTCCTGGATTCTTCGTTTGCTTTTAATTTGTTAAGAACCCCAGACAAGATTCCTTTTCTTTGCCAGAATGGAGGTGAGATGGGATTGGCAGGGGGTACAGGTTAGTTGGTTTTGAAGGATGGTTGGTTAGGAGCAGTAACGAGAGTAAACGAAAGGCATGTGGCCTGTTAATCCGGAAATAAAACTGAACAGACAGGTAGGATTAGTGTAATAATTTCACAGTCGGCCTCGCTATGAAGGACGGGCTCCCTTTTTTTATGGGAGCACAGACTGGCTCTGACATTTAGCAAGATGACAGGAAGTCCTTGTTGTTGGGACGCCAGGCCGGTTTCAGCATCCCTGTTTTATTGTGATTGGCCCGAACCGGCATTTTTACAGCTGTCTCTAAGCAAATGCATGCAGACTCCCCAGTACATTCTAACCGTCAGGGAAATGTTTAGGTGATAAGACGGGAAGGACAGTTTAGATAACATTAATGTGTGTGTATACTTTTCTGGTGCACTATTCCAGCTTGAGTGCACAGGGAGACAAAACACAGCAATGTTTACCGCTTTTTGTTTTCCACCAATGAGAAAATACTGGCAGCCTTGATGTGTTTGTGTCTCCTTTCACCAGCTGAGTGAGATCCTCTCTTACAAAAACATTGCCACAGTTGAGGGCTGGGGTCAAGGGGTCAGAAGTATGTTAGTCTGATTGGGCATCATTAGTACTGATACCCAGAAGCACTTCCTGTCTTTTTCGCCTCTATGGGAAGAGAGAACAGAAATTTATAGTGCTACTGGTCTATATCGCTCCGGCTGTTGGTGAGGAAAACACCAGACAAGATTGTGAATTAAGATTCTTTGTGTTGTGTGGAATTGCTATTGCTGCTACATGAAGTGTCCCTAATACCTGTGTAACTGAGTTCTATTTATGTGGTAAGTGTGATTTAATTACAGTCTCATAGTGCAGCGCAATAATCATGTACATTAGCAAGCTATTTCAGACACAGCTGAGGTTAGATTTAGTTTTTCAGAATGACAAGGACACCTAATGTTGGGAGATGTTCCTGCTGTTAGTGCTTACTGCAGTTTAATTACACAGGCACTGGCCCTTTTTCATTTAAAACGGGACCCAAAATCCTGAGATGGCTGCTGGTTTTGAACGGAAAGTTATTTAGAGAAGTGTCTTCAACATCTTCCTCCACCCTTTTCCTAATCAACTTTCACATCAAATCGGTTGACAGTCTGGATAAGCTCCTGA
Organism: Albula goreensis; assembly: GCA_022829145.1. Taxonomy (NCBI): domain Eukaryota; kingdom Metazoa; phylum Chordata; class Actinopteri; order Albuliformes; family Albulidae; genus Albula; species Albula goreensis. Next base: position 14,436,488 of record CM040750.1, read on the forward strand.
GGTTTTCAGCTGGAAATTCTGTACTCTGGTGCACTCATCTTTACTGAGGAGTCACGGTGAAACACGAAGCTGTAAGGATGGTGTTGGGCTCATTAAAACTCATTAAATTCAGGAAAGGCGCAGACTGATTGACTGCATGCTGATCATTTGTTTATGATGCTGCACAGTTTGCGGTGAGTAGCCAAAACAAAGCAGTGGGGACACAACAAGATCAGCAGTAGACACGAGTCAGTTTTACATGAAGTAACTGCTGTGTAATCGAAGACAGACTTTGCTGTGGAAGGAATCAAAGGATTTATCTTCTGTGCTTTTGCTTTTGACACCAATTTTGGTTTCGTTTTTTGCCATTTCTTATTCATGGCCTGGTTTCAGTTAGTTCAGATCTAATCCCTCAGAACCCCCAGATATTAAATGGTATTGGCAAGTGGGGGGGAATGGCTGAGAAAAAATTTATTTGGATTTTGGATGGCATGTCTTGTGAACTGCTTTGAGGTTTTTAACATGGATAAGGCCAAATTATGTTTGATGTATTTATGTGAAAATGTTGCGGGATTAACACCGTCTCTTCCTGCTTCTTTAGCGGCTTTCAAGGAGATCTGCCCCGGCGGAATGGGCTACACTGTCACTGGGACCTACAGGCCTAAACAGGTCAACAGGAACCAGCCGGACACCAACGGCAAGCCCAAGATTGTACACCAGGAGCCCCAGGTTCCCCCTCTCCCGTTGCCCACTGTCCAGAGGCCTGTGGAAGCTCTGAGTGTCACTGAGAGGCAGCTCCCTGCTGTCCCAGGTGAGTGAACCGCGGGTGACGTCGAGAGACTCGCCCCCCCAGGCTACGCTTCTAATATGGCAGTATGAAGCTGTGTCATGAACTGACACAGGAAATGAAGTCTTGGGTTATTGCCTCTATAATTTGCTATTATACACAGTGCTTTATGTCTTCATGTGGTGGGGTCATACAAGCCTTGCATACAAGCCTTCAATCAACAATTAATCATAAATTTGACATAATAATGTCCAGCTTTGTCTTCTTTCTGAGGATGTGGTGTTGGCTACAGTGTTGTCCCATGTAGACAAGCGCTTTTCCAAACACACAGCGGGGTTTCTCTTCCAGAAAAAAATGACCACAATTTAACATTTAACTAACAGATATATATATGTGTTTTATGAGTGTCTCATTCTGACATCTATTCAGTTCCACCCGTGAGGAAGGCTCACAAGCTTTGACCCAGAGCACCATCCAAAAGCAGATTCTGGAAAGAAATAGAGCTGTTATCATTTGTTATTCAGGACATGTCTGGCACTAATCAGGAGAGAGGATCTTGGCAGCATCAAGATGACAGAGTTGTCCAAATGACTGTTAAGCTCTCTGAAAGTTCATAGGAGTATATACAATGCAGTGGGACGAAGTCCTTCACACAACAACAATCAACAAACTGCAATCAAGCTTTTCTGATAAATATCTGCCTCTAGGGGTTTATATAAAAGCTGTCGTCTTTATGTTGCTAGGACGTTGCCTGGAAAGATACTCGCACCAGTTTAAGCGTATGGTAAGAAAGAGTACAGTTACAAAGGTCCTAATGTCATGCATTAGCTACAGCCTTAATGGGAGGAGGCGTCAATGGAAAGACATGTAGGTGTGTTTTCCAACTGTCTGAGACCCTTGTTGTTTCTTTTTTATTGTTGTTTTTGAATCCAGTAGTCACAGCAGCACCTGAAGAGGTAGGTTATGTCACGTCTAAATGCAGCAGAACCACACTACCCGAAGCTTCTGCATGTGGCAGTCCATTTTTCACAATGCCTGCCATGGCAGTTATTTTGAACAACCAGCATCGAGAAGGAGTTCACTGCATGCAACATCAGTATCACCTTTGCATGACCTGATCCATACTCCACTCTAACTGAAGAATGACTGCTGAAAGAACACAACCTCTTCAATGCTCAATTTCCTCTGACAAACAGCCAACAAAGAGAACAAGGCTTTCTTTGGAAATACGTGGATATTTGTCATTTGTATTTTTTAATAGTTCAGTTCAAAATTGTTAGCAGCTAGTGAGAACTCTGGCCAGGTACCTGCAGATGCAGGACCCGATGACATAGGCTGTATGTAATTGGTGAGAGTATGTGTGTGTGTGTGCGTGCATGCATGTGTGTGTGTGTGTGTGTGTGTGTGGAAAGTAGTGAGGGCTAGTCACCATGTGAATTGGAGGAGTTTAGTGTTTATGGCTTTCTGCTCCTAAGTTTGTGGGGGAGGGGGACAGTTTGGCTTGGGGTGGGGAAAGGTGGGGGGGGGGCGGTACTAGCCTTACATAACCTTTTAATTCAACACTGAGCCTGAGGTCTACTGGCCGTTAAAAAGTAACATCATGTTTGATTTGGAGTCACAGCCACCCTTTGAAAGTTGTCATTTTCTTTGTAAGTGATATGAGTTTGTTAGCTTTCAATGATCAAAGCGAATTAGAGCAAGATATTTGAAAATCTCTCCTTAGTGAATTAGTGTTGTATTTGTGTATATCCCGTTCTGAGCGAAAGTCAATTACTTTGATAAGAGCTTTGTTTATCCATGCCCAAAATTCTTCAGACACTATTTCTGGAATCAAGGTCAGTGTCTGCATACTTTAAACTCTATAGAGGACTGCCAATTAAGATGCATGTAGTTAAAGCTACTGTTCCTAATTTTACCAATTTATTTATAGTTTATTATATATTTATACATATTTAAAATGTATCCCTTAATTAACCAAGTTAGGTCAGGTGAAAATCCAGTTCTCTTTTGTAGTGACAACAACGGGGCATCAACGTGGGTTGAGATTTTAAGGGATTATAAAACCAAGCAGATATAGGAGCTATTTAGGTGGCCAGATGTAGGCAACCTGTTGTCATGGGAATTTTGTCGTTTGTCTTTTGCCAAATGTATACATAACTAAATGTTTCTACATAACTGGTGGAGGTGTTATAATTGTACACTGTCCACAGTCCAACTCTCTCTTGTTAAGCTTCTAAACTACACTGACATGCTTTTGAGATTTGGTAATGAGATTTTTGAGAGTCTGAGAAGATGTAATCTAATTATTAGTCACAAGTAACTCTCATTGGTCAACTTCCATAATGTGTTGTCAGTTTCCATCTCTACATGAACTACTAAGGCAATTTTTTGTGCTTACCAAGGTCTTGTTCTCAAGGCTGCTGGAATGAAAGAAACTCATTTCAACTTTCTTTGTTTAATTCCCACATATTAACTATTTCAACTCTTGCTACGTGACGGTACACAATGCGCTCCAGGTGCGGCGAGCATGCTCAGACTGCATGAGAACCGAGGAGAGCAGAGCCTGCCCTTGCTTCAACCGCTGATCCGGTTCCACACTGATCATATACTCTATCTAAGCAGTGGTCACCCACTCCCCGGGGTAGCCTTTTTATTCACCCTTGATTACGAATCTCTTGTGCATCTTGTCTTTGTCATTTAGGAACTCGTTACTCTCGGTGCTAATAATAGGTCAATAGTTGAGCCTGGCCAGCCGCAGCTTTCCCCCGGCGTCTCAACCATAAGGATGGAGCCCGCCTTCCCAGGTGTCTAAACATCCCTCCCTTCTTCTGGTCTCACCATGGGAGCATCAGTATAGCTTCCCTAATTCTGTGTGCTTTCTCTGAATGCCGAACCCATGGGTATTGTCAAAACCAAGTACTCGGGCTACACAACAAAAAATTGTTGGAAACTGTAACCAGAGGGTTTCTTTAACAATAGACGGTAGTACAATCCAAAAATACGACCATGGCAGCATAATTTCTGATTGGAGGTTGGAACAGACATGAAACCAAAAGGGATTTTTTTTTTTATGGTTTACCAACAATTTTGGGATGTTCGGTATCCAATCAGTTCAATAACGACAGTTTCTTTTAAAGTGAAACAGCAGATGAGTGTTTCATTATTATTATTTTTATTACCAGGTGATCTTCATAAAATGTTTCTGATGTTATAGTTTTGACATGACCAATGCCAAGGTATTACAAAATGTCCTTGTGTGAGGCAACAGCTTTCACTTGCAGGAAAATCAAGAAAAGGTCCAAGATGGTGCTGTGCAGAATCCAGCAGCAGATTTGACAAAACGTTTGAGTGAAGGATCCTGTTTGTTTATTTAAGAAGGGCTTTCCCTGAGGCTCTGCAGTATGATTCATATCGTGCATGAAGGAGTATTTATGACTGCATTAATGTCTCTCCTGTGACCTTGGAATCCTGGTTGGTTAGTATTTGACTCTAGTCAGGAGTGTTAAACAGGAATGATGCAAACTTAGCAAAATAAGTGCCCCTCGAAGAATATGTTCACCTTCATCACACACACAGGAAGTTCATTGTCAGCTACATTCCCCACCTTTTTAAAAACAATTTCTGTGTGTTTCATCACCCTTTCACCCTAGGTGAAATTTTCACTTTCCCCAAACATTTCCAAGCAGCTAAAAAATTGTATCTTTCTTGGGTTTTATATTTCTTAGATAAATATTGCCCTTTTTTCATAATGCTCTTGTTGCTGAAACATCCACCTAAATAATTTGTTGTAATAGTGAAAAGAAACCTGAATTTAAGTGTTAGGTGTTTTGTTTCTATTCAGTTTTCGATCAGACCTGTCAAAGAATTCAGTGTTAAGCATCAATGAATGTCTGACTTCAAATGTTCTTGGCCCCACAGAGGTTGTGGAAAAGACGTCTCCACCTGCCCCAGTTGCTATCCTCCCTTCCAGTGCCAGTCAAGACATTGCACCCACCCAGTTGGCAGGTAAGACGTAAGAACCTTCTCGCATCACTTTCATAACATCAGCAAGGCTATTGTGAGGTCACATTTGGAATATCCATTGCAACCATGGTAACATTACAAGCCAAAACAGTTTCAGTCCAATCACGGTTAAAATCAAAGTGGGGAAAAAATTGAATGAATCTTAGCATGTCAGGGCAGATCGTTCTTAAATAGACACTTATCTTTCATGCTCATCCATTAACAGCAGTTTATTTGGGTTCCAGCCCTGCATGTGAATTCCTTACAGGTCATGGTATTAATAGATGGATTAGAGGAATTTGCTGCAACTAGGAGCTTCACACTCCACAGCCTCCCATCTTTGTCCTTGGGGTTCACTCCTGTTGTGGGAATATTTTGAGCTTTACTATAATTAGAAATTCTGTGTGGGTGTGTGTGTGTTGTGGGGGGAGCTTATAGCAATCAGGTTATTGCTGCATGTTCACATTCTATATAAAACCCTCCAAGCATTCTGATATCAGCATATTGTGTCCACCATGCATGTGTTCATACCATACCATACATGTGGTGTTAACCAGATCCGAATGGTTCAGGAATTCTTCTTTACATTTGATTTGTCAGTTCATACATTCATCAGATTTGACCATGAGCAGTTGTAACAGAGATAGCATCAAAAGTAATGGTGTGAAAACAATTTTCATTACTTGGCTATTGCTGAATCATAGATTCCCATTAAAGGTGTTTGTGCTGCAGTTGTCAGGCAAGAAACCTAGTCAGGCAGCTAATTACGAGTGATAGTGAAGCAACCTATTATGACACTGCCACCTGTTTTTTACTTTGATGCCTAGGATGAGGGTATCCAAAATTCAGGGCTGAATAAGGAAGGAAGTGAGTGGAGAGACAGGGGTCGGACAAGCCAAAAAACACGACCAATCAGAGGCTGGCAGGATATTTCAGTTCACTTAGTACTAGGGGGAAATCCAAACCTTGGACCTCTCTCTTGATGTGCATTAAGTTTTGCTTCCTGGAAAGGTGACACCTTATTAAGTGCCCACAGCAATGTAATGAGTACTGCTGATGACAGGCATTTGGTAAGCTAAGCTGCATAATTGTCCTTCTCAATGCTACTTTTTCTCCTGTATTTTTTATACTGGCCACCTGCTCCATAATTAAAAATTTCTCTGTATTATTTTTAATATTTGAGCCCTAAATGCAAGAAACGGTACCTGCAATGTGTTGTCTGGAAAAACAATCATATCCTGAATTTGACACACAGATATGCAGTGTTTTTGATTTGTCTAAATTAAGTAGAATAAGCCCTGGATTGTGGTTAGATTTACTGGAAAATTAGTTTAAATGTATTTTTATTTCAGAAATGTTTGCTTTTTTCATTATGCTGTACACAAGCACCACAGAAGTGACCTTTATGACAAATTAATGTGTTCCATTTCATCTGTATTTCTCATCATACTTTATTCTGTAGTCCTAAAACAGAACTACATGTTTTCAGATGTTGAAATTAGCTACATGTATTCAATGTTTGTGTCAACTGTAATGCAGTAGCTACACTACACTGTTTTGATAACTCCCTTGGAGATGGTAACTGAATGACATGGCAAAAGCTTAGCTTTTATGAGTCTTCTTTTTCTGTCATTCATCATTCATCAAATTTTATGAAATAAGCAGCCACATATAAGGGACTGTATAGTGTGTGAGATTGTGGGGTTTGATTAACATTCTTTTGAATTCATGTGATTTTGCAGAATGCCTTAATTTATGCAGAAAAGGGTAGTCTTTAGAGAACTTGTGCTCTTCGCTTCAATAAAGTAAAAAAAAAAATACTCTCTCAGACAGGATAATGTTTTTCCTGAGCAACCTTATGTAACACTAGGGAACATCAGTTGCGTTGTTAAATGTCTGCATAACTGGGCATATTTGATTACCATTAGCAAAGCCATCTGTATCATGGAATGGTACAAGCTTTCTCTGCTTTAGTGAGTCAACAAGACAAATTGTTTGTGGTAGTCACGAAACTTGGCTTCCTTAAGAAAAAGCCACCAGACTGATGTGTGCATCCGTGTCCCGCCAGTCACAAGGGTGAGATTACCCGTAAAACTTTGGACCAGACAAGATCAGTTCCAGCTCTGGAGAGAATCGTTGTTCTCTGGTATTTTTTTTCTGCTCCAGATTCATGATTGCTTTATGGAATCCAACTTGCATTTTGGCGCAATCAAATAATTTTGTGTCCTAAAGCATCAGTTGACTTCTCAGAGGACAGAGAACTTGGTTCTTGCGTTACATTTGTGGTGACGTTCTGGGACGGAGTTTGATGAGCCCAGATTTTGAGACGCGCACAGAGCTCGCATGCTTGCGGCTTCCACAGGGGAAAAGGTTGACAGTAGGAATTACAATAGCTCATAACTGTCCTCTCCAGTTACATTGTTTCATTTTTCATTTTGTCTCCTCTCTTTCTCTCTGTTTGCCCTTATCCCGTCTTTTCACTATTCCCATTCTTTTGTGCTCCATTACTGTTTCTCTTGTGTTCTCTTTCTCTCCCCTTTCTCATTTTCCCACTGCCCTCTCTTTCAACCCCTTCCTCCCTCTCTCTCTCTCTGCAGAGGTGGATGAGTGCTTGGTGAGCCCTGATATCTGTGGCCCAGGTCTGTGCTATAACACAGCAGAGGGATATACCTGCATTTGTGATGATGGCTACCAGCTCGACGAAGAGAGGACCACTTGCATAGGTAAGATGATGAGCACTAATATCAAAGTGACATCATCAAAGTGTGACTTTTGCTCAGAATAATTAACATTTTTTTCCTAAACCTAATAAATAGGTAAGCCAAATTTAGGAAAGGGGATGCAGCCAAGCAGAGCGGAGTGAAAAGGACATCACTTTAAATCCAAAATCTAGATATCTACTAGAATCTGTAGAACAAAAACATCAAAATCTACATTATTTTGTGGGTATATACACTATATCGCACAGTATGCTCTTGGTTTATTTTCTTGCATGACGTAAGCCACCCTTATCTGACCCAAAAGCATGTTCAACCCTTAGAACACAACAGTAACTGCACTTCTGCTGCAAAAAGCACAATCTTACATAGCGATCAAATGCCACAGTAAGAAGACATAAAAATTATCATGGATATTTTTCAAATGCAGCATCAGTGGGAAATAGTGCTTAATGGGAACGTTTTAAGAGAGTAATGTAACACCCATAACACCTGTAAATATATCTGTCAGTGTGAATATACAATGTACAACTGTACATTTTCCAAACTGTGATTGTTAGGGAAAAACTGAAGTGAAATTCAAGAAGAAAAAGTTGGTGATTTAATTGGTGGTGTATACATGGATGGTCTACATGGCAGCGTTAGCATGGCGCAGTGAAATGCCTTTTCTTTTAGCTGGGCTTGGAACATTCAGATTTTGTTAGCTTTGTTCCCTTATATTCGTACTGATCTTCTCCTTTAATCATAGTAATCAATAGCAAGTTACCCTGTTTTTGCTTGATTTGTGGTCTTGTGCTGCTCCTTTTGTGCAGACGTTGATGAATGTGCCCAGGGCCCCTTCATATGCACCAACGGTCACTGCGTGAACACAGAGGGCAGCTTCTTGTGCAGTTGCCAGCCTGGCTTCAAGGCCGATGGGGAAGGAACCAGCTGCATTGGTAAAGCCATTTCCCTCCCTCTGGTACCCGAAAATAAGGAGAAAAAGGGAAGAAAAAAAATAGCGGTCTTGGCTTGGCTATTTCTGCCACAAGATGTCTTGGGTAGATCAACACATGTTTTACCAGAACAGGACGCATTTGGGATGGCAATTAGGTCTTTCTTTTTTTTGTGCGAGTCTGCAGTTTCCCCCTTTGGCTTGGGCCAGCTTTGAAGCAGCATCCCTAGAGAGGAGGCGCGTTTTTGGAAAAAGCCACAACGCAGACCATTAAACAGACATCCAAATAATCGTCTTCCCCCTATCCGGGATATAAATATTGCGAACACTGTGATTAGGTGGTTTCTGATGTTTAATGATGGGTTTTTTTATTTCCCCACCGACCAGAAAGTACGATTTTTCAAGCAACTGCTGCTGAGTCCCTTTGACCCGTTGCACACTGTGCTGTGTGGATATTGAATTTGATGGGATTTCTGTGCAAGCCTGTCCTAACCTAGATATGAGGTGTGTTTTATGTACAGAGATTTAGAATGATGCAGGTTCGCATTGTGCTCGGTTTCAACAAAAAGGTGACATGGCTAAAAAAAAGGTCATGTTCTGTGGAAAGGTGTCATCAATAAGGTTTGCCAAAGAAATTATCCAGGTGTTGTCTGAGTTACATAAGGTATTTGGGAATTGACTATTGTAAACCAGACACAGTTGCTGTCTGTAAAATAGCAGCTACAATCCAAGCTCACTCTTTTGTCATTCAGAGATGTGTCTCCTAGAATAAATACTAATTTGGATCTTCTCCAACAGAACACTGGACAAACAGTGCTTCTTCCAAATGCATCTGCTGATAACCATTCGTTTGGGAATGAAAACTAGAATGTAATTAAACAGAAAAAAAAGTGTGGTGTTTGACAGAAGCTCACTCCTCGTTTTTGTGTATTCAGTATGCACTGGCCTGGTGGGAAATATTTAGTTTCAAAGGAGGTGGTGTCCTGAAAACTAAACTGAATTAATTGTTTCATTTTTTTCTTCCTAAATTGAACATTATGTTTCCTTTTTCCTGGCTCAGTAGCTCTCCCTGTGCCCTTGTATGGAACACCTATATAGGGCGTTCTTCCCTGGGCCCCCACAGGAAGTACACTCACCTTCACTTCCTGGGGCTTTTCCAAATGGAGATAACAGGGAGCCAAGGGTGGGGTACCCTTACCTCAGGCACCAGAACCATGATCAGAGATAATTAAACAATTCGTCTTTTTTGTTGTTGTTACCACACCAACATAATCACTCCCTAGACTGCCTGTTGGAACTCTTTTACGAGTTAGAGCTGACAGTCTCTGCCAAAAAAACACCCTTCCTTTCTCAAAAAAAAAAAAAAACAAAGAAACCAGCTCAGCCGCAGAGAAGATTTAGATTGATGGGTATTGCAGAGAGGTGTAAGCAAATGAAAATCTGAGCACGAGCGGAGAGAGCTACCCTCCCTCTCAACCCGACCTCATAATACGCTTATCGGACCGGGGTATTAATTAAGTGGGATGCTGGATACATGCCTGAAAACGAATAATGAGACACCAGCCACATTTATTATATTTTCAAATCAACTGTTTATTCGAGAATACTTCATCGGATTGTTGGAAGAAATAGAGAGTCTTTACTCCTTGAAGATTGATTCGCCAGGCAAGTTGGATCAAAAGCTCATCCATTATATTGAGTCAGAGTGAAAAGATGAGTGCTTAGATAACAAAGAGGTCTGACATCGCGCCATTTCCTGTCACATAACTCAAGGGGGGTGATGCTCAGCTTGCTGAGTGTTGATCCAGGGCTTCCATAGTACATCCTGGTCTAATGTAATGAACTGAACTCACCCGACTCCCATATTCCATAACTCCCTGCTTCTTCAATTGGCTTTTAATTGAAATTCTTTTCAAAGCAGCCTAAATCCAAACGTGTGCATTCCCATTGATGAATTAATGAATTTGAATGTTTTTGTCTGCAAGCTCTTGAATCATAGCATTTCTCAGTCTGTCGCGGGGCTTAAATATCTTGTTTAAACAGCCTCCGGCAGGCAGACCGAGTTGCACCTCGTGAACGCTCGACTGCTCAGTCATGTCAGGAAACACTTGGCAGGTTCATCTGACCACTGAAATGATGCAAAAAAAAAAACCAGAGAAATATCGTCGTGCAATTTGAGCCCCGAGTACAAATATGCAATTTGTCTTCAAACTAGTCGTCTCTTGAAGAAGAATTGCCCGATTCTGAGGATAGTCTTAAAAATCTCAAGTGGAAGGCAGCCCGGAGAGGAGACGGAGCAGAGAGGTTTGCAGGCTGCTTTACCCTCAGACACTACGGCGTAAGTGCCAGACCAGATGACAGGGGCTAGACTGAGGAGGTGTTGATCACCTCAGTGAGAACATGCCAAACTCCCATGAGGCATCGGTAAACACAAACAGGATATAATAATAGCAGGGGAGCACTGGCAGTGTGTGTGCGGAAGGAGGCCGAAGAAACGCTCCCGGTGCGTGATAAAACAGTGGCACGTTCATTAACATGAAGCCTTTAACTGTTTGGCAGCTGGTCCAGAGAAGGAGAGAAAAACAATTTTATTTTTTCTGAAAACACTCTACCACACCCACCCCCCCCCCCACCCCCCCTGTGTCCTGCTTTGCAGATCAGGACGAGTGCCTGACCCCTGGTGTCTGTGGCGATGATGGCTTTTGCGTCAATACCGTGGGCTCCTTCTCCTGTCGACACTGCGATGCTGGATACAAGATGAGTGCGACAGGCCAGTGTGAAGGTAAGGGAGGGGAGACATTGATGGAGACAATGAAGCAGAAGGCATGGAGAGGGTCAGGTTTATACAGTGGACAATCTGCCAATACCAAAAGGGAAAATAGGATGGTGCAGTGAAGAGGCTCAAATGTTTTTGAGGAAATAGCTGTTTCCAAGTAAACTGTGGGGTCTTTACATGCACTGATGATAGTCAACCTGTGCTGACAAGCTAACATTACAGCCTGACATTGATTTTGCTCCACATGTTTAAATGCTGCAGTGTAGTTGGCCGGCTCATACAAGTATGGCCTCGATTTGGAACAAGTTTCTTTTTCATCCTTCTTCTGGAGCTAGTTTTGTCCTGAACTCACAGTTCAGAGCAGGGCACCCCCTCAAATTTCAACAGCTAAGCACAACTAATCCTTCCTGTGTTGGTACAGAGGTTTTATTCAGTGTGACAGTGTAAGGGTATAGTGTGGAGAAGAGGACAGTTGCGTACAGAGTAGTTGACCATACAAAGCAGAGAATAAGGGCCATTGTAAAACCGCTCAGTGTCTAATATGAAAGCAAAAGAGGGTAGCAGGTTCAGAATGTGCATTCAGAGATGTGGCTCAATATTGAAGTAGATCCATAACGATTCATTGAATTGCTGATAAATTTGTAGGTGGGCTATTGTATGTTCTCTTATTATATGCATTGTGGTTTCTTAAGTGAACTGTTGCTGCATAGTAATATAGTTTCCATTCTGTGCAATGAAAAGGCTATTGTCAGTATTTAATTTTTGTCAGGGTAGGAGTTCTCCATACGGGACACTTCATTAACAACATTATGGTGTACGTCCAAGTAGTTAAATAAATGATCTCCACACTGTATAATTCACTCATCTCATTTTCACCCCTCTGTGAGCTAGGAATAACACACATTAATAAAATAAATCCACCCACTGCCAAATACAAAGGAGATAGATTTGGGGTTTGTGTTTCACTTCATCTTCCATGCGTTTTAACTCTCTCTTCCACAGATGTTAATGAATGCCAGGATCGGGGAGTCTGTCCCTCCGGGAGGTGCACCAACACCCAGGGATCGTATGAGTGTGAACCCTGCCAGGAGGGTTTTGAAGGCAGAGGAGGCCAATGTGTGGGTACGTCACCAGCCAGTTCCGCAGTTCATCCCATCATCCTCCTCCAATTCACACCAGAGGTGGTTTGGCTCCACACTCCGGAGTCCTTCTTTCCAACCCTCTGGAAGTTGAATTAAAAGAAAAACACAGAGAAAAAAAATTTATCTTCATTTTCTTCCTCAAATGACGTGCAAAGCCAGTGGAAGGGAGCAGACCCTCATTCTTTCATAGGGAAGGAAGGGAGAGAAAAATGCACACCCAGTGCACTCAGCATCAGTGGTGTGTGTGTTGTGATTGGATATGCAGCTCTGACAGTAAAGGGAAGGAGTTCAATGGCATCCTTTTGGCTTGTGTGTGTGTGTGTGTGTGTGTGTGTGTGTGTGTGTGTGTGTGTGTGTGTGTGTGTGTGTGTGTGTGTGTGTGTGTGTGTGTGTGTGTGTGTGTGTGTTTAGGTGGGGGGTTGCGTTGTGCATGTAAGTGCATAAATTATTGAGAATATGTGTGTGTTCGCACGTATGTGTGTGAGAGTGTGAGTATGTGTGTACTTGAGTGAATGAATGAGTCAGTGAGTGAGTGAATACTGGTACACTTGCGTTTGCGTTTGCATTCATATGCAGCAGTATAAAAAGCTGTGCTGCAAAGTTGAACACCGCATTCTTCGTCCAGGGGCTCCTGTTGACATTGGAACCTTCTCTCGCTAACTCCTCCACAAGCTTTTATTAGCATACATACTCCAGGGAAGTCTTCTTTTCTCTGTCATTGTGAGTCCGCAAAACCTGCAAGACTGCAAAGTAAACATTTAGACCAGGACTGGGGCTTTCTGTACTGAGATAATGAGTTGAAATGTTTGTCTTCTAAAAGTTTTTTTTTATGTTACGGCATCAAACTCCACTACAGGGCTTAGTGCAACTCACATTAGCTTTTCCTTCTGCGGGAGAATATCACCTGCTATGTGGGGGCACAACTTGTGGTGGTCGTCACAACACAAGTTTAACCATTCCTTGTTCTTAGGTAGTAGAGCTGATCATTGAAGCAGCTTTCAGCGGCTGATGTGAATGCTTTTTTTTCATTGTTGTTGTGAACATTGTAGTAGCATTATCTCCTTTTCCTCTTTGTATGGAGAAAGAAAACACCTCAGTTCTTACACTTTATTATTTTGACATGACAAAAATAAACTGCGGTTTCAGTTTTCAATTTATTTCCCGTTATGAAAACCAAAGGCATATTTTTAACCCAGAAGTAGGTAATGTTTTGACATATCCAGTTCTGATATTGACGTGGCTTGTGTGTATATAAAACATGAACTCTGTCCCTCTGAAAGAAGCCAGCCCTCCAGTTAACTGGTGGGCAGCAGGTGGGGCAGAGTTCTGATTTAGACAAATCCCTCTTTTGAAAGAGTGGGATCACTCCGCGACAGAGAGCACTCGACCAGCTCCACAATCAGCAGTTTCTATTTCTCTGCCTCTTGAAATGAAACTCATTCCTGCACAGCGGTGCGAGTGTGTGGGTCTGTGGGTATTTATTTATTTATTTATTTTTTGGCTTTATTGAAAAAAAAAGCTCATGTTTCCAAACTATAGAATCCCAGTCCATTTAGAGAGCTTCTAAATTTCATTTTCAGCACTTGGTAGTAAGAGCTAAGACACATTTAGCACGCACATGCCCAAATAAAAAAGGTCCCATATGTAGCTCTTCGCTTCTTTGGAAAGCTTGTTACTTCTCTTGTCATTTCTGGTGAAGAGCAATTTTATGTAATTTTTGTGCCTTTACCTATTTTTAGTAATCTTGGATTAGTATGCCTGTTTCATGGTGTGCTTGAAATGTTCCATTCCAACATATGTACATGTCTGTGTTTATGTGTGTGTGTGTGTGTGTGTGTGTGTATAATACATGTAATAGTGAGGAGTAGGTTCTATGACATGTATTACAAACTGCTGCTGTTATGTACTGTGCATTTTATGAACAAAAAAGTACTTTAGAATACTTCAGAAATATTACTTTTTCCTTCGAATTGAAAACTAATTTTTCTCCCCTTTCATTGCTGTTGTTTCTGGCCAGACATTGACGAGTGCTTGGACGCGTCAGTGTGTGCCAATGGCAAGTGCTCCAACTTCGAGGGGTACTTTGTCTGCACATGTAATGAAGGATACGAGCTCAGCCCAGATGGCAAATTATGCTCAGGTAATGTCCTTATGCATATTTACTACTTCCAGTACAATGTTGCATTTACGAACACTCGTTAATCCACGACCACCAGTGCCAAGGCCTCTAAACAGAGCAGGGAGGTTGATATGTGGATGGATTTTAAATTACAGATTTTTATAAGGCCATTTTGTCCATGAAATCACTAGTGTATCTGGCCTGAATTCAAACTGAACGAGTACCGTGTAGGAAATGCAAGAATACCCAGTGACATAAACTGTATAATGCATGCACAGGGTGAGAGGGTGCGCTACCTACTACCCATCAATCACTGTTTTTGTAATTAATATATAGGATATAGTATCTAATTACTCATAAGCCTGTTGGTGCAGCAGAATGTTGAATTTTTTATGAACCCTCTGAGTTTCTGGTATGCCAGTCATAAAGCCTTAGTTAAGATAGTCACCTTTGCGTTCTTATAAATCATTCAGGCTTACCCAGCAGGCCTCAAACTCTCATCGAGACACAGGAGCGAACTTGATAAATAAGTGATGGTATTTCAATATCTACTGAGAGCTGTTTTTCCAAAAAAAAAAAAAAAACATTAATTATTCCACCATATTTCTTATAGGGTCCCCACTGTTCAATGGTCTTTTGATTCCTAGTGGGTTGCACAAGTTTTTTGGGAATGAGTCATGCTTCCTCATTTGACCAAAACTGGGGAACTTAAAAAAAGATCCTTCTTGAAAAGATCAATTCTTCCCTTATTTTTTTGAAAATAAACAATTTGTGTCAATTGTTCCCGCTGACTCACTAGTTTGATTTCAGACTATCAAGTCTTGTCATTTAAGATTTTTGATACTGCTCCCAAATGACCTATCTCACCAGCTGCTGTGCTAAGCCTGGTAACAGAAGTCATGGGCATATGGTAGTAGAGCCAACAGCATCAGCACGTTTGTCTGTCTGGACGACCAAATCATATTTTAAAGTGCTGTTTTTTAAAAAAAGTATTTTCCCTCTGAATAGGCCTTATTTACTAAATTTGTATCGGAATGTCAGGAAAGGTAAAAAATCAGATATAGATACAGCCCTGCCTTGGCACTGAGATCCTTTAGAAAACCATACTCAATCACCCTCTGTATAACAATATCTGATGCATTTAGCATACATACATATACACACATATATATATAATCAGCACACTGCAGTTAGGAGACTGGGGGAAGTAGCAGTGGGTGCCTTTTCATTTCGTACATATTTGAAAAAACATTTACTTCAGAGGACTGATGGACTAGCCCATACACAGTTAATTTAGCTGAAATTTTCAGGTTGAAATCATTGTAGGGGGCTGATAATTCCTTTTTATATGTTAATAGAAATGAATAGCTTTTAAACTACAGAAATGTTATGGAATAGTTTGTATATTTTATTTAATCCCTGTTACAAAATTGGCTACCATTGTGAATATATTAGCTGAATGACAGAGAATTTTTCATCCAGATTGACTTGAATAACAAAATATTGGCTTAATATGACATTCATTGCCAATTTACAGTTGAGAACGGTAGCCTCGCAGGGGAAGTAAACAAGGTATGAACGAGGGCCAAAAGAGGCCCCATTTCTCCAGCGTGTGAGCAAAGCGGTGGTGTAATTTTCCCAAGATCCCCCCACCACACAGCTGCTGAGTCTTAGTGTTTGTGAAACAGATGTGGATGAGTGTCGGGACGAGCAGGTGTGCACCAGGGGACACTGCCAAAACATGGAGGGGTCCTTCATCTGCAGCTGCGGGCCGGGATTCAGAGTCTCGCTGGCTGGGGACCAGTGCGACGGTAAGGGGGTCTCACAGCATGGGGGAGGGGGGGGGTGGAGGGGGGGAACTCTGCTGCGCGTTTGACATGGTGTTCAATCATTATCCCCCTCCCACCCAAAAAAAAAAATTTGACCAACTGCCTTTATGGCTCGTCTCCATCTGAAATTGTTACCCAAGGAATTCTGGGAGTTCCAGTTTTATTAGCCTTGAGTTTAAGACTAATAGTTTAAGACCTTGAGTTTAAAATGAAACAGTTTATTCGTTTGGATTCATATTTCTGTTGAATTGGGATTAAATGATGTAATGTCTTTTGACTGGCGGTAGATTAGTTCTCAGCTCAAACACAGTCCATGTATGCTGAAAAATAACAGTAGTTATATCCCATGGGACATCAACTAAGACAAATGCCTCTTTTATTTGGAAAAGAAACAGAACCATTTGTGCTTACCAGCTTTCTCCTTGAGGTGCATTTTGAACAGATTTTTAATTAAATTATAATTAAATAATACCATGAGAAACCTGCTCTAAATGTTTTAAAATGTGTTTCAAAAAATGTTTTAAGATCTCCATCCAGATATTTGTGATATGTGTTCATCCTACAAAACATGGGAAATGTATTGCAGTTTTATTAGGAACACAATTTAATAAGTTCTGACTTTGTCCTTCCAAAATGCTAAATCTAGCTGCACTGTAGGCGTCTGCTCTCCCCCCCACTACCCCTCTCAACCCCCAACACCCCTCCCCCCCCCCCATCACTGTACCACCACGAAGACTCATTTCCTGCTTCTACCTATAAAAAGTCATCCGAAGCACAGGGGCGCGTAGGTGTGCGCCTCTGCTGAATTAAACTGTCACTGCGGTCGCAGATGTGGACGAGTGCCAGGAGCTGTCGGAGGCCTGTGGGAGAGTGGGACAGTGTGTCAACAACATGGGCTCCTACCACTGCAGCTGCCCTCAGGGCTTCCAGCAGGTCAACGGCACCAGCTGCCAAGGTGAGGCCCCATATGTGCATGTATACAGGTGTGAACACACACACACACACACACACACACACACACACATATGAGCCACACAGACAATGTCAATGTACATGTGTGTATCTTGTGCAGAGTCACATGCATGCAGATGCAGAAGTAGTGTACCGTTAATGCACACACAAATGCTGTCACATATGTTCATATGCACCTATGAGCACACACACTCATATGCACGGACTCGCACAAATACACAGACGGATACTCATATATTTTTACATAAATAAGTGTACACGTGTGAACATGGAAAATGCAATCGCACAGACAAACACGCACACACCTCTCCCACACCTGCGTGAGGAGCGGATGGGAGGGGAGGGGGGCCGCAACTGAAAGCAAGCCAGGGACTTGTTGACAGGCCGGTCAAAGTCTGTATGGCTTCCAGAGGCACCCCCTCCCCGCTCCCCCGTGCCCCCTTGTGTGATGTCAGGTCTCGTCTCCGGGCCTCTCAGTTTCTCTGGCATCCCCGCAGATGTTGACGAGTGTCTGGACGATCCTGAGCTGTGCGCCCCCCACGGGGAGTGCATGAACGCAGAGGGCTCCTTCTACTGTCTCTGCGAGCAGGGATTCATCGCCAACGAGGACACACACACCTGCGAGGGTAAGCGTGGAAACCCCCACCCCCCCAACGGAGGGCTCCCCTCCATGTCGGAGCTGTCAGGCGCAAGAGACTTAACTGCTGACAACATGGGGCTACCTAATGCAATTTAGAGACAAATCTATTTCCCCCCAAAGCATTTTACACTAATACCAAGCCCTGTTCTCCACTTCTGATTTCATTTAAAGGCACTCAGAGACACAGTCAGTGAAATGCATTCTTCAGCATTGTATTTCCAGGGCAGGTGGATCCTGTGAAACCACATCCGAGGTTGTTCCTGTAACCTTTAACCCATCTTGGGTGCTCTTAAAGCATCATTTTGTTATCTAGCGGTATCAAAGACACACATACAGACCATAACATGGGAGTATGTCTGTCTGTCACCCTACATGGTGATTCTACCGCATTTACATTCATACAGTAGGGAAAATGTCAAATGAAACAGCTGATTCTGAATTTTAAGGAGGGAAGGACACCTTAGCATATACGTGATGAGTGAGCAACTGCTTTGGGAAAACTTTTATCAAAGTTTTGAGAGGAGCAAGAGTCATTGTAGTATGATGTCATTCTGATAACAGAATGATCTGAAGGTATCATCTAAGGTAGTAAAAAGGGTACCTACACCCTTTTTATCAGATAAAAAGGGCATCTATGCCCTTTTTATCACCACCTAGTTCCACCCTGCTAATTTCACAGTGCTTACCTGACATGATGGCACGCTCCACTGTCACTCCTTGTGCATCGTCGCCATTGGAAAGACAGGCATAATTGCTTCTACAAATGCTCTGCTTGCTGCTGTTTTTTCCAGAAGGAGCTCATGCTAGGAGCCCCTGATCTGTGCCAGAGCTGTTTTAAATGCCCTTTCCTGCAGTAAAAAAAAAAAAAAAAGCAGAGAAGGAAGCCTGTGAGCTGGATGTCTAGACGAAGAGGAATATTTTCTACGACACACTGCCTCGCTCGCTCATGCTCTCTCTACGGGGTGAAGGAATGACACGTTAGCCAGGAACGTTTCGTGCCCTTACTCCACAACAAAACTTAGTGTACACCATGAAGGCAGCTGTGTGTAGTTGTGTGTTCGTGCTAGGGGAAGGCACAAACAAGAATTTTTGTAATTTTTTTTAAATCAGGTTAATTTTGTTGTTGTTTTTGTGGCTCGTGCAAAGAATGGTCGTACTTGTTGAGACATTAGTTGGAGGTGATCAGGGCATGGTTTGTTTTCAGTTACACCATCGTAGCTCGGTTGTGCCAGTGGAAAACACTGTGATGAGACTCGCATGGAACTGGTTTTGAGAGAGACTGTTGTTGTCAGCAGAGAGGAGTAAAGCAGCCAGGACGCTGCCTAGCTTTAGCATCCTGTATGCTCATCCCTGTTTAGCCCTAGCCTGTCAAAGTGCAGCCTGCGGTCTCTGCCGTGTTTTACTGCACAGATGGGTTTTACAGGTGAGTAAAAGGAGACGCTCTTACATTTGTTAAAGACAGGGGTGAGATTTTCCCAGCTGGAGAATGGAAAAACAAGCAAAGGAGACAGAAGGGAAGAGAAAGAAGAAAAAAAGGACACCAGTGTTCTGTCATTTCTCTGTGCGGTGAAAACCGCCTCCCTTGTTCAGCATCTCAACTGTCGGCCACCGGGGAGCTAACCTGGCCCCCCTTTGGTCCCAGGGAAGGGCCCCAAAATCAGCTCTAGGACAGATCCCGTAAAACACCTGAGTGCCTCGGGTCCGGGGGCCTGTTTGCTTTGGACGGCCGAGTCGCCCCTCTCACAACCTGACAGGGACAGCGCTGGAAGGGAATCAGAGGAGAGGCCCTCCCTCCTCCCCCCTCAAATCTGCCTGCCCAAGGCTGAAAGTGCCCCTCTGGGGCAACAGCCTGTCCTCTCATTACAGCCTATAACAGAAAGGTTCAGAGCCCGGGGGCGCGAATGTGACTGCTGGATTTCTGTTGACTGAAAGAGCTCTGTTATACCAAATATTACAGAATCCTATTCATGTTATATTCATATTATACCATAGAGGTCGATGTGATTTGTCACATCTGTCACTTATGATATACAATTGGTTACCATTTTTTTGGACAAGATAAACTTACATCTAATTTTTCAAATCTGCATTTGAAATTAAGTTAATGCAGAGGTTTATGATTTAGTATACCCCCCTCTCCCAAGATCCACAGACATAAAAGTCATTTCTTTACAATTTTCTGTTGCTTCTGGAGGGAATCAGAACTTCAGCAAGGATCCTTCTGTCCTGAGTGAGGAGAGGGAAAAACGACAGTGTGCAAAGGATGCGTTTTGCATGAAGCCAGGAAACGTGTTAGACTGCATGAGCGTCTGAACTGCCGTGAATGAGAAACACCGCCTGAAGAACTGCGTTAGTGTTGCCCAGATGTTTTGTTTGGAATCCCCGAAGTCGGACTCCCAAACTCCTAATAACTGGAGTCAGCTGAGGTTGGCTGATCACAGCAAATTGGAAGAGTTGTGGGGGGCTTAGAGGAAGGGAAGTTTGGCATAAAGTTCTGACCTTCTGTGAAGGTGAGGAAGAGGAAGGAGTGGAGGGTGGAGTCGGAGCTCCAGTGAACTCCCAGTCTCCTGAAGGTGGGTAGGGTTCATGGGGTAGTGGAGAGAAGACCGTCTGTGCTCAGGGACAGCTGTCGGAGCTTCCACATCTGACTCTCATGTGTGGCTCCTACCAGTTACATCCCTTTCATGAGGAAACTGTTTCCTTGAAAGATGCGGGCCCGCGCCAACAACGTCTGCAAGTGTTAACGATTAACACTCTTCTGACACATGGGTGTATCTGTGAGTGTACGCACTTGTGGGAGTTTCTCATAATAACTGAATTCCTGAAGAATCTGTTCACAAATATCATCTCCCCAAACATCTGAAAAGCTTTCTCTGTGGTTCCCAGCGCTCATTAGGTCATATGTTGAAATAGTTGTGGCGGTCCCCATTGCGTAACCGTGTCTATACTGCACAACTTTATTCAACTGGCATGTTGTTATTGAGACCTAATTCAAAGGAATAGGATGCAATGATTCAGTGCTGCTTTGGTCCATACAAGCTTGTTTAGAAATAGTTCTTGTCTTGAACTGTCTTCA
Organism: Albula goreensis; assembly: GCA_022829145.1. Taxonomy (NCBI): domain Eukaryota; kingdom Metazoa; phylum Chordata; class Actinopteri; order Albuliformes; family Albulidae; genus Albula; species Albula goreensis. Next base: position 14,457,461 of record CM040750.1, read on the forward strand.
CAGGAAACCTGTGTCATTATTGCCAGGAATAGACCATGACACATATGTGTGATGATGTGGTGTTCAGTGCTACGTTTTGTAAGACTTCTGCACCCATAGATTTGGTGGGGTGACCAGACAGGCTTGTTTAGAAATATTTTCTGTCTTGAACTATCCTTCCAAAAAACCAGGAAACCTATCCATGCGTCATTATCCTTGGTGGCTACAAAGCAACGTCATCTAAGTACAAGGATGCGTGTGTCCCATAACTCAAATGGGTGTCTGTCTCTTGCAGATGAGGATGAGTGCTTGGATGGGACCAGGTGTCTCAGCGGCTCCTGTGTCAACACACAAGGCTCATACCGATGCCAGTGTGATAAGGGCTACCGCCTGAGAGCTGATAATGACACGTGCCAGGGTAACATCACGGTCCACGTTGGCATAACACTCCAGTGGCATGTCCCAGCATGCCTTGCATTTCCATAATCACAGAAAGGTGGTGATTTTTTAGTTTAATGTGGAAGAAATGCGTTTTTTCAGTTGGTTTCTCCTCTTCAATATCCTTAGAGCTTGCAGGTGGTCTATAACGGTTTCATACCTTGTTGCAGTTCATTAGCTGCTCAAAGATCCACTTCCTGCTTTCATGTTGCTATGGTAAACATGAAAGTAAACCTTGCTTTTCGCTGAAACAATATCAAGGAATATTTTTCAAATGAATTTTAAATAAATTCATTTATAATGTCTATTATAATCCCCAACAATCTACTAATGCAGAATTCCATGTGATTCTTGTGAAAGCAATATGATGCATTCACATAATTTCTGTATGTTTTGATTACGTATGTAGCAAGTCATGCTTAATACTAAAGAACAATTGAGTAAAATATACATTGAACAATTAAGTAAAATATACACTGTATTTTTTGTAGTACGTCACACTCATGATTTAAGCTTCCCCACTCCTTCCACTCCTGTCATGATTTCCACTAAATCATGTTTAGACTGAAAACCTTTGAGCTATGAAACATCCCAACACATGCTCTTGTGCAGATATTGATGAGTGTGCAGAGCTGGGGCAGAGTATCTGTGGTGCATGGCGCTGTGAGAACACCCAGGGTCCTACAGATGCGTGGTGAAATGCCCCCCCGGCCACGCCTTAGGACCCGACGGGATTTGCGCGGGTGAGTTGTCCCCGGTGGGAAGCACCCTGGAGAACATTCCATCTCCTCCCATTTTTCAAAACCAGATTTGACTGGCCATCTTCATTGGGGTCGAGGCCTAACCTCAGCGACTCATTGTTTGATGTTGCCACTTCACTCCTGAAGATCAACTAGTCCACATTTGCTTGGTGGAAATTTTCAGTTTGTAGGAATCACCTTGGTGTGGGGTATTGGTGTGGATTCAAATGGCAGTGAGAGGGGATTTCAAAAGAGGAATGCGCCCCAACTTTTCAATCACTGCATACTTAACTGACACCTGCCACCAAAAACTACTAATATTATGTGTGTTTGTGCGTGTGAAGCTTACTCACAGAGCACACAGCTAAGTGCAGTCACCACGGAGTGCCCAATGGCTGTCACCCATTAATGTCACTATTGCTCATCTCTATTTGTCGAGCTTCTGCCGTGCTTTTTATCTTCAGAGGCACACAGCTAAGACGCTCTCAGCCCACCTTGGGATTCAGTAGTGCAAGCTAAAAACTTGTGAGTGTCAGTAACTTTTTTTCTGATGGAAAAACAGTTCCTTTGTGTTTCCTTCGCATTCAGGACCATGTCTGGTATCCCAGTGTTAACCCTGGGCCGATCAGATGAGCGCACCGTATGCGCATGCAGGACTTGTGCACGCTTGTCTCTCAGATCTTTATGCAAAATCTATCTTTTGAAGCAGGTCCCTGGATCAGATGCTGTCGTGTTTGATGTGCACACCATCTTGCTGCAAGTCTCTTTCCTATGCCAGCTGGCGTGTATCTATGTTGCTCCACGCATGTTTCTGCCATTAGCAGATAAATGAATATACATTCACTGTACAGGTAGTGTGCAGACAGGGGTTGGCCAAAGCCCAAATAAAAGACATACATGGTTACATTTCTATTGTTTTATAATTCAGTTAATCATAATTCTCAGAAACTTTTTTTTCAGTTTCCCTGAAGATAGCGAACAGTTCACTGGAAGATGCTTTTTATGCCATTAAAGGCTTGTCATAGGAGGTTGGATATGTTGGATTTTTTTTATCCTTGGGTTATTTTGGTAACTATAACTATAATCACTGTGATGTTAGCAACTGTGTGTGTTCAGGTATTCAATACACTGTGTGTGTTTCAGGTAATTGGTGAGTATGAAAGCTGCACTCAGAATAGTCGTGAATACCTAATTATAGATACTTTTAAATCTCTTCTGATGCATTTGAAAATATAGTACACAGAGCCGTATTATTAGAAGAAATATGAATAAAACATTTTTTCCCTAACCTTTGGTGTGTATAGAATATGTTGTACGAGAACAGGAGCTCCTTTTGGAAGAGGCAGTTGTTATCAAAATATTTAATCTTGTTCAGGATATCTAGTTGACAGCTAAGATTGTGTAACTGACAAAAAGTCAAGGAAAACATGGTGTATACAAACTCTTATATGCTTTTGGCCCTCACTGTAACACATTCTTTAGTCTTTAGCATTCTTATTTACTGAGTACATATGCAATGAACCCTTGCTTGCCGACACACTTTGCTGTACGCTCACGTGAATGGCTGCTTGATTAAAGGGGGCAGGCCCTCACTCATTTTTCTGTCGTCATTACGCAAATAGGGGGGTCACACACAGGCTGAAGGGGGGCGGAGCCTCTGCCGCCGCTGACCAATCTTGCTGTCTCATTCGCAGATGTTGATGAGTGCGCCCACAATGGCACGGCGTGCGGCCGGCATGGCTTCTGTGAGAACGCGGCCGGCTCGTTCCGTTGTCTGTGCGACCGGGGCTTCCAAGAGGCGCCGGATGGTCTCGGCTGCGTGGGTGAGTGAGGGCCACAGTGACGCCACACCCATCACTTCTTCTGTTGGGGGGTTGAGCCAGGGGTAGAGAAGGCCAGGGGGCTAAAATAGACACCAGCTCGAATGCAGCACTTAAAAAAATACTTCCATAATCCCAACAGCATCATATGTTGTAACAACGCTGTACAGGTTAGCCTGTAACAGCTATTTTTGGAACATTCGTATAAATGACATTTGGAAGCGTTCAGTAGTTCCCGACGTTTATTCCTTGGTACAGGACAGGGACTTATGTTTGTTGGGAACCTAAGAGTGAGCTCACACATTCCCGTCGCAGTTACCCGCATTCACAATGTCAACATCAAATCCACCACTAAAGGGAGAGGGTATTTCAGCCCTTTTTAAGGTTTTAGCTGACCAATAAAATGCCATGCAGGAAATGCCTCCCTCCCCTTTCTCCTCCAATCAGCTGCAGGAACGCTGTGTCTCAGAGGACGCACATGTCAACTGCAGGATCACTGTCACTTCTTTTGTCTTCAGCAAGCCGGGCCTGCTCCGCATGTAATGATTCTGTTCGGTTTTTAGTCTTTTCAAACCTTTGATGTACTGGACTCAGGAATGTTAACAAACTGATTAACCACATGAGGTGTAACACTCCAACTCTGATGCGAAGATGCAAAGATGAGCCGTAAAATGAAATGATATCACACTTTATATCGGTAAACAAACAAACAAACAGAATACACATGTTATCATAATTAGACGTAAATGAACATGTCTTTGTAATGTTGCTATGGAGAAGTATTTTGGAAAACAAGCTGGCCAGCTAACACTAATAGTTTACGATTCAAACTTGTGGTTGTGCATGTCAATTTTGTAAGGCAAAAGACTGGGCTGGCCAATTTATTTACTTAAATAAGTAGACTATTGAAAAATGATGATCACGTTCGAGCTGTATTGCACGATAGAAGCTATGAGCGAACCACTTGCATAGGTGTACTGACAGGAAAAAAAAACTGACTGAGGTTTTGAATTCGGTGGGCCACCAATGTGCACGCAGCTGGTTAGGTGGTCACAAGCTAATAGGCCACACTCAAACAGAGGCACCACGCCTGCTCAACAGCATGCGCTAGAGCCAGATAGCGTCCCCTTGTACTGTTAAAAAAAAAAAGATGCTGGGCCAGCACTTTGATTGATGCCACCATTTGTTTTCATTTGATTTCAGGCCAGTGGGCTGGTAATGTTTTAAACATGTTCCCTGGTGCCTGCCCCCAGTTCTCAGCCAGGCGATTGGAAAAGAGCGCTGGCGCCCAGACTGTAAAGTGCCCTGTCCTACATGGTGACACACAAAACTATTAGGTCTGTGTATTGCTATTCAGCTCTGCTTATCCCTGTTGAAGAGGCAGAGTCAAATGCACATGCTCGGCAGAAAGAGCAGGTATTGGTTTTTGCCTGCAACAGACCAAAGTGAATAATTTTATGCCTGTATCTGAAGTGCCTCTTTCTATCCTCTGTGCTTGGCTCGCAAAATGCGCCACGCTTCAGAGTGAAGGAGAACGCCAAGGGGAAATGAAGAGATTAGAAATACAAGGCAATTGGTAGTGCGGAATTATTGGGATGTATCTTGCAGGTAATTGTAACTGTATGGTCGGTTCACATGTGTAGCCCCTGTGTTTGTTCTGTAATGCAATTGATGTCTTCAGTTTTATTCTCTTGGAATGCATTGCAATCTTAGTGAATGTGCAGAATGACAAAGGAAGTCTATCGGAAAGGAAACCACTTGAGCTGAGGTATTTCTCCTATAGCGCGGAGGCATTAGTCCTCTAATCTGGTGGGGATTTTTGTTAAGACGCCTGGACACCGTAGCTGTCAGGGATACGCGGCCTCTGTTTCGCCTCCCTGCAGGAAATGACAAGCCTGTCAGATTACACACCATTACAGACCAAAAACAACAACAGGAAATGGTATGTCCCGCTGTTTCTGAGTAACCAAACCAATGTCTTCCTCATCTCTCATCGGGGTTATTTTTCCACTGCCACCAAAAGAAAGAATTAGTGCAGGAAAAACAAAACAGAAAGCAAAATCGTTTATAAGTCTTGAATTAAAGTTTCATCTTTTTTTTGGGTGGGGGGCTGTGGGACAGTGAGGGGAGAGCGTGAGCATATATAAGCATGTGAGTTCATGTTCTTGGACAGGCCTAAGAGTTGGAGCTCATTTGTCTCAGTGGTTTCCTAAACCGGGCCCATGCAGTTCCCATCTTTTCCAATTTCCTCCAGCAGGAAGGCCTGTCAGAGCACTGAGAGTGGGTTGCAGGCGGCCACAATTGAAGCTGATAGAACGCTTCCTTGCCCTGTACCCCGCCCCCCTTCCCCCACTCCCACTCTCTGCCACTTGGCAACCACTCACAGGCTCCGCCCAGCTCCTAGCTCCAGCTCCCAGCTCCCAGCTGCCTTGTACCTCTTGCCAGTTGAGACAGAGACGGCCTGCTTTCTGCTTGACAGTAGAATGTTGCCCATATTACACTAGCCCCCTTGCATCCATCCCACACTTTCCATTCCCACCCCCCCCCCCACATCAATTCACTGATTTTTACTGTTTGTCCAACAAATACGTATTCCTACAAGTTTCCATTTGGTTTCCATAAGAATGATATGGCATTTTTCCTCATGAGCCATGTTCTGTCTGTGTTTTTCCGGGCAGCCTCAGAACTTTTGCGCAGTTACTCAACTGTAGAGTACAATGCATATTATTATTATTATTATTATTATTATTATTAATAATCCCATACTACATATTACATTATATACAGTACATTGCATCCTGCAGTAAAGGTGTTCTTTATGGTCCTCTGTGCCTGGCCAGTGACTGGCATGCTTGTTAAAAAGGGATCCAGGTGCGCTAAATCATTTTCATTCTTCTTTTATCAACCTTTTCATTCCGAGCAGCCATTTATATACAGTATGTCATCATCAGTGTTTCCAAATGATTGGCAATTTTGTTCCCAAATAAAATGAGAAAAAAAACTCACCCAAAAACTTATGAAATGTAGTTCAGGTCTATGAATATAAATTGGACAGGAGGGGTGAGAATTTCTCCCATGACTGCCTCCTGAAGTACATCCAGTTCTGCAGATTCGGTAACACTGAAAGTAGTTTGGCTTGTGGGACAGCATTTTTTGAAGGTGTATTTCTTGCCTCTTCTTTTTTATTTCTATTTTAGCGACCCCACATACAACACTCCCACATTGTTAGTGTTGAATTGTTCCTTCACACTCCAGGCTTCATCGACAGACCACCCACACCTTCTGTGAGCCGCAGCGCAAAAATATATGTATAGTTTTTATGGCCCAATTCACAAGATAAAGGCTCAAATAACTCTGACATATGGCCTGTCACTCCACCAGTATGAAAAGTCAGAGGCTTGAGGTGGGTATTACCAGCTCAGCATTCCTCATTAATATAATCTTACTGCACAGGGAGGGGAGATGATGATTCGTCCTTTGATTTAAAGGGGTGTGGTTATGTAAATCATGATAAATCTAGCAGGAGTGATCAATAGGATCAATAAGATGTGTGAGTAAGGCACTTTCCTTACATTTTCAGGTTTTCTTTTTTATTTTAAATTATTGGACTATATATAATAAAATATCCTATACAGGATTGTAATAATGTATGTCATGTCAATATATTTCATGTATAAAAAAGGATCAATGTTAAGTCCCACATTGTTTTTTAGAGGTAGTTATCTCTTAATACTTTTCTTTTTCATTATAGTTGTTTTATGAAGCTTACTATATAGGTCTGTCATACTCAAACATGTACAACTACGTAGATTTTCTTAAAGGACCCGGATAGTTACTGATAGAACAGTACAAACATATTATTATTAAAAGGAAAATTTACTGAGCCGTATTATTTGTCCCAAAGTCTGTTAATTATCATTTTAACATGGTGGATTGTGAAGATTACTCACAGGGATGAATTTGTTTTTGTTTCCTCTTCCCTTCAGATGTGAACGAGTGTGAGCTGCTGAGTGGAGTCTGCGGGGAGGCGTTGTGTGATAATGTGGAGGGGTCCTTCCTATGTGTGTGCCCCGAGGAGAACCAGGAGTACAACCAGATGACCGCAAAGTGCAGCCCCGCCCCCACAGGTGAGCCCTCCCACCTCCCATGCACAGACTCCGCCTACATGTTAGGAGCTGTGAGACTGAAAATTCATATCTGAAATCTGGAAAGATGTCATTTTGTGTTGTGTTTGAGGGTCTATATTGACAGGTTGGCAAGAACTGCATTTGAGAAACCTTTCAAATGTATGGGCTTCCGTTGCTCTATATTTCAATACCTGACCAGACACCGACCCTATGCCCTTCCTGCCTTAATGAGCTGGTCAAATACACACCCACTCAACAGAAATATGAAAAAATGGCATGTTTGGGGTTCTCTTTCGGCATGTTGGACACATGAAAGAGTGACATCTTCAGTTTGATACCAAAGTTCACATGTAGCCATGATTTACACTTCAGTGATAAGACTGCCAAATGTGTAAATCCTGAAGAGACATGACATTTTTGGTGCTGTTTGGAGTAACAAACTGACATTCAACAATACTCTCCGAGTGAATACCTCCGCGTGGTTCAGTCAGGAACGTGGGTTACGACTTTGAATGCTGTCCCGGGATATTGTGTTTATTGCCCATATTTCATTTCTGAGCCTAACATATGTGTTTTATACTAACATTTAAAAGCACATGGCAATATTTCACAGATCAATACAAAATGTTTTGAGTTTCCTGCAGTATTACAGAATGTGTCATAAAAAAAGTTCAGTAGGTGTTCATAAGTTTCTAAAATGGTATATATCCTATTTATTGGCAGAACCAAATCAGGATTTAAAAAACGTGGCAGGCTACACTGTGCAGTGCTGAAACGGCAGTAGCCTGTTGAAATGAGAGAGGGACTCATTTGGGGTTATATTTATTTGCACTGTGAGATTATGATGGAATTAAATGAGGCTTGTATAACAGGGGGCTTCACATGTGGTAGCGGGGGTCGAGTGTTAACTGCCGGGGCCCGGCTCGGGAGGAGGGCGTTGATTAGGGTCTCCTCGGAGGGGCCAAAGGCGGCCGCATCGGTGGATCGAACTACCATCTGCTCCATGGTTTAAAAAAAAAACCTTAATGGAAAACAGGACAGACTAAGTCACAAAGTTTTACTTACCCAGCCAAGCAAGCACTGCCCTGAGCTCTCAGGTATGAAAAGAGACACAGAAATTCAAATTTAAACAAAGGGGTGGAGCTTTTGCCCAATGGCCCAGAAAAGACAACATGGTGGTTATATATGTTGACCATCCCATTCGTTTCCAGGTAAGATGAGAGTATTGGTTAACAATGAATTAAATGAGCAAATGGTCATGCTTGCCCTGATCCAGACGCTATGTAACCCTATTTGTTTGGGAAAAAAAGAAATCCCATTTCCATGTGTTTGCAATAAAAACCCCTAGTGTTTGTCTGAATGAGCAATAGGAGACTAATCTGGAGTGATCTGTAATTACCTGAAGAGCTTACGATGCAGAAAACAGTGCAACATGACCCATGGCTATTCTGTAGCCAGACAAGGGAATAGTTGCATTGAGGGGGCGGAGGGTTGAGGGGGTGGAGGAGGGGGCATCAGGGTGGTTGTAGTCTCCAGGTATATCATTAAGCTCCTTGGGTGCAGCTGTGCTCTCTCAGACTGTAGGCTGATCAGATTTATCATGCAATAAATCGCTCCAAAAGGCTCTAATTGTCTCTGTTACACCCCTGCATGGGAAATGTCACATTGGACAGTAAAAGTAGGGGATCTTGGCACAGATGAGTTAACCCTTTGCGACCACCTCACTTGTGAGTCATCCGCACAGAACAAGGCGGGTTTTTCTCTCTCTCTTGGCACCGAAATGATTGCATTTCTGTTTCTGTGTTAGCCTTACCAATCTTCTGTGTGGGACAGACTGAGATATTACGAGCATCTGAACCAATAAAAAAATCTGAACAATGCCTCAAGCTGCTGTTATTAAGCTCTTGGTCTTATTTTGCTCTAGCTATTGTGTTATGCCGGTCAATATGAACATGAAAACAGGTACGCATAGAAGGGTTGAATGGAAATATTTTATCTGATTCACTTCTCATTACAAGCGCAGAATGTAACTGTACAGTTCAATGGCCATCGACTACCTGAGGCAACCCTTTTCCCCTTCGCTAATCATTGTAATCCAATACTGCACCCCCACCTCTCCATTATAACTCCAGAATGAGTTTCCCAGCATTCCAGGCATCTGGTGCTATACTCCAAATTGGGATTAGTGGTTTAGGTTCTAGTTACTGTTGGATCCCCTCCCCCCACCTCCCCCTCCTCCCAATAACCTATGTCCCATGTTTGAAATATGCTGATCCCCCTCCCCCCACCACCAACTGGTAACCAATGGCTTTCCTTTTCCCTTGTCTGTTGTGAAGTGTCCTCTGTGGAGCGGAAGGAGTGCTACTATAACCTGAATGATGAGAACCTGTGTGAAAATGTGCTGACGAGCAGTGTTACCATGGAAGAGTGCTGCTGTACGCTAGGGGCTGGCTGGGGAGACAATTGTGAGGTGCATCCTTGCCCTGTTCAGGGAACAGGTGAGCTTCAACATCACACCCTTTACACACACACACACACACACACACACACACACACACAGACACACACAAAACCCCTGCGTTCCACAGCTGTTTGGATTAAGAGCTACAAACACACATGAAATATGTTAAATGCACATCAGCAAAACGCAAGCAGACAGCCAGTTCCTCTGTAACTGCAATTTCAGCCTTAGCTAGAGAACCCTCATTCACTTATCCAGTCTCCTATTGGGGAATGTTTTAGCTCCCCAGTGGACTATAACAATAGGCACTTAGTTTTACTGGGATTTCTTTTTACACAGCTAGTGTTGCATCCGTTATATTAACATGTCAGTACCATTTTCACACATTGCCTCCAATACAGCGAACAGGAGGTGGAGGTAAACATTTCTCAAGCAAAACATTTTATGTCCTTTTAATACCAAGTTTTTTTCCTTCTGACTGGGCATGACCAGTGAATTTATAGTGGCATGCATGATCTTCATCTAACTTAGTATTTTCGCCTGTAGAGGTGACAACAAATGAATTTCCTGAATATAATCTTGCCATTACCATAGATGTTTGCGAAATGAGTGCTACCTAAAATGAAAAGAGTATGTTGTTGCTTACCAACATTTGTTTCAATAATTGGGGTGATCACAAGCAACAAACTTCCTAAAATACAAATAAAGCAATAAAATTCTGTAGTTTCCTTTAATTGTTTGGATGTTCATCATAGCCTATCATACTAAAACCCAATAACAGGAAATATGTTGCCCATAAAAATCTCCTGCAGCTTTCATTGGAGCTGAAGGACTCTTTGCCTACACCTGGAAACTAAACATTTACTTTATATGTGCTGTTGTTATGTTTATTGATAGCAACCAAATTAGATGACCTAAACCATTAGGCTCATGGTGCCTTCAGTCATACACGTTAGGAAGAAATATTTTCAGAGGTGAACCATTCTCAAGGGTGAAATTCTCTGTACACCATTTGTTGTGTGAAATGTTGAGAAACTATTTCTTCTACGTTGAAATTTTGAAATCTTGACTTGAAACAGCTTGATTAACTGGCCTTAAAAGATTTCACCAGGGCAGTGGGAATGTTGAGCCCTGATTTAATGAAGCAACATTGCTTTTGATTCACAGGAAAAAAGTTTGGATAATCCAAACTATTTTTGCAAGGTCTTCCAGTACCCGAGGTACGGAGATCAGACTGCATGCTGATTAATTCTCTTTGAGTTGCAAGCGCATACTGATCTCATTCGGTGGCTTGAAATGGACTGAATACAAAACAGAAAAATTCAACAATTTGTGATTCCGTTTCAGCCAGCAAAAAAAAAAAAAAAAAGCAGTGCGATGCGACTTTTTGTTTTCACTTTCTTTCGTTGTGTTTGTTAGTCTGCATAACTTTTTTTTTTTTCAATCCTGTCCCATAACAGATCAGTTTGCCCAGATGTGTCCTGCAGGGAAAGGCAGTGTCCCGACTGGTGACTCCATCTTCGGGACGGCGGCCTCAAACTACAAAGGTACGTCAGAGCTGTGTGAGATGTTTCGCCTTATGTGTGTTTGTTTGACATTGTCGTTAACGTTAGCCACAACAAAAGATCAGTGTTTATCAGAGAGTCCTGCTGTTCAGAGGACACTATCTAACCCGCTTGACTCTGTTTCAAGTAAACTGCCTTTTAGACAGTTTGATTGATCTAACTAAGGAAGCTCCCTCCCCATCTGTGTTCCTGCCCCCCTCACTGTTTGTGTTTCACTGAGGCCTCTCTTGCTTTGACTCTCAGTGCAGAAATGCCGGATGCAGATGTTTTCAAACACATTTTATCCACATGTGTGGCAGATGAGACAACAGCAACACGCATGCACACCCGACCCCTCAATACCTCCCTACCCCATCCCCTCTCCATCCCATGATGCTCCACATCCCCCTACCTCCATCCATCCCACCCCCTTCCCATCCTTCAGACCAAAGCTCCAACACTCCACACACACACACACCCCCAGAACATCCGTCAAACCTCTGGCCATGCATTCCGCCTCGCTCCCCTCGCGTTAAACTTTGTTCTTCGAGCGAGTTTAATTTGGCAATTTAATTTATGGCCCGCAATAAGTGGAGAGGAGAGACGACTGAAAGCTGACAAGCACTGCGGTCGTAGACGTTGTCTGGGAAGCCAAATGCCAAGAACATTTCCCGAGCATCGGCCTGGAGATGTCTTCAATTAGCGGAACCTGTTTGCACAACTGATTACATTCTCAGTCGCAAATAGACATACTCAGCAAAGATATACAACTGGGATACGGGCCAGCGTTAGAAATGTTAGCTGAAGTAGCTTTGCCAACACCGCCTCAGCTGTCGCCACATAGAGGTTTTGAGTTATTTGCACATACCTGAAGCAAATTTCAATGCCGGTCACGCTCAGATGCAGATCAAGGCCATAGTGCATGGCAGTGTTTTATTCTTTACGGCCACCATTGTGTCTCAATATGCACCGATGGTGTTCTGCAGCTGGACAGTGATCTTATTCGGTTGCCCCGTGTGTTTTCCCCCTTACAGATGCAGACGAGTGCATTTTGTTCAGTAAGGAGATATGCAAAGATGGCTTCTGCCTGAACACGGTCGGGGGTTATGAGTGCTACTGCAAACAGGGCCTGTACTACGATGAAGTCAAGCTCCAGTGCCTGGGTAAGTAGCTGCCCATTTTCCCTCTGGTTTTCTTATTCCTCTTTCCTCTGCTCAGCACAGTGTTTTACAGACATTTTCAGTGGACCTTTCAGCACAGACCAGTTTAGCAGACATCCTCATTCTTGCCTGTATGTGTTTTTGGCGGCAGAAATCCCTAAATATCTTATAATGATGATCTTACTCAAGAGCGCAAAAAAGCACCATCCCTCCCGGGATTTGAACTCGTAAGTCCTCTTGGTCACTAATCCAGCGCCCTGACCGCAAAATCACAACACTGTCGTTTTTTTCTTTTTTTTTTTTTTTTACGGGACGAATCCGCTATGTGCACAAATATATCCACAGGGGCCCTAAGCCAGGGCCTGTGTTTCTACTATGGTCTGAGGTGGGGAGTCAGCCCCTCCCTGTGTCAGGATTAACGGCAGGGCGGGGGTGCGTCCGAGGTGAGGCCCAGACTGTGGGACATGAGGCCCGGCAGTGGGTCCCAAACCGCGGTCCGGCGGAACACCACAGGGGCCCAGGGCCAAGAGTCCGCCACACCATCCCCCGAGACCTAGAGCCACATGCCTGCGGGAATCGCCTGCAGAGTTCTGCCACATTTGCTGCAGATTACTCCGACAGGACGGCCTGGGCGGAGGGTCCGATGGAGGTTTGACTCTCTTCCATCGTCCTACATCCCTTTTTACTCAGGCACCATAGAATTAAAACACACACGTACAAAAAACCACAGCCTATTGCCACATTTCGTTTCGGGGCACATATTTGAAATGGACAGATGGGTTATTTTTTGAAACTATCAAATATCAGTTCAGTTTAAAAAAAAGACACTGAAATTATACCATATGTGCTTTTTATTATTATTTGCATAGCAGTTGTGTAACCAGGAAGTTCATGTGTGCTGTATCTGTTCGTATGCTGTGCCCGCATGTTTCATAAATAAATGTATTTTCTGTTGGTGATGAATTACCTCAGAAGGGTTACTATTTCAAACACCTGCATAATCATTTATGTGGCTGTAATTCTGCAGAGCATGCAACTGCAGACAGTAAAATATGGGTTTGAGGTTTGGGGGTTCCTGGATGTGTGTTACTACAATATACGGTTGTGCAAAAAAAACAAAAACCCTAAAAGCAGAAACTGATCTTCATTGTACATATCTGAAGACAGGGGGATTTAATGCTAGGAACATGAGGCATCACATTGACTGCATTGCCTTTTTTATTGTTGATATTGCTGTCCCCCTATAGTTTCATGGATTATGGTTCAGTGGACCATATGTGCAGGGGCCCAAAAAACACTACCTGAGGTGATTAGAATCTCCTCATTCAGAACTGTGGCAGTCCTGCCGTTTAATTTATGGGTGTCTCTCCCCCCTGCACCCCCATGCTGATCATGGCTAACAGTAAACCTCTTGTAGGATAATGTGACAATGTGGAGACTGTCTTTGTGTGGGATAACATAGGAAGGTCATTCTGCTACTAAATATCCTCTATCTGTGACAGACTTTTGGTTCGTTCCAACTGAACGCAGCCTGAAACGCAAACAAGTCGAGGTTCAGTCTAGTTATGGTCTAGGCGTTTAAGGGACACGTTACGTAATGATTAGGAAAGACCACCGCAGAGGGTCTCCAAGGTCGCCGCCGTTATGTAAAAAGATCCTCACTCATGAGCACAGCTCACAGATGATCATGACTGAACGTCACAGGCAGAGACAGGCTGTTCATTAAATGAGACACAATTAGGAATCTCAGATGTGAACTGATGAATTGCTCTTGGCGACTAGGTTCAGATCATTTAGTCCAGGACTATTCATTTTGTAAGGCTGTATTTTTGTAGCTTTGAATTAGTTGTTATGATCCTGTACCTTCTTATTAGTCTTTTATGATATTACCGACTGCTGTTAAATGCATCTGCTTAGGAGGTGCTTCTGCACTGCACCGCAGATTTCTGTGTCCAACAGAAGGTAAAGTTTCGACTTTCTGTTGATCTATCATTAAAACCTCTTTGCACCACTGTCAGGTCTCAAAAAGTCATGTGTACAAAGGGGACTGAAGCACGCATCATCAATATCTCTGTGTCTCTCCCACCCTCTCTTCCATTTTTCCTCCTCTCCCCCCTTCTTCTCCTGATCCACATCCATTCCTCCCCCCTGTCTATCTCCACCTCTCCCTCCCTCCACTGTGCAGACGTTAATGAGTGCCAGCAGGAGGACGCCTGCGGAGGTGGTCAGTGCATCAACTCAGTGGGCTCCTACATGTGCTTCTGCACACCCCCCATGATCCTCAACCATGAAACCATGCGCTGCCAGTTCGCTCCCACAGTCTCAGGTAAGCCCCTCCCGGCATAGTTGGTCAGCAGCCTGCGCTGCAAATGTCTGTTTATTTTCGCACAAGTGAAATAGTCATGGATGTAATTATTGCCTTTTTTCCAGGATGTTATATGTAAAGCTTACTTACCAGCCTTTCAGTGGAAATGTGGCATGTGGCACTGACTATGGTAAAGCAGGTGTGATGTGAAAGTTTAAGAATCTTCTCCACAGAAAAAAATTACTTCATTACTACCAACTGCCAAGGGAAAATGCGATTCATCTTCCTTGCGACAGTATCAACGGTGGCGTCTACATTATGCTTTCTTGCAGTCATTTGTTTTTCATTTCCCAGTGCAGGGAACCAGAGGTTTTTTATGGATACACTTCCTTAAATTATGTGAATTTTTTTTCAGTAGCAATTCAGTATTCCTTAAGACAGTCTGGGCAGGTATTCCATTGGCTTTCCCAATTACACCATAATTGAGGCGATATTACATGTGTAATTCATATGTACCTACACGAGGGTTTTATCTGTATGTCAACATTACAGACGCATGTTGAGTGAACCCAGGTAACAGTCTGAACCTGCTTTTATTCGCCATTTTAGTTTCCAAAATATTACCAATGTGACACAGGGTCCACTGTGCAGAAGGGCATATCCTGTAGCAGTAAATTTAGCTTTCTGTTTTTGTCCACGTTCACGTTTGTGGCTCCTGCACCAGCCAGCGTCTTTCCAAAAGGATCACAGTGGTTCACCATTGCGGCTTTTCTGGGGATTGCCGAGGAACTGCTAGCTCTCAAAGCTAAACCCTGCTGACCACCGACCTCATGTTTATGAAATCTAACAGCTAATCTGAATGCACATATTCTGTTTTCGCTTGTGCTATCCCACCTGAATTGAATGTGTGTACTCTTAAAAATACATTCCCGTTTACGCCACTTTTTTTGGTCACAGGTTGAATATGACTGGAATAATAAGAACATGATGCAACTGTGCTGAAAATATTGAAATAGAGCAAACAATCTTACACAATGCAACTCTTAACTTACAGTAAATGCAAAAAAGCCAGATAAAACCGAATCACCTACAGACCGCTGGTTCAGCAACAGAAATGTATTGCCTAAAAACTATTAATCAAATAGAAAAGCTTCATTGAAAGGAGCCTATATGTTTTCTCAGCCACTTTTTTAAAAATTTCATTCTAGACAGCAACCCACAGTGGGATAGTTTCAAAGGCAAACCAGTGGCCATGGTAATGTCAATTAGGCCGTGCAATAGTGTTATTGTAGCGTGAAGAAAAATAATAACTTGTCTGCTTAGTGCTTCAGTGGTCCGTAGACAGCGTTTGTTTTCTGTTCCTCTCTTCAAAATCATTTTGTTCACAGATATTATGTAGCTCAAATCCTCATGGCCTCTATCTCATAGGTTCAAAAGCCCGCCATTAATAAAAGATCTGTCTGGTAGATGAATTGCAAATCAATCTAATGAAATGTAGGGGCTGTACTATAGCAATGAAGTCAAGGCACATTAGCTACAGAACAGGCTTGAAACACCTGCACTGACCTGTGTTGTTTTTAAAACTCGAATAGCTGGGCAGTTTATTTACTTTCATTTAAAATAAAGATTCAATTATATCTCAGAGCTACATTTAGTGTAGGGGCTGATGCATACCCAAGCATGCAGTGTCTTTCTGAGCCGTAGCTGATGTCAATATTACAGGAAGTTGTTTCTTATGCAAGCACTGGAAATTTTCCTGATACCTGTCCTTCAAGCTCTTCATAAGAACACACTGTAAGTGGGAGCGGTGAATAATTTCAATGTTGGACAGATATTGTATTTTTTGCAGTGGAACAGCTAGCACAGCACCATATATAGGTAATACAACCGCCTGATTGGCTCAGTCTGTACAGGCACCTCTATATGTTTCTGTCTGACTGTATGACAATGTTGTTACATGTCACTACATGACTGGGAGTCAGTCAGTCAGTCAGTCAGTCAGTCAGTCAGTCAGTCAGTCAGTCAGTCAATCAGTCAGTCAGTCAGTCAGTCACTCAGTCAGCCAGTCAGTCAGTGGGGCATTAAAGACCTTATCCTGCCAGGGTAGGTTGGGCTTGAACTGGTCACGATTTCTTGGGTTACTGCTGCCCCTACAGGAGCCTATGAGCTATAGACCAGCTAACGCTTTCATGGGACCAAAGTCAGGGATGCTGGCTCGTTTTGTGGCCTGAAAACAGTCACTGGCTCATGGATGACTGTATCCAAGGGGCGCGTGTGCTCAGCTGTTGTGCTCTCGCATTGGTGCAGATGGCAAACAGAAACCCAAATCTGTAGTAAAACCAGCGGGCCAAAATGGAGTGATCTCCAGTGGTCAAGGAAAAAAGAGCCAAAAACAGCAGTATTATTTCAGTGAATGACAATGATAAATAATAATAATAATAATGATAATAATGCAATAATAAGTTTGACCACATTAACCTTCTTTAAAGCAGTCTCTTAAAACTGTTATCCATGGATCTTTATATTTTTGCGATGTTTTAGTATTTGTATGCATTTTTTATGTGTTCAGCTGATAACAACATTTTCCACGGTTTATAAATGATAAATGCAGCTCAAATTGTTTTGGCTGTCTGAGTCACTGAACTTCCATGAAAAATTTGCTTTTGTGATCTGGAACGCATGTTAATTTTCTTTTGTTGTCAAGCATTTGCCATGACTTGTAAATGCAGAAAATGACCTAGTTTCAATAAAAACACTTTCTCCATTTCACCAATTTTATTAATGAGGATTATGAAAATGTGAGCAATAGATGTGTTTGGAGTTGCAAAATATAACCTACCAAAACCTCTCTGCACTCCTCATTGGGGAATATAAAGCTTTTGAATGGCTTGAAGGGTATTCTGTATTGGTACTCAGCAAAACTGATGAATGCATTTTATATTGAATTTAACAGACACTCTTATCAAGAGCCTCTTGCATAGTTTTACATATTTACATATTATTACATTTATACAGCCGGATATTTACCAAAGCATGTTGGGTTACGGTTCTTGCTCAAGGGTAGAACAGCAATGCCCTTCTTGGGAACTGAACCAGCAACCTTGTGGTTACAAGCCCAGTGCCCTAACCATTATACTGCATTGTTGTCTTTGGCTGAGTCACACATTGGGGTCCTCACTGCTGTGCTATTCCTGTGTGCATTTCAGAGCCTGCAGAGCAGCACGACATCTACCAGGACATTTGCTGGCAGAGCGTCACAGAGGACTTCACCTGCACCAGGCCAATGGCCGAAAAAAAGACCACCTACACAGAGTGCTGTTGCCTCTATGGAGAGGCTTGGGGCATGGAGTGTGCTCTCTGCCCTATGAAGAACTCAGGTATTTCAGTAGCTTCAGTTTTAGGCATGGGTTTTTCACACGTTCCTGTTTTTCTGTTCTGAAATGTAAGGAAGTGAGCATCAGTAAGGGGTAAATGCAGTCACTCATGATTACCTCGTTATCTGAAACCCTATATTATTGGGTAACATGATAACGATGCTCCGCCCCTTGGTGCTCCAGACCACAGTCGTTTTAAAATGGGAACACACATCTGAAATGCATATAAGGATCATAATAACGATATGACTCTGGCGTTTATGAGCGTATTTGCTTTGGCACCCAATCAAGGGTTGAGAATTTTTGTTGGTGAATGACATCAGTCTAAGCTCTGTTGTCTAGAGCGTAGAGGCCCCTCTTCTTTCCGGCTGCTCAAGCTACTCTCTAAACTGCTCTGGATATTGATGCAGCCTCCGAACCAGGAATGGGTCCCTCTTCATTTGGGTCCCACAACCTGAATGAAGTGGCATTCCTCAGCAGCCTCCTTTGAGCCAATCACCCTAAGCTCAGCTTGTTGAGCCCACTGTCTGCTGCAGGACCCCTGCCCCATTCCCACCTGGCCCTAGCAGTCTGGCACTGCACTGCACTTCTTAAGGAGCCTAATGGATGCAGCGTCTCCCATCCTGAGAGCCAGCGGGACTGACTGCAGATCATGTTACGGGCTATTATGGACCGGGGGGGGAAGAATGATCCTGCTCTTTTCGATAGGACCAACCCTTGAGATTGTTTTCCCACATTAGTAATGTTAAAAAATCTTCACAGCACCCTCCTGAAAACAAGCTTGTTCTCTTGTTCTTTCCCTGTTTCAAACTTTTTGTATGTTCTTATGACTGAAAATTTACGATCGGTTGTTCAAGCTCTTTTCTGGAGGAATGTGGTTCAGTATCCAGTCTCTTGCATAATCAAGTTTATGGCATACTGTTGAATACAAAAAGTATTTGGCTACGTCATTCAATCTAACTTAAGTCATTTCAAAATTCACTGTTGTTTTCAGTGTGGTATTTTGAAAAAAAAAAAAAAAAAACCTTTATGTTACGGGAAATGCATAAAGATAAAAGTAATATGCGCACTGGACAAAGCCCAGAGCTCATTTTCCAGGTGAGAGAATGTGTTAGCATGTCATTTCTTACAAGAACATGTCTACATCTTACACGAGTTTAGCCGTCTGTGTCGCACGGTGGTTACCATGCAGCATGAAACTTGCTCAGACGCAGGTGCGCTAAGTCAATCCCCGCTCTCTGCTCTCAGAGGAAACCGGCCTCCTGATCATGCGTTTTAAGAGACGCATCCAGATCACCCCCACCACCCCGTGATGCACTTCCTGTGCAGACGGCCTTCTGGGAAAGAAACACAGGTGGAAGGGATTAACTGCATCGGATCTTGCACACATCAGGGGCGGGTTCCGTCATTTTGTTCTCTCAGTCTGGTCTCCAAGAAAACAAAGACACTCACTGCTGTCTCTGTTAAAACCCAGAGTCAGAAGGGAAACTGGACTGTAATAATCATTTAAATTCTGAACATGTGATGCCATGCTGACCTTAATCATTTCATTTTATGACATTTTGAGATTCATTTTTTTTTATTTTATACTTAACTTTGTGACACATTTAACTAAATATCTATATGTAACATTATATTGAGCTGAATAATTTCTTGATTATTTAACAATATGGTAAAATGATTTATTGATTTATTGACATGTTGATCTAAATCATTTATTGATTTCTTGGTTATTGATCTGAACAATTACTTGATTTATCAATTAACAGCATCTTGATTTCAATAAGGAATTTGATTGAAGAGTATAATTTTGTCATGGGCTTTCATTCTGTCAGGCTGTCATTTAAGTTTCTGTCAAAATTTATCTTGTGCAAATTATAGTAAGTTACACATCTTGTAAATGTTTTCCCTTCGTGATTGAAATGGCAACCTTAGTGCAGGGAAAAAAGTAATATAGTTTCATTTGAATTAGGCTGAGTATAATATTTTATGACACTGGTAAAGTGAGATTAGTTTCACATTTATATTTCTCTGCAGAATGGTGTGTCGGGGCTAATAGCTAATTCCACAGTGAAATGAACATTATGCTGTAAAAGTAAAGGACATCCTGATAACAATTGAATGCAATGATAAGGACTGTAAATTTATAAACGCAAGCCCCAAATATAATTGGAATAAATTCTTCCAATTTATATTTTACCTCTGGACCACATCCCAGAGTTTGTTTTATCTGATATGACCATTAATTTGAGGTGAAGCTCTGCAGTGATTTTAAAAAGTTGGCATTTTTGGATTTTCATATGGTACAACTGAAACTTTTGGCATTCTGTTATATGCTCTGCATATGACTTTTCCCAACTAATAGACAGTAGCTCATCTTATTTCCATTCCTTTTAAAAATCTTTTCTACGTTTGCATATTTTGCTGACTCTAATGTTGCTTTGTAGAGCAGGTTTCACTCTTTCTTTCCGTCTTGTCCCCAGAGAGCTATGCCACCATGTGCAACATGCCAAACAGAGAAGGCAGACGCCCCTACGGCAGAGACGCACTACCCCCCTCTGAGCACGACTACCCCATCCACGAAGCTGGGCCTGAGTATGACTCCCACAATGAGCCGCTCCGCTTCGTTCCCAACTACGAGACTGAAGAGAGTGAGTGTCCACCTCTAGTCCAGTCTGTTCAACACACTGCCAGCTGCAGTAACACAACAGTGGGAAGTGGGGTCAGGTTATGTTATGCTTTGCTCAGAAACAAAGGTCATTGCTGCCACCTGGTGGTCATACAACTTAAAAATATAAAATAGAATGGTATTAGCTCAGCATGTTATATTTCCTGGATTTCGGGGGAGCCACAAATTACTCTAATAGTTTTTCATCATTGCAAACAAACTGCTCGAATTACTGAATGTTATTTTGCAAACAATGGGTGTAACAGTCGGGATCCATTTTTATTTTTCACTCCGAATCTGGCCCTCTTATGTATGCAAACACACACACACACTCTCCCTCTCTGTCTCTCACTCTTTCTATCTGTGTCTCTTTACTCTCCCTCTGTCTTTCTGTCTGTCACACATACAACAATAAACACTTACCCACTCTCTCTCAAAGACGCAGTCTGTCTCTTGAACATGCATACAGTTTTACCTCTCATTATTTCACTCACTCTTTCACAAAAACTCTTTTGCTCTTTCCCATGTCCTCACACTTATTTCATCTGTCTTTCTCACATTCACATGCACATGCATTCACTATACTGTGTTATATAAAACATGCTCATACCCTCATATTCTCTCTCTCCCTCTCTCTCTCTGTCTCTGTTTGTCTCCCACCTCCGTCCTCCTCTTCTCTACCCCTCTCTGTCAGATCCGTATGACACCTTCGAGGGCCTGCGGGCGGACGAGTGCGGCATCCTGAACGGCTGTGAGAATGGCCGCTGCATCCGCGTAGCCGAGGGGTACACTTGTGACTGCTTCGACGGGTACACCCTGGACATGTCCCGCATGGCCTGCACCGGTGAGGGAGGAGGGGGATGGGGGGAGGGGCCCTAATAGAACAGGGCCACTGTCCTGAGCTTGGTCACATCAAAATTATCACAATATTAATGAACCATTAGAAAGTAACACAGATATGTTTGGGAAAATCAACATACTATTCCAACTACATTTCAAACAAATAAAATGGAGGCCCATCCCATTACAAACCTACTACACAAACTACAATGGACTAAGTATTCAAAATAGGGGATACAGAGAGCAAAAGTAAGCAATGAAAAGGTTAAAATAAGATATATATAGATTATGAATGTTTTACTTTGTTTGGAAGGCCTTTATTAAACACAGGTGTGAATTGAAAATAAATGAATAAGTCAGGGCAGCGGTAATGAGAGCCGAGGATGAGCTCACCCCGGTCCTGTTCTTACATGCGTCACCCGCGTCTCAGATAAGATCTGTGCTCTGCGCTGCGCTAGTGGGGCTGGGTCTGCTGTTTGTGCTCAGTCTCTCACACTGTTTTCTAGATTGCTTTTTCGAGTTGCGATTAATTAGAACACCGACTGTATAGATGAGATTGCAGGGGATCTGGGGAGAGAGGGAATATAATTGCGCTTGTTATTGTTGTCGCGGTGGTAATAATTGCAGCGGGACTCGTGGTTTACACACTGGAGCTTCTGAGCAGTGCACTGTCTGCTCAGGCCGCATTCTTCATGTGGGCAGCTCAGCTCCACTGCTCTGAGGTAGAAATTGTTGTTGGACTGTATTATGGAGCCTCCTACCGACTCTTTTTATTGTGCAAAAGCTGTACAGCATAAAAGGGAAGGTGTGTCGGTGGTAAGTGTCAAATCCCTGAAAAACCTGAGATTCTTTGGGATTATCCCGGAATTATCCTGGGCTCAGTTCTTTATCCAATCAAATGGTGGGAGCTGTGGACCATGTTAAATGCTCTGTTTTCAGCGCAGTGTTTGGTACTCACCGTCATTCGGTAAAGGCGTCCACATCCATATTGATCCATAGTCAATAGTAATTACACATGTCAGACACAGACACATGCGCAAGACCAAATATAAAATAGGGAGATACAACATTATTGTTAATTAATCTTAATAATGTTTGAGAAATCAATCAATTAATCAATCAATCAATCTATAATAACATTCAGCCACCTTGCTATGACAAAAGTACCGAGGCCTGTTAGTGCCCAAAAATGTACAGCATGACCAAAGCAATCTGAAAAATATATGAGGTCTTTATTTCCAGTAGATTTGAAATATTAGAACTAAGTGGATGCAGTTTTCAGGTAAACATTTCATGTATCCATGCAAAAAAACCTTCCCATGTACTGAAAATGTGTCATAAACCTGTAACTTTAAAACTAGTCGATATTATCTGTTAAGTTTTAGGAAAATAATCTGCATTCCACACTGACTGTACATTTTCAGCTTTGTTTGGCATCTCTGCCTAAGAAAACACACTAAGTCACATTTAACATGGAAACCCAATGCAACTTCTACTATAAGGCCTGACTGAAAAAAAATATATTGGTTATTCACCAAGAGTAGTCTCTTCACTTACAGTGATTGAACAACGTTCATGAGGTACTGTCTGAATGACAAAGGCAGATCATGGGATGATTGCTAAGCAGCATGGGACACTTTATCACCCATATTAGCCAATCACTTAAACCTCATTTAAGTTAAATTCAGTGTAATGCTGTATACCATTCCAACATGGAAGGCGCAGAATGACCAGGGGTGTGTACTGAGTGAAGCAGATGTGTTCTGGATCACTGTATCTTTGTGTTGATGCTCTGACCACACTTTCTTTATGTAATAACAGCGCACTAATTATTTAATATAGTCAGAGTGAAGTTATCAAGATAATTGTTGAAGAAGGTGAACCATTTATACTCTGCTGTTTAGGGTCAGCTGACTCCCCTGATATTTTTTGTGTTGTCCAAGATATAAGTACCATGTGGAACAGTGTTTGAAGAAGTCTTACTCCATTCTCAGAATGAATCAGTTTTGTATTTGAAATTATATATTCCTTATGCTTATTTGTGAATACCAAGTAAAGTATTCAAATAAATAGGCTCAAATGAAGCAAATATGTGTTGTTTTAATATTTAAATATTGATTGCACAGAATCAAATATTATTAGAAATGTTGCAATCAAATATCAAGCAGGTAAATATTACTGAAAAAATGTCATTTAATGTTTCCATTATTCTGTTTAATGGTTATCTGATTGTAAATATTAAACTCATACTGTTTACTCATTTTTGCAGTAAGTTACACATACTTAAAATATAGATTTTTATATCTATCTTTATAATCTCTGGGTTCTCTAATAGGAGGATTAATAAATATGTTGCTGCCATCTGACTGACCTGGTCTGCTTTTGTCTTTCGTAGATGTGAATGAATGCTCTGAGCTCAACAACCAGATGTCACTGTGCAAGAACGCCAAGTGCATCAACACACAGGGATCGTACAAGTGTGTCTGTTTCCCGGGCTTTGTGCAGTCTGAGCATCCCAACTACTGCGTGCCTGCCGTAAAGCAAGCAGAGGCCACAGCGACGGAGTGACACAGGATGCCCACCAGGGGGCAGCAAACCTTAAACACATTTATTTAATCCAAGCCCATATACTCTGCACTGTATAAAACAAACTAAATGAAACAAAAAAATATTCTTACTTGAGATGAAGATAAAAAAATTTTAACCTACTATGTGGTGCCTGTATGGAGGAGTGAAACAAAACATTGTATAAATATGTGTTTGTTTGTTTGTTTTTTATTAGAAGGAGTTTAAGCGTGTACACGCTTGTGCTCCTACTGCAATGACAAACCCTATGGACTCTTGCTGGGGGATAAAGTTTTTTTTTTTTAATTTCCACCCAGTCAAAACTCCTTTTGTGTGGATATTTTATTAAGTGAAGAGGCCAGCCAACCAGCCCTTTTCCTCTGTCCATCTGCTTCCTCTGTTTACCCCTCCCTCCTCTTCCTCCTCCCTCTACGGTTGCTATATAGGACTACCTGATCGTGGATGGGACGACACCTGTATTACCTTTGCTCTGCGGCTTCACAGAAACACAGTATGTGCTGTACTGTAAAAGAATGTTATTAATGTAAATTCTTTGGAATAAGCTTTTTTAGGCATTTTTGTATTAATGATAAAAACACGAAACTGTACTTCTCTGTGTCTGGAACATTGGACAATGGCAGGTTTTTTTTCTTTTTTGTTTGCTTTCTTTTTGTTTGTTTGTTTTTTTTGTTTTGTTTTGTTTTGTTTTCATCTGCCCTGTGGAGCAGCACATTTTGATATTCTTTACCCTTATTATTTCTTTCCTCTTGTTTTTGTTTTTATCACTCAGACAGAAAATGAAGTGCTCCATTTCAGTTTTATTTAGTTATTTTTTTGTTGTTGTAGTTTAGTTTTTATTTTATTTAGTTTATTTTTGTTTTTTTTTATTTTGTACTTTTAAACATTTTCTGAATTTTACTGCAATGTCGTAAAGTCTTGCCAGGTTGCAAAGCTGCTAAGGGACAGCCGTAGGAGTAAGTTTTGTACATTTAAAGTGAGGAGATGAAAACCAGTTTATGTATTTGTAATTTGTACATGGAAAATAGCTCTTGTTTGAATATCCTTTCATATTACTTTGTATATTATAAACCCCTTTAAATAAATCACTATATGTGATAATATAATGGGCCTGTCTGTCGTGCAGTTGCTGTGTTCTGTTGTAACTGGACCTGATCTGAGACCCAAACCTGGTAAGAAGGTGTATTTGACCCTTTGGTCACTAGGGCATGGACACCAAGATGTGGTATGTTGGTAATCCCAGTTGTTATTTTTACCCTTCATTTTTCTCACTAACAGCAATATTATGACAGCACTCAGCTGAAACTGGACAGCTCTTCTTTCCTACGTGAAGCAATAGATATAATTTCTCTACCTATGAAAATTCCAGATAAGTCGGTTTGTTTACATTGTGCCTAGAGAATAAAATCTCCCTGACTGAACCCTTACCAAGTATTTTTTTATAATCTGGCCACCTGGGGCACAATTCAGAAATAAAATATTTTCTAATGAAGCAGACCATTCATGTTTTCAGGATTAAAGTGTGCATTATATAGAGATGAATTTTTACTGGAATTATGCCACACCGGCAATGTGTTTTTTCTTTAATTAATTTCTGTCCAGTGTAACTTATGTCTTGATTCCTTGGGACACATCATAAGCTGATAGAAAAGACAGTAACTCCTGTCATAATGTCCTGGGTAGTTCACCCTTTTCATGAGTGGTGGGTGTTTGCTGTTGAGTGGTGGGAAGTATTATCTCTTGCAAGACCATTCCGTAACACCCGTGGTCAGATTTCAGCCATTACTTTTACCTCAAAATAATAAGCAGAGTTCACAAACAAGCCTAATGTGGAGAAATGGGCGGGGAAAACAGTGGCCATGTGATCAGTTAAAAAGTAAATGTATTCACTTTGCTATTGCTGTTTGTCATTAGCCTAAGGTTGAGCACAGGGGTATGCTAAGTTGCTAAGTTATCTGTTGTAAAAAATCCAGATGATGTCAGCATTTGTTTTCCTACAGATGTACGCTCTGTCCTTCCATGGATGTTTGTGACAAGAATGCTGTTTAATAAGTCAGCCCATTAGCCTCGCTCCGTCTCCCACATGAAGCTGAACCGGGTGCCACACACAGATGGTGTTTTCACACTATAATGGCCAGCAAAATGCCATTGACAGGTGACTTAACTAGCATTAGATCTAGCTTAGCACCTCTGCTGTGGGACTGGACCATGCCATCTATTTAACAAAGACAGGGCGGGCTCAGCTATTACTACAAATTCCTCCTGCTAATTCACTGGAAGAGATGTGGCTTTTTTCCTTGGGGAAGGGGGTCAGGACTGCAACAGTAGTATGTTAAATATTCACTCTGTGTGGATGGGTTTTATCAAAAAATGAAAACCTGCAGCACTCAATCTCCAGTATCATCAACACACAGCTCTGACAGAGTGCAAAGTAGGTGGTATTAGTAGTTTTATTGATTGTGTGTGTGTGTGTGTGTGTGTGTGTGTGTGTGTGTGTGTGTGTGTGTGTGTGTGTGTGTGTGTGTGTGTGTGTGTGTGTGTGAGTGTTTGTATACATGAATGTGTGTGTGTGAGTGTGCGTGCGTGCATGCGTTTGTGTGTGTGTGTGAGTGTGCGTGCGTGTGTGTGTGTGTTTGTGTGTGTGTGTGTGTGTGAGTGTCTTTGTGTGTGAGTGTGTGTGTGCGCATGTGCTCCTGTGACTTAAAGGGTCAGGCTGCAATCTTATCATCTCTGCACAAGGGCTTTTCTGTCACATTAATTCTGTTGGTTTTTTGTTGGTTCTTTGTTGGTGGTGTCAGGCCCTTCAGTGCATCAGCGCTGCTTGTTTAAATCCACTCCTCATGGAGGGCTGAACAAAGCATCGGCTGCAGGCATTGATTAATCTAGATTTCAGCTACCAGTATCTTTCACTCAACCAGATGAACTTCGATGACCTTTTCTTGATGGAGGGTATAAATGGAATACCTCCATCTGTATGACAGGAGAGAGACTCTATTGTGGTGAGTGTTTTGATAATGTGTCAGTCTGCTTTTCAATGGCTGAATGTGTTTCAAACACGACAACCCTGTGTAGATAAACAAGGGAAGGGTTCCTAAGACTCGTCCTTGAGGTACTACGGCTTGAGGTGAGCTAGCATGGTTCCCAATCTTTAAGTGGCCGTTTGGTCTTTAGGAGCTGGGCAAATGTATGCTGCCCCAGCCCAAAGAATGTGACCATTTTTCTCAGGTTCTACACAGGCATGATAGTGGCATTTTTTTTAATGAGCCAATGAATTAGACAATTAACTCAACGCATATATACTTTTTACCAACTGTACAAAACATTTTTTTAATTTGGAGCTTTTGGAGTAATGTAAAGTATGGCCATTCTCAATGAAGATGGTGGAAGGGAGCCTGGATCTTTCTTCATCTTTATGACAAGACTGACACCCTATGAATATCCTTGCAGGGGCTCTAGGGTACTAGTGGGCTCAATGTGGGTGGATCAACACGATACTATCACTGTTAGGCTGCTAGCCAGGACTGCTTCCCATAGCTTCAAATGTCATGTTCACACTTTGGCCAAGAGAGAAATTTCAGCCAGCCCTATGGTGCTGGAGAACAGAGAGAGAGGGAATGAGAGAGAGGGAGGGAGTGAGGGAGGGAGGGAGGGCAGGAGGGAGGGAGAGAGGGAGGACCGGGGGAAGGGAGAGCAGGAGCACAGAGACAGAAGGTCATAATCACATGCTTCTCTCTTATTTGCTGCTTGTTGTTTGGCATTCCAGAGTGATCAAGATAATAAATGAGCACGTAGATTGTGAAGCTCAGGAGGAGTTCAGAGAGGCCCGGCTGAAGCAGGATATGAGCACACCTTGGGCCCTAGTGCAGGTGTAGATGAGGTGGGAAGGACGCTGAACAGGAAAAGGTAAGATGGATTTGCATGTCATGCCGGCTAATTGTAAGTGAATATTTCGTATCCATCACTCTGTTGAGATAATAGCGCTTGCAGCATCCTAACTTTGATTATCACCTTCTAAGGTTTATCCATGTTTCAGGCGCTTTTCCAGTGACTCTATCTTGAGGACACTTCTACCAGGGTTTTCCACATGATAATCTTGCATAGCCACAGCCATTTATCCTAGTGTATTTGTACAGGTCTTCAATATGTAGCAGTTGAGAACTCGACCGATGGTGAGAACGCCACCTCTCTGATTGTTAATGAGCTCTGGAAAACAGATTTTCTGTTGGCCCAGATGGGCTCTCTGTGGGAAACATTTCAAAATGTTTTACCTGTTTTCTAGAATAACAGAAGCAAAGACTTACAGTACAGGGTCAAATCAGATTGCATGACTGATTTCAAAAATGGTGCTAGAGGTTGAGTATGTGTGCGTATTTCAGAAAAAGAGACAGAGAGAGAGAGAGAGAGACAGGGAGGGAGGGAGGTGAAGTGTCAGATATGTGTCAGTGTGCCTTCTATACATTAATGAGCAAATTCAGTGTAATTACAGAGAAATATTACATTGTGTTTGTGTGTACAGAGATAAAAGAAGCTGAGTTGGTATGTGGACATGAACTGTGTGAGAATTTAACACATGTGCCCATGCGTTCTAAAAACAGTAGCAGCAAAACCATAGCCAGAGAGGGCAGACTGCAGCTCTCTGCTCCTCAAAGCCTCCCTGTAGTGTGTGCTGAAAGCGTGACTGATGATTTCACAGGGGCGGTCCTCGTTGTCATGCTGTCATTGAGATTTAGGGAATTAATTTAATAGCACAGCAAAAAATTATGTCTTTTCCCATAGCGTTGGATGCTGCTCATAGTCTAACACAGTGTTTTATTTATTTCATCAAATTTCTGCTGCCTTATTGAACCCCTGTAAAGACTAGTTTATTTTATCATGATGTTTGCCATATGAGTGTGATGTGGAGTATCAATGATAACTGCTATCTTCAGTAAGCGACTACTGCAACATACTATCACGCTCTGGTTCTCACTGTTTTGATTCTGTTAAGTGAAACATGCTAGACATTTTTCAACAACATAGGAATAAACAGAGAAGGGTGGCTAACCAGAACATAATGTAATTCACACAGACCTCACAGCACTTAACATTAAACTCTTTCTCCAGTCCAGAAGCCAGGCTTAATCTCCCACCGTTTTCCTTCTGTATTTGAATCAGGAGAGATCCCTCCACACAGTGCTCTCAGGGGAACGAGGGCACAATCTCCTGTTGTGTTTGGAAGTGCTCTTGACTTTGCAGGAGAAAGGGGCAGCCATACCCCAAGGTCACCAGCTAGTTCTATTTCTCACTCACCAAGCGAGGGCGGGTGAGGGACTGGTAGAGGGAGAGAAACGCCCCTTTGTTCCACTTTCTCAGTCTCTCTGGCTCTGTCTCTCTCTCCCTCTGTTTCTCTCTCTCTCGCTCTCTCACACACACACACACACACACACACACAGACAGACTCTCACTCTCATTTAGTAAACACAGGGGCCTGTCTCTCCCCCAAAAATTTGGCAGGAATTCAGCTGACATGCCCCGGTGCCATGTCGCTCTCATCCCCACATAGTGAGACAGTCCCATGCACAACATAATGGAAACATTTAGAGAGTGGTGTATTGGCTACTAGATGAGTCTCATTCAAACACAGCTGACCTTAAGTTACTCCAACATCTACCTGTCCAACTGAAGGACTGTGGTCTACGGTCTGCCTCAAGTACTACTTAAGTAAAGATACAGATAGTCAAATCTCCTACGAATCAGGATTTTAAAGTAGTGTTTTTTGTATTTAAATTGTTTGGTGAAATTCCTTAACGATAAAAACCAGGACCTAACCCATCCCCTGGTACACAGCGTAACAAGTAAACAAAAAGCCTCTTTGATAGCAAAAATATAGCAGGCCTTCAAAGCAGTAAAGACAGGATATTTGAATTGGGGTTATGGGCTGGTACGTATAATCCTGTGATGTGAACAGACATTCCCGAAGGCTGTGTTCAGTTAACATGGGTCACCCAACAATTTCCCATCAGTTTCCCCTGTAACAATCCACCTGAGGACTAAACAGCTGATTTTTTTCTTACATACCCCGTTCAATGATTAACCTTTATTAATTTTTCCCCTGCCCCTCACAGTGTGAGGGCAGCGTATTTCCCAGCGCTACCCTCAAACGGTCACATTATCACCTGAGCTGTGCCGTCATTGTTAATTATTGCTAACTGGCAGTGAGTGGCATGCTGGGATCAATCAGATGGGAAAGTGTTTCTGTCCCTTTTCTTCTTTCCTGTCTCTTTTTCTCTTCATTCACACAAACACATGTGCAGATATGCTCTCACACTAACTCAGTCACTTTCTCTCTCTCTCTCACGCACACACATACATAAACACACACACACGTGTCCTCTCTCACACGCAATCTCACACCTAACGTTTCACTGTCTCACGCACATCCAGCCACACTCCTTCTCTCTTTTGCCATCTCTCACACTCACATACACAGGCACACACATTCACTCCTTCCCTTCCCACTCTGTCCCTCTCTCCCAAGCCCAGTACACACACTTTTCCCTCGCTCTCCCTCTCCCCCCTGCATGGGTTGCATAGATTGTTATTTGCAGAGTGTGTGAGTGCCGAGCTCTTGTTTCCAGTAAACTCTGGGGCTATTTTTAGTGTGCAGATAGCAGCACCAGGAGCAGGAGGACTCTGGAGCTCAGGGGTATCTGCTACAGTCACCGGTCAAGGAGTGCGAGCGAGCGAGCAAGGGAGGGAAGGAGAGAGAGTGGGAACGATAGAGAGAGAGGGGGGCGGTGACAGACTGAAAGGGAGCGAGTGAGAGTGAGATCGTGCATAGAGGAGGCTGCGGTACAAACCTGAGGTA
This sequence comes from Albula goreensis, assembly GCA_022829145.1. Lineage (NCBI taxonomy): Eukaryota > Metazoa > Chordata > Actinopteri > Albuliformes > Albulidae > Albula > Albula goreensis. Next base: position 14,488,347 of record CM040750.1, read on the forward strand.
TGTGACTATCAGGGTCCCAGTCGGGGTGTCAGGGGGTGGGCAGCTTGCCACAGAACATAGTGCTCAGAAGGGATGTGGGAGATACCCAGCAGGGCGGCTGGTGGTTCATTCTGTCTCCCTGATACTGGAGCATTATAGTAGCAGGGAGCCACATTTGGCCAGAGAGAGACAGGGGGTCTTTTAGTGGAGTCTGAAGGTCCAGCTGGATTCTTTGGGTTTTTACACAGCAAGACGGGCCTGGGGTCCAAGCAGTACAGGGACTGGGAAGAAGTGGGAAAGGTAAGAGAGGGGGCGGGGCGGGGTGGGGGCAGGGGCAGGGGCGGGGGCAGGGGCAGGGGCGGGGTGGAGTCGGTTTTCTTGAAAACAGGTGGTTTGTAATGTTTAGGTTGGTTTTTATTTATTGCTTCTGTCATTTCTTATCTGCAACTGAGTCTCTTTTTTTTATTCTCACATTATTTTTCACGACCATACTGTAAATATTTATGATGAGTATGTTTCTGCGATGCTTTGTCATGGTATTAATACAGAAGGTTTTGAAGATCAAGAGATATTGCGAGTCATGTTGGTCTTTTATTATACCCCATAATGGCTTTGGTGAAAACAATTATGATCAGGTTGGTGAAACATGATAAGCCGAAAGGCATGTCTGGAATAAACAGATGTATGTCAATAGTTTAAGCCGAGGTGATGGTGAAGAGGTTGATGATGTCATGAATACACTTGTTCTGTAGCAAATGGTTCCCCAGTTCCAGGTGGATGAGCAGTTGCCATGTAGACGTTTGGTGGGAGTTTGGTTCATCTCAATTCAGTTTAAAATATCCAAAAACAGTCAGTTTTGTTCATGTTTTGCTTAAGTCTAGGAGAATATAGTTTGCTTTTCTTCAGCTTCTTTCAGTTTGGTAAATATAGAACTTATCTTTAAATTCATTTTTGCAACACCATCTTTTTGTGTGTGCGCACACATGTGAGACTGTACCTGTGCAGTGATAGCATAATAAATGATGCATATAGCATAATATCTCATTGTTAGTAACTTCTTTTATATCATTGAACGACTGCACTGCAGTGAAACGTACAGCCACACAACAGCATGTGCAAAAACATGTTTGCTATGACAGCCAGTTTTCTTTCTACTCACAGCTGTTATGTTTATGTTCATACAAAGGTATGGTAGTGACAAGTATAAGAGGATTCACAGAAACACGTGCATTTCCAAGGAAGGTGTTTAAATTCGGATAGAGGCCATGATGACGATGACTTGCATGGACTGGGACAGTGTGTGATCCTTGATGCCGCCCGGTTTGGAAAATTCAGCTGCAACACACTGAAAAACCAGGTCAGCACAGCAACGTGGTACAGAACAGCAGAAAGCACTTTACTGACCTAAGAAGCCCCCCCATCACCACACTGTCATAGGCCTCAGTCTGCTGTCAGACTGACTACAGAGTAACAGTAACTCCGCACTAGAGTGCTGCTTCAGGTGAATGTGGCCTTTTTCTGTTCAAGGAGTCAACTGATTTAGGACAATCAGCCAAAGCCAATGCTACCAGCTCGACATGGGAGGAAGGTGCTCTTGTTAACTTATTGATTTATCTGATACGAGTTAATGAAAATGAGGTTTATTTATGTTAAGGCATCACTAATGTATTGTTTAAATAACTTCTAGCACCAGGTGGTAATTTGTTTGCGGGTGATTGTGTTTTGACATAGGTGGGGTCAGAGAGAAGGTCAGGATGTAAAACAGCAAATAAGGTGCAATTTCATGGAGCCTAAATAAGACGTTTCATTTAAAAAAAAAAAATTGATCGAGATGAAGCACCAGCCAAAACAAAACAGTGGCTCGTGTCTGAGCAACAAGGCCAGGGGCAGCAACAGTACTTCCTGTGGAAAGATGGGACCGACACAAGGAAGTAACACTGTAAACCATGAGCAAACATTTTCACAAATAGTTCACACTTTTCTGGAAAAATGTCTGCAAATTTTTTCAGTTAGATAAAGTGTACTTTCCCTTAAATGCCCCCGGTATCAGGGAACCACCATGTCAACCACAGACATGGTCAAAGGAAAAAGTCAGAAATACTGCGATAAACAAAATACAGCTCTGCTGTGGAAACGATTAGCAGAGGAATTTTTTTTAACCAAAAACTGCTTTTGAGCGGCAGAGGGCTGAATGCACAGCACTCATTACACTGCTGACTGCATCTGCTCTACTCCAGATTCCAGGTCCTCACTTCCAGGAAGTGAACTTCCCATACGGTTGTGCAATTGCATTATGAGATAGGATACTATGCCTCAGCAAACTTCAGATCATCCCTGTCTCTTACCAGCGTTATGACAGCATTTCCCCATTCTCAGATTCACTCTGACAGGGTTCCAGCTTTTTGGCGCATAAATCAATAAATATGTTATTAACTTTTCACAGAGTACTTCCTTTTGAGAAAACTATGGTAGGCATATTCACATAATCTGTGGAAAAGTTTATTGTGCTTCATAATAATGAATTACTTATGATACAATATAGGTAATTAAATCAAATGGAAAAATTAGAATTCAAATCATGGGTGTTATGTGATATCTGATACCATTTTGTATGTGCCATTTTAATTGGTGTTCTTTTTTTTGGAGTTTCCGTGTCCTGTCCAGTGGAGGAGACAACAGAATGGTTTTGTTTTTGTTTTTTGTTTTTTTTTTTTTTGTTCACAGGCAATGTTCTAGAAGCCTCTGATGCATGGTCTGTCCACACAGCTCGAGAAACAATCTTCAGTAGGATATGCCATCATTGTTTTTGTTTCAGTGATATTTTTGGGGGGTTGGATTCCCGAGGAGACAAAACAATGGCGTGCCGCCCTCCAGAGCTGAGGCGCGGCAGCGGCTGCACATGACGTGAGCTGAGCTGACTGGCTAATCAAAGAGGGCTTCTGCACCGCCTCCTGTTAGTGTGAGCGAATGGATGAGTCTGCCGTGGCGTCATCACTGTGGGAGATGGTAGATTAGGGTTGCATGCCTCTAATGGTGCTGATTGGAATGGGCCCTCACTAATGGGGGCCATCTTGCTCTGAATGAGCTCGTTAAGCTTGTTTATCTTCTCTCTGATTTATTAGACTTCCTTGGCTTTGTCTCTCTGGTACTGTCGGTAAGAGAGCTGGGAGACACATCAAGGACAGTTCTTGGTTATATTTGGTGAATATCTCATTTCCTAAAAACTGGAACACAACAGAAGCAATGGAGAAAAGGGAGTCCCCCAAAATAGAGAGATAGCATGCAAGTGGTGAATCCAATACAGGCACTTAGTGGTGCAGTTGCACCCCATGTCTCTGACTGTTTAAGGTACCAACTGTAGCCTGCAGTCAAACAGAATGCTGATTGACAACAGCATCGCCCACAAAGGGATGATCTAAATCATCAGGCTATTCTGGCCCTCATTGGGCAATAATGAATTCTCTGATCACATGGGTATCTAAAATTGAATTAATTGTCCAATCCTTCAACACTGTACCTCCATAGCTCAGATGTTGGATTTGCAGACTTCAAAGAAGTAGAGGCTGGCTGCAGGAGTTCCAGACTGCGTTTTGTGGTGGTTTGCGCTCATCCAGATTAGCAGGGCATGTTGTAGTGAGACAGGCCTATAAATATGATTAGGTATTCTTAACTGGAGGAGAAAAATGGATTGTAAGTTCTTTGAAAAAAGTAATTTGATGTTACATGATGTGTTCCATTTCAACAACCAAATCTGATGTATTGTCTGGTGCAGTCCTACTTGAATGGCACCCCCTTAGAATATTTTAGATTACAATGTGAACTGAAAACTGAAGCTGACACTGGTGGAAGTGCTGAGAATGACTTGTTTGGGTGTAATATTTCAGTCTTGCTGAACATTGCTCTTTTGGCCATACTGAATAGTAGCACTCTGCTGGAGAACTGCCTATTCTCAGTGTGGCAGTTTCTTGTTTCCCACTATTCCATCTACAGCAAAACGTTATTTGTCATGTAGAAATAACACACAGTTCAGAGGTTTATAAATGTCACATTTTAACTAGTGCCCTGTGTTAACAACTGCTGCATAACAGCTGGCATTGGAAAAGACAAACCAGAAGGCATGGCCCTGCTTATGAAAGAGGGAGGGGGGGAGAGAGTGAGGAATGGCAGATTCATGCCTGCTGTCACTTTGACGCACACTCGTACAGAAAAAAACAAACCCCCACAAACCCCCCTCCCTATTCCCCCACCCCTATTCTTATTGTGACACATTTCCGGGCTTGTTCTGTTCCAGTTTACCTTGTGTGGGCCCTATTTTTAGCCAGAAAAAGGAAAACAGTCCAATGGAGGCAGGAAAACTAAGTTGGGAAAATAATAGGGGGAAGTCTGCCTGCCATTTAGACAAACAATCTGGAGCTAATAGAGCAAGCAGTCTTGGGGAGAGTTGTCTGAGCCGAGGCGTGAGGGAGAAGATAGGAGTACAATTGAAGTGGGTCATCGGCTTAAAAGGCCGAGAAGAGACGGGAGCAGAAGGAGAAAAAACCTCTTCTTTTCTTTCTTCACGGGGAGAGGCTAACAGCATGCGTGTGCTGGCACTCAACGCGTTTGGCTGAGTGCACGTCAGTGCCCTCCGCAGGTTCTGACTGGCTGTGATTGGGTCAAGTTCTGGTTGAATGGCACGGTTGAGCCGGTGAGGAGTGAGCTGATCTGGGGATCGTACTGCTTTTCAAGGTAGGTCAGGGCCGGAGGTGTTCCTGACAGGGACACTCCATTTGATTTCAGAGAGCCTGCTCACTGAAAGGTTTGCTGCTAACGTGCTAGTGCTCAGCTCCAAATGGAGAAGCAGTTCTGATGGTGGAGATCTCATGTACTTTTTTACACATTGTGTTGTGTATTTTTGATTAAAAATTTGTACATTATCTTTGCAGACTGAATACGTTCAATTAAATTTGTGTGGAAACGTGTTAGTTTCAAAGTTATATTAGCATAAGTTTTGTGAGACCTAATTTCACATTTTCTTATATGAAACATGTAAGTATGGATATTCAGTATTGACCGTATTTTCTGTGGGAGCCAGTTGACATTTGGAAGTATTTTGGTTTCTGGAAAGTATATTTTCAACAAATTCACATAGATACGGAATTATGTCCAGTGTCTGCCACATTTCTTGGCACAGTGATGTACTCAATGGCCAGAAATTAAATCCTGACTATCCCAGTTCCAGCTTGATGTTTGATTATACATATTGTTACCAAGAAAGGAATTATTTTTACCCGGGGGCTGGGTCCTGCACCCCCACCCCAATCTTATCACACAAGTATCCCCTCTGATCATGCTTGCACTCGCGTGAAGTCCTCCAGAGCAGTCGTACAACGCAGTAACTCTGCAGCTTGGCTGGTGAACTACAGAGTGAAAATTTGTGGCAGCTGGTCACACTCTCCGGAAGTGAATGCTTTCCAGAACTAAGAGAGGATAAAACAGTGAAGGACCTATAAATGATGGTGAAATTTCCAAATTGGGAGACAAAAGGACAGAAAATGTTTTTTAAAAAAAACATTTTGAACACGAACTAGCTGACTGAAATTCTGCACAGGTGTCAGAGAAGGATCTCTTCAGCTAGCCGATAAATTATATGTGTAAGATGTGTTTTAACAACAAAGCCACCTGTGGGCTCTGTGGCCTTTTCATAAGCGTTTCATCAGGCTTGCTTCCAGGAAATACAGCATTTGAGATAATATCTGAGATATTCTCTGTTTAGCTGATGTGTTTTTTATAGCACTTCTAAAAAAACACTCCTCCATTCAGCTTTGCTAAATGTATGTATGGAACTTCGACAGGTTATCATAATTTTTATTCCCCCTTATTCCCAGATTGTCAGAATTCAACCTGGGATTCTAGGGTGCATGACAACCAATCGCACACCGTTTAAGTCTTGTTGTACCAGTAAAACAAGCTTGCACAAACTAAATGCTTCAGTAAATCAGGTCTACATTGCCAAAACTGCTATTATTCATATTGTTAGGCTATTTACATGAAAAAGCCATTCTATTTATTATGTGGCAGAAGAGGGTTGGACACACTTATTATAACAGCTACAAAATAAAAGTCTATTCTGAGCACAGAGCTTATATGGCAAAAAAATGTAGAAAAATGCAGAGCAGAGCGAATGTAGAAAATGCAGGGCAGTATTTGATTAAGGAGGTCCCTCTGGACCAGTAAAATATTGATGGGATGGCGCTGGGAACTGACCCATAAAAGCTTTTCTCTGGACCATAAATTCCACAACACCTGCCTCCCTCCACCGGGGGATGGGGCGCTCCAGTGCTGCAGGCGCTATTCTTTTGGGGGGATTTCAGTCGGAGTTTCAGTCTGGCGGTATCGGTCAAATGTATATGAATGCACGTTCAGCATTGGCAGTTGACCTTTGACAAGGTGGTCAGCAGCCTCAGCCATGGTATTGGTGGTTATACATCCTGTGTCTTGTCGGCGCTCCGGCCTCAGGTTCTCGGGGATTCACCTAGGCACGCCCATTAGTGCTCGTTTTGTTTTTTAAGTTGAAGCTGCAGGGGAGAGAGAGTGGCTGCTGGAGGCTAAGCCCTGTTTGCATGAAACAAACAGAGTGTGTAAACTGTGAGGATGTGGGGGACAGGAGGGAGGAGGTAGGAGGGGGTGTGAGGGTGTTGGGTGAGGGGGGGTTCTGCTGCATGTGTATTATTGATGGTCCCAGGTTTGGTCCGGGGAGAGACTGCACTCCATGCACCGATCAGCAGCTGTTCCACATCGGTGCCTCTGAATGCCTGAGAACTGCTGGGTCTGAGGCAGGAGACCAGACAGAGAGGAAGAGAGAGAGACAGAGGAGAAACAGACAGAGAGAGAGAGCAAGAGGAATGGCAAGAAACAGTGGGGAGAGACAGCAGAGAGAGGGAGAGAGGGAAAATAAACAGGTGGAGGGAAGGAGACAGAGGCCCAGCTTTGCTCTTGTCCCACCATCTGGCCATACTATTCCCTCTGTATATCAACTACTACCCTACCATAGCGCAGGGGGACGAGGTGGATGTGAGACTGAAAGACTGCAAAACTGCTGCCTGACTGCCCACAGTCAAGCCATCCCCTTATTTTTGACCTGGACTATAATATATAGACCACGGGAGCACAAGTACCAAACAAATACCTTACCAGTGAGCTTCCTTAAGGCAAGATCAGAACAGAAACTTTTCCATCACGCTGCCTATTTTCTCCTCACCCCAATACTATACTGTCATTCATAGTATTGATGCAAATATGATCACCTTTTTCTCAACTATCACGCTATTGCAGTTTTTATGCTTATTTGCAAGTTACAAAAATACAAGTAAATTGATAATTGAGGGAAAACAAAGACATGTTCATGTTCTATCTCATTAAAATGGATATGTCAAAATTTGAATTAGCATATGCTGGCCAACAGGGGTTTGTGTTTGTTCAATAAGGATTACTAATGTGCTAATTGGAACGCACATAGCTTGGGCATGAGACACTACAGTGAAGAAAAGGCATGCTGAGGTCCTCTTTCAAAGTACCCTCTCTGCCAGTATGGTATAGGGGACACTTAGCAGTGTTTCTATTGTACAGAATAACATAAGCAAACTCTATAACGGTGCACAAAGTGCACGCATATTGCTCAAAGGGATTGTGTTTAATGACCATGGAAGTGCTTTATTGCTGGTTGGAAAGTAATGCCAGTATAAGAGAAAGTTCCAGGAAAATAACTTGAAAGGGATTGAAAATGAGGCCAGCACGTTGCCAGACAAGTGCTGTCCAGACAGAGATGGGTTTTCTCTCTGGATATCCAAAAAATTTTTATAATTGAGAAAAATAAAGCAGTGAACATGCTGTGCCGCTTACCCTTACAGTCCTTGCGCTACAATATCCGTGCAGGCAGACGAATTAAATATGTATGTGCATAATGAATTTTAAAAAAGTTTTTTTTTTTTTTTTTTTTGTATTTGACCCGTTAAAAAACACAATAACAGAAACGAGCAACAAACGTGTCTGAAATTGCTTCAGTACTTCAATATAGGTTGACCAGACGATCCAATGAACAGTTCTTAAGTTTATTGTGTATATGTTGACATTTCGCATTTTCATTTGTAACAGTGTTCCTCGGTTGTGCAGATCTAGTAACCTCACTTCAGTGTGGAGCCTATAATACAGAGACCGTTAAGTCCTTTGGATGTCATTATATTGTAGCGTATGGGACACCACGGGGGTATTAAAACAAGGCTAGGGCTTTGATGTCATTAACAAAAGTTTTACTTGACTGGAACCTGGAACTCTGTTATAAGTACCGCTAAAATAAGTTCAGAATAATGGTATTCATTTTCAGTGAGAAGTTTCTAATTTGGTACCATTTATTTTTATTATTTTTATATCTTTGACTGGAGCGAGACGGTAATAGTCTCACAAAATCTCCTGTAAGGTGTAATTACATCCGCATTGAATGCACGTGGTTAAATTGAAAGAGAATGCTTGTTAATGGAGGGCTAATAGATTTGCTGACTTTACTGCAGCGCCTCTCCAAAAACATACCTCTGTTCGTTTTTTTGTTCTTTTCACTGTACCTCACGCACGATTCTCTCAGCACGGACATCCAACACAGGTTGCTGGTGCGGACTGACCAATAAATAGAAAAATTGTAAAATATTTTTGTCAATTTCGCAAGAGCTAACATGTCAGCAGTGTGTGAAAGACCCAGAACATTTAAAATCACTTGCAGCTGTCGTTCCTTGTATAAGATCTGTGATCTGTTGTTTGTTCTGAGGACAACTATTTTTTTATTTTTTTGCATCGTCACCTGGCAGCTTCACGTTGTGCGGCCTCTCTTGAGTGGAGGGCGGCTTGGTTTGACAGCGTTACCTGTGAGCAACCCCCACACACCTCGTTGTGTTCGATAAATCATTTTGGAGTTACAGTGCCCTCAATTACTGGAGTCGTGAGCAAACCAGAAAATTACCAGAACATCATGAAGAGGTAAGATACCAAAGTGTACGTGGTCACGTAGGAGAAAATAAAGAGCGTTCAGTAATCACAACCTAGCTTCAACAAGTCCAGTAAGTCTCAGATGGCAGCATTCGTTTTAGGCTAATTAGACCGAGAAATCTTAATTCTATGACACCTGTATGACTACATTAGCACATTCGTTTTGTCGGCATATACAATATGCTTTCCCTCACCTTTATCCAAAAACACAGAGATTAGAAAATTATAGTTTGACTAGACATGTCCTACAGTCTATATATCCCACTAGGAAAATGATTGTATAAATATGGAACTGCAGAACAGAGATGCCCTCATTCATATTATTTATAGGTTTCAGTTCAGACTTACTTGGATGACAGGTGAAAAATCTAAGTGGCTCAGTAAAAATCCACCCACCCAGTTGTGGCAAATATCATTTTTTAATCTGATCACCTCACTGAAACCGTTGTAAAGCCAGGTAGTGTTGTGGCTGAATTTCAATGCTATAAACTAACAAACTTAACTGTGTGTTTTTGCCTCCATGTGGCCATATTTTTTTCTTTCTGTTACCAAGATAGAGAGGAGAGGGAGTGTCTGCGCAGCTGAATGTGTCAGGATTGGGAGAGCAGTTCAGCTGCTGAGCTCCAGGCTGAGCTGCAGAGTGATCAGAGGAGATGCATGTGACCAGCTTAGACTTGCGCACAGAGCGCTCACGCACACACACGCGCACACACACACACACTGCTCGCGGTGCAGAACTCCAGTAGACAGATGCTGTTCTACTTCCTGACACTGTGATGAACTGTGGGTCCGGCTCTAGCTCCGGGCCGGGCATCGTCTGCGCTCTCTGTGTCGTCTGGGCCCGGGAGCCGGTGCATGGTTTCTCCACCTCCTCAATCCAGGTCAGGCAGACATGCTTTTTTCAGCTTGCAGCTTGTTTTTTTTGTTTTTTTGTGCACCCATTCCGCTGCTGGAGCCCTCTGCTTTGTCACATGGCACCTGCAGGAGGGCTTCTCTGGTGGTGTGGATGGTGGTGTTGTGGGGCAATAGACCCCGGGACTTAGTCTGGTGCTCTGCACCACTCGCACTTGGTATTTCAGTGGCATTATTTGAGCTGTTGAGATTTGAGAGTTTGGTCCTAGAGGGCACTTGTGTCTGGAACGGCACCTATAGGACTCCAGAGGAAAGGCACCATACACGCAGAAAATGCTCTCTTAGCTTTGCTGTTATATTGTGTTTTGTGGCAGCGTCCCTTGCATAAGTGCACAGTTTAGGGGTAGGCTGAGAAGGCATGCAATAGCCATCTGCTGCAGATCCCTTGCAGTGTCTGTAAATCCAGCAACTGCTCCCATTGTGGTCTGTTTATTTCCCCTTTTCAGTTATCTTGTCCTCGGATCCCCTTTTGCACGTGTCTTTTCAGAGACCGCCTGGGCTATCATCTGATTGCACAGTGAAGGGCCCCGTTTGTGAGAGGTCCACGGCAGAGTGCACTCATGTCACTGCAGACTGCGTTGCATGCGCTCAGCTGATCTGGGTGCCTGTTACAATAAGGAACCTCATGCGCGAGCCGTGCACATTCGTCAAGTGACACCGTGGCAGGGAAAACACAACGTCTCAACGCTCTGCTACGCGCAAAGAGGTACGCGCTCAATGACAAGGGTTTGTCAATGTAAACAGTGTGATTTTTGTTGTCCCTCAAAATTGAATAAGAAAAAGAAAACTGGATGCAGAAAAATGCGCAAAACCAAAATGCAGGCATTCGGTTGGGTGATACTGATTTTACAGTGAGAAAGTAAGAGGTTTTTTTTTTTTTAAGCATGCAGCTTTAATCTGTTCACAGTTTTTTCAGATGAATGAATTTGTATAAATGTTCCCTTGGTGCTGTAAATAAAAACAGCAGGATTACACCGTGCCACAGTAGTCTTTGTTCCTCTCATCCCCCCTCTTTTTTATGTGATTGTTCACTGTTCCAGCAGTGTGTCATCTGAAAAGCATCCATTCAGCGTAGTTGGTTGACAGTACAGTTCATCTGTACATCCAGGCATACATACAGAGGGCTTATGAATGCAGTGAAATTATTGAAGAGTCTTTAAAATATTTTCACTGAAACAAACTTTTGTTGAAGTTAATCTCAGCACACTATCGGTATGCTGTCAGAAGAGAGTTACATATAAAGACAATAACCTCACACTTCCTCTGAAATATGGTGGAGGAGGAGTGATGTCACAAAGGTCTTTTACTGCCACTGGTGCTTCAGCCTGTGTTACAATGAGCTCTGCCACAAGGACATGCTGAGCCAAAAACCTGGCTTTGCCAGGAGGATGAGATAACATGTGAACGTTCCAGAAAGACAAATGCCTAAACAAGGGTACACACACACTCCGAGAAAGTAATTTTAAAAATAATGTGCCTGTTTCAGTGTGTGCATCTGAATACGTGATGTTTCGGGATTAGTTGCTCAAAGCCCTATATCTATTTGGTGTTCATAGTATGACACTTTGGATAGGTTAAACTTTGCTACTGGCTATTGATGGATCCTATAATTGATGTAGCCCATAATTCATTATTGGTCTAGTGCTTAATTGGCTGTGTTGAGTGAGAGTGCTATTTGACTGCTGATAAACACAAGGGGGGATTTAATTGTGGTGTGGGCGGTTTCAATGAGCTGAGGTCACGCTCGACCCTGCTTTTTCATGAGTCAACCAGAGGTAGCAGTGGAAGGTGGAACTCGTCTTCCTGTCTCCATGCAGCCAAAATCAAGCATTGCTCAGTATGCACAGGGTAGTGTTGTTTACTCTGTCATGTTAAAATCAATGCACATTTACTTTAATGCATTATATATTCAGCATGGGAATTTCTTAACTCAGTCCGTTTAAAGCTAAAGCACACAAGCAAAAAATGGATTAGGCTTTGTCTAAGGTTAACCGCTTAAGTACATATTTTATTATCAGTGGAAATCAGGCACATACACACAGTATATTGAACGTGGCTCACACCTCATGGAAATAAATTGACCCTGAAAAAGCGCTCTAACAAAGATTTTATTTATTTCATAATGCTTTACCCTTTAGAGTTGTCGGTGGTCTTTTACATGTCAGTTATTGAATTGAATTGAATCAAACATGCCAAATAGATTATGATAGTCACTATGGAGATCATATGTTGCCTCGAGCATGTTTCTCTGTTCTTGCAGCCCCAGAACATATTTGGATCATAGAAGCATATTCAGCCAACGCTGCTTTACTGCACAACATTATGTATTAAAAAGAGTGCATTTATATCTTATGATGGGTGAAAAAATAAACCTAAATCATGTATTTTGAGAAATACAGTGTGCTCACTATGAAATTAAATCACTGCTTACTGCTACTGCTTGGTGCCATGTGTTGTATCATCCACTGAATTTATATTGTTTAGCAAGCTTCATTTTCCTGGGATATACAATCAAATACATCCCTGTAACAGATATGTAAGCTTCCATTGAATACTATGCTGCAGTTCTAGAAATTATGAACACTATGCTCACAAAATATGACTTACTAAATCCAATATTGTAGACAGGACAGCGCTGACTGCGTGTAATGAGTTCACTCAAGCTGTCAGAATCAAATGATTTCTCTATTGATCCAAGATAATGTCTTTGTCACCTGTAAATAACTGCCAATAAATGACTTTCCATATCATCTATTATTTTAAGACTGACGCATGTTCCAGAACATGAAACATGAACGCTGATAGCACTCCTATGGAGTGGAGTAAAACAACAACAGTAGTAACAAAAAGGTCAGTGAAAAATATCTAATGCAGCTGTTGAAAATCTTTTTATTACACTGTAAGTGTGGGATTTGGACCAAATGAAACCATTTTTAATCTGGATTTAACCGAAAAGCAAAGTCTGCAGTTGTCCAAAATCTTTTATACTGTACCATGAGAGGAGGATTTGGACTATATGAAACTGTGTCACCCATAAAGCAAAGTGATCTTGAGCAGCACATATTGCCATAAGAAGCACCCTGTGCAGTTAAGCATAGCGTGTTGATTTCTGATGTGTATTTAGTCAACAGGTTAAAATATTTTGAAGACAAGAAGCAACACATAATGATTGCTTTTAAGAGGTGGTGATGGACTGTGGTCATCACAGCAGTTATACATGTGATCTTAAAATGAGGAGCAGTTAAAGGGCCATTTGACTTTGCTAAGACCATAAGCTTAATAGTTCTCTTACCTCATGGTTTGTCCTCATGAATGAGGCCAAATCACTGTCCTTTTGCCCTGAGCCTGTGCCAGTCCAGCCAGACCCATAGCACTTTTACAGACCCCGTTCACATGGAAATTGTCCTATGTATCTTTTACCAAACTGCTGTCATACTTTCAAATATTTTTGCTTGGGAATTAGAATGAGTCCTAAATTGACCAGCACAAGATGTGGTTCATTCATTGCACAGACCGAATGGACAATATTTTACATTTGTTTATGAAGACACACTACAGGTGAGGAAGCTATAGCGTTTAAGTGGTGTCCCTTTAAGAGCCAGAACTGGATATGTTGAGGATGGTATCTTCCTTGAGGAAGCTTCAGCCCAACACTCTGTCCCCCTAGCAGATATTTAGCAAATTAACCTAATTACTCCAATTAGCAAGACAAGCCCTTTCTCATCTGCTTGGTCCCATAACTCTTCCGGGAATGGGAGGACAATGATGACATTAGCCCTTGGCTGAAAGCAATGTGGACAGTGTTTGCAATCAATTAGTGTGGAGAGAAATCTGTTCAGTCTCTTGGATGGCAGTGCTGATTGCCCTTTCCGAAGGCCAGGGTTTGTTTGTGTCAAACAGCAGTGTAATACAACAGACCAAAAGTTCAACTTGATGTCTACATCAGGCATCATAGAATATCGGAGGGGATCCAATGGGCTGACCCGATCGCAAAACAATTTCTATTACAGTGCTTTCACTTCATCCTAGTGATGCCTCTCTGTGATACAACAGATCTTTTTTATTCATTGATTTTTTTTCCCCTCAAAGTAATTTCCAGGTTAGGACATCACTTTTGTTTTAATTAATTGGTGCCAGTTGCATTTGCAGAAATATATTATTCAACACTGGGTCAATAGATTTTAATGGTTTTTAAGTCAACTGTTTAAAACGTTCAGGCTAGGATTCAATAAAATGCACTTAGCCTCTTTATAGGCATATCCTATGCAATGAATGCTACCATTATGCTATATTCTGCCAATGAGAGAGTGAAATGGAGTGCCTGTCACAAATGAACTGAAATAGGCCTAGTTCTTTTGTCAACAAGCAACAGCAAAACTTAGAGATAAAGAAATGGTATAAAATGTGGAGTGTCTTGCTGTGCTGCTTTCTATGCGTCAGTTATATAATGCTTGTGATATAAATGTCTGTTTGACATAAATAATCTGTTGGAGCAATAACTGTAACCAAATGTTTCCTGTAATGATAGATCAATCACTTATAACAGTATGGAGGAATTGCGGCAGACTTGTACAGTAAGCATTGACTTGTGTGTTTTTTGAACATGAATTGCTTGTCTCGGGTCCGGCGAAAATGTCTCAGTGGGATTATATTTGGTTTTTGACCGAAGCATTCCGAAACTTAAGATTCCCCCATTTATTCTGATGTAGACTGGCTTATGTGTTCTGCATTACTGTCTTACTGGATGACCCAGGTGTACCTCAGCTTTACATCATCTGATTTACTGTGTGTGTGTGTGTATGTGTGTTTGTGTGTGTGTGTGTGTGTGTGTGTGTGTGTGTGTGTATGTGTTGTGTGTGTGTGTGTGTGTGTGTGTGTTTGTGTGTGTGTGTGTGTGTGTGTGTGTGTGTGTGTGTGTGTGTGTGTGTATGTTTATGTTTATGTGTGTGCGTGTGTGTGTGTGTGTGTGTGTGTGTGTGGATCAGAGTGGCATCATGGCAAGCATATGATCATTTGGTAAAGATGTAAGCCAAAAATGTCCCTTGCAAAAAAAAAGCATTTAAAACTTTTGTTTATTTGCTGTGTCCAGGTGGCTCAGGGAGAGAGCCCTCTCATTGCTTGTTCCACTCGGATAATGTTCTATGCCCCCTCCCTCAGAAAAGAAAAAAAAAACATCTTCAAAATGCATGTGTAGAAAAGGCAAGGTGCATTCTGAGAACTCCCCTGGCACCTCTCAATTTTTAATGACTTCCTGATGTGCTCATTGCATGATATTACTAAAACAGCTTACCGTTCTATGCATATTGCATAATATCATTCCAGCCCAATGAACCGGAAAAGGGCTGCCTATATGAAGGGCCTGTGTAATGATTGGTTTTATATAACATTGCAGGGGGATGAGATCTGTCTGAACAAAAGACAGATCTCTTCTGCATCCTAGATGCGAGTGGTCATTAGACCACATTAGGATGAAGGCTTTGAATAATAATAATAAAAACACACACACACACACTCACACACACACACACACACACTTGCAAATGAAAAATAACCTACCTTGCTGTTCCCGCTTTGAAGGTAGGAAGGAAAAAAATCTTTAATTCTTGTTTTGACGAAAACTTAAAATGGCCTCCCTGAACAAGAAAACACGGCACTAACTTTTATAAAATTAAGAATGTAGGACTTAATAACAGGTCTTTTGCTGTGATGCTATGTTTTAATCTAGAATGAGCAGATGGGGGGTGGCGGGGGGGTGGGGGGGGTGATAGGAGCAGGTAGCTGTCACTGTGCTACCAATGCTTTCCTCCCATCCCCTCTCAACCTGCTGAATGCCAAAATCAAAGCAAAACAGAGCAGTTACATGCAACATCCAAACTGCATCACGGAAATGGTATGGGTGTTACTGCGTTGCCTTTGGAGGTGAGGACGTCATTGGCCCTGTAATGGTGATCTGCTTCATTGTCAACAAACAGCTCTTGACCATTCAGGAGCAGAGGCTGGGGTGGGGGTGGGGTGGGGGGCATATGATGGAACCAGGAATCAATTTATGTTTTAAATATGGGAATTAGGCATAGAGGCAGGGGGAAGACACGTCCCCGGTGACTGGAAGCTGTTAGTGTATCCACTGCCGTCATTCTCCTGTAATGCGCACAGCCCATCCCCACAAACCTAATAAATTTACGTCAATACCCCCCCCTCCCACACCACTGCCACCACTCCAAAGGCAATCAGGGGTTGATTTTAAGACTCATTCTATCAAATGACTTGCCTGTTAAAATTCGGATAAACCTATTTTTATTTTCACATGACAAAAGTCAAACCACCTTCCTTGGTCTATTACAGCATTAATTATTATGCATGGATCATCGAGAGAGGAGACATCCACCAGGGTTTACTGAATACTGAATGACTGGTTTACTGCTGATAAGCCCTTATTGATCAGCCATAGCAGAATGTGGCATTACCCAACACCATAAAACTGTTAGCGCATAAAAATAAGAGTTACATCTGCTTTAAGTTTTGAATATCAGGTTATCCAGAGTGAATTTTATTTCATTTGTAGGATTCTGTCAGAGAAGGTAGACTTATGGATCTCATTGTGTGTAATGATGAAAGTGTTCACAACAACATTGCTTACAGGTTTGGTGCATCACTACATACAATAATGAATGACAATAATGATTATGTGTGTATTTATCAGAGGCATAGAACAATACTGTGACGTTACACTTAGGTTCATATAGCAATGGAAACTTACATAGTACACAATGTAAATACACATGTTCTTAGTTGGTAACTGGCAAAAATATGTGGGCTATATGATCTGTGCTGTGCTCTAAAAATAAAAATGCTACAAACTATAAGCTGAAATGGCAAACAGAACAAATGCATGTCTGTATACTTTGGTGAAACTGGAAATGATTATCTAAGAAAAGAAGACCAGACTCTTTGAGTATAAATTAGCAAAGGATGGTTTTCACTATGCCATACAAGACTGCTTCTGTTGACAAATAACATATTTTTATATTTGTTTAAAAAAACATGAGGCAAAGAGGAGATTTATTTTGAACATTTATGGAAAGTGTGTTAGTTTCTGTACTTGATTTACACACTTCTGAGGTTTTATTGTATGATTTGACATCAAATTTTTGACCTCATGATATATCCACTGATACTTTTTAAATCCTACTGCAACCTACGTGATTCATTTTGTAAATCACTCTGGATCTCAATGTACAGTTTTGAGAATATGTGAGACATAAAATATGAGCACTACTGTGATTTTTAGTGTTAGAGGGATGTTAAATTGTTACTCTCTTTATACCATTCATATTGCTGTGGACTGTCAAATAACTGCAGGAGGATCAGATAAAACATGGACTGCAAGCTATTTTGACTCAGAATTATGTCTGTAGGGTCTCAGTGATGACACAATGGGGTCATGTACAATGGGGTCGTTGTGAAGAAGAGAGGTGCTTTTTTTGCAGTTTTCGTTCCCTCTGCTTCCTCTCTTTTTGGTGTACATCCATCCTCCCATAAGCTTCTGCTACTCAGACCACCCTCCCAAATCAACCCAACACCCCGGAAACATCCTTGTATTTTAGCTTTTTTTCCTTTTCACCACCCTAACTTAGCTAATGTTCTGTCAGTGTTATCAAGTGATGGTTTCAAACTGAATTAGGGTGGAGGGGCTGCATATATGACTAGTTAAATTCCCATCGTAGCTTTAGTTCATTTTCACTACACTGCAGATGCAAGACCCATTCCATATTTCCTATGCTGTCAGAGAGCACCTGGCTGGGTGGGAGAGTCCACTGGAGTGATGAAACTAAGCAATTACACAGGCTTTACCCAAAATTTGTCCTGCTGAAGCTATTTGTTGCCTTGTCAACATCAGCTGACCGTAGTTCACAATGGCAAGGCTAAGACTGACCCACCCAGTCACCACTGCTTTTACTTCCTCATCAACCCAAAAACCCCCTTTAATTTTTTTTTCCATTGGTGTGCATACATGGAACTTAACAATTCAATTTCTCAATTATCTGAGGTTTCCTAGTAGTATACATTAGGAAAAAAATGGACATAATTGCAGTTGGTGCAATTCGTACAATAGAATGCTGTACTTTTATGCACTCCACAAATCAACCCTGCTCCACTGTAACCTGGCTAATGAAACATAACCATTGCCGTAGCAACATTGCAAGTGTAAAAATTACCATTGAAATTATGTGTCAGCTGAAGAGTATTGTCTCATCATGGTCTATGGGCTTACAGTCTGCTGTGAGCGTCATATACCGTGTACCATGTACACATTTTTTTTCAATGCCTCCACAGCTTGGTAATGGTTTTATGTGAACACCAAGCAGACTAACACCATGTCTTGGCCATGTGTGTCTTAGCAGAGAGCTCCTACAAGGATCTTTGGTTAGAATTGGTCTTGGCCCGCTGACCTCCACATAAGGGGAGCGACGCGCTGTTCTACCCAGGAGTAATGAAGGTGTGTCTACTCTGAGCATCGCCCAAGAGGGACAATGGGATCATCCACGCTGGGGAAAGCTGCCTCGCTGGACCAGCTGTTGGATGCTTGCATCCAGGCATTTGGTAAGTATCTGTGGGTGCAGCCCCACAGAGGGGCTTTCTGCACCCATTGTGGTTAAATCCCACCTGCTTGACAGATATACCTCACACCAACACAACATGGATGGTGCTGGTACTGAGGCTTTGTCTGGTATGCAGAGTCTTTTAGAGCCACAACTTTTCTAATTTGGCACACAGTTAAGTCTTACTTGAACATTATGTAGCCTTTTCTGTGGTTACAGCTACTCTTGTAATTCTACTGAACAGCATTCTAGCATTTTTTTAAAGGAGCCTCAGAACTCTAATCGTCATAGTTACAATCTGCTCAACCAAATGTGGCATGAAGCATGTATATTTAGGCCTTATCAAATCAAGCTCTCAGTTATCACTATTTTAGAAAGACAAGCCTTATAACAGAAGGAATTGAGGTTCTCATTGAGAAAAATAGCCATAGGGCAAGTCTTAGCACTTGCTTATGAGTACAATGTGGAAAAATCAATGTTTTATCTAAAGAACGGACCATCAAATCGTTCAGACAAAATACCAGGAACCCAGGGTTAGTGGAAAAGAACAGAAAGCCAGTGGAGAAAAACTGACTGGTCTCATGGGAATTTTAATTACCGTTGGTTTGATTATTGGTCAGTGTTAAATAAGGTTTGCAGCTAAACCAGAGGTCTTCAATGTTTGTTAGGCCAAGCGCCCCTTGGCAGATAGAGAGACAGTGGAGGGACCCCCTATTATATATCGTATAAAATTGTGTTGCTTTTTAAACGGGGTGTACAATACTGTGTAGGACGGCCTATAGGACCATGTTTAAAAGTACTTTGAAATGCTAAGCCATTAACATAATTCCTGACAGATTCATATATTTGTAGAACATGTTTTTTGTAATTGTTGTAATTTTTTAACACGTAGGAAGATTTATCTTTGCTTATTATAGGTTGTATTTATGTTAGTGTATTTTCAGATATATTTTAATTTTTGGAAGAAAACAAAGTTTGGGATCAAATAATTTGGCGGACCCCTTGCAGCAACTCTGAGGACCCCGGAGGGGTCACGGACCCCATGTTGAAGATCTCTGAACTAAACAACAGAGTGGCTACTTAAAACTAAGGCTTCAGAAATGAAAGGAACAAATCTAATACAGAAGGATTCAAACATTTTAAACTGATTAATTTTACATTTTAAAAAAGAAGCTTCAAATCATTCAGAATTCTTAATGCCCTCAATTCCCCTTGCATTTGAATCTTGGAGGTTTGAATATATTTGTTTCATTCACAGTAGGAACCAGAACTTTTATGTTTTCCACAGGTCTAGATGGCTTGAATATATATTCCCCATCATATTTTGTTTTGGAAAGATATTTGCAGACAAAATTGTTACTCCACTTCTGTTGATTTTGAATGTGTGCAACAGGCATGTATGAAACAGACAGATCATGGCTGACGGAGGTGTGTCCCTTCCTGCAGATGACAATGGGGAATTGGTCAGCAGTCAGTTACCAAGGATCATGCTTTTGATGCACCGCTGGTATGTCACATCCACAGAGCTGGCTGGGAAGCTGCTGATGATATATCCTTTACAGCAAGTGCAGGCTACTCTGACAGCGCCCTCACCCACTGTCACCCTCTGTACTGTTACACACTGTACCTGAATCACTTTCACTTAGGCCTGATGGATTGGGAAGATCTTAAGGCTTGTTGCACTGTGGAAAAGTGGTTGAAGAACAGGACTTGAAACCCTGGTTGCAGCTTCCAGTCCGAGGTCGAGTTCTGCTGTTGTACCTTTGAGCAAGGTTGCATAATCTGAGCGACTGTAAATACCCAACTGTATCAATTAGTAATATGTTTGAAAAATCTCACATTTCTCAGGATAATGGAGTCTGTAAGGCAAGAAATAATATAATAATTGTAGCCTGAGGACTATCGGTTGGAAAGGAAGGTACATCATCACTTCTGTGCCTTTCAAGAACAAGACAACAAAGATCCATCTGTATTTACAGTTTAAAGACATGATAAATGCTGTCCCCTGCAAACCATGAGTTCACACATTATTTTTGCATGATTTATTTGCCTCTGCGTTCCTTCCTGGCATTTTTGTAGGCTCGTTTGCTTACACTGTATTATCTGTTTGGTCTGATGTATAGCTGCTGATGAAATTAGGGGTTTTGCGCCTTGCTCAATGTACAACAACAGCAGCACCTGGCGTTCAGGCCTGCAGCTCTGTGGTGGTTGCAGACTTTGTTGCCATAATGGCATAAATAAATCAACACCATGCCACTCACTGTTATACGGGAATGAGCAGGTATTCATAAATCAACACCATGCCACTCACTGTTATACGGGAATGAGCAGGTATTCATAAATCAACACCATGCCACTCACTGTTATACGGGAATGAGCAGGTATTCATAAATCAACACCATGCCACTCACTGTTATACGGGAATGAGCAGGTATTCATAAATCAACACCATGCCACTCACTGTTATACGGGAATGAGCAGGTATTCATAAATCAACACCATGCCACTCACTGTTATACGGGAATGAGCAGGTATTCATAAATCAACACCATGCCACTCACTGTTATACGGGAATGAGCAGGTATTCATAAATCAACACCATGCCACTCACTGTTATACGGGAATGAGCAGGTATTCATAAATCAACCCCATGCCACTCACTGTTATACGGGAATGACCAGGCATTCATAAATCAACACCATGCCACTCACTGTTATACGGGAATGAGCAGGTATTCATAAATCAACCCCATGCCACTCACTGTTATACGGGAATGACCAGGCATTCATAAATCAACACCATGCCACTCACTGTTATACGGGAATGAGCAGGCATTCATAAATCAATATGCCACTGCACATTACTGTGGCACCCCAGGTCCCCATCCGGCCTTGCCTTTGCCTTTTACAGTGTGTAATGTCAGAGGAAGGGTAATGAGGATTGATGAGAAGACCCTGCAAGTATTTGCCTAATGCACTGTTTTCTTTTATAGCAGTCAACCATGAAAGAGCAGCCTGATTCTTGGAGAGATATGGTCATTTATGAATTTCTATTAGATTTCGCCTAATCCTCTCACCTCTGTGCTGGGTGTGAAAAAACAAAGACAAATCCCATTCTCTCTTTGTATAGAGGTCCCCCACCCACCATCCTTCATGGTGTTTCCTGGTGTTTTTAGATTAGGGAAAGAAAGCACTGGATGGTTTTTCTTAAGGGAGCCCTCTTCATGTGACAGAAAAACAAAGATTCTATTCTACTTCTTTTTTTTTTTTTTTTTTTTTTTTTTTTTTTTTTACATAAACCAAATGTAACTTTTTAACATTTATTTTTTGCATAAGCTTGCTTTAAGCAACCCTCACAGACCACCCATGACCTGTCCCTCCCTGGGGGCCACTCTTTGTTGTATTCCCCTTCTACACCCTTTGTTTCTCCTTTCTCAGCGTGCCCAAAGTGCATGCTTTTGATGAACCTGCTGAGAGATTTCCATTCTCGTACAAAAGCCATTGTATTGGCATGCTGTTGCAAAGAGGGCCCAAGCTATTTTGAAGGCAGCATCATGTACTCTCACAGCAGACCAGGCTTGGACCTCCGCCCAAGGTCTCCCAAAAGTTACTATTTAAAATCACTGTTTCATTAAGGAGGAAAGGTATTGGCCAGGCAACAGTTATTTAAAGCTGTCTGAATTTCTGATCACATGGCTGACCTTCCACTGTTTTTACATTTCCAGATACTGCATATTCCTATCAAGATTCCTCAGCTGTCTGGGAGTGTCTTTGGCATTTGAACACACGCAGCTGCTTAACAAAAATGTGGTTTTTTATCTGTTTGTGAAAGAATGGAAACCGCATTGGTAACTGCCCCCAAAGAAACAAATTCTTTCCTTAACATGTCCCACGTATCGGGACTGTACGGGAGACGAATGCAAAAGGACAAGACTCAAGATCTGCTTTTTAATGAGGTAAATAACATTATTTATTCCTTAGCTCTACTGCTGTAACATACTTAAGATGCTCTCATAGGGTACCCTTGCTGGGTGTAACAATGGACTCACTCTGGGTGGATAGAGAGCATTCCTGAGGCTCTGTAACTGGCTGATGCAACAATAGGCCTGATGTCATCCATAGTAACAGCCAATGGTCTTTAGTATGAGATGCGGTTCGCTTGCAGCCATCTGAAGTGGAGAGCTTATTTGGGTGAAGACGTTCATTGGAGCAGTCTTGTGATCCATTATCTGCACAAAAAAAAGCCACAGTCATCTTTTTTTATTAATTGTTTTAGCCCACACTTCTTCCATGCAGGCTTGTTGCCGCCACTCTCCCACCATCACTCCCCACCCCCACATTATTTCTCTATCTTTGCCACATACGATTAGCAATATTTCATTAGTTTCAGTAGCAATGCTTCTTTTGTCTTGTATCTTGAAAGTAGATTAGATTGTTTTCTTTCTTGTAAATTAGTCTGTACCTAAGCTTTCATTGGAAGTGGTTCAGAGTTGTGAAATTTGCAGTAATTCACCCACACCCATTCAGCCACCCATACATACTGTGACTGCTTCTGCTTTTTTATTGCCAGTGACCGCTAATTAGTTTTTTTTCTGGAGGTGTTATTGCCCCCAGGGAATTAATGGATTAATGGAAAAGCTGGCTTTGTTTTGCCTTTTTTGTGCCTTTGCTGTTCATATGATGCAGTTTGTCTTTCTGATGCTCTACACAATACATGGAAATGGAAATCTTTATTATTTATATATTTTTATATTAGTTATTCAATGACTAATTGATAGGTATTGCATTATAATACACACTCTTAACCAGAGAAACTTACACTTTTTTCATATTATCCATTAATATAGTGGGTTATTAAGTAATTCAGGTTACAGTGTAGAACTGTGAGATTGTGAAAAGGCATTGTAGGTTTTCCATAAATTGAAAAATCAAACCTCACATAAAGTATTTATTTGACTATAGCAAACAATCATACGTCTCTCATGTGACAGCCATTTGCTTGGAAAACTACATGGCATGCCCACATTTTCCCTAAGGTCCATATTCTAATGCAAATTGGCATTATTCCAGAAAAACCTAATCCTACCATCCCTTTGGTAACTCCCATTAGGTTTACCCTGCCACAAGGTAGGATGTTGACCGTTTGTGTAAACAACAGCCCTGGGTGTCCTTTGTACGTTAACAAGGTCATGGAGTTAGCTTGCAGTGCAACCTGCATGACTACCGTAGCTGCGCATGCCTGGATGTTGGCCGTGATCCCTGTGTCCCATGAAGTGCCCTGTAGCTCTGTCACATCATGGATCACCAAGCACAAGCCCCCCCTCAGACTGTTTTAGCTTGTGACCTAATCATGAATCATTCATTTTCATATGTACACTCCTTGGGGCTGCAACTGAAGCGCTTGCAGTGTTGTGGCCAGCGTGGAGAAAAATGTACTGAACTGTTCTGAACTGTGTAATCAATGTTTGAAACTGAATAACTATACATACATAATAGTACATACATTTATGATATTTCATTTAATTGTAAGTTTTTTCCATGTTTTGGAAATATGGTTTTAATGATGAAATGTGATATGGATAAAGTGCAGTTCAGACAAAGATGTATGTTTTCTAACATAGAAAGCTTTTTCACAGGAGGGAGAAACAAAAGACAGATTGATCAAGACCATGAACAGTCTCTCAGACCAGTTTTTACCATAATTGTTCCTTGTGATCTGTAACCCTTTGGGTTTCAGTAATCCAAAACAACATATGCACACGAGGAATATGAGGACATTAAATAGCCCTTAAAACCACAGCGTAATTATAATGGTTATGGATTATTATAACTGGTCTTCCAACTCAGAGAGGGTGAGTTTGTATATATGGATAGTGTGTACAGAACCAAACTGTCAGTTGATTTTCATAAGAGTGTCTGCTGAATGCTTTAAATGTAATTGTAAAACAGTGACTATGACTGAACAAATAACAAATCTCTGAGGTGGAGAGAACCCGTGTTGAAGCATGTGTACATGATCACCTGTCTCTGGTGCACAGGTACTGGATCGTGGAGTTCCCAGCAGAGTTTAACCTGGACCTCGGCCTGATCCGGCTGACTGAGGAGTTCCGAGACGTGGCAGCGCAGCTGGGCTGTGAGGAGCACTTCAAACTCATTGACATCTCCACCATGTGAGCACCACCTGTGTTCGTCATCTCAGCAGCTTAATGCACAGAGCACACTTACACACACACATACACACAATGTATATGCTGCATATTCAGCCAACACATAGCACATAAACACATAAATTACACATGTGTAACTACCACCTACACCTACATGTGTAATTTATGTGTTTATGAACATGTAGCACATACACACATACACTACACATGTATAAATACTGCCTATACATGTGAGATTTATGTGTTTTGTTATTTCCACCCCCCCTCCTCCCCCCACACTAGCTCTCTATAAATAATGGACAACATCACACATTACCAGTCAGTAGGAATGCAACAGAATGGGAAACTGCTTTTCCAAAAAGCCATATGTAAATGAACACCTAAGAATTTTACTGAACAAATTGTATTACACAAGTGCTGGATATTTGATATATAAGCATGAAATAAGTTTTAAATTTCAGATAAGTCCAGTTTATAAAGATGGTTCAATAGTGACTCCTCTGGTAGCCTGCGTTCCAGTGCCTTTCCTGCCCTGGCTGCATCAGCTGCACAGCTCTTGTCTAAACTGATAGATGGAAGCTCTGGCTGTGATGGGATTGGCCAAGTTTCCCAACTAGGCATTCCAAACAGGGGATGAATGTGCAGAAAAACAATGACAAACAATCACATAAGGATTACTTAGTCTTAACCTACTGATAAAGGTCAAAATAAACATGTCTTACTGATCTATAGAATGAGAGGGTCTTTTTTGTTGACAACAAAAAAACTGGCTTTTCACAGTCCAAGACCATTTTGTTGCTAACTACTGCATCTAA
The DNA here is from genome assembly GCA_022829145.1 of Albula goreensis. Classification (NCBI taxonomy): domain Eukaryota; kingdom Metazoa; phylum Chordata; class Actinopteri; order Albuliformes; family Albulidae; genus Albula; species Albula goreensis. The sequence goes on from CM040750.1 coordinate 14,513,834, forward strand.
TTCATCCTCATGTTCTGAGTGCTGTAAAACTGGAGGCTGTACAAGGTTTGGCTCCAAAGCTCCAGGGACACATAAACAGGATGCCTGTCTGGGACATGTTGTGAATTTCAAAAATGTGAAAGAAATAACCAAATGAGACAGTAAAGAGAGAGACAAGAGATTAAGGACTTAAACCTACATTACCCAGAATCCCCTTGTTATATCCTGTAGCCCCTCATATGACTGGATGAGGAAACTGACACAGAGGAAGAAGCAGCCAAAGAAGGGCAAGGCATCACTGCTTTTTGACCACCTGGAGCCCATAGAGCTGGCAGAGCACCTGACCTTCCTGGAGTACAAGTCCTTCAGGAGGATATCGGTAGGTAGACCGTGCAGAGGTTCCACTGTGAGGTTTAAACATGTTCTATGGACATGCTCTTATCTTCAGTCTTAAGGTTACTTCACAGTCACTCTGGATTAAAACATATGGTAACTGACCAAACATACTTTACCTTAAGGTATATTTTTAATAGCCCTTTTGGAAGGGTCCTGGGAGGGGGTGGGGAAGTCTTTCTGTTACTTAAATATCTGGTCAATACATGAGATATCTTTGCCTGATTCCTCCTAGAAATAGATATTTTCAAGGGCTGGCTATATTATTATGCCTTCTGGTCCAATACACTGGGAAGCATCCACCTGGCCGGCAGACCGCTCTTGAGTGGCCTCACTTATCTGTTGGAATGTGTCTACATGCATGCCCATTTTCCACTGGCTACCGCCACACATTATCTGCTGCTGTTTTCTTCTTCTTGCTCTGAACTTGACTGTCTTTAACAAAGGTGCACAACCTGCTGTATCTCTCCCTGTGTCCCCAACTGCTGCAGTTTATTTCACATTAGCAAATAGGTCATGCCTGCTGTGAACTCTGTTTAACCTCATGTAGATTATCGTAACACTCTGGCCACATAATAACATGCATCGGGCCACAGGCATGATTCTATGATTTCTATAGCTTATGTCAATTTGAGACACTCACCTCAGTTTTTTTTTCTCAGCCCCAATGTGACAGAATTGTCTCCCTGCAGTTAGTGGGATCTCATTTCCTATAGTATATTGAGACATTTAGGGATTTGAGTCTGGCAGCTGTGCTCACACCTTCTCACAGCAGTGTGGTCTCCCCTTCCCCTCCTTCCCACAGTTCACAGATTACCAGAGTTACGTGATTCATGGGTGCCTGGTGGACAACCCAACACTGGAGCGCTCCATCGCCCTTTTCAATGGTGTTTCCCAGTGGGTGCAGCTGATGGTCCTGAGCAAGTTAACCCCCCAGCACAGGGCGGAGGTCATCACCAAGTTCATCAACGTGGCCCAGGTATGGGGAACAACTCTGGCCTTTCCAGAGACAGCTGAAGAGCCACACCACTACCTGTCATAGCGGGCATGGTTAGCCCAGACACCCTGAGGTGCTGCTCAGCCCAGTCCATGAGTAACCAGCCACTTTTCTTCCAATAACAGTGGATTGTAGTTCTCATGAAGGTGGGATTTATCAATGGACATGATGGATATGCAAACACGGGACCAAATGGCCTCTTATATGCAGGGACCTCTTTACAACAGTGCATTTACCTCTGTGTCTTCCTTAAATATCTTTATGTACAGACAGAATAAAGGAAACAATATGTCAGCACTTATTAACTAATGAGTTCAGCCATCCTCTCTATTCAGCTTTTGTTCCTCTTTGAATGCTGTTATTCAAGTTTTTAATTGTAAAGTGAGTGTGGAACTTCAAAAAGGACTATCTCCAGTTCTTTGAGAAATTGCCATAAAGGTGTAATAGAGTTTAGATGTGGTGATTGGGAAGGCCATGGAAAATGTTGTTCATTAAATCACTCTTGAAAGTGTTCAGCAGTATGTATGGATGCATTGTCATCTTGAAATATGGAAACATTTTGAACAGGGTGCACCTTAATATTCCATAATTTTACCATGCAGAGTAACAATAAAAACCCAATGACTCCCACAAGATGCTTGTCCCTACCATACCATAATAGATTCATTAATTTCTCATATTAAATATGATAATAAAATTCTAATTGCAATGAGTGTGGGAGGACACCCTTATCACCCTCATTATTTAATACATTTTGAGTGGCATACTAATGGATCTCTTAAGAAAGAGGGGATTCTCCATAAGAAAAGGTAGAGAAGACCTCAGAGGAATTATTCAAATGACTAATGACCAGAAAGTGGGTCATGTATGTCACACTATTATTTGGAGCTGTTCTCTCTGCCCACCTCTTTAGGCCCGAAACATCTTCAAAAATCCAAACACTCACTTATGCAAATGCACGTTCAGTGCTTGGAAACAGTTCACTAATGTTCAGTGTTATATTTTGACTGGTGGACTGAATCCTCATTCTTGGTAGATGATGTACATGAGGTACATGATGAAAAGTTGGCAAGTAGAGGGATATGTGTCATGGTTTTCTTTTGCTGTCCTCTGTCTCCTTTCACAGTCTCTTTCCTCCTCTCTCTCTTTCTCCCTCTACGCTGGTGTCTTTGCAGAAATTGTTGCACCTTCAGAACTTCAACACGCTAATGGCAGTGGTTGGAGGTCTTAGTCACAGCTCCATCTCCCGCCTGAAAGAGACACACCTCCACCTTTCTCCTGAGGTCACCAAGGTGACAGTCCACAATATTCATTCTTTAATTTTGGTCTTCTCTTTTGTTATTAATATTTTATTTAATATTGTTTGTATCAATGAATTGTTTCTGAAGGAACTGTGGCCTGTTTTCCTCCCAGTTCTTGCTTCCTCCTTGGTTTCCCCTCCCTCCTATTTGAGAGCACTGTGTTTTTCACTCTGCCCTCCATCAGATCTGGAATGAGATGACTGAGCTGGTCTCCTCCAATGGAAACTACTGCACCTACCGCAAAGCCTTCACAGAATGCGAGGGCTTCAAGATCCCCATCCTGGGGGTACACCTCAAGGACCTGATCGCTGTGCATGTGGTCTTCCCTGACTGGGTAGAGGAGAACAAGGTCAACATTGCCAAAATGCAGCAGCTCTACCTGACCTTCAATGAGCTGGTGTCATTGCAAAGCGCCACAGCCCAGGTGGAGCCCAACATGGACCTTATCTACCTGCTCACAGTGAGTGCTCCACAGAGGGGCCATCACTCATAACTGCACTGTTGTGATTTTAGCTCAGAGCAGAGCGCCGGCTCCCTGTCTATTTTATTTTACTGAACTAAAGGAGCATGCTCGGACCCCCATGTGACCTGACCTGTTAGAAGCAACTCCTTGCCTCTGGGTGGCTCAGACAGTACAGGCACCTGTACAGGTGTGCCTGTTAGCCTTGAATCTGGGTAATGAGTTCCCTGCTGTGCCATAACTGGCTTAGCTTGGAGGCACAACTGCCTCAGCCTCACCGGAGGATAGATAGGGGTTAAAAAGTTAAAAAGTCACATGACTCAGTGCTCTTTTCCAGCTACTGGTGCCTGCAACAGCACGTACTGAGTATGTGTTGACTTTGTGTTCCTCTGATAGTATGGTCGGTATGCAATATGCATTTTACATACATTTGAACATATGCACATATACACACGCAAATCCAATGAACATATGTACCCAATGTAAATATGCAAATGACACAAACATAAATTTGATGTACTATTCTACACATAAGAAAATTATAAGCACACAAAAATTTGGATGAAAATATTCAACAAATATAGATTTACCGTGTCATCCTGTAATGGTGGAGCGAAAGAAGGAGAGTAGAGTAAGCATGCGCATACATCCTACCAAATGTAGGTAGATTATTGTAATGTTGATGCATGCATTGATCTGAAAGTATTACTTTTCAAAACTGGTAGCAACTTATCCTGGCTTTGATGTGATTGTTTGTGTCACTTTCTTGAGGAGAGAGGTTGAAACAGCTGAAACAAACAGCTTGCTGAGTTAGGCTGGTCAGCAAACTGTCAGTCCTGATCTAGCAGTGGTTACCACTGGCTCCTGAAGCCGTTCCATAGTCTGGCAGTCTGTTGCCTGGTTAAGAAGCTCAAAGAGATGCAATCTGATTTGTATGGGAAAATTCCTGCTAATGGTATATCAAATCTCTCCAGCTCTCTCTAGATCTCTATTACACAGAGGATGAGATTTATGAACTGTCACTGCTGAGGGAACCTCGAAACCCAAAGTCTTTGGTGAGTCCCTTCGGCTGCTTTCTCCCCAATAAAGGATTTCCATTGTCCTTTATATTGGTCCAGCTCCATCATCACCATTGGAATCTTCATCATTATCTCAATCATAATAATTATGACTCATTATGGCGCCCGTAATTACTGACAATTTTTAATATCCTAGAAAAAGCATTCCCATATTCACATAGCTGATGGATTAATGAGATGAAGTTGTAACTGAAGGCCTTAATTGGAAACTGGAAGTAATTTGTATTCTTTTTTCATTTCAAAATAAAACATTTCCAACCAAATGTTTCAAAAGTTTAGTTTTCAATTTGGTCATGTTTTATTCATTAACATTCATTCATCAATAAGAATAAATTATTAAATTATATAACTAATTCCTCAGTAAAACTGTAATATATCTCTGTTCTGATATCCACAGCCTACCTCTCCCACTACGCCCAACAAACCGTTGGCGCCTCTTGACTGGGCAGCTGGGGTGACCACTAAGCCAGACCCTTCTGTTGTCAATAAACACATTAGGAAGGTGGTGGATGTAAGCAATTCTGTGTCTCACCTGTGTCAATTTCAAATGCCTAACCTACCTTTACCTATTTTACTCCACTTTAGTGACATTCCAGCCTTCTTTGATTTCAATTAATTTGACATCCTGAACTATATTGAACCATATAGCTATAGTATAAATAAAAATTAAAGTTTTTAGTTAGTCAAACCAAGTTGCAGCAACCTGTGCTCATCTCAGTGGTAGTCTGACAAAAGTGTTTTGTGTTTTTTGGCAGTCTGTGTTCAGGAATTATGACCATGACCATGATGGCTACATCTCTCAGGAGGACTTTGAGAGCATTGCTGCAAATTTCCCCTTCTTGGACTCTTTCTGCGTCCTGGACAAGGACCAGTGAGTGCCAGCCTTCAACGCCTTGACATGAGGGGAATAATCACTACCTGACACACACATGCACAGAGAGACACACATGCGTGTGCATGCACAGATGTGCACACTCAAATCTATACACTTACATATGTGCACACACTCATATGCAAACATATTAACAGTACAGATTCTGTGCAGGGCTCTGTGGATTTCACTATGAGTGGTTTCATGTGAATGTGGAAGGGTTTTATGTGTCATGTACCTCGAGGAAGATAACTTAAGACCAGCATTTTTTTTTTTTTTTTAAATATATTTTTCCATCTTTTTCCCATGTGAATTAAGGTCTTGTTCTGCCAGCCCTATTAAGCAGCAATCCTCCTCTGATTGAAGGATCCCACATATGGCACCCTCAACCCCATTCACATACTGCCTATTGTTGCTTAACCCCTATTTTTCCCTGAGCCAGTTTTTACCTCACCAGTGTTGACTGCTGAATATAACTGACAACTGCAAGACTGAGACCCAAATGCCCAGCGACATACAGAAACATTGTGAGGATGCTTCTGTATAGGAGTAATTTTGAATTAAATAGGAGTTATTTTTGCCCTTGCATTAAATTAATAACTGATTACTCATCAGCCTGCTAAATCATACTGTACAATAAATGTAGGGCAGCCGATAACTAAGTGGCTAAAATGCTGGACTGCAATGCAGAATATTAGTAGCTCAAGCCCTAGTGCAACCATAAAAAGATCAGAGCAGCTGTTGGGTCCATGAGCAAGGCTCCTAACCCTACACTGCTCCAGGGGAGGACTGGCCACTGCTTAGTCAAATCAACTGTAAATCACTTTGGATAGGTCAATTTAACATACAGTAGCCACTTTCTGACCAAAATAACAAAAAAAGAAATGTTCTAATACATCTTAAGCCACAGATTTGGAGCATGGTACAGGTTTATAACTCATGTTTTAAATGTAATAAATGCGTATTATACTGTTATGTCTTAATTATATTGGCTACTAAGGTGAAGAGGACATAAACAACTGGAACCAAGAGCTTAAGAGCTATGGTCTGCTTGTTCATTGAGAACGACGTGTAACAGAGTACCTGAGTTGAAGGTTATGGCAGCTTGTGAAGGTCGCGGCATACATTCTGTGTTCTCTGCGCATGCCTGATGTCATGGGGGGTTCGTCCAATCAGCTTAGCTCTTAAATCACAATCTCATCTGCCTGAGCTGCTCCATGACTCAGGAAACATGTCCCAGGGCTTCTGAGTGGCCGGCTAAGGTTTTAGAACAACCATTTGTGTGAATGATTTGGAGCTTAGCATTCTGCTTCCAACAGTAGAGGGGTTTGTTATAGCTGATTGACCTGTGATGGTCACAGTATTGATATCGGAGGCAGCGGACTGACCACTGCTCCTCTTTCTAAATGCAGTATATCCTTCATCTGGAAAATGACTGTTATGTGACTAAGACACCTGCAAATTTCACAGTCCTTAATAACTGCAGTATAGTTACTTCAAAACATGAATCATTCTGTATATTTTGTAATGTTTTTACTAATTTCCTAGAGAAAGCCAAAGGTTCTAATTGTTATTGTGCACATATGTATTTAGCATTAAATCTAACTACATGGTAGAGCTTATTGGACATGAAAAGTGGAAACATACAATAGGATTAACTTTTTATCAATTTTAGATGTAGGGGTATCTTTGAGTCATCTATTGAAGTCATATGGCTAATATCCAGTTAATAGTCCTTTGGATGATATATGCATATAGATAACCAGAAGCATATTTCTCTGCTCACTCTCACTATTACCAGGGATGGTCTGATCAGTAAGGATGAGATGATGGCATACTTCCTGCGAGCTAACTCCCTGCTGCAGTGCAAGATGGGACCTGGGTTCATCCACAACTTCCAGGAGATGACGTACCTCAAGCCTACCTTTTGCGAGCATTGTGCAGGATTTGTGCGTACCACTTAATGTTTTGTTTTCGCCCCTTTTCCTAATTTACCTTATGCACATTTATGTATGTTTTTTTTACTTATATTTGGTGGTTGTGTTCAGCCCAACTGACCAACAAGGGTCAATAGTTTAATACATCTCAGCTTATAAGGTGCATAACTAAATCCTCAGGTCAGTCATTACTCAGGTTGCTTCAGTGATGAACTCAGTTTACAAATGTAATTGAGCATGTGAAAATCTAAAAAAATAGGGGCACACATTTTAAATAACACAAAGAATTATATACACATTAGTTCAATTACCCTATCAATTGACATTCTATTGGCATCCTGGTGAACTGAACTGTAATTAGATGCAACACTTTTCCTTTTAGTAGTCAAAACATTTCTAGTTACACAGTACTATTTACATAAAATGTCTATCTTATATGTCATGTTTATAAACTAGTAAACCATTGTTACGTCTATGGCTTCAATGCAGACTTTATACATAAACACATGAACTTTACATGAAGCTGGTAGCCTTTTGGTAGCTGTAATTTTGTTATTTTTTTTTACAAAGGAGTGGAATAACAAAAGGCAGCGCAGAGAGCCAATAGTCAGTCCTCCAAGTGAATCTGAGGTCCTCTCTAAAATGATGGAGCTATTCAGTATCACATACCACAAGGCAAAACATGCAAACATGTTCCAGCGCTCTCCAGCACGAATTAGTTTAAAGAAGAGGAATCGTGTACTCTTCAGTGACACATACGGCAACCTAAGTCAAGACTATTTGTGGTTAACATGTAGTCAGATTCCCTCTGAAATGCCCCAAACTGCCACCAAAATTTTAGTTAACGAAGGAAAAAGCCCTTCAAAAGTTCATTTTCTGCCCTCATTAATCCCAAACATGACCCCTGTCTCGTCCTGTCTGTTTCCATACTTAAGGCATAGTATGGTGGCATTTGTCGGGATTACTCCAATGTGATTATACAGGCCTATCCAAGCGCAGTTGCAGTGAGGAGCCAGCAAAGTGATAAATGTACGCACATGCACCCACACACACACACTACCCTTTGTGTACAGGAAGGGTGTTGAGAGAGGCCATATCCTGTTTATAGCACAGCAGTTCACACTGCTCTGCTCTCTCTTACCCCATACTACATCACTAGTTTTCTTATAACTTTCCTATCTGAATTTTCTGACATTCTATTGTCTTTTTCTCTCCCGCCCCACCCCTTCATCCCAACCCCCACCACACTGTACCTGCTCTCTTCAACAGCTCTGGGGTATAATCAAACAGGGATACAAATGCAAAGGTACGTTCCATTCTCAACAGTGCTGCTATTATTGTGACACGTGTTGTCCTTTTAAAAACTCATGTGACGTGTGATCTTGTCCCCGGCACCCTACATCCGCTGAATAAAAACCACAGCGATTTTAAATCACATCAGTCTTTTCTTTAATCTTTAATCCCTTGAATAATGCCAGGTCATCGTCGGAGGCTAGCCAATGGTAAAGCATGTACATGAATTGCCGCTGTCGCTTTGCTGCAATGTGACTCGGAAACACACGAATCCGCTGAAATGGGGTCTGCCGCACATAACAAACTTTACTGTGCGGAACAATGCGAGTATTTATCAGACATGCAGCGTTTCCTTCTGACAACCTGATTTCACACCCCCATATGAAATGCTCCGTCTGTACAATCACTGTTCAGCATTGAATGTTTTGCCCTTCTGAGCTCCCTGCCATTGGCCCTGAGTGAGTTTAGCTTATAATTGGCAGGTGAGGATTGGCCTTGCACAGGAGCAAAACTGAACCGCAGCAGAGAGCCATCGTGACCTGGAGAAAAAAAATGAGGAGTCGGGTGTCAGGCAGATTACAACATATTACAACACCGTATTTGCAAACATTACTCAAGACAGAGGCTACATGAATGCAGCTCAGAGCTAAGCTAACCTCTGGGTTTGTGCTGAATAAAGAATGCTCTGTTTCTAAGGGTAGGAAAGCCCTGGATTAAGCTTTGTCTGGACAGCTTAATATGAGGCCCTGTATTAAACCCTGTACATCACTGAAAACCAAAGCTCCTGAGACCTGGCCTTAAACAGAACCTTATGACTGTCTGTGAAAAAAATGAGACAGTTATGTTACCTCAAATGTATCATTCAATTTCCTGATATTTGACATTAATTTGATGTTTTCTGGGAAAAAAAGTGTTGCTTCGAGAAAGCAATTAGTTAGACGTCTGACCAAAACACTTTCTCGGATTTCTTGGTTTATAATTGGAATCCTGCAAGGATTTTTTGCAAAACCAGTCTCATATGAGTTATGTTGTAACATTATGGTATGATTACAAAACAATTAGTGTGCAAGACCATTTTGTATAATATATGGGTATACACATGCAATCAGGATTAATATATTGTATGCTTTTGGTCTGTTCATCCTGAAGCAGTGTGGATTTACAAAAGAAAGGTGTGTGTGTGTGTGTGTGTGTGTGTGTGTGTGTGTGTGTGTGTGTGTGTGTGTGTGTGTGTGTGTGTGTGTGTGTGTGTGTGTGTGTGTGTGTGTGTGTGTGTGTTTCTGAACACATGTTTGCGTACTGATGCCTGCATTGTATTTCAGACTGTGGTGTGAACTGTCATAAGCAGTGCCGGGAGCTGCTTGTCTTGGCCTGCCGGAAACTTCCCCGAGCAGCCTCCTTGGGCAGCGTCTCCACCAGCGGCCTCACACACAGCTCCCTCCCCAGTAGCCCCACTCTGCCTACCTGTGCAGGTGAGCCACACATGGCTAGATCTAGGTAACATTAACCTACTTGTTAAACTGTCACTTCAAACCATTTTTGTCAACAATGTTTCATGTATATGTATTGTATATTTACATTCAGCAAAAAGCATAAATCCCCATAGCCAGTATTGTCAGCATAGCAACAGGGTTGATGTCTGTCTTCTTGCAGATGAGGATGAGGTGTTTGAGTTCCCCAGTGTGGCCCCAGGGCCCCAGGAGATGGAGGGACAGTCCATTACCCTGATGACAGGCTCGGCGCAGAGGATCTCCGTGCGGCTACAGCGTGCGACCACCAGCCAGGCCACACAGACAGAACCTCTGTGGTCGGATCATGGCTGGGGGGCTGGAGATGGGGGCTCCCACACCTTCCCCAAGATGAGGTACCGGCTGCACCACCGCAAGAGCTCCAAAAGCAAGGGCCTGGCCCGCTGGGTGAACGAGGCGCAGGGGTCAACCCAGGACCGCCGCGACTCCCAGGAGCAAACAGAGGGGCCTCAGGAGCCTGTTCGCAATGGAGTAACCCCTCACCGGGAGAGCAGGAAGTCCCAAGAGGTAACACTGCAAAACGTCTGTTCAATATATTAATGTAAATAAATCAAGACAATTTTAAATCAAGTTTGACTGAAGTTTTTCTATGCCAGGAAGAGTTTTAATTTACTTGGCATTAAAGAAAGACTGACCAAAAAAAGTGAGAGATGGATGCTAAGGGTAACAGCAAGGACACATTCTAAGTACCATGAACAGATCAGGAAACCATGGAGACCATGTCAATATGGTTCCTCTCCGTGCTGAGACCCCCCAACTCACACAATCTCTCTCTCTCTCCTCTCTCTCCTCTCTCTCTCTCTCCTCTCTCCCTCTCTCTCTCTCTTTTGTTCAGCTGTAGTGCCATCTCACACATTCAAGGCTCCATGCAGTGGGCCTTCAGCCTTGCTAACTGGCATGCAGCGAGGAAAAGGGTTTCAGCAACACGAGCACCTCACGCTCTACCCTTTTCTCTGTTCAGTGCACTCAATGGCTGCCGAGGTCAAGGAGGCACTTTCATTCGTTGCATTTTCAATAGGCAGCTTATAGAAAAAAAAGATTCAGCCTGAGGGGGTAGACTAAGACCAAAAATGTGATGAGGATCAAGTGCCAAATATCTGGCTGATAAAATGTGCTTCAAGAAATACATGAAAAACTGCAACTATGTTAGGTTACATTTTGTAAATAAATAATTGAAAGTGCATATGATGGGATGCTACTGTGAAGATGATACACCATGGACACATCAGGATTACCTGTTTCCTGTTTTTGTGGAAAAGTTAAATTCACTGGTCACTATGTATTTATGGTTTCATTTGAGGTATAAATAAAAAAAATTTAAAGAGCATATAATGGGACACTAGTTGAAGACAGTACTGACCATTGGCATATCAAGACACCTTCCAGTCTTTATATTTATCTGGAAGACTTACATTTAGTGGTCACTGTGTCATTCTTTCATCCCTCTGCAAGTGACACAGATTTATCTGAATGCTGTGTTATGTTGTAGATTCTGGTGTCCTGATACTCGATAACTGTCCTGATACTGGCTAGTATATATTTTTTAGTATGTAGTTCATAATATTTTGATTTATAACTGAAAGAAAAAGTCTATCATGTCCAACCACTCTCTACAGCAGGAAGTGAAGTGACTGTGTGCCTCTTTTGTCCCCAGGACAGCTGACTTGGTGCCACTACACAGTGGACTCAGAGCCCCAGGAGGCCTTCAGGCCCTCGATCTCGTCCCAGGAAACTGTCCTCAATAGGTGACATCCTAGGCTGCCTGAAGCCCCTTTACCATGACCTGGAATAGGACAGTGTTCCCTCAGAGGGGCGAGGCTCAGATGGACCAAATCTACCAAAGGATGTTTTAGTTTGACTGACTGGCCAAAGGAGCAGAGGCTGTAGTGTGGACTGGGGAGACACAGGATAGGGGTGGGATCTCACCAGTTTTGTGGAATTGAAGATGGGACCATATATCACCCTATACTGCCCCCTGCTGCAGGTTTTTTTTGGTGGCCATGCTGGGATGTTTTTGCCAGTATTTCTCAACATCTTATCCACCCCACACAGATATGTTGTGTGGATCTTAAGAAAGCACATCTGCACTCTAAAGCAGACTGACTGAACATTTCTGTGTGTGTGGCTGTGTGTATGCATGTGTCTATGTGTGTGTGTGTGTGTGTGTATGAGTGTGTCTGCATGTGTAACACTACTGCTATATTGTATGAAAGCTGTAAGTGTGAAAGACCGGGCACCGGACATTGAAAGAAGGCATTGGAGGTAATGAGCAGGTAGTATGTGGGTAGGGTTGCACTTTATAGTTTTTGGGTTAAAGTTATGAGGATACAGCTGAGGGCAAGGAAGCACAGGAAGGTAAACAGGGACGTAGTGAAGCACAGCAGGGCTGAGCACAGGCAGGTCATAGAAGGGTAAACAGAATGAATACTATAGAGGCAGTATAGCTTGTACATATTTCACGTAAAAGGGTTGTATGGGTAAAAAACACCAAGAGGACACATGGAACTACTATTGGTCATTTTTGTGCCAGTTCAGTATCTCAATCTTAAGTTCAGAAGACAGCGGTACTTGCTTTATATTGTGTTAACATGAATGACTAACATCTTCAATGAAAAAGTTTTTTTTTTTATAATATACCTTGTTATATGTTGTTTTCTGTGGTCATTCTAAGCGTATATACTGGAAGACAGTTTTATTTTAGTCAATATGATTTTAAAGGGATTTGAAATTGGAAAATGAACTTGCAGTCTCTTATTTTGCCTGTGGTATCGCTCATGTGGGACCGAATATCTAATTTTACTAGATTAATAATATGATAGAGTTTAATGAGCACTGAAGAGTCAGTAAAGTATTCTGGTGATTATAACAGGATGCTGGTATCTCAGTCACACAATGTGAGCTGATACAGTGTGCTTACCTACTGTGTGCATGGTTGCTTTATTTGGGGATAGGCCATTGGTCACAGACTGACCTTTAACCTCTGACCACTTGAACAGTGTACTTGTAATATCCCTGGAACGCAGGCAATTACCAATGAGGGAATAACTCACAGCAGTGTGAATCAAAATAGTGGCTGCCATTCCTTCACAGTGGCATTCATGTGGGATTCTGATCATATTTACAGGCATTATGCTGATTGGTACATTTTTGTGATGCAAAATTGTGCAGGCCTTTATCGATATCATATTGAAACAGCAATGAAGTTTCTGCAGTAATTAAAGGAATAACTTTCTTGCTGAAAACTGTGGAAGATCATTCGTCGCATAACACCTCAACATCTCAAGGCTGTTGCTCTGTGGGCATATACAGTAATTGGTGTATTACATTTCAGGCTAACAAGCTACTTTGCTAAAACTAAATGACACTGTGCAAAACAACAAGCCTGTCCTTGTAAGCCAAACAATGTACAAATACAGTGTGAGTCAGTTGGTTAATCAGTTTGCTAGCTGACATTAGCTGGCTACAGCACAATCCCTTTGTGCGGTGCCAGGAATACCATTTCGGTTTCTAGGAACCTGTGGTTTCTGCGAAGATGATGATGTCTCGCTTATCCAACCATATTATGAAACAAAAGGAGATGCCAGATCTCCAAAGCAGCCTTATTAATCCACAATGAAATTTTCTCACAAACTGTGTAACATATGATGCTGTAAACCGGGTTGTAATTTAGTTGTCGTTGCTCCGAGTTAGAGAAGAGAAGGGGGACAGTACATCCCTTTCCAAGGCGATTGGGGTGATGTAAAAATAACACATCCCGCTAGACTGGGAGGCAGGTGTGGGCAGGTGAATTTGACATGGAGATTTCTGCCAGCACAGCCTGATATTGGCTCTGACACAAAAAACCGAGCGATTAATCTCCAACAGAAAACACCAAACAAGGATGTGAGTAAGAAAGATTGTATAGAGAAAGATCAAAAGAATTAAGGTTTGTTTTTTCTTTTGCACGTTTTTTTTTTTTTTTAGCGATAGTCAAATCTTTATACATGCTGTTGACATTATAGCTGAGCATTAATTGTGTCAGAGACAATTTAGTTTTTATCAATGTCCGCCTGACATTGGCAGTGTTGACCAAGCTTAGGTGGCAGACTGCTTGTTGACAGTTTGTTTTTATTTTAAGCCATGCTCTATTGTAAACCCACATAAAAGACATTTAATGTGCTGCGGCAGTAAACTTCCCATGGACACGCACTGTATCAAACAAGGGATGCATGACATTCACATCCATTATAATATCAGCCAATAACAAAAATACAATGACAATATATTCTTTATGTTTTATCTAGGTGCTTATTTGTTTTTTTTTTTTTTTTTTTGAATGAAAACAAGGTCTTTGGTTATCATCATTATATGTCAATATTCAGAGTGTGTGGATGAGCATTGCGTTTGTATTCATTTATGTTTTTTCTGTTGTTCGATGATGAAAGCGTATCATGTGATGACCACATATGGTTCCTCATGCCTGCACCACAATTGGACCGTGTTGAATAAGGCCCTGCCTCGAGCTGCCGAGTCACAGCCTCTCCCATGAAAAGAAGTTGATGATGAAACCTGTGACCTTGCGGGGAGTCAAGTCAGGTCAGAGCATGTGTGTGACACAGAGTATGTAAACTAATGCGGTGTGACCCAACAGTCACATGATCTGCTCCTGTGACATTGACAGATTCATTGTCAAGGTACCTTCACTAGACATTTGTGTGAAAAACGGAGCACAAAGTAAGAGCCTTGATATACTTCAAAACAGGTAACAAAAGCATCCATCACTTCCCATACCTTCCTTTTAGATGTGGCTTGACAGTATTTTAAAAAATTTGATCTTAGAAAATATGTACCGCCCATATATCCATATTTTGTTCATGAGTTTTGACATTAATATTTACATATTAATGCGATTTTAGTCTCCCTAACAAATGTGTCATGAAAAAAAGTGACAATCTAATTTCCTTTACATTACTTGTGTAAAGTGAATTGTATTTTATTGCATTGAAGTACTTTCAATTTGTATATTCAGGTCCTTAAGATGAATTGTGACTGAGGATGTTTTTGATAAAAATGAACTTGTGAATAAGGGATATAGATAGAATCATAAGAGAACCATGTTTGTATTTTTGGACGCATTCCAAAAAATCTATATTGTATTAACACAATGTGAAGATTGGTATTTTCATCAATTCTGTTATGATCACCACCATTGCTGTTAGTGTCACTATTAGCTGATCTACTTGAAAAAAGTTACATTTTGATGTTTGATTGTATTTTTGTTTTATATTAATGCTGTTCAAATGGTTATTGAAGAACCCTCAGCAGCAATGTTCATTTTACTTTGAGGGAGATTGATATTTAAGTTCTTTTGTTCAGGTTTGAAGCTAAATTCAGGTCTATTGCACACCAGTGTTGTAATTTTGCGTTCTACATCCAACAGCAATGCACAGCAATCTAAGGTATACATCAATGCCATATGCTTCTGTCTTAACCATAAACAGAGAAAAACTGTTTTATCCTCTCTCTGCCTTATTTTGTGTCTGTAATGTATATTAATGTACTCCTAATACTCATCAATAGCTGCCTGTTATTGGTCCAGCGGGGCAGTTCTGGAGAACTATTGGCTTGGAGGCAGCAGCAGGCTGAAAGGAATGAAAAAGAGGGTACACAGAACAGTTTTGTATGCCTGACTATGCCTCATTCAGATGTATGGAACACAGTCAGTCATCCAGACCATTTCAGCTGAGTTATGAATCTGACTCTTATTCAGATTGAGTGGGGAGGTCAAACAAACATCAAGGGTAACTCGTAGAGAGAGGCACCTGTGTAAGTATAACATAATGACTGTAAAACTTTATTTTTTTTTCTATAAAAAATACCAGTACATTTTATATTTATGGTTTCTAAAGGTATATTTATTTGTAGGCCATAATTATTTGCTGTTCATCTTATCAATGTCAAATGACAATTACAAAAAACAAAACCTTTTTACTTACTGTAGATAAGAGCTACTATGTGAATTAGTTCTTTAATTACAGTTTCAAACACTAATAATTTTGATTGTGTCAGGTTTTAAAACAGGTTGGAATTTTCAATAATCTAAATTGTCACAACTTTTTTTGTAAGTTGTACTTGTATCATGTTTTTTGGTTCTGTGTTTTGTTGTTGTTTTATTTGCTGTTGTTCTGTGAGTTGTTCAGGTTACACTGTGTAGAATATTCTGTTCATGATTAGAGCAAAAAATAAAATATTTAAATCAATCTCAGGGTTTTTAAGAAGAATAGGTGTTGGAATTCAATGCTTTTTTGGCTTATGTTTTGTTTATATATAGAGATTCAGCTCCTCTACGGTACAATTCTGTAACTGTAATACAATTGCCTAACTGTAGTGAGGTCATAGTGGCTATTGTGGAGAATTTGCTGGTGGATGAAGGCATATTTTTCTAGGAGATACTTCCACCTAGTGGTAATATGTGGAACATGTACAACAGTCTTAATTCCAGATGCTTCAGCTCTGAAAAAAATGGTCACATATGATGTGAATAATTTTGTCCCGGAGTTAAAGAAATAAATTATCTGTTTAGGAAGGTAAGCTCTTTTATTCATGCTGCATGGAGACAGATACATATACT
The DNA here is from genome assembly GCA_022829145.1 of Albula goreensis. Classification (NCBI taxonomy): domain Eukaryota; kingdom Metazoa; phylum Chordata; class Actinopteri; order Albuliformes; family Albulidae; genus Albula; species Albula goreensis. The sequence continues at coordinate 14,530,283 of CM040750.1, forward strand.
CAAGATGTCTGCAGCTCTCTGCAACACAGTTCTGTAGAGATCTTTCATAGGTTACATGTGAGCATCAATGGAATAACAGGAATCAAGAAAAACAAACCTGTGTTTAAAGTGTCAATTCCAAGAATTTATTTTGGGCTCATCATCATTTTGCTTGAAAAAAAAATCAACATAGAACTCTGTGGTGGTTGGCTAAAAACCAAACATTTTTTAAAGACTAGCAACTAGATAGTGTGGTTTCTAATGAATGTGAAACAGGGTTAAATCTATTCATAAACAAAAATATCACCCACATTTTGTGTTGCTAAGCAGTTCCACTCAAACAGCTTCCACAGTTTCAAAGATAACATGAAAATTACAGCCATGATGGAGGTACAATTTCATAATTTTTTTTCAGACTACATTAAAATATGATTAATATTCCATTCAATCTGAGTCTCAGTAATTTATTTGATTTAACACCTCTATGAGTTAAAGAATAATGATGAAGTATTTGAAAGAAAAGTAAGAAATTTTCTGTGTTCAAACACTGATATGGGGAAGACGTGATTTCACTCTTCCACTCTGCTGACCACAACAACAGCAGAACATCAGAGATCCAGACCTAAGAGCTGTGAAAACATCAGACAGTAAATGAATGTTAGCCTAGGTTGAATATATGAGGTTTTTCCTAGACACTCATTCTTAAAATTGACCAGTTCACAATATTTGTGCTAGTGCAAATAAGGATATATGATGGCCATACCATGGTAAGCATCCCTTGTTAATAGAAGTAAAGCTTTAGCTCATGCTAGTGATGTCAAAGTGTTGGGATGAGGTGTGTCCAGTTTACAGAAAAAGTCAGGAATGTCTACAGTGTCTGTGTAAGCCACATACAATGTGGCTCGACATATGGGATTCTCTAACCTTTCACTTTGGGTCAATCATCTCCGTCATCTCCCCACGTATGCTTCTCTCCAGTAACTGGAAAGGTTGATCATACCAGTAAGTTAATTGTGTTACTCATTGCTTTCTTACTTATTGGTCCTCAACTCCAGTAGAAACCTCATCCATCTCTCTTTGGATCTCGGTAGGTTCAGATTAATTAAAGAAGCTCCTATCAGCTGATATAGGCACATACTTTAAAGCATCTTAAACATGTACAATAGCTGTACACAAAAATATTGTGAGTTTCTCAAAAAAACTTTACAAAATATTTCAGAGAAACTGACATCTGTCATTGAAGGTGAATATCCTTTAAGTTGACAAGCAGCTCCTGATGCACTAAACAACTCACCGAAAAAGTGTTCACATTTTTTTTTATCGGTCATGCAATGTAAAGCTATGTTTTTTCCGTATTACAAGCAAATGAAGGCTTATTTGCTGCTGGTTTGCCTTATTGCAGTGACAGTAATAAAGATATCAAGGAGTGTGAAATGTGCCTTTATTCTTAAAGCCAGCCAGGTACAAAAATTAGATTTTCTTTTTAACTGTGTCTAGCTACTCTGCATCCTTGCTAGCATGCCAGTTGTTTGCCACATAAAAATTGGTAATGCTAAATAGCATTTGCCAATTCTCCCAAATAGTATTCTTTAGCAACACTACCAATACTTTGATTACCTCCTACATATATTCAGAAGAAGTACAATTATAATACAGCACATGCTCTTTGTAAAAAATGTTCTTTACTGTTTACTAAGAGGAATGTAAAGGCAAATTAGTAATATGTACCTCCTTCCTCTCTGTGTATGAAAGATCCTCTTGCAGAACCCAAATCATTTTAGTCAGCGCTGCCTCTGGGGTGATGTCACGTCCTGACACCACGCCTGCCTCTGTCAACCACTGAGAGGGAGTGGGAAAGAAAAGGAAGGGAGAGAAAAAAACTGTAACACAACCTTACTAAAATATGTAATAGCAAGGGCCTTTGGGTACAGCATGGAGTAAAGACATAAGATTGTAGTGTACCTGTGCATCCACCAGGAACAAATGGTTAAGCCACACTGGGGTGAATACTGGGTTGAGTCAGTTAATAGGACACTCTAATGTTTTTGCAGTTAAGCCTCCTTGTCTCTTTACAAACTGTGTAGAAAAACACCAGTACAATTTTTCCTGCACTTCATTACAGCGCTAATGAATTGGACACTAACTGCATTAGATCTGCATTAGCACATAGACTGGAAGTCCATGCTAATTCACACAGCACACAGAACATGTGCTGTGCATGTACGTCTAAATTAAACCCATAGGAAGAGCAGTATATAGGCTTTACGTTAAGAAGAAGTTGGTACCGAGGACACATCGTAGATAGGCACCACCACCCCTTTGAAAACCTGGCTGCAGTTCAGGAACAGAACTTCTCTTTTACTGGCCTCTTTCACTGCCTCTTGCAGCCAATCAAAACTGGGAACATTCCCAGAGCCAAAGGAAGCCAGTACCACCCCTCCTGCGTGCTCGAGGGCACTGCGCACCTGTAAAAGGGAGAAAAGAAGTGCAAAATCAGTGCAACATGGGTTAACATTGTGCCAGAATGAAGCAAATATTTGTCCATTTTACCTCATAAAAAGTTATGACTTGCTGGAGTATAATACTGGATGGAACATTCATGGTTGTACTCATTTTGCAGTTATTAGTATTACAGTGATTTGTTTTACTCCTTAACATTATGTCCTTATGATTAATACAATTCTAAATGAAGGAGTGGAGCTTTTGCTGCCTTTGACAGGAATTTCCTTTGCACCAGGGATGAGAAAATCAATCACTGTCAGGAACACACATAGCTTGCCACTTACAAAATCCTCCTGTATTCCCGGATACAGGACTAACAGACGTGCATCCGAGTCATTACCGAGGGGTCGGTAAGGAGTGTGGCAAATCGTGGAACACCAACGCTCAGTGTAATTCACTAGGGGGATGAAGTGACATGTATTGTTTTTGTTGAGACATTTCCTCATAATTTTGAATCTTAAATTATCCTTTCTTAGCATTATATCAAAGAGAATGTTTATAGCATATTTTGTGTTTTAATCATCAGGACCATTACTTCATTTTGCATTCTTGTGTGAGAGCTGTACATTTGCTCATAAGGAATAATCACCTGTTATATCCACACCCATTTCCACCAGAGGTTTAAATTTTGGACTGGTAAAGGCCTCAAAGGAGTTGCTGTCGAATTTGGTCACTCGATTTCCTTGGAATAATTTGTTGTCAAAAAACAGACTCACCTAGTGCCAGTAAAGATGAGTGTCAATGTTGACAGCAAACATGATATATCACAATATGGTCAATCAGTTTCATTCCTGAATATAATATTTTGTGCAGAGTGATACATTTGTGCAGATTGATATATTTGACATGTATGATTCATGGAGTAGTTATTGTGTCAAATTGTTGAGGAAATACATGTATATGTATATATCTGAAAAAAAAAAAAAAAAAACAAATGCTAATGATAGGAAAATAAGACTGTGAGGCAAGCTAGGATCCATTAAGAGGGAGCAGATTTGTTTTACTGAAACCAGCCCGGTACCGTTGTTTTACCAGTCCTGGTTAGCCCAAGTTCCATTATATTTAAAGTACATTTAGAGATTTAGCAGATACTGATTCAGTTTACATTTTTTACACATGCAGCTGGATATTTTACTGAAGCAATATGGGTTAAGTACGTTGCTCAAGAGTGCAACAGCACAGCCCTACCTCAGAATCCAAATCACCATTTGGACAGACCAGCTACTTAACCATTATACTACACAGCTGCCAGTATTCCCCAGTCTCTTACCTGCTGGATTGTTGGATGGTAACCATAGCAGCCAGCCATGAGCAGCGATCCCAGAATGTTTTCCACTGCATCACTGCGTGGTTCAAAAAGAGTCCTCTACATACGCATACAGATGGGATGGGGAAGACAAGAAATCTTAAGCCATGACAAATGCAAAGAACATCACTGTCAGAATAAGGGGGTATATTGCAAAACAGGACTAAGGAGTTAGATGAAAATTTCATCCTTTTTTCCTCGCCTTAAACTTAATTAATTAACCCAATGCAGTGACCCCCTTCAGACTAATTCAGTTGGAGGAATGCATGAACACTACTCCTCCCAATTCATGTGGCAACAGGCTCTTGCTTCTTTCCTCATTGCATATGTGTCACCACCATATTTATACTCAATTCACACATTTGCAGACATTCAGCTGGGCAGTAGTGGCTAGTAGAGAGCAATGAGACAAACAACTTTAGCCATCTTAACCTTAAAATCTTTCACTGGGCCAAGTGCTGCTCATCAGTTCAGACCTCCAACTAATGGCAAAATTTACCCCCATACAATTTCAGTAATTTCTGAATATTTGCCATAGGCAGCTGGCTAACTCCCTAATCTTGCTTGCCCCCAGGGTAATCCTCTCCATGATGTACAATATTTCAAACCACAAAATACAGGCAGGTGTGGCAATTTTACAAGTGGAGGTCGGCCACTAATGAAATAGCCAATGAAACAGTTGCATCGTTTGAATACTTATTACCTGTGCCCCAGACAGTATAACCGGTTTACTGAATTCGTTAGGCAAAATGAAAGAGAGAGCAGAGGAGGTGTATGCCATTGTGTCTGTTCCATGAAGGACAATAAACCCATCAAACTTATGAGCCTAAAAAGAGAAAGAAAAAATACTTAAACACAAAAAACTGCTTGTGTCAAAAAGTGATTCAGTTCTAAAAGAAAAAGTTCTATGGAACAAAGCCACAACATTTACACTGCTAACCCATGACCATACATGTGCTTGCTTAACTTGATGCCTGAGGTTATTTCCATTTTACAGAACAAACTAACTGCGAGCACAAAACTATAATGTGATATTTTTGAATGTATTGACTCTCTCTCTCAGACAGCCTGCACCAGGGGTTTGGACTTTGTAATATTACCTCATACAGGATCTTCTCAGCGATGACATTCCACTCTTCAGGCAACATGTTGGATGAGTCAATGGGTTTCTCTACTTCCTCAATCAGGTATTTCACTATGTACTGGCTAGGACAATCATCGGTTGCTTTTTGACTGAGTGAGAGGAGAAAGACTCTTTCATTGCCATGGTCATGTACATAGTAATGTACAAACTACGGACATAATCTCCTGCCATTGTATGACAAATTTCAAGCTTATTTTACATTAAGAACAAATTTTGTCTCTCACCTAGGTTGTCTCAGATAAACAGATTACTAAGATGGTAGAAGGAAATAAATATGTAATGGACATAACTTTGTTGTGGGCATAAAAGAGTAAAGTTTATATGCTGACAAACATTTATTGAAATTTAAGGTTATTTCGTGTGTTTTTTAAGGACAATAAATACAAACATTTCATGATCATTTAATGTTTTGTTCACTTCTACAGAGCTGTAGCTTTGTTTATGCATGACAAATCTAGCATATCCCTTGATGTGATACTTCACTCACGGCAGCACGATCCAGCCATCCTCCTCCTCCTTTTCAAAGAGCTCGGGGTGTCTCTTCACCTCTTTAGTAAAATCACCGGGTTTTCCTGGTGTTAGATCCCCTGAAATACATCATTTGAAATGATTTAGTGAGTATGACATGTGTGATATATATATATATATATATATATATATATATATATATATATATATTTATTTATTTTTTTTTTTTTAACCCATGTATCACACTGTTAATTGTTATTGTATATTTGCCAAGACTTTGATCCATGGGAAATTTGCCATAGTTTACCATGCTAACACATTCTGTAATAAGCAATTTTCAGAAAAAGAAATTTAAGTAGACTATTTATCTTGTCGTATTAGGCTTTAAGAAGTTAAATTACTCCTCAAGATATTGAAAGTGCATAATCAAGAATATGTAGCAGCTTGTTACAAATGGAAGCTTTGCAAGCTTGGCTGGAAGAAAAACCAGAACACATAAAAATATTCATTTTTCGCCTCTCTCTCAGGAACAAAGACACACATAAATACTGATCAGTCAATGTAATCAATTGGAGAGCTGTCCAAAGCTGCACAAAGTATATATTTAGGCAATAGATGTCATTTCTAACCTGCAGCAGATGCACATGGAGAGTGAATATAGTTTTGAAAAAAAAAACATTTAGGATATTTTATTTGTTTCTTTCAAAACAATTAAGCAAATTAAATGTAATTAAATTAGTGAAATTATTTAAATTGCTCACCCTTATCATCCAGAACCATTCCTATGGTGCCACCGGTATAGTAAAGAAGCACCCTCTTTTCCATTATAAAGATGTGATGTCAATGCGGAGTCTTAAAAGTTGAAAAGTCTTGCCAAAGAGCTGGTGCTATGAACTGTTTGCGGACAGCTTTAATACAGTACATAGCCCCTCCCAGCTTTTCTTTTTTTTTTTTTTGAATACATTATTTTTTTTTCCACTACATCTTTCCTACAGGATGTTGCAGAAAAAAAAACACAATTGATGAAAATAACTGAAATATTTGCCTGATCATTTTTGATACAATTATTGCTCTGAAAATTTCTGTAGCATTTTCTATCTCCAGAGGTGAATGTAACACTCAGACAGAGCATGCAGCCAGAAGAGACTGAAATGCAATGCGATGTCAGTCAGAGGGGTGCCAACAGTCTCCAGAAACACCTCTGGGTACAGCTGCAGCTTATAGTCATGTGTTGGATAATTATACTATTGGTTCTCCGTTTGAATTCAGGGAATTTTGATGTAAATAACAGAAAAATATCATTTCAAATAATCCATATATGTACCTTCTACCTCATGTCCTTTAAATGTCATGGTGCTTTGTTTATGGATGTCAAATCAAGCATATTGCGTGATGTAATACTTCACTCATGCTTTTAAAGAATTTGCTTACTCAGTAAAAAGTGACTGATTAATTCAGAAACAGTCATTTTTGAATACATTTTTTAATAAACAGTTGCAATCTTATACCAGACACTGTGAATGGCCTGTAACATCTGTACCATCTGAACCAACCAATACAATTGGTTACAGCCTGTGGCAAACACCAGTCAGGAACATCCAAGTTTATTGATAATGTGCTGTAAAGAGAAGTGCAGGAAAATGAATGAATGAAAATTGTAAATACTGTTATTTTTAACTCAGCTAAGCAACTCAAATTTACATCACACAGCAAGAGGAATAGATGATACCAAACTTTCTGCTCTTATACATGACCACCAGCTGCCTTGAGATCAGTGCTTGCACAACAGCAGATGCATTTCCCAAAACAATTAACCTTTTTTAATCAATGTTGCACAGTTCTGGTTATATTGAGAATTCTGAGGTAAAATGTAGGACAATATGATTTCAATTAATCCACATGTCTATTCTCTTATCTATTTCTACTTTAAATACAATGGTGCTTCTACAGAATGTGATTACTCACTGTGATTAGATAGACGTAAAAATAGCAGTTTTTTTTTAGAACTCCACATGATGTTGCAATAAATGATTGTGTCATTTTCTTGTAATTCCTTAACTTTGTCAACAGCCAAAATCATTTCCGATAAAGAGATTACAAGTGAGTTTCATTGAATTGGTTTCGAAATGGCAGAATCAAAACAGGAAGTTTGTCAAAGAGTCAAGTTCCTTAACAAATGGGTTGCGAACTTTAATTTTAGGTCAGTTAATGTCCATGGAGTCTGCTGTTTTTTGTTATGTCCTTTCAATCAGCAGCCATTTTAAGCCTTGGAAACCAGCTGTGTGGACTCCATAGCCAGACATTGATATACATTAATGAATTAAGTGCTGAAACACACCAAAAACCTACAGACACTACAGACCTCCAGGACCTGAGTTTGACACTGCTGGTATTGGGGAATTCGCTTCCTCACTCCTCTGAGGCCCAAGGCAGTCTTCCTGTTGGTTCTTCAGCCCTGGTCTACAAGTGCTGCTGGCTGAGGACTTATGCCGTATACTGTGTATCTCATGCATTTTGGGGAATGCAGCTCACCTGTGTTGGGATGGCACTCTCCATGGTGCTGAGCAGGTCCCCTGGATAGTATTGGCCCTCCAGCATAGGGTCCTGTGTCCATAGAATGGCTGCTCTTCAAGGTGTTGCAGGTTCTGCAGCTTTGTGGGGCACCGGCCTGTTATTGGGGTACCATAGGCCATAACTCCCTCACCTCAACTCACTGGCCCCCAAGGGCTACAGGAACATTTTGTTCAAATCATTTACAATAAAGCAGGGGTTTTCAGTTAATATTGTTGGTGGGCAACTTTTTCATTTGTGAATTGAGTGGTAAGCCAGTTGGGCACAAGGCATATAATAATATTATATTATATCAACTGTAGTGAATGTGGGCTCGTAGTTTACGACTTACCATCAGGTAAATAAAATGAGATGTGTTACACTATCGTGTGCATTCAGAAAAACAGGAAATTCACTATTGCATTAACGTGACTATGGTATTTTTCTGATTAGTTATGTTACTTTACTTTGGGGTCAAGACTAAGCACTTCGCTTGAAAAACACATTTCACAATAATAGAGGGAGAAGTAGCAGCTCAACTACAGAGGCATTGTGGGGCAGCCTATAGTCTAGTGGCTAAGGTACATAACTGGGACCCTTGAGGTTGGTGGCTCAAGTCCCAGTCCAGCCACAGCAAGAACACCATTGCTGTTGAGCAAGGCCCTTAACCCCACATTGCTCCCAGGGGGAATTGGCCCTTGGTTATCCTAATTAACTGCAAGTTGCTTTGGATAAAAGCATCAGCTAAATGTCTATAATGTATGTGAAACACAGGCCACCTATTGAAAGGTGCACTTTAATAAAGTATCTGAATACTATTGCTTTTAACTCAGCTAAGCATCTTATATATACATCACATAGTGAGACTAATAAATACAATCCCCCTGCTCCTATAGCCCTCCTATACATGCCCACCAGCTGACTTGAGATCAGTGGTTGGTCAACAGCAGATGTATTTCCTTATGATTGACCCTTTTTAATGTATGTTGAACATTTTCTGGTTGAATTGGGAATTCTAATATAAAACATAGGCGAATTAATTAATGTATTTCAATCAATCCATATGTATATGACATTACATTACATCACATTACAGGATACTTTTTCCAGAGCAGATACTTTTTTCAGGACAAGGGTGTTAAAGCGATAAAAGTTACAATAGCATCTAAACATGGATGACCTGTTGAAGAAACAAAGCAGAACATTATTACAATATCAACAGCAATCTTAAGTTGAGGACAGGGCTGAAACAGAGCAATGAATTAATGAAGTAAAATATGTAAAAATTCCTCACACTTGAGGACTCAGATCTAAACATGTGTTTTGATGTTTGTATTTATTGATAATGTGCTGGGAAGGGGAATTGGAGTTGAGGTCTTTTCATCCAGGAGACTTCACCTGGTCTACAGTACCTCCCTCTGGTGGAGAGAAGAAAAGGGGAGAGATACGGAAGGGAGAGCACTCAGGTTTCCTTGGTTGTGTCATCTGTTCAAATTTCAGCAATTTTAATTTTCAAATCCAATCCAAAATCCAATCCACAGTGTCTTCACAATTGAGGACTCTGATCTGAACCTGCATTTTGGTATTTGCATTTAGTGTGGAATACAATTCTTGTTAAGATTGCAAGTCCATAGGCATCGTCAACCAGGCCCATCCATCATCGGCATGCCTGGTGTAGCCTCTTCTTCCTAAATTTATGCTTATGCTATCCCTTCTGGCACTTGGGACTGTTACCCCATTCTAGGACTTTTAGCACCTGCATCCCTGACTTATACACTTGACTTATACAAGTTGTTAGTCGCACTGGATAAGGCAGCTGAAAAGGCCTATGATGTAATTTCACAATTTCTCAGTGAAATTAATATTTATCACTTTTGGTAATTTGGGAAATGGGCTCTATTCAATGGCCTAATCCAATGGAGTGCATGTGGCATGTGTTCAAGTATTATTACATTAATATTAGTTATACGTAAGATTAAATACAACTAGACAACGTGGCTCTGATTCGTTAGTGTAACAGATATCGTCGAATTAATGTTTCTCACAAAGCATGACATCCTGTTTTAAAAAGCTAATACATATCTGGGCCGAAATGGAGAGATGCAATTTCAATGGTATCCAGTTACATAAATTCGCTAACCGGTTTCTGGGATTGCTATATAATGTATTTGATAGCAGATCTGAGAACAGTTTGGTAATCCCAAAACCCAAATACTTGCTTTCAATATATGTGTAAAAATCTGATCCAGAATCAGTTACACTGTACAAAAAAGCTCCAATCGGACGGCGAAATAATACCGGCATATTCTCGGTCACTCCGTACTGAGGTTCAGAGGTTGGGCTTGGACCCCGACATGCCAACCGAGCAGTAGGGGAAGGGAGCACGTCCGTGTTATCTGTGAAATTCTATGATTTAATCAGATCCAATAATTGTTGTGCAACATGGAGAACGACATTTTGGATTCGTTGGAGGATCTTGGGTAGGTAAAAACCACCGATTTTCTAAAACAATTCTTCAATGTGTTTTTATAGCTAACTGGTTAGCGGCTAGCTAGCAGCGGTTTGCTCAGCGACAAATGGAGTACCATAGGCGGACCTCTCAGTTGCCAGTCAGAGGAATGTCTTGATTTTATCTAATCATGACGAAATGACATCTGAAATGGTAAAATAATGTTAACAAATTTAGCTACTATAGCTGGTTTTTGAATTATATCTAAGTAGAAGGAGGGCTCTCTTGCTAACGTAAAGTCAGCCTGAAAGAAAAATGTGTCGTCACCATGACAGCTTGCTTTTTCATTAGATAGCAAGATAGCTAATGTTGAAAGGCTGAAGGGCTTTTAATCTGTATTACACCAGTGTATTTCGCTGAGTAATTTTAGTATAATTGACTAGCCAACGCTATAGTAGTTACCTCTCTAGCCATGTAATTCTCTAACATTTTGTTTAAAATCTAAAGTTGGATTGTAGTTGCAGTACTTACTACATAAGTTCAACTTGTAGTTCTGGCTAACTAAAGTGAGGTGTGGTCTCTCATATTCGGACTGACAGCTATATCTGGAGTTCGGTGTGCCTACGTCAGCAGATCTGAAAACCAGTTTTAAGGTTCCAGATGATTGTTAATGCAGTCCACTGACCTGTGACGTGGTGTTGATTTAAGTCAGCATGCCATGCAGCTAATGGAAAGGCAATCTGCTGCACTCTTAGGGGTTAACCCCGTTAGTGGCAAGCTACAGCTTGTTTGTGTACTAGTGTGCATGATGATATGAGACATGGAACAGTACATTTAGCCATCTAGTGCCAGGTACATGGATTTGATGTGCAGGCTTAATTTCTCATGTGCAGGCCAAGACTCGTGTGGGGAAGTGGTGAGAGGGCAGGGGCAGTGGATGGCCGTAAACCTGTATTGTGTGTTGCAGGTACAAAGGACCCCTTCTGGAGGATGGCGCTCTGGATCTGGCAGTGAATGCAGGGGCCACTTCTCCAGAGTTCACCAAGCTGTGTGCCTGGATTGTCTCGGAGCTCAAGCTCTACTGCAAGCTTGAAGAGAATGTGCATGCTACAAACTGTAAGAGCCCCCCGCCCCTCCATTGTTACACCCTGATCTGAGATCCATTTTCTTGTTTTTCTTACAATTTTTTGGGTTTATTTTCTCCACACACATAAGGCGTTTTCTGACCGGAGGAAGCTTTTCATAGAATGTAATACAAAGGAGTAGTTCCTCCAACAGTTTTTTGAACTATGACAAAGTTCCTCCAGTCTGAAAGTGCCTAATAAGAATTTGTGATCTTGGATGGTGAAATGAAACCGCATAACCAGATTAGATCATGGCGGAAATGCTGACTTCAAATAAGATTTAAGGGAGAGGCAGTATGGTTACCAAACTACTCTGCTGACGGTGGTAATTTCCCCCTTCAGTGTGGTATGGGTGCTCTGAACCTTAATGCTTGTCCCTACTATGTTCCCCCAGGTCCCACTGAAGCTGAGGGGTTTCAGCTGGAGATGAGCGGCCTGCTTGCAGAGATGTCCTGCCCATACACTGTTCTGACCACTGGTGATGTCACCCAGCGCCTTCTCAACAGGAACAACTGCTTGCTTCTTCTCAGTACGTTTGCAGCATCATATCACATCCATAATGCAAACAATGGGCTTTCCATAAACATATGACCCCCTAATTTACAGTGCTGTTGCCAAAATACCAGAACGGGCTTTGAAGGAACCCAGACTACCAATAGCATTCCCAAACATCTTACATAATGAGACAGAAAATTTTTGGCAATTGGTTTTTATACAATAATGCCACATGGGAGATGTCTCAGTCAGGATTCAGTGCAAACCACAGCACAGAAACTGCTCTAGTTGAAGTTGTTGGTTGCCTGCAGCTCATGCTGAGAATATCTCCATTCCTGTTTAACTAGATCTTACTGAAGGCCATACAACTAATTTACTGTTTTGAAGACTTGGTGGTTCTTTATGGCATTGTCCTAATCAATCCTTGCTCAACTTCTGTTTATAGCATGCATCTGCGCATGCATCTGCATCAAGAGCCAATTGTACGCATGCAACTATTCTCTGCTCTCTATGTCTTCATACGGTGGTCGGCTTATTACATTAAATTAATCAAATTATTGCAACGCATTGCTATATTTTTTAAAAATGAGATATATCGTGCAGGCCTATTAGCTATTCAGGCAATGTACAGTTATACATCTCAGTGGCACCTGATAAATATGGGTGACCTTCAAGAAAAGGGATGGTGGTGGTATTATAACCTGGAACACCTGGGGAAATTTTGGCTTTTCCCATTCAAGGGAGCTGAATGTCTTTATTACAAACATGAAACATGAGCTGAAATGTAATTAGCTCAAATTTGAAATGATAACTAGCTATCATGGGCCATAGGAGACAGTGATACACCCTGCTCCTTAAAGAGGCACTTTATTTAGTTAGGACTTAAAGCACTATTGTTTCTTTACCTCAGGTGTGTCTTCATGACCAAGGTAGAATCTTTTTCTGTTTGCAGATGTTCAGGCTTTTTTCCTGCCATGAATAAAAATGTGTATGTCTCCTGCAGCTTTCCTGATCTCTGAGCTGGAAGCTTCCAGGATGATTGTAGTTAACAGACCACAGAAGAAGGTTCAGGAAGCTGGGGGCAGCGAAGTGTTTGTGGAGCTGAAGGGCATATGCATGTCCTTGGGCATGTCAAAGCCCCCTGCTAACATCACCATGTTCCAGTTCTTCAGTGGCATTGAAAAGAAAGTATGAAAAAGGAATCTGTGCATTATTTGTCCCACCCAAATTGGCCTATGTTTTCAGTTACATGCGAAACACCAATTCAATGTACATCCAATTCAAGAACTTGCAGGCACCTGGCTGGCCAGTAGAGGTCACCAGAGAGTTAACTGGCCTTCCTGCAGCAAGGTTTGCCCTTGCCAGTGTGGACCCCTGGCTATAGCCAGCAAAGACATGACTGGGACTTCAGCTCCCTTTACTCCATGCACCACACAAAAGCCAGTTTTTAATGTTTTATTTAAAACCTACATTGTGTTTGGGCCATAAAAACCACTTATTCATAAATGACAAGAAGGGATTCCACTGCATTTCAGACATGAGCTTACCTGAAATAAACAAATCTCACCTGGCCGCTTTTAGCATTTTTTTAATGATTTATCAAAATCTTAGTGACTTCGTAAAACTGTTCAAGAAAATAAGTTAAAGAAAGCAAATCCAATTGTTTAAACTGATCCAACAGTGATGTTTCCTTAACCTTTGGTTGCTGTGTCTCCTCAGCTGAAGGAGGCTTTGTCCAAGGTGCCCCCGACTCACGTAGGAAAGCCTCTGCTGAAGAAACCACTCGGGCCAGTCCACTGGGTCAGTTTCCCAACACCCTCCTTTTGCCTTTTTTATCTCTAAGAGTGTCGCGCTCCCTTTCCATCGGCAATGAAAATAAATGAGGCGTGTCCCTCTGAGGCACCTGCTCTACAGTGATGCACCAGTGACAGTCTGGACTGTGGCTGGGAGTCCTGTGAGGTCATGCAAGGTCAACCACAGCATCATGCTACCAGGGAGGGATCAAGTCACAAGAATGTCCCTCACCTCATTGTGAAATATAGACTGCTCTGCTTTGTCAGGCATTTGCCGTCTCCCTCCTTTCCACATGCATCATTTGTGGATTGGAGGGTGGAAATGAGCGGATTCTGACAGCATGTATTTCTGAGGAAGCACATGTCAGTGTACTCTGTGAATTGACAATGGATGTGTGCACATGAGGGCAGGTCATAAGTTGAAATAGTCACTGCACAAGTCATGGGAAAAATGGGGAGTACATGTTGGTTTTTTTCAGTATGTTATTGGTTATTGGTCATCAAAACTCGCAGCCAATTGTACATTGTGCATTTACAGGAGAAAATTGAAGCTATCAACCAATCACTAGTAAATGAATATCAAGTCCGAAGAAAAATGTTGTTGAAACGTCTCGACGTAACAGTCCAGTCATTCGGCTGGTCAGAAAGAGCCAAGGTAAGATAGCACGGACACCATCAAACAGAAATGCTGGTACTGTTCTCCACATTTCCTTTTATTTTTCATTGTCCATCATTTTCACTATCACTCTTAAGCCACTGTGGATTGCTTTAAAAGGTCTTAAGTCTTTTGGAATGATTTTTCTTTTCTTTAGACTCACGCTGAAAAGTTAGCAAAAGTGTACCCACCCCTACGTGCAACTCTGGCTACAAAGAGCACAGTGTCCATTGCACATCTCTTTGCTGCCAGAGAGGACCTGTCCAAAATCCTGCGCACCAGCAGTGGGAAGATCCGGGAGAAGACAGCCTGTGCCATCAACAAGGTGCGCAGATTAACCCTTGAGCTCAGATGCAATTTGTATTCATAGTGATTTAAAACATAAAAACATATTCTGACAGACCATTTGTCCCAGTTAGGCTTGTCATGTGTCTACAGTGCATACAGTGTACAGCACTGCATCAAGCCTGGATTTCAACACCCAGAATTTGGTCAATGACTCAGACCGAAAGGAGTTTCAGATGTTTAAGTTGACCCTGTGTATCTAACAAGACAAGCTGATAAACTGGTACATACCATGTATTTCAGTCTTTCACCATGTTAGAACTTGTAAGTGGCTTGAAGAAGAACCCATTTTAATCCGTGTAACTCCTCACGGGTTGTCCATGTCCATGTCCGTGTTTGACAGACCTCTTTATCATTTACATTCTTCGCCCATTTCTTTTTTTTGATTTTGATATTTTTTGCATACCAGATTCTGATGGGCCGCGTGCCTGACCGAGGTGGGAGACCCAATGAGATCGAACCACCCCCTCCTGAAATGCCAACCTGGCAGAAGCGTCAGGATGGACCCCAGGGAGGTGGAGGACAGCAGTATGGAGGTGGTGGCAGAGGAGGAGGAGGAAGAGGGGGGAGCTATGACCAGCACTCCCAGGGGGGACGAGGAAGTTACGAGCGTGGGGGTGGGAGGGGTGGTGGTGGAGGAGGAGGCGGCGGTGGCAGGGGAAGTAAAGTTCAAGGTGGCTGGTCTGAAGGAGGAGGTGGTGGTGGTGGGGGTTATCATGGTAACTATCAGGAAGGAGGCGGCCACCAAGGAGGTGGGGGTAGAGGAGGTTATGGTGGTGGGAATTACCAAGGTGGGTTCCAGGGCCCAAGTTACCCAGGAGGAGGTTATCAGGGTGGAGGAGGTGGAGGCTATCAGGGTGGAGGAGGTGGATACCAGCAAGACAACCCCTACCAGGATGGAGGACGCCACCAAGAAAGAGGTGGGCGAGGCGGCCGAGGAGGCCGTGGCAGAGGAGGACGGGGAGGACAAGGTGGAGGCTGGGGGGGACGAGGTGGGCAGAACTTCAACCAAGGAGGGCAGTTCGAACAGTTCTTCCAGCAAGGAGGCTATCAGTATAATCAGGCAGGCTTTGGGCAAGGCAGGCATTATGCAAGCTGAGGAAAAAAACACTGGGGAGGGTCATTTGAAGCAAAGCTCACGCAGGAAATCCTTCAAAAAAGAAAGACAGGAAAGAAAAGTTCCAAGTGAAAGTACAGTAAATGCTCCTGTAGCAAGAATTTTTTGTTTCTATTTTGGCCGGCAGTTTCAATGGTCTTCTGAAGCCGATCTGAACGATCTGAAATTGACCTTGCACTTACTTTGGATGCCGATATTTATACATTTCACCCAAGAAACAGTTGTCACTCTTTCTTTGCGTCACATGACTCTGTTAAACAAGATGCTTTGACAGTTCCTATGCAATCATTACATGCAGTACACCGTCTCTTTCAAGTATGAGACAGCTCATAGTACGCTTGTTCTTCTTCATCTGGCCCCTGAAGCTAAAGCAAGTGTACCTGTGACATTGCTTAGTTAAACGCTGGAACTAATACATGAACTCTGCTGTAAAAACATCAGGTTGATACTGATAAGCCTTACCTTGAAGATTGTCTCTAAAGAATAGTGTAATCTGAGTGTAGAGGTTCAGTTTGTCCCACCAGTTCACCTCTGGAGAGCAACACTACATGCATATTAGATAATATCTTTAGTTAAGAAAATATGCTATTACATTTTTGCAGTCCATCCATTATTTTATTTTTATTTTTTTTTTTTGGAAGATGAGATATACTTGAAAAGAAACTTTTTTTTCTCCAATGAGATTTGCTTTAAGCTTGAGTTTACATCACTGACTCATGTGAAATGAGACAGGAAATGTGGAGCATTGCCATTCTGGAGGAGACCGAGTACTGTTTTGCTTTCGCAAATTGCCTCGAAGGACTTTTATGTTACTCATTTGGAAAAAAAAAAAAAAAAAACAAGCCACGTGATGCTGCTTTTTGGAAATGTTGTGTACATACATTATTAGGATATGTGAAGACTGTTTGAAAGTGACTGAATGAAAAGTGAGCAATAAAAGATTAAACACAGTGTGGTGTTGAGGTGTATGGGAGCAGGGCAATGAAAGGGATTCAATACCTGAGAAGTGCTTTGATGAGATACTGTACTCATTGATTGGTGCATTAGTGAGAAAAGCAATGGCCAATCACAATTAGTCTCTTTTTCAGCTGTTGAAGTACTTATAGTAATACTGTTACTAGCCACCTGTGCACAATATTGCAAGCAGCACAGACCTATCCATCATGTACCTGTCCTGCTCCATTGGGTTGTACGAGGCAATGGCATAAGAACAATTGCAATACCATGCTAAATGTGTCACATTTAGATTTATGCCGAACATGCACTATACAGAGGTTTAGCCCACCTTGTCTACACTACTTTCACAAGACTTTACTATTGTACTAGATGCTAATATACAGAGAAAGTTGCAAAATGTAAAAACCTTTACAAGGTAAGACAGATGCCATATATGACACCCAGGCAGTGGGGTGGACAAAATAATGGAAATACCATGTGTAAATGCTCGTGTGGCATGGGCTGGTTGTGTCCTCCCCTCCTTTCCTCCACATACTTATGGGTAGGGGATCATTTGTATTGGGAAAGAGTAGGTGAGGAGCAAAAAGTTTTGGGATGCACCAGTCAAATCCTATTTGGAATAAGGTGAAAAGGAATGCAGTAGAGGAGAGACTTGGGACATCTTCATTGCTTCATCACCAGCAACACTGGCCATTGCGTGGTCGGTCGCAACCTTGACAACAAACAGGCCAACTGATTTTACTGTACAGGGCCAGCAAATGTTATGGGTCAAACTGTGAATGTTATTTACAACTACACTGCATCTACCGACTTTGTCCAAGGAAATAAATAAACCTACTATAATAAGCTACATTTTATAGCACCAAAATTATCATGTTGCAGTTGAATGCCCACTATTTGCATGAACTGTAAGGCTTGCAGTTAGTGTCTTTTTGTGGTGGTTATATCTGGGTGTCGATAAATCCAGGCTTCAGCCAACTTTTTGGTTTCAGAGTCAATATTTGGGCATGAGTGCAATGATGTCATCTTGAAGTGTGAAAATTTCCAAGACAGGATACGCTTAGTTTTCATTACACACAGTAATATACATATAAAAGAAAATAGGTGTGAGGAAAAAGTGAACAAAAAAAGTAAAACTTGTATCAGGACTTGTAACAAGTATTAGGACTCATTCATCTAACCCACAGACGACAGGTGCTTAACATGTTACAGCAGATTTGCAATTTGAAAACCTAAGTAAGAAAATATTGAATCTGGGCCTTCTGGAAAGGATACGTCAATACTCGAAAACTGTATCCTCCTCGTCCCTCTGGAACGTTGGAGGGAGGGAGGTTATAGTTTCTGAGTATGGGGACGCACCCTTGAAGCGGCGTTTTAAGGAAGGACACAAAGACCGGGGCATGCAAGACAAGGTGGTAGTGGAGGAAGGGATACATTTTTCGAGTACTGGGAAGCATGCAAATGAACCTATATGTAGCTGCTA
Source organism: Albula goreensis (assembly GCA_022829145.1). Lineage (NCBI taxonomy): Eukaryota > Metazoa > Chordata > Actinopteri > Albuliformes > Albulidae > Albula > Albula goreensis. The sequence continues at coordinate 14,548,650 of CM040750.1, forward strand.
CATTGGATCGTAGATCTGTAGTCCTGTAGTTTCATGTTTTAGAACACACCCCAACCAAAGCCTTACACTGCAGAGTCTGTTTGTTCCTCCTTTTAGTCTAGTGACGTTAGCCAATGAGGAACGGCAGTGTACACGTGACTGCTGGTTAGCCAGGAGGATTGGCTATTGCTTGGTATGGCTTGTAACTTTATTGGCTAAGCGAGGGGAATTTGAAATACAGCTATTGAACGTTGAAATTGAAATGATCACACCGACAGACAGTACAACATGGACGTGAACACATCTTTACAGTAAGTTTTATGGATATTTTATTTTTGTGTACGTTAACGTTATGAAAGCTATAGTTGTTATATATAGTATGTTATATATAGAGTTGGGTTTCAGGAATTTAAGACCTTGTGGTGAAGGCTAACGTTATGGCTGGTTGACTGACGATATTGCAATCCGGCTAAGCGAATTAGCCTTTTAAGACAGGAAGGACCGAATGAGCAAAACAAACTACGTGAATTAGTTGCTTTCATACTGGGGGCATCTCGTTTTAAATACTTTCCCACTGAATTTCAAATCGTCGGCACTAGGCGAATACATTTAGCTTTTTTGTGATTGATGATTTGGGTGTACTGGGCAAAATTAGACTTGCAAGTGTTAAAGATATGGAGACGAAGAAGATGATACATGGAGCTAAAGATTCTTTGATTTCAATGTGCAGTGTTTAAAGTTATACCTGCAATACTACATACTAAAATACGTGCTGTTTTGAGACATAACTCAATAAAGAGATGGTATTATAATTGAGAAATTTCATAACAAATAACTAATGTGTTCTGCAGGCGGTTTGAAGCGAGTTTGAGCAGCTACACTGGAGATGATCCACTTGACCTGTGGGACAGGTGAATTAATAAACGTATTCATTCATATTTTTAAACTTATGTCGATTTACATTATCTGACTGTTGACCTTTGTGACATTTAGGTTTATAGGTTTTCTGGAGAGAAAACTTCCTGCTGAGGAGAGAAATAGCATTTCAGTAGTCTTGGACCGCCTAGTTCAGACATTTCTTCCACAAAAGCGCTACCACAATGATGTCAGATACATCAATTACTGCATCAAATGTGTAAGTAAATGTGTAAACTATTCAATTACACGGTATTCTGAATGGAAGCATTTATTCAAGAGCTCTGTAACAGGTTTGCTTTTTCAGTAACCTTTTGTGCGTCTGTTATATTTCTTGCCTATATTTAAAACGTAGTTTTCTCTACTTTAGGCAAGTTACTACTCCGAGCCCATCAATCTGTACAGCTACATATATGGTGAGGGGATTGGGACCAGAGCGGCCGCTCTCTATATTGCCTGGGCTGAGCAGTTCGAGAAACAGGGCCTGTTGCCGGCAGCTGACACGGTATACCAGAGGGCCTTGGAGAACCAGGCTGAGCCCGCTGAATTAGTCCTTCAACAATATCGGTAACTATAGCTACTCGAAATCACCTGACACCCAAAAGATGGAAGTGTTACAGTTTTTCATGTCAGCCATAATCAAATGCGAGTTAAACATTGAATTGTTTGTCCTGTGTCTGATTGTCATATTTCTTGATGATTAGGTGTGCTTAATTACAAGGAAACTAATGTTAGTTCATGGTGGAAAATTATTGTAATGACAAGCCAATGTATCCCCTTTAAAGGAGTGGCGTGTCTTTTTTTCATATCAGTGACATGATGAGGAAATCTGCATTCCACATTCTGTTAGTGTCCCTCTAAACTGTTTGTAAGCCCACATGGTCAACAAATGCAAAATGTTGTCAAATTGTTGTTTTGTTACAACATATTGTGTTATTTTGTTTTTAAACCAAGGTTGTTCCAGGCAAGGACATCTCAGAGTCAGACAGTGGCAGGAGGTGAGCTTGTTATTGACGGTTGCACTGTAGATTATCTCATGGTGAACTGAAAATGAAGATGCTAATCGCTGCAACAAATTGTATTTTAAACATTCAGGTGCTGTACGAAACCCTCTTCAGAACTCACAGCTGATCAATCAGAAGGAACGCCCAAGAGACGGTATTCCTCAGCAATGCAAGGTACCTTACTAATTACGGTTCTTCTCCAGTCATGATTGAATGTTCTCTGTTTTTTCATGGTGCGTTCTAAGAAGAGGTCTTCTTTGTAACAGAAAGTAGTGAAATTTCTATGAACAAAATAGTGGGTGCATTCCAATACTCAAAAATTGTAACCTCCACTCCTCTGTTCCCTGGAAGTTGATCGTTGTGTCCTCCCTCCCTCCAATGTTACAAAATCGTAGGAGATGAGCGGAGGAGGCTTCAGCTCGTTTCCTTGTCTCCTCAAAACGAAGGATACATCAATGTGTCCTACTGTGGATCACGTTTCTGGCAGATGTCATTATGCTCGTGAGCAGTCAGATTAAAAGAACATCCCACAGGAACTTTAACCATTAAAAACTTCATGAACATGGCAAGGGTTTACCAATAAAAGTATAAGTGCTGGAACAGTAAGCACTAAATGAAAAAACTATGTTCATGGGCAAACATTACCATTAGCTTTTTCAAACGTAACAACGTGAACATGAAATGTCCATGTCTTTGAGCTGCTAATGATAATTTAGGTAATGTAAATCTGAGCTTTGTACTGTAGCTGCAGGTTGGTTTATTTTCTTGTGCATATGCTTATGTTGAATCATGACTACAAAGAGCAGAATGAGAGTAACTGACAGATTTGGATATGACAGATAATACTTCCGACATAAAAGCTAAATTGGAGCTGGAGGTAAACACTGTGGTTGATAATGAGGAGTGGGAGGTGTCTTTGGAGACCTGGCACAAATGTTTTAGTAGCCCTAATTGGAGACAATTTGGATTGAAACTAAGGATGAGTTATTTTTGGGCCCCACTAGTAATGTCTAGTTATGATAATGAGTTTGATGCACATTGTTGGATAGGATGTGGTTAAAGTTAGTTGTCCCCTGTTACCCAGCCCTTAATTGTTACCTTATTTCTTTTACCACAGGTGCCAGATGAACAATTTCCTGCTGACAAAACCATACGCATGTAAGCTACATAAGTCTAGGAACATTTGTGCCCTTTTAAAGCTAGAAGTCTTGGCTTTTGCAGTAGTTTTAAGACCGGACATGTTTTTGTTAGACCATATATGTACCAACGGAGGACTCTTTTCTTTTCTTGTAGAATCTCCAGGTCTGAAAATGCACTGAATCACCCCAAAGAAGGCCCAGCAGAGAGTGTGCAGTTGGTGTCAATGTACTGCGTGAATGACCTTGTTTGTGAGGACTCTGAGCTCTCCTTTGAAGAGCTGCGAGCATCTCGCTACTTTGAGAAACAAAGGCAGGAGGAAGAGCGAAGACAGTCAGGTACCCCCTCCTGCTTTGTGCCCATATATACACACTTCAGCTATCCTGACTTCAGCTGAACCAGACCTATGTGCATAGAAAAAAAAAAAAAAAAAAACATAGTTTTCATAATAAATATGTGGAAAAAGTATGAAAATGGGTCAGGCAATAAAAGTATATATGTTGTTTATTCTGCATTATGCATACGTGGTCATGAAAATGAATGTACAGTGCCTGGAATGTTTCATGGTTCAGTTTGATACATTACATTTTTAGAGAAAAACCAGAAGCGTATGCTTGAGGAAGAAGAGGAGGTACAACAGCTGAGGAGGAGACTGACAGAACTGGAAAATTACCTGGGCACTGAAAAGGAGACAGATGGGAGTTGTTCAAGAGCACAACCTGCAGTGGGTAAGAGAGTGTTACAGTTCATAGATGTCATTTTTGGGGACTGCCTCTTTTTGAGCTGTAACTTTGTAATGTGACAAGCTATAGTCACCATTCAAAGACCGAAGTATGACTGTCATGTTATCAAAGATTCAAGCAGGCTTAATGAAAATGTTAGCTTAGTGCAGAGACTTTCATGCATGTTCTATTCTGCCCTTCATTACCACAGTCTTAACCTGCTGACCTCTTTCCTGCCACAGGCCTTTGCTCAGGGAGATTTCTCCTCCTCAAAGCCAATGACAGAACTGAACTCGGAATTTGCTCAGCAATCCTTTAGGCAGCCTCCAGAGCCTAGCATGAGCCCAAATAACAGCCTCAGGCCTGCAGCTCCCTCCAGTGTTCGTCTGGGGCTCGAACCTGGCTGGGCATGAATGTGTCGTCACAAGGGACACCAGCCTTAAACTCAACATGCCAGTCATTTCACCAGCCGACACCCCAGAGAATCAAAGGCCCGAAAACGAGGCCACTCTGTGCGAAGCTCTCACCGTCTTTAACCACTCCTCCTCCAATCTGCAGCAAATGGGAAACCAAGCTGATGTTGCCCAAGCCACACCCACAGCAGCAGCTCTGCAGACCTCATTTTCGTCTGCCCCTGCACATAGAAATACAGAGCCCATCAGCTCCTCATTTTCGTCTGCCCCTGCACATAGAAATACAGACCCTATCAGCTCCTCATTTTCATCTGCTCCTGCACATAGAAATACAGACCCCATCAGCTCCTCATTTTCGTCTGCCCCTGCACATAGAAATACAGACCCCATCAGCTCCTCATTTTCATCTGCCCCTGCACATAGAAATACAGACCCCATCAGCTCCTCATTTTCATCTGCCCCTGCACATAGAAATACAGACCCTATCAGCTCCTCATTTTCGTCTGCCCCTGCACATAGAAATACAGACCCCATCAGCTCCTCATTTTCATCTGCCCCTGCACATAGAAATACAGACCCCATCAGCTCCTCATTTTCATCTGCCCCTGCACATAGAAATACAGACCCTATCAGCTCCTCCTTCACAGCTCCCCATAAAACACCCACTTCTCAACTTGCTGCCAGTGGGGCTCAGAGGCTGGCAAACCAGTTGTATCTGAACAGCTCAGTCCACCACTCTTCCACCAGTTTCCACCAGCACAGCTTCAGAGAACAGTAAGTGCTGGAAAAATTATTCAAGTTGACCATTTGTCTGGCTGACATCTTCCTCCATCTTAATCTAGCATGTTGAGGGTTTGTCCTTGAATTCACAGAGCATTGCAGCACTATTTGGAATTATTTTAAATAATGCCATCAGGGAATTATCTTGGAAGAGGATATGTGTTTGGTTCTGTTAATGTAAGTTAAAGGTGTATAGCTTTGGTTATTGAATTTCCCATAATTCAGAGGTGGAAAAATGTAACTTCTGTGGGAATTTGCTCCACAGGTTGAAGTAATTCCATCAAACAGTCAAAATGTTCAAGTGGTATTTAACAATCATGATCTCCTAAGGAAAGAGTTGCATGCACACCTTGTTTGAAACTGATGTAGACTGCTGCAGCCTCACATGTCTTTGTTGTTTCTAGTGATGTTTCTGATGGCATGGTGCCAGACATGGAGCCAGTACAAGAGGGTAAGTGCACTGTATCTCAGGGCTCCTGGCTTCTTCATTAGGTGGTTTGGTAGCATGCTGAGGTGAATTGGAATCTTTTCAGGGATTGATACCGTTTAACTCCTCTCTAGTCCTTTGGGCCAACCGGTCACTTTCAGTGGCAGCCTAGTTCCATTTAATTGTGGCTGAATTTTATGTAAAAATTCCAAGACAATATTTTTTAAATTTATTTTAAAATTATTGCACACAAAATATGAAGTACAACCAGACTGCTTGACCAGTGAAATTTTCATAGGAGTTGAACCCATTACTTCCCAACAAAAGTGCCAGAGTATGAGGGTTTGACTTCATCAGCCAACTTTTGGCAAACAAGCATGATTGTGAGTCTCTTGTCACACATATGTGCTCTCTCTTGTCAGTGTCACAAGGAGGGGTGGGGAATTTGTCCCATGTTACCCCCAACACATCCCTGGGAATGGTCCAAGCCACACCCTCCAGAGTTCAGCCGTCCCCTACAGTTAACACCCGGGAGGCACTGGGTAAGTTCAAAGGTTCATTTTTAAAAGGGCATTTCACTTTGTTTAGGCCTTTAGCTCTGTAGTTTACTTACCTCTGGTGTGTCTTCATTAATGAGGTAGTGTCACTTCTGTTTGCCCTGTGCTCCAAACTAACTGAAACTTGTTCCAGTCCATTTAGACCTCATCCTAATTTCCAGTTCATTTGAATGCTTTTCATGAAATAACCTGGAAAATTGTACCACAACACATTTGTTGGTGAAACTCCAGCTTTCAGTGCTCTCCTACACAATAAAACACATTTGAATGTGTTACCGTTTACATGAACAGATTCTTTCAGTCATCAACATTGATATGAGTAGGCTTTCCTTACACTGTAATAACCATCCCTCTCTAGATTTAATCTGGTACACCCTTTTGCCCTCAACATCCTGAATTTGTCAGGCATGGATTCAGGTTATCAAAATTGCAGCGCAGGGTGTCTGGATTCCTAACTGTTTGTTAACCGCTCCTAGATGTGATCATGGACATGTTCCAGGCTCCAACCTTCCTACAGGATGACCTGTTTGCTGGCAAAGCTCAAGAAATGGATGACAGTTTTGAAGCTGCCTGCAGAAATACCGGTAACTTTTTTTTTGAATAAGATCGAACCATATGTACAAGCATCAAGGGTGGGAGGCGATGCTTGCTGTGAATGTGGGTGTTTGTCAAAAAGCATGGCTCTTGATCGCAGCAACATGAGCTGACTGAGCTGTTGTGCTGCCACAGGAAACCCCTCTTTGCTGGGAAAGGCCCCTGCTGTCACATCATTTGCCATATTCCAAGATGAAAATGACAAAGAAAATGGAGGGTAAAGACATTTTAAAAAAGACAAGCGCTTTTAATGTCATTTCTATCTTTTCATTGTCCTTGAACTAATTTTAAATTGATCATGTACCATTTTTTTGTCACCCTACAGTGTGTCCATGACAGGTAAAAAGGCCCAGCCAACAACGGTCTTGGCAGACATTCCAGTGACTAAATCAGCAAAACAAACAGTAAGTAAATACAAGACTGTGATATGATCTGTCATTCAGTAGATGGTGTGGTTGTTGTCTCGTCCGGATCGCAGGTCCGGAGCTTGGTGACTCCCGTTTAAGATGTTGGCTGTTTTGCGCTGCCGTCATTGGCAGTGGTGTTGCTATGATGAGTGATGCTATAGCTGAAATTAAATTAGGGGTGTGGCTTATTGTTTTCAGATTAATTGTTTAATCTCATTGGAGCACACTAGTAACTGAGTGTTTCCTGGTACCAGGACAGTGCCTCGGGTGTAGAGTCCATGGCTGAGGAGAGCATGATGTGGGGAGCCCGTTACAACAACACCCTGGCACCCTGTCCAAACAGCACTGGAGACTTTGCCCTGGCCGCCCATCTGGTCTCCACCCCTTTCCATGGTAACGCCCCACACTCATGGGACATGGAGCAAGACCAAGGTATATCTCTGAAAGTCTGTTGGTATGTGTGTTAGTGTGTGTACACATGCATGTAAAGATGATTGACTGCTGTGTTTTTTTCCATGTAGAGAACGGTCAACCTGCAGTATTCTGTGGCTCTGAGGAACTTCCATACCAACGAAAGCCCACAAAACTCAGGTACAGAAGGTCTAGTAAAACCAAAATTAAATATTCAGTGTGAATTGAACCACCTTTCGTCAATGAAAAAAAAAAGAAAAAAATTAAGCTTTATTAATTTGTCTGATTAATAAATGTGTGATACTTTTTTTTCCACATGTAAAGAAAAAAGATTTGAGGATGATGTTTCACAACTGAATTATTAACATGCAAGAAGTCTGATTGTTCCTGTCTCCATTTTCCTCAGCCCAATCATGGAGCAAAGTCCGACCGCTGAGAAGGGCCAGTATTCAGAAATTGCAGAGTGCACAATGAAGGCCCGTAGGCGCAGTGACAATGGCACTTTGGTAGTTGGTGAGCTGGGACTTGGCCGGCACAGCCTGGCTACCTCCTCTCTTACAGTCTTGCCGCAGCCAACTGCAGCTCTGTCCTTCCCAGAGCAGACACTGATGCAAGTGGAGGAGGCTCCCAAGACACCAAGGGGTCCCAAGACTCCTGCCAAGAGTCCCACTCATGCAGCCAACTCAGATTGGGATGTTCCAATGAGTCCTTGTCCAGAACCCACATACAGCCCTGATTTCCCAATGTGTTTGGAGCCATCAGCTGTTACAGGTACTTTCTCTGGTTTCTTTTTTGCGAATTAATTTGATTTAATTGTTTCGAGAATCCAGATAAAATGTAAGACCTGTCTCTTCTCCAACGGTAGGGTTGGTTTCTGACCCCTGGGATGATGAACTGATCTCCAGCTTGCTCTCCAAGCTGCCTGTTCCACTCACTTCCTGTTCTGGCTTTGTCTGCTGGGACTGCAATGTCCCAAACATATCTCCCAAGATGACCTTAAAAATGGGTGAGAAAATCGCCTCCTGCACTACTGATGTGACATTTTTAGTAAACACATATATGTCTAAACCAGATGAAGCAAGAGGGAAGGGAAAGGAGAATGTCACCATATTGGGTAGTGTTTCAGTGAAAGTGCTTTAATAAATAAACAATTCTGACTGAAATCATAGCATTCAACTTCTGTCTGTTTAAAAATGTTATGTACATTCAAGGCAATATATTAAATGTTGCTTTTGTCACCTGGTGCTCCATTTTTGGTCTGTTCGCTTTCACATTTTTTTTTCTGCTTTGGTAACCATTTGCTTCCCTGAATGGTTACGCAAAGAATTTTATGTTATTTGGCCGAAATGATCCAATTAAAAGTGTTTGTAAGCAGTATTCAATGAATCACACTCAGTTTTTTAATAGATAGATGTACTTCAATAATATGTATTCTTTGGAGCATTGAAAAGGGTTTCCCCGCCTCAAAATGTTTATATTGTATTCAGTCGTGCTTGTTGTTTTTGAAACCCTAGGTGGAAAGTCTCTCCATGTGGACTCTGTTCTTGGGCAAGGAGCCTTTGCCACAGTCTACCAAGCCACTGATCCGGAAACTTCAAATAAACTCATCTTGAAGGTGTGTATTTGCTTCCTGTTTGTCACCAGCTATCAGGCCTCAGTTCCTGTATTTTTTTTCTTTGGTAAGAAGGGTCACGGCATACTATAAAGGCTGAGTTTTTCTCAAGAGTTCATCCTGCTGTCTCTCCAGGTGCAGAAACCAGCGAACCCTTGGGAGTTTTACATCAACAGCCAGCTCAATCAGCGGCTCAGCCCCAGTGTGCGCCATCTCTTCAACAACGTCTACTCCGCCCACTTATTCCAAACGGCAGCGTGCTCTTGGGGGAGCTCCACAGCTGCGGCACTCTGCTGGTTTGTCCAATCTACACTTGGCTTTGTATGAAATGAGTGCAATGAGAATCTATCCAGACCAGGCTGAGCGGGCACAGTCTAGTATGCTAAGACATTGCCTTCCCAAAATTTGAGAATTAATGTAAACTTTGTATGCATAATTATCAAGTTAATTAAATTGTTCAGCACCACAGTACTTTCATTCCACCTGTCTTTTTTTTTTTTTTTTTTTTTTTTTTAATTACTCAGTGGCCTAAGTCAACAATTAATTGCTGTTCTGAGAGACTATTTTTTGACAATCGTATTTGAAAATCAGATTAACAGATTAATCAAAGAGGGTCTTTATTAAACTGTTAGGCCCAATTCTTCCTCTGTACAAATCAACCACTGGTATATGTTATAATTTACTTGCAAGCCATAATTCCTCATAGTTAGCATTGTCCTAAATGATGTTAGTTTTGGGTACAAAGAATTTGCTGAAGTCATTGCGTCTGTCCCTCCTCCACAGAATGCAGTGAACCTGTACAAAAACCTGAGTGACAAAGTGATGCCGCAGCCTCTTGTCCTCTACTTCACTGTCTGTATTCTGCACATGGTTGATCAGCTCCACAGTGTCCGTATCATCCATGCTGACATTAAGCCTGATAATTTCCTGCTGGGAGAAAGGTAGGCATTAAGTTTATTTCCACTACAGACATCTTTAATGTTGCACCAAGACTACAAAATGGAAAAATACATTTGAATGATGCCATTGGCTTCCTTAAGGCACAGCGTTAAATCAAAGTTTGATTCTTGCATTTTCCAGATTCCTTGAAAATGAGAACTTTGATCCAGACAATCTTGAGCATGGACTGGCGTTGATTGACTTGGGGCAGAGTATTGACATGACACTCTTCCCAGAAGGCACTGCTTTCACAGCCAAATGCATGACCTCAGGCTTCCAGTGTACTGAAATGCTGAGCGGAAGACCATGGAATTACCAGGTAAATTAGTGCAAATCATTGCTTATACTCTACAATTTAAAACTGAAATTCTAGTGCCTACCAGTGCTTGGGAGGACCAAATGCTACCGTTGTACCAGAGCTTTGCATATCGTTCTGCAGAATGCAGAGTTGAAAATTTGGAGAACATAAATACTGAGGGCCTGCTGTGTAAAGGGGTTATTTTCCTGGTAATCACATACATTGAAACTTTGGGTAGCAGTAACTCATCAAGTACTTTCATATGTTTTTTATTAATTGCTTTATAAACCTCACTTAAAATGAAATGTTTTCCAGACGGACTACTTCGGAATTGCTGGCACAGTTTACTGCATGATATTTGGAACATACATGAAAGTGAAAAACGAGGATGGTGTTTGGAAGACAAACGGCATTTTCAAAAGGTAACCTATTTCCTTACCTTAAATAAAGCCTGACAGCACTGAATGTATGTGCAGAAAATCAAATATGTTTGATCATTTGACCATGTTTTTCTGAAAACCCCTGCAGAAACCCCCATAGTGAGCTGTGGACAGACTTCTTCCATACCCTGCTGAATGTGCCTGACTGCAGGTCCTTGCCTTGTCTGCGCAGCCTGCGCAGCCGTCTTACTGCTGTGATCCAGCAGAACTACAGTACAAAGCTGCGTACGCTCAAGAACCGCCTGGTTGTGCAGCTTCTCGAGAGCAAGCGCTCTCGTAAATAAAACCGTTCAAAGGCAAACTATTCTGTTGCTACTGTATGTACTCTGTAAATACAAAAAAAATTGTCCATTGCTTTTTACTCTTATTTTTATTTTGTATATTGATTTTTTTTGGGGGGGTTTGACTTGAGACAAAATGAGCAGGGGAAGATGATGTGAATAAAAGCTTTGAAAAGAAACATGTTAAAGGTAACATTTTATCCTGTAGTTTTGGGTAATGTGGGTAGCTGTTTATCACAGTAACGTTTTTCAACAAGCTTTAAATTGGTAAGCTTATTGTCTGTGCACATTTTGCATTCTTGGAGAAGATTGAAATATGTATTCGTTGCTGTGTGTGCTACTAAGTGGCTTCTGCTTGGCAGATTTGAACAGAAAGTCAATGACATTCTTCATTTTTATTGTCGCCTATCTACATGTGCCAAAACAGTATGACATTCTTTCTTATGCTTTTGATGCAGTCAGTAACATCACTACTGCTAACGTCACTAACAATGCAATTTTGTAGTCAGGCAGACTGACTGTGATGTGACTGAGTGTGAGACAGAGAAAATCATTTTTGTGTCATTTAGAGGGAGCATGTGTGCATTTCAGCGCTTATTTCACTTTTAAAAAGTTGTTAAAATTTCCAAATCCATCCAAACCTAAATTTGTTGTTTGGTGCTTTACAAAAAAGATTGCCAGGGTAGTCTGAAAAGTTACAAAATCTGTTGGCATCACTGGATAGAAGGTTTGTGTGATGTGTACAACATTTTTCGTGATGTGTAATTATTTTGGAGAATGAAGCGGTGGTGATGCCATGGTAAATTAAAAGAATGTGTTAAGTAAAGTAGTGGAAGGTGGATCTGTCTTCTATCCTCATTCCCTATATATTACAGAACAATAGGTGGCAGTAATGCACCTTATTCTTTATTTACAATTACAACACAGAAGAAGAGAGCCGTGCGAAACGGTGCATGTGGGACGAAATTAGAGCAAGCTTGGACCTGGTGGCGACCCGTAGCAATATGGTACCACTTCCAGTACCACTAGTTAAAGACAACAAAATTTGGAGGAATTGTTTTTGATCAATGAAAATGGTCTTATTCTCTGCATGTAAGACTTACGTTCAGGAAAGCAAATAATCTGGAGTGTATATTTTATGAACAATGTTTTATGGTGGTCCGCACCGTGGACCGTATCCCCAGCGTTATGGACTCCGCGGGACCACTCCTCAACCGCCCGGCCCCGCATCCGTCCTTGGTCCCCAGTTCGGACAGGCTCCTTGTTATCTCCCACCTAGACCTCCGGTTGCTTGTGGACCTTTTGCAGAAACCCAATACGAGAGGGATTCTTGGAACGTCTCCCATTCTTCCCGAGGCATTCCTGAAGAATGTCAACGTCCCCCTCCCGGCCTTTGGTACCCTGGTCAGGGCTCTGGGAACAATCAGGGACCCGGTATCAGTCCCCCTGGAGAGAATATTGGCAATGTAGGTCATAGACGGTGATCGTTTGATAGTTTTTCTATTGATATCGATATTAGCCGCCATGCTAACCGATCGTTTATCTTGGTAGCTAACATTACTTTGTAGAATTGACCGTGCTAGACGCAACGTCAACTTTACTTTGTTAACTCAGTTAACACTTTACTTTCTTAACTACTTAATCAGGTTTTGAATGTTATATGTTGCCTACTGCCACTGGCCTTCCATTATCAAAGTCTAAGCTCGGTTCACTGTTCTGTAACGGGTGCAACTTGCTAGATGGTTAATCATGCTTAACTTTATGCTGCTTGTAGCACTGCAACATTTATTTAAATGCTATAAAAATTTTGGATGCAGTTAGTAAAATCATAATTACTGTAAACGGCAAAGCAAAAATTCGTGACTTGTAATATACATTTATCTGCAGAGACTCAACCCATTACACCCTCATTCTGGCGTGTCCCTAGACCAAGCACACGCTCAAAGTGCCCAGATTCCTGATTCCAGAAGAGTTGACCCCCTCAATAAAGAAATCCTCAGCAAGTAAGCCATCCTTTTCTTGTTTTCAAGAAAAACAGTTATGTATTTAGTGTATTGATATATATTTGCAAATACTAGCAAGCAACAAAATATAAACCTATTCTTGGGCATCTCTTTGTATAAATTACGCCTGATTCCTGCTACATTGACTGAAATCAAGTTTTTCTGTAAACATTACATTGCATTACAGTCATTTAGCTGATGCTTTTATCCAAAACGACTTCCAGTTCATTAGACTAACCAAGGGCTAATCCCCCCTGGGAGCAATGTGTGGTTAAGGGCCTTGCTCAGGGCCCAACAGCAATGGTGCCACTAGACTACAGGTCTGCCCCCATGCAGGGCCAAGTATAAATAAATACATTTAAATTAAATGAATTACTTTCTACCCAGTTAAAAAAAAAAGCAAACAAAAAACTTGGGGGCTCGTGTTTTGGCCTTTGTATGCTTTAAGCATCTGTGCTACGTGAGTTTAATACTTAATCATTGCACTGAGAAAGGCTTGTGTTAAACTAGTTTTCCAACACACCGTAGAATCTCTTGGAAAGAGTTGAGGGATAGAAGAAATTGCCATTAACTAATAATTATTATAGATGAATATAATCCACCATTGAATGCTTACTGCACAATTATTTTGGTTTTAATGTGTGGTGTGGTACACATATTTCTGTTTTGTGAAAGCTTAATTATGCACTTTTGGTCCAAGTGAAGCTCTGTATTTAGGTTTATTTTTGAGGAATTGTTTAGAACTGTCTTTGCTGCAGAAATTTTTTTTGCTTTGCTTTGTTTGTAGAAAAACTGAAATGCCAGAGAGACTATCATTGTTTTTGCAGTGACAGAGCAAATGAAGAGTTGCTCCGATGCCTTGCTGCCAAGGAGAAGTTCCCAGCACCAGACAAAGCTGTAGACAGAGGGGGTCCACATTACAGGCCTGAGCTGGGTTCAGATAATCTGGTGTATAAGAGACAAAACCCAAGCTGGAGAAGCAAAAGTCGTCCTAGGAGGAGCAGGAGCCGTAGCCGTAGCCGGGGAAAGAGCCAGGGGTGGAGCAAAAGTCGTCCTAGGAGCAGGAGCCGTAGCTGGGGAAAGAGCCGTGGGCGGAGCAAAAGTCATCCTAGGAGTAGGAGCCGTAGCCCAGGAAAGAGCCGGGGGCGGAGCAAAAGTCGCCCTCACAGTAGAAGCCGTAGCCGGGGAAAGAGCCGGGGGCGGAGCAAAAGTCGCCCTCACAGTAGAAGCCGTAGCCGGGGAAAGAGCCGGGGGCGGAGCAAAAGTCGCCCTCGCAGTAGAAGCCGTAGCCGGGGAAAGAGCCGGGGGCGGAGCAAAAGTCGCCCTCGTAGTAGGAGCCGTACCCGGGGAGATAATAGGAGCAAAAGCACCCAAGGTGAGAAACATGACCTGACTCGAAGCAGTAGTTGCAGCAGCAGCAACAGTGGCAGCACCAGTAAAAGAAGCCCTCCCTCAAAGAGAGTAGCAATGGATATAGTCAGAGAGTTGGTGCTGGCTGGTCAACACAAAGATAAAGAGGAACTGATGACCACATTGAAGATGTGTGCTGTAAAGAAGCAGCTGGACTTGGAGAATCACTGCAAAGGCAGCACACAGGTCAGGTTTGTTTTGAAGATTATTGACCAACCAAAAGTCCCCTACATGCTTATGTGAACATGGCTTGTTTATGTGATGAAAAGTAATGCATTTAATATGGAAAAGACTTAATGTAGATTGAAATAATGACATGTCTTAAGACAGGCTGCACTTTATTTAGTATATGATTATGCCATGCATTTTAATATGAGACAATTATGTTTGGTTTTCCAGAGAGGTGAATCCTCAGAGACCCAGCGCTTCCATAGTCCTGTGATGAAGGGAATGGAGTCCAGCCTCTTTGCCTCCATCCTCAGAAAGACAAAGGAAGACCCTCTTGACCATGTCCTTAATGTGGGACAGTACAAAGAAATTCTCAGCAAGGTAGGGCAAGGGACAAAAACAGAGAGTGTCAACGAGTTCCTTCTTCCTCATGAGCAGGTCAGACAGGACAGCAGTGGGTTTTCCAGGATCTTGGGCACGATGGGGAATCTGTCCCTCCTGCGTGAGAGGGGAAAGATCTTTACAGACATTGAGGATGAGGAGAAGTTCCTCTATGGAGAGGAGGATGATGACAACAAAGGGATCCAAGATGATTTATCTGTTAAGAGCTCTGATCAGCAGAACCTTCCAAGCAGGACCATGAATGTGACCTGTGAGAAAGAGGGCAGGGAGGGAACATCTCAACAGCACCCCTGGCTTGACAGTAGCAGGCTTGGAAAGGGGGAGATGAAGCAGAGCATTGACTTTGACAAGATTAAGAAGGCCCTCACAACCATTGGGCTGGACCTGGGTGCGGCGGAGATCAGCAAGATGATCGCCAGAACTCAGGATCGCAGGAACTCCTCCAGCACACAGGGCCCAACCTCCCATCTTCTTACCAAACAAGGTTTGTCCAACGGGGCTCCTGCTAGTTTTGCTTTGTCAGGGTTGGACACAGACTCTCAGGATAAGCAAGCCTGTAAAACTCCTTTTTTTAGGCCAGACACCTTACAGACTGCTGCAACTATGAAGAATCAGCCTTCATGTACCTCTCAGGCAGAAATCCTGGGGCTCCTTCAGTCTCAGACCTCAAGCTGCTGGTCACAGAATTCAAATTTACTGTCATATCATGCTCCTGCGGTGGATCACCAGACTCCCATGGCAACGGACATTGGTTACCAGAGAAAGCTTGAGAGGGTTGCTGCTAATTGCCAAATGCAGGAGCTGAGCGCACTGAAACAAGCTCTGGAATCAGTGCAGGCCACAACTAAGGGTGAGACATAAAAACAAATTGAAATCCCCATTTATAGATTGTCTATCTTACAATACAGTTTTCTGTATGATGCGTCATAATGGCATTCGTATTGTAGATGTGGAGAGACTGTCCATAGCTGTGTTACATTCTGATTAATACAATTCTAATCCCTAGCTTCAAACATGGACATCTATGTTGACTCTGCCAATCAGAGTGCAAAAGTGAAATCTAGCTACCAACAAAGAAATTCAGAAGAGAATGCTCAGGTACCCATTTTGTTGATTTTTTTTTTATATAACTGATTTGAAATCTGTTAATTTGACAGTTATGTCTTCTGTCACTTTTGAAAGTTTTGCTTAAAATTTCTAGGTCAATGCAGATAGGAAGGGTTTGAAGACTGAAATGCAATCACAGATGAAAAGGAAGGAGTATCTAATAAAGGAACTGGAGTTATTACTAAAGCAGCAAGGTATTGTCAACCTGTTATTCATCAGGCATTTACTGCTCTTTTAACAGAAGTGATTCAGTGAAGTGTTGCCCATCGAGTAATTTATGCAGTTTGGTAATCGGCAGTAAATTAAAATAAATGTAAGTGTGTAATGTTGCTGTGTAATAAATTCACACCACAACTGTAATTTCAGTTGAAACCTACTTTTTTCAAAGTAGATTTTAAGTCTTTAGAGTAACATTTTGTGAACACTCAATTAGGCATAAGGGTCAAATAGAATGTATGAATGTATATGTTGTTTAGTGCGAGTTCTGCTAAGTATTTGGGAAAGGAGCGTATTTGTTTGGTGGGCGATCTCCATAGTTACAAGCTGTGTAATCTGATGTTTCCATCTGAGTGATGCGGTTTTTTTGTGTTCTGTTTTTTTTGCAGACTCAGAGTTTCTGATCCCTGTAATAGGTTTCTATTGCCAGCTGTGTGAAGAGTTTTTTGGGGATCTGACCAGTGCCCAAGACCATGCTACATGTCACAGTCATAAAGAGAAATGCAAGGTATTCCCAGGGGAAAAATGAGCACTGACACCTCCCTTTGCCCAACCAATCTAAAATGTTGAATAGTATCATACATAGTTTAACTGAGATGCCTTAGAAGTGTAGTAAAATGGTTAGGGAGCTGGGCTTCCAACTCTGAAGGTGGTGGGTTTGTTTCCCAGGTATGGCAATGCTGTTATACCCTTAATTATGGTACTTAACCTGCATTGCTTTAATATCCTATTATGTAAATAGATGGTTTGTTCAAATGTAAAACTATAAGTTGCTCCATATAACAGCATCTGCTAAATGCCTATGTAAGATAAACTATAATTTATATTTATATTTAGCGTTTTTCCATTCCATAATAGGTATGTTGCATTCACTTTGAGAAATTATGCAATAAGATTTTTTTTTAAAAGATGCATAAATGACCAAGGTATGCCTAATAATTGTCATTTATGTTTTTTTCCTCTTACCAGAAACATGCTGATGGACATTACAAACGGAGGACTGATGTAAACTGCCCATCCACACCTGCCGTGGACACAGACAAACAACACCGAAGACAGTCCGACCACAAAGAGAAGATCAAGGAGGAATCCAAGAACTATGGCAGAGGAGGGGAACAGGTTTCACTCAAGGTGGAAAAAATGGAAACAACAAGGCAGGTGATAGTTGTCTCTGAACCTGGGTCAGCAAAACAGGCTCCATCAAAGATACCAGAGAGAAAGGAGGAGGCAATGACTTTTGAGCGTGAACACAGAGAGGACACCTCATCAAAGGTATCCAAAAAGAAGAAAAAGAAAAAGGAAAAGAAAAAAATGAAAAAGGAGAAGAAAAAGAAAAAAGATAGACAGCGTGATAGCGAGTAGACAAGTAAGCCAGAAGTATGGCTTCTGTTTAAAAATTCAACAGCACCATGTGGTTTGAGTTTCAAATTAGAGGTATTAGCCTCTCAGAAACAGATACAGTAAAGAGTTCACACAGTTATTAATATAGTACACTAACTGAAGAGGCAATGTGAAGGAAGAATTTAATGCACAGCATACTTATGTTCTACCCATATTTGGAAATGTAATAGAAACCTGATTAAAAGAAACAGTTATGTTTTCCCCTTGAAAAAGAAAGTTCTCAAAGTTGACAGATTGAAAAAAACAGTTTTCATAATCAAGTTCAGTATAAATGTTCTCATCTCTTTGTGTACAAGAGCGTAACCTTCATATGAACATGTTGGGAATTTGCCACATTTTCAGACTGCCTTGAAATGTTTTTGGATTGCAATTATTGAACATAGAGGGATATATCCACTTACACCCTTAAATTATGCCTGTGTGTATATTTGTAAGTATGTAATAATATAACATATACAAATATGATGTTTAAGGGATGAACCCCTGAACCAAGGTTACTGAAAGGTTGTCTTTGTTTTCACAAACAGGCCCTTGACATTAGTCATGTACAGTAGGGTGAATTATTTTGTTGTTTTTTAGTGGACTGCTTTTGATGGCATTGTACCTTTATGTAAATAAACATGAAACTTGTTTTGTATCTAACTTAGTATTCTCACTGCACAATCATTTTGAATTTAGGATTCAGGTACACTTTGAATGAAAATATTAGCTTGTGGCAGGTTCACACTCTTTTGAGATGCAACCTAATGCTGAGTTCCAAAATGGCCCCTATAGCCTCACCATAGACCAGGGGTTGGCAGTTCTGCTGTATCCTGGTGTTTGTTTCCACCCATAAGCCTAGATCAACAAACATGCAAGCTGTGTAAAGCTTTTCTACTTCTTATGAAAATTAGATCGCAGTAAATATTTCATGAAGGGACACAGAACTGTCAAACCACCATTACAAAAAATCACAAGCTTATTGACATATGTACCTGAAATACCAGGTCACATGAATAATGGCAATAAGTAGGCAGAAGTTGTCATGAAGTCTTTATTGCCTGCCCCTACTGTAAAGATTTGTAGACACAGGTGTAACACTACCAAGTTAAGAATGTCCCAAACTGAAGTGATGAAGCATCCCGGGGGATTTGGAGCCTAATTCTACTCTGAACGACTGCTACTCTGCCAGCCTGGCTAATAGTTAGCAGCTACTTCACCAGAAGACTGCATCACAATTACACCAAAGCTGTTACACGATGCTCTACAGAAGATCGGCAGAGTTGCTTGAGTAATTGACAATGTAGATGGTGGAAGAATTTTCGTTGAAGTGTGGTAGTTTTTCTCATTTATGCAAAATGGAAAGATATGTTTTTTTTTTTTTTTTGTCGATATCGTTTTTCCCCAGTCAAGCGACTTCCTGCCAAGTGAGGCTACTGGGGCACTGTGTTCCCTAAGCATTCACCCTTTTTTGACTCTAACTTCGACGTCATCATTCAAGCCATCAAAAAGGGGCCTGCTAGAAAAATATCAAGGCAGTACAGTGTATTGTGATTTAATAATAAAGACAATTGCTTGTTCAGTATAACATTGCAATGAGCGTAATGTCAGAGTATTTAAACGCCTTACCTCATCATTTAACCCTTTTAAAGAATGTTTTTAATCAGGCAAAACGAAGGGCAGCTCAATGCAAAGACCCAAAGTTCACGTGGAGTCCAGAGAATGCTCTGGGAAATGTGTTTCACCTACCCGCAGTATTATTTTCGTAATTCTTTATTGTATATGCAGCTATTTAAGTATTTTTAAAGACATGTGCACGGGTTCTCTATTATGATAAGCTTATGTATGGAACTTTAACTTGCGAAAATCATGTCTTGACATATAAGGTAGGTTGTGCGCCAGTGAGTTGCCTAGCTGCAAGAGACCAAGAATTGAGGTAGTCCAGGTAGTTAAGCAAATTGCTGAATTTCATACAACAGGGTTATTAACATATCATCCACAAGGTTATCAAATAAAGCGTGAGAGATAAAGCGTTAAATACCCCTGGTTTGCACTGACACAAAAGAAATGAAGAACAGGAGTGGTGGATACGGGATAGACAACCGACTGAAACAACGAGTTGAGCAGGTAATGTAAAAGAGACCAAATTGCTTAGTGTAATGGAAATATATTATTGCATCTGTTTATGTATGTTTACATACATAAGAGCTAGATTACTAGCGATTTTTTATCGACTCCGTGTAGCTATGTTTACGTTATGTCGGGGATGATTTATACTTAGGGTTGGGAAGTTACGTGGATGAAATTAAGTGATTATAGTGATTAACTTTAATATTGATATATGTATAACTGATGAAAAATCCCTGCGCTCTCCCCTGTCCCCAATAGTACCTGAGTTCACAGACGAGTCAGTATGTCGACATTACAGCGATGGCAGCAGACCTCCAGAGACTGTACAGGTCAGTTTCAGTGATGAGCAGATGTGACACCAGTTAACCAGTTGAGGGAGGTACATTTTTAATGAGCACGATATTTACAACTTTAAACTGCAATTCCAATCGCTGCTTTTACAGAATGGAATATGGCCGACGAAACAAAACCGCATTTAGGATACAAGTAGAAAAAGGTAAGAGACGTCAGAGTGGTGTACATTTTTTATTATGTATTATTGAGTATTACATTAATTATTGTTTAATTATGCATTCAACATGACACTGAAGAAATTAATACTGACAATGACACTGAAAGAAAAAATGGATGACTCTAGCTGGCTATTTAGTTCGTTGAGAAGGATTTAACATTTTGGTGTAGTTACATCTATTATGGCCCATCAGAGGAAAATTTATTTTACAGTATTAAACGAAAATTGAATGGAAATTTTACCAAAATATTATTTATTTACATCAAAATTTACACCAAAAATAAAAATGGACAACGATTTTTTGTCAGAATGTCTCTTGATTATTACATAAGCCAAATAACTATAGGGTTGGATATGGAAAAAAAGTCAGGTTGTTTTCCTTCCACTCTTTTTATGATATTTTTATGTAAACGTATGGCTGTATTATCAGTAATACCCTTGTGTCACTTGAGAGGACTGGCTGCAGTGGTCTCTGTTGCATGCAGGCTGTTCCCTAATCCAGCAGAGGTCAGGCTTTTGATGCTTAACTTTTCTATTCCTTCCATTTCTTTGCAGTTCATGCAGTGATATGTAGTGAGGCTGGCGTAACAGATTTGGAGAGCAAGCATTTGGCCAAAAGAGCCAGGCACAGTCAGGGGGCTGATGGGTAAGAGTTAAATGTTCCACCACTAAAATATAAATTTCATAATTGCTTGCCATTTCATTTTATTACCCTTTTTTTCTAAACAGGGATGAAATTAGCCTCACAGATGACTCGACAGACAGTGAAGAGGATTTGCCTGAACATCCGGTTACATTCATTTTGAAATATCTTCTGAAAAATTGTGTTTGTCAGGTGATAAAAGTACCTGTGCTTTTGATGTCCTTTTCAAAAGTGTTATCCTTACTCTGCAGCCATCCAATCAAATGAACAACTCATTGACGTCCCTGTACCGGAAGGGTTTCCAGAGGGGGCCACCCCTGCATCCAGGGATCAGTCAGGAGATGGTCCCGTCACAGCTTCCCCCTTGAAGACTGCCACCCTGGGGACCAAGGTGTCTGGGGGTGGCTGGTTCATTGACAGGGGTCGAGGGGTGGAAGAGAAAAACATCCTGATTGACCTTTGTGAGGATGACAATGCGTCCCCAGAGGTATGCAACCTTCTAAGTAGTTTTGCTAAAGTCTGTTAGCGCCTTAGCTTTTGCCAAAACCTTAGCGGAGTGTAGTCTTGGAAACAGCAGACTTACAACAGTGTACACATGGAATAGTGTGATGGACCTGAAACATTGCCATTGGGCTGGCTTGTACATCAGGCTGGTACCTCATGCGCAACCCTGGATGGAAAATGGATTGAGTCATTCTGTGTCAGAGCAAATTAAAATTCTGATTTTCCTGATATTTTGCATCAGCATGAAAAGGAATGTAAATTGTAAAAGAGCACCTCTATGTAAAGAAGCTGCTTATAATTCTTCCGGTTGTGTTGACCTCCTGGCCTGACCTGTTGTATGGTGCAATGTTCCTAAAGCTGGACCTACTGGAGTTGAAGCTTTTATTGGTATAGTTGTGGTCTTTCATGTAGCTCAGTACATGGATGTTTCACCAGAGATGGGTGACAGTATAGATGTGCTTCATTGTGGGAAACCAGTTTTTATATGTTAAACCAGGTATAATATCTTGCTGAGCTGTGTAGCTTTTACGTCTGTGGCCATAGAGGTTAGAACAGGTGGTAGGTCATCTCCTCCTGTAAAGGTGACAGCGTGTGTTTTTCGGCTGTAGGCCCTCTTTGGTGACTTCCAGTTTGCTTTTCTTTCTGTTTCCCACAGAAACAACTAGATGAGCCCATGCTTGAACCAGAGAAAAAGCAGAAAAAGAACAGACTGAAAAAAGGAAAGAGGAGGAAAGAAGGAGAGTCCCAGGATGCAGATGGAGAGATTGAGTCCAGCCTAATGAATAAAAAAGGTAAATGCCAGACATGGTAACCTGTGACCTTATTCCAAGGTCAGGAAGTGATCTGGTTACCTTTTTGTTGGATGAGCTGAAAAATTTTAAGAAATCAGCCTGCAGCAATAACAATACATAACATATATGAGAAAGAAAATTACAGATTAAACATGCAAAACAGTGATGTTCCTTACAGCCATAAAGAAGACTTTCATTGGTCAAAGACCTGGAATCATGTTGTGTAATTGTTTGGATTATTTCCAGCTACATTGCATTCACAAGCATTAAAGGCATTTCCTGCCATTCCAGGATTTAGCATTTACATTGAAAATTAAATTAAAATGGTTCAGACTTTCATTTCAGTGGATTTCCTTTGTTTTTACTGAACAACAGTGACCATTCTCAACCATCATTACAGCTAGGACAAAAGCCCCAGAGCTCCAGTACTCTACCGTCAAATTTGAAGACGTCGGTGGCAATGAGGAGACGCTGAAGGTAAACTTGTTTCCAATGGTTCACTAGTAATGACTGAGGTTTCTTTTTTGAGTTTTCTTCTGTTAGGATTTTGTTGACTCTCAAATTCTGAAATTGCAGATTTTGGCTGCACCGGAGAGATCACTGTTACGTTTATGGAGTAAATGTACTCAGTCTGCCCTTGATCATCAACAGTAGGATTAGACATTGAATACAGTTAGAAAATTATCTCTATATTAGTGGGGCTTTCATAAGACTAAATACATTTGTTAATTGGGATGCAAGGGACACATGACATTTTAAGTAAATAGTGGAAATAGAGATGTAAAAAAAAAAACATGTGGTCCCTTGTGGATCTGCTTGGTCATTGGCATCTAAAGCCTCCCTCGTTTTCAGGTAATTTCTAACGATAATTCTGGTGTCAAGGTTGAGGGGGTTGAGTGTTGTTGTCAGCCCTCCTGACTGTGCTCACCTATTGTAGGAGGTGTGCAAATTGCTGATCCACATGCGCCATCCGGAGATATACCAGCAGCTGGGCGTTGTGCCCCCACGTGGATTTCTCCTGCATGGCCCCCCCGGATGTGGGAAGACGCTACTGGCCCAGGCTGTGGCGGGGGTGAGTCAGGGCCAGGCCTGTCCAGGCCTAGCAGTGCAGACCTGGGCCTGTGCTGCTTCTGTTTTTTCTACTCAGCTTTAATAATTTGTGAAAACATGGCAGTGATTTCCTACCTGTGTGTGAGTCTGTGATAATGATTGCAGGAAATGGAGCTGCCGCTGTTGAAGGTCTCTGCCCCTGAACTGGTTTCCGGCGTATCGGGAGAGTCTGAACAGAAGCTGCGGGAACTTTTCGAGCAGGCCGTGGTAAGTGCTCTGTCATCACACTCTGAATGCTCTTTGATTACAGGCTGAGGTAGACGATTTGAGAAGTCAAATTTATCTGAAAAGATATCTTAAATCAAGGAATGTAAGGTTGAATTAAGAAAGACCACTATTGGCGGTATTAAGCGAAGTGAGGAATCTCAAAACTTTAAAAAAAGGTTCTCTGTTTTGATAGCAGTGGTGTCTAAAACTCACCAACATAGCCTATGCCAAACTGACCTGATCTTTTCCCTCTCAGACCAGTGCTCCATGCATCCTGTTCATTGACGAGATTGATGCCATCACCCCAAAAAGGGAGGTGGCCTCGAAGGACATGGAGAAGAGGATCGTGGCACAGCTGCTCACCTGCATGGATGGTAAGGCCTGGGACATGGATAATCAAATAATGACTGTAATCAGGCTAACCAGATGGCTGCTGAAAAAAGTTTGAGGCCCTTCTGAGTGAGGAGGTTTTACATTGAACTTGTTGGCAATGAGTCACTTTGAAATTTCATAAATGTAGGAATTGGCAAAAATATATTGCATCAGCACTGCACTGCACCTAGATAGTTTTAAATGAAATAGAAAGGTTCACAGAAGGGTTCATAGAAATGTGTAGTTCCTTAATATATTTTTTTAGCAAACAAAACTGTAATCTGTGTTGCTCTTGGGATGAACTGTATTCTGACAGTACTTGTGCCAATACACGGGACAAATGCTTGTAAATCAGAGCCATGCTAATCTAATCAGGATCACATTTGATCATCCTAAACGCAGGCTGTGCAGTAGTAAGGCTGTTGAGTTCACCTTGGTATGTGGCCAGAATCTGTCACCCTGTACTGTGTCAATTGTTTACATTGTCCATGTTTTATGGCTAACCTTGTACTCAGGGGAGCATAATTGCTTTATAAGGCCTGTAAAAGCAGGGGTGATTTGAGCTAACAGCGGTAAATTCTACCTCATGCGCACTTCTCCCAGTTCCTGCTCATCCCATATTTACCCCCCACCCCAAACTTTCCCAGATTTGAATTCCTTGGCCGTCACGGCGCAGGTGCTGGTCATTGGTGCCACGAACCGACCTGACTCTCTGGACCCAGCGCTGCGGAGAGCAGGCCGATTTGACCGGGAGATCTGCCTGGGCATTCCAGATGAAGGAGCCCGTTTCAGGTGTGTTTTAGGAAGGCGGCCCATTTATGCTGTGTCTGATTATGTTAGCCTGTTATTTTGCAGGTGTACATTTTGGTAGTTTAATTTCATGCTATTTGAAACATGAGGGCATCCATAAACAGTACTTTGAATGAGAAAGCTAATATAAAACCTGAAGCTGTCATGTAAAACTAAATGGTTGAAAGAAACATAGCACTGTTCATTTTGCAGAGATGAAAAATAGAATAAGCCATGTTGAATACTGCATCAATGCAAATATCAGCAAACAGTCATTTAAAATTGATAGATAAAATATCTTGTCTGTAAAAACATAAGCATGCGCAATTATGATTTGACGTTAACTGTCCGTCACCCAAGTGGATGGAGAATGTTGCTGACTGTGCTGTGCTCCCCTCCCCCTTTCCACAGGATCTTGAAGACCCTGTGTCGGAAGCTCAAACTCCCAGAAGACTTTGACTTCCACAGGCTCGCTCGCCTGACCCCAGGGTACGTGGGCGCCGACCTCATGGCACTCTGCCGCGAGGCGGCCATGAGTGCCGTCAACCGGGTGCTGCTGGAGCTCCAAGACAGAGAGGCCCTGGTAGAGGGGACAGGCACGTCCGCACAGTTACCAACAATCCAGGAAGGGCCTGAGGCCCAGCAACCAGCGGGACTGGAGAGCCACGTTTCAGAGACTGTGACAGAGTCTGAGTGTTCCTCAGGAAATCAGCCGATGCAGGATGTCAGCTCACTTTCAGGGGAAGCAGTCCAGCCCCAAACGGTGGTCTCACCCACTGAGGTGAGTCAGGCTGTTCTGTCTCCCTGCCTGTATTGCTGGAAAGCCCTTTTTTTCTATTTTAAACCAAAGGTGTTATTTTTTAATTTGTTAAATTTTGACTAGTTAAGATGTTAGTTTTTCAAGACTGGTCACTGTTTTAGGGCATTTTTATATTTGTTCTAATCCTTGTTGATGGCATTTTGTGGTTCATGAAGCCTTCACCTCCTCCTGTTACAAAGTATAGATTTTGTAATGTAAACCAAAGCAAACAAATAGTTTTGAGTGAATCACTGTATATATTACTAATGAATGAAAGAATGCATTCATGAAATCCACTGTGCCCGAACGTATTCCTTTGCCCACCTAAGTCTTTGGTGTGCATGTCCCATACAAACCCAGAGAAGTGAGAGGGGACTCTGTGTCTTGCAGGATGAGTTGTGCCAGCTGCTGCGTCTGCTGAAGAACTCCAGTGCCCTGACTGAGGAGCAGCTGGCTGGCCTCTGCATCCTCATGTCGGACTTCCAGGCCGCCCTCTCCTGTGTGCAGCCGTCCGCCAAGAGGGAGGGCTTTGCCACGGTGCCCGATGTCACCTGGGAGGACATTGGTGCCCTGCAGGACATCCGTGAGGAGCTCACGATGGCTATCCTGGTAGGGATAAAAACTGTGCTTCATTCAGCACAACACTGTAGCTGTCAGGTCTTTCGTATTCATTTAACAAAGGCCTAATTGCCTCACATTTAATGTTTCTATGGTGATCTATGGTGAAAAGAGAAATTAGCATTCATCTTAAGTAGTTTTTCATTTTAAGTTGAGGCCTTTTGATAGAAGCTGACTTAATTGAACATACGTGTGTGCACAGAATGACATACCTTGTCATTTTCCCTTAACTTTTATGCCTCAGAAAGTCTTTAGTCTTTTTTTCTGAACGTGTTGTGCTCATGTCACTGGTAGCCGTTAACTGGATGACTACTCCTTTCCACTTGAAATGCGTCTCCTGTGACAGTCATGACCAGGCAGATTTGGGGATTCTAATGGGCAGGGCTGAAGAAGCCAGATGTTGTCCTTGCCCGGGCCTGAATGTGGGCTTTGTGCTGCCTGGGTGGAGTGGGGACACTGAGAGTTTGTTCTCTGTGTGTGTGTGTGTGTGTGTGTGTGTGTGTGTGTGTGTGTGTGTGTGTGTGTGTGTGTGTGTGTGTGTGTGTGTGTGTGTGTGGTTGCAGGCTCCAGTTCGCAGTCCAGAGCAGTTCAAGGCCCTGGGGCTCAGCGCTCCCGCTGGGGTGCTCCTTGCTGGGCCTCCTGGTTGTGGAAAGACCCTGCTCGCCAAGGTACCGTTCCCCTTTGTACTGTGTGCGTCTCACATTGGCAAGCATGCATTATGGCATTCTTAAGTCTCACTATATTGTTATAGCTTCCTCAACGCTGAGTAATTGGGTTTAATTCCAGGAGGTCCAGCATAATATGGACTTTACCCCTGCATGTGTTATTAATATCTTTACCAGCCCAGTCATTACCATAATGCGGTGTTTCCTGCAAATATACCCAGAAATATATGCAGAAACGTCAACAGAGTCTGAGACCTCAAAAACATTAAGAAAAAATGTATTCTCAAATATTTCTCAAATATATTCACCATGCACAAACAAAGTTACCAACATGTAAAAAGTTTCTACTGTGTACATTTCTGGAAAAAAACTAAAATCTGTCTGCATCGCAAATTGTCGCTTCTCAGCAATTCCTTAATAGCTCTGAATACATTAGCTTGCTATGATTTTTAAAATTTTTCTGCATCCAAAGAAAGATCCTCCCCTGACAGCTAGTCTTTTGAACTAGGTGACTAGTTCTCCAAAAATGTCATATTCCATATTTGTATGTGTATATAATACAATCTGTAAGACAGTTAACTTTTGTTTATTTAATGCTTAACAGGCTGTTGCTAATGAGTCTGGGCTGAACTTCATCTCGGTCAAGGGTCCAGAGTTACTAAATATGGTGAGTCAACACACTGCTGGTAAATTCGCTTTGCAGGGCATCAGAGTATTTTTTTAGCTTCTTGACCAACATACCTTTGGAATGGACACCTCAGTAGGGGAGCCATTGCCTGTGCAACCCACCTCACAACTTATTCATTTTTGTTTCAATTTGAATTTATCAGTTCTTGAATGCAGGAGCTAACAAGTGTTTTTAGCACTTGGTTTCCATTTGGGAAGGCCTCTTTTAGCATGCAGTGAATGAATCGGTCAGTCACTGTGACTTTATGCCCATGATAAGGGCATTATTGCAGCTGGTGGCAGCACACTAGTGGAGTATCTCAAAGCCAGGTACCACTGCTTGCTTGAGTCTCCACAGCTGATTCTTAGAGCCTGATCCGGTCCCTGTCTGTACTGTGCTCTGGGTTTAACACAAAGATATGGCACCATAAGATCCAGTAATAGTTGTAGCATTGATGTTATTGCCTCTATTTGGAAATATTCTCATTAGCACCATTCTTGTAAAAAATGTCTTAGTCTTTGACAGGTTTAGTTGTGTGGATTGTGCTGTTGGCTGCTGGCAGATAGTGGCCAATATAATTGTTAGGCTTCTCTAATGTCTAATGTTTTATATATGATTTTTTTCCATATATTACCACCTTAATAACATTTGTGATTGGTTTTCATGAAGTGTCTTGGAATGATCAACGTTTTCCTTTTTATATCCTCTAGTATGTGGGAGAGAGTGAGAGGGCTGTCCGTCAGGTGTTTCAGAGAGGGAGAAATTCTGCCCCTTGTGTCATCTTTTTCGACGAGATTGACGCACTCTGCCCTCGACGGTCTGGACATGAGGTTAGTGTGCTGCCTTTTGGCTCTCTGCCAACACTTGTCAGCGTTTCAATGTAGCAACAAGGTCTGAAATAATTAGTCTTTTAATAATAACCGTACAGTAGTGCATCAAAGGTAAAATAATAAATAAGGAGATGGAAAGGAAGATATGAGGATAGACAAATAGAGTATAATAAAATACAAAAAAGCAACATCAGTCCATTATGTATACCCACTTCTTCCAGTCCAGGGTTGTGGGGAGCTGGAGCCTATTCCAGCATGCGTTTAGCAGAAGGCCGGGAGACTCCCTGGATAGGTCACCAGTACATTGCAGGGCATAAATACATATAGTAAATAGTCAAATGTAGTAATAAAACATTAGACATTGTATATGCATGAATTGTGAAAAAAATGTACTGTAAGTCAAAGTATACATTGAAACACACAGTGAAAAATAGAATGAGTTTTAGACATGACACCAGAATGTGTTTGTCTGAAGCTGATAAGCGCACAATATAATTGACCTATTCAGGAAAGAGCTGGAGATGCTTGATACAACCATCCAGATAATTTCCCTGAGTTTGTTTTCAGAGCGAGAACCTGGCTCCCTACTCCCACACGAAATGTGCAAATTGGACTGAAATGGCTGTCGTTTTTAGTAATCCTCTCTGTGTTTGACCTCAGTCTGGTGCCAGCATCCGTGTCGTCAACCAGCTGCTCACTGAGATGGACGGCCTAGAAACTCGCCGTCAGGTCTTCATCATGGCCGCCACCAACAGGCCAGGTGGGACGAATCGAAGCCTCACCCTGTTTTTCTGTGGTTTCATGCTGAGTATTTGCACATTTGAAGGTGTTGTGTGTGTGTGTGTGTGTGTGTGTGTGTGTGTGTGTGTGTGTGTGTGTGTGTGTGTGTGTGTGTGTGTGTGTGTGTGTGTGTGTGTGTGTGTGTGTGTGTGTGTGTGTGTGTGTGTGTGTGTGAGAATTTTTCATTTCAATATCGTTCAATAGCCAAGGTAAATCATTAGGGATTAGAGGTTAGAGATGCAGCACCATTTTTTAACAGAAAGATCAGATCAGTCAATTCATGCCCATTGGAACCAAGTACGAAGGCCTGTAGACTTCTTTAGGTGTGCATTACTCACAGCACTTGTCTGTTTGTATAGGATGATTCAGCTGACCATATCTCATTTCTCTACTTCTCAATTTTAAATTCAACCCAATAGCAGGCTGTGTCTCATTTTATGTTTGAATTGCCTCCTTCGCTTTAAACTCATGCTCACAGAGTTGATGTGTTCGTTTAGAAAATATTGCTTGCATCCTGAAAGAGGACAGGTTTATTGCTCCCTCCAGCGTACTGCTTTCAAAACCTTGTGCCTCAGGTGCGTACCATTTTGCGTACCTGTTTGTGGGGTTGATAAATTGCTGACTGTATCTACTGCCTTTCCAGACATCATTGACCCCGCAGTGCTCCGGCCTGGTCGTCTGGACAAAACCCTGTATGTGGGTCTGCCCCCACCACCAGACCGCCATGCCATACTGCTCACGATCACCAAGGTAATTTCCACACTTCATCCTGTCACACTCTTTATTTTCTTTTACATTTTTTTATTGAGCTTCCTGGGTCACACCTTTTCAGTGGTCAGCTACTTTAAGATAAAATATAAATGTTTTTGTAATCTGTGCGTGATTGGAATGAATACCCTGTAAAGTAACGAACAAAACAAAATTCCAATGCTCTGTGTAATGACTTGAAGGGCAGGGTTACAGAACAGTGAAGAGCTGCAGGTGGTTTAGGCCGTGTTCAGTGACCAAGTATGGAACTGAGATCATGAACCATATGTGATTCCATGAGCCTTAGTTTAGCCGTAATGGTGGGAGCTGAGGTGGTGAAATAATCCAATGAGCTTTCACCATCTCTCTGCCCTAGGGAGGCACAAAACCTCAGCTGGATGTGGACGTAAACCTGGAGGAGATCTCCCACGACGAACGCTGTGATTGCTTCACGTGAGTGGTACAGGGGAGATTAAGAACAGGCCACGACCATCCTGAAACGCCAAAATTCAGGTGGTTTAGGCAAATTAGAGCCAAGTGTTTGTTGGTTTAGCCCTGAGTGCTACATCTGAGTTTGAGTTCCCAGCAGCATCATTACTGACTATGGCCAGAGGTCTCACCAGGAAAGATTGGAATTATGCCAATTAAACATCAGTACCTGTGTCATCACTCTCCTGTGGCCACTCCCACCTGGCCGGGTGCCCACAAGGATTTGAACAAAGTCCATGTGACTTTGTGTTCCTCTAACGACATTGGCAATGTTTAATTGGTGACACGTGTAGTATGCAAAGAAGTGCTAGTCATTCCGAGAATCTGAGAAGTTTTGTCTGTCTTGTTACTTCCTCCTGAATCGTTCGGGGAAAGCTTGTTGCTGTGGGCTGAATAGTTTAGCTTGGGTTGGGGGGCGGAGGGGATCACCTACAAAAGATGTCAAAATAATAATTTTTCCAGAAGTATTTGTTCCAGGCCGCTGTTGACATGGGATGTACGTGTGTAGAATGTAGTGCTCTGTTAGTGCTGCATTTCTGATGCTGGTTAGTGATCGTCATTTATGAATGTGTTGCATTTGATGTGGTGCACATCTAGTATTTGTGTATGCATCTCCATGGTAAAAGCTGTGAATGTCTCCATGTTACAGTGGGGCAGACTTGTCCGCGCTGGTGAGAGAGGCCTCCATCAATGCGCTGAGATCACACCTCCACTCCCAAATCTCCTCCACATGTAAGAACTCATACCTTACTGACACATACAGCGATTCCTTTAGGAAAGCGAGCTAAAATATGCTGAAGTAGCCTGTTTTGCCTCATGTTTGTAGTTTTTACTAGCTGGTCGTACACTAAGTAAAGTAAATTGTGATGTGCACATTTATGCATATTAACAATAAAATACAAGTATTTGATGTTTCCTTACAAAATTATATTTGCTGCATTGTGATGCAGTGGCTGTAAGCAGAATCACTCAAGTTGTTTTTGGTCATTTTAATAGCGGAAATTCACTAATGGATTCGAATCTTAATATGTTTTTAGTGTCCAAAATTACCCATAAAATTATGCTTTTCTCCTCATTTGTATGTGCTTTGGGTAACCATCCTCAGTATAAGGTAACCCTATTGAAAAGGTTGTCATGACTGTACACAGATAGTGGCATGCCCTCGGGCCCATTGGTGGACATCAGGGTGAATAGGCAGAACTTCGAAGACGCCTTCAAGAAAGTCCGGCCATCCGTCTCCAAGAAGGTCAGTGGCTAATGTCCAAGTTAGCATGCTAGTTAG
Organism: Albula goreensis; assembly: GCA_022829145.1. NCBI lineage: Eukaryota > Metazoa > Chordata > Actinopteri > Albuliformes > Albulidae > Albula > Albula goreensis. The sequence continues at coordinate 14,580,186 of CM040750.1, forward strand.
CATACTGTGTGTGCATGCCTGTGTGTATATGTGATGTGTAGATTTGTTGCTCCCATGTGATAGTTTGTGCCAACACGAGGACATTTTTTAAATTGCCAACTCCTATTTTGCAGCCATAAACCTTAGTTTAAAGAAACAATTAAACCAGCTGTAGGATCTTTGTCAGTACACAGCACACGGCACACACCTTATGTATACATGTCTGCGTATAGTGTGTGTGTTTCAGAGAAGCCGAAAGCTATGGGAAACCAGGAAAAGCAGTGGATGAGGGATTGTTGTTAAGTGTCGTAAAAGAGTCCTTGTAGCATTATTCATCAATAGACATTGTATTGTACATGCGTCTGTCCTGTTTTTATAGCATTATGTGGCTCCATTGAAAACTAGCTGCTTTTTAATGGATCCTTAAGAGTGTGAATTATAGAAGAAAAGGTTTATTTTTATCAATGATCACCTTTTTATCATTTATACTATATAATAAAGTGCTACATATTTATGGTTTGTTTTTATAGTTAGGTAGTCAATACCTTACATTACATTTTTTTTACATGATGTCTAACTGTTGCCATCTGATTGGCTAGCGATTTGTTTACCGTATAAAATGGATTTTCACTGCCAAAAGTTTGAATCTTTAGATTTGAATCAGTTAGCTCCTTGCATTTTCCATCTCATTAATTTTGCTATGTCCCTTTATCTGATTTTGGTAATGTGTACCAATTTTTATCAATGTAAAGCGTGACAGTGTTGTGAGTTAATGATAGTTTGCTTGCCATACTTGAAATTAAAAGCATAGCCTACTCATAATGCTTCTTCCGGAATGACATATTTGGTTGACTAGCATCTCCATAATTGTTTGTACTTTGTATATCATCTAAAATGCTTGGTAGCATTTGCAGTGGAATGTGAAACTGGTTGTCCTCACCCTGTCCTAAATTGTGCTGTGGTTGAGCTGTCTCAATCGGCTTTGCCTAGCTGGTCTGTTTATGCACACAACAAAGGCTGATACTTTAAATGCTCATACTCATCATACCTGATCTCTTAATCACCTCGCTGTATGACGTTGTAGAAATATTATGATGTGATATTCAATTTGACCCACCCCTATTTGGTCCTTTTAATGGGGGTACCCAGTATGGTTTTACTCATCACGGCCAAACAGTGACACAATCATGTCTTGAACCATATCACTTTTATTTGCGTTTGTGCAATGGTACACTGGGTGTTCCCTCTGGTTAAAAATTGAACCTTTCATGTTCTTCAGATTTTCCCAGCTGTTTGTTCAGTTTGAGCTCATCTTTTGTATCTGTTTGTTCAGACCACAGGCATTGTTCTTTGTCTTATACTCCTGTGCTGTGGCCTGGTCCGAAAGCCACTTGTAAATGTGAACAGTGAACGGTGCCTCAGTTTTGACAAGGCTATCATTGTCCTTTTTGAATTTTTTTCTTCCAATGACTATACAGCACAGTGCCGTACTTCACCAATCATCTCTGCAGTGTACAGCTATTCCTGCTTCTCTTTCATAGTGAATCCATGGCAAAGAAGTCCAGTCTGCATTTAACAAAGGTGTCCTTTTAGAATTGACCGTGGTTTGTCATTGCAAGCTTTCTGGTAATCAGGAGTTGCCTCTCACAGGACACGCATTACACATATTCTGAGTGAGAAGTATGGGGAAAATGTGTGAAGGGGTGTGAAAAGAGGCGTAATGAAGTGGGATCAGGTGAGCTGGAGACACTTACCTCTTAAGGGAATAACCGACTGTAGTGGATTTCCCCAGTGTTATGTATACCATTTGCATTTTCAGTGTTGTTAAACCAGTCTTTCCAGTCTGACTCTGTGGTGTTGGAACAGGACACTGCTTCACCCGAATTCCTACTGAACCATGGAGCTGTCAGCTTCATTATGCTTTATGCATGTGAACCTCGAGCACAGTAAAATTACCCATCTACACTTGACGGTCATTCAAAATCATTTTGTATGCAGTTATACTTGAAAACCAAGACAAACACAAAATGCAGTCTCCCTGCTCACAGTAACCGTAACCACGGTGCAGTTACAACATTGCAACATTGATATGTTGCCAAATCTTAATTCTTCAGCACACTTCATCTCAAAACGTCTGAAAATATTTTAATCATGGATAATGTGCAGTGCATATCTTAGGGCATAAGATAGAAGGTAAGGATTACAATGAAATTACTACTAAAAATACACCATCCAAGTCAAAGGAGCACACTGTCACTCTCCTTATAAAACAGTCCTCAGTGGCAGAGGACTGATTAGGTTTTACACAGATCTGAGTAGCACTTTGGAGCTGTATGTGGATGGTTTGTTCGTGTGTTTGGCTAGCACTTATCCTGTGTCAAGGAGAAAACAGTTGCTGGAGCTTTGCTTTTGTTCACTTGCAGGACCAGAAGATGTACGAGCTGCTGAGGGAGTCCCTAACCAGATGAGGCTGAGAGACTTACAGAGGGGGAAGGGGGAAGGGGGAGTCACAGTCAAAGCTTTGACCAGAAAGCCACATGCAGAGAACTTTGTTCTGCTGCTGTTTAAATAACGTGTTGGACAAGTTTCAATAATTGTGTGCATTGACTGTGTAGACAAAGTGTACGGTTGCCAGTGTGTAGGCAGTCAGAAGTCATGACTGCCAGAGAACCAGCTCACTAACTGCCCCTTTCACCCCACCAACAAAAATGTTTGTGTGTGGAATTTTTTAATAAAATGGAAAAATACAAGTTCATATAAAAAGTAATTATTTCAAAAATGTTTCTGGTGATAGATGTGTAACTAAGTACGATATGGTCAGATTTCTACTGAGAGTTGCAACATTTTCACATACTGAATGGCATTGTTGGTGTGGAGCCTACACTTCATGTGCAAGATTGATTCATGTGTTCAGGCTGTACTCCAGCTGGCCCAGAGCCACAAAATAACTTCCTTCTGCTAACACATAACTCTCGCTACCTCAACGCAAGTCCACTCTTCACAGGAGCTTTGGGTTAATCTCCGCTCTGTAGGAGTCAGCCCAATTTAAAGGGGAACTGCAGATTGCATTAGTATGAGGCAACAAGCTAATTATGGAAAATTGCCATACACAGTACATGACATAACATGAATTAGAAATGTGGTGTAGTAAAATCTATAGCCGTTCTCCCTCAAATCCACTGCACAATAGAATCGAGACCTAATGATTTCTCTGGTATGTGGGAAATTTAGTGGGAATGAAAGAGGGAAAAAAAGCCAGGCAAAATGTCAAATTGCACAATTTATTAAAATCAAATTAATCCAGCAAAGCATACTGTGAAAGGATTACACAGAACTCATTTGAAAGTATGAAAGTAACAGATGTTGCATTGACTGGCTGTTGGTGCGAGTTCATCAACAATGCAAAAGAGCCTCTAAACTGAGGTACACTCTGAACAAAAGGAGTTCCTCAAGCTCGACTAATACTGATAAGGGTGCAGCTTATAGCCTCTGGAGAGCGAGCTCCTCAAAAGCACTGGCCGCCCTTGATTCAAGCACAAATAATATGCAGAATGTGATGTTTGCTAATGTTAAGGACACAAGTATTGATCAGTCTATAGAACAAGTGCATGTGCTTACATTTGGTGGCAAAAAACATTCAAGCCACCAATTATCGGCAAGTACATGCCAGTATCGCTTTTGGTCTTGGGTTTATATTTGGTTTACTGATGAAGCAACGGTGTAGTCACACAAAATTTGATAAGACAAAAACAAAGAGGCTGTAATCGACCAACTAGTGGCTTACAGGTGACTGACAGGCAGAGTGTAGTCAATCACAGCCCTTTGATCTTCCATCCATTGTATCTGATGAGACCATTAGGGGTTACATAATATGTCATCATTATGCACGTGAGAAGTTTACCCCCATTTTTTCCGCCAGCTCAGACAATGGCTTCTAGCCATTTTTGATTAGACTCAGATTCTGTTGCAATGAACCATGACCGGAAAATCAATTTAAACAATACACAGGAACTCCTTAAATTCATGACAAATTTGACTGCTAACCAAACAATTTTTTATATCCCAGAAATGTACATGACACATTGTGAAAACAAATAAGGTATATGTGCAATGAACAGAGTTCCATAATATGCACTTGACAGGACTCCCAACTATTCTCTGCTCGGAGACACTATACCATGGTGTCACCTTTTAAAAATCATTGAATTTCCATTTGAATTAATCCCCCAAACTACACCATAATGTTTGTCACAATATGGCTTTTTAAAATCAGATGGTTAAATGTCTGCAAATAAGTATTTACACTTTTAAGCTGACAAAAACATTTATACCAATTAACAATGGGTAATTTCAGATTCCAGTTATACAGCATCAACCATCAGTGACCTCGATCATGTGCAAAATACCTTCCACTTACATATGTGGGCCAGCTGAGGAACCTTGAATCTCTGGCTTCAAACACAATATTGATATTGATTTGGGATTACTCAAAGGTGAATTCACAGTAGAGTATATTCTTATTTTATATGCCAGAAACTTCTTTTCAGTGAGATTTAATCTCACCTTTAATCTCCTTAACCTTTATATCAGGGATCTAGGTAACACCCCAAAAACTAGTATTTATCAAAAACACAGAAAATGGAAACAAATAACTTGAGATAAGTGAGGATAAATTTGCCAATATATATTAAAATTCCTCTCTACCTCCATTATAAAATGTCTTTACCAGCCATTTATTCAAACCAGTAGAAGGAGAGGTTACCTCTCTCACACACACCCAAAAAATAACCTGGAGAGAGCTTGCTGCCCAAATCCCAGATATGCAGCCATAGCTCAGTTATGATCTCAGTAGCATATAGCCTTATACGGCCGATTGCCATTTAATATGGTACCCATTTTCCTGAAGACTAATGGTCTTCATCTGTGGTAAATAATTATCATGAAATATATGACTATGTTTAAAAATGTTCTTTAAAAAATTCTGCAAAATGATAATCAGATGAGTTTCATCTGATTCCCAGTGGAATAAAGTTACTTTTAAAATATGCTGTGATTAAAATAAAATCTCATACTCTGTAGGTGGTCAAGTTACTTGTTTCAGTCAAGTGACCATCAGAAGGTTAAGGCATCTTTAAGTAAAACTAATACATTTGGACTTGTTTGCATTCCAGTTCAGTCCATATTTAGGCTATATCAATGCCTATATGGAATTTGTTTTTTTACATATAGAAGGGAGCTGCATCTGCAGTTTTCATGGCCTGGAATGTTGGCATATTTTCTGGACGAGAGATTCTCAAATTAAACAAATTTGAAGTTGTACTTTTTTAAGGGAAAATAAGACCATGCACAGTATCTACATGTGCACTCACACTTGTTTCAAGACACATGTACTGTATATTAATATGCAGAAGTAGTGTGCAGAGAACTTGGAGGTTGGTGTCAGGCAGATATGTGTGGTTTTGTGGGACGAGATGGTGAGTCCAAGCACTCACTCCAGTTTGACCTCCCCCTTCAGCTTTCTTTTTACACGAGAGTATGGGCTCAGCTGGTCATCCATTATGAAGTCGTACAGGACTCTGAACCACGATGTGTACTGAGGCAGATCGTCATAGTACTCTGCAGCAATTTTCTTAACCTGCAACAGAAACGCACAGTCAGTTTGAATCAGGTAAGCTAAACATCCAAGCACATCCACCCCCCTCTTGTTTGTGTATAATGGTCACTGTGGACATTTACAGAGACAGAATAGTGATGTGTCTTTAAATACCTTTTCAAAGTAATGGGTGTACTTCAACTATTACACATGGTACCATGACCGGTGTCGTGGTTAGAGCAGGATATCAAAAACATGAAAAATGTGCCTCCAGAAACATGGGTTAATCATATTTACTTAGTAATTTCCTAACCAACTAGCATCTCAATGAAAAGATTTTAATTTGTTGCCTAGAGCTACCCGTTCCCCAGTGTTGATCATACCATAGGGAGCCTCCTTCCAGGTATGCTGGGAAAGTCATGGTGCTCGTTATGATAGCCAACATTGAAGGTGAGGAGGTTGAGGGAGCCATAGTAGGAGTAGGTCTCGTGGCCTTTCAGGAACATGTAGTGCTCTGCGATGAAGTGGCCAGAGATGGGATGCAGGCCCATGCCCAGCATGGACCCAGCCAGCATGTACACCACAGGCTTCGCTCCCCACAGCCAGTACAGCGCCATGTTGAAAGACAGCTGCACAGCCACATTGATCAATTCCAGCTGGCTGATAGGCTTCGGATTGATGCAGAGGGGCCGGATGGCATAGAAGAGAGGCTGCAGGATGATCCAGACGAATTTGCGCAAGCGAGTGCAGAAGAACCAGCCCTCAAATTCCGTGGGGATATCCACATCCACCCCGTCGCCCCCTAGGTAGCGATGGTGGTCCAGGTGGTAGCGCTTGAATGAGGCGGAGTAAGGCAGGCCGATGGGCAGGTTGGCGAAGATGGCAAACCAGCGGTTCCTCATGGCCTTGACGTTGCCAAAGGCCGTGTTATGGGAGATCTCATGGATGGCCAGGGTCATGGAGTGGTTGACACAACTGCCAAAGGCATACGTCCAGAAAAGGACCCATTTCCAGTCAAGATCCTTCACCAGGTAGAATGCCAGAAACTGGACCGCTACCATCATGCAGACGATCCACTTCAGCCTAGGATCAGGGCCCATCAGGGATTTGATCTCTGGGTATTTGGCTATTGGGGAAAAATTTAAGACAATATCATTACTATGCTCTGTACCATTTTACAGGAATTCATTAGGCTCCATCGGTTTATAAAGCTATCATGAGTGCCACAAATGTTTCAGACTGAAGTCACGTTCCATTGGGAGCTGCTGGGTCTGGCAAATTTCATCATCTTTAGCATCTCAGTCATCATTTAGTTTATTACATAGCCCTGTCTAGATGTGCTTGTATGGATTTTTCTTTCATGTGAAGAAAAATTCATAGTTCCAAAGTTACATTACATTAAAGGCATTTATTAGATGCTCTTATCCAGAGCGACTTACAAGGCAAAATGTAGGTTAATAGCAACTTCATAACAAAGCAAAGAATACCATTTAGCAATGGTATGAGACAAACTTGGCAAAAAAGGTATCAATTATCAATTGATAATCAATTGCAATCAATTACAAACTGGTGTTGAGTGCATATAAGCTTTTACACGGCAACCTGAAATAAAACGCCGGCTCCTGACCCTGACTGGGCAGCACAGAAACAAATGGCCATTGTTACATATGAATGGTCTTAAAGACTCCACAGAGTCTCTTCATCTTCCAAACAGAAAGGGACAGAGATGTCACACCTTACATGCTCACTCACTAATTCTATCCTTCAGTTCACACCTCCTGCATACTAGGGGACAAAGACTCTGGTGTGGAAGGCATCTGGATGGCCACTGTCTACAAGGCATGCCAATTCACTCCCTTTGTTTCTAACCCTTCTCAATTCAGTATGATTGTATCAGGTGACCATCCAAGACCATTGAAGCAGGTAATGCATTTTTCCTTTCAGTGCTGCTATTTGCAAGTCAACCCACAGCTCGCGCAACTAGTGCTAAGACCCAGAGCTCCCTGTCCTTAATTAACCTGGTTCACTTACTTGATGTGGTTCCCATGTGTGCCCCTAATTTGAATATGTGGTATTGCAGAGTGTGAACGGATTTAGGGAAGGCTAAGGTTAACTCATACGTCACAATACTGCTCAGTATTGAAAGTCCCTGTGAAAGGATGCAGTAAACATCATTATCAGTGTACTGGCAGCTTGAGAGATGGGACATGATAAACCCGCATTCCATATAAAACAGCATTCCCTCTGCTGTTGAATGTGGCACGACAGAGATAAAACAAGGCATGTTAATGGCAAAAAAAAGTGAATCAATAAATATATTTTAAAAAACCAATAACCAAGAAGGACTCATAGGAAGTAGAATACCACCTCAGGTACAGCAGTAAAACCACTTTTTAAATCAGGAAGATTGAAGCCCACATGTGGATTCTGATCATCACACTAAACTGTCAACTTACTAATAAAAGAAAATTATTCTTTAAACTGGTATTGTGTATGTCTGGTATTGGATACACCTGAAAACCCCCTTCCTCCATGTAATTTTAACTCCAACAGGGAAGTGAATCTAATGTTAACTCAACTGATTTATGGACATCCTTACCATTAATAATTAGCTGGAATTACCTGTTTAATAGAGGTACATTTAGATGTAATAGCCTCACTAAACAGACAGTAAAATTCCTAAATCAATACAATCCTGATAATTTTTTCAGCATGGGTTGAAATGGCGTGGTTATTGAGTAGAAAGACTAAGTTTAGCAACGAGTCTTGTTTGCACTCCAGTGTACAAGCATTGGCAAGTAACTCTGCACATCAACCATTCTGTCTTAGTTAATCAACACTATAACAGCAGCTGGTTTCTATGGGAAAATTTCCAGGGAAGGTCTCCCCATCCCCCTTCAAGGACTACAGTTCAACATCCTTCGAAAGTTTTAATAAGCTTGCAAATATGCTTTCGCAATCCCTTTCTAAGCCTGCTGAAAATTGAAGATAACCCTATCAACTGAACCTCAGCAGTTGCTCAAATTTTATCTTATCACATGACTAACAAATTAGGTCCAGACAATAAAGTATTATACTGAGCTTCCAGGTTTCAATTTCAGTAAAAGCAGAACAGGAGTAAAATGGTTGTGACAAAGGTGGGAGCTACAAAACCTGTTTGCATTTGATTACCGCAGACATATGATAAACAGAGCAAGCACATGAGCTTGATGCATGTGCGTGGTGTGTGAGTGAATAAAATAATAAATGGTAATTACCTGTAGTGTTTGCACTGGCTTTCCCAGCTTTATACTCTTCTTTTTCCATTTTGAGTGGACTTCATACAGGCTGCAAACCACTCTATCATACATTATAATTATATTAGCAATGTATGTCAGGTACTTTTTGCACTCAAATGGAATTTTGCCCTCACAGCATTTGAGAGTTAAAAAAAAAAAATCCAATCAAACTGCAACATCCAAAGTGCAATTTTCGATGCAATTCCAGATTGTGTGCTAAAAATTTAAATTGTGAAGCTAGCAAGTTGCATTCCACTTGCACTTAATGCATTTAACTGGTGTGGGCTGGTAGCACAAAACAAGTATAAAAAAAAAAACAGGCAAATGGCACATCTTCATCCTCACTGCTCAATACTTGATTTTAACACTGTTTTCTGCCCCAAAATGCCTTAAGGTGGGGCTGTATCCAGATGCTACAGAAGAAGTGAGAATTTTGAGTACAAACATTTGCCTGTGGGCTCAGAAGGAGCACGATGATTACAGCCAACAGAAGAGTACATTGCAGAGAAACTATCAGGAAGAAGGAACAGAAAGGAATGAGCACACCTCTTCAGTGTCTTCAATTAACTCTAATGGCATGAAATAAGTGTCATGAAATAGTTCTAGTACTTCAAGATGCTTTTGGAGAGATTTGAAAAGACAATCCAAAGATCATTCAGGATGGTCCTGCAACAAAATGTTAATTTATGCTGAATTTTCCATTTTCAGAAAAGCTCACTGGTTAAATGCATAATATTCAACCCAACATTAAAGTAACATTTCAATTTTTGTATTGTTTTGAACATAAAACTATATCTGAGCTATGTAACTAGTGTAATGCATGTTCTCTTAACCACAAGAGAGGGCACACTGCAGTATACCTCTCTGGATTAACTGTCTTCCTGCAGCCCCCTGAGTCATGTCTAAAATGGCTGCTTAAATCAGTGCCCTCACACAAGTGAATGTTGCTAGTTACAGCTCTGTATGTTCTCATGATGAAACCGAAATGTTCAGCTTGATCCTTGAATAATAAAAACAGCAGTTTTCCCCAATTACTCAGTAACACAGTAAAGGATTAGTCACATAGGTTTGGTGCACAGCTAACAATGTGAATAATGTGAACAATGTCCAGATACCTCACTCAACACCACTTCATAATCATTTCCACCAAGGTAACCTTTGGTCATGTTAAGTACATATCAGAAATTAGCTGAACTCCAGCCTGGGCTAAGCACTGGAGATGGAGGAAATGAAACAGAAACGCAGCATTGTACAAGTGTCTCTTTGTAAGCACATCAGCTCTATAACTCTCAGTGAATCAGGCAATACGCTTTCTGCTGGACCAGAGTGACAATTTTAAAGGAAGCTTTTATTGTTTGAATAACATTTTTTGTGAATTACATTGTTTGTAATGGTTCCTCACCTCACTTGACCTTAGTCAGCTTGGCTAGAGGCAACTTAATATGATAGCTAGCTAGCCATTTCCACACATATCCAATTTATCTGTTGCACCTATAGCAATGTACCAAGCTGGCCAGCCAGTGGACAGTTTTTAATGCAACTTCATCTGAAAAATCACCAAGAGACAATACATCAGGCTAAGCTCATGTTTTCCTTTTACATATCAGTGAAATAGATAGCCAAACAAAGCATGATCAGATGTGATCATTTTCACTGCTGTGTTTTTCCTCTTGCTCCATCTGCAAAGCAGAGGTGAAATGTTGAGAACATAATTGTACATTTTGGGTAGCAATGCCTGTTCTACAGGTTTTAATTTAATTTAGGCATGTTTTCTCTCATCTTTACGGCAACTATGGGGCATAATGCGCAGGTCCCTCACTTTTTGGCCGTAGAACCACTTGAAATCATGTTCACAAAGATCCTGCCAAAATGGCAGACACCAGGAAATTCAAACCTTTAAAGTAATGGAAAATTTAAAATAGCAACTCCAAGACAGTTTGTAGTGCTTAAACATTACTAAAGTGGTTTAAATACATAAAGTAAGTGACATTTTTTGGGGTTCCTTCATGAATATAATTTACTTTGCCTTTCTGACAAAAATTAAGACAAAAAGTAGCACAACAGAAAAAAATTATTAATTCTGACTCTTAGTCTTATCTTTTCTTGTTGGCTCAGCACAACAGTACCAATATGCCCAAATAAATGATTACATTGAGGCTATTTGTGGGACGTGTTATTTCTGTAATGTTAAGCAAAACTGAGTAAAAAGCTCTTTGGAAAGAGCATACCAACCTTGAGGGCTACAGTGTATGCGTAGACAGTAGATAAAGTCTATTGTATGACTGTTTACCCTCCCTGTGTTTCTGAATAACTCCTTTCATCTGTGTAACAATGGCTCACAGGTCTGACATTCACTCAAACAGAAAGCCTGTCTATTATGCAGCAATCAGGAAAGGACCCTTCATGAAAGTTTGCATATATAAATGGTTTATCTATCAACATAATTATAAATTGTATTAACTTGTCATAACACAAGTTGGTAAGGTTTTACTCCACTCAACTCATTTACACAGCAAAATAAATATTATATAACAACGGACCAGTGAAAGGTTACACAGGAAGCATAAGTGTCTCACTCTTGCAGCAGCAGTTGCAGGCTTACTGCTAACTGCCCTCTAAATTAGCTTAGCAGAAAAAGGATCAAGATCATGCTAAAATTCCTCGCAATTTTTGGTGGTTCATATTCAGTCAAGGATGAGGACACAATCAAAAACCTTAAAAAAGAAATCCAGTTGAGAAATTAAGTAAACAAAGAGTAGCATATGCTTGGAATGAGCCATAACAGGACACTGAAGAAAGTATGGATTGCATGGCAAAGTGACAGTTCACAAGGTGAAAACCTTGCAATTTGCACAATGATGCAATACTTAGTGATCCTGTATCAGAACTACGTATGCATGTGGACGACATCAATACGCTGGTCTACAAGTAACTTTAGTATTAGGAACTAGAATATGACATTTGATGAAAATTAGCAGAAATCCCATGCATTCAATGGAGAGCACAATTATTTCAAAGTCAGTGAGTGGCTGGCAGTTCATTTCTGCTCCGGTCAGTACAGGGATTATGAAACCTCATTCCCCCATCACCCCATCTCATAGTGCTCCTAAGCAAACCACAGTGCACACCATTAGGCCTGCACTGTTTAAATATTCATGCGAGGTAAGTTTCTATTCTCATACTGTGCTTTGACACTACCAAGCAGTGTCACAAAACAAAAGAGGGCACCTACCATCAGGCAATTACCTTAAGTGTCTGTCATGTTCACCTATAAAAAAAGCTGAAAATCCATTCCCAATACGCCTAACATACTTAAGCCCCCGAAAAAGACCTACATTAATTAACTGTAGTGCAATGTGACCCACCTATTATACCTCCAACAGCAGTTGACAATACTATTCTTTTTTTTTTGCATTATCAAGTTATGCCCAATTATGTCTAAAGTTGCTTAATAAAGAAATATGCTTAACTTCTAACATATGTCGATTTTTGTTTTTCACAACATAGTAAAACGGACCAAGATTACTGTTTTTGAAGTGCAAATCTGTATGTGACCATTTTTGGATATACTTAAATATGTTGAGATAATTTACATCTAGACCAGTGCAGCTCTATAGATGACCAAATACACGTATTTTCACCAAAATTATTCTGCACCAAGACTGCGCATACGTGAATACTCTCAGGTTTACCCGTGGTATCTTAAAAATTGATGAAAACCAAAATACCAGTGTGCTCCTGACGATTAGCTGGTGAATCCAAACTGAGTTATCTAAAGGAACAGCTCACGATCTATTAAGTATAGCCTACTCTTCCCCTGTGTATAGTCTCGTCTTTGTCTAAAAAATAAATGTTACAAAGTTCTTTTGAGGCTGAAATCTTTGCACAGCTTCAGACAATCGTAATTTCACTGCTAACTTCTCCACAGTAACAACAAAGCAGTAGGCTACAGAGGTTATTTATAACGGAGGCTCTGCTCTTACTCTCCAGGCGGAATGAGTCTGACTTGGTTGTCAAACATGAGAACGAGAGCCTTTAACACTTTATTACATTTCCCGTAACAGCACCTCAATTGAGGCAAGAGGTTATATAACGTTAGACCTGTAATGTCAAACCGCTTCTTAAAAATGAATCGGCCTAAGACGAGCACTATCTGTTACAATGTGCTGCAACTATGTTTCAGTTACGAACCACGACCTACATAACGTGCGAGTTAATATATGCGTAACCGAATATTAAGACTTTACCAAAAGAAGCACAGATACAGATTTTCCTTTACTCAGATCGTTGACTTTTTCAAATAATGTTCTATACGTGCTGGGATGCCACAAAGCAACCGGAAACCAGTGTTTCGCCACCAAAAAAGGCGTGAGCCCACTTCAAACTCAGCATTCTTTAACATTAGCAACTGAAAAGAAAACTATCACTTGACCAATGTACGCCAGTGTTTTACGGCTAACCGTTCACATTTACTAGTGACAGTATTATTACCACCCAACGGCGAAAAAGCGACCTGTTTAATGGTACGATGTTATATAAATTGTATACTAACTTACATTACCTATTGTAAATATATGATGGCTAACCTAACGGTATTAGATAATGATTCCTAACGATAGCTAGCTAACGGAATCCAGCTAACGTTAGCCAAATAGCTCACAGTTAGGGCCAACTGACCACAACCTGCAAGTCGTCTAGCCAGTGTACAAAAGCAAACCACTTCCTAAAATAAGGTCGAATATGTCACAAATTATCTGACTAGTTTGAAGATCGACATTGCACCCCTAACAAAATTACTGTTGGCGAATGAGCGAATTTTACCTGGCACTACCTAGGCGATTGTAGCCATCCAGCTGAGTTAGCTAAATAGCTACTGATAACGTGATCTATTGGTAGCAAAGGTCCATACATTTTCCATCCACATAGCTAGGAAAACAATCGAGCTGGCTATTATGTTATAAAATGTCTGTTTTGTAACTGTTCAGGAAGGAGCATGAACTATCGTGCCGAGTCTTCGTGGTTAGTCCATTAGCGCAAGTGAATAAACGTTAAATGGCTCACCCAAAATTTCTTTTCTCCGGTCTGCATGCGGTTGGTCGGTGTAAGCCCATTCGAAATCCTCCCGAGCAACTCGGTTCCCCATTTCTGCTTCTTCGCTGCTGCGAATAACAGTTAACAGGCCAAAACTATCCTCCACTCGCTTTTCTTAAGCGGTTGCTTCTGTCTAAGGTTCACTGTAGGCAACCCCACCCAACTCCACTGGCCTCGGATATTTTACTGTAGCTTGTACCAGACAGAAAGCTACCCGGCATTTAGCCTGATTACGGTTTCCGCCGAATTACTTCACCCTGAGGGCCAAGGCGGTTACGTGATAGGGAGACTTGAAGCGTCTTGATGTAATTTGTCCCTCCTACTTCGCACTACTGACGCCCGCAGTTAGGTAAAAGTATTTTTAATGTTATTTTTTAATTCGCGACTATCACAGTTTATGTGCACGTGCAATTTTGAATCGAGTTTCGCTTTCAGAATGATAATCATAATTGTAAAAAAAAAAAAAAACGCCACGTTTGTATACCATGTTGGTAAGGTGAAGCTATGTTGGAATACTTAAATACAGGACATATATATTTAAGGACGTTTTAAGTTATACAGATTCATTTGATTGTTGTTTCACCGATCCTTAGTTACCTAATATTGAAGTGGCACAATAAGTCTTTCGTTATCAAATTGGTGTTACGTTTAAAGTAAACGTACAAGAGTGTGTTCTGAAATAACGGACTAATTACTTCCTTAATTGACCTCTAGAGATGTAGTGTACCTATGTAATTAGTACATAAGGGAAATTGCGACTTTAAAATAATTCCTGAGAGAATTGACTATGAGCAGCACACATAGCTATCAAAGATTTGCTTCAGGGTTTACGATGCAAATTGGATGAAAAGTGGCCATCTCCCCCACAAACACTCCTTGACAAACAGACCAGATCAGTAATGTTTATACCCCTGGCGTTGTGTGACATAGTGTGACACGGTAAATCAAACATCCTTACAATAAAGAGTCTCCTTTGGGAAAACACATACATGTATAATCTATGTACACAATTATGAAATAAAACCAAAAGTGCGGAAAAAACAACAACCTAAATGCTAAGCACATTAATCAACAACTCAGAAAAATGTACAGATCTCATCTACAAGTTTAAACAATATTTAACGTAGTTCTTAAATAAAACTTCATTGCAAGTTAGCAAAACCTGTAAGCTTGAGTATTCTTTACCATTCAAATAACAATGCTCCAGCCATGTCAGTGAAAATGATGCCGTTTAGTTTTTGGTAACAGTGGGACTAATATCCTGGCTACTGTGTACTTTTTAATAAAATACACAGTGTCCACAACAAAACAATTGCAATCTGATCCTCTGTAATCAGGCTTCTTTTACTTTTTTTTTTTTTTTTTTTTTTTTAAATCTGGGTCATCAAAAAGGTTGTGTCTACAATATTAAACTGTTGTTATACTCTTTGAGCTCACATTGAGTGCAATGAATGTCAGGAAAGCGGTATGACTGAGTAAGCAAGGATTAGTTTTGTAGTTCCTAAATTGCTCTACTCATGCACCACTAATAATTATTTAGCAATGGTTACACAAAGTTATGATGCAACTGAAGTGCACAATACTTGAGAGAAAGGTTTTAATATTTGTCTTAGTGTCTGGTCTTTGGTGAGACTGTGTCCGTGTCGGACACATTTCCTGTTCTGTTAGTAAAAAGAGAGGAAATGTGTTGGAACATGTGATATAATTCCATGAGAAAACAAATGGTTTCTCAGCTCTTTATGATGATTTCCTGAACGTAAAGCATTTGTATGAGTTGCTAAGTTCAGATCTAAATGCTCCTGAAAATGAATCTTATTAAATATTATTCATTAGAATATCATTAAAGATTCTTAAGAACTGAACAGAAAGCAACAGCAGTACCTTTGCTACATTAATCAAAAGAGTTATGTCCACTGTTTGTTTAACACAGGACTTATTCTGTAGATAGCATCAAAACATCTATGTTGGGCCATGTTGTCAGTTTGATAACAGCAAACCTTTTACCCATTTTTACTGGTATGCACTGCAGGAGCAACACCACTGTCTTATAGGATTTTAGGGGAAAACAGTCAGTATAAGTGAGCAACCTAAGTAATACAATTACAAGTAGACTAAGCACGAGAAATATTTTATCTAAAAATGCGTTTCAATTATTTGTTTTCTGAACAATCAAAAGTGGAGGAAAAAAAACATTCAGAGAAAAAAAAATTTGACAATCTGTAAATATATGAAAAAATAATATTTTTATATATGGGGAGTAGGGCAAATCCCTGTAGGCAACTGTGGAAAAACTGGCAATTGTCATTCAGATTGCATAACAAATGACCCCATGTAAATGTTGTCACAAGAATCCTGGTTGTAGTGAAGGAATGCAAATCATGCTCTGGAGATTATGAGCACTGAATCCAAGGAAGGAAATAGCAGAGCAGCCTGACAGTTTGCAGATTTCAGATTACAATGAGAGGTCAAGTAGATACGCAGTCTTGCGTCCGTGCTACTGCTTTGCCTGAGACAATGGACATGGCACATGCAGGTGAGACATAACTAAACATACCAGTTAAGTGGAGACAATATCTATGAAAAAATGTGAAATGTAAAATAAGATAACAGGGGCAGTGACACTGAGGCCAGAGAAGTCTTAGTATTGGAGGTGCTTTTGTTTTGCTGGCTCAAGCAGTGCCTGTCTGTGTTTCCTTGTCATATTTCTGACAGAATGTACATCTGCAGCCATAAACAGGAAAAAAAAATATGAGCAACAAAGTATCAGGGCAGAGTCATCCCTCAGCGATGAACTTTTTTTTTTCGTGATTGAACCACTTGATGGTTGGTCCAAACTGGATGGTTGGTCCAAACCGGAAGATAGTTGAGGACCATATAAACCAAACCAGAAGAAAAAAAAAAACACAGAACTATGTCCTCTTTTTGCAGGAAGCATAGCACAGTCTTAGTCAACGTAATGCAACATCAGGAGACTATTCTCCCAGCTGAAAAGAATGAATTCAGACTCACTCTTCCTTATCATGATATGAATACGACAGCATCCTCATAAAGAAAGGGACTTTCAGTGGAGACTCAGAGCAGCCAGTATTTGTCTGTTTATCAGACACCTATGCATTTGTGATTTAATCTTTGCCTCGTTGGTAATTGGTCTCATTGCTTGTAGCTGGAGCCTAATGCTATTTTCATTGTGGAAAGTTGACTGAAGGCCAGTGCCGTTATCAAAATAATGATGCAATTCTATTCTACGGCACAACACTTTTCACACGACAGATTTCAACAGAGCTAGGGCACAAAATATTATGTAGTAATTTGAAAAGCACAGGAGGGGTGGCGTGGTGCCTGAGTCCAGTAGTTTGCACGCAAACTTTACGTAAGCCCTTGAAAACATCTTCAGGTTAGGCTATTTGTTTGCAAATTTTCAACAAGGTCCAAATGAATGGCCTTTTATTGTCTCAGATACCATGAGTTGCACACAACATTTCCAATTCTAGAGCCATGAAATAGGCCCAAGCATCAACTATCCTGAGTACTGTAACATCACTTTACTTAAGGCAACTAAAACAAAGGAATTAATTGACTGATAATTGTCATTGTGCTAAAATAAGTGACCGGCTGTTGACTTGTGTCAATCACATGGCTTTCTTCAAAGTCCATCTTCACTCATTTAAAGTTCCACTCAACAGAACAGAAAGAAAAGCCTTCACATTCTCTAGCAAACTAGGAGAGAAAATAATAGTGTGTTAATTATATTTAAAACAAAGACCAAACAAACATCTATGCCATACCATAGTTGGATGTTAGTACGGCACTTGCCACATCCAGTTAAATGAAGTTTATGTCTTAACAGAATGTTTCTTTTGTTTTTACAATGGTGTGTTCAATAAATCAGTAGCCCACCAAAATAGGTCAGTTACAAGATTGAGTTTATTTTTCTTTCACATACATGAAATAGTCCACAATCTAAACTCCGAAATACATAAAGATTACAGTACAGTCATTTCTAAACAAGTGACGTTGTCTCGCATATGAAGCCACAAGCAAACGTATTCCTGTGTCTGTCCACACAGTATGGCCAGGCTGTGTTTAACGTGTGAGTGAGACCTTTCGCAGGTCTCTGTGGTTTGCTGCAATTTACCAACATGCCTCACTATTTTAGGGGTTAAAACCCACCAAGCACTCTCTCTCACCCTGTGTGACTTGTGTCATCCTTAGCTAACGCAATGCTCATTATGGTGGGTTTACAAGGTAACAAGGCAAGTGAAAGATATGATTAATCTGGTTATTCACATATGAGAAATAAATCTTGAGAGGTTTAAAAAAAAAAAAAAAAAAGTTCCATTTTGTCCGTTTCTCAAGGCGTTTACCAGGAAATTTGTATTGATCGCATACATATACCAGTCTGCCCTTCTTATTTGGAAAATTCAGACATAATTGATAGTCAACGTGTCTTTTTGATGATACATGACATGTTTCTTATGCTACTTGGTTTTGAAAGCAATAGACAGCTAAAAATATAGAGTCTAAAAGCAAAAGTCCAACTAAGACATCTATCCCGTGTGCTAAATGTAACCTTTTTATAAAGTGCTGTCATCAAACCAGTCATATGACTTAGTGCTAATGTGAATCAAGGTTGAAAAACACTTAATCCAATCATGCTGCAGCACTGAAAGCTTGATGTGTTCAATTAGTTAAAAGAAGAATATATATCCTATGACCTATGTATTATCTAACCCCATGTGTACAGCTGCATGATTCTGCCATGATTTAAAATTTTTGAGTTCAGTTCTGCCTGTGATTCTTTACAATATTGCCCAGGACTTCATACTGGTGATCCCTTCAGTTTTGAAATCTGATCTTGAAGGAGATGGAACCAAATACCATTTTAATTCATTTTGTATTAACAGGAAGGAGCCAGATTGCCTTGAATTTTGCAAAACAGAAATATGACACAAACCACTCTGGAGAAAAGTTACAAGTCAGCATTAAAGTCAGAAGAAAAGTCAGTTTGCATAAAACAAAAAAACTAAGTGGAATTAACCACCTTATTTGACATTATCATAAATGACATCACTCAGACTCCTGGGAGGAGTCTGCTGTTCCAAAATGGCTACTAACAGAGTTTCTTCTAGCCCAAGACTCCAGTCATTACATCCTAAAGTAAGACATTGTGGGTCTTTGAAGAAACTGAAAAAGATGACATTCGATCTGGCCTCTTCCATGCTAGTGTTCAAAGCATGGACATCATGCTTCACCTGATTTTACCCATGCTCTTCCATGCCAACAGGAACCAAGCTATCTGTCATGTAGGCACAATGTCCTTACAGAGGATGGTTACAAACCGCCCTCCCCCATCCAATCACATGATAGGCTACAATGAACTTTGCCATGTATGACAGCAAATTTGTCTTCCTCAATTCTAACTGAAATTGCACAACCCACCTCAAGACATGAGTGAATGAATTTACATAAAACACTACAGCAGTTCGTCTGGGGTTACAGTCACAAAGCCTAGCACATGACTTAAGAGAAAGAGCCCAAGTACAGTTCTGAAAAAGACCAACATTTAGAATTATTGGACATTTGATTTCTTGGTTTTGCAGAAATACACCATGCAAATGGGTATGCTTTTCTGGCCATCTGCTGACACTGCGACCCGTTTTCATGCCAGCATGTTACCTTCCTGATACAGTCTCGCTACGGTCACAAATTCACTGTGTTGGACAGCTGCAGTTTGGTGGCACATCGAAACATTTTTCAAAAAGGTTTATCTGGCTTGAAAGGACAAAAAAAAAAAAAGAAACAGTGATTCCCTCAAAACATATAACATTGAACTAATGGGCTGTTTGAAAAAAATGTATTTTTTTTTTGAAACCCATGTTCAAAAAACAAAAAATGTAATTTAGTGAGGGATTAGGAGAACACTAACGATTAAGTTCTGGAAAGCTCCATCTTTAAAAAAAAAAAAAAAAAAAAAAAAAGTGGGCTAAGCTCTGCGCAGCAGGTAGCATATTGAACGCAGCTGAACTGCACTGCACATGCTCAGGCAGGCATGGGCTGATCCTGCCTCATTATCATCAATAATAATTAAAAATTACTTAATTAAAAAATTACATTTACTTCAACATAAAAAAAAATCATGAATTTCCACAAGATGCACTAGATTCAGACCTCTGCAAGAGAGGAGTTACATATATACAGCTGAGAGCAAATAAGATGATCTCGTAAAGATCTTTGTTTCTTTAAAAAAAAAAAAAAAAAAAAAAAAAAAAAAAAAGTGGTGTATGGATCTCAATTGCACAGGCTCCATAATCCAGTCCATAAAAGGATGTGCAGGGTTTCACACATTTAATGAAAAAAGGGCTGGTGTAAGGGTGGAGGAAGGGTTTTTTTTGTCCACTGATCATATATGACCATTTCTGAAAGTAGGGCCGTTCAAGTGCCTCTTGACCAAAATAGTGGGCGAGATCATCACAAATTTTGTTAAATGTTTTGGTGCCTTTACCCCTATAGCTGCTAGCCCAGTTGACCATTGCTCTCCCACTCCCAAACACAGATGTGCCAGCTACACGAATGGACAAGAGTAGATTTTCTTTGGCTAATTGCATGTCCCAACCTCTGCAGGACTTACTGTGAGAGAGGTCTTTTGACTTCACCTGTGAACACATCTACTCAATTGCCTCTGTCCCTCATAATTCTACCCCTTGTGGTGTCTAAACAAGCGTAACTGCATGCCAGGGTACATATAAGTATTGGGGTATGTGCATGAGTGTGCATTGGGGGTGAATTTAGGCAGGAAGGTGACCCAACATAAGAAAACAGGCTGACTTGTAGCCCACCCTTATTTGCTTTCCCACCATCCCCTCCTTATCCACTCTCCAAATGACATTTAAGACAAAGAGGAAAAACATGACAGCAGAGGGCATGGGCGTGGCTTCTTAACAACAGACAAAAAAAGAAAATAAAAATGTCCCTCTATTTCTTGCTGCGGAGACGCTTGGACTGGCGGGTAGAGTCCGGGCTCTTCCTTGTACGTTTGTAGGGGGGGCTATCAGTGCCCACTTCCCCCCCAGTTGACGCCATGGTGCCAGGAGAGGAGGAGGAGGTGGTGGTAGAAGTGGTAGTGGTGGCAGCAGGGGCGGGGCCTCCTCCTGCTCCGCCCCCCACAGCGCTGTCCATCAGTTCGCGTAGCTTGCGCTCGAGCTCGGCCAGCCGGGCGTTCTGCTCGCCGATGACCTGCGTCTGCTCCAGCAGCTTCTGCTCCTGGTCCTGCAGCTGTTTCTGCTGCTCCAGCTGTTTCACCCGCACCTCCGACATCTCCCGTCGCAGCGCCGTCATGGACGCCCCGTTCACCTTCACCTGCTGCTGCACCTTCGTCATCTCCGAGCGCGAGGGCGTGTTCTTGGCCAGCAGCGACATAGTGGTCAGCGAAGTGGAGGGACCTGCCACTGGGAAACACCAAAGACAAGGACGCTATCTTAATCATGGAGTCCAGCGGGGGAATGATAACCAAACACTGCAGTAGTGTGAGCACATTATGAAGGCGCCCGCTCTGGCCGTGAGGGTCACCTACCTGGAGTTGAGCCAATGAGCCGTCCAGAGAGGTCAGCCCCCGGGAGCCTCTTCTTAAGGATAGGGACGATCTTCTCGTCAAAGTACTCCATGGCCATGGAGGAAATGTCCCTCAGCTCCTGCAGCACCTCGTGAGCCCTCTGGGGTGCTCGCGTGGAGTTCACATAGCGAAGCACACGGTAGATCTCATCGATCACCTGAGGGAGCCGCATAGCAAGGGAACAGGGAGCAGAGGGTGGGGTCAATCAGCCCGAGTTCAAATGGGAAAGGCACTAATTATGTGACAGATTTTGAGGACTTTGAAGAGGCCTTCCACCCGAATTTGCTGTTGGGTAAATTAATCCTATTCATGTTGTACCGTTTGATTGGGCTCCAAGCTGAGACTAAGCCGTTAAAAGTTGAAAAAACAACAGTAATAGACCATTACTACTGATATCACCAAAGAAAACAACTACTCAAATGATGAACAGCAGGTTAAAGTTAGTAAATTTGGGTATCTCTGAAACTACCTTGTAGTATTTATTTTAAAATTGAGTTTAAAATGAAAAGCCACATATATGATCAAAATAAATCAGGGTGCATAGTCGATATGTCTACCCCTTCAATCACTTTTTCTCAGGTTCAGTCTCTTAAAGCTCACACCATAAATGTCCCAGCATCACCTTGTGGCCAGAGTTGGAATGGCAATGAAATAAACAAACAACCATATAAAAAACCATTTGTATGCATAATTGTTTAAATAAATGGACACTCAATGTTCAGCATGATGAACTGCAGCTCTCAAATACATTTTTGTTTACACTACTGCTAAAATGAATACAAACAATGTACAATACCCATTTTCCAACATTTCATATCCTTTACTCACTTAACTTAAAACACAACACTGGTTTTCATCCCTGGACCAACCAGTATGTTGGTTCAGGTTGTTACTCAGCAATAAATTTATCAATTAAAGAATCCAATTACACAGGAAACTCACCTCACCCAGGGCCTCTTTTAAACATTACATGCACAGAATAGACATACCGTAAGAGAAGATTTACATAGACATGAGTGTGTCAACTCATTTGCAACCTCATACACCCACATGTACATACATATAGGGCATATATCTGCATTAAACACACCACAGAGAGTAAATTGTGCTAATGACAATCAATTTAACAGCTGTGATACATTTTTCCCCCATTCACATAACGACACCTAATGCATGTCAGGCAAGATGGCCCCAATATAGTACACAACCTTTTAGTTACAAATATATGCATGGTCTTACAGAAGCTCCAAATCATTACATAACAATACCATAATTTTACGTAATAACACAACACTAAGGAATCAAGTCGATTGGTCAAAGCTGATCAGGAGCGATAAGATGGAGCATTCAAAAGCACAGTGCAGCTCAGTGGCTGTGATCTGAGCCACTCCCTACTGCAGTTAATCAATCAATACAGTGGAATCCTTCGGGAAAAGGGCTGCCAGCATGGTTAACTTGCACACACATCAGTTCGGTCTACAGATAGAGAAATTTGGGTCACAATATTGGAGAAAGGACTTCTAACTTCTCCTCAAAAGTGAAATTATCTCTCTCTCAGATCAACGTGAGATTTCAAGTGCATTCTGAAAGGGTTTGGGGCTCAACACATCTTACAGCCCTAGTTTAACAGAAGTATATACAGCACTTTTGGTATACAGATTAATAATAATCAGATAAACACTTCAAATAAACAATTACACTCCAGGAATATTACATTAAATGCATTTCTGAAATGAGAGAACTCCACAATAAAATAAATATCAATTACAAAGTGCATAATCTGGAGTTTTAAGTGATGTGTGTTTGAATAAATTGCCATTCATTTCAAAATACTGACTGACTGCTTGGGGTGAATGAACCCTCCCTGAAAGATAACAGCATCCCTACAGTACTTAAACTGCTACATAAACATTCCACAGCTATGTACTAAGTGACACTGTTGTAGGGTCTCTCAAATGTGTAGGAATGAAGTTATTTGGCTCCTTAGCACCAAAGTCCCAGGCCTGTTCTGAACAGAAATGACTGTGTGTAGACACCCTACCTTCCCAGGGATGAAGCAGCAGAGGTTGGAGTCGACATATTTCATAAAGGTCATGTTCAGCAAGGAAAGGCGCGTCTCCACTGCGGCCAAGATGTCTGCATGACGAGCCAACGAGTGGTTCCTCCGTTCCGACTCCCGTCTGAAATGAAACGCATTAGTGGTCAACAACGAATACAACTCGAACAAAAGTTGGCCAGGTCACAGAATTTATACAGGAAGGGATAGTGGACAGATAGAAAGTAAATTGTTACTTCACTGAAAACAAGTATTACATATGAAAACACATTTATTTTGTGAAATCGTGCTGAGCCATTGAGAAATTATTCACTACATTTCACATATTTATATTTTACTGCAGTTTAACTTATACCTAATGCTTCAAAATGACTTCTTTTGATAAATATGAGATAATGGATGGTATTTATGGTTGGATATCTAAAACTGGTGCTCTGAAGGATTACTGATTAATACCGACAGGACCGACCCACACTGTGGTTTCCGGTGCTTCTTATAGCTGAAGCAATGAAAAATAAACATATATCATACATTAAACAAGCTTGCAATGAGTTTCATTATTACTGTACGAGTCAATCTAATAGTAACTTGAAAACTGTGGGTTTCTTTGACTTGAAAGGAAACAGAGCACACAGCTCATTAAAGGTCATCAATGAGATCAGCTTGGTTGCATCTGCCAGGCTGCAGTGCATTCACAAAGTGGTGAGTGCTTATGCTAGTTACTGTAATCACATCCTCAGTCAGTGCGCCAGAAAGATATGAAATGCAAATACGAATCCTGAATGCAAGGAGATGAACCACTGAAAACATCAATTCCTCAGGCAAAAAGTAGCTACCAACATTGAAAGTGCTGAATTAGGCCTAATCAATAATAAACTTTACTGTACACATAGCAAAATGCCTATGATTCCCTTATTTTTCACTGGCTAGCTAACATTTTCTTATCTGCCTGACATTATCTAGTTCAATCTAATGTCTTATACAAGTCTTATGCAAGACTAAGTTTGCAAAACCTTCCTTAAACGATCTAAGAATAGTTGCTCACAAATGCATTTGTATTCATTTTCTCATGTACTACTTCTACAACAGTGAGTGCAAGAAACAGCCATCTCAGACAGCTGTTTAGCTGCAACACAAGCTACTCCCAAATATTTGGTCACAGGGCTGGGACTGTATATGTGGTGAAATGACAGCATTTCTTCCCTGTGGTCTAGAAGTCAAAGCAATCAAAAGTAGGCTAACATTATGATAGAGTGCATATTATAAAAACATTGTTTTTAAGACAACACTATGTTGGCAGCTAAATTATTTACTTCAGAGGCTCAAGAATATTAACACATTTCTTTTACACAGCGAGATGAGTGCAGTTTGGTACCAATCCACCATAAATTGATCACTTGACCAAAACAACGACAAGTGGTCCTTTACAGGACCAATGAATGCAGACATAATACACATCTCAAGGGCAGCTATGACCTGTGATGTCTTTTTTTTCCTCCATGATTTTACATGGTACATAGGTGCAGTTAAAGAAATCTGGATCAAAAAGAACTGGTACCAACAAAATGCTAACACCGCCTAACTCCAGATACACCACATGAATGCCACACACCGTAGGCTATCGTGATCTAGGGATTTCAACAACTGATAGTACCTGTCAGGATTATTTACCTGACTGTATTTAGTAGGGATTAAGCTATGCAGGTCTGTCTCAACTATTGTGCAATAAGATATGACAAAGCACATCTTGCAAAACTAAAACTATGCTGACATAATTGGGTTAGGCTCATTAAGTTATTTGCAAATCAACCATAGTTAAATATTTATTCCCCCCGCATGCCGCTGCATCATTCTGCCGTGTCAGCCAGTCAACGGTGATACGTGTCCTCCTTTAATTACCAACGGCACAGACTCCTCTACTCGTAGCCCTCCTCTGAGATTACCACAAAGAGGAAACACAACCGCTCCGGTTACACAGATTGAGCATTACGCCCTATCTATTGACACAACTGCCGTAATCATATAAGTCACAAGCATTGCTATAACAGTTATCCTTTACCAAGGCTCCCCCAGTGCAGAGGGGGGACAGCTCCGAGTGTGATTTATCCAGCTGTCAATTCAGTTACTACCCAAGGCACTTCTAAAGCCACAGCATTAAAAGCAAAGGAAATTTTAACCTGGCTTTACATTTTCAGATGCGAGTCAAGTATTTGATTACAAGGAAAAGGAAAACTGTTAAGTCATGTGTTCCAAACACAATCTAAATAAACAGCTCTTGGATTGTGGTTGAATTACACCTAAGCAGGAAATGGCTACAGTGTCCCACAAAACACTTACACTTCTCTTTTTGGAGAGAACAGAAAGATACAGAAGCAGCCCCTTGAACAAACAATTATGTTGACCAAAACCACACAATCCAGAGATATTATAGCCCCAATGTAGTACAAAGTGGAACCATTTCTATTCCATTTTGTTAAAAAAAGTATCAAAAAATAAAAATTTTAATTCACTTTTCACTTGAACAAGCTCATAAAATAGCATGTGCAGAAATGTTACATTTGCAACAGAAGTATCAATGCTACTCCAACATGTACAACACCCTGTCTGTTTGTGCCAAAGGACTAGTGATGTTTTGATCACACTGAAACCTACACAGCTCAAACTAATGTCAGGGTTAGATGCATGCAGTTTCTTTACTGGTTCTGAGAATTCAACAATGAAAAACCAACAGAAACAACTTAATTAGGATTACTGGAAGAGCAGTTTAAGAGCTCGTAAAACTCAAGAATTTGCTTACCTGGGCAGCTGAGCTTTAACCTGTTTCTGGCACAGGCTGTGATAGCGCTCCACCCTGAGGAAGCCCTGGTTTAACATGCGTTGACAGATCATGTCCATTCGCTTGCACACCTGAAAAGACAAGACCAGACGGGATCATGGTTCATCAAAAAATCCAGACCCTTGTACAGTCTACATCTGACCAACATTTAACATAACAACTAATTATGTTCCAAAAGCTCACATTTGAGATAATTCTCATCCCTTTTTTTAACAAGTTCTGTGTTCAATGTGTAGCTGCTCAAAGCTGACATGCAACTGAAACCCCCAAATTTGCCCACACCACACCCAAAAAGCCCTTAGGGGCCTTTCTTGTCACAAAGAGGGTACAGCACACCAACAATGGCATAGTGTACTCAGGGTACCAGTAGGGTGGAGGGCATAACTAGAGGGTGAGGGTGTGATGGGCACTGACCTATTAGAGAGCTGCCATAGATATCCATCTACCCCCCCATACACACACAGGCTGCATTTAGACTAGGAGCTTAGGTTACAAGATGTCAGCTGAAAAAAAAGGCAACTTGTTTCCAATAACCTTGGGAGCACAAAAACTGGGCAAGTCCAACTGGATGGAAACTATCACATGACAAAAATCTGAATATGTTAATACCGTTTGACTGTTCTAAAGGTATAATAATAGACAGGGTCTCTTTCACAAAGTTCAAGGTTTCAGCAGTTGGGCGGCTCAGCATCTATGGTGATAGCGAAAACCAATTTTACCTTTTACGGATTCGAGACAGACAAACAAGATCACCCAAAGTGATTCGTTCTGCAATACAGTATTACTTCAGTGACTGTTAAAGTGTGAATTATATGCACACGGTCGCGGATATCTACAACTGTAAAACAAGGAAGGAGTACAACTGTGAGGCCTTTGCACCAGGATGAAAACAAACGTTGCTAGCTAACGTAGATTGCATGTTTAATGCTCCTTCCTTACGGTTGCAGTTAGCTGTCTTGACATACACTAACTCTAGCCATTAAACTAGAAGTATTTCACAGACGTGGACAAAGTTGGAAAAAGATTATGACCTACTATAGCACTAGCCAAGTCTGCTAACGTTTGCTAGGAAGGGACATTAGACGCAAAGTCGTTGGCAGGGTAGTATTTGCCATGTCAAAGGGCTAGCTAGCTGTTGTTTCTGTCGAAGTAGGGGTACAGCTATCAGTCAAGCTAAATGTACTACACGTAAAAGTGAGAAGCTCTCCTGCTATCAACCCACACATTGGTTTGACAATTGTGCCATGGGACTAAGTTCCGGCAACTAGTCGGTCCATGGCACAACATCAATTTGAGGAAGCAATCTACATATTTGACAATATAGTTTGCTTGCTTATTAGCAACCGGTTCCAAAATGGACTCATTTCGCTAGCTAGCAATAGCACAAGAGCAACGTACTAGCTACTTTGTTTCATATTACTAGGCGCAGCAGGCTGCATATCTAAGGTTAATAATAGTACTAGTGGTCATCAAATTAGCTTGTCAATGCTGTCCTTCCAATTACAAATTGGAATCACTTCAATTCCCCAAGGAATCGATCCCTTAAAATTACATGATGCATACTGTCAACAACCTCTATAGCATCGCCAAAGAATGGATTTCAATGTAACACAGCTAGCTAGCATTAGCTGGCACTGAGGGGAAAAACACGAGCACCAACACACAACTCTATCCCTTTCTCGCTCCTGCATTGCAAATTCAAGGTTTGTTTTTGTTCCGTCTCACCAAGCGCAGCAGACTGATTTCGTCGTAAGACAAGAAATTCAGAATGGTCTCGATCGCCACGATGGGGAGTCCTAACAGCGGGTTATTCTGGTGAGGCTGATCCGGCGGAGGAGTGGATAATCTGGGCGAAACCGAATCGGAGTCCAGCGCTCCAGTACCCCTCTCCACTCTCTCTTCCACAGCAGCCATCTTCGTTTCCTAAGGAATCAGGGAAGTGACGTTTATTAAGGGCAAAGTGAAAAAGGAAGTGGCCTTACAGCACAGTAGAAAGCTAAAAAGAAAGTTAGGTATCCATGTTTTGTGTTGGCAAAGTTAATAATGAAAGTTGACGTACCCAAAATACAGCTGCTTACACTTGTTCCAAGCAATATGTACTTAATAATTCAACTGGCATGTATTTACATAGAATAGTGAATCTCCCGGTTGGTTTTATAATCGGTGTATTTGTTGTAGGCCACAGCTAAATGAACAAGCAAATGAAGAACTATCTTTTAATAGTTCGGTCGGTCATACGAATATATGACTGGATAAGTACTGACCGCAAAATCTGGCCATGAATTTGGCATGTCAAGAATATAAATGTCCCCAATACGATTATAGCTGACTTCGATTATATGTTCTACAGTGTAGCTATTGCGGAGCCTGAATCTCAGATGTTTGAAGACAAATAATGTTCTTTATATGTATTCAGGGCATATGCATACCTTTGACACAAGCATTGATCAGTATTTTCCAGTGATCTGTAGTGTATTCTTAACATCGAAGAAATCAGCGGAACAATTTCTAACTCATGGTTATTCCAAAGTTCTTCAACGTTATCTGAGCTCCCTTTGTGTAAGAATGTGTGTGCTGGGATGGCGACCTCCAAGGAAGTCTTACAATTGTCAGACTACACGAGTATAACAACCTCAAGACGAATCCAGAAGGCTTTTTGATACTGAAATCACCCTGAGAGAGTCCTCGTTCAAACCTTGTGTTTGTGTACTCGGAGTGGGATGTTTTATTCACTGCAAACAGTAGGTTGAAAAAGGGGTAAATTAAACAGGTAACCAAGTCTACAATCTGTTATCGTTTCAAGTTGCTGTAACTTAGCTTGCTGATTACTTTTTATATAGCCAAGAGCTTCAGTCAAGAAAGGAAGAGATTTGTGAGAAGTGGGGTCTCAGATGTACCACCATAAAGGTCCACAACATCATATAGGTCAAATCCTATATATTGTACACACTGTACCTTTAGGGCCCTCATACGGTTATTTCAGTCGCAGTGTTAAATTATTCCAGGGCATCTACAAACAAACGTAAAGTTGACCGGGTTTGTGTAAAACGCAAAGCAGCATTTTTTTAATTACTTGATTCCATCTTCCCTGACTGTATCATATAATATCGTGAGTTTATTCCAAGCTTTAACATGTGGTTTGAAAAAACCTTAATTTGTGATGTCACTCACTGGGCTTCATTTAAGCATACCCATATCATTCAATTTTTTTAACCCATTGGTGCAATTTATTGTCAATGTACATACTGTACAGACCTGAAAAAAGTAAAACACGAATGCCCTCGAATGAATTTTGATGTCAATTTCTAATTAGTTTATCAAACTGTGAAACTGCCAGCTGTGCCAGTATAGTATATTAATGTTTCCTCATTACTTGTGCTCTGCACATAGGGTTACTACGGTATATCCATCTTTGAATTAGCAGTAACACTAGCTCAAAGTGTAAATGCTGTATTTTTGTTATTCAATTGAACACTGAAACTGAACTGACCATCTTGGGACATCAATGGGCCTGGAAATCAAAGCTACTATGGTCTATTTACAGGAAAGTCTGTGCAGTGCCAAACTATTGCATAACTGCCCTCCCACTATTAAATTAGGCAAGGGTTCTGTGAGTGACAGTATGTTTTTACATTAGCAATCAATCTGTAAAAGTGTCTATTATAATTATAGAGTACAAAAGTACAGGAATATAATCATTCATTAGTAATCATACAATGGCAAAATGGAAAAAATAGCAATTATGCTTAACATACAGTGTATGTACACCACATAGATGACTTTTCTTTTTGATTGACAGAACATTTAACATATTACACAGTGCCTTGTAGTTTAGCTTTCTTTGTGGAGCAGCAAACTTCGGTAGTTTATTCAATCCTAAAACTGTGACAACACCAGGGCTAATCCTCAAAATAAAATGAACTGTCAAAAGCACAAATTCAGTGCACATATTTATAAGGGTTGTTTACCTTTGTGTCCAAGATATTCTTCCAAGCCATTCACAAAAAATAGTGGAGGAACACTCTACTACAATTGGTTGATAGAGGTGCACAGCTGCAAGCATGATGCACCAGCTCTGTACTGAGTACAACAACTGACAATTGTAACAGTACCACGTAGCACATTCTCCGTTCAATCAGCAAAGAAAAAGGGCAACTACCAAAATATAGGCATCTGTAAATAGATTATATACAAGTGTTATGCCACGATGATGGGGGAACATCTGAAAAGTAAAGCATGGGTGACTTGAACTGTGGTGGGCACAATCTTTGCAAGTTCTTAGTCTTTGAGGAACTCCACTGCTTTGTCACTCCATCTCTACAGAGTCCAGTTCATTGAGAAATTTCTGACACTTGGCCATGAGGACTTTGATGGCTTCACTGACCAAGACATCAGGGGCCAGGATCCCAGTGGACTCTACTGAAACTGCACAGGAGAAAATAACTACAGTCAGAACAGCAGACACTGACACCATGTGCATTACAAATTAAGTGCAACAGCACTATACAGTATTGTATCAACATCGTACTGATCCTACAATTCAGTATGAGCATGCATGTATCGGTTGCTCCCATATTTAAAAGGGAAAGAGACACTTGGTTTTCTCAATTAAAATGAGTTCAGTAAATCTTCAATGTCCCAAAACAGGGCATGCAATTGAAAAATTAAGAGACATACAGATGAAATGGTCCCGGATTCTTCCCAGTTTCACCAAGTTTTTCAGGTCATCATGCCTGAGGACCTCTCGACTACAGGTATCCAAGCGACTGTTCGCCACTTTGGCAACCTGCTTCCCTGGGGAAAAAGAAGAGGTAGAAATAAAATGAATATGACTGTAGTAGCAACAATTCAATGCCTTGGTTTAAATCTGGCATGATGACAACACAAATACAATAATTGACAGAAACAGGCATTTACATTTGTATCGAAAAGGACACAAAGAATATTTTTAAAACATGATGCACAGTTACACACTTTTGGATGTAGTTTTGAAACAACACCCCCTGAAAGGAAGACATCTACATTTTACTTTTGAATGTAAAAATGACATAGCTCAAAACCTGGCAACATTAGCCCGCTGTGGTTAAATGTAAAGACGATGCAAGTGCAGAGCAAGCAGGGCTACAACCCATCCACAGCTGCCCATACCCACCTTCACAAGCGAGACAGATGGGGAACAACGGTCCATAATGTACTGCACTCAGCAGTGGGCTCTTACCTCCACAGCCCTCCACCTCAATTACCCCTGGGGAGAAGCAGCGCTTTAGTCTCTCTGCCTTCTCTCCCTCCACAGGCTCCAGCAGAGTGATCTCAGGGAGGAGCCGATAACTGGCCGTGGCCACAGGGGAGAATTTGGCATGGTCTTTACCTGGAAACAAAAAAACCCAACTGATGTGAGTTAAACGAAGCTAAAAGAACAGGCATAGGGTTCATCTCAAGTGATTTCATAAACATTGTAAGAAGTGCGGATTATGTAACCTACGTACACATATTAGGAGGAGAAAGATCTTACACTAAGAGTAACAAACCTGTTAAAAATCAGCTCAACATAATTTTAAAATTGAAATTGCCACAGATGCAGGAGTGCATTGCAGTTCAGCTGTGTTTGCCACATATATCCAAAAGCCTCACCAATGCCCTTCACACAGTGCATGACAATGTCCAGCTCCTGTCCTGGCCGCAGCTGTGCCAGAAGGATATCTCCGTGGACAGGACTGATGTTGGCATCTGCAAACACGTCTGCTTGGTTACCAATGGGAACCCACTTCATGTCCCTGGAGTAAACTGAGAGAAACAGAAAAGAAGTGGTTTGTCAGAAGTATGTTTCACCAAGTCAGTCATACCACCCAATAGCCTTCTCATGTCAAAATGCTATTTTACCTGTATTCATTTTTTTCATCCTTTTTTATTATGAATGCAAGGTTATAAACATATTTCTTTGTAGATATAAAAATTATTCACACATATATAAATCTAATAAAACAAAACAAAATTTGATTTTGGGGTTAATATCCCCTTGTGGCCACCCCAACACTAACTCGAAATAAGTGCTGTAGTGACTGGTGTTACCTCAGAAAATTCAACTTCTGCATTCATACAGCATAGTTTCCAACATATGCAAATTAGATCTGGCCAATTTCTTGGCCCTTATTTAAATGAATGACTGATTCTTGACTGCTGTTCACAGCAGACTCATGCACTGAGTGACGCTACACTACAGAGATTCAGGTATGAGGTCACCTACCCATATGGTTTATATAGAGTTCACTGGGATCTGAAGAGTCCTTAGTCGCCCTGGGGTTTCTGGTGCACTTGACCTTCAGCTGAAGTTGAATTGTGTCAATCTCTGTGCCTTCCTCATCTCCTGGACATTGTCCAAAACAAAGTCAGGTCATACATTTTAGTGACACACGATAATCACACCTCTGATAAGAGTAAAGGGTTGATATCCCTCTGGGAAGTCACAGATATTTTAACATGTTATGTCATAACTCGGCCTGCAGTGTGGTTCATGGTTAAAAGATAAAATAGAATAGCACTGTGGATTTCCAGAAAACACGCTGACCAGATTTTCTTGCTACTAGGGCATTACATTCTTAGTACAATTAAAGATAGTGAACTCTACATGTACATAAAACAGCCGAGTGGTGCTCCAAAATATTTGCTTGATTAACTGATAATGACAATAAAGCATTATTAGTAGTGGTAGTAGTATCATTATTACTTCGTCTCTTAAGTCTGCTTCATTTTACAGTCTTTGAAACAAAGTCAGTTAAAATTGAATATTTTTTACCATCAGGGGGCAGTGTCTTCTGTCCATTCAAAAACAAAGCAAACTGAACTTTTTCTTTTTCTAATCAAAATAAATCTAGTTCATATTTATAACTATATATCTGCATTGTTGTCTTCAGATTTCATCAAACAATTTGATTGCATGAAACTTATTTTTTTTTTCCAACCAGCTGATGAATCACAGGCCTTATATCTGGTTAAAACCATACATCTCTAGAACATTTGTTGCTTTGACATTACTTTTTTTGATAATTTTCTACCAAATAAAAATTCAAAATTTTCACCTAATATTTTTCTTCAAGAGATGTATGCTTACCTGCATTTCGGTACTCAAACAGGCGTGGGTCAGCTTTAATGGGAATCAAACCAAGTCTGTGGGCAAGAATTTCATCTTGAATGATTGAAGTGTTGTTGTAGATGAACACCTTCTCCACAGCCATGGTGGGTACCTTAACAGACACAGAGAACAAGGGTAACCTAAACGGGTTAGAAGCATATCACCATTTGAAACATTCTCACAGTCTGGTTGCTACAGTAAGACAGTATCGTCAAGATTCATCTTCAGCTTATCCAAGTATCAACTGAACTGTATGAATTTCCAAGAATCACATCAAAAATCCATATTGATAGGTACTGACATAAGGCACTGTAATATCTCAGTGGTCGACGTTACCTCTGCTAGTAATATCCGCCGAAAGGCATTGGCGATGGCAGCATCTATTCCCACCATATCAAACTCTAGGGTATTTTCATCCATTTGAATCACATCAATTCTGAAATTCTAAAAGAATGGGGTAAAGAATTACACGTAATTTAGAGAGAGATCACTTACGGCAATTCCACGAAAAATTGTTAAAAGACACCAACTTTTCAGAATCCATTAGGTACCCTACCTTTTCAAATTTCTTCTTTGTCCAGGAGTCATCATAACCTGGATAATTACCGGGAAAGTCAGTGGTGTGGACCTGGAAAGTGATAAATATTCAAACCGATTAGTCTTTGCAAACGATACTTGGCATGCTTCCTCTCACATGTAATTACAACAACCAGTTAAAATATCAAACTATTTAAAACTATTTGATTATACATGGACACACATTAAGAACATGTTAAGCAAGTCATATTATATTTTTCCAAAATATTTAAAATATAGCTAGATAGGAAGCTAACGTGCCCCACACTTTTGCACCTACATTCAAAGCATGTATTACGGAGGTAGAAAATCATCCCCTCACTACCACCACTTAACCTATTAGTAGTTAACTGCGACACATGTCACTATTACTTACATTCCTAACACCAAATTCGCTCAAAATCACTCGATTCCGAATCTCTTCCACGTTGCTCATGGGCGCCGCCATACTTGAACAATATTGAATTAGCCTG
Organism: Albula goreensis; assembly: GCA_022829145.1. NCBI lineage: Eukaryota > Metazoa > Chordata > Actinopteri > Albuliformes > Albulidae > Albula > Albula goreensis. The sequence continues at coordinate 14,614,806 of CM040750.1, forward strand.
TTTTAATGACGTAATTTCCACCCTAATAGTGCGGAAACAGTGTTTGTAAATAATAAGACCTGTCAATAACTGATGTTCAAAATATGTTCTATTCCGACTAATAAACAGAGGCTCAAGTCGACTACTACAACAGCATGTGCTACTGAACGTAAGTTTTAGACCCGATTTGACAACAAAATAATGATGAATTCTCGCGATTGTATTGGTGACACGCGAGATTTTCACATCTGTCCAATCCCAGGTCCAGTCCAAGCTGAGCAACCACGTCAGAAACAGAGCGTTTGCTAGCTAGCAAGCTTCGCCTTGAAAGTTCCAGTTTGGACGATTTATACTAGAAGATAGCTACATATTAGGTAGCTGTATTATGTATAACTGTCAAGTGATATGTATGCTTGATCGGTATTAAATAATTTTTCCTGTAGCTTCTGATCAAAGAGAAATGTCGCTTGCGAAGATGTCGGTAACAGAAGGAAACAAAAACACGAACACGGAAGCTTGGGGCGGATTTGATGACAACCTGATTCAGGTAACACTTGGTAGCTTTTTATGTTTGGTTTATGAGCTATATAGCTACTGTGGCTAAAATACACTGCCAGTGAGTGTTTTGGGTGTAAACCTGTGATTGCGGATAGGTCATTATTTTAGTCATTTTACCTCTACGCTTTCTCCCAAGCGACAGAAAACAAAATGCCATAGGTGCTCACACGTTTGAACAGCTAGATCACTGTTTCTGAGGTATACACTGTATAACACACATACAACAACACACGCCATAAGTATGATATCTTTTAAGAGTGATGACAATTTAGCGTTACAGATAACGACGTAATTGCAGCGATTAGGTTTGCTCCTCGGTTTTCACATTTTGATTTTCAAACATTCATTTTAGTAATGCACAGCTGCCTGTGTCTGCGAAATTTAATCCTGCATGAATCGAAGAAAATGCATATCTAAGCGATATGTTTCTTTGTCAAACGTAATAAATAATATTCTAATAATTGATTAGTAGCTCTAGAACATGTTACCCTGGCATAATTGACATATTCCTTAAGTCCAAGGTTACTGTTCTAGGTTGTTGTTCTCTTTTATGCCATACGAATACGTCAATAATGTGATTGCGCATTCCGTCTGTGAACTTTCGTTCAACTTTTATTACCCAGAACACAGGTCTCTGGTAAGAAACAGTTTTGCATCTGTCTATAAATTTCGTAGCCTTCTGCTTAACCATAGCTCCTTATCAGAATTGATGCCTTGTTGTTGCCCGGGTGTCTTTTGTCACTAGGAAGTAGAGAAAGAACTAGGGCCAACTTGGTTTAAGTCGAACAAGTTGACTGTGGCTTGCTTGAAAAAATGAAAAATATGAATGGGGGAAAAAATAATTTTCCAGTTTATAGTGATTGCAGCACCAATTTAAAACGTTGACTTGCATGTCACAGGTATTGTCTGACTGATCACAGCTTGCTTCTTAGCATACACACAAACTGATATAACCTTAACATACTTAGCATTACAGCTTAGCTAGGACGCAGGCACTAATGTTCAGAGAAATAAACACGTGAATAAATACACAATTCAAGTACTTTTGACTCTGATACAGATAACACTGGGGTTCTATCTGATGGGCCCTTGTAGAATTTTGCTGACGTGTGTCACTGGGTTCCTCTCTTCCTGCAGGGCAGTGGCTCGGCGGTGATCGACATGGAGAACATGGATGACACCTCTGGCTCCAGCTTTGAGGACATGGGCGAGATGCACCAGCGTATGAAGGAGGAGGAGGAGGTGGCAGAGGAGGCAGCTGCCACAGAGGAGGACACTGGGGAGGATGGGGAGTTCCTGGGCATGAAGGGCATTAAAGGGCAGCTGGGCCGGCAAGTGGCAGATGAGGTGAGCTCACAGGGCACCGTGGAATCATATAGCGTCATGTAGCAATTGCTGCAGAACTGCGTGCCAGTTTGTGCCCAATAAAGGTCGCTTTCAATGAAAAGTGTCTGTTGAATGACTAAATTGTAAATGCAATTTGATCACAGGTGCATTGCTAGCTGGAATGCTCGATTGTTAGATTGTAAGTTTGTCTCGTTGTATCAGAGACAGATACAACGAGACAGAGAAAAAAACACAGAGAGCCCAAATACAAAGCAAGAAGTACAGCTAGACAAAGCAACTTGCTTGAAAAGATGGAAAAACAAGACTTCCTGTTGTAATGTAATTTGGAGGAGATGAATGTAATTTTAAGTGCATGTGTAAAAGAGAGAAGTGTCCCAGGTTTTCACGAATAATGTTGCATGATTGAAGGTCTAAAATGAGCTCGTCCCCTAGGTGTGGAGGGCAGGAAAGAGGCAAGCATCCAAGGCCTTCAACCTCTACGCCAACATTGACATCCTCAGGCCCTACTTTGACGTGGAGCCTGTCCAAGTCAGGAACAGGTGAGATGTCATGTCTGGGAGGTTTTTATGTTGTTGCATTCAGGACTGAAATGAGCAAATATAAGCAGAACTGTGAAATGGCGCATCCTTCTAAAGCACAGTTTCAGTACTATGGCATGCTCTGTGGTGTGGACTGTGCCAGTGTTGGCTGTGGGTGGCAGCTACACAGGGAGCTGTCTGGGTGGCCTTTGTGTCACACAGGGAGGATGTTCAGGAGACTGAGTCCAGTCATGGGCATATAGACTGGCTGTGCTGATTGCACAGGACATGTTCTCTCCCAAGAGTGAAAATAACTGGTGGTGGGATACATTTATCAGATGTTATTTACAGTCAGATATTGTACATTAGGTGAGTGAAGAGAAAGAAACACAACTATTTGGTGTTAAAATGTTTGCCATTGTAGGTTTGTGATGTTGTGGTGTTTCTACGGTCTAATTTTGAATGATTTTTCTTCTTCTTCAAGGTTGATTGAGTCAATGATTCCTGTCCGAATGATCAACTTTCCACAGGTGAGAAACTCAATGAATTTCTTATAGTACTGTGAAATACAGCACAGATTGCTGAATGTATGAGGTTAGTAATTCATTCAGAATATTTCATTATGCACAGAATTTTAACGCAATACATATTTGATTTCACTGTGGAAAACATTTTCTGCATCTTTGTCTATATTTCTTTAATTGCATAACTCCATGCAAGTTAGCTAGAGCTAGAATAATTTGAATGTCTATGGAGGGAGAGCAGTACACTGCTGCCCATGAACAGTACATGTCTACCCATGTGTCTGTCTGACCTATGGGAGGTACATTTTTGGAATTCTGGCTCTAGAGTGTTGTGAGAGCCTGTGGACATGTACAGTGCTAGCCATGTGTGATTGAAAACTATGAATGAATAAGTCCACATAACAACGGATCCTCTCCCTTTCACGCCCACAGAAAATCGCTGGGGAGCTGTACGGGCCCATGATGCTCGTGTTCACCTTGGTGGCTATCCTGCTGCATGGGATGAAAACCTCTGGAACTGTGATTGTAAGACAGCTCTCAGTTCACACTGTGCCATACTGTGAAAATACTTTGTTCGGAAATATCAAGCAAGCCTGGCATTTCCTTAGAGGCAGAAAGCATTACTGTATGTCCAGTTTTCCAGACTCTGCAATTTCCCAGAATGTATTGCTGTATTAACACAGTTTAAAGCAATAACTTGTTAAAATCCTTTTTGTTTCAGAGCTATTTGGTATTTGTTACTGTAAACAACACGTAACGAGTCATTGCATGCTCTCTTGTTGAAGGCATTCTGTCTCACAGCTTGGCTACAGCAAGTCAATTTGATGTTCTGTGATCTAGATCCATACTGTACACAGTTGTACACAGGGTGTTAGAAGCATCATTCTAAGCCGTGTTGACTAGTGATGCTTTTTTGTATTTTCTCATGGTTTGTCCTTCCCCTTCAGAGAGAGGGTACCTTGATGGGTACAGCAATAGGAACCTGCTTTGGCTACTGGCTGGGAGTCTCCTCCTTCATCTACTTCCTGGCCTACCTGTGCAATGCTCAGATTACCATGCTGCAGATGCTGTCTCTCCTGGTATGTACATGTGTCACCAGCGCAGGCATTTGTCCTGTGCCCATCATAATTAAGTTTAAGTTGTTTTTCATGTAAATCATGTTATGCATTTTGCAAGAAATGAATTTGAATTGTGTTTGTGATAATAAAAAGACAAAGACTGCATTTGTTATTGAAAACCATTGTGCTAATAGCTGCCCCTGTATATCATATCATTTAGTTGTCAGTTTAAATTGTTTAATGCCATTGAGCAACTAATAACTAATAAAAACATATTCTTATAACTTATGAAACATATTCTGCCTTTAAAATTAACATACTTACAGCAACCTACATTTAATGGCAAATTGCAGATTCTTGTCTCATCAAAACACATACAATTTGGATATGACTACATCTTGCAAGTATTAACTATAGTGGACTGAAACATCAAGTGTAAACAATGCACTCCCATGACTGTGCTAGCTAAGTGTTGCCTGATAAAGTACATAATTCCTGTTTGGTTGCATTTTTGGAGGTGAGAACATCTTGTGGCGATGTATATCTATGGATGTTCTTCCCTTGGAGGCTACTCTTTATTTAGAATATTGTTTTCATGTTTTTTACCTCAGGGTTATGGTCTCTTTGGGCACTGTGTGGTTCTCCTGGTCACGTACAATGTTCACTTCCACTCCCTCTTCTACATCCTCTGGCTGGTGATTGGGGGACTCTCCACTCTGCGAATGGTGAGGCTCGATGTCTGACAAAATCAGTCAAATCAATGCATTGACGCATAAATGAGTCTTGAGTCTGAAATTATGAGGTAAATTTAATTTCTCAAACTGCACTATGTGCGAAAGACCAATTCTCTACAACGCAGGCTTATCATCAGCAAAATAGTTTTGCCTCAAAGACAAAATAGCATTTTTATCACTGTTTTACTGATCCAAAAAGCAAGCATTAAACTAAGATGCTGTTACACCAGATGGTGATTTAAAAAAAAAAAAAAAAAAAAAAAAAAACTGAAGAAACTTTTCCTTGGATAAAAAAACATTTAAAAATACCTTGCCTTAGCACTCTTACCAAAAAGTTCAGCTCAGTAAAAAGGACAAGCTGGCAAGTAAAAACAATCAGCTAAGGAACAGATTCAATGTTGTAGTTTTACAAATCAGTTTTTTGAGGTAAAAATCTGACTTGCTAGCTACATGGCAAAATGTGTCAACACAGTGGAAAAGAATATGAAGCCTGCTGGTTGTAAGAATCTGTCATTATCTTTCATTATCACTATGAAAAAAAGAAACTATGTTCCAACTAAAACTTTGTTAACCACATGTTAACTTTTGAAATGGTTAGATACACATACACACCTGCTTTGGCTCTAGCACATATGGTAACACATGGTGTGTTATTTGGCTTTAAGGACCTCAGCACTGAAAAACAGTGAGTATTTTCCCTAGTGACTGTGTCTGTATCCCCCAGGTGGCTGCCCTGATCTCTCGTACCGTGGGCCAGACGCCTCGTCTAATCCTATGTGGCACTCTGGCAGCTTTGCACATGCTCTTTCTGCTCTACCTGCACTTTGCCTACCACAAGATTGTTGAAGGTAAGACCCCTATTCTGGCTGGTGTTACTGTAAATTTTGTCTTTTTTTTTCTAGATTCAGCTAATTGTGTGCCACAGCATGTGCAGCTATAGGCGAGCCGTACATATCGTGTGAAACTTGTGAAGGCAGACTTTGGGCACCAGCTTGTCCAGAGGGGGTTGCAAGGGAGCTGTAATAATGACATCCTGGTTGACTGAATCCCTTCCTGCTTGGGTGCTGTTGCATCAATTTATGTATTACACAGCATGGCTATTGGCCACAGGCAGCACGGGATAGTGTTTGGATTGAATACCATTGTAGGACTTATCCACAGACTTGAACAGCAATTTAACAGAGCAAGCCAACTAGCAGCCCTAGGCTACAGATGTCATTCTTTGAGTCAATGGGTGAATTTAATAATTATCTAATTTAATACCTGTCTTTAAGGTCTTTTGCTGGGTTAATATTTCTAGGGCACATTTTACCTTGTGAACTAAATGTATTCAATTTGACAGAATAGAGTAATCGAATATAGCAGTTGGAACATAAAAGCTTGATAATATGGAACTGTAGTAATTGAGTTTATAACCCTTGACCTAATTTAAGCACAGATTAATTGCTTAGTTAGAAATAGAGAGGCTTTTTAATGTGATTGTAATGAGTGATGTAGTATGTGGTGTAAATCTATATTTGTTGCTGAAGTGGAATTCAGGTTAAATTTTTCATTTGTTTTCCTGAAGGTATTTTGGACACCCTGGAAGGACCCAATGTTCCCCCCATTCAGAGGGTGGCCAGGGATTTACCTGAGGTGGCAACCAATCTGGTTAATGGCACAGTGAAGTCTCTTGGACTTTCCCTTTAGTCACAGTGATGCAGTGCACATTTATCCATAGAGATTAAAGCATGTATGCTGATCCCATGTTAAAGTTCTTGGTGGCGGGGGAACTTAAATGAAGATATTTGTTGTACTCAGGCAAAAGAGAGCGTGAGCGACATTGATTTCTTTCATGAAAGCAGAACATCTCCAAGTTAAGTTTCATACAAGCAGAACATGCATGTGGCCTGTGGGACATTAGCGTCAGGTTGAAGCTGGCTCCGTGTTACTAAATATTGAAATACAATGTCCCATTGAGAAATCATGCAAATATTTATTTAGACCTATGAAATGCATATACGTTGGTTACTTCCATTAAATCCCAACAGCTCAAATGATCTTGAAGTGGGTCACGTTTAATCGGAATGCCTTTCACAAAACTTAGCAAGTCATGTTATGCAAAAAATATGGATGCCTGTTAACTAATGTGATCATAAAGAAAAAGATTGTTCTTATGTCAGATAGCTAGGACAGAAACATGTTTTTCACAAAAATAATTAATAAACAATGTTGTTGAATAGTGATTTTCAGCAGTCTTTCCTACAGTGTAAAGTGGGCATCTGTATTTTTGTGGTTTGTTTGCTGTATTTTAATGTTTCATCTGTGTCAACTTTCATTCCTACTGAATCCAAGAGGTTTCCTAAGAACTCTAAATATATTTTAAACGTAAAGCTTGCTGGCTGTAGAATAGTCTTATTTGTTCTTGAATATCAGGAACAGAACAGCAAAGTTAAGCTGTCATTAGTCACTTTTGCCTTGGAGGGATGTTGATACCACACCATATGTAGGTTTAGGTGTGATTTTTTTTCTTTTGCTAATTAAGATGTTTTGGAATGTTGCAAAAAATGTTTTAGAAAACAAAACTTTATTTATTATAGGTGCTATTAAAGTACTACATAGTCAAAGGAGTGGATTTCTGTTGGAAGACCAGGTGGGACCTCTAAGTATACCATGTCAAAATGTTTATTTTTTGTTGGAGTTGAAGATTTTGCATGTTTAAATATTGTCCTCCTTGCCCATCAAAGAAGTATGTAACTGTTCATATATCACCACAAATCAGTCAAAGTCTTAGGGTTATATAAAAATTGTACTAAGACTCTTTCAAAAACCAATGAAGGTATTTGTTTTTTCTCACTTTTGGTATTCCATTTGAATTTGATGCTGTATTTTCATGTGAACTTTCAAGTATGCTTGGGGGGAGGGGTTATAGAAATGTAATTTTCCCATTATCTTTGGTTTTCTTTCACATGTGTACATATAGAGGTATTGTACATAAAAAATAAAAATAACATTTAAAAAATTGCAGCTTGTGTTTTCTTAGTGTCACTTTTTCAATTTTTCAGACATCAAGAGTCATCTTAAAATGCACTGGGATTTCAGAAACTTGAAAACATAAAAGATGTGCAGTCAACAATGAGTTTGAAACCTAGGGAGGGGCTCTATATATATTTCAATCACTTAGATGTGAAAGTAAGTGGGACATAGAGGTCAATTAACCTCTGTCTGAGCTTTTCTAGATAATACAATAAAAATGAGGTACCGTGCATGTGAAATCCCTCTGTCATCCATCGCCATGGGGAAAAGCAGCAAACTGACAAATCAAAAGAGACAAATGGTTATTGGCCTTCCCTTATCAGGTAATGTTTACAAAAATGCATCTGTAGGGAAAATTCAGCAGAGTTGGATTAATACAGCAGAGACAATCAAGCTCAAGTTGCAAACTCTTCAAATTAATCAAGCTGTATCCTAGTGAGCACCAGGAGACACTTGGGTCATGTACGATACATGCCTTTTTATGTAAAGGTACTCACTGTCAGGTATTCACTGTCCTCACTTTAACACAACCTTAGAATAGTAGAATATGCTTGGAACATTCCCAGACAAGCTGCTGGACATACAGAAGGACATGGAAAACACATTTCATACCAGGCCTTATGCTGAAACTCAAAGGATTAGTAAAGCAAGAAACTGTAAATCCTGAAAAAGGAAAAATTATGGACTTAAAATCCTGTGATATGAAAGGATAAACATGATATAATGAACAATTAAATGATGTAGTAAGATAATACTGATGTATGTACTAATAGTATGTCCAACTAGAAAGGTAGTGAGGTGATACTAATGATTAGATAAAATGGGTTTTAAAACACTTTTATTAAGTTTTATAACACAAAATGTAATCACTTCACATAAAAAGTCAAATATAGCCCCACTTGTTTTGCAACAAGAGAATATATTTTTTCCACACACGTGAACATAAAATATAGTTAAGTATCTGTCATTTACTATTTTAATTTTTTGGTAAATGTTTTATCTGGATTCCAAAAAGTAGTAGTGCCCTAATTTCAGAGCATTTTTGTATCAATTTATTTTTCAGGTACATTTCTCCCATTGGTGTGCATATTGTCTGATAAACTGTTAAATGTGTGTGAATATTCTCAGTAGTCCATCCAAGGATACAGACCATAACATACAAAAATTGTATTACAATCCAGAAGTATATTTTATTGCTCTGTTATTTATTCATGCTCCATTTCAATTTTGGAGTTAAAATGTAACCTCAGAGTGGTCCAACAGTGACACACAGTTGGCTGCAGGGAAAAATACTGAAGCTCCAGTTATTATTACTCATGCACACAACCAAGGTCAGTTATCACAGACTGGCCAACATCTGCAACTAAAGTTTGTCTTGAATAGCAGGGAAGATTGACCATTGCACTTGACATACCCCCAGATGTCAAACAATGGGACTGGTGACTGCAATAAGTGTGGCTCAATTTACGCTCTGCCCACCATGTGGGGCTGAGAAGGGTGTGTAGTGCAGCAACCAGATGCCTTCTGCGTATAGAAAGCAGACAAATATTATCCTCCATCATTCCCCCTAGGGAGTGATCGCTCAAATGTGTAATTGGGGTTTGTGATGTGCCTCTCAGAATCAGCGGATTAATTATTTATGGGATTATTGTGTGTGACCGTGCTCAACTAACATATGCAGCTGGCCCGTTATAGGTCTTGGAATATAGCGGGTCTCACTCCGTTTCATTTGCCCTGTTCCTATGACATCACAAATTTTCATCTTGGCCTTAGTCGCGTGATGCCAGTTGATTGAGGAAGTTGCAGTTGCGGTATGGTATTGTACAGGTAAATTAAAACTGTGCTCATAATTCTTTTTGTAAATCAAAAAACGTGCACGGTTATGTGTCTACTCTCATAAGACAACGTCCGAAATAATTCAAGAGAAATAATTTGCTACCTTGCATGTTACCGGTTTTCTGAAATGGTCAGGTTGCAATGAAAGACGTTTAGCCACACTAGACCTAAGTAATCACACCTGAGCTCTTCTGTGTACTCTGAGCCATAGCTCTGAGCGCTGCTCTGCACTTGTTACATCTATAACTCTTCGCTCGCCTCTTTCCCTTCCACAAGAAACATGCACATGCCTGCAATCTTTCTGGCGAGTGCCAAGCGGGCAGTTCAGGGGGAATGGGAACCTCAGATAAGGAAATTCATCAACCAGTGCTGAAAACGTATCGGGAACGAGCAATGGCCGTAAACTTATGAATGAAAAAAGAAATTTCTTTCGTCAAATAATTAGGCAGTTAATGCTATTGTAAAGGCAGGGTGACATTGAGAAGAAGATGTGTCCATAGTAACCGACACCTGCAGCGGATGCAAACAAACCGCGATCGTCTTTACCTCAATGCTGCAACACTGGTGCCTGGAAACCCAAACATGACAAGAATGTTAAATGTTTGGTTGTCTTAGTGATGGATATTGTGAGCGGAAACCCGAGTGAAAAACTGAAAGGATTTATATTTATTCTGTAGGATAACGGCATGGTATAATTAATATTCAGTATCAATGAATTAACGCTTAACTGTTAGCCTGTAGCTGAACTGCAGAGTTGACCGAGAATTAGCTATACTCAGCTAGCGAGCTACTATCCTATGATGTCAGCGCCTAAGCAAACCTCCAGTGGGATGTAGCTTTGAAATTTGAGAACAATTTGTATATAGAATTGTTGACGCCGGAACCGTTTTAAAACCTGGATGTACAGTACTCAGAACGGACCTGGGTAATAGATATCTCGCGCAAAACAGAACGAAATATCCAACAGCTGCCTTGCCTGGCATTAGATAGAGGATTACAGCCAGCTAGCTGGAACAGGTTAGCAGCCACCCGCTTGGCTGTGTATTGCTAAGTCATTATAAGGAATCAATAACTACATCATACCAAAGGGGAAGACTAGATGTAGGCATTATCACCTTGATCTAAAAGTAACAGCTGGCTTAGTTTTCTTGAATGTAACTAAGGACAGTAGCTCGCTTGCTACAAAACAACTGGCTAAGCGAAATGCTACCAGGTTCCATCCAGATAACGGGAGAGACACTCTCTGGAGCAGAAATAAAAGATATATGCGACAGTCTGAAAGAGAACAGTGTGAGGTTGCTGTCGGTGCGGGGCTGCCAGCTCTCAGACCGTGACTTCGGGCGGGTGTGTCGCGGTGTGGCAGAGTCTCATTCCCTGGCACAACTCAACCTCAACCTCGGCGTTGTTTCAAGCATCAGCCGGGTGAAGCAGCTTGCCGACGCGTTGAAGACCAACAGATCGATTCAGACTTTGTTGTAAGTACAGCGCATATTGTCTTTCTACTAAAAACAAATCGATCCGTTGCTGTTGCTATGGTTGGGCAGCTCTAGTTGGTTAGCTACTCACCATGTCGGTAATCCTATTATGACATTTGCAGAAAGATATTTGCTAGCTGCCAACTTCAGGGCCATGAAAACTGAAATAAATCGTTTACTAATTTAACATAATTGTACACGAGAGCGGGGATTTTGAAAATTCAGCTATTTGGCACTTTTTTTAGTGGGCTTGCACGAAAGCACTTATTGTTTGCCGTTACTTATGTTGGCAGGAAGTGCTCATATTCCCTTGAGAAATAAACTTGAGTGTAGTGCACATTAAAGGGGTGGATTAAGATGGAGGAACAATAGCGCTGTTGATGTACAACACTTCACAATGTTCTGTGGAACTATAATTTTGAAGCTCCACTATAAATCCAGAATTTAGGGTCCTCTTAGAATTGCCATGTCTATACAAATGTGCACAATATTTAAGTACGGTTAAGTAATGATAGACATCAATCACCCTGTCTATTTGCAGGTGAATGTGTGACTAATTTCTGGTGAATCGGCCTAACTTTTTATAACTGAAACTCTTAAAGTGCAATGAGAAACCCTGTCATTTATTTACTGTTCATTTATTTATATACACATGCCCTTCGCTCTCTCTTTGACAGTCTTCACGGTAGTCCTCTTTTGGATGCCGGACTAGTGGCACTGAACACAGCTCTATCCACACACCCGTCACTGGTGTCACTTGACCTGGGAGACTGTATGCTCGGGGACGAGGCGGTCCAGCTCATCTGTGGGATGTTTCCGCCGGACGGGGCCAAGTCAGGTGACCCATAACACAGTTGTTTGGTTTGACAGTGAGCTTAGCAGTTGTCTCATGCAAACTGTTAATTTTTGTTTGTTAATTAACGGTTTTGGGTTGATTAATCATGAAAACAGTGAGGTTTGTGGTAGGTGTACAGAATGTCTGTATTGCTGTCTTATATTGAAGAAGAAAGAGGTTGAAATTGCATAACATATGTATATCATTTATACATATGTTATGCAATGTCATAAATGTATATAAACACACATACATGCAGGTATGCACAAACACACATACATAAGGGCTTTCAAACAATTCATTTTTGAAATTTCAATTAAACTCAAATGATAATAATCTCAAACTGTAATAATCTGAAATTTGGGATTATGTTGAGTTGAATATGAAAATGACAGAAAAAAATAATTTCACTCAAATATTGTCACATTTAACTTCCATAGGGGTTAAAGGTCATATGATGATGAAAGACTATCCTACAGGTCTGAGAGAGCTTACCTTGAGTGCGAACCCGGCGATCACCACCAAAGGCTGGGCCCGACTGGCGGTCGCTGTGGCACACAGTTCCCAACTGCGTGTGCTCAACTTGGACTATAATCCTTTGGGTAAGAGCCAACCACTGTACTCATATCTGCAAATTGATACTTGGTTGAAATTCATTGTAAAACTACACAGGAACTTAGAAAGAAGAAGAATACACTTTTTGCCGATACTTAAACTTGCCTGTAATTAAGACTTGCTGTTGAACACAAGATAATGCAAAGGTTTGGGTCGCATTCAGGGTAATATAACATGTTTGTGGTGCATCTGTGTAATACTGTGCACTACGAGGTCCACGTTGGTGAAGCAACAATTGGCTCAGCCATGCTGGGTTAAAGTATCAAATGTTGAGCCTGTGTCCTCATAGATGGCTATCATCTTGACAGGTGAGACTGGCTTAAGGCTTCATTTTTGCACACACAAAAAGCAAGATGATCATGTTTAAGATGGCAGCTTAAGATGATCTGTTTTCTACAAGCTTGCAAAATGATGTAATTACATAACCTAGCTGCATCTTATGGTAGCAGCAACTATATATCAAGTTATTGGTACATTGCAGTCACAAAATTACTGGATACTTAACATGAGGCATGCCCAAGCAGAGAAGAGACAGAAGGTAGTTTATGGAAAATTAAGGGTTTTTAGTGACCCAAAGTAGAGCTATATAAAATCATAGCAACACAAAAAAGGGAAACAAAAAACACAATAAGACAAGTCAGGAAAACAAATCAGGCAGTTCTGGTCTCTTAAATGTTGCACCTGCTCTCTGACGTCAGAGTTGGCTTAACTCATTCTGTTCCCCTGGGGCTTGGGCATATACCAAACATTATTTTAACAAACGATTGTCACACACTGTGCGACTCTCCTGGGTTGGACAGAATAGGTGGACACAGGGATTTGCAGTCGCAACGACTTTAGTCGTTTTTATTAAATGCACTTGGAGAAAGAGAGAGTATTAAACACACAAAAACAAACGCTGAAAATGACAAACACTGTCCCAAATAAAAGTAAGCGAAAACTTGAACCAAATAACTAAAACGGGGGGAGGGGGGGGGGGATACTTTCTGTGACGCTTTTCAGTTGTCTCTCCTGTTGCTATGGGTTTTTTCTCTCCCTCTCAGCTGCAGTCTCTGGTCTCAGACACTTACTGGGGAAAAACACTGCACCTTTTAAAACCTTCGCCTGATTGGCGAATGTGGCGCAGGTGCCCAGTAGGCATGGCCATAGATTGCCCCGATTCCCTCTCCCCGACCGAGCCCTGCCACAATAATGTTTTAACATTATTATAAATCCAGCCAGAGGGATAAGTTTGTCTACAGACGAAAACAAAAACACAAGGCTACAGTTCACCTCACACTTGTGTGTTAGTGCCCACTTTACACCCATTTAATGTCGTTGGCAAATTTAAAATTATGAACACCTGAATCTACACAAATGCGTTTAATTGGAGATTCTGAAAAAAATGCTGAAGTGAACAGATGAGGTACTGTTGTATTTTGTTGGTCAGCCAGCACCCACCCCAAACACACTTTTATTGTTCTTTGCTCCTGTGTATTGCTTGGAAGAGACCTGTAGGAGGGATGGAGGTAGGGGGATAATTGAAGTATAGGGAGATGGGTATGGAAGGTATGGTTAACCGTCCTCCAGAATAAAAGTGCAGTAGGCTACACAATGTAGCCCCACAGAGCTGTAGAGTATCTCCCCCTTGTGTGTAGGTCTCACATACAAAGATGCACAACAGTTATATCCATGTTTTTATTGTGCTCTCGCATAAGTATCACCATAGCAGCAAAAGATAAGGGAAACGTCTTAATTATTTTTATAACATGAAGGTTGTTTTATTCCTGAGTAGTAAATTTAGCTTTAGCTAATGAATGCCAGAAAGCATGGAAGTCATAACTTGTAATTTTATAACAAAGGATCAAAGCAGAGGAAAAACAAAAACATTATGTAATTTCTTTACAGTGGATTTCTTTAAATAATTAAACCATAACTAAATATTAGAAAATTCACTTGATGATATATATGTTTTTTTTTCATCTATGATCAAAGCGTTTTGGTTTTTTGGCGGTTAATTCTCACACTTAATTGGTCCATTCCTACAGCTGCATAAGGCTAGGAATACATGGAGTGATTACGGGAGGCTTGGCAGATCGTAAGATGATGGGTAAAAATGAGCTTTTTAAGATTCCGTCCCATCTATTACAACTACCCACACAGTCCCCATGGGTTTCATCTAATTTAGTCTGAGTGAGGAACTGAATTAGCACTGGGGTACAGTACTGGTATTTTTTTAATTAGTTCAAGGTTGTCTTTTTTTACCACTCCACCTCTTTTTTTTTTCCCACCCCAAGCTGAACTTGTTAGCTCCTTGCAGGTAATCTCTCCCACTGAGTCAGGAGGAGGAGCAGTGAACACTCTAGTCTGAGTCATGTGACAACTAGCTCTCGTCTCTTCATTCCACACTGCAGAATCACAAGTATTTATGTATTGCTTATGTTGTAGGAGGTGGACAAAGTCAGCAAAAATTCAGTCGTCATCGCTGAATGCGATGGTGCAATGACAGTAACAGCCTTAACTGGCATGACCCTTATTGTTCCCCAGAGGGGTATAGCCAATCGTTGCCATAGCCAGTGCTGGCACAGCTGGGACGCAAACATCCAGTCACAGGGTTCTGTCCTGCTTCCGGAACATGTCATTACTGCATGAGCTACACACAGGCCATCTTTTCAACAATAGACAAAACTAATTATCATTTCTAATTACTTCAGGCCAGCTATCAGATTTACCAGTTCTGAAGGAATAAACTATTTAGCATGATTCTGTATAATACTGGCCTTTCTAAAAAATGGCCCCCTCTTGAAGCTGTCATCCTTATCTATCCAAGTCATTTTTCATAAAATATGCAGTCTAATAAATTGGTGAAATTGATGGATTACTACAGAACAATTGTTTGTTCTGCTTCTGTATATCTACCTCCCAGAAATGTCATTGTTATTCCTTGCAAACTTTACACAGCCCTGATTGGATCAGGGATTTCTGGAGGATGGATTCCGCTGTTTGCTTCCAGCTGGCCTAATCCATTGACTGATTAGGTCCTGAAAGCCATCTCTTCCGGAGTCATCAGCTTGGTGTGCCAGACCTCTGAGAGCCCACAGTGTTTGAAGGGCAAAGGGCTTTAGAAAAGCCTACAAGATTGTCTTTCTCCTGAGATTGCTGTTTCATCATTAATGAAGAATGTTTGGTGTATCATATTGGTTTTTGGAAGCCACTGCACTTGGATATATAAACCGCAATACACTAGCCACAGTGCTATTCCAGACTGCTCAGGGAGCACCATTAAAAAAATCATTTACCTTTTAAATCAAGGAATTTAACCTTGGTTCCTGATGGTTCAACTTCTATGGGATTTAGGCTCTTTCAGTCACATAATATCCCCATTCATCATAACTTAAATTTAATCAAAGCAAAGGTAAACATCTCCTCTCTGTCCAAAGGATGATAATAGTCCAAATAATTGAACATATTGTTGGCTGAATGTAAATGCTGCTTTGTAGCACCAGTGCATTCTGGGACAAAAGTGATATTGGACATGCCAAATCAGTAGCTCTGAGTTGCTCCCAGTCTCTCACAGCTGTCTTTTTGTTACCACTCTGTTCTGCAGGAGACCAGATTGCTGGAATGCTGGCGGTTGCCGTGGCATCCAGTAGGACGCTGGAGGTTCTGGATTTGGAGGGGACGGGCCTCACGAACCAGTCTGCGCAGGTCAGCAAAACCAGTATGATCTCGAGAATATAAAACCTCCTTGGCAGTAAATCCATGCAGTCTGTACACCGTGCCTTTGAATAATTTTCACATCAATTTTCTGGCAAGAGAATGCTGACAGTTTTTGTAAGGACAAGTAGAGCAATCTCATATCACTGTGTCTGTTTGAATTTCCGTAAAAGCAGCCATCACTTCTGCAACACCGCTTGCATGTAAAGAACAAATCCTTCTGTACTCGTCATCGCCACAGATGGCTCCAACCATCCAGTAACACATCAACACTAAAGTCATTTTAATTTCCAGCTTACACAGATTTCAGTCAGTTCTTGTAAAAATAACAGATTCTGAACACTGTTTTCTTTGTTCTTGGTTCTGTGCACCCAATTTCTGGTCTCAGCCCATCGCAGCAGTATTGTCTTATCAATTCGAAAGGGCAGGCGTCCTCTGAAATGCACACAGCCAGTTGTGGCAGTATATAACCACGCTATTCATCTGCCGAGCTGCACATTCATTCCAATGGCATCGACTGATTTCTGCAGCTGATGCAGACTGGCAGCAGGTGCCTGGCATCTGAGCAGAGGCTGGTATAAAGAGGCAGGGTGGCATCATTCCCTGGGTGACTTTATGGCCAACTGTGCACCTTCCCTGGGTGACTTCATAGCCAAGTGTGCATAGTTATTCTGGGTCACAGTAAGTTTTTTAATTTTTTTACTGTTGGATACTAAGTCATGAAAAACTTGTGGAACCTCTTACTGAATTTACTCTGCAGTATAACGTTGCTCACCTTGTTGATTGAAATTACATTTTCTGCAGGTTAGAAAATGAAAACATCTCCCAATTTTTCACTAAAGCAGTATTTAGCAAAATGGCATAATTTAAGATTTAATTTAAAATAGGCTTTTTTGCATTTGATATGCATTGGTACTAGTTGTATTAGCCATGTTGCTAGTTTTTTTTTTTTTTACCCCCATTTTTCCCCAACCAGAATGTTAAGCTGAACTTGTTGACCTCACCGCAACACCCGCCCTGACAGCTGTGGGAGAAGTCGAGCATGTGTCTCCTCTGATTCACATGACGATGCTCTCGCTTCTTTTCATGTTGCGGCCTCACCACCAACCGCACGCTGCCTATGACGTTGGAGGAAGACGTAGTTAGCGTACAGTCGGTTCGTGCCGCCGCAGGCGCCCAAGCATGACAAGGAGGGTGCTATTGTGATGAGGCCAACGGGAGTTAGGCTGACCTATCCCGTATCGAACCACGCCCTGCCAATGGGACCTCTGGCCATGGCTGGGAATAGCGAATCGAACCCTCGACCTCAGGACCTGTAGGCAGCAATTTATCCTACAAGCCATTCAGAGGGCCTATTTTACTGTTTTTGATGAAAAATCTTTATATAGGGGTTATATAGTTCACTTGTTGAAATTACAACAGCATAGAACATGAGAATGTTATATTTGAGCTACTGTCTTATTTCTTAGATGTAGAATACAATCCCTTAAAATGAGTAATTTTGAATGTCAGTCATTCTGTCCTCCCACTGATTCTGTCAGTAAAAAATCCCACTCACAATTTGGACAGAATTAAACGCACACAATAGTGTTGTCATGTCTCCAATATCTCTCTACTGTAATTCCCCATGTAAAATGTCACACAAGGACATGTAGTTTTCCCTGTTAATTCCCCTGAATGGCCCAAATAAAATCTAATGTAATCTATAAAGTACTAGTCATATCCTGATTTCTAGAGCGTTCGTAAATCAGATCTGTTTCCTTGGCCAATATTTCCTAATTTTACTGCTTAAATGATAAAAAAATAGGAACATTACAATAAATGTATTGTAGCTTCTGTACATCATGTGACAGTCATTAGAAATAATGGTAGGGTACTTATTCCACGTAGAATAAGAATGACAGGCTGTTTCTATTTATGGCCAGCAGGTGGTGCTGTGGCCCATAATATCACACAATAGCCGATAGGAACATCCAGGAGAGAACCTCCCTCCTCACAGTCTAATCATGAAGTCAGTCCACTGTCTGAGATTATGCCTTTCATGTATGTGTAAATGTGCGAGAAACCTCCAGGGGGGTTGAGCAGAGCTCAGGGCTAGCATACCAACGTCAAACACAGTTAGCCAGGAGACCTTCGTTTGGTCTTTGATCTGAGCATATTCCCTCTACAAGGGAGCCTTTCTCTGTCAGCAGCATTGACCAATAACCCAGGATCTCATTTGCAGTGAAGATGTGCTCATTTCCAGCTGTGACATGATAGCCTGTTTTCTCCCATAGCACCATAACAGCCTGTTAAAATAATGTGGGGGGGGGGGGCAAGTACCCTGAAGCTTATTAACACCTGCGTTATAGAATTTCAATTTTGTGGTTTCCACAAAAATAATTTCAGAAGGACCTTTCCCCTAGGTAAGAGGGAAGCAGATTCGACTTATACAGCCAATAAAGATCTCTTTTGCTGCATTTGTGAGATTGACTTGTGAATTCAGCAGTAGCTATGATTAAAGCCCATTCTCAAAGGTGTCTGAGATGTTACAGTCGATTTTTTATGGAGTCACACATCAATAAGACATATCACACAAACACATACATGAAACACTGCAGTCTGACAGGTGTCATACCTCTGAGGATGGTAATTAGCATTCCTTGGTCTGTGGCTATTTCGAATATTGCCCGAATGGAGTGGGGCCTTGCTGGACCTCCATGTCTATGTGTGTGTGAAACCACAGTCCTCTCCCCCGCTCTGCTCAGATCTTCCTGGACATGGTGGAGAACTACCCCACATGCCTGCGCGTGCTGGTCCTCGCCGAGAATGCCATCAGCCCCGAGCTACAGCAGCAGATATCTGACCTGCTCTCCGAGGGCGAGGAGGACGACGACAAGGAGGGTGGTGGGGCGCGGGGCAGCGGGGGGGCAGCCCGGGAGAAGACCACCTGGCTTCCCAACAGCAGTGAGTACCACCAAACCCACAGGCCCCACACAGATCTGCATTGTCCATCCCGAGAGTAAAATTGTTGTGGCCAACCTTTTCTAGTTAACCGGCTAAATTAAAGGCAAGACATTGCACGGTTTACAGATCGGAAGGTTTTAAAAACATGCTCAGTGGGAATGAAACAGAATAAAGGTACCGTTTTGTGTCGGCCGTTTGCCAGTTCTTCATCGGAAGTCCTTTAACGCTTTCACTGCATTTCTCCGCCTGCCAGACTCCAGCTCCCAGATGGTGTTGGTGACGTCAGGCCTTGGGGACAGCCTATTGGCCGAGACGGAGATGTGATCCAGGAAGCCACCTTGCTTTTTGCACTGCGCACGAGACTGTGATCGACATCACCTGAGGGCGAGCAGTCAATCACTTTGCATGACCTTGTAGCACTTGTACATAAAAGGAAGTTTTCAAGCAGGCTTCAAACCTTGAACACCAAGTGACTTAATATACTCAATAGCGAATTATTTATTTTCAAGATGTACAGTCTATTTATAATGAAATATTTAAGGGTTATGTAACCATTGAAAGTATACTCTGATAGATCAGCTAAAAGCGATTTGTGTTTGTAATGGTCTGATGTCAGAATAAACCTGTTTACATCTTCTTAAAACAATGTAACTGTAGTTTTTCAGCCTGCTAACTTCCAGAGTATATCAGAAGAAAACACAAAACAATTTGCTAATAACTATGGAACATCAATACTGTTAAGAACTACATTTAGAGGTTTTCTGTCTTAAACAGAGTTCACTTAAAGA
This sequence comes from Albula goreensis, assembly GCA_022829145.1. Lineage (NCBI taxonomy): Eukaryota > Metazoa > Chordata > Actinopteri > Albuliformes > Albulidae > Albula > Albula goreensis. Next base: position 14,634,730 of record CM040750.1, read on the forward strand.
AGCTCCTTCATACAGTTAAAGCTGCCTGAAATTCAAATAGTTGTAATACTCCCCATAGTGAATCAGTGTGAACTGAGAGGTTGAGTCTGTAATGTATTGCAGCTTTCAAGAAAAATGTGTTTCCCCCAATCAGGAGAAGCATGATCTTGTGACAGGAGCGCCTTATCTTGTGCACAGGCTCGCATTTAATTCGAATTCTGATGGGCTCTTCAGAATGTCAGAATACATCATCATTACACAAAATAATTAAGATCGAGAGTGATGGGAGCAATTGCTTCCATACTCAGAGCTGACAGAGAGAACACTGGGTAACTAACCTCTTCATTCACCCTCCCCCCTCAGGTCCTTACAAAACTGATTAAAAGTGGCTCCTACCAATACGAACAGATTAGATTAACCCCCATTAGAGTCACTCACATAAGACCATTTTTTGGTATTTTTTCCCCATTCTGAGCTCAGCCAAATATCAGTTGCACACTGTTGCACACACAACCCAGTCCCACTGACTTCAGGAGGAGGCAGCCATAAGCACAAGATGATGAGTCCTCGTTTCCACACTGAAGAATTAGGGGCGATTACATGCAGCCCACTGATAGCAATGACACTAATGAACTTAACTGGCTTAACCCCTATCTTTCCCTACCAAAGCTGAGCCAGTTACTGCCTGGTCAGTGTGGACGTCCGGTCATAGCTAGTAATGACGTGGTTAAGACTCTGAACACCCAGTCACAGGGCTCATGATTGCTTCCCAAATGAACGAGCCACCTGGAAGCCCCGCATAACACTTAAAAAAGTAACTGTTATTAGTCCCTCACATTACTTTCCCTGAACACTTTGCCCTGATTCACACTGCAGGTGTGATACCAACCACATACTGCCTATTGTGTCAGAAGAATATTGTGTCAGCATAAACAGTTTACAAACATGCAAACACCTCACAGACAGATTGCTACAGAGCGAAGGGACTGAGTTTCCCACTCCTTTAAAAACAAGCTGCTTTGTCATTTATAAGTCCTAGCAGCATGGATTATGGAATCATGGTGTATATTGACCTTTTATTATCAAGGGAAAGTGTACTTAGGCTTGATACCTGCCTTCCTGCATTAGGGATCAAAGACTGAGATGTTTAGCAATTGTTCACCTCATGAAAATTATTTTTACAAAAGTATTTTTTGAATCTCAACCTCAGCTAGTCTTGTTTACTGATCAGGTTATTGATTGTAGTCTTCAGTAAGACATATCCCTTTGTCTAATTTTTGTTTTTTTGCGTTTTTTAATGGTAGGTATGGTGTGTTTTGGTTCATTAGATTTTTTTGCATCAGTGTAATGTAAAAGGAATTTAAAAATTAAAACGAATAATCAATAACTTCATGTTAAGACCATGGCCACAGTAAGTCAATGGTCTTATAGTGGGCTTGGTTTTCATAAAACGGTTTAAAGACTTAATATGGTATTCATGGTGACAGCCAGACTGTGAATCCAAGCCTAAAATATTAACCCAGTGTAAGCGGACAGTGGTGCGGTAGAGCTTAGTTTTGAATATTCAAACAGTCTGTTAAAATAATTTTTATCTTGTCAAGCACTTTGTCAATCTGACTGCGATATCCAGTCCCATCATTAGGAACATCAACACCACCCTGTGGTTCACTGCAGTTTTTAATGACCACCATTAGCCAATCAAAAAACAATTGCTCTGCATTTAAAAAAACTCAAGCACATGGATGCATAATTTTGAAACTGGATGTGAGCGTGAGCTCATAGAGCCTACGTTAAAGGAGGTCACCCCAATTAGCAACATGGGAGCACTGTAACAACAAAATTTCCATAACTTCAAAGCCAATATATCCTTTCTTCAACCACTTACATGTATGCCATATCTCTACCTAACTATGAATGAAAATGTTGACTGCCAGTAAATCAGCCCCAAGAAAACATTTCCTTCTGCAGCACTGAACAAATCTTAGCTAGCAAAGAGCCTACTCCCATTGAGCACACTACCCATTTTGCCACTAACTGTATAAGCAATTCTCCATAAATGTTAGGTGTTTGGGGGTCACAGTTTCTCATCAAATCCAAATGACAACAAAAATCAATTCCAGAATTAGTGTGTAAAATTGACAACACATGAAACAAGCCATTTGCCAGACTGTACAGCCAGACTTTGGAGAAACAAAAATGAGGGACTACGGGTGTCAGCCAACAAAAGGTTCACTGTCTTCCAAACCTCTAATGTTACTGCACGGCTCCCAGGAAACAGAAACGATACCACCAGAAAGCACAATCTATAATTAATGGAATATCTCAGATCAATGTCCTGGTTGCCAAGTGACTGAGACAAACAGAGGGCAATTTTCCAGTGTCTCACTGTCCTTAGCTTCCACCATGAATTTCCTCTAATGCCATGAGACCTGGGGGCACAGACATATGATAGGAGGATAAGGAAATTTAGTTACCATGTTACATAGAACAGACCATCAAAACTGAATGATTGATAGTATAACTAAGATAAAATGGGGAAAAAAACTGTTCTACTAACGGCAGAACAAAATGAAAAAGACACGCCAGCAATGAGGTTACTCATCTAATTAATATTGATAGGTTTCAAGAAATCCATAAAAATATGTTCCTAGTTCTGGTATATGATTTAACAAAAAGAAAATACAAAAAATGTACAAATGAGTGGACAACTGGACCCAATGTTGAACAAAGGTGCAGCATTAGAGGTTTTCAATAATATATAGCAGTTTTTACACTTTGCTTTGGTTATTAAGAAAAATGTTAAGCAGGTGAAAATACTTGCAGTACATGCATTGTGCACTGATATCCACCAGGGGGCAGATCAGCTTCCTGTTCCAAGCAAGCAAAATGTGGCACAGCATCTGCAAGTTTATAACTTGCATGTAATCAGGAGCCAGTCTGATGCTGGAGATGGATCTCTTTGCTAAAATGGAGAGCTAATTTAATCAGGCTAATTTTAACGCTATTTTGGACTCAGTAAAACAAGGCAGACAACCTTAGAGGAAATCTAATTTCACCAGCAATGGAATGCAACTCACATTATGGAATTGTAATCATCTTAATAGCTCAAACCCTTCTGTTAAAAAAAACACATATATATAAATGCATGGTTTCAGAAGCTGTGGACTGGAATGAACTGGCACTTGACTTGTTAAAGAAATGTATAAAGCCTGTATTATAGAGAGAGGACATTAATATGGGGGAGAACTTGTGGTTTTCACCCTCTGATGACTCCAATGTCACTTTGACCTGCCAGCAAACCCAGCAGGCTAACAGCAACTATAATGAGGAAGCTTTTGTTGAGAAAGAAGCCTTCTGAGGACTGGACCAGCATTCTCCACTGGCTTCAGAGTTGAGCCAGTATATACATCAGTGTCCTATTCAAACCAGTTCTAAGCATGGTTTTCAGAGGGGATATAGAAACAAGAAAGATTTAACTAAAAATCTTTAAGGGAAAATAACTCCCCAACTGTTTAATCCCCCACATCCCTCAAAGACAGGATCTAGACCTTCACCCCATTCAATATCCTTCAGAGTGGATATCCAGAAGGTGTTTCAGTAATCAGAAAAGGTAATGGTGGCAGTATGACGTAGAATAACACTAACAAATGATAGCATTATCATATACTACCTTACCACTTATTTTTGGTGTCACAATATCCCATTAATCCACCATGAACTGTAGGGTTATTCCAATGATAACTATGACACCAAATACTGAAGCGTCTTTTAGGTCCGATCAGTTCTCAGTCATAAACCCCTGTATCTGCAGAGTGTCTGGAGAAACACGTTATGAGATTGGTTTCCCGCAATCTGTCTGCTTATGGCTAATTTTAGTCAGCATTGTTTTATATAGGTCAGTGGTTGAGAATTGACTTGATTCAGCAACTCCAATTGGGAGTCTCACCTGCATAAGCTCATGGAAGTAGTCTTGAGTCAAAGGTTAAGCACACTGCTGGAATCTGGATCAGCATGATACACATCAATGTCAACCTGGTTAAGCTCATAGTAACCTGACAAGTGAGGGCAGTCTCCACATAGCCCCATTATTTTTCATCTACTCCTAGCTGAACATAACTAAAATCTGCCTTCTTCTACTACACCACAAACAAGGCAAAGAGGGGTACAACACGTAAGTTTAAAATAGCTTTATTTGTTTTAAAATATACATCCTCAGTTTACAAATTCAGAAAATAAAATTAGTACATGTTTTAACAGTCTTTTTTTGTATTTTTTTGTATTTTTTTTTTTAACAGTGAGGAAATAAAATCATACAAGGTGTGGCTACAAAACCCATGGAAGCTTCTGCTCAAATAAAATGAAGAAAATCTAAAAGACATGGAAGAACTGTATCACAGCTCTGGGAGTGTAATGAATAAACCAAAAAAAAAACAAAAAAAACACAAAGATGCAAACAAACACATTTTCCCCAGTAAAGAGAGAAGCACCAAATCGCCACGATAACCACCAAAAAAAATGGGTAGACACAGAGAATGTGCAACTAGTACAGAGGATGGAGCACAAACTGAATGAAAGCATAAACATCTTTACCTCAACGCAACTTTCTCATGGACATGCATCCATTGCATTTTTTAGCCATCATCATCATCTTCACCCCTTTAAAAAACCCATAAAATGGCTCCGTGATGAACAATCACCATATCCGTGTTAAATTGCACCTGTAGTTATAAAAGAAAAAGTGCACAAGTTCATTCAGCAAAAGTGGAAGTGCTTTTGTAGAGTCTTTCCATGTCGATGGAAAACATCTAGTAAAACTATTAGTGAAAGACATACAGCATAAAATGCACAGGACTAATAATGGAAGCATAATGGAGCAGCAAGACACTGGGAGCAGTCAGAAAACTATCATTTAAAATCTGTTCTATTGCACGATTTAGGGGCGATGCCGTTTGCTTGCGGACCGGGTTACGGGATCTCATTCATTCGCCTCTCAGACCAAACGTCATTTAGGAATCATGCTAACAGACCAAAGCTTCCATGACACAAAAAAATGTGAAACATGGAAACGCTGACTCCAAACATTGTACTCTCTCATACATATGAGACGATCTCAATCATTCTTTCCCTCTACACATACTACCTTGGTGTTTGATGGTACAGCAGCGAAAATTTAACTGCCAAAGCTTGTTTTTAAAATGGGAGAGAGGCGATTAACATCAATAAAGCCAGGCCTGACAATGCCACAGGACTGGAATACCAGCAGCTTGTTCTAGCGGCAGCATGCACAGCTGATAAAGCCAGCTTTTATATTTGACAAGGTTTTTACTCCTTTCATACCAGACATCCTATCAAGGTGACCTTGGTTTAGAGTAGCAAGTGTCAGGCACCGATGTGTTCAATTATATTCATGAAAGAGAGTCATTAAAGTTGCAAGAGACAGATGTAAAGGCCTATTTATACATACGTTTCAAAAGCACAGCATTTTTTTAAAACCATTTTGCATGAGGGATTGCAAGAGCCCTCTTCAGAACATCTTATAAGAGCATGAAATATTTAAAATGGCCATTTCCACATACAAGACAATGATAAATTTGCGGTTGGAGGCTTATTTTTAGAGAGTAATAAAGCATATGCATTATTTATTCAGAAGGGTTGTTAAATGTCTGTGTATTAATTATAGGCTGGAAGTACCTTTTTATACAATGAAAAACCAATACAACTTAAAAAGACCTTAAAAAGGAAGGCAGAAAAAGGGAAAAAATAACCCATCCAGGGGCCAAGATGTTTTATAATCTCAACCAAACATCCTGCCTCTGCCTGCCTGTCACGCTGAAGAAAATGTTATTGAATTATTCAGGGTCTGGAGCACAGCGAAAGTAACTACTGCAGAGCTATTCAGAAAGCCTTTTATACCAGGCTAAATGACTCATTCCCCATAAGGCAGACTTTCTACATTGTATGTCAACTGTTTCATCTAAGCTACTATTAACTTGGTGCTTTGTGGCGCACTGGTTCAACTTTACCGATATGTTTGAATTGCGAATTAACGACAATGAGGTGCTTTGCTCTACCTTTCACGTATCACTGACACAGTTAAGGGGGTTAAGTTTTGTTTGTCTGACAATCTGAGGTGGGGTCAGAGGGCACAGAGGGTGGGCATATCTGCATCCCAGGTCGAACATCATGGGAACGTTAATGTCAGTCCTTGGGGGGCCACAAACCAAAATATGGTGACACTGAAAACTTGTTGTTAACACTTTTTGGGCCAGTGATAAAGGACGAATACTGCATTGAAATGAATTCATGACTCTTAACTGGAACAACACACAGAAACAATGGCTGCAGACTGATCAGAGTGAGGCTCAATCCAGTCCACAATGATTTGTTAGTAGACATTAATAAGACAGTTAAAGGCAAAGTGATCTGTGTATTTTACAACCCATAGAAAAACATTGGTTAGACTAATCATTACAGTGAAATTTACATGAATTAAAAATGTTGACCACACTATATAAGACAGACTACTGCCTCAAATACATTAGTATATTCTTAATTTCCCAAAAACCATCACCAGAATCACAAAAACCTCAATGGCATAAATGATGCCTGTAAATAGACATAAAATAAACTTAGTAAAACACGCTAACACATTAAACCAACAATGCTGAATACATATTGGTTGAAAGCTTTCCATCAATGGTGCTTGACAAAGAAAAATAAAAAATAGAAAAAATTACACACAAAAAAATCAAATCATATGCACACACAAACATCTACCTCTCAATGTATGTATGTATGTATATATACTACACATACATACAGAAAATATACAGAACATTTCAAAAGAAATATTAATAATGACAAAAAGAGATTAATAATAAGGACAAGATTAATGCTACAGTAGTTATGGTTAAATTCCTGATCCGGTACATAAAACTGATTCGTCTGAATTTTAAAAGAAGAGATAATTGCATTGTGTCAGTGCTACATCCACATATAGACGGAGCTTTCCCTGAAAGCCTGGTGGACCACGACGGTACGATAACCCTGAGCTGGCTGGTAGTGTAGACGATCCGCAAGACCAAAACCACAGCTCACTGTGGTCTTTTTGCATGCATTTTAGAAATAGGTCTAGATCGACACTCTCCAATATGTGAAAGGGAAAAGGCGTATTTTCTGAATGGCTGAACATTGAAATGATTACCCATCTGTGACATTAAAATCTGGGTGGGGGGTACAATAGAACCTGTACGGGCCTTCGTCTTTCACTTATGCACAAAAATAAAGACTTACTTTTTCTATCCTTACAAGTTATCAGTTGCCACCACAAGTTGGAAGGTCATGAAAATAAAAAAAATATATAAAGAGAGTACAGATTAAAAAAAAGACTATTTGTTTACATTCATTAATGACAAAAAACAAATCACACGCACATCCTAATTAGCTGAGGTGCTGAGGAGAGGGGCCCATAACAGACACAAATTGCTAAAGAAATATAACAAATTTCACAGCACTCCTGAGCTCTAAAGCATACCTTCATCATATGAAAGAGACCATTTCAATCCCTAAGGATCTTTGTTGGGCAAGATGTCTGTTTCACAGTCACAATAAAGGCCAGCATCAGAGGTCATGAGCACTATGAGCTTTCTTATTTTTGTCAAACAAGGACAAAAATAATACCAAGGAGGTGACTTGTGACAAGAGTGTTAGAGTAACAGGTTGGCATATGCTATAGGACGAGACGTCTATCCTATCGGCACATACGGAGGTTAGACGGCAAATACTCGAAACAAATGAAAACAAGTATTTGGAAGCAACTAAATTGCAATTTAAAAAATAGTCTACACAAGAATTAATAAATTGTAAATACCTACATGTTTCCGCTGTAAGACATTTTAAAATCAACACTTTTTGAAATTAATTTTTAAAGGGGTCAAATAGTTCCCACATTATGTGTCAGTCACAAAAACAGTAAAATGATTTAGAGTCAAACAAAACAGTGCTGAAAACAAAGCATACGTCAAATGGTTAAAAACTGCATCAGACGAGAAACAGTGGCTGCAAGCTAAGCAACAACGATAAATGGACACCTAACGGGATAGGTACTAAATACCATGAAAAGCAACAGCCTCAAAATGACCATGAAACTGAATCTTCACCTCTGTGACCAAGTCTAAAAAAACAGGATGTCATGAGCTTCACAAAGCTGATATTTATGGCTGGGCCTTTTGAAAACGTCTACTAAGCCAAGGCCAACGCGCAGCTACGCATAACCTGGTGTACGGAGCACAATCCCTGGAATTCTTATCAAAGGAGTAATGTTGTCTGATGAATCATGTTTCACTCATTTCAGTGAAATATGAAAGAGTCTGAAGAAACCCAAAGTCAGCCTTCGATACACATTACTTTTCGTCCAACAGTTAATTCTGGTGGTACATCTGCTATCATGTGGACAGCCATACTGTGAGAAACACTGGGTCCAGTTACTACTTTGCATGGCAGAATTGTGTTCGAGGGATACAAAGTCATCTCAGCTGACCAGACATACCCTTTGGTGCAAACATGGTTTCCCCAAGACTTTCCGATATTCCAAACAAACAATGGCCAAATACAATCTGCTAAATGAACACAAGGGTGGTTTTATGAACACCTGTATGACGTAAGTAGTGTAAAGTAGAATGTGGAATCGGTGTTCACTTCCTGTCTGACAAAGCCCTGGGGGCCTCTTAAAGAATGGTCCAGAATTCCATCAGAAGCAGCTCAGCAGGCAAGCTAGCCAAGCAATCCAGCGATCCCAGAAGTATTATTAAATAGTCATTACATTGATTGCAATACCATAGTCCTTCCTTATATCCACAACAAGATGGCACAATCAGTGATTGGTGGCCAGTTCAACTTTCAAAATGCAAGCCTTTGGAATGGACAATGGACTTTGAAAATGAAGAGATGGACTATCCAAAACAACCAATGAATGACAGTGGAATGGAAACCAGATGCACAATGTGTGTACCACTGAGCTGGATAATCCAACAGAGGACCTCTGCCAATACCCCAGGCATCTACAATGAAGATTAATGGGACTTAAAAATGGACAACCTCTACTTCCTATGCCCTTGATGGACAACCAAGAATAAAACAATGTGCACATCATGGGTGGTTCACATAGGCATAATTAAGTCAAACCAAAACCACCAAACATTGTGCCTAACAATGACACAAGTCAGGTTTTATTTATGCATTAATGCAAAGTCATGATGGAAAAACATGAAAGAGTGATGTCATTAATACATAAATAAATAATATAGGCAATCACTGAGTGACTTTAGTTTGACATCAATCAGAAAGACAAGGTCTCATCAACATGATGCTGTATTTAGAGACACCATGACAGGGTAGTGCAGGGTCAACACAACATTCTCCACATCTATCTGTCAATAACAAGTAGGCTGGATCTGGTGCAAGGGATCAAGATGTCAGAATTATCCTCGTTTTAGTTTGTTTCAGATTCACCGCAGGGATTGAAACACTAATTCCTCGCATCTGTGTGGTGCTGTCCTGATGTTACATTGGTATGAACTGTATAATACATTGTAGTTCTCCAGCAGCCAAATGACAAGACACTGGAATTCACAGCAGTGCATTCTGTGTGGCAAGCAGATGGGGGAAAAAAAAAAATCAAGGGTATTCATTGTTGACTTCAAGAACAATCTTTCAATTTCATACCAATGTAATTATGGAGGCAACCTCGGTTAATCACAATACTAGCGTTCAAGTAAATACTAAAGTTGAAATTTTAGAGAATGATGTTTTTGAATCCTGGCATAGAGGCATCAACATTTGTAAATAAGGACTTGCTTGTTCTCATCTGGGTAATAGACAGTAATACAAAAACATTGATGATTTTGTTCAGACATGCCCAACTCTAAACACATCCATGAACATCAGATCGCTTTGAATTAAGCTTGGATAGAGTGTAAAACTGCATGCAGCTTTACCTGCACCTTGGAATTCCAAAAGAATTAGACAATGTGGATTAGACAAAGAACGTAATGCTGACACTAGTAATTGTTTGATTCTGAGCTCTTGTAATTTGAAGACTGATTTAAAATAATACTGTTTTTATGATCTCACACACACACACACACACACACACACACACACACACACACACACACACACACACACACACACACACACACACACACACACACACACACACAAATGTGATGGACTCATTTGTGATTATTCACCTACTTTTTTAAAAGCACAAGTAACTAAGTTGCACCATCAACTAGACTAAACAAAATCTCCAAATCATACAGCAAATAAAACAACAAAAGGGAAAAAAATAAGCCAGACACAATACTGGACTTAAAAGAAAAACAAGATAGTTTAAAACTGAAAACAAACAACCACAATTGGGGAAGAAAAAAAAAAAACATTCTTTAGAAATGGCAGAAATAGAAGTGCAGCTGTGAAATTCTCTTTTTGATGAGGGAGCAGGTGGCATCTATCCAAGTGACCAGGTCTGCTTGTCAGGTGCCAGTGAGGTGAGAAGGGCGTGAACTCGGAGCACTTCAGAGATCAGTGAGATAATGCGTTACAGTAATAGGCTCCAGAACATCCAAAAAGACCCTGACATCGTTTAGGTCTTTTCCAATTCCCCGACAAAGAAGGATAGGCACTGTGAGTGAGAAGGTCCTCTGAAAGCCCTTCTGTAAACTGCGATAGGATCTACTGCCGCCAGCCATACATAAGAGGGGATTTATCCACACCAGACTCCTCTGGCCAGATTATGAGTGTCACTTTCTCCTCTCTCACTCCTTCCCCCACCCATTCAGGAATGTGGAGGCTCAACTCAGCATCAGAGCTTATGCCACCCAACTCCCCGAGGCACGCAGAAAAAAATCTAGGACAACAAGATGCTCACGCTACCTAGTTTCTCCTGTTACGCATGTCAGTTGTTGGAGTACAGGCTAGCATGGGTTAAAATACCTTAACCGTTACCGGACTCTGTTTGTTCCATTAGATCGTATGTACGCACTGGCTGGATGGTAGTCACGGGAAGAATCTTAGTCTAGTGACATCCTGCTGTTAACCATTCCTGCTGGACCACAGTCACGCTATTAATTAGGCAAGTCTTTACATAAGTCTTCTCATGGATGTTACGATAAAAAAAAAATCTGTTCCTTTAGAAATGAAATCTCAATAGGACACTTGAAATATGCTCCATTTTTAAATCTGTAATCAGCAGAGAAGAATTACCTCTTTCCACCTCTTTACAATCAAAGTTCTAACACAATTTTTTAAAACCCCATCCTGGACAAAACCCTCAGCACAGACGACAGACTGGAGAGCGTGGCCTGTTGTAGAGACAGTGACAGCTTTGCAGTTTGGAGACCAGTGGGAATGTTGAAAATGCCCAGGCTACCTCCTGCAGGAGGACTGACCGTTCACAGGGCAGAGCGAGAGCGGAGTTATCCAGAGAGCAACCTCAGCCATGTGTCAGTCCAGCAGGTTGCCGTGTTCTTGTGCCCGAGTCAGGCTGTCTTTGCGGTGCAGATGGTGCACGCCCATCCTCTTGGGGCTCTTCTGAGGTCGGGTGGAGACGGAATGGGGCCCCGTCTGGGCATGGAGCGGAGGTTTCTCAACGAAGTCCTCAAGGCCTGACAGGACCCTGGGGGCGATGACGGGGAGGTCCTGGGGCAGGATGTCGCGCTCCTCTGTGGAGCTGCCGGCCGACCCAGTCTCCACGTACTCCTTCCTCTTGGTGGCTGGGCTGGCTTGCTCCAGGGCAGTTGCTACGGTGATGGCTGTATCACAGCTGTCCCCGTCATCCAGTGGGTCCAGGTTCAGCAGCCGCTCGCTCTCCTCTTGGGAAAAGTCGCTGCCGTACTGCCCCTTCCTGGTGCGAAGATCAGCACTGCTGGTGTCGGTGTCCAGGCTGGACTCCCGACTGGCGGTCCAACTCTGAGGAGAAGACTCTTCTCCATCAGAATAGGCTCCCCGGTGCATCCCCCTGTCTCTACCTGTCTTGCTGCTCCTGCTCCTCTCCAGGTCCTTGACTGTCTCGCTGCTGAAGGAGGTGCGATTGACTAAGGTTCCCTCTGATGATGGGGCCATCTTCTCCACAAACATGCGTTGCCAGTTGGCCAGAAGGTCTTCCTCTGAGCTTCCTGAACTGGCGAAGGTGCTGGGGGCCTGAGGGGGGCTGCTGAAGGGACTGGACTGGCTTGAGAGAGGGTCTGCAACATCGGGTTGGGGTGGACAGCGGGGGTGCCCGCCAGATGAGGAGGAGGCTCCAGACCGCCAGCCGCCATCAGACACAGCTGGGCTGTTGGGAACCGTCCGTTGCCGCTCACCTGCCTCCTCGTCGTTCTGCACCAGGCTGAGGGAGATGGCCTGTCGGGTGGCGTAAGTGCAGTTTGGCAGGGGGCTGTTCTTTGGGATCTTCACTTTGTCATCAGAGGAGAACTCGATCACCTTACGACCAGGGTAGAGAGGGTGGGGTGGTGGTGGAGTAGGGTAGGGGTTGAGCTTCTCGAAAGACGGGGCACCCTCCTCTCCGGACTGCCCATCCAGGCTGCTCTGACTCCTGGACATGCCATTTTGCTGAAGCAGCAGCTGGTCCTGGCTCGACAGGCGGCCCAGACTCTGGCCCCCGTTTTCCTGGCCCCCCTTCCCCTGGGGGCCTGTCATGTCCACATGCACGAACACATCCTCTGCAACGGGCCGGCCAGCGGTGCTGCTGGACTGGGCTGAATTAAGCACCAGGGGCTCCGGCTTCTCCAGCACACGGGCAATCACAGAGGTGGGAACCACATCTGCAGGCGTGAGGCTCATAGAATCTGGGTCCTGGGCATGGGCAGTCTTGTCTGGCAGGCTGGTCTTCATGTGCTTGTTCACCATGTCCTGCAACTCATAAGGAAGCTGTAAGGGAGAAAAACAAAACATAACGGAAATCAGTGTGACTTAGATTATGGTTTTAGAGGCAAAGAATTCTATAAACAGGAACGCTACAGACAGATTATGCTCATGTCCTTGCACAGGGTTATCTCTGCATATTGTCAATTGTGGTAATCAATAAAAATGCACTGTAAGAATTGTATGAAATTTTGACTGAACTGTCAAATTAGTAATGACACAGAACAAATTTTTGTAATACCCATACACACACACACACACACACACCCACGCACAGATTTTTATACAATCACAGAATGATTACATATTCCCCTAGGGCTGAACCTCTCCGTTGTGCAGTTATTACCAGGGTTAAAAACTGTATGCTATCAGTGATGACAAATTTCATTCAACTCATTTGCATTCAAGACCAAGCATAAATACCAAAGAGATTCTACTGACTGTGTTTGGACCCTGTTGTCAAATAAACCTTCACCAGGCCACAAGTGGGCAGTACTAAGTCAGATACAAAATGTCAGGCCAATGAAGTCAGGTGACTCCAGAAAGCATGCTGCCAATAATTTCTGACACTTCAGCAATACTTTTTCCTGTAATACAGGCAACATTAACTCGTCATTAGGGAGAGACATATCACCTTGCATCCAGTTAGCAAAGTAAGAGTCGAGACTGAGGGGGTGTTGTCTTTCGGAGAGGACTATCAGCTGGACAAGCTCAATTGAAGACGGCAGATTGAGGTCATGATTAACTCTCTTTGTCTTTATTTGCCAGCTATAAAGGGCTTCCCTGTTACAGGAAAAGGGTGAGAAATATCACCTAAAATTTGATTATGATTGAAAAGAAATGTGACAGAGACAAAGGAAAGGGGCAGAAATCTGAAGTTCTAAAGCCTTTATTTGTGGCATTCTGAAATTCAGAGTGAATGAATGAAGCAGGGGCCTGTATTGATTGGTGGAAAATGGGCAAAGCGAATTAGCGATTTCACAGCCCTGCTGCTTGATGTGGTAACGATCCTGTTAAACAATGACTGCATACACCCCTCCTCTACCTCTGGTACAGGAGGGGAGGGATCAATGGCAGAGCAGCAAACGCAGCCCTTGCCTCGACTCTTTCATTGTGCAGGGGTGGAGTGTGCAGTTGTGTTGATGATTGGGGCTGGGAGCTGCAACTGAAATTGGCACAACCTCATCCCCATTGTGAGCACACATTAAGACCGAGTGGCCTAAGGCTTCACGATGCAGGAAGCCGGCAGCAAGCTGAGAGACCTCAAAAATTGCGCTCTTTCTTCCCCACATGATTGAGGCATTTTTCTGTGAGTGGCTTTCATTTGCCATTGCTTTTGTTGAAATAATGGCTTAATCAAAGCGACCGCTGGTTTCGTACTAAAACACGATTGCTGCTGCCAAACCCGTCTGTACACTCAGCGAGTACTGGGAGGCAAGGCACAAAGCCTCGACAAACAGGAGTTCAAATCGACCAGAAATCAGTGCTGTGACTGAAATAGGCACTTATGCTAATGACCTACTCCACTGCTTGTTTGAGAACTGGACAATCAAGTCATGACCTCCAGCTTAATCAACATTTATTGTACGAAAGGGTTATTATTCCTCAGAAGTTTAAAGGTGTGTGAATACAATATACTACACATATAAAGTCTGATTTATACCATCTGAATTATATATTTTCTACATGTTTGTTGGGTTGTAGGTATACAGAACTGGCTTACCACAATGGAAGGCAAGTCATTGTTAGCCTGCTTCTCTGTGCTTGTAGTGCCTATCTGAGTTACTGACATACCCCTGAGGTCCCTTCTGTGTAGACCTACTACTGTCAAAAGTGTGCTGCTGCTTAGTTATACTTCTCCACTTTGATTTAATTAGAGGATTTTGTAAATAATTTACACTTTTTAGAAAGTCTAGTTATATTTAGAAGAGTTATATCAATTCCTCAATTGTTCTATAGATATTTAACCACTGTCCTCCTAATTTTTCTTTTATTTTTATATGTAACTTTATGTTATTATACAATATACTAACACTTACCTGAAACTAATTTCAAAGATCAGACATGGTACTACAATCTTTCATAATAATATTGCATGGCTTTCTGGAATGTTCAGAATCAGGGTTGCTGGGGGAAAAAGGCTGCTGTTTCTAATAAAGGCTAATAGTTCTCTATCTGGCTCATCTGACAGGTGAACATTTCAAGGCTACATCACCAAAATGCAGAGCCCGAGAGCTCAGCTCATCTGCAGTGGCAAAAGAAATAATGAATTACAGCAGGACGCTGAGATAATTCAGTGCTGATAAATTGTACATCCCAAAATAGCCACCGAACCCCGGAGCGACAACCTATTGAAATGGCAGTAACATTCCTCAGAGACCTGATACCCAGAGATGAGTCAGTCCTGTCAATTTATAAACAAACAAATTAAAACAGCAGAGAGAAAAAGCTTGCCCTCAGGATAAACAGCAGACATGGAAAGCAGAATCCATCCCCCACCCACCCAAACCCCGTCTCTCCCACACAGAACCCACATGTGCACTGCTGCTAATTCCATCCAGTTGTATGATAAAGGCATGTTTTGTGGCTTGTGAAGCCAGGACCAGCCCTGTAAGTTGAGCTGTGCAGAGATTCTCTCTCCCTCTCTGGGTACAGCACAGCACTTGAACTGGCTGGCTCCTAAGGGACTGGTGCTGCTTTCCAAAAACCAAAGCCTGCTTGCACTGGAGTGCTCTACATGGAGGACAGCACAGGGGACTAAATCAATGCTTTAAACCACCTGTTAACCCCACATGAAAAACCCAGCACTGACAGCATTTATTACCACATCCAGCTGAGGGTTCCTAGCAAGGAACCGTGAGGAACCCTTGAACTGGGTTTCCAATGTGGGTTTAGGTGGATCAATGTGTTGATTTAATCTAGGCTTTAGCTGGCTGTGTGGATATGTTTTCTTTTTAATCAATACACAAAGACATTGGGCAAAGAATGATTGTTCTTGACTGGTTTAATAGTACAGGCCACAAGTGGTAGTCAGCTGATGTGCAGATTACCCAGCAGTCTCTGTGGTTTAGCAGCCTTGATAAAGCCTGTGCAAACTTCAGCACCTCTCGCTTGATTTGGCAGAGAAAAAAAAAATTGTCCATTGTTGGTGCTTGAGGGGACAAAGACACGATGTTTGTCCCCATTTAAAAAAATGGGAAAAAAAAGCCACAAGACAAATGTGTCTGGAGTTTGGCAAATCACCAACATACAGTCAGTCCCCAAGGACCAGCTTGTTGGGCTTATTTTGTAAATCCACAACAAATTTCTCCCCTGTCTCGCAGGATGACCGCACAAACCCTGGAGATGCCCAAGTTGAGTGATAAAAGACTCAGTTGTAAACTTTCTTTAAAAAAAAAAAAAAAAGATTCTTTTCTCTGATGCAGGTCGGAAAACTTTGAGGAGTTTCTTGCTCTTTAAAAGCCGCCCGGATACGTCTCTCCCATCCGTGTGTGTCACTGCGAAGGGCAAAACATGTTCAGACCTGGGACGAGCTCCAGTGCTCATGAACCATTCACCCTCCATCAAAACACAACATTCATCCATCCATTCACAGATGCATCCATCGTCACAAGTGGAGGGGAAACTTGTGATCAAGGCATTCTGCTTGGGAGACTGGGACCATACTTACATCGGCAAACTTGTGGTTTCTGAAATGGGACTTATTGCACTTCAACAGCTGCACGGCCAAGTTACAGTCTTGCCGGTAGCGCTCCTGAAACGAGAAAGGGTGAACGGTCATTAGAGATCAACAGACAATTGGCCAGACGAACACCTCAGGCCGATATTCACCCTCTTCCATGCTATCAGCGATTGGGTTTTCAATACTGGCTCTGGTAATTCTTTTATAAACCTACATGCATACAATATATCCTCATGTGCCCTTGTCTAAGTCCATTGTGAATACTGCAAGCCATGAAAAAAGTCTGTTTCACTATCAGAGGTAACCTGTCCGACAAAATGGCCAGAAGTTGGCACACACAGATATCTCACCGAAACTATTGCTGTTGTCAAAAAATGAGAAAATATCAGGTAACTCTGCCTGCTATTATCAGAAACTGGTTCATATTTTCATGTTTAATTCTTTAACACTCCTTTGCTATTAAAAGACACTAGCTTTCATTAGAGATTTGGTGTTTTATAGAAGTTCTGCAGTACAAACTCAAGTAAGCAAAGTGGAGCAATTCGTGAACACAACTGCAACAAACCTCAACTGACTCCATTTTTCTCATCATAAGCACCATGTTCCCTACTGTGACTCATTCTCACTGTCAGTACACTGGAGATCAATGATTCTCAATAATTAAGTGTTTCACCCATGTTGTTAGTGCATTTTGCGTCCCAGTAGATGTGTTGCCTTAAAATATGTACTAATGTTAGCTCAGCTAATTGCCAGTAAATCATCAACACATGATCTAATGTTCTCTAGACATTTAGCACTGTTTACACTCTTATTTCATACCTTTTACTTTATTCAAGAAAATGAAAACAAAAAACTCTGCATGTAAGTGTGGTATCAATGTACTTTACAATAAATTGTATATAAATGTAGCTTAACTCATATTATTTGATATCAGTATGGGCCCAAATATGAATATGAATACTGGTCCACTCCTAATGGTTAACTTTAATTACTCTGAAGTAGGGAGGCCCTGGATCTGGTCCTCCATGGGATTTAGCCTCAAATGGGAGGTATTAAAAATATGAGTAAGTGAAATTAATATTTAAAGACTGAAAAAAGTACTGCTGCCAAAGGAATTCAAATCACAATGTTCAGCTTTCTATGGATGAGAGACCGTTATAAAAACAGTAATGAAATATCACCACAGAATAATGAATTAGCAGCTCCTTGTGGCCACATGACACTTCTTTCAAAAGAGATTGTTACATTAATGGACTTTACACACTGTAATAAATCCAGATTGGCCATGTTTATGATACACTGATCCAAACCATATTTTAAACTGACTGAATTTTAAGTCTTGTCAGGCAGCAAAATTTGGTTTGACAAATGTAATGTGTCTTAAGTGGAACAAACAAACAGCGATACTTCAACAGTGAAATACACCTACATTCAATTCCTCCAATTTGTCAATGGTGTTTTTAGCATCCAGGAGTTTGTTGGTGAGTTCCACTATTTCCTGGTCCATTGTTTTCTTGTCTCTTTCAACCTTCCGGAGCTGTGAAGAGGACACAGAAAAACGTCAGAGGAAAGCAGCGCATTCTTTGACAGAATGTTTATATCTGAATAGTTACTTGGGCTTCTTTTGCGGACCACAAAAATATATTTGCTCAAAGGAGTCTTTCATATCTATCATAAATATCATCAGCACATAATTGTGGTTAGGAAAAAAAAATAGCTGGTTCAGAAGATGTCCTGCTGAAATGATACTGCATTATGAAGCAACAGGAGGGGCACCAAAGACTGTCACAAATAATCAAGTCTCTTTCTGCTTTACAGGTCATGCAACGTAACCTCCAACTAAAATACGTGATGAGTAACTGAAACATCTTCCATTGTAAGTGAGTGAAAAAAGGTTTTTTTAATGAGTTTATAATCCTTTGGGCAGAGTTCTAGGAAGCTGGGTGTGGAAATCACAATTATCAATATTCACTGCTTGGCCTTGACTGACAGGCCTCATAGCCCAGAGACATCCTGTATATACATATGAGGTGGTTCTGAGCCCACTAGCCATATCAGTCAGATTATGCTGTAACTGCTTTGGCTTCAGACTCCGCCTTGTCCTGAATGATTCAGTACGAGTATGAGTATATAATAATTCTGCAATTATTATATACTCATATGTCATATTCTGCAATCCCCCCTTCACTGAAAGAATACTCTGTATTGGATTTGCTACATATTACATGGCAAGAAATGCTGCACTCGGTGCATGTTCAGGGAGCATGTGCCTTTGAGGCGCGATGAGTATAAACATCGGATGTGTAATGTGTGTACAGTATGTGCGTATATGTGTTTGTGCATATTGAAGGAGGTGATTTGGGGAATGTAAAAGTGCTTTCTTGTACAAGTGAGGTTGTGCACCCTGTGCAATTCATCTTTAAATTAAAAATGACTTCCAGTTCCTCCGCTTCACCACATTGTAGTGCAAATAATCCCAAAATCCCAGAGCTGGAAGAATTCCATACCAATTAAGTGCGCAGAGTGAATCCAGATGCTCTCTAACTTCTACTGAATGAAAACGTACGTAGATTAGGTATTAATATTCACTGCACACTGCTTCTCCTCTCATTAAAGACTTCTGAAAGACGAGTGGGGGGGAATTCAAGCCTAAGTTTTATAGAGATGAACTATTAGCAGCAATTCTTCGATGATGATTCAGTCCTTCTAATGGTGATATGACAGTTGGACTGTGCAGTAAGGCCTAGTCTTTTAAGGACCATGACAGTGGCTAGGAGATGTGTAAAACTATGTATACTTCAGTGAAGCATGTTGGCATAAGAAACTATTAAGCCAAACGCCACCAGCGGTGTCCTGTACAGCAAAGCATGTGCTGTTATCCGATCTGCACATCAACACTGCACATAAAGTTTTTTTATTCTTTTTTTTTTTTTTTTTTTTTTTTTAAACGAAATCAAGGCAGACTTTGGTTTGGATGAGAAGTCATAATCTCTACTCTTGTACAGCAAATTTTGTTCTCCTGCCTTTTATACAGGATCAAATGAGGAAAAACAAAAAGACTCAAGTATTTGGAATGGAAAAAAAAAAAAAGATGCATCCACTCAGATAATGATGGGAACCCATGCCCACTGTCTGAAGGGCACTCATTTTTGGGGAAGGGTTACACAAATGTGAAATGCTCTGAAACTGTGGCTTGAAGCTGCAGAAAGAGAGAAAAACAGACATCACCTCTTGCTCGCTGCATGCCACACCGATAATTAACCAATTATCTTTATGAATGCAGTTAAACTGAAGGGAGCTGAGAGCCAGGCCAGCTCTCCAGCGCAAGGCCGTGACTGTTTATCTGGGTTAACCCACAGCCATTAAGCATCCAGAGGATCTCTACGGGTTTGTGCTTTGAGTCTCAAGCATGGGAATAACCGGGATGGGTGCAATTAAAGCACTGGGACTGGAGAGGGCAGAAAGGGACCAGGGGGCTGGCTGGGGGTGAACGCTGGCCTGGTTCTAATCATCACACCTACAAGATGACGGCCACTTCAAATTGCATGCAAAGCAGCTCTGGATTTCAACCAGCTTAAACATACAGGATGTATAAATCTAATCTGGGAGGAAACTGGGAAATGATAGGTAATGCTATGAAAAAGTATGGAAATGACAACAACTGCAGCAATAAGGAGCTATACATGTGTGGAGGGAAACAAAAATAGGGAGAAAAAAATGAATTAAACGCAACTGCATAGACCCAGGTTTGACTGACGGCGGCCTGATGAGATGAGACAGCAGCAGCATGGAGCAGCATGAGAGAGAAATGAAATGAGAAAGAGAGAGTGTGAGACGGAAAGAAAGAACAGTGATGAGAACACAACACACACAACATCACAACATGATGTGAAAGAAGCTACCACTCCTGTGTGCCATCCTACAGAGACAGCACAGCTCAAAGTTTAAACTTGTAAAAACAGAGAAAAGGAACTCCAGATTGCTAATTTTCACACCTCCATGGGTTATGACAAGTCTATGTTCAATATCTGGATGTATGATCAAGGACGGCGAACACTACTCTTCAAGAAATTAGTGGTGGATTAGAATTTATACAATTAATATCACTATTTAAATTCACTAAATGAAACTAGCTGAACCTGATGAAAATCGCTTCATTGGGAGAGTTAAGCACTTCTGATAGGTACCATTTTCTCCAAATGCTTGGGGGTGGGGGTGGGGGTGGGGGGGTGGGCAGGCAGCAGGTCAGACAGGCTGGTTTAGTGTGGGGTAATCCCGCTCACTGTGGCAATGGATTACACACGCTGCATGCTAAACCGCTTGGCGGCCTGGCGATTCCACCTGTGCAAAGCTGTTAACAGCAGAGGTTCAGCCCCTCACTCTCTCTGCCTAATACTTGCAGGCATTGGCTAAAGCGCTCCATGAAATTCTGTGAAAAGAGATTCTGTATTCTATTATTCCTCTTCTAGGAATTCATATTTGTGGTTGGTGACAGAATGAAAGGTGAGGGGCAGCATGAGTTTATGCATGCTGGCTATCGGACATGGAAGACAGGGCAGAGGGCGGCTCCCCCCAATATAGTGTGGAAAAGGGATGGGGAGGGACATCATAGATTATGACACATTCAATGTCAGCAAAAATGTAGACACGTGGCCTGACGATGAAGAGGGTACAGCCCTTGTTTGATGCCTTCCAATTACGAGTGTAAATGAGCCTAATCAATCAGACCGGAAGGAAAGGCAAATGTTTTTAAAGAGAAAGACAACACATTAATAAAAAGAGACACAAATACAGACACAAGAAAGAAAACAAATTCATCATGAAGAGCAACAATTGAGATTTAGACGAACTACAGAAATGGGGGGAAGGGGGATGAAAGTCATCAGGGAGAAGAGCACAGTACAGACAAAAACCATTAATACAAAGATGTGTGAGGAGAACAACTCACCAAATTAAATAAAAAATAACATATGAAAAGTTCATAAACAGAGCAGAGAGTACCATGCATTTCATCCAGTGTTAGTGGTACATGGAAAACAGCAATGAAATGGTTAGAAAGCACACTAGATCTTACATCTGTCACTTAAAAAAAAAAAAACATTCAATCTTGTCAGCAGGCAAAAATGATGGTTTGACAAACGTAATCTGACTTTTAAATATAATGCACATGGGCATTTATCCCCTCTCGTGACAGTAGTGAGAATCATCATTCATATCTGTGCTGATGTCTGCTGGAATACAGTTTATGTTTGTTCACCTCAGGGCTGACTCATACCTTTGCTAAAATTCAAAAACTCAAATATCACCCTGCACTAAAAATAGCCAACAGGTGCTGTCAAATGATCAACAGAACTCAAAGTGGAGAGGAGGAAATGAAATGATAAAATAACTGAGAAGCACCAAAGTTGCTGAGTGGGCAAAAATAAATCCGACCTTTAAAAAAAAAAAAAAAAAAAACTACCAGCCATATCCATTTTCAACACGTGTAATGGAAGAGATTCATCATGGCATAATGGCCTGTGCCCTTGCCTGGCTGGAGTAAGGCATAAGGCAGAACAGACAAAACACTTTTCTTAACCCCAGACATTATTTACAGAAACATTAAACTGACCCAGGGTCAATGCTTGAAAGAGCCATCTATACATGCTTGGAGGTGCCTAGTCTTTTCGCTGGAGAGAATTCCCACAGATCACCCTGAATTTACAGAGATGCTGGACCAAAGTAATGGATTTACAGATACAATTCTGAACTCCATATTAGATCTAGCTAAAAGAAATTTCAACCAAAGAATAAATACGTCAATTAAAATGTTATTTGACTGACTCCTCTGCGAAATGCTCATCTGCAAGTGTCAGCTCTTCAACAGTGACCACTTCTGGCAAGGCTCTGCTGTGACAGTCAGCTTCAGCAAATGGCCCCCAATCAACCCGCATGCCACTCAGACCGAAAAACAAGCGCACATCATCTCACAATTTTAACAGGTTGCATTTTCTCAATTTAACGCAAGGTTAACTCGCGCCTGGGAATTTACAGGCGCATCAGTTTGGGTGTGTGACACCAATGGCAGGGTGAGCACAGTGGTGACACTCCTCATTATTGCAGAGGCCCGACACGCACCGTGACTACATTGCAATGCTGCAATGAGAGGGGAAGTAATGAAGTGAGGTTGGGGGGGCGGTGGGGGCGGGGGCTGTTGCAGATTATAAGGGGACAATGGTTGCATCACGCAGCTTCGCAGGAGCCAAATCGCTCCCATGGCCTGAGTAAACAGCGGGTTTACCTACTGAAGGTAGGATTGGTTATTTTTTATGACACACGTATTGTCATCCTTAATGACAGGAAAGTTGTGTAGTTAAGAAACAAATGATCAGGAGGGCAGTATTAAGGGGATGGAGAATGGAGACATCCAGATTGAGACTCAGTGATGAGGGGAGACATTACCAGGGCATGCAGCTTCTCCTCCAGGTCCTGATTGGCTCTTTGGGAGGCAGTGTAGCTGTTCTGCAATCTGAGGAAACAAGATCAGATATCTTAAACCCCAAACAGACTGACACAGGATATCACATTATGCTGTTCTCAAGGTGACTTTCATATCAGTCTTTTAAAAACAACACCCAACATAATGCCAGATTTTTCAAAATTCTTCGTTTCCATTTTCAGCATGCAGGAAATTTTGCACATATGAGCACAAATGGGCCGTAAATGGACAGGCAAAAAAGGATGAATGTAAATTAATTTTGATCAGGCCAATATCTATTACTGCCTACTCCATTGAAAGCTTGTAATTGGTAGAATCAATCTTCAGTAATTCAATAAAAGTCATGGGGGCGTTAGTTAATCATATGGCCATGCAAATCTCGATTGTGCAAAGGCAATATTGCAGTTGTGCTTTAGAACTTTAGAATCACACATCATCCTTTTGTGTGTAAAGGATGGAGATGGTATCCCAAAGAGAAGAAAATTTTTTAGCGTAATGGCAAGAGCTTGAGGCACAATGACTGCTGCTGGCTATGATTATGTTTTCATTATTGTCTCCTCAGTCACTCCGGTTTGGTGATGTTCTTTTATCTTCCAGAGAGGCGAGCACACGAAAACCGATCTTGCTATGAGAGAGCAGCTTCCATTAGCTGTGAGGAGAGACGCTTTTTCCTCTCTCCGATATTAACACGCCATTATCTATCTCCACTGATAGAAAGATGACAAGCCGCCGAGTGAGTTGGTAAATCTGGTATGACAGAAAAACTATGCATGATATGTTAAAATGCAAGGCGCACAATTCAATTTAAAATAAATTTGATTATTTCCCTAGCGTAGTGCAGGAAAGTGCTTCATGCCCCGAGTGCTCAGTCGGAAGAGGGATATCACCTTTAACATGGCTCCTCTCAAGAGAAATCAGAGGCTATACTGCAACAACAGCCTTGGTGCCACACTGTACATTAACTGCTAATAAAGTTTAAAAACTTCAAAATTAGAGTTGGCTGTTGATGGAGTCCAAATTCCTGTAAATGGCAGACATGGCACATTTATGGATCTGGAAGTCAACTGCCCTAGAGATTAGTTGACAGTTTTTCCCAATAAGGATTCAATACAATTTCATGCATTTTGAAATAAAAACAAGCATATTCCTAGTCACATTTTGGCCTCCATTCAGCATTCATATACAGTATTTCTTGACAGAAAAGGAAATTCTGTTATGATTTAGATTTGTTATAATCAATGAAATATATTTATGAGATTGGGTCAGTTCTTGGTGATGGCTGGAAGGTGAACTACATCAAGGGATAAAGTGCAGAAAACATGTAGCCAAGTGACCCTGCTTGCTGTCACTATACTAATTTTCACTTTACTTTGGCCATTTCATCTTTTTCTCTTTCAAACATTTCAACATTAAAGTATCTGTCTGCAGATAATAATTAGGGACCGTTCTGTTGCCTCTGCTCTTGAAACACCAGCATAGCATGCTGCTATCAACATACAATGTTGACTGTAGCCCCTAGCTACTTGGCCGATTGATTGATTGATTGAGCAATATTACATGCACGCACTTTGGTAACCTTGCCCTGAATTCAGCTATGACTGTTGCTAACTAGCCCTTTGAAAAGTACTTTGTCAGAAATACTTTTTGGTTTATAATATCCCAGGCATGGCATGAAAGGTTTGTTTAGTTTGCAAGGAGCAAAGATTAGAATTGCATAGGTGCACAAAATAGCTGAAAGTATTCACATGGCAAGCTTCCAGATTTTTCAGTCTGACAAGCTTCATTGTATTTTTCTGAGTAGGCAGCATCTGGGACTGCTAAAAAGGGACCTATGCAATCACCATGGGCAACTTTAACAGGAACGCAGCCTTAATCACTCTGCACTCGCTGCACTGGTGTTTGTCACTTAACTGCTGCCAATGGTTGAATATAAATGTAAAACTGTGCAAATGTGAGTGTGAAAATTCAATGCAAGGTATTTAAAAGGCAGTTAATGGCAGCTGTAGCAGACAATGTATCAAGCTTCAATAATTAAAAAAAAAAAAAAAAAAAAAAAAAAAAAAGAAAATGTCTCAAGTCAATCCAGTCCTTTATTTTTTTGGTACTTGCTACGGGACCTTCAGGAGTGACCAAAGAAGGCTCTGTTCATTATAGGACAGCATACAGAGATATCAATAGTATGCAATTCATTTTTACAATGAAAACGGTGTTGTGCCAAGTCACAGTACAATTAAATGAGTTCAGTTTTCATTCATTCAGTCTTCTATTTATCAACAGAGTTTTGCCATCTAGCAGATTTTTCCCTCTTCCTTAAGCAGCACATGAAAAGCAATGCCAGCTCATACTGAGTTTGGAATCATAAACTTCCAGCCTAATAACTATTCATGCTGAAAATATTCATCTACTGGTGTAATGCAATAAGAAATGTGCACAATAATTACCACCATTTGACGATTTCCACAAAACAATCAAACTGAATACTCTCACAGCCTCGAACAAATTAAATCAACTCTTATGATGCTGAGTGTGAGGCAGACTGGCTGTCACTGGAGCTTGGGTAAAATTACAATCTTAATTGTGAGCCCCGTATTTCCATTCCAAAGCCTCTGCCATGCTAGCGGCGGCTGATCACTGCATACACAGACTGCGATATGACACATCCGCACGGTTCTTAATTACTGACCTGCTATGATTCAATTACATCATTTTATAATGTGCCAAAGTCATTACGGCATTTGGATTTCCTAACCGTAGTCGACAATGAGAAAGATGTGTTAAATGAATTCACACAATTATTACAAAGCTCATTTAAATCTGATCGTCTGCATGTTACAAAGCTACCACTTGATCGGCGATAACACAAATGTGATTACATGCCCGGCTTTGACCGGAAGGGAACGCTAGTGCTATTTCAAAATATAGCAATGGGACTGTTCAGTATTTTGGCAACTTACACTAATGTTAAGTGGGCTGTCCCAACCGTTGTGACGGATGACTTCACATTCCTTCCACTGTCTTTGTTTCACAGGATTCTGCCGATTTTTATTTATTTTTTATTTATTTTTTTTTTTTAAAACAAAATCCGACTTGGACACTTTTGAATGTCAAGAGAAAATGTAAACATTGTGAACATGTTAAAGCATGTTGTATTTATAGGAGTGATTTCCATGAAAAACTCTGAGGAAACATGGTTTCATGAAGAGGGATGGAACAGACACTAATGTCACAGTAAAGTGTGCTGATCCATGGGCATGACGACCTGTTTCTCAACAAAAAAAATTAAATAACTTGGCCTTCAATATTGAATGAACCTTAGCAGAACAGCCTCTATGACAACACTTTATTTTTAAAGAGAAAAACCATGTCATAAACAAATGTGCTTGTGTACAAGTGTATCCTTTGAGGATATAACTGCAGCATATTTTTGTTATTTTCACTACAAATGCATGGGTAAGCTCATTGGAAACCAAATTATGGCTTCTACTGTATATTTTTCTGGTGATCTTTGTCCATTGCTGCTCTAATGTAGGTGACCATATATGACTGTTCTTTAAAAGACCTCAATGTGATCTAGTTTTTAAAATAATAACTTTAAAAATCGCATGTGCACTGTAACATGACCTATGGTCACAGGACGCATGGTCACATGACCCCTGTATGGATATATGTTTAGCATTGTGAGTTGTCTTCTGAAGCCCAGCACTGGTGCATAGCACTGATTTGACACCAAAACTGAAATAATTACATCGGGACTATAATGTGTGGATTTCAAGACTTTCACTTTGTTGTAACATTTCTTCCTCGTTAAAAACAGGAATAGTCCACCCTGGCTGTCATTCCGTTGCTTCTCATTCTACCTGCAGTTACATAAGCAAATTAATGTAGTGCAAAAGCAAACAATTTTAATTGGTCATTTACTGTGATCATGATCCTGACTGTCAAAACAGATTTAGTTTTGTAGGTTTGAAAATTGAACCAGGTTTGCTATATATAATTTCTTTGTTATAAGGGGGGGACGGTGTGTGTGGGTAGGACTTAAAGTGTACAAACAGAGGAATCTCAGGCTTCCAGAGAAGCTGCCTGTCAGGATGACAAGACTCATACTGGGGAGACGCTATTGATTCCAGACACGGAGCCACCGAGGCCTCGGAGACGTGCTGAGCGGCTCCATTCTGCTTAAAAAAAGGAAACGAGGCACTGCGCAGGCAGGACAAATGGCTGCAAACTGGGCAGGATGAAAGCCAGAGCAGCATATCGCTTCCACCTTTGGTTACACCACTCAGAGCGTGGCTGCTATAAAAGCTATGGGACCTAGAACTCCACACGGAAGGAGCCTGGAAACAGTCAGCAAGTGTTTGCGCCAGCCTGATATACCTCCATTAGTGGGTGAGAGTGGTGAAGCAGCGGCAGGCCTGTACGATTCCTTTCACGTTAACGTTGGCAAAGGAAGACTATAAAAGCTGCTCCCGCAGATCTGCATGCGGTGCGTTTGCAAGAAAGATGAGGCGGGGGGCACCTTTGAATCTCGGAGCACTAATGAGCTCAGGGATGGCGAGTTAAACGACTGATCCCCGGGCAATAAGAGAGTTCTTTATTCAGAAACCCCGGTGTAAAACCAAGCCTTTTTTATATATTTTTTTACAAATCCCGATTAGCGGGACTTTGGTGCCTGTGCGGTTCAGCTGAGGTTCCAGATCTTGTTAACTAACTAGAGCTGACAGCGCGAGTGCGGTGGGAATGAAGGCTTTGGCAGGAGCTCCCTGCGAAAAAACAGTGTAGTACACCAGAGATGAAGGGCAGATTGTTGATTTGCTTTCATTAGTGCCTGCATTGTATGGAAAGCTGGTGGGCTGTGCCTACCTTTCTGACTCTCTTACCAAAATCAAAGAGAAGCCTCATTTCCTGGGTTCTGTTCCACATGTCTTCCCTTGGATAGAGGCCTCCATGGCCTAGTGCCCCTCCTCTCCAGACAGAGCCCACCCGCACTGCACCCCCCTGCCCCCCAACCTTCTCACACAATCCCACAAACCCGCAGGTTGACAGATTTAAAGAAACAGCTGGGTGCATAATCAGACCGAAAGCTCTCATTAATTAACGGCTTTGAACCAACTCATTAAAAATGGATTGTTGGGGAAGGTATTTATCATTTCACAGGTCCATGAAAAAAACTGAATTTCACTTGCAGGAATTAAATTCCTTCACCATGATTCCAGCCAAAAGCGTGCACAGAGAAAACTCTAACCAAAAAAGCAGGTACAGGAAGAGTTAGGTATATCAGCACACATGATCTTAAACTCAGTAAAAATAAGAAAAGTATGTGCATGTCAAATGTTATGTGATGAAAATTCAACCTCAAGTTTCTGGTGTATGTACGATATGGTGAAGCTCCTAAATCTGAGTAAGTGCGCGACACAGTAAATCACAGACAGGTCACTTGACACATTACTCTATGTGGTATGAGACGGTGAGGCACTGAATTGTGGTAGACCGGGAGGGGCTGACCTGCGAAACTTATCCCTCATCTTCTCCAGGTCATCCTTGGTGCGCCCGATCTCTGCCTGCATGAAGTGGCGGCTGGACTGGAACTCAGTCTCCATGGCCTCCATCTTGTGAGTGGTGTGAGAGAGCCGTCTGCGTAGATCTTCATTCTGCTGCTGCAGAATCCTAGTCAAAGGAAAAGAAAAAAAAGGAGAGGAGGGGTGGGAAGATGTCAGTTTAGGTGTTGCAGTAGACAATCTTACACTCAACCATGACCACTTCTTTCAAATGAAATGTTTCTCAATGCTTCGAGGGGTCATGGAAAGGAGCTGCTTGTGTTGTCCTTTTCAAACAAACCCTTGTGAAAATAGCATGGCCCAAAGCATCAAGAGATCAGTGATGTTATGGAAAAACAACCATACAGACGTAAACAAAAGCAAACTAAAAGCAAGTATTTACAAACATGCAAGTTCAACAGCAGTGCCACATAAGCAACATATTGGACAAGACTGGTAAGGTGGTTCCCTGAAAGAAAGAAGCCCCCAAAACAAATGTGCGAAGACAGTTTATAGGCAAGAGCGGCCAAGAGCTGATGTCTTCCCTTATGAATTAATCAGCTGGCTTGCGCCATGCTCGGTGAAAGTTTGGGTGTGCATGTCTGTGACCAGCTGTCACTTGGGTGATTGCCGGTGCAATGTCATCGCTGCTCTGCTGGTGGAGTTTAATGGGAGCAGCTGTCAAGGTGCTTGGGGGACAGGAGCAGCTGCGGTGGGGCGGGAGACAGCTGCGCCTGACACAACCTCCTCCTACAACCGCACTGCGTAACGGTACAACCTGAACACTACCATGCAACTAGAATCCAACGGGCCTCTTTATTCATGTGGACCCCTCACACAACTGCACCGTTTAACTATACAGCCAATAAATCACCATAGAAGCAGATTCTGAATTCCCCCTATGTCACAAAATCCTCCAAAAACCACCATGCATAACTATACAGTCACAATATCGCTAGGCAACCAGGGTCCAATAGTGCTTTTTTTTTTTCAGTAGTTCCTGCTACAACCACACTGAGTGACTATGAAGTAACGACATCAATATGCAGCTAGACAGTCCCCTTTATCGAGGGCATACAAACTCCTACAACTACAACTACATAAATATAGTCAAAACACTGCTACACAGCAAAACTCTTTGATATTTTTCACTAGTAATTATTACCTGTAGCTAGTATGTTTATATTTTTAACATGTCCAACAAAACGAATTATATTTTTTAACAGGAAAAACAATAAGAATGATGATACAAAAACACATTGTCTATGATCCTTCAACAGTCTACACTGACGCTGATAATCTTCATCCTACTGTCCACTCCTTTTCTGTCGTGCAAAGACTGAATACCTTTACCTCATGTAACTGCTCATTTTACATTCTATCCTCAGTCTTACATTAACACATTTTAAATTATTAATTAACTGCCAGGTTCTCGATTGAGGGATCCAAACAAGGGGTACACTGCCCGGGGTAAAACAGCAGGACCTCATCTGCTTCAAAGTTCAACAACCATCAACCCCACACCATATTCCTCAAAGCTCACTGCTGTTGCTGTACATTTTTACTAATTACAAGAGGTGAGGACTAGACATATAATTTCAGGATTTCAGGACTTGCTCTAACTGGAGGTGATCCCTGCACTCTATTGTCTATCTCTGAAACGTTGACACAGCCCTGTCAGGGGATGGCCCAAATGAGCCACGGTGGCATAGAGACAAATGGAGCACCCATTGTGCTACAAATGGAGATCAATGCCAGTTTGTCTGGGCTGCTTGCGGATGTTAAATGTTTAATAAAAACCAGATCCTGCTGACGTCGTATTCCCCACCCCTACCCTCCGAGTCCTGATCCTCCCAGTTTCCACCTTCGGACGGCCGAGGCTCAAGGCACATCGGCAAGGGCGATGAAAGATTCATGCCGTGGCTTGAAGGGAGAAACTCCATTTCCCTTGTGTTAAAAATGCAACACTCTATTTATTCTATAAATACACGTTCTGAATTTTTCATTTTACTGTTTAAGCCTCTTTTTCTTTTAGGCACCCGGAGAGTAGTTACAGTTCTTAAGCAAAGATTTCTGGTTCAGCAGAAAATATTAAGACTTCAACTGGTCTGGGCGGGGTGCTCAGAACAGAACAGAAAGGTGTAGGGAAGGTATGCATTAGTTATGCATAGGGAACTAAATACTGATGCACGGCTTGGTCTAACTTAATTGGACTAATCTCGATACATGTCTGGCATACCTGAACGACAGAGGAGCTACATCCAGCAAAAAGGTAGATGCAAAACTATGAAAGCAAGGAGTTTTTATTTCAAAACTTTGCCCCACGGTGAATGTTGAAGCAAACTTGTTGCAGTAAAAGCGGGGCTTAGTGTCTGAAGTGGCTGTGCCTGTGCTCATAGTTGGCTCAGGTCCGTTACAAAGACCTTAAACGCCTGTGTAAATTGAAATGCTGTACGTGAGATGGGGAGGAGGCACATCCGAAAAATAACACAGATAAGAGGAAAATAGATACACCGGAGCTCTTGAAAGTGATGTGAAGGCTGGAATAGAAAAATACATTTTCAATTTACTTGTGACTGCATTTTCAGAGGTTCAAGTTTAACATTCATTAGACTTTGTCCTTCTGGTTTTGCAAGGTGTGTTGATGGTGAGGGTTTAGAAATTTCACAGACAAATGCCTCTTGGCAAACTCTGTAACAAGCTCTATATTAAATATTACTACAAAAGTTTTTCAATATAACTTTATGTAGAACATTAAATCCTATGTGTGGTGTTATCTTGGTTGCAATGCTGCATATAAATCATTTCAAAGGAAATTTGTGTTCATATCAATTCCACATAATCAGGTTTCTCATAAACAAACAAAAAAAAAAAAAACTGCCACACAAGGGCTGTCCATAACACAGTTTTAATTTCAGAAACTCTTACTGATGTTCACTTCCTTTGATGATTAGTCTGTTCAATGAACGTTAATTCAATGACTCAAAGTAAAAAGACATACATTTGGAACATCATGATATGCTCTGTATCAAAGATGACTCTTATTGGCTGACATGTGAATGTTAAAAAGGATGCAACCAAACCTGTTGCCCGATTTGTGCTCATTGTTATGCTATATGTTATTGGAATGAGTGGAGCATAATATCAATGTGATTTTCCATAATCACCAGCATTTGCCAAATTATGTTGGTACAATAAATGAAATATCACATCTGTTAAGAAATCTGGTTATTGTCCAGCTCTAGTGTGTGTGTGTGTGTGTGTGTGTTGTGCATGCCCATCACTAAGTGAATTGCTCTTACAAGGAACATTAACAAATCCTTGGCAGATCATGAATAAATGATGCCAGCAAAACCCCCCCAAAAAAAAAAAGGTTTTGGCAACACAAATAATGCCGTCGTCCACCTACTGAACTTCACAGTGAGACAAGCAGAGGTAGCCTTAAGCTTTTACTACTTTTAACACTGCCATGTCTGGCCATGTAACCCGCCCACAACCCCCCCGACCCCCCTTGGGGGTAATCTGGCGGTGCGTCTCCGCACCTCCATCTGTCACGTTGCCTCTGTGCCCCATGGTAAAAGGCTGTCTGTCGCGACAACAGCGAGAGGTCTGTGTTGCCCAGGAGACCTTCGCAGACATCCACGGTCAGCTGTGGAGCGTGGAGTGGTCTCAGCACAGCGGGAGGCTACATTTCAGAGCCTGGCTGCCAGGATGAGTTCACACTTCACCCAAAGAAGTGAACATCAAAGAGCTGGCTCACAGAGGGGGAGCGGTCAGATAAACCAGCTGCATATCCTGGTTACTCCACTCTGGTTATTGTGTGTGTTGCATGCATGATGGGAGACGCAGGGAAGGTTTATTGCTTATCGAATCAATCGTCTGTGACCGAGTGAAAGGAATGATGCTGACTGGAGCAATTCTGATATCAAAATGGGAGGGTACTATCCAAAAATTGAGATTAATTCCCTGGGTAAAGCGGAGGAGAGGGGGAGATCATTGTTTTGTAGAGGATAAGCCTCTGTTAAAAGGATGGATGTTCAGCTGCAGTGGTGTTTCTGTTAAATCCCAAAAATATTAACAATACCTCTTGTCATTCTAAGAACAGCATTGCTAAGATCAGTGGTTTTACTGTACCTACAGTATCCACACATGTAGATACACTATCAGTGTAAATATATACTAGTGTGTAAAGGCCAAAAGAATTTAAAGAAGTATTTAACAGGTGTTTACGACATATGGCATGGTTAAAAATAGCGATAACCTGCTCTGCCATTACAGTTAAACTCAACAGTGGTAGACATGAAAATTACATTTAATCTGCAAAACAGAATCTTCCTTCAGTAATTCATTTCATTAATTAGGAGCTTGATTAATTGATTAATGAAGCAGCCTGCCAGATATTCAATACCAACACTTAAAGTGATTAAAAAAAAACTTCCATGTGATGCTGCTTATATTTAAAGCCCTGAAAGATTAGATCAGGATTTTGTCCAAAACAGGAAAATCTTTAGATTGCTCATGTCACATTTCATTGTCATTTCTTTGAGGCACAGACAAACAACCTCTTCACCCTTGTTCAGATATGTCACAGAACAGTCTCTTTGTAAGGCAGATCTCTCTTGGAGCTCTGTAGCTCAAAAGGGGGCAATATGAGTCGCTTCAGTTTTGCTCGGGATGGAGGGACTGAGGGTAGTGGGGCCTGACTCCAGCCACTGCACCATGCAAAGAACTGCCAGTCCCGTGATTCATTCACACCCCTAAACCCACGCAGAGCATTCTAGGCCAATCAATCTCCAGGGTGACAGCAATGCTTCCACTGGGGTTACAGCTTCTGTGCTGCTATGAGAAAACGGAAGGGGGAGGGTGATCAGGGGGGAGGGACAAAGTGGTACTGTCAGCCGTAATGGCTTTTATCCCAACCTACACATAAACACGTATAAATTAGCCATCAGAGGCACTGTCAAAACAGCCAGCTGTCTTTTTAATGGGCTTACGTCTTACTGGGTAATGGGGAGGGGTAAACTGGGCTGAGAGAACCTCAATGTACAACATGGCCTAGAAATGCGTTTCTCTAATGCTGGGACAGGAGTCAGACAGAGTAGAGTTTATACTGAGGGAAACTGTCAGAGAGAAGAACATGTGGAAGAATGACTCCTGTGTGGAGAATCCTGCTTCAATGCTTAACAACTAGCCCTGAGAGATGCCACTTTATCTTTGTGATAACGGAAGTGTTTCACTTCTTGGGACAGTGCCCGTCACTCCTACAAGGATAGTTTTTTCTTAACCTGAAAAACTGCCCCAGTCACACCACCACATGCTTCCACAGATTTCAAAAGGAAACACTCTGAAATGTTTCAGACTTTTAGAATCTGGTGAACAAGGAACAAAGGCAAAGAGGAGAGCAGAAGAACAAAAGCAGGGCAGACGGTGAGGAAACAGGCCTTTGATTTAGACTGCTAGATTGGAGTAGCCCCAGCTTGCTCGTGGCTCCTCGATGCGTTCAAAGCTCGACTCACTGCGCTCGGCTTGACGACGCCAGTGGAGCTAGTGATACCGCAGCTTGAGAAAAGGCGTGGGCCCCCAGGGGCCGCATGTGTGAGCCAATGAGCCGTCTCTGATCAGAGCGAGATTCGTGCTGATCGGGCACAGCAGGGGTGAGTGGGTGCCCTCGGCAGACGATGCCAACACGTCACTCCACCCTGCTTCAGCTTCATTACTGCACCAGCTGGGGTGTCTCCTGCTACCCACCCCAGAGCCCCCCTCTGATTTCAGTTAATTTAGCTACCCTCCTTCCATGATGATTCACCGGTTTTGTCCGGGTGCGCCCACCCTCAGAGTTTACATGGTGCCCTCAGCTGGGGCTTCATTACAGCTGTTGTACTGTGGCTTATGGCCAGCCTTACTGTCGCTGGGACAGAGTGCGCCCCCAAACAGGATCATGGCACCCCAGGCTGCCTGTGTGAGGGGGGATGGAGCCCTGGCACACTCTGCCATTGCCAAAACATCAAGGTTATTTAGGGCTATAGAGCATGAACAACAACACCATGGCCCACTGAAAGGCAGACCGCAGAATACCTACAGTGAAGTGTCCGTTCACAGATTAAAGACAAAAGCAGAGCTGTTGCATGTATGATAAAAAAGTTCACACTGCAATGCGTAAAGAAAGTAACTGAAGGTAACTTACTTGATCCTGTCTGTGTCACACAAGGATTCCTACAAGAAAAAAATTGGGGAAAAAAAATTGCCATTAGTATGGGTATATAGCTTTGATACACACTGCACAGGACATTATTGGGTGATAATGCTGTATATATTATGTTTTGAAGGAAAGTGGAACTGAATATGTTTCATGATATTATATATAGGTATAAATTTAATTTACCATTAACTAAATATTGGATACAGTATGATATAATTCCACAATGACTACATAAAGAAAAAAAAAAATCAAAGAGCAAAATCTATGAGGAGGATGACACACAGAAAGGATGATATTCCCAATGTTGACATATTCAGAGGAATCAAAAAGCAAATAATGTATCATTAACAATAATCCCTCAGCACCACAGGATCACAGGAGTCAGTTAGAATATCCACACACTCTGCAAAGCTGTGGTCCTATTTCAGTTAAAAAGCCCCTGCACAATTTTAAGTGGCCAAACATATTAATGTTAAATACCCATATTTTCAAGTGCACAACTGAACAGAGTAAGTTCACACATTTATTCAAAGCAACAACATGCAACATCTTTTGCACTCTGCATCAAACCTTTTATGTAGGAGCTGCAATTACACCCATAATGAGGCATTAGCTGTAGCTCTTATTTTTAACACATATTTTAGGTTATATTTTCACGCTCCTTTTATCATTAAACTTTACACAGAGGAGGCAAGATATCTGGGCATAAGCTGCGAGTAGACGTTTTTCATTTAGCCACTTAAATATAAATACGGTTGATCTTCAGAATGAATTTTGATTAACACTCATCTATTTTTAATGGAAGCCTGCACTGTGTAGCTAAGCAACTTGCTGGCTGAGGCAGCCCTGGCATTTGTTTGCTCATTAGACTGAGATTTTGCTGAAAAGGCTTGCAGCCTGACAGCGAAATCTCTCTCCTGCTCACATACCTGTATCTGTGAAAATATAGAGAAAGGGGATCCTAATATTTTGTCGTCTTCTATGTGAGGGGTGGAGTATGTGTATTTGGGAATATCCGATTTATCCATGGAGTCCCTGTGTGTTGTCCTGGTGTCCGTTTGTGGGTGGTGCTGCCGGTGCTTGTGGTGGTGGTGGAGGTAGACTGCAGAGCCTGTTTTGTCCTCCCAATCTACCTCGCTGCCACGTCGAGAATCCCCCCCTCCTATCCTGCTATAGATGGGCCCCTCTATTTTGGGACGAGCCCCCTCCCAGCGTGCGTCTCCTCTGTGCACCTCAGGCTCGGGCTCCATGTCGGAGCTGTCACGCCGCAAAGGGATGTGCCAGGTTTGGGGGCGACACTCCCGTTCCTTCCCGGGCTTCTCCACCGAGTCCCTTCTTGATGCATGATAGTCGTCCCATACCCGGCTCTTCCTGTCTGGGTGCTCTTTGGGGTCCTGCTGCTGAGCAGGCGATACCGTTTGTTTCCCTTTCGGTTTCCCACAGTTGGGTTGCTTGCCCCTAAGTAGTTGGAGGTTAGCTGGGCTAAGGACGCGATAGGTGATCTCATCAAGAAACTGGGAGAACTTCACCTTCTCCTCCAGAAGTTGGATCTTCCACTCTTCAGATGTGGACCCAGGGAACGTGGGAGACGGAGAGTTGGGCGTGGCCTGTCCCGTTGGCGAGCGGTCCCGTTCTCGGTTCCCTTGCTCCCTCTCCCGGTCCAGTGACATGCTCTTGGGGTTGGGGTTGCGGGCCCGGTCCGGGCCCAGCACCTCGGCCGACCTGGACTTCCGCAGGTTCTCAGAGTGCATGCTCGGCAGGTTGGGCTGCTTCAGGATCCCCTTTGGAGGTGCCGGGGTCAGGAACGCAGAGCTCTGCTCCCTGGGGACCAGGATCTCCGCTTTCTCCTTGAAGACGAGAGATCGCTCCAAGCTGCGGGACTGGGAGTGGGAGCAGGGGAAGCCCTGGGAGCCGTCGGAGGTGGCCAGCTCGTCTTCCCCGGACAGCACCAGCAGGTCCTCACTGCAGCTGATGAAGTGGCTTCTGCCCTTGGTCTGGGTGACGGTGATGGCACTGTGGCTGAAGATCCGGGGTGGGGGCAGGATAGTCAAGTCCAGGCTGGAGAGGCTGGACACATCCAGCTCGCTCTCTGAGGCCAGGGACCAGGATGAGGAAAACACATTGAAGGCATCGGGGCTGTCGGGACACCTAGGAGGGTAATGGTCCCTAAATCGCCCAGCACAATGCGACGTGGGCATGTGGTTTGGTAGGCAAGTTACCTGGCAGGGATCGGGCTGGCCAGGGGCTGCAGTTGGGGCAGCCCCGTTCCCACCCAGGTCCTCTCGGAACACGGGTGGGTTGTGGCGGACCTCGCGGTGCTGTGGGGGTGCCTTGCGGTAAGGCTTCCTTGCGGGGGCAGCACTCGTCATCCTGCCGTTCCACGGTCCGTTAGTCCTGCCGAGAGACAAGCGTGAGAGACTGCGGAGGAAGCACCAGCCCGGTAGAGCCCGGAGAGCCCTGCCGCTTGTGCAAAGGCAGCTGTCGAGCTCTGTGTCCCCGCTCTCCCCGGCAACTACAGGGAAAAAAGTAGTTTAAATCAATATGCTTTGATGAGAGTGGCAACAGCGCGCCAGCAGCGGCAGTGGTAAATGCAGCTGCCGGAAGCACTGGGAGAGAGAGCTAGCGAGAGGAGGTGCTGCCGTTTCAAATAACCATCAACCATATGCCAATCCCCTTTTTGTGATGTGGAGCAGTTTCTGAAATCTCCCCTGCCTATGCCCTTATACACCGCATGCATGTGAACATGCGGAATAGTGCGGGTGTTTTGAGGGGGAAGGGAGGAGCGGAAGGCAAGGAATGGCAAAGGGCAAAGGGTGATTGCGCTGGGCTTGGGGCAGGAGATGAGGGGACATGGTCATGGGTGGGGGGGAGGGATGTGTGCAAGCATGCCTCCAAGCTAGCGATTGATTACAAACAGAAGTGTGTTTTCCAATAGAGAATACTCTTAACCCACAGCCACAGCCAACTTTGATTGGCAGCGAGAACCTCATTGATTGAATCAGACCATGAAGAGGAGGCAGGGGAGGGAGAGAATGACAGGAAATTTTAAAATGCAAATAACAGGCAAATTAACTGAGCATTAATTTGCCTTGATCGAATCAAATATCGCCTCCGCCACCTACAGCGCGGGTCTTATTTCCAGTGAGCAACCCATTCTTGCACAGAACAAAATGTAATATGAGACGGGTATGTCCTTATTCGGCTCTAATGCATGCAAGGGATGAGGTGTCACTTATAGGACCATGAAGTGCAATTGACACTATAGGTGAGCAGCTGAAATGTGTCTGGAAACACATAGCAAAGGGAAAAGGTGTAGGTTCAAGTTCTAAAGTGCTAAACAATGTTAATGTTAAAAGTTAAGATTAAAACAGTGCTGAATTGTTTCTTTTTTTTTTAATGTTTGAATCACCCAACCATCTCAAACTACCTCCAGTTCTTTAGGTCAGAGGACTCCCTCAAGTCAAAGGCATGCATCGCTGGTTTTCCCAACGAAAGCCAATGGCTGGAGATTATCGATCCCATAACTGCTTCCTGCATCCTGCCTGAGCGTTGTAGTGTGGCGTTGCGCTGCTATTTTTACAGGCCTGTGAACTCCGCCTGACGGGTGGCAACGGAAACACTGGTATGTCACAGCGGATTGCCAAAGAAAATCAATGGTTTTTCTGCATGGCTGCTGATGAGCCTGGGGAACACGTGAGTGGGGCATGTGCCACGGGTGGCCACATTTCAATTATGGGAAAACATACTAATGTGTGCTCATTAATGGGGTTCATGTGTGTGGATGCGCGCATATCTCGCATAATGTGTGCAGGAACATGTTTATATCTGGGCTTTACCAATTAGGCCATGATTAGATGCATCTTTTAAAACCAATTTAACGGGTTCATAATTTCCCCATTTTGAGATTAGCAATATGCCAAAAATGTGTTCTCCCAAATAGTAGAGTTGGGTGATTATAAGCTCTGACAAACCTAACCAAGGTTTGAATGTGTTTTGCTAATCTTATTTTAGATCATGGGGATGCATTGGCTAGGTAGCTTGTTTTCGAGACAACAAAAAATGGAATGTTCAGCATGCAAACTTTGACCTGTTAGTCTGGAAGTCTAGAATTTTAGTTGTTTGATTAGGAAAGGAAAATTCAATGTTAATATTACAACTCCTCTGACAGACAGTATGGTTCATTATGTGTTTTTC
The DNA here is from genome assembly GCA_022829145.1 of Albula goreensis. Lineage (NCBI taxonomy): Eukaryota > Metazoa > Chordata > Actinopteri > Albuliformes > Albulidae > Albula > Albula goreensis. Next base: position 14,673,720 of record CM040750.1, read on the forward strand.
CTGCAAGTGGGGGGCTCTGAATTAAACTCTAACTATCTTCAAGTTAGAGGATGTGATGCCAAAATGAAAAATGGCTGTAATTTATCTTTGACATGGTCAGGAGAAGTTTGCACTGATTTAATACTGACAGGTTTCTTCTTTCCTATGCCCGATGAGCCATCATTCTTTTTGCAACACTGAGAGCAGCGTTCACAAGTATCTTTTCAATTGATAACAAAATAAAAATCTTATACAAAACAGGTATGCGGCTGAAAATAAATGTCAGTCATACTTAATATGGAAAAATAAGTTCAGAGCTTATTGAAACAATTCTTTAGTCTCACCATGCCATGACTACTTACTTTACTCCAGGTAATTGACCCAGGGCTGGGCTCTTGACTTAAATCCTGTATCTGTTCAAACACATCACTAACATAGCCCTTGCCCGGAAAATACTAACTACTCAATGAAGTTTAACTTAAAATGAACTCTCCTCCTTTTCCTTTTCACACAATGCCTGGCACACCTGAAGTTCCTGAACACTGACCACACCTGGGTTATCAGAGGGCAAAATGTGTCATTCCCGGGCACCCTGCCTACAGCCTGCCCCCCTCTTTTGGAGCTGCATTGAGCTACTCCCTCCTTTCACATATTGCACATAAGTAAAACAATTACGATGTTTTGTTATATTAAACATTATTTTGTACACATGAAAGCACACATACTGTACCACAGGGAGACAGTGGAGCTCACAGTTTGAGGTTAACATTTATATCTGCATTATCAAAGTTGCTTATTCTCAATGCTGAACTTCACAGGTGGATTTTTTGTTTTCTGAAAGTACACTTTTTGGGGAAAAAAAATTCAAATGTGATCACAGTGAAATGCAACCGCTGACTTGTGGCCCCTGTGTACACTGTGCAAAATCTCAAAGAAAATATACAACCCCTTTAAATGTCAAAGGCAATCAACGGGGTTTTACTGATCAATTCCTCTTTCTATTCCCAAGCCACTCGCATGACCTGCTGAAATATGCCTTGGTGCCTCCACCAATGGCAGCTCTGTCACCATTTTACCGACAGGAGTCTCTGTCATCAAGCTTATCTGCTCTCTCTCTCTCTCTCACTGGTACAGCGCAGGGGAATGGGGCACTCTGTTAACAGCCAATTAAAGCATGTTTCCCTCGTCACGTTAAAGCACTGCAGGTCTTTAAGAGACATATTAGCGGCTGCACTCTGTGTTGATCACCAGAAGCTGCATAATGATGGGCCACAGTCTGTCACCCTTAACGTTCTCGAACCCTTCTCATTTCACATAGGTGGGGGTGCGGTCTTCATTACTTGTATATCAGAAAGTGGATTTTCGCTATGGCCCCTTTTCTCCCTGGGAGTCAAGCATGTACTGCATGTTTCTCTAACCATGCAGGGCTGTTCAGAATTCAATATTATAATCGCAGCACTGCTGGCACCCCGTAAATCCTTCTAATTAAATTCTCGCGAGTTAACCCGACAGGCTTTTCGTTGTGAGGATCACACACCTTGACGGCTGTGTTTTAAGACAGACTGACACATTAGAGGGATATATGGGACAAAGGCCTTGACAGAACAAGGCTTTTAGTGCATCTGGGAGAAGATCCACAGAGTTGAATAACAGTATGTTCCCTCAAGCTAAATAAAGCAGGGTGAGAAAAAATGGTCTAACACATCAGAAGGGAAAGTGAAACAGCACTTCACTGCATTGAAGAGTGTAGCATGTAAACACCTCCAGTATTAGGAAAATAATTATGTCCCCAAAATGCCCAAGCCTCAGAAATTTACATTAGTGCCTAAACAATTGGCAGCCACAAATTAGCCACAGACAAATTAAAACATTAAATTTTACTGTTATGTGTTAAAGAAAAAGTTACGAATTAGTAAAGCAAAAGCAAAGCCTTTGACTGAAATAAGCACAAGGACAACCCGTTTAAGAAATAAAGCATGTAAGAAAGATAGAAAAACATCTTCCCAGGTCCAAACACAGCGCATTTTGCTGTGTATTCACCTTCGTAAAGGCTGGACTTCAGACAGGAGATGACTAGCCAATCGAGTTCTTCGCCTCTGCTGTGCATCTTCAGGCCTAAGCCTTTACAGATGAGGGGTTGGAATCCTGATCCAGCCACAATGCCATTTTTTTCACGCTTGTTCATCTCTGTCAAATCTGATTCCCTTTGGATGTTACGTTTGTGGATGTGACAGGTAACACTTCATTAACTGGAGATAAAGGGGGTGGAACACTGCTATCCTTCAAATCTGTCAGATGAGACCATCTATTTTTCCAGCGAAAACACATTTTAATAAATGACATTTCTACAACCCCCCCCCCCCCCCACAATCCAAATATGCCCCCAGGGTATGAAATCTAATCAGTAATTATACGAATTCTAAGCATTCAGATTCAAACAAGGATAAAAGTGGGAAAAATCCCTGCCTTCTCATTATAAGGCTGTAGAGGACACCCTTAAGTCTAATCTGTCTGTGAGGAAAGTCAGCTTTTGTCTATTCTGCAGACATATGAATGACGTGAAACAGCTCATTTTCTGTAATCCATTGTGTATAATGAGGAAATGTTCCATTAGAGTGATCTGAAGCAAGGATGGAGCAAAAATGCAGAAGTGGTCGCTGGAGGAGGAGAACTTTACCAAAAGCGACTCGTGCTTGAGCTAGCCAAGTGAGTTAATTACCTGCTTTCCTTTAGCAGAGAGAGAGACTTATATTAGCTTTGATCAAACATCAAACATCTTGGAAAAAAATAATGGAGGGAGGAAGCCAAATGGCCCTTTTCTTCCCTCTTGACACCAGAAAAAAAAGTTTACAGTGCAATAAGGGGGAAAAAAACTCAACTTCTCCTGCTGCAAGATCACAGAGGAAGTGAACCTGGGATTTTTTTTTTTTTTTTTTTTTTTTAAATCAGTCAAACACCAAGCCCCTCTCCAATGTGTACAACGCCAGTAAATACATTTGTATCTAGTTGTTATTACGGAATCAACTGCATTCAGGGGAGAGAGCAAAGGAAGTATAGTTGCCAATTAGGTCAGATTCTGGGAGGGTTTACCTCATGGCAACCTTGCATTGTGCTTTAACAACATATTTACACCAAAAAATGACAATACCAAAAATCAGAGATGATCCAGCAGTCTCTTCATCCACAGGTTCTCAGGCAGACAACCTAAAAAAGAGCAAAGATATCAATGAAAATAATCAAATGTCACAGGATTACGGAGGTGTTAACACAAAACGGCCGAGACATCCTGTAACTTCTAATGTGACACTTTTTAGTGAGCACTGTTATATAAATTCTGCAAGCAAGTCATTCTCACATGAAACATTTAACAACTTCCAGAAAACAATTTTACAATGGCACTAGATTTCAATAACTACAGTTGACTTGAACAACTTCAGCATGGTACTGTTTTATTATTCACTCATTGTCTAAATGCTATGCAGTATAATCTTACTGAAGAGCCACCTGAATACATGTAGCAACTTCTCATTTCCTTGACATCATCCTTAACAACAGATGTATTCAACAACCAGCAGAGTAAATTAGCACCACTATTAGACAGTCCTATAAATATATAAAAGAGAAATACATAACAGGCCAAGAAAAAAAAAGCCACAGTAATTTTCCAACACCATCCTTAACACTGACACAAAACGACAAAAATAATAGGTACCGATACGCATTAAGTGGGATTAAATTAAATGTTATGGGCTCTAGATGACATGCGAACAAAAACTCAGTAAAAAAAAAAATAAATAAAATAAAAAAAAAATAACTTCACAGCTGACTACTTATTGTCTCTTCACAGAAAATGTGTATTTTCTGCATGAAAAAAAACCCATTCAATATTCATTTAGTGTACAGTATGTTCCTTTTTCTGCTACATTTTTGGGCCCCGGGAACATTCAATGCTTTCCATTATGGAGGATAAAGCTTGCAGCTGGATGTGACTTAGAATAACAAATATGAGCCTGTGGCCTCCAGCCATGCGTGACCGTCAGCTGGGGGAGCCGTGGAACAGAACCTCAGACTCAGAGGAGACTTCAAACAGCCCAGCTATGCCCCCCACCCCCGGTCCCCCACCCCCTTGCTGCAGCAGGTGGGGGGAAGGGGGGGGTGGTGGTTGGGCTCAGCCAGGCGATCAGACAGCTCGGGAGGCTTTCATTTCAGTCTAATCAATTCAACGCTCTGCCACATCTAGCCAGAGGGGGGTTAAAAAATGAACACACCTGAACGCCTAGATGAGGGCCTGGGAACGGCGGACGCGCCAGCTGCCTTCCCAGGTTAATCTTTTATCTCGTTCACATAAATTAAAATGGTGAATACATTTCTTTCTGAGCTGGAGATGGATACAATATGAGAAAGTCAAGCATTCAGTTTTTCCCCCCATAACCCTACAAGATAATGCAGGTGAATTACTGTAGTTAAGCTTTCATTTTAAAAAGAAGCCTGCCATTCCTCCAGACCTCAAAGCATTAACTTGGGGCTGAAACTGGACCTCAACACAAACATAAATATCCTCACATTGGTATAATGGGATTACTTGTTCAAACGGGCCTTTTCATTAATTTGATGGGTTTCGAGCAGCGGTTACAAAAAAAAAAAAAAAAACGAGTTTGTACTTAAAGCTCTGACGTTAACAAACCTCCCCCTTTTCTCCCTAATATCCTCGGGGACAGTTTTAGGCAGCCGTGTTTCCACCGTTAAAAAAAAAAAGAAAAAAAAGGAGCGAGCGTCTCCATTATTAACAAGTGCCTGGATGGGCAGCTGGTGTACTCTGCACTGCCGTGTTCATCTTGTTTGGGCTGAGCATGAATAATTTAAATGAGGGAGACAGCTAAGGTTCATATGACCATGCTTCTGGAAAAAGTCATTATTTTCTAGCACTGCAGCCGGGAGAATAATAACTCAATTCACTGGGTCATGCTGGGGCTGTTGACTCGGGTCGCCCGATAGCTTTAGCAGCCACTCGTCTTTTTTGGAGGATGGCTGGTGGAGGGGATGAAACCGGCTTCTTTTCAGCCGAGCTAGGCTTAACGTTAAAATCATGTCAGTTGGTTAATCTGCATCTCAGAAGCCTGTTCTTGCCTCTCTAAATTCCAACCGGAAAAGCGATCTCTTAAAAGAGCTAAAGCGATGCGTACAAGCAGTTTCATCAGGAGCATGCCTTTACGAGATGAGAAGGAAAGAAATCAAGATTACTCTTGTACTTGAACTTCCAGTAAAAGTAAAAGCTCTGAACGGAACGCGGAGCGCACTCCGCAGTACGGTCACGGGGATCCGCGAAACGGCGACAAAATACAAAAGGAATACCCGCCCCTCGCCCCCACGCGCTCTTCCCCAGCCCAGTTAAACTACAAAACAAAGCCCCCCCAGGCATGCACTACATGTGAAAGAGGAGAAATCAGAGAAGTATTGTAAAGAGACCCTCACCTTAGGTGCGCATGCTGCTGGCTCTGGGAGCATCACCATGAATCGGTCTCTCCAGTCAGAAACTCAATCCCACAGTCCTCCTCCTCAGTCCTTCCCCGGCATGTGACCTCAAGGCTATTGATGACCTGCAAAGAGAAGAAGGTGAATGGAAAAAACAGCCAAGCGTCAGACTGGGTGTCAATCAACCTGGCTCGACAAGCAAGACGACTACCCAGATAGGGCACAGAAGCCAAAGGGGACAGCCATTACGGTATTGGAGTTTAAATAGAAAATGCAACTCTATGAGGGATCCTGCAGCATTTTCTTGTCCATGTTCTAAGTTTCACATACAAAGTAAACATTTTCCCAAGGAAGAGTAACAACAGTATGATTTGTGGTCAGGCTTAAAAGCCTTCTTTGGGTATTAGGTGCAAAAGACTGAGCTGGTTGAAACTCTTTTTGTAGTTTGGCTAAACTGGCTAGATGGGGCTTTAATTGACCAGTATTAGTTCAGAGAGGTGGCGAAAGCCTGGAGGAATCTTTCCATTCGCTAAATCACATGTCAGCTACGAGTCCAAAAGGTAGCCCAAATTTTTCCTGAAGGGCTCCTTTTAGTAAGTGAAACAAATGCTAAGCCACATCCTGCCTTTCAGTCAATCTCTGCAGTGCCAGACTACTGTGTCGTCATTGCCTTCCTGACAGCAGCTCTCTTACCCTGCGCTGTTACTTTCACTATCCCCCCAGGACCGCTGGAAACAAGGGGTTCCTTCAGACCAGTTACTGTCTGCTTGTTTTCCATAGTCACCGAAGTAAAGCTTTGTTTAAAAAAAAATATAGGCCTAAATGAAAACTTCAGAATTTTTTAAAGCAGAGACATGATGTTTAGGAGAACAGAACACTTTTCCGGACAGACTTATATTTCCGATGCACATTATTCACAGTGAGAAGCATATGGCTTTCTTGTTCCTGTTACATGTAGCATGATTATGTGAATTGCTTTTGCAAATGAAGAGGTGCTCTGAAGTGCTCTCCACTGCTGTCACCCGCTGTGAAAACGCCCACGAGGATCATTCACTGACAGCTAAACAGCTTCATAAGCAACAGCCAGGGTTGCGATTCAAGAGCTTTCATCACAATTTTTGCAGGGATGATAACACATGAAGGAAGAAAACGTTTTTGCAAGATAAAGACCACTACACTGGATTTATTTCTAGTCTGATAATGGCCAAAATCAATACCATTAAGACTTGGGCATAAATGAGTCTGTAATAAGTATTTTGCATCACAATGGCCTCTGTCAGTTCTTCATTCACTGATCACAGAATAAATGTCAAGTCTTTCCAACTTTTATGGGACATTTTATACACGTGAACAAAAAGTGACAAAAACCTTTTATCTGCAGGCTACGTGTTCTTTGCATGAGCACACACCAAATCGAAAGACTCCAGCACATCTTAAATCCTTCATGAAAGATTAAATACTCAATACAGTGAAGGTTTGTGCTCATGTCACTGATGCACATTCATTCTGAAGCCTTTTTCGTTACTCTTTTTCATTTGGACAAAAAAGATAGATGAAGTTTATACTTCACAGCAGTGAGTGCATTTTAATGCCCATTACTGGGAAGAGCAGGTAAGCCTGCAGCCACCTTGAAACCAAAAGAGGTTTTGTATTTATTAAAATCAGAGTGCCTTACTTAGCAAACATGTTGTAAACTACATATGTTGGAAAATTGCTTTTCATAAAAGAGAAAAAAAGTTGTTCCGGTTTCAAGTTAGATGGCAATTTTATTTCCCTCTCACATGAAACATTACATTGAAAATACATGATTGTGAGAGCAATGTCCCTCTTGTCTTGGTTCTGGGCAATCTGGCTAAAAAAAAAAAAAAAAAAAAAAAAAAAACTCAACAGCTTTTAATAAGCTTACAAGTAAGATGCCTGGACTGTGAAGGTAATGTATTAGGTCCTAACAAATTATCCTCTAAAAGTGTGTTGTGAAACATCTGAGAGCTCTACATTTGAAATGGACTCAATTACAGGTTGACCAGACTCATTATACAGTATGGCCAACATCTGGAATTGCCATTCAAAATAAATGAAAAATGAATTTTGCCAACTGAGTTCTGCAAATACATGTCTCATATTCAAATAAATTATATTGATCAAAATAGATAGTTTATGTGATACAGAATGCAGCTCAAAATGCAAAATGCAATTATATCCTCTATGTAATGAAATGAGCCCAAAATAATGCAGATATAATTTTTTTCTCTGCGGGTAATAATGAAGTACCCAAGTCTTTATAACTCTTTGGCAGCCTTCCATGGTTAAAGGCCAAAATACTCCAGATTGTGCACTGACACACTCTGTCTTCCCCCAGGTAAACCACACTCAATTTCAGGCCTATTCATCTCGGCCAATAAGGCGCAAGCGTGATGAAATGGACTCGCAAGTTCCGTCTGTGCACGGAAACCAATTTCCAGCTGATCCTTTCATTTTTGAGCATAGAATGCCTGTCCAGTCAAGTGGATATGCCGATCGTGGAGTCGAGGAAACTCTGCCAGTCAATTACACGGATGCTTTAACAATCGGGACACTTGACCTATCTCAGCCGAGCCGGACAGAACACAAGAATATGAAATAAAGGTCGGTTGTTAGGAGGGGTCTCAGTCGCGTTTCTTTAATTATCTGTACTATACCTTGTCTTGCGCAGCATGGCAGAATTTAAATGCTCTGACGTTACACAACATACTTTTATTGTCAATGTTGTCCTGCTGACTGGGATAGAAAGTCTGAAATACAAGTGATGAGGAGTGATAGATGTCTTTATTTAGCTTTAATTAAAAGCAGTTAATTGTTTTAGTTCAGCTTATGCATGCCATAATTCCATTAGCCTCCTTTCACTATTAATATACTGATAATAAATGAGTGGGTGCAATGAGGAAAATTGAAATCCATTCATTCAGAGATATAGGACTCCGAATCAAAGAGGCATTACGGTCATCACCAACTCTGATTCCATAGAAAAAAAAGTGTCCAGAGAATACACATCTTGATATACCAAAATCATACAAGGCCTGAGACTTGGGACAGTCTGTAGACTAAGGTCGCTTTCACACCTATTGGACCGTTTGCCTAGTGCGAATCTTTGGGAATTGATACATTTAGTTTGTTTTCTGTTTTAAAGAAAAACATTTGCTGAGTCATGTGTGGGATGGGGCACGGCTGGAAACGTAATCACAGAAGTCTTTGATGCATTGGTTATATTTTTGAAGGAAGACATGATAGACATGGGAGTTTGGGAGAGAAAGAAGTGTCTTATTTTAGCTGAAAGAAAAAACTGAAAGAAATAAAAAGCATAACACCCCTTGCTTTATAATTTTATGTAGTCAAGCAATATTTGTAACAATTGTTAAAGTCACCTTAGTCCTCATCAAATCAATGCTTTTCTTACTTTGAGGGGAATAAAACATATTTGGCCTATTATTTTGCTCGACAAAACAAGTTTATAAGTTTATATTTCAAAATTCAGTTTATAAGAGAAGCACGAACACACTGGGCACCCCGAACTCCGCGGGTGGTGTCTGCGCCTTAGCCACCTTTCACTATCATACATCAGCTCATAAAGAGCCAAGAGCCAGAGCTTTGGTGGGATTCCCCCTGGCCAGGTATCCACCCACCACTTTACCAATATTTCACCATCTGCACCAAAAACTGCTCTGCTAAACAGGTACCGCCATTTTTATTTTCTTTTATTTCTGCTTTATCGTTTGTGAGATGCTAAGTATTCGCATGACAAGACAAGGTTAATGTGGACCGTGGATCTTCACCATGTGTTTGTCCCTTATGCAACGGGAGCAGACAGTTGAGTAACAAGGGGAGGAGGCGTTCAGGGAGTAAGTGAATGAATAAGTGGCCTTGTCTGGGAGCTGTCATCTCCATGCGTTTGTTGCTTCTCATTCCCTGTCTCTCCTTCCTTTTCTCCCTACTGAGCAGATGGCAGCAAGCAGCTGGTTCAGCGCAGAGACCAGAGCATCCGGCAAAGTGCTTTCTCCGTCTTCAGCCGCGGTGGGGAAGAAGGAGGGAGGGAGGGCCAGGAGACACTGAACGACACGATACTCAAACAAAAATCTGTCATCTCGCCTCACACAGAGTCAACACGGCAAGCACCGCACCCATCTTAAAACAAAGAATGAGTACTATATGACTCAAGGACTAACTTCGTCAAAAAACTATTGGTGTGAATTGGTGATGGGCATGTTCATTAGAGGTCACATGGTTAATACTGTTTGGGATGGTAAATGGAAACTACAGGTTTACTTTACATGCCTGCTTTTTGTCCCCTCATGCCAGTTATTTATTAATCAAAACATAAGAACCTCATGTGGCATGTGCATGTATCTTCCCAGGCTGATTTTGTGCATTTTCGCATATTTACACTCAATGTTTTCAGATCTTCAATGAAAACCTAATGTTAGATGAAAGGGAACCTCAGTGAACAAATAACACAAAATGTTAATCAATAACTGCTTATGCCACCTCGAGTGGCAATTTCTGTGACCAGACCACTTCCTGTAGTTATCGATCAGTCTCTCACAGCGGCATGTTGGAATTTTTGTCAACTCAAGGCAGAACTGCTTCGATTTGCTCATCATTATGTCTAAGTTGGGTTTAGGTCATGATTTGGCCAGTCTACTCCAGTGCCTGGCTATTCTGCCATGAGTACCAATCTTGCCCAGTGTATTTCTGATGGTCAGCATATACATGGTAAACGGTCTTACATGCTTAAAGTGAGACATTATAACCTCAATAGCTGAACTTCAGCAGACTCACAGTCTTGATTGCAAATTTACATTAACATTTATATGAGGGCACTGGTAGGTCACTTAGGTGGGAGCGCACTATTTACAGACAATATATTGCACGTACATTTGTGTACAATATACAGGATAGTCTCTCACCAGACTGTAAACAGACAAACAGCATGCAGAATTCAACTTCTACAATCATTTGGGGGGGGTATGCAAACAGTTGGTTAAATAGGATTGACTTACTAATGAACCACTACACTACATTATACTGAAAGCCCAAACATCACGATTGCTTCCATAACAGCACCCCATAGACAGTCAAGAACACACATCAGTGGAAGCAATGAAATGAAACTGCAAATGTGTAGCAGCACGTGCAAGGTATCAATCAAAGCAACGCATTTAAATAAAATGAATATGCAGACAGGAAGTCTCAGAAGTGTGTGGGCTCGACCTTTGTGCCACTCCAGACTCGTTCCAGTCTTTTCACTGTAGATGCGTTTTGGTTTCTTAATGCCAGAGTGTCTATCCCTCCCATTCCTTCTGGCAAATTCCTTGCTCTGCTGCCAATAACTATGGGCTAGAGGTGGTTGTTACAATACTGGTTTTACTGTCCTACAATTCCCTCATTATTTTTAATAAGTTTGTGAGCTTTTTTTTTTTTTACACTGAGGTGTATGTTAATGTGATACTAAGGGTCCAATCGCTGATCCGCAGTCAACGCTAACCTTGCAAAGATGCACCCAGGTTCGGCTTAACATTTATCTCATATCCCTTTCATATTTACATTTTACTCTCTTTGCATGTGTCAATGATTTTGGCTTTCAATGCTGGTTTGGGAGAAATGAAAGCATGGACACTGATGGGTGGTCATGCACTGCATTGTAACGATCGTGATGAAGAATCAGTGAACATTTTTGTGCAGAGGTGACATTGGCTGTGGGACCATCCACCCCACACAAATTCATATGATCACATAAACAAGAATTACAGTATGGTTTCTTTCTGGATTTTTTTCTGGCAGGACAGGTCTACATACTTCTCTACTCAATAGTCAGGCTTCAATTCATCCTTTTTTTTTTTTTTTTAACAAACTGTACAGCAGCAGTTGAGCTACTTTTTTTCCTGATGAAAATTACATCAAGTGCTAATTTGTACCACCCGTATTTACTTCAAATAGCACTGCAACGGGATGCACTTTGCAGAATAGAAGCATTGTAGAGCATTATAGAGAGCCAGAGCGCTGTTCCATCACCGTAATGTTCCCTAAGACCAAGTTAAAAGGCTGGGTGGAAATTTACAGGAGCCTGGCGTCAGAGCTGAACGGAGACAGCCCCCAAATGTAGGGATATTGTTTAAGTGGGCACCGGTGAACAAGGGCACAGACATTAAACTGCCAAAGCACCCCGGAGTTCAAAAGGCCACTACCTTAAAGCCTCTACTCCTCAAGCGGTTGAGATGCCTCTCCTCCCCCCGCCCCAAGAGCCCACCCTGGATCGCCCACGTCAGCATGTTCCTGCAGGACAGTACTTAATCTTTTACAGACGCAACACTGACACTCGCGCAATGTGTGGGAGCGTGCGCTAATTCCCCCTCTCGGGTTCTGACGGCTAATGAAAGAGGAGCTGTAATTAAATCAGTAATACCATCATTTTTTTTTTCCCCGCTTACCCCAGGGCTGAGGGAACATTTTCACAGCACATTTAGGCCCATTTCTGAGGCAGGCCGCTTTGGCCCGTCGCACCACCACTCCCCTAATTCTGAGGGAGCAAAGGGCTGCTACAGACAGGAGGACTCTGCAACACAAGAGCTCTTATCTCATCTGGCTGGAACCTAGCTGTCGGACTGTGGCCACCACTGAAACATTAACCTTGAACCCCCATCCCCCACCTGCTGTGCTGTCAATCACTATCTCATGTAAACCTGTGCAAGCACACCCGTGCATGCACAAGCGTAAGAACACACTGATCCACATGTGCAGATGCACCCGATGCAAGGCAATGTGCACAGCATAACCCTGGCTCACCTTACCAACACCAAGACTCCTCAACACAACTACTCATACCACAGGGGTCAAACAGGTGGCCAGACGGAGCGCGAGATGTGGAGTGCAAATGCTAATAGGCTTTGAGAAATGGCTTATTGTGACAGAGTCTTCTTAGGATCAGTTGCTATGCACACCCAGTACTTCTTTCCAATGTAGAACTATATGCCTTTTTGAGAAGATAATAATATAAATCACCTTACCAAAAGAACAAAATGACAATGAATAAAAAAAACTATATCTGTCACTCAATGGTACTGTCCTCTGATTTCAGTACCTCTCATAAACTTTATACCTGTTATTTTATTAATCAGATGGAAAAAAGGGGAAAACCACACAAGGAATACAGGCAATAAGATACAACGTCAAATTCTGTAAAGAAACTGCTGGGTTGGAAACCCCCAGACTGCTTCACAACTGCTGTGAAATGGCCTAAATCAAATTTTACAGCTGTAAGCGCTGAGCTGAAACTGGCCGGTTTCGGCTCTCTGGGTTTAAAGTAGATTTTTATGAAATATCTTCAATCAGCAGTCACACATCATGTCACTCTCTGGCTGCTGAATATTAACAGCCCCTGCCAATGCAACTGTTCGCTGGTGACCGTTCGCATGATCTGCATAAGCCATTTTCACAAGAGGGGGAAAAAAAAACCCGGCGCTCACAGCTCGCTCACTGCTACTGCATGTGTTTATGCTGCATAAAAATCACTCCACTGTGTACGCAAAAGCCATCAAATCTTCATGCGCGCGCACACACACACGCGCACACGCACACACACTCAGGGAATCTTTTTCATTTTGGTTACAACACCATGCTGCCATGGGACTTCATTTCAATGAAATGCTTGAAAAATGACAGTACGAGTCTTCAGTTAAAAATTAAAACATCCTTACAGTCAGAAACCTGGATCAGAATGTCCTGCAATAATTCTTGTCCCTCTACATAATGGATGGATGGATGGATGGATGGATGGATGAATGAATGAATGAATGAATGAATGAATGAATGAATGAATGAATGAATGAAAATAACACCATCTTAATGAAAAGGGACTGGAAAAGGCCTCTGCTGTCTAAGCCAACCATACATGTAATCCATTATAGACTGAAGTGCACTGCTATTACAATAATATAAAGTATATGAATGTCAGAGTCAAAAGTTCTATAATTACAACACCCTGCCTGTTATTACCTGGGAGAATGACTAATACACTGCAGCTGACATTAAAGGTTCAGAAGCATTTGTGCAATACTGTAGCTGTCATTCTAACTCATTTCTGGTGCCATCCGACGACCCTGCTGTGCCATTTACCAGACAGAGAACAATCCCGGTTTGACTAATTTAGTCTACCTGTGACAAAAACAAAGATATTAGAAATGTCAGAGTGAATTCAGCACCACTGCTCTTTAAACAAGGGCTCTGAGAACAAGTCTCAACTGCCAGACTGCAGAGCACAGGCTATTCAATCACTCAATCAGGATGTCTTGCGCAACCTGGTTTTTCAAAATGTGAAAATGTGACAAAGGTCGTGAAAACAAGAACGCCTTCTCTGCTTATCCGAACAAGCCCATTTTACAAATGATAATGAAGTGAGTCCACAGATCAGACGGGAGAAACCATGATGAGCTCAGGATACACAACGGGCTCATACCTGAATGGAAGACAATGTCCTGAAGTTCAGACTGCACACAGGCTAATACACAAACACATCTGTAAGACTATCATGATTTGCATCCAGAACAGAAACACTCAACATAGAACACTAACCAATGGTAAATGCACCAAAGCAAGCAACAGATACTTTGATAAAAATATGCTCAAAAAGTGAAGTGAGGCATAAACTTTCATTAACATTAGCTTTCCATGGAAAACAACCTCATTTGCACATTTACTGTGCAATTACAGAATGCAATAGGGAGGATGCATTGTGCCATATTTGATAAATGAACATAGCTAGCTGACACAACTGTCCTGATGTCCGGTTAGAATCACTGAGTATCCCAAAGAATCATTTATTTGATCAGTACCCACCTTCCAGTTCACAATACAGTGATTCAATACACACAACTAGCTACAAACTTAGCGATTTTCATGGGAAACACTGACACAAATGAACAAATGTAAGGTTAAACAGAGAACAATGTCCAGAACACACTATTAAGTATTCATAATACCCTATTTCAGCCAATGTTTACAAAGCTGCATTAGTTCATTTATGTAACCTGTATTTACAGGTTTGTTTATATTTTAATTGTGCATATTTTCCAAAATAATGCAATTATTGAACACCTATTTGCTTATCATGCCATCAAAGCTCAGGGCAGAATTATAAAATGGTTCCCCAATAATCCCATCTTCCTTCCACAGAATAGTCTTCCATCACAGAGGAACACCCCAACCCCCATGTTCCTCTTCCATCAAACATTCATTCATCCATCCATCTCAGCCACAGCATCTGTGGACAGCGAGTTTTAGCCATGGTAAAACTTAGCACGATTTAAATTAGGTCTAGTGACAACTAGGAACTGTCACTAGGTGCAGCAGAGTCTTATTAATCATCTACATCAATACTAGCAATTACAATGTACCGTTCATGTGGTGCGACACAATCTATGCGACCACTAACTATAAAGTAGCTGGTAATCACAAAAGATTATGTGGAGACTTGCACATGAACTTCATAATGAACACATACATATACTTATTGAAGCTTGCAAGCTATTTTGATTTATTTATAGAAGTGTGGAAATGCAAAAAGGTGCATAGGAACCTACTCAGTAATTCAGCGCTAAAGAGGTAAGCTGAGCTTCACTCCAAAATGGTGAAGCTACCCAGCAATGGACCCCAATCAATGGGGGTCTGAATTAACAAATAAACTCAGCACTCATTCAGTGATCGGCATTTCTCATCACTGTTCAGCCTAGAGAGGAACCAGACACAAAACCAGCGATGCAAGACTGCCCCAGAAACGCCCCAAGAAAATCAGCGAAACAGCCCTTTCTAAAAAGGTTCATGTTTCATTCCATGGTGTGGCAAAATGGAAAATGATTGAAAATAAATACTTTACAAATCCATGTACTTATTTCCTCTTTTAACCTTCATGTATGTATTTATTCATTCTCTTTTTCATTTTTTAAATCATTTATCACATATTGCACATTTTATATCTCCATAATGCAGGAGTGTAAGGCTCCTCTGGAATTCAGACGACAAAAATTGGCTGGACCGTGTTGGGGGATTATATCCCTTTCAAGAACTGCGAGGGGAAGCCGATCTACCTGCATAACGGAGCAATGTTATCCGAAGCCTGAGGACAGACGGCCACTCCTACCCAGGCGCAAAGTCATGTTTCTCTTTCATTAACCTGACACTAGCTCCCTCCTTCCAACCCAATACAGAATACAATCCTGCCCCAGCAGCCACAATTACACCCGTATCGACTTTCCTTTTTCTGCTTACTTCACCTTTTAAGCTCTGAGCCAACATTTTTTTTGTAGCAACAAATTTGGTGCAAGAAACCAAATCCCTTTTTCTACAGTTGTTGTATAGCTGTTAAATGTGACTGTGATGCAAAAGTTTAAAGTGATGTTACTACTGTTAAAGCATGACAACAGGGCTGGGAAGGATGAAAACAGACAGCATGGTTAAAAAACAAAACAAAAAAAAAAACATGTAGAGGCACTGGGCATCGAAATGCATTCACTAGAATGCCTGTTTGTATCACAGAGACACAAATATTTTTTTCTCTCGTCTGTTCTTCCCAAGGCCCATCCATTGTATTATTATTAGATAACAAGCCAGTTCTGAACAGGGTCCTTGTGAGATCTGGAGAGAGAGAAAGCAAGAGGAGAAAAAAAAATCTGTATTCTGAGTTCATGCTTCAGCGGGTAGGAACAAGGCAGAGCTGAGGCACTATTTGTAGGGGGTTAAGAAAAAAGAAAACAAGTGTGGAGCTGCATGACTGGAGACGGCAATCTGGGACTCTCACCAAACCGCAGAAACAGGTGAGCAACGTGCATCTTCTGCTGGAAAAATCCAGCCATGGAGATGACACGTAATATTCAAATCTATGCCCATGGAAAGGTCGCTAAAAGGTATATGCAAAGTTGTTAGGGGGGGGGTGGGTGGGGGGAGATGTGACCCTCTTCACCATGAATGAAATGTGGGACGTACAGAGATTAGAAAGATTAAATCCTGACAAACAGGACATGAAGGTTGACTGATGAGCGAAGAAAAAGGATGAAACGAGCACGATTAAATCACAAACCAGAAACTGGCAACACGGGCGCAGATGTGCCTTTTGACAAGCGTTCAGTCAATTATTTTTGAAATCTGCGCACTCCTACATGACAAGCATCTCCAATGGGCTGGGATTCCTAGCAGCCCAGATGTGCCTTGGGCTTCACATGGATGCTGGAGTGAAGGGGGGGTATTACCAAGGCTCCTGTGTTCAGACACTGCGCCCCTCACACAAGGCTGACATAAAACAGCTTTAAAAAAACGTTTGTTAATCGATTTTTAGTCAAAATTTCCAATGGGGCATACCACAGACCCAGTAGATAGGGGATCATTCATTTAGTAACATAGGATCTAGAGCGGCAGAGACACAGCCTAACTCCTGCTTATACCTAAATGGCGTCTCTATAGGTCTCTTGCAATGCCTAGAGAATTCACTTTCTTGAACCTACTAAACAGATACCAATAATGAAACAGCATACACATAAATAATAAAAATAATTAAGTGTCATATTGATAATACACATGGCCTCGCCAGGGCCATGAAGATAGCTGTCACCCTGGTTTTAGGACAGCAGAATTTTACAGGCTTGATTAGATGACAGATCATGGGGCTAGTATCACAGCACCGAGAGCTGGTTGGGCATCAACTTAACGACGCGTTGCAGACCATGCTTGATGTCGGCAGTGAGGGAGATGACTACTGGCAGGCCATAGCAGGGAAAAGGGGGTGTCAGTAGGCTTTCTTTGAGACATCCCAATTTGCAGGACTACCAACCGATGATCCTCCAAGGGCCTAACGCTGGGAAACCGGCCCATAACACGGCTGCTCCCCATGCGAGAAACGAGCCTCTCCACCAACAGCCTAATATCACAGCTAGACCCCCCAGAGTCCGCTGAAGTTTTACTGACACTCCAAACAGAAGTAGAGAGAGCTAAAAATCCTTTGGAGATCATCCCAGATATTGGACATTGATGGGCTAATCCAGAGATGGGGTCTTTTTATTGCTTTCTGTCGATTGTGCCCCTGGGGTTGAACCTGTGCACTAAGCAGTGATGCGTTTCAGACAGTGTGTGCGCACAAACAAACAAAAATGCGCAAATAAGCAAACACAACTACACAGCATGCACTGTCAACCAATTACGCCACCCTCGGTAACCCTCCTGATGAATTAATCAGGGCCTAAAAGAACGTTGATACTATACTACTTAGACTGAGGTGAAAAGCAATTCACCACCAGGAGACACTTAAGTTGCAGTATTCTAGTAAGGACGGCCAAAGAAATCCAAGCAGCACATCCTCCACCCTGGCTGGTATAGCCATCTATATTTGGACCGTTAGCTGTGCTTATAAAAAGGGACAGTCCTAGGTTGTGCAAGGGTTTCATTTCAGCGTTCAGATTTTTTTTTTTTAAATGACAATTTTGCTGAATTGGGGACTTCAAAATAGCCTTTTCAATGATTTTTCAATGGCCTTAAAAATGAGAAACCTACACGGTCAGTTTCACCATGCCTGTACCTGAGCTGGCCCCTTCTTAAAGTATTACACTAAGCAACTTTGAAATTAGAAACTACACATATGAAGTCAATCAAAACAATTCCAATTTAAGCTCACATTTCTCAGGGACATTTCTCACAATGTCAAATTAGTCAATGTGTACAGTTTACAAGCACAAAGAACACCAGCGACAGTTGGTCACGCTGGTCAGATCTGATATACATGATCTTATGCACTGGCTTTGGCATCAACTTGCAGCAAACCTGAGCACCACATGGGGGGGCCGGGGGGATGGGGGGCAGAGGTAATGCAAGGTAAGCCAAGGCCAGCATATTCTTTCTTCCAGCATGTGAAGGGAGACGCTGACCAGACTGTCTTGTCTATCAATGGAAACTAAACAGACGGGAAGACTCACTCGAAATATGACATCTGGAAAAATAATTTCAACAACTCAGCAGTGTGGCTGTAAGACTGAATGTAGGAAAGGCTGAGTGTGTGTGCATACTAGCATATGTATGCATGTGCACATATGCCAGTGTATGGGAGTGTAAGGGTAACTATGAATGAGTGTGTGTGTCCACACATCACCCTGAGGAGCGTTACTTTTGGCAGCAGGAGTGAGTGGAACTCATTCTATCTGAAAGTTCTTTCAAGCGGCCGACCTCCGTCTCTGTTCAATAGGCCTGCGAGAGGTCGGAACAATGCTGATTCTGCTTTTACCTTCATGATTCACTATCATACGGACACAAAACAATAATGTGCGATCGGACCGTTCACGATCATCGCTCAAGCCCAAGCAACCTTGGGTTGTGCTCCAGTCTCCGGACCTTGGGATTAGGAGGAGCAAACGGAGACCTGGATCAGGAGTAAATCATCTCTCACAGCACAATTCAAAGGCACTTAACAGAGCATTTCATTGAGGGCTAAATGTAAGCTCTGATGGCTAATTTTTCTATTGCCATCAAGATGGTTTTCTTCATCTCTGGAGCTCTGACTTTAACTTACAGACAAATTTCAGAGAAAGGGAACAATATTATGAACTGCCTGTCACTTTCAGCCTCCAGAGTCTTATATTAGCCTATGTGAAGGGAGCAATATGCCCTCATCTATTCCATGAATAGATAGCTGTATGATTACATTAATATAGCGCTGAGGCAATCCGATTATGTTTATACTGCCAATGTACTTTTATTGTAGAAACTCAGTTACACAGAAAAACACTCCTAATAAACCTTTGATTTCATTTGGCATATTGATTGAACCTGGTTTTGCTGCACTTCCTTTATTTAAATGACAGTGTACCATGTGTCCCGGTTCAGTCCTACAATCAGATCGAAATCTGCAGAACACTGATGAAGCAGGCACCAAACAGTACTGTAAAAAAAATTAAATCTGATGCCATTATGAAACGATATGACATGAAATTATATACATTTTTTGAACATCTTGCTTGAAAACCACACATGCCATTTGCAAACAAATGTAGCAGGATCTTCGAGCCAAGTCCCCATGAGCTGGAAAATAAAGTAAGACATTCACAGAGGATTCAGATCAGTTTACTGCTAACCACATCTCCCCCAAACACAAAAATCTACAAAAAAAAATGCAGAAATCTGAGCTGACGCAAATGACACCTTCCAGATGGCTTTCCGTTTCATAACAGAAGGCAGGGCTTGGTATTGACTACCTATGTGGGAGACTCAGCAGAATAGAATACATGCAATTAAATATTGAGCCATTCCCAAATACATAATTATATCTTTCCTTGAGTTCTTGCTGAATAGGCAACTGAATAAAATGAGAAATTAAAAAAACGTCCTCTGCAGAAACTATCCAATTAGATGCATGTCAGACAAATCAACATCAGACCTAATCCATGGTGAATACATTACATGATTTTTTTGTTTTTTGTGCCCAACAGTAAAAGGCATTCACTGTCAACGACGCACAGTAATAATGTCTGTTCTTCAGTGTGGCCCACCGGCTTGGCTCACAGGCCCAAGACACGTGGATCGGGGAGGCTTAGCTGCTGTGAGCAGCTGGTAGGAAGCTGACATGAAGCAGGCTGGAGTCCTGACTGGATTACTGTTCCCTGCCGGACACTCTTTCGGCTTTCTCATAAACCGCCGGAGCTAACGCTGTGTAACGTTAGCGTGAGCTGAGGGGCGGGGAGGGAGGGTGGGAGGGAATTGTGACTGAATTGTCTTTTCAGCACCAGCTGTATGTCATCGTAAAGATACTGCACTGGGCTTCGGGCAGGTTAATGCTCAATAAGGCTTATTTAGAATGTCTAGCGAAGCATGAGCCTGGACGTTTAATTAATAATGGCGTTTTATCATTCACTCCGCGCCCACTGTCAAATTATCCACCCCCAGGTAAATATTTGCTTACTTTAATCCACCCAGAGACCAGTGTGCCTTGTCTTTCATATGACCAAATTATGGTCAAATATAGAAACGTCAATGTACGATACTTCAGTCTCTAAAAGAAGGCCAAATCCTTCAGGGAACACTTCATAAATACTAACACTTGTGCCATTGGGAAACTTATATCCCATTCTTTAGGCATGGAACCAAAGTTCAGGATGACATGAAAAAGGGGCATCAAGGCAAAAAACCTTTTAGTGAAAGCTGTAATGCTTCCTGCAGGAACATGACATCAGATCTTAATTTATAAATGACAGTTAAAACCAAGCGACTGTATTAACCCTATTACCAGACATTTAGGACAGATGAGGAGGCAACAGACGCAAATACATTTTTGGAAATATTGTGCAGGGTTTGTTTGCATCAGAAAAACTCCTGTCCTGAGTTAAAGTTAACACTGAAAAATAATTTGTAGCTAGTTGCTAATGAATAGGCTCAGTCCAGCAAACACCGACAGAAAAAAAACCTAGCGGCATGGCAATGAGACCATGTGGCAGCAGAGTCAATTTGCACAAGAATTGCATGCCTCTGAACTTGCAAACTCCCAGAGGGCCCTGGAGCAGTCCACAGTCCCCAGAGCTGAAAGAGCTGTTCTCCTTTCACCAGCCTCTCGGCATCTCCTGGACAAAAAAAAAAAAAACAGCAGCTCTGTTTCCTGACAAACTCCCCAGGGGACCCACGATATTCACAAGACCCTTGTCAGGGCTGTTGGTATTCCAAACATATTCCTCTGTTGCGCTGCCAAACAGATAGGAACTGGAAATGCTTTTCTTTAGGTGGGGTGGATATGACCCTGACTACCCCCACACACACACCCCACTGCCCCCCCCCACACACACACCCCACTGCCCCCCACACACACCCCACTACACACACACACCCCCAAACACACACACACACACACCCCACTGCCCCACACACACACACCCCACTACACACACACACCCCCAAACACACACACACACACACCCCAAACACACACACACCCACCCCCAAACACACACACACACCCACCCACCCCACTGCCCCCTCACACACACGCCAATACACAGAACTACACACAAGCATACAAAAACACATATGCGCACACACACTTTTTTAGTTTCCTGCCCTGTCTATCACGGAAGAAGCGTACTTTCAATATTACAGTCCACCTGCAAGATTGCTACTTACTTTTTTCCTCACAAAATACCATTTTGATGGGTCTGAGGAAACCAACCATTTGCTTCTGAATGGCTTTCTGAGTGAGGGCAGAACGAAGCACTTTAGTCATTTCTTCATTAATGTGACAGCAACACCTAATTTTCCGAGAATGACGGGTGAAAAGAACGGCAATGCTTTACTTCACAAGCTACAATTACAAGGGTCACTGAACATGGGTCTGACAAGACAAAAAAAAAAAAAAAACATACTGGACTGCTTGAAGTGAAGGAGCTAAAAGGTAATTATTCTGATTCCATTCCCCAGGTATAACCTATGCAATTTGCACAACTCATATCTCTCAGTAAATCTGAGCAGTAGCCAAGGAGCTGAGGTATGCAAGACATCCATTATCCACTTTTCCCAAATCACGTCCTCCTCCCTCTTACTGTAAACTGCATACCAGCAGCGATATTTCAGAGTAATCTAAACCAAATCCCTGCACAAACATTTCACACCACTGGCTGCCTAATTCATAAACCCCAGTGGGCCTGTATTACCATATTACCACATTGGACTAGAACAAATCACACAGCCACTGGACTTACAATCAAGCTGCTTAACAAAAAAAAGGAGAGAACTTGCATGCAAGTTTGCGAAACATTTTTTGTGAGCGGTGCCTTGGGTAGCACCACCGGTGCAGAAGGGCTTGTTTCTCTCTCTTGGTTTAGCCCCCAGTTCCTGCCTCCTTCAGGACGGAGATCAGAAGGGATGCTAAGCGCGGCTGACAGGTCTTTAAAGGCAGTTTCCCAGGTGGGTGTCCCGGTGAATAAGCCGGCGACAAGATCCCCTTCATTGGAACAGACGTTAGCTGAGGAGCCCTATCCACGCCGCTGTCAGGCAACACCTCCGTCTGGAGTGCAGGCTCATGTACCGCAAGCACCTGCTTCTGCGCTTCGGAAGCTGACCAGGTCAGAAAACGACAATGTTCCGTTATAGAGCGCAGAACGTACGCACACAAGACTGGTACAGGAGGTTTTCTTCCCGAAGTTGGGAGGAACTGTCTGTTCGTAGACTGACAGTAAACTGTATGACTCTTGACAGAGCAACAAGGAATATGAAAGTCAGAAGACTCTTAGCCATAAACTACTCACATTGTATACCATCAATCATGTTTCACTTTCTCCAATGACCACTATCTAACAATTCACACTTAGAAACTAATGCTAACTACATATGAAACGATCTCCAACCATTTATACAGTACAGTTCTCATGCCACTGAAATAGAAAATCTACAGCCTTCTACAGATGCAAGCAATAAAGAATGTGATATGCAGAGCATTCAGAAAACATTCAAAAACCATGCAATAAAAAGCCACATCTATGAATTACCACCAGAAATTACCACAAGTAAAAACCAGCACAGAATGAGATAACTTGATCCAACCAGTGAAATTTTTAAATAACTGGTTGGATCAAGCATCTTTCCATAACTGAAGGCATATATTGTCATCCTTGTTTGTGCCACTAACCTGAGGGGTGGTAAGACTAATTCAGCAACACATTATCAATCAAAATGTACCATGTTATTTCAACTTCATTCATCAATTGCATTATACAGACAATGGAGGCACGCTGATCTAATTTGAGCAGACAGGGATTATCATGCCAATGTCATACATCAATTTCCTCTAGCAAGACTGTCCCTTCTGGCTTCACACATCAAGGAGCACGCAGATGAGACAATAAGTCAGCAGAAAAAAAGAAGCGAAAATGAGGCAGTTTAGGCTTAGACACGGCTCGCATCAGTGTGCCGGTTAAAGTCCAATGTTCTAACAGGGATGTGGCAAGAGATTGCAAGCAAGGAGTCTTCACATATTCGTCAGTCTTAAAATGGTTAACGATAGCCACCCAAACATTTCGTACTACTTAAACTGTGCACTTCACTCGTGTATTCGTTTACATTGACACTTGTACAGTAAAATCTATTTGCAAGTATTCAAATTCTAGCCGGCATGAACAGATTATTACAAAGCCATTTTAATATGACAGTCAGCGACTGATATCTAAATGGGATGCATCTTGTAAACAGCGTATGTTTTTAAGTTCTTGATCGATACGTTTACTCACCAAAACGAATCACAAAACCGAACTACATTCCAAATGCCGTTCATGCGTCAAATATCTATCGCTAGTTATCTAGCCAGCTAATGTAAGGAAAAAAATCTTAGACAAGGTATTGAGCGCACCTAGTAACAAGTTCAAGCAGGACGTGTATAAAAATACTTGGTTTGACAGATGTGGTAATCGGGGAATGATTCTTTTCATTCATACATCAGAGAACAACCGACTGCTGTAACCTCAGGATTAGTCTGTATCTAACCTCGTTTGCAAGATAAGCCAGAGTGAACGCGTCTTGATTTCTTGGTAGCTCTGTCCAAACTATAGTAGCGTTAGTTCCTCAGTCAATGTCTTCTAAAAGCGATGACCGTAGGCGGTGTTCATGGCTGTGGTGTGGGTCTGAGCAGACATGGTCGACAGCCTTATCTCTGATTTTTTTTTCTCGCTTGCTAACGCGTCCGCAAGCCATAGCTAACGAACATACCTGTAGCAAGACCACGTTCTCGAACATTTTGATCGATTAGCTGAGGCTAGGTAGCAAGCAGTAGTTGTAAGTAAACTGACAATAAGCCACACATTACACGAATCTTTTCCATCCACTATGTCAAACAAAGCACACATAACAGCATTTAAAGAGACAAGTTATAATACTAACCAGAATGTATAATGTCGATACAGCTGGCAACGTTACTAGAAAGATAGCTATCCAATTAAGCTAACACGCTAATGTTAAGCTAGCAAAAAAAAAAAAAAAAACCCAACGACGTCGTTTGATAGCCAAGTTACCCAATTACAGACCCAACTAGCCACCAAACAAGTTAACAATTGATTCACGAGGACCACCCTAACAGATATCCAATGAACTGTTTATTGATGTGTTCCAAATAAATCGATAGTTTGCGGGAAAACAACAACTGTATGCCTTGTCATGTCGCGAGTAACATTACTATTGGAAGAAAAGACTGCCTAAGGCGGTGTGCGACTACCAACTACAACACATACTCACTATCAATGATTTTATCATATGTGTTAGCAGGTATGCTAGTAGGCAACTTTATTCCGATGGTTTCTCAAGTATACGTTTTGTTAAAAAATTGAACCAAATTATTGTTTCTGTCATTACTATATCGATAGTGTGAAATAAAGATTGTCCCTGTATGTGAACCTTCTTAGCTGATGTTAGCAATCAAGGCTAGCTACAATTCGGTTCGGTTCTGTGGCCCACATATAATGTGCCTAAGCAAACGATACAGCTATACAAATTATATAAATAAAAGCTCAGATACTTTTCCATATCATACTAAATAAACTATAACACACACGGTTTATATAATCTGAATTTAATCTTACCTCTTTAGCCTCCAAACAGTGTCAGTCACACCCTGCGGACTCTAAAATTCAATACGGACTCAGTGCGGGATAATAAAGTTTATCCTCTTTTTTTTTCCTCTTGAGCGGGCACCGCAGTACAAGTAGAAGCTGCGGGTACGTTAGCAGGCTTGTTGTAGCTGGTAAGTTATCCTGACGTGCTTGATCAGCGTCGTTAATGCATACTGTGACTCCAGACAGCTACCTAGCTAACCACCTGACCATTTACTCTGGATTCCCAGACTTGCTTTAAGTGGTTATCTGCGGTTCGGCTATTTCTGTTTTCAGATAAAGTTTATCTCCTTCTCTCCTCATCTGCCGCCATCTTTCCCCGCGGGGCACGCCGGGTAATCCTCAGGAATCCCCACGTACTGCGCGTCCTGACGTGATGATCGTGTTTTTTTTAGGAAAAGAGACAGCAGGTGCTGTCCTCAGTAAAGTCAATTGTTGGTTGACAAAGCATGGATGACTTGCCAGCCAACATCAGATCTATGCAATAACGTCTTGAACTTCTTGAGATGTGGCAATCAAGGCAATACAAACTTCACTCTAATAATGTCAAGACCTGGCTAAGTTGAAATGGGATTTTCACTACATAATAAAATGAGGTTTATTTGTGCCTATGTTTCAAGTTAATGTAGTTTTACACAAGAGCAGCACGTCTTTCATTTTTATACGTGTCCCTACTTTTGAATAGTACAAGGACAGCCAAGGGTTCATTTGTTTATACTTGTACCATCTTCTGAAAAGTAGGACTAATTTAAAGTTGTTTTTTGAGACTTTGTTTAAACACACTTGTTCAGAAACTTTATTTAGAGTTTTGACATTTGTAAACCCACGACAAATCTTCATCTGTGGAAGAAATAAAAACATCACAAATCTGTCCCAGTATATCAATAACAGATATACATAACCATAAAACTGTTTTCATGAAATTAAGACATTTTTTACTTTTCAGTCTCACAAGGGGTGGACAATAATTCTTAAAAGTGTGTGTGAAGCCACAGTCTAAAGAGGTCAAGACCAAAATTATAATTTTGGAATATTGCTTTTGCTTGTTTAGTATATGTATATTATATAGGAAAAATCTAACATTTTGAGGCAGATGAAATTAATGGATTTAACTGTGGATAGAGCTGAGCTGTTGACCCCGTCACCAGATGTCTCAACAAACATCAGCAGAGATCATCATAAACGTCTTGCTCAGCTGGGAACAGAGCCATAGGGTTGAATCATCATTTGTCACTGAGCATCTGGTCAAGACAAGCAAAGACAAGCTTTCCGAGTCTGAAGGCCCCTTGGCTGTGGTGGGGACAGTAGTCAGAAACCCGGCAGCAGGTGGCAGTCTCGGATACAAACAGACATCTGCAATTCCTTAAAGCAAGGCATGTTACGGTGGTGATGGCAGCACATCACAGAATACATCCTTTGACTTACTACTCTGTTGATTGACTTTTTTTGACAGATTTTTTTCTGATTCAATAAAACTGATTGCAAGGAGTGGCTAATTATAGAAAAACATATCTATGTCAATGCTAGGCTACGTAATTACATGGATATTAAACCACATCAAAGGGCTTCCAACCCCACCAAGAAGAAATGTCAGACTCAGTCCCCAGCAGGTGATTGGTGAATTAAAGTGGTTACTTTGTTTGTAAAATAAAATGTTATATGCTAAATGCTGGCAAATTAAAACCCAGAACATACTTTGGAGTATTCCCATAAGAAAAGGGACCTAATATGATCTGACAAACTTCACAACAAATTGTTCCGCACAATGTTTTCAACACTTGGGAGAACTGTAAAGACCTTGAAATTAAACAATTCATTCAACTTAGAACTTTGGTTTGCATGCTTCATTGGATGGTAAGCTGGTCATGGATTTGAGTTGGAGATACGGTATTACTCTGAGCTGTAGCAGCATATTGAATAGTAATACCTAGCTTGTCCATCATATGTGGTGGCAGCTGACCTGAGAACAGACGGCTGTGTGTCGTTCTAGTCCGCGAGCGTGGGGCCCTCCCGGCATGACGGGCAGACAGCAGGGGGAAGTCATTTGCATTTGAGGTGAAACAAGAAAATAAATTGCAAACCCCAAAATCAGCTTGAATAATTTCCCGCAACACCTGCCGACTGAAACCATATCGCAGTGTGTGTGTCTTCTCGACAAATTAAGTACTTAAAAATCCTAGCGGAAGGAATGGCTTTGTACTGTGACTTCCACGTCTTCCTTGGCTGTAAGCTCCGGAGACAGATTTTATTTTCAATTAAATGTGTTAATGTCTACCTCCAGTCTACTTCAAAAAAAAAAAAAAAAAAAAGAGAAATGGTTCATTTAATAACAGACTATGTGCTGAATATTAAAAATCATCATTAATAACGCATTCCTATTGTCATTCAAGGGAAATTGTATTCCTGTTTTCAATACATAATGATTCACGGGTACTGTATTTAAATAGATATTTCAGTAAAATATCTAGATGAAGCTGCAGCATAGACACTGCAATTTAATACACTGTCTTCCGCAGATGTGTAACCATATGCCAAAATAAACAGATGTCATAGACACTATGTTTTACACATGACACACGCATTGTTTTCTCCATAACAATCGTTTGGATACAATGAGCGCTTAAGTATGTTTTGTGTAAACAGAATCACGTACTGAGGAACATGGCTTTTTCCTAGACAACAGCATATTTTTCTCTGTGCAACAGCAGTAGTATTTTACGGTATTTGAAACGAAACTAAGCGACAAAAATGAATGCAATCTGGAAGTAAAATGATGCATTCAGTTACTCGAATAATTGGTAATAATACTGTAATAGTACAAAACAAAAATAATAATTGTTTTGACCAATACCTTGTAATTTAAACATAGCTACATGATTGATAGTGTATCTGTATTATTCTATGGGTGCAATGACACAGAATTTAATGGACAGTTACAGAAGGCCATAACTGCACACAAAGTAAAAATGAATATTTTTTAAACAGCCAAACGGGACAGTGGGGGCGCAAAGAGCAAGGTGAGTTCTGCTCCTCAAATACGTAGCATGTCGACGTTTCCTCTGTCATGCTTGCCGTTACCCTCCAGCAATGTTTGTTTTTCATGGTCTGATAATTTTCCAGGCAGTTAGAAAAACCCATTCGTGGCACAGCAGGAAAATCTGCCGCACTTCAGCAGAGATGGCATGCATGGCAGGACATGTCCATGTGAGGTAGAGAGAGTGACAGTGCAGCCGAATCACACGGTAGGATTCCAATACATAGGGGTGAAGACCAATGCCTTCAACACTTTTTTTAAATGCTTATGGTGACCACTACAGCAGACATGTTCAAATAGCAGAACTATGATTCAGTTCTTCTTCTCAGATTTCAGTCATTGCGAGACATTTAGTATCTCTTTTTATTATCCATTAAGCAGTCCTACCTGGAAATGCATACTGGGTAGAATTATACCCTCAGCAGCAGTTAGACTAAGGTAGACATAAAATACTAATAAAGCTCACAGCAAGAAAAACTTACATTTAAAAACACAGGAAACAAATAATACAGACAGATTTCTTTGTTTAGAGCAGAGATTTGACAAAAGAGGTGCTACTGTATTTGAATGAAGTGGTCTGAGCTGCAAGTCACTCTGGATAAGAGCATCTACAAAATGTCTTAAATGTAATACAATGTAATTACCGTGTCCTATATAAGAATTCCCACAAGAGTCAATACTTTGATATAAACATTTTTTGTCACACATTACTGTCTATCTGTGTCACACACACCTTGCACACATACTACAGTAAGTATCATTGTGTGAATTATCCAGCCATACTTATGTCACATAGGGACATAAGTACAACAATACAACAGAAGTGTCCTACCTGAGATTAAAAGCGACATCCTTTGGTTAGAAGCCTAAACCCTCACCAGTCCCATAATCCATGCTGCCACTCTGCCGGATTTAGTAACAGGTAGAGCTAGAAAACAACTGACTTGTAAGCTGTTTGTGGTGGTACTCAACTTTGAGCAGGTAAAATCTTGATACAAGGACAATATACTCCAATGACTGAATTGTGACAGTGATAATAATTTGTTGTGTAGCACTTACAGGACCTGAATGTGAATATTTATATTTTGAAGGAGTTATACTGCAATAAAGTTAATTTGAGGAGATACAATAATTGAAATGTAAAACACAGTAATGAGTATTAATGAAATGTGAGGGTCAAAGTCTCTTAATCTTAACCTCTTTTTGACAAAACAGTTCTAATATGTAATACCAGGAAAAACCACAAGGGGAGGATAGGTATCAATTATTACAAAATGACGGTACAATTAAGAATAAGCATTTAATGATTCAAAAATCTACAAGACCAAAGTGATACCACTTGTTTATGGTACATTCAGTAAGACATTCAAATTAGCTGCTGTCAGGAGGGTACAATTGGCCCATTTTGAAATTAAAGTTGTTTCTCTTGACATACGGAAATGCAGCTCATCATAAAATCTTTAATTGCCACCTCTTTTCACTGAAATAAAAGAGTGAAAATCTATGTTCTCTGTCAAATACCAGCGTTCACAGAGTAAATAAAATGTATTATTTAAATATACTTTTCAAAATGGTATTTGAATGCAGTGACATTTGAAAATGCAAAAGAAGTGCTGAGAAGAATATGCAATGAAAAGGTTGAAATTATTGCTGTGTTTCAAGTTCTCCTTATTTAAAATCACATGGACAGGCGACTTGTTGCACTTCAAAATTGGAAATGTTAATAGAAATATGAAACGAAAATTGTTATCGAGATCTATACAGTCTCATTACATCCGTTCATCCATTCTTGTTAAGTCAGGTTTTTGCTACAAGTACTAATTAAAATTTATCAGTTGCACACTTCAATAACCCTTCTCCGCTTTAATTGCTGTGCCATTATACTTTATGGTTGTAAATGTCAGGGTGGAAATAACAAGCAGAGACAGGGAAACTCTCAGGATGCCACTGGCCCCATCTGGAAGTTCATTATCCATCTCAAAATATCAGCCTCAGTGCCTTTAATTGCTTCAGTGGATAGCAGTTTTGACTACAGAATCCGTTGATATAATTTCTCAGTTAAAGACCTGAAAAAGCGTAATAACTGTCTTCCTCATAAAATATGTGGTTCCAGGGAAACCCGATCCGGAATGAGCCTCACCACCATTCCACAGATTTTTATGGCACCTAAATACTTCAACCTTAGGGGGCAATGTGTTAATTAAACATGATATATGATCACATTTATGCAATTAGGGACTTGCAATCAGGGGTTTGTTCATCCAGCGCCAGTTAAGATATGTGTTCTCCATTAAAGCAGGGGAAACTGCTGGAGTTATGGGCGTCTTGCATACACCTTTATTTTGTCCACATATCCAGTAGCTGGCTCTGAACCCCCTTCATCTTCTAACTGCCCCTACCCCCCACAACAATAATGCTGTGCTGTGTCCAGTTGTTGTTTCCAAGGGATAAAATGGGAATAAAAACAGAGATAGAGGACACACCTGTGAACAAGGTTTGTGGTGGATTTGTAGCTGCTTTGTCAGCTATTAATAACGAGTCAGAGCTCAGTCAGATGACGAATCCCTGAAGATCTGCAGCGTTGTCTGACAAATTGGACTCAGAGAAAGCTTTATGTCCGTGCCTGGGTTTGTTTGTAATCACAGCAAGTGCGTAAAACTCAGATTCATATTTTGAACACTTGAGAGCCAGAAAAAAAATGTAGCAATATTTCTGCCACGAACATAAAATTTTCTCTCCTCAAGAAGTAGATGAGGTTGTATTAAAATTGAAGGCGGTGTCCTGAAACTGGCTCTTTGAGAACAAGCTTTTTTTTTTTAAAATCCTAACAATTAAATGAAAATCTCCATTTACCCTGACCTTGGCCCAGGTCTTAACCTTATTAATAACTTAACCCTGGTGAGGATGTCACCTTTAACCATGACCCCTTAACCTGGAATTCACACCTCTAGGGCAGTTAAGGCCCCAAGGCTATGTTCTTCTATGGAGTGAGATATACTGTATCCCAGATTACAAGTGCAAGTGCAGGCCAGGGTAGTGGAGCACCTCCTCATTCACACCACCCTCAGACGAATGTCCTCAGGGTCATTTACCATGATATCCAAAACCCTACAGACTTCCAAGCAGTGTGACAGAAGAGGCCTGTCTTCACAGTGTGGGACATAATATTTATATTTTTACCATGACGTTGGGACTGAATCACCACAAAGGGCCAATCATGTCTGATGCAATTACCCAGTGCATTTGTGGTCACACAATAGTGTAAAAAATATACATTGAACCTCTGTGCTCTTGGCAATTGATGAGTCTACAGGCAGTTATTCATTAGTGCTTATTATGGGTTGCTTGCTTGTTATTAGTGCCCATGGCAATCAGCAATCTGTTCTGAATCTGCCCTTTCTTGTCTTTGTTGATTACTGGCCTGCAGCTGCAGGGGCAGCTGGTTTCTAAGGACTCTCAGGACTAAAGGGACTTGGCTATTTTTGCAACATGCGATGACAAGCCGGTAGATCTTGACAGGGACCTGAGAGACCCTTCTACATACCTCCAGCTCGGGCCTAAGTGTTTGCGAGGAGAAAGACAATAAGCCCCTCTCGCCTCAGACAATGGCAGCACTGCCTTTTTCAGCAATGAGAGAAATGGCAAGCATCCCCACCGCTACGCCGGAGTCGGGACAGCAGCTGCTGCTCTCGTTTTTCCGTCCATGGTCCTGCCATGGCCGTTATTTTTGAACATCCCCGCCACAATTCTCCTTCGAAGGCTCTGTTTATGATGAAGCATGACTTGAATGTGACGTGAGAGCGGCGGGCGCTTGCGTTTCGGCATATGGCCACCCGCAGATGACAGCATAGGTATAAATGTAATCTATGGGGAGTTCAGACTTCAAAGGACACGGGTCCCGCGACCAACTGAAATAGCGTCACATTTCAGCACCCCCACCCTCCCAGACGATCAACACTACCCTCGTGAAGATGGGATGCTGGTGAAAGGCCAGGAGACGCAGCGGAACCAGTGGTGACTGGCACAAAAGCCCGCTGCTGAAGTACTGGTCCCAGTGCAAACGCAAATTGACCTGCAGCATTTGCGCAGGCAAAACCCAACACACATTCACAAGCGGACTCTCTCTTTCCAAAACGGTCAGAGAACAGACAGAACTAGAATAGTGGTTAGCACTACTCAGAGGAAAGCTGGGCTCAGCACCCAGAGAGCCACACTTTATGTTGACTATGCCCATACCAATGAGACAGCTGTATCTCCCAGCCAGTGGAAATATGTGAAGAACAACAAGAGGTGTTAATGAGAAAGAGATGAAAGGTTAAAATATCTCTCACAAGGGAGAGAAGTGAAAATTAATTATATCTGTTCAAAACAAAATATTACCTCAATAGGGACTCACAACTGTGGTAAAGTTTTTGAGAGAAAATTTTTTTTCCTGTGTAAAACTGTTTTACAGAGTCTCATAAACAGGACTCAAATCGCACTACTAGCCTCAAAAGAAGAGGACACCTTAGGCTGTCAATGTAATATTAACTTATATGTATTGTATATTTATTTATGTAATCCATGTAATATGGCATGTATTTCTGTTGTGACTGTAATATTAAAGTGACTTCACATATCAGGGAGCATTTGTCAGATGCTTAGATTTTAATGATTAGTTCTAGACTGACGATTGCCAATGGCTACCTTTGGCTGACCAGAATTCGCTCTACATTTCCATAAAAAAAACCACATGTCACATATGAGGTCTGACCTGTGCGCCATTTATGAGGTGACCTCATGATATATAATCAACGTCTTATGAAGCATCCTCCACCGCCCCTCCCATAGGCATGTATCGAGTGTCCAGTTATTATAGGATCCAGTCGCTCGACGGCGACATGGCCAGAGGGGGGAAATGTACATGAGAAGCAGAGCACCTCTCTGCTTAGTCCACCTAGAAATCTGGTACTTTTCTAAAATAGCTGGGTGTATTTATAAAGAGGAACATCAGAGAGCTGACATGAGGAACGGCTGACAAGTGTACTTCAATGAAAGATAGTCCTGGTGTGAAGTCAAGTGACTGGGATGGCACCTGATCTAACGCGTCTTGCAGCGGCCGCTGCCTTGGGGACGCTCTGACCACTCTAGAAAAGAGTTTGAGGCCAGCCAGCTGGTTCTGGGAAGAATCACCACAGTTCTGTCCACTGCAGCCCTGATCATGGGTGATATATTGGACTTGATGTGACCCCATCCCATATTTTCTCTGGGTTCTGAGACATAACTGCTCTGCTGGATCCACATACTTTAGGAAGGTCAGTATTGCTTCCTTTCAGGTTATCAGCAATGACACCACTTTGTATGAGGTTATCAGACTCATCATTTAGGGTAGTGCTCCATGTGCCCTCCCTTCAGCTGGTCCAAACTCGTCCTCTGTGTAGATCGCTGCCTCTGTGAATGGGTGCAGAATGGGTAATCAGGTAGGAAACCAGTCAAGCGTCAAAGCGGTGAATTTCGTTTCAGAAATACAAAAAGAAGCATAACGGTCAGAGTAATGGTCAAGCTGCACCAGTGATACCAGCTTTGTGTAGCTTGGCAGCTTGGCCTTACTTGAAATGTTAAGACAATAAGAAGAAGCAGCATTTTTGCAATGCCTCAACAAAATATGGATTTATACAATTTGGATGACACAACAGTCTCGCCATTTCGTAAGCTCAGATCCTGAAAGGCACATTGCTGTTGCATCCTTGACATACAGGATCTCAAAAATAGATTTTAATTACAGATGAAGGAGACTTTCATGAGTGTAAGTGTCTGAAAATGACTGGTGATGATGCTACAGGAGTGGAAAACCTCAGTGAGGGAGGGACAGGTGGGCATAAATTGTGCACACAGTGACTGTGACACTGCTACAGTTACAAGCCTCCCTGCCTCCTGATCTCTGATCCGTGTGACAGTCAGGACGTGTAGAATGTGTAAACTGTCAGGCGCTGGCTTTGCCCTACACCTTTCTGTTCACTAAAGTCTTTTCACTTTCCTTCAATCTTGCCAGTAATTGGCCAGATCATAATGTTCTGATCTGCAGTTTAGCAAGCTCCTCTGTTGGCCTCCCGGAAACATTTTTGCACTTACCCAATAATTCCAGTAATTACCCAGTTATGCTTTTCCATTGGAGAAAAATTCCTCAACATCTGATGGTTGGTCTTTCTTCATAATCACTTCTCATCCATTAGACATGCAAATATGCACAATTTGAAAGCAATATCATGCAGCCCAGATTATTCTCACAAAACCCCAAAGCTTGAATTTTTCATGGGAGCAAGCGGCTCATAATGTTTCAACACTGTGAAGCCACAGTGGCCCATAAAGCTATTTATCTTCCTCAGTATTAATAAGAGAGAGTGGCCGGATTAGCCTGGAGATTACTACAACAAGATCTGTCATCCAAAGCAGGATTAGACTTCCCACTTTATTGAAATCAATATGTAAATCCCATTCATTATCATAGCAGTCTCTTCAGCACTGCCCTGTATAGATTTATTGCACCATCACAGCATTTTTCAACAGTGCAACTAAAAAAAGACCCCATGGGTGTAGTACAAGAGCCACTACCACCAAATTTTTGGATCACAATATTTGTTTTACAGACCTTAAGAAATTAAGGACGATGTACAGATTAGACACTATAAAGCCCCAAAACCCACAAAAACAATGACTTGATACTCCAATTATATTAGTTATTCTGAAGAGGCATTCATGCAGATATTGGTAGTGTGGCCTGGGGTGATTTATTACACAAATGACTACTGTTTCATGAAATATTCCCCTCAACAGCACGCTCACCACAGGCAACGCTGCCTTGTGGCCTATCTGTGTCTTTGAACTAAAATTACCAAATATCAAGAATTTATGATGATAGGAAGGGAGAAAAGCAAGTGAGGAACAAAAATGATATCCCTCTTAAGTTTAATTAGGTGGGGCTGTGTAAAATATGATACGTTTCATATTAAATTTGATCAAGATGGACTTAGCTGGTTATAGTCTGTTTGTTGCTAGTCAAAGATAGTTAGGCGAAAGGTTGACTAAGGTAGACACCAGCTGAAACCAGGATGAAAATATTGAAAACACAGCTTAATAAAATTTAACAGAAGGTATTTTTTTAGGCAGCATTACCTTATGAGACCGAAGGGGGTTATTACCTTTCTAATGGAGCTACTGCTATCAGTCATTCCTAAAATGACTTTTTTCATTTCAGTCACCTAACAAATGCAACACATCCTATTTTCATATTTATTGTGAAACAGTCCCATTGCTAACGTTAGGTCGTATTTATCACTTTGCTTGAGCAAGCTGTCAATCTCCTGTGTGACGCGTGGTCTCCAGCCTCGTTTGCATTGGTCCAACTGTGCACACCAGTCTCTTCGGATAAAGCAAAGGGCTTACATCACTGCCTTAGGGCAGGGTGCCTATTTGGGGTCCCTCCATCGAAAACAACCGGCTTATTGATCCTACAGCGAGCACTTTCCTTATCGCCTGCCTCTGCATATTAATAATGTAGCTCCAGCTCGCTCATTGTGTTGAGGGAGATCAGGTGTCGGACCCTCAGAGTGGTTGTTACACGAATGCAGGCTGTTTACCCCTGTGTATACATTACTCCCTCTCAATGCCCCTCTCTGTCTACCTGAGCAAGATCATCCATATTTGATCACTGCTGAAGACACCTCTGAAAGCTGTTGTTATTCACTCTTTGCTTTTGTGGTTTGGGGTGGAAGGATATTGTAAACAATGAAAGTGTGCCACTTTTTCATACAGTGCAGATGAAAAACACCCCACAGAATCCCCACAGTTTGTCACCGCATGAAACAAATTCCTACTGCACAGTTATTTATGACGCACAAGCACAAGCGCCCTCTTGTCTCGAAAGAGGAAATGCACAGAAAGTAAGATTGTTAGTGCTCAGAACAGAGGAGAGAAATGCACACTCCATAACTTATGTGCAGAATTCATTCATGTGTGACACTTTCATGAATGTTTTCAAATTGAAATGAGCCATATCACCTTTATATTATGTATTCATAATAATGTCTTATAACATCAAGACTCTGGAAACAGCATTAACAAATATTGATTGCGACATTAACTTTTGTAGTCCACCAGCAAAGAATGAGGAAAGACTAATGTTTCATTATCTTTCTTTTAAACCCATTGGAATAAACCATTCATGGACAGTTTGGTTGCTCACCAATTCAAAACATTTAAATCATGTCCAAGCTACACACACAGAACTGTGCATGAACTCTGAACTGGATCCTAACAGTAAATTAGCACAGAAAAATTGGTACAGTGCCAGACAGAAGTTCAACAAAGCCACCCTTTCCAGCTTTAACATTAACTCTACTTTGCACACAAACACACATTCCATCTTGACATATCTGAGAAGAACACGTTACATGTCTGGTGCACACATACAGTTAGAGTAAATCACATGGATGTTTGTGAACAGAGACAGGACTCCACTTGTCTAGCTGCATGAGTAGCCAACTCCTGCAGCTGTGGTAATTGTAACAATACCGGGATCCTGAAATGTCGTGGGCTTTGGAAGCTTGACAGGGCTTCTCTCTTCACAGTGCATACTTGTGTCACGAGTCACTACTGCTTGTAAACCTCTGAGAGGGGCCAGCTAAGACCCTGGCACCAGAGACATGGCAGGAAATTGCCCTACTGTAACAGCAATGGGAACTCAGTGATAGGCTTGGGCCAGGGGTCAATCATAATTCTTTATTGATTCTTGGAAATCCTACTTATGTACTACCAGTTATGTGGTTATGAATACACAGTAATACTTGTTTTTTCAATGGGCTGTTCCTATTGTGCAGCTCGTAAACAGTAAGCTAGCAGTTAATGGGATCCTGTGTGAAAATATTAGGTCCACATACATGGATGTCACAGTAGACTGAGAATATTGAGTGTAAGATGTTTTTTTCTTTGTTCTATAACCTTCATGATAATATACATTGGTTAATCTGATCAAAACAATCGTCTGAAACTTGCTGTCTACAGTAAGGAGTGACACTGGTGTCGGATTTTGCAAGTGGTGATCGGTTGGTCTTCAAGGGGTTTCAGGTTTCCCTGCTGCCCTGTGCAGCTTGCCTTAAAAGTGCGCAATTATCATGACAAATGGGTGAAACACTTTTATAACTGTGTTCTAAATTCCAGGCTCCACATTCATCTGTTGCCTCATAGCGTGGCTTTGTTTGTCCTCTGAGAGGAATGGAGTGCAGGGGTCAGAGGTCAAGCACACATTGTTCATCCATCATTGTTGCTGCTTGCATGGGTTTGGGTTACCATGCGACTGCGCCGGGCCTCACTCAACACACTGACGCGCCCCTTCAGCCTCCATACGCGCAGCCAAACACTGCCCCACTGTCCCTTTCCATCTTTGCCCAGCAAACCATGGGCAGGACAGCCCTCATGCCTGACAGTCCTTCAGGGCTCCATTAATTATGTAACTTTTTTAAAACTGTCTCCTGCCATCATCTCTTACACCCAGACAAACTGAGATGACTGTCTGCAGTAATATACATTCTCAATGTATTTTATTTTCTTCTGGATGATCTGGGTCCTGCACCACAGGATTTTAAATGTCAACAGTTATGTTGCCTCCACCTTCAGATACTCAATCTCATTGACAAAAATCCTTTGTTGAACATTGTGAATTGTATTGTGACTCTATACAGGAGAAGAGTATTTGGTGTTCAAGTTCTGATTCTCATGATGCTCATAGCATAGCATGGCTATGGTAAACCGGGTATCAAATGGTAGTGGGGACAAGAGCTGAGTTGCTGTTGAAATTCCATGGGAGGATCTGTGATAGTCCCTGTGTTTGCCCATCATTCCCTCCCCGCTTAGACGCGTCGCCTGCTGACTCTCCGACCCTCAGCTGCTCGCAAGTCAAGGCTGCTGCCTGCGTGGAATGCTTACTGTTGTTTTTTTTTAAACCCCACTATCCCCCCATACAACTCCCCCCCCCCTTCCACCCGCCACTCCATTTCCAACAGAAGATTAACAGACAGGAGTTTGGACCAGGTGGCCGACAGGCATCTCTGAACCTCATATTTGAGAGTCATTCAATACCTCCCCATCAAGGTCTCTCCATGCTGACAGATAGTTCCCTGGCATTGTGTGCAGATTACAAGTAGTTAGGAGGGAGGCATCTCACAGCTGCGCCACGGCACCCCTTCCTCCAACTATTTCAAAGTCACCACTGGGCATGGTCAAATATAGCGCCTCTGCCACGTAACAATGAGCAGGGCTTGAGTTACCGCACCCCGGCTACATCCCAGGGGTCTGACCCTGCCACCCTATCCTGTCCCTTGTATTTGTGGGATGGACAACACATTTGGAGTGCAGCAGGGGACACCCCCACCCCCCCACCCTCCCCCAAAGTGACAGGAGCGGAGCATCTGAGTTATGGAACGTTAATTCTCTCTGCTAGCTCGTAGCACACAAGGGAGGTAGGGTGTTAATGATCACAGTGGTGTCGCCTTACAAAACAAATATCTTTAAAGCGCAAAAGGGAGAAAAAAAAACAGAAAAAAATTAGCTGCCTGCAGGACTCTGAGTCTCGGAGGTACATTTCTCGAGAGTTTCCTCCTTTGCGATGTAGACCTCACGTGGGGCTTCGAGGGATGGAACGAAAGTGTGTTCAGCTGCTCCCCTCCCTGGGTTTCAGCTAACAGAGACACCAGCACCGCTGCTTTTCCTCGGGGCTTATGGAAGGATAGAGGAGCACGCCTAATCAGATGTCGGACGGATTAAGGGGGATTCTGGACCAGGTCTTATGCGGTATGTAATAAAAGCGATTCTGACTATCAGGCCAGAAAAAGACATTTGGCCTCTTGAAATAATTTGGGAATGCTATTGGCTGTCCACGTCTGCCAGTCCAAGCCTGGCCCCTGGGCTCAACCGAATTGGCTTTGGAAAAAATCCTTAGGGGCTGAAATAAATTAAGTATACTGGCATCCATTGCGAAGCGCAGTTAATCCCTCCAGTGCAGCCAGCAGTGGAAATACTAACATAGCAGACACCAAGCTGGATGGTGACAAAAAAAAAAGCTTAAGTCCACCGAGTGCAGTTTTATTGCAACCGTGCAATATCCAGGCAGCCGCCAGGAGAACAAACTTTGCAATTCGATAGTTTATATGGAGGCTGCTGGGAACTGACAAAGAATCAGGCTGAACATGTACAGTAAGACCGGGACGGATAATACACAGAAAAAGAAGTAGAAGGAAAGAAGAGTGGTGCATTCTGAGTCATCTTTCCTCTTCTGGGCTGCTGCACCTTTGACGGCATCACCGGACAACACTGGTTCAGAGCCAGTCGATGGATTGGGAGCTTCTCTTGCCCTACCCCCCCTGCCCCCGCCCCCGTGTGTCTGCCTGTCCCCCACTCTCTTACACAGAACTCTGTGCAAAAAATAGCCACAGGTTCTCTCAGTGAGGAGCTGCTATCTAATCACGGCTTAATTTAACACTGCCGCAACAAGTTATCTGACAAAGTGCTTAGCGACAGAAAACAACTCACTCTGCTCAACAAGGCTCTAAAACAGTGGAGTCGGGGGCAGAACCCGAGGGAAAGGGTGTGTGAGTGGGTGCGGAGTGAGGACACATGTGTCCTCTTGTCATCCACTCGGAGGGAGTAGAAGCTCTCTCCACTTCTATCCACACTCCTGCACCAAAGTAAGTGAAAGGGGAGGCTGCCCAGCACACGCCGAGGAGCGCTGAAAGTGCCTCAAGGGCAGAAAAACTCACCAACTGATTCATCAGAAAAACGTCTCACTTCTTTTACTGGACAGAGAGACAACAGTGGGATACCCCTGTCCAAAAACGGTAAGAAGAAAGTTCAAACTACCTGATGAGGCTGGCAGTCTCAGAGAACTTTTTAGATAAAATTCGAATTAATTAAAGTTGACTGTAAGTAATAAAAAGCATGACAAGAATTGTGTTGCATGAACATGAAAATGATGTGAATTTTTAAAATGAACATTTCCAGGATAATTCTCAGTTGTGTTGAGTTGCATGGTTCTGTTGCACATTGTTGGTATCATTTTAATATGAGCATATTGCTGATAAACAGAGGTCTGTGTTAATTCATGTTTGCAGGTTTTTTTTTGTTGAGAGCTTATCTGATAGCTGCATGATTGATCATTTTTATGTTTATTTTAATAAATATCTCAAGATGTTTTTATAGACAGTATAATAATCACCTGCGATTACAAAATGTGCATCTTGCTGACTCGTGGAACACACTGATGGCACACAGTGATCTAAACCCACAAGCAAACTGATCACTGCAGTCACTACAGCAAGTGATGAGTTGGGTGTCCAGTAAATCAGGATAATAAATACCGTCACTCCCTAATAAAACAGGTAACAGGCTTTATGATATTCTCTAGCTTGGCAATGTAGAGGAGACAATAGGATAAGTGTGGATGGCAAGACGGTGTTTGGGGTTTTGAAAGAGGTGTCTGTATGTGCATGTTTGTTTATGTACAGCCATGCATGTGTATGCTAATAAAAGCTCCTTCTACCAGGGGCCTCTGTTTACAAGATTGCTAACCTATCTTGATTTAATCTCTCTTAATAAACGCCCAAAGCCTTGGCCCAGAGTCCCATGGACACTTATGTACAGAAATAATTTAGTTCAACACGCTAACACAGGAGACCGTGACTTCAAATGTGTTTGTGACTGAGCAGATGTTGTCAAGCAAGAGAAAGTTTGTGTTTTAAGTTATGAGAAAATATGTCTGTACTTTCAAACTCAGAAAATAAGTCCCAGAAGAGAATTTCACTGGTAACTAAATGGTAATTGGTAAACTGTATTATTTTCTTTCATTGAAACCAATGACTGTCTTGGAGGCACTAGCAAATAGAGCAATAATATTTTATCCAAAATAGTACTTGTACAACATGCCAGTTGCCAAATTTAGCTTTTACGGCTGCCCTAGCTTGTTAAACACCACTCTATACAGAGACTATAATGCCTTGTCTTACCAGTCAATATTTATGTGTAGATGAACTGTTAAAATGTTGACGTATTTGTGCTTATTTCAGGAAGTGTTAGGTGTTGGTAAAGGTTAAATTGATACATAAATGGATGACACTTCCACTTGACAGGGGTGACAGGACTGTCTCTGCTCAGCCATACTGTTTATTAGCTCAAGTCCTCCTTTAAAGATCCCTCATACAGCAGCAGCTTTAGTCGGTACTGCCACCAATGCAAAGGAAATCTGCTAAAGAACGTATACATTTTCACACGGACTAGATGAATTAAATTCCTAATTATATTTAATATTCAGAATAATGAAAGCAAAATTTGTCTATATTTTATCTTACAGTTTTTAAAAGTGTACTTTTGATGTGAGAACTAAAGTATCTCCATTCTCGGTTATTCTTACATATTGAAGGGATGAAGGAGCATACAACATAACAAAGAACCCGAGAAATACTAGAACCACAGAAGAAGAACGTGACAGAATGAGCAGAGGTATCTTCACAATTGAGGTGATTCAAATGGAATGCCTCATGGGAATGTCAGGTGTTGAACTCATTCCACTTCCATTCCAAACCCAGTGTCCCCCTGACATTCGAATGAGACCCACGCCCTTTCTAGGATAAAAGTGTGTGCATTTTGTTTGAGGAGGAAGTTATATGTAGCGACATCTAAAGTGTAATGTTTCCACCTCTGTCAATGGTTTTGGTACAGTGTGTAAACTAATGATCAGCTATAACGGCAAGACAAAATATATGAGGTTACAGAAGGTTCATTTGGAGTGCTCTATGTTTGGCTTTGTTTAATGCTAAGAATAATTTAAAGTGCATTAACTTTAATTTATAATAGCCAAACATGGAAGAAAACCACCTACGACTGACCTTTTACAAAAGCATTTGGAACAGATATGGTATTATCATTACTGAGTTAGATGTTTTCTACAGCAGTTAAAACAGTCGGTGTTTAAAAGATGTATAAAAGAGTTGAGGTTTATTTTATGAGTCTTTTCTGTTTTTATGAGTGGGCCTGGATGGTGACAAATTTATGTGAAGAAAATCTTGCAATCATTTTGAAATTCAAAGTGAGCGTGATTGATTTCTTTTTTAATGTGAAAGGAGAAGGGCTGGCAGTAAATAATAAATCATGTATTAGAACAGATGAGGTTTCAATTACAAGACGTAGCTTCCAAATTTTAGTTACTTTTCAACAGATTTTTTGGTGCAATGCCTACTTATGACTTATCCAAAAAGTTATGTTTCCAAATGAATTCTTGTAAACGAGGAAGTTCACTTACTGAAAGGTCTGTAAATTCAATTTATCCTACGAGACTACAGATAGACAAGACATCTTCACTGCGCATGCTGGAAGCAGTCAATTTCCTGATGCAATTTTCTGTTGATAAGAGTATTAAAATACATTTGGGCCAGCCAGTTTGGACTTCTTCACTTTAAATGTGGTTTTACTTCTTTCAGGAGAAGGGGTTCAAAAAATATTAAACAGATGCTAATTAGGTATTGGTCTTATAAAATATAACTCTTTGTGTAGTGTGCTATTCTTAGAGTGGTATTCAAACAATGAGTAGATGTGTTAGGCTCATCCAGATGGTGGACAGTACTGAGATTTGGGGACATTTGGATTCCTAGTTATCTGCTAGGAAGTGATGCACTGTTTAAACATAGCATCCTGGGTTACAGCAGATTTGGACTGGATAGTTGACAGGATACACAGGGATAGCAGCAGAGTGGAAAAATGAGTATAACAGAGGGTGATTGAGATTGTCTATAAATCTAAGGCACTTGAACACATCAGCTGCACATTCACCTTTTACAGTTTACTTCTGATCATAGGTTCTGATTCAATATCTACTGTCCACCAATGTATCTGATTATGCATGCTGTAAAATATATACAATTCATGGCTTGACCCCAATTAGGTAGTTGCTTTAGTGAGAGAAAATGTGATGCTATTAGTTCAGTGGCAGAATATAACTTGACATACAGTCCACAGCACCTTAGGCATATTGTTTTTTATAAAGCGTATGTTTAAACCGCAGAAGTTCAAACAGAAACCCATCACATCCATGTTGCTCCTTGAATTTTCAATCAATACCAGCCCTCTGTTTCCATAGCAACGGCAGCCACTATGGACATATTCTGTGCTCAGCCTCTCTGTGGTTGGATTGTGTCCTTGTGGAGCGAGAGGTCTTTTCAGGATTTTCTGTTATCATGAGAGAGATGAGCCACACTTATCAGCAGCACTGCTTGTTCCTTTTGTGGAACGCTTTCCTCACTTTTTTTTTTCAAATCAAACCATGAAAAGGTAAATGCTTAACTTAAGGTTAGACAGGGATTTCGCAAACAAAAGAGGGAATGACGCTTTCTTTAAGGTGCAGGGAGAGTGCAAAGAGCTTTGATTTATATTCATCCCCATCCTGTCTGCATGCAAAAAGCACATGAACCTTTGAATTATGAGCCACATTTTTGCTGTCAGACTGTACAAAGGAGTGGCAAGGTATACAGGATAAAGGTGGCCAGAATTCAGAGTGAGCCACTTTGTTACTTGTGGCAGTGAGAAGAGGACAATGGTAAAAAGCTTATTTTTTATCATTATGTTCATGAGCTGTTTCTAGGTGTTCTGACAAATCGCTTTGTTGTTGCTCAGTTGTTGCACCTCACACCGGTGGTTTTCACCAGAGCATAAAAAACTCACACTGCTCCGTCAGTGATGTTGCTCTGAAATACCAAGAGCGTGTGAATGAGCTGGGGGTTATTTTTCCCACAGCTACGATAACGGACCGTTCCTGTGATAACAATAAACCCAAACTGTAAAACTACTCTGGGAATGTACTTGGTGGAGTTCCAGAGAAACACATCCGATCAGCTGTGGCCAAAAGGCAGAAAGGGCCTGGAAACTCCCACTCGTGTGAAAGTTATATCTTTACTTTTTTATATCTTTGACACATTGTTTCTGAAACTTAACAGCCACAACAAAATACATTGTAAGAACTATTTGCTTGTATTGTCAAAAAAGGGGAAAAAATAAACACGCACAAAAATAAGACACAAAAATCTTGGGAATGCACATTTGTTGGACTTAATTTGAAGCTCTGTTTGATTACTTGATAGCATAGCCATTTTAATGTTTTCATTCAATTACATTTCTAAAACTGAAGCAATCACAACAGATGGCTGCCTGTTATCACCCAGTCTTTTTTGTGGGCACAACCACATTATACCCCTGCTCTCTTGTGTGCGCAATTATCGAAATTGCATCAAATTTTATAGTATTGTGTTTATTTGAATTGAGGGGTTCAGTAGATGTATTATGCAATAAATGTATGAAAAGAGAACTCGCACAAAACAGCATATTAGACATCATAATTACTGCGTTACTCAGTTTTTGTCTGTGGAAACAACATAATCAGCCCTTACTGAAAGAGAATTGCACAATGGAGATCTAAAATTGCTGAGATGATTGAATAAAATAATAGACACACCATTATTCACAAATAAACACAAAACCAACAACCAACATTTATATACTTAGATGGGTGCGCTTAACCATTCATTGGCATTCAGAGTTAAAGTCTGTACAAAATAGAGATGTGAGAAATGAACCAACAATCACACATCCCAAATGTCTGCCGTAAATATTTGGATCTGCAGGCAACAAAGCCAATAATTATTTGAAAGCATTGGCAGACATGTTTCCCATTCGAAGCAGAGAAAGAGTTTTCTCCCCCTGATTAAGTTCAGCACAGGAGTGAGTATGAAGGTGA
Source organism: Albula goreensis (assembly GCA_022829145.1). Taxonomy (NCBI): domain Eukaryota; kingdom Metazoa; phylum Chordata; class Actinopteri; order Albuliformes; family Albulidae; genus Albula; species Albula goreensis. The sequence continues at coordinate 14,718,649 of CM040750.1, forward strand.
TTTTAATCCACCTTCTAATACTACTGTGTATAACATGGAAAACAGGATTTTATTTATACCCCAGTTATTGTTTGGAAGCAGCTTGCTGCTTCTTGTTTGGAGAGCAGGTCTATACACCAAGACAGCACATCAACAGATGGCAAGCCCAGTCTTAAAGTGTTGCAGTTAAATTAATTGCTGAGATTCAACTGATCTCAGATTCAACTGAACTGTGGCACAGGACAGGTGAACTTCTAAAAGCATACTTAGAAAATCAGCTCTGGTGTGGCTTTCCAGATCCTCTGTTGCTTTAGCTGTGTGCTATCAACATGTCCTTTCCAACATTGTTAAAACCCACACATGTACATGCCCGTATTCTCTCTGTGGTTAGACATGTATATGCCTGTAAAACCATGCAGCCCTGATATTGTTCAGATAATCCCCTGAAAATAAGCCCTTTCATATTATTGCCTACAGTCGTATGTGTAGGCAGAACCACCTCCAACATAAGGATTCTTATCTGTCGCTACAGCAACAGCCTGAGATATCAGAGCAAAGTACCTAAGGCTTCTGTCAGTGAAGGAAGCATGTGAAAGCAGAGGAGTGTGTGTGAGGGATACTAATTATTTGCGGAGCAATCTCTTTACATTTCTTTGAATGATACAATTGACTTTGGGAAAAATGAAATGAAAACACTAAACAGACCAGACGCTTTTGGTTTCTAGGGCGCTGGGAAGGGAATGGTTGAGGGGGAAAAAATGGGTGCCTGTCCCTTTAAGAGCGGCTCCTTCCCAGGTTGTGGCTGTGGAGTGGGGAGGCGGATCCATGCTTGTCTTTATTCTGCCTCAGTTGCTTCAACAGGCTTTATATCAACAAACCCCAGCTCCCAGCTTGTTGAGGAGCTCTGTATGTATTCGTGTGTACGTTAGAGACAGTAGGAGTGTGCATGTGTGCATATTTGCATGTGTGAGCACACGTGCCGGGTACTCCTTTCGCCACTTACCTGAGGACACCCCTCCATCTGGCTGCAGCCAACTTCCATCTCAGGTGTGTATGTGTGTATGTGTGTATGCCTGTAAGTGTACTTTCGTGTTTCTGAGCACCATCGGATAGCTATTTTCACACTCCTCCATGTCAAGAGAAGGCAGGACATTTTAAATGAAGACGCTTTCTGTGGTTTTCCTCTGTTTACATTCACGGTTTGCCGTTTTATTTTCACCCTAGATTCGTAGCTGAGGGGAATGGCGAGTGACATGGAAAATATTTAGTGGTCTCAATTTTGTGCAGTTATTCAAAACCACTAAAATCTGTTTCACTGGATGGGAGACAGTAGCTAATTTCCCATTTTGGAAAGAATAGGCTGGTTCCCTTGCTGTACTTCAGGCTGTTGTGTTGTACTTACTCGTCATTTTGTCTCTTTTACTTTTGGATCTGGCAACCCTTATCCTTGAGGTTTGAGCTGAAATAATGGTAATGATGGTAGATGTTTCATTAGAGAATTATCAATTAATTTTAAGTGTTGGCTACTGCACATGCATGTGTACTGGGTGGGGTGTGTAGATACATACATGTATATGCTTATTCTGTAAAGGCATGTGAATGACATAAGTGGTCTGTTATCTGTGAAACACGGTCCACGACCTGGTGGAATCCTGTTGGTAACTGACATGTGAGATCAGATGAGTCAGAACGGTTGTCATGTGTACTGGCATTCCCGGGAGATGGTTAATGTTTTGAGGACCAACTGCTTGACAACTTCCAAATAGTTTTTTTGCAGGGAGAAACGTGTGAGGAAAGGGGGCCTTGACCTTTGCTGTGAAAGTAAAATCACGCATCTAAGAATATTACAGGAGAACCTTTTCACACTTCTGCTATTTCCTGCCTCCATTGTAACCTCAGTCATTTGCAGTTTACTTTGGGACAAACACAAAATGCTGGATGGAAGAGAGCACTCCACTTATGTTGTTTTTTTAAACTGATGACTGAATCTCATTTGAGGAGCCAGCCAAAATGTAATACCTGCTTTTGAAATGTGTCACCCATTTTAACTTGACCCGCCCATGTGACTGTCTTCACAGAACTCCCCCCATCTCTGAGGTTAACAGGGGTGTCAGGGATAGTCCCACATGTATAGAGATACTTTTTTAAGAATGATGAGGAGTGGTCAGAATTCCCATAATGCCCCCCTCTTTCCACATACATTAACATATACTGAAGGCTGAAATGGATTCAAAATATTATGATGAAATAAATACAGTAAAATGTTTTATGTTGATAATAATAATAAAGTGATATATTGTATATATTATAGTACATGTAGTTTTACATGGCTTCAAGATAATTGTTTACTTGTTCCAAGGTAACAGTAAATTAACCATGTGAGTGACGACTATTGCAGTATTAAATCAACTAAACAGGTCATGTTTCCTGGCCTCTGAGTTTTACTGTTGTTTTTATAAAATATCACATTACAGAATACCCCTAAGATAGTTGTTATGAAAGTAGCTATATGAAAACGATCTTGTGGTTGCTTACTTGGGCGTAGGGGCAGGTGTTGCCAATCTTTATTTGGGGCAGCAGGGAGCAGTAATTAACGTAGCTCCTGGGGGACATCCTGGACAATGGCCCGTGGCTATTTAACATGGCAGGGGGAGAAAGCTGCCTATTATGGAATTAAACTTGCTCTCGGGTTACGTGTTCAAAGCGTTTTCCAAGTTCGTTCTCATTAGCAACTCTGGGGGCTCAATTAAGCTTCGGGGGGAGGACCAATTGTCGTCCCGTGGCCGGGTTCTAATGACAATTCCACAATCCAGGAACAACAGGCGAAGATTACCGGGAAGGATATAAAAACACCTGCTGGGGATGGATTGAAATACACACCCCGTCCCAATGGGGAAGAAACCATCTACCCCTCGTACCCTGACCCCTCCCCCACCCGTCACCCCTCTCTGCCAGCTTAAAAAAAACAGGTCAACTAGCCCATTGGCCAATGGATGATGAAAGCACCTATGCCTGGATTATCGCCCATGTACCGTTGTCGTGCCGCACTAATCTGATGTAGAGCACCACGACATTACCTCATCCCCACCCCATCTCCCCGCAGGGCCTTACGCTGAAAACCGGGGGCTGACTGTGGCTTCACTTTCACACCAATGCAGAAACCACCTGTGCGCTAAGACACTGTGACGAGGGAATATCTCACCTCCCCGCCCCCATGAGACTAATCATGGTTTAAAAAAGCCACATACAAAAAAATAAGCACACAAATGAAAGTGTGTACCGTGTGGCATCGGAGGGGAAAGAAAAAAGACAGACTTGTTGTGAGTGTCCAGCATAAAAAATTCACACAGATGGTTTAATTATTAAGTGAGTGTCTGTTCCCTGTTCGGCGATTGAGTTTCTCTCTGTTTGATCTCTTGGAGGCTGGATGAAACGTGTGGCCTGTGTAAAGGTACTCTAGTGACATACTGCACGGTACACTTCCAGCAAGTTCCTGAGAGGGGAGAACTGAGACACTTGGGTAAATATAGCTCCTAACAGGCCCCTCATCTTTCCTAGCCTTGCCTTGCCTCAACGGATTGTATTTATTCATCGGCACAAGAGTTATTTGTTTTGGAAACGCCCTTATCCAGGTGTCTGCCTGAAATGCCCCCCCTAAGCCACAGTTTGCCTATGGCAATTCATTTACAACAGCCTCGCGTGGTGTTTGTTTCTGACGCTGCAGTGCACAGAGCATGCAAATCTAAGTCAGGCTATTCCACTGGTCTGCAGGGTGCTAATGGATTACTAGGGTAGACGATAGCAATCAGTGTGCCAGTAATCAGACCAGGCTTAAAAAGCGGAATCATTGGGCTTCAAAGGCATATGACACACACTGCAGAAACTGAAGCAATTTCCTTTTTATTTACATTGCTGTCTCTCATGCTTTTGATGAAAGATTCACTGTGGGGTTGCCCACTCTAGGCTCTTTCTGTCTCCATCCATTTACTGTAAATCAGATTAAACTCTTTGAACGTCCATGATTTGAAGCTTTAAAGATTAAATACCTTAGCTTAAATTATTTTTTTTCCTTTTTTTATTCCACACACCTTTGGAAGTCAAGAATGGATTCACCTCTGAGATAATGCTGGTGTTTTCCCATTTCAGATCCCCTGTAGATATGCCTCCCAGACTTACCCTCGGTCTTCTGCTTTGGAGCTGTGGCCTGCTTATACAGAACTGCACAGGGCAAGGTAAGAGTCACGCTCATCAAGAGTGCATGGAAAATGATGACGTGTTCCGCTCAGGCTACTGTGTCGTGCAGCTAGCCATAGCCTTTACTGACTGTGGCAATAGAGTCAGGAAAAAGGATGTTCACCTGGTAAATACAGAGGGTATAGTCCGCTAACAGCATGCATCTTCGAGGTTGTGTGAGGCAATTACTGTGATAGGATTTTCCAAATCAGTGGAGATAAGGAAAAAGCAAAACAAGTGTGTATAGGCAAGATAACTAGTGCTCACAGGATAGTCATGCACTGGGTGCTTTTTCTTTGCAATCTCATACAGATGTATGGATCACATTTTAGACTTAGCACCAGCAAGGAGAGGAAAGTGCTATAAACATATCTGAACTGAACCGTGCATACCAGCTTTTTCCTCTAATGTGTACCAACTCACTGTATATGCTGACTATCACTTCTTCCTTGCCTCTCAAGATTTCCTTTTGAACACAGCTGACAGGTTAAAGAAGAAGATTAATTTCTGTTTGAACCTTGGGGAGGGACGGGATATGGTTGAAAGATACTCCCTTTTCATGGGGCAGGGACAGGGGCAGGAGGGCACCGCTAGTGAAAGCAGGGGCCGAGTCCCACAAGAGCAGGGCCAAGCACCCTCAGAGCCAGCGTTAAGATGGTGGATCGACTCTTGGCTGTCCCGGCTAAATATTTTTCTTACAACACAAGCTGAGTGGATGACGAGATTGAATGATCCTCCATTTCACAGGGATTTAGTTACAGTTTCTTCGTCAGATGCTCTTAGCGCCCTCACCCTCCTCCTTGGTCTCAGCCCCAGTATGCCATGTGCTGGACAGGAGACACGCGCACACACACACGCCCTGGCGCGTGGGCCGGCAGCAGGCGCACGGCCGCCTGGGAAACCCAAACCCACATTTATAAGCGGCACCGGGGCATTGGGAAAGGGGCGGGAGGGTGGAAGGGATTTGGTTTCACAGACAGGGGAGTAAAATTAGATCCCTCTGGGTTTTAACACAAAAAAAACTTTCCCAGAGGGAGGTGGGCACATGTCCCAAGATGCACAGCTAGGAATCTAATCTAGCCCCTGTCCCACTTTAGCTGGGACACAACTCAACAAACAGTGTTTGTAGTCCGAGATTTACTGTTTTATATTATTTAACAACTTTTTATTCATTTATTCATTTAATAATGCCCACTCACAGCTGTAAATCCATCCAATCACTGCGTTAATTTCCAATTATTTTAATGCAAACAAGAGTGTTCAGCCTGATGCTCCTTCCCTTCACAGTCCAATAGCTGAGCTCTACAGTCATTACACTGAGGGAATGCTAATGAATGCAGACTGTACTTGCACAGCTGACCAGAGGAGGCGCTGTTGTTTAATTAGACGGGGATCTCCCATCTTAATCCACCTAATTTCCCCCTTCCATGGGCAATTTGTTACCCATTGGACTGTCAGGTTTAGATTCTGGGCCTTGATGAGTAGCAGTGGCCCATGGAAAGAGCCAAAGCACTGAAAATCGGAAAAGGCCACACCACCCAAAAGTCTTGTAATACTGCCTTTGTAATTAATATAGATTTGCTTTACCAGCCCATGGAACTGAGGCAGCATACAGAGTCCAGCAGAGCTTGCAACAATCCATATACCAGTTAGCTTACTACACATGCCAGTGTATATTCCTTACAGGACCAATACACACCGAATATCTTGGTCTGGAGTGTTACAGGAGTCTGACTCCTATGATTTATGGTGAGCCTTCAAGCTCACGTCACAGTATCAGAGCCCCAATTCATGACCTGCTCTTCCCTACCTCTGCACTGAAAGAGCAGTAACCATAAAATAAATAATCTACACAAGTATGAGGATGGCCTCCCACCTATGTTGAGCTCCCCCTTGCATCTATTGCCGGCACAATGGCTTTATTTATTCAGAGGGGTGCTGTCAATCCTGGGAGCCCAGAGTAAGACTGAGCTGGACAGGATTCCTCGGGTGAATCTCTATGCCTTGTCAGTGGTGCTGCAGGAATGGCAAGCAGGCAGCTGTTATCCTGGACCAGAGGGAACACAAAAGGGTTGAGAGAGCTTCCTCGTTAGGCTGTCTGCACCCTCGAATGGGTACTGGAGGCAACTCGGTCCTGTTCACCGTGGAAGGCCAGCTCTGCTGTTCCTGACTGCTAATATTGCTGCAGACCCTCTCATTTGCATGGGGCTTAGGGAATGCTGCTTAAATAAATGGACATACAATAGCATAAATTACAAAATGAAATCCTTCAAAAACTATCGGCAGCTTCTGTGACAGAAATTAACACTTCGATCAAAACAGCGAACAGCATTACGATCTTTGAACAACTGATGTATGAAATTGATTTACGCTTCCCAGCACCTAGTCAATATATATTTCAAACTGTAGCCGAAGTTAAAATCAATCCCACATTTCACGCATACAAAAGAACTGAACATCGGGGAAACTTCAAATAAGCGCTTTTACAGAAGCAAGCAGCCACCCTCCTTTGGAAAAACTGCTTGCGAGCTATAAAAACTTGGATAGCGCAACCTGACTTAGCAAGAACAAGAGAAGACACTGGTTGGAATTTCAAGACAACGGCAGATTAATTTACAGGGGAGTTTGGAGTGAGACCGGGCTGCGGAATGTGACACAACCTCAGGAGTTACTCAGGAGTGTAATTAATGCCTCAGTGGACCGCTGCCACACGGCAGAGCGGAGCGCAGATGAGCTGAGCTTTGGGGCTGACTGAAATAAGCATTTCGAAACAAACAGGCGTCTGAGAGGGCGGCCCTGAAGGGACAGTGCTGAAAATAAGAACACTACCTGCCGCATAATGTTACCCTAGCCAAACCTTCAGGATATGAAGCTTAACTATGACAAAAGGCACTCTGAGAACGGTCGATGGTGATGACTGGCTGAACTGCTCCAGCAGATCCTCCTTACGGGCTCCAGGAATTTTCTCTAGTCTTTGCTCAAGCTTTTTTCAAATTATTTTGTATGTATCGTTTCTTGTACTTACAATACAGTGTGTATATAACATTCGCACCTTATTAGGTTCAAATGCCTATATGCTCCTGTATTTTTAAAACATAAATTATTCCTATATAAAAGGATCGGTTGATAAAAACACTGATATCATTCAAGACCCCTATTGCAGATACAGAGAAAAATGCTATGAAAATACGTTTCTTCATGTTTTCATTTCCTAAGGGACCAGTGGTACTCAGGGGGATGAAACATAATCCACACACACTTCCTCATGATGGAGGAATGAGGGCTAATGGCAAGAGAAATTAATACAGCTTTTATATGCCATTGGTAATATTTATATTCCATTGGCTCATTCAAAGACATTGGTGCTCGAAATGACCATAGCCTTTGTGGAGCTGATGAAACCTGGCTCTGTGACCACCAATCCACGTACGCACACGAACATGCACACTCATGCACAGTCAAAGAACAGTTCTTTATATACGTATGAATTATACATCAAACTTTTTACAGCTCTAAAACAAAGTTTTCCTTCAATTTAAGTTTCAATAATTTATGTTTCATTTTCTTGTTAAGCTTTCAAAGTCCATAGGTCATGCGCTGATAGGTTTTTTTTCTCTTTTCTGTTAAGAATACTTTAGCTAATCCCAGACTTTCCCAGCTGTCTGTATTTAGGAGATTATATTTTATGAATCTGTTTTCTGGACTGCTCAGTTGTTCTCAGATACTAGTAATAATATTTCAGCTTTTCTAGTGAACATAAAGAAGACATGGCATTTATTGTTCAACTTAAACAACAAACACAGAGTTTGCTGAAGCCAGTAATAATAACAGATGCCAGGCATTCCATATCAAATGCATTAATGTTATCCTTTGCAGCTCCGGAATAACTGTAAGGCAGTGCGAGTAACAATAACCACAACAAGGCCTTCTACGTGTTTTGTGGAAAGCCCTAAACTTAAAAAATAACTCACAAGAGTGAAAACAATACAGGATTAAAGGACTTACATTGTTTTGTAGCATGCTCATGCATGTTTTAATGCTAGCCCAAGCAAAAAAGATCCTGCATTCATACCTCTTGTGTACAAATTACTCAATGTCAAATGGGTCAGTTTTCACTGTGCAATGGAGACTGTGCACTTCTTGTTAAGGGGCAGAAATGGAAGGTAATCGCGAATTCCAGTAATGCTGGGGCGGAACTCGTACGGGTGGCGACATGACCACGGCGCATTCCTCACCTCGCTCCACACACGCGCCCCTCGTGTCTGCCGTCACCACCACGCACGCATTGGCCAGGTGCTCTCGTCGATCACAGAATGCGAGCTCGCTGTGCCTCGAGCGAGTGTGGAATGACTAACATAACCGCATTTTTCATTACAAAAAACAAATGTTAAGTGAGTCTACCTCCCCTGGATATTTACTGAACAGGATTAAAAGAAAGGGTACATGTACAGCAGGTTGACTTGCTCGATGAGACATGCAAAAAATGCGAAAGGTGCTGTAAACATCCTGTTTAACTGTACATAACCTTGAATATGCACGGCCATGAAAACTGTCATCACAGACAGCAAGGCAGAAGCTGTTGCACTGCCAAGGCCGTGTTTCTGAGACATGCGTATGGGCAGTTGGCAGACAGATCAATGTAAAGTCAGTTAACAGTCTTGCGCCACCGAATGTATCCAGTATAACCTATCTGAACTATGGCATCAAGTCTACAAAGGTAGTCAAAGTTACAAAACTCAGAATTGATCAGTCAACCGAACATGGTGTAAGGCTAAAAATAGCGTACTTGTTCTGCTGTACCATATCAAGCTCCTGGCTGAAAGTCAAATTATCTCTGTAGTTACCACTAATGCAAAAACTGATGAGTTAAATGGAAACATCACACTTTCTATTGATAAACAGTAAAATACTCAAAATTAGGCCATATAGCAAATGAATTAGAGATACAAACAACCCCATTTCCAAAACAATCTCAGAGGTTCTCCTATATTTAAATCAATGAAACACAAACACACAAACAACATTCATAACTGACAGCTGATTAACTGATTTTGACCAGTCATTTCTATAAATTTGTTGGAGGCTACATGTCAAATACAGTAAGCATATGGATTTTCTCTATTAGTCCAAAGCAAAATCAATTGTAATCTGATGTTTGCATAGAGGTCCGAGAGAATTCAAGTTCCAATGTTTTTTATTGTTCTTGTAAAAACAAACCCAGTAGTTAGGTTACATTGTAAGTGGGTACTTAGATTTCTGTTCATGTTAACAAGCTATTGTATTCCAACAAGCTTTTGTACCCAAACAACATTTCTAAAAAAACTGCACCACACACTCCAGCAAAAGTACACACTCTGCCTCCACTCATTTTACTACCCTATAATCCATAACTCAATACATCCAATTGTATTTAGATAGGTGAGCCCTTAATTGCTACTTCTTCAGAATTAAACAACAAGAGAACTGTTCAGAACTTCACAATTGTAATGGTAGCTGTCTCGATAGAGTTTTTGCTGTGCAGAACAGAAAGGAATTCCAAAAAACTGCAAACTGCTCTTTCAAAGGCTCAGAGTTGCATCCAGGGAATACATTATGACAGCAAACGTTTCTCATGTTCAGCCACTCAGGAATAAAGTTAAAGGGGTCTAATTCTCTGTGTAGCAAAAGTGTGATTTTTTAAAATCTGGTAACAGAGAGATGCAAGAAAATCTGAGTGCCTCTTTGTACACAGGATACATATGACAGCAGAAAAGATTTTTTTAGTTTGAACCATGCCAAGATTGTTTCAATAATGCCTCCAGCTACATTTCTTAGGTAACTGTCTTTGAGAGATAGCAGTGTGCCCCCACCCTCACCCTACACACCATAATGATAGGTCTCAACACTGAAGGGTGTAGATCTGAGCAAGAGCAAAAGGCACTTTTATAAAAAAGAAAACTCCTTATGGTCTGAGTGAATGTTATCTTATTGATTATTTGCACTGTGTAAAATAATAAATTTGCATAGCTGTAACTAAATGAATGTAGATAAAACTTTGACAATCACTTGAGAGCAATGTTTTATACTATTTTCAAATAATCTCTTTTCTAATTCGTAATAATTTCAGCTAAATGGTCTTCAAAGTGCAGCACGACTAGTTTAAAAGCAAACGAGAAGGACAGATGAAACAACCTTGAAATCTGTTGGTCAACTGCTTGGTGAGAAGACGTTGTTTTCTTGTTTTTACAGAGGACGAGTGCAACTGTAACCTGAGCCACGGGCGATGTGATGAGAGCAATTCGTGCAGGTAAGAGCTGTTAAAAACAGCTAGCTAGTTACAAAGTTTAACGGGGAGGTGTACTTAGAGGTGTGCTAAGAAATGCCTGTTGGTTTTAGGTAATGATAATTTAAATGAACCATTGCTTTAGATGGGTTTGAAGTTTAACAGGAAACATTTTGAACACACAATACTTCTTATAATTTTTGTTATGGTTATTAATGACTCAAAGTTTCCACAACTCAGATACACTTTAGGATATTAGCCCCCTCCTTCTCTCTCACCACAGTTCACGCCACGTGAAGCTGCTTCCTCCTCTAAAACATAAAGTAAGGAATTGTTGCAATATTGACAGCATGCTAGCATATACAGTATATACTTCACAGTTATATACAGTCCTGCTGCAGATGTACAATGTAGTTGGTAAATATTTGCCATAGACAGATAGTCTGTGCAGGGGCGGAGATTTTTTCAGCTGGGGTACACCATATGTCTCTGTCCCTATTCACTTTGAAGAATTTCGGGCATCAGTCAAATCAATATTCAAAACCAGAGCCTCACTCTAGTTCTCTGCAATTAGGGCCACATTCAGACCACAGAAGTCTCTCATTCTTGCATGAAGAAAATCCATTTAAGCACACATCCGGATTCGCCCTTACACTTTAAACAATGGCATTGATAGTCTAGATATTACGTTTGGTTGCATATCTTCCTCTCTGACTTTAGTGAAGGTGAACAGGCCACGTTCCATTGATAATCTGTTTATTTAACTGCCTTAAAATTACCTACATCTACTTGCAATAATGTTTAAGCAATATGTGTTTATAAGCCACCTGTCGTATACAGAAATTAACTACAGAGAAGTGAAAAAAGTGTAGATGATTGCAGTGGAAAGATGTTTGCAGCTAACAAGTGAAAAGATGTGTTTGCTTTAACTATGCTGAAGCCTTAAGTCTCCTTCCCTGAAACTGTTCTGAGGGCCTCCTTCATGAAGTAGATGTTGTTAGAATTTGGGGATGTAACATTTGCTGGAAAGTCTGAACAGATTTCACTGTGGCCCAGACTCAAGTAAATTTAAAAAATACAGTTGTAAAGCCAGTTTTTACTACATATTTACTATTCATATTCACTATATTTTACATAGCATCTAGTATTTTTATATAGTATCTATATTTACTATTCATTCATCCTTTAGTTGAATAAATGACATGTATGAAGTATGCTATTACAATTTTTACAAGTTATGATATGAAAACGAAATAGATTAAACATCAAAAAGGTGACACCTCATTTAATAGACAAGAAACTGTCTTCATTCAGAAATGAAGCACATTCATACTCTGGTATTACAATAAACCACACTATTTTGTTTACCTGCACAATACGTTCATGCAGTGTTGCTGCTTACATAGTGACAAGTACCTCAGTATTGTCTACAGCAATAACCATCTGTGCAGAGTGCAAAAAATAAAACATATAGTTAATGTACTGCACTCTCATAAAAATAGGCACTTCACTAGGCTATTAATCTTGATTAGAAATGTACACTGGCAATAATGCTCATCTGGGTTCATCGGATAATTCTCTTGGTCACTAAAACATGAGGTGGTTAAGAATATTACAGTAATAATGTCATGTCATGCTTTAGTCTTTCTTGGTCCAGAAACTCCACCACTTAAACTACAGAATATGATCTGTTTTTGAATTATACCTCTTTCACATAGCTATCTCTGCCCACTGGCCAGCAGCCCTATCCCACTGACTCGGGAGAAGGGAAGAATACACCACTCCTCCAGTTCACCTGATGGTTATCCTTTATATGAGCTTGCTAGCCTCTCTGGGTATCTAGCTACCCAGGGAGTTCCTGGCAGTGTTTTGCCTCTCTCCCTAATTTGCATGTCTTGGGAATGAGATTTATTAAGAGTAACTCATAGCAGTGTCAGTCTTGCTCTGACAGTGGCTAGCATGGCCAGGGCTTGTCATTCAGTTCTGAACTGAGCCCCCATTGACGTAATGTAGAACATATGTTGAGCCACACAAGTGTCTTATTTCAGCTTTAAGCCCCTCTCACCAGCTCCATTTTGTGTGTGTGTGCTGAACCATGTTTCATGTTAACATTAAGTCTTCTTCGCAAACTCAGTTCATGTGAGTGTATTGAACAGCTCAGGAATCTCAACCCAATTTGTCCACACCAGCTCCTTTCAGTGTATAGGTTAAGCCGCTCAATCATTGGATCCCTTGCGTGTGTTGAGGTGCACAAGTGTGTCTCAGCTGTAAGCTTCAGTCATCAACTTTGTTTGGCACATGTGTCCACCTACTCAATTCTGGTGGACCTTCCAAGAGGAAATAGCCAAGGTGCCAACCCACGACAGCTGTCACAGGCCTTGAACAATATCTGCTCTTGCCTTCACGGGTTGCCTGCATTCCCTGCGAATCATGTGTCTTTCCTGGTGCTCCCCAGTGCCAAAGTGGGATGGTGCTCTGTACCCCATCCTGGATTTGCACATACTCAACAAGCACCTCAAAGTGACTTTAGATGCTGAGGTCTTTGCAGATTTCTAGGCACACTCAATAGTATCTGCACTTCATTTTCCAAAGGAACATTTAGGAATTCTATATACTCCCCTTTGGTCTCTCCCTCTTGATCCCAACATATTGTCAAAATGCATTAATGGTTAGATCAGTCCCTGGCAACTGTAGGGTCTATGTGTCCAGGATTACCATGATAACTAGCTTCCACGGGCAGAAATGCAGAAATCAGCTTTGCGCCTAACCTATATCTCCACAAATCATTTGTGGGTTTTGTTCTGAACTGTGTCAGTTACAGCCCTGAGCCTTCTAAAATTGGTTAAAGGTCACCACAACTTACGTCGGCTAATGGTCAAGTGTGGCTGCATAGCAGCTCTAAGCTAAACTCAGGTCATCTGACCCGAGGAGCCCACATGGGACCCATTTTTAACAAAGAGGTTGTCTCAAATAATGCCTCCTCCAATCACGGGAGCATGTGTAACCATGACTGCAGGCTTTTCCACATCAATCACAAAGTGTTGACTGTAGCTATTCTAACCATACAGTCCTCTTGCAGTAATAAGGGGAAGCATTTGTTGATGAAATGTACAAAACCACAGGGGTGTCATACAGCTATCACCAAAGCAGGCTCAGATCCCCGACATCATATGCAGCAACCAGACACTTCCTATTGTGGGTGTATAACCACCTGGCCTCCTTTTGGCCATCCAGAACTGCATATGAAAATTAGCCATGGGAAAATGTGCAACATTTCCCGTTTTCATCTGACAATAAATAATGAAAATAACTGAAGACATCTCTCTGGGATTCTCAACAATGCAGTGTACCTCCTCAAACTGATGCTGGACAAAATTCATCAGGGGAGTACAGTGGTTCTCTTTTTGGACCAGATGTAACCTCAATGGCAGCTCCCTAAAGAGGTGGGACCTATGCTCACAATACAAGGGATGGAGAGGCACCAGCACCTACACACACATACTTGAGTAAACTGAGTCTGGCCCCAGTGAGGGAGTACTTGCAGGCTGTAGGCTCTTGCAGGATGACATTGCCACGCTGTACAATATGACAGCTCTGTCTTTTTCCATGTGCTGCCCATCGAATGGAATATTTATGATCAGTGGTATCTGGATGAAAGACTCTGCCCTCATAGTTGTCCCATAATTGATGAATCAATCAAAAGAACACGTATATTTTGCTCTCTGGAGACCTCCCAGGTTAGATGCATTCTAGTCAGTGCTGCATACTCCCTCTCATAACATTGCTACCATTTTGGAACAGTGTCACTTGTCAGCTCCTCTGCAGCAGCGTATCCTGTTTCTAACCCCTTCCCCAGCTCAGAGGGAAATATGGGTTACTCAAGTAACCTCAGTTACCTGAATAAGGAACTGACTCACAGGTACCCTAGTTGCTCCAAGTGACATGACATATAAAAAGTCACTGATTCACAGGCTTCTCCTTTAACAGGGGAGCACCCGTGCCTACTGTGCATTTGACATACAACTATGGAACAAACCCAGTCATATGACATGGGATTTTCCAACCTGCTGGCAGTCAGTTCTTCCTTCAGAGAACTATAGTTATGTGAATAACCTTTCATTTTGTGTAATTCAGTATTTATTTAAATTATATAAAATCAACTGACCAATTAGAAGACCGCAGCTGCAATAAAATAAGATACAACTCCTCTAACTCCATATCTCACAGGGTAGGGAGAATCATTGTCAAAGCAGTTTATCCTGACGAAAGTGGGAACAAGATTAACTTGTGGTAAAGTAGCTAGAATAGTTTTTGGCTTAATGGCTGGCAGGTGGCACTTGTGGTACACCATGGGTTTTTTAACCAATATTTACAGTATTTTCTGTAATTATAGCTGTCAATGACTTATATAAGACACATTTTCCCGCTGTACATACAATTTTTGGACAGCTAATGTATGTTGATGCATCCCGAAATGGGTTATAATAGTTGCCAGATTAAAAAAATGTACATTTTCATGAAGTGTTCTTGGGGGCTGGGTGGGGAAATGTTCGTTTTGTAAATGCACTCAGCCTAAAAGTTCAGAGAATAAACAGTTATGTCTTTTTTAAGATAATCAAAATTGTGTTTTACATAGCAGTGCTTTACATTAAGTGAAAAACAGATTACCTTAAAAAGAAGAGCATAGTTTTCAGTTATCAGCAATCATCGTCATTCACAGCTAGATCAGCTCTTTAACTGTATAATCCATACAGTATGCAATTGCTTTTGCATCTACAGTGTGGAAAGAAGCTAAATACAACACATTTGAAGCTGCAACCCAAACTATTTTTTCTTCATCCTGCATCTAGTAATTTTCAGTGTCCAGATCAATGCTGTTCAATGATCTCAATTATATAAAATTCTGATCACATTTCAGACAGCTGACAAAGCCACAATCTTATTTTTTCTTCATCTGTCTGCATTCCCATTTGTGAAAGGATCTTAAATGCTTTTTATTAATGTACATGGCCAAAATTTCAAGTTTACAGAATTAACCTTTTTCTCTCCATCTTCAGAAAATAGCCACTGAGTATTTTATCATAGCCTAATATGTAAATAATTGTACATGAATATATTCATTGGAACAATTTGACAGTACAGTGTAAATTTAGAGTAAAAATCAGCGTTCTGTTGGTCAGCACTTCATAGCTGATTGCAATATTGACTTCAAAAAGGATGATAACCAGAGGCCTGAACTAAGAAAATATGACCCCTGACACACAAAAAAACACACACCAAGGCATCTCTTATGTCCATCATAAATGATGTTAAACAGTTGTGAGACCCTGAAATATGAATGTTTGACAACATTCACAGAGGCAAAAATTGTAGGAGACATGGTTGATGTTGAACTACTATCAAGTTATTGTTTTTTTCCTGGCTGGTGGGTGTTACTGTTGGCAGGCTAGAGGGTGGAAGAGGACGCAGGCCTGAGGAAATGACAATATCAACAATATATAGACAATAACACTCCAGCTATCCAAAAATTCACTATTGTTCTAGCGGAATGACTATTATCTTTGAAAGCAACATCATTAGCTCCACAACCATCCTTATCATCCTTAACGTCCCACAGCAACAGTAAAAGCACTTCCATGTCAAACTGTTAAAATGTAAAGAGAGTTGTCCACTTTGTAATTTATCAAGAAAGGACAGTGCCTTAGCGTACACCATGAATCTGCATTTGCCTGCTCTTGGTTTTTGCCAGGGCCTCGCAATCGACATGTTACCCTAAAATTGAGGGAGGTGGTGACAACCTTAGCTAAACTTAGCACTCCAATGATGGAATGAGTGGGTCGACAGTGAATATTTGTGCTGGGCAGACTCACCCACCTCACAGCTAGTCCGAAAGAGAAAAAGAACATAATTTCCTAAATAAATTTTCCATGTTACATGCGTGTGTGTGCAATGTGATTGAGATGTTGCTTAGCTAAGTTATCAAGGTCAGATGGGACAGATGTACAGCAACTTAGCTGATTAGATAAATGATACCGCCTATAAAAATGTCACTTCTAATAGCCAAACAAATCAAGTTAAATATAAACTATCTTTATGCTTACATAACATATGACTTGTACAAAAGTAAACTTGATTTCTCACCCAATAGACCTAGCTGTCTGTGTGGTCATGAGTTTTCTTCCGCTGTCTCTGTTAATAGATTTGATGGGTGACCTTGTCACCTGAGGGTTGTGCCTCTTTCACACACTCCAGACAAGGCCACTGCTGAACCTTGTCAAATATTGACGAGTCAGTTAGATGTTAGACATTAAACATTATGACAAATGTCCACTGGCTCTTTTTTATTTGTAGAAATGGCAGGCGTGTGCCTGCTCAAACAGAGCATTCTTCACAGATTTTTTAAAATTATGAGATGTAAAAGTTGGCCACTTGTTAAGGGAAAATTAGGCCAAAACCGGGCTGTTTTAGAATCTGTTTTGGAACTGCAACATGTACAATGTGATACTGTCACTCCAATGTTTCAGTTTTAGGGAGATGGTGTCCTTTGTATCAGTTTTGTCAACAGAGCTGGGATGGGACACAAGACACAGAATAATACCTTGGAAAAGTTTACAAGACATGGTTTAAAGTGAATGTTAAAGTACTAATTGAACCCTGGCACTATCAGTGTAATACCTTCATAGTACTTAAAGGCAATAGACGTGCCTACTGTGACAAAAGCATGTCCTTATGCATAACCAATGATTTTCTCAAGTACAGAATTTGTACAGAAAAAAAAATTCTGTGCATTGGATATCATCACAATTGACAACCTCTCACACTGTCATGTCTTCCTGTCATGTATAATTTTCCAGCTCTATGCTCACTGTCCAACATTGATATTGTGCAGTGAATAAAAAACTGCCTTAGTAAAGAGAAAACACGTATCACTTTTCAGCAACTACTAGTTTATTGAATAGCGCACTGTCCTACTTCTCCATCTTAACCCCAAACTATCACTTTACTAATTTTCCACTGCAAACCGGGAGACTTCTAAGCACTTCAACGTTTCAAACCTGATTTACTGTACCACATTAATGGTAACCATTGATTTCGGATCCAGAACAGGAGGATCGCAATGTGTATTACTAGCGCCCTCGTGTGTCCAGTTGTTTCGTTGTCAGCATTGTAAACTCAGCTGTTCAGTTTCACAAGCTGCTTGCTTTTTTGCTAAAAATAATTCTGCATCCCAGGGAAATGGTCTTTTCAGCAAAAAAAGGGGAGAGGTTTATGGAAATTTTAGCTGTTATGTTTAAACCTGCGGATGGGATTTCAGGTGTGACCCAGGCTGGGAGGGGCCCCAGTGCGAGGACTGTGTTCGGATGCCCGGCTGTGTCCATGGTTCCTGCCACCAGCCCTGGCAATGCACGTGCGAGAGTGGATGGGCTGGGCGCTTCTGCGACAAAGGTGAGCCAGTAATTATGGGTCATGGAGTTCCTTTTCTTCTATGTATATTTAATGTGCATGTTTTCTGCCTGTATTCTGCCTCCTTTACTAACAGTACTTACTACAATGACTCCACTACTGAAATTCTATTGAACACTGCTACTGAAAATTTGTCATAGGCTGTCATTTCAACCAGTATAGATTGTTTTTTACAATCTATACTGAAGTACCCATACTGTATCCATTATCAAGCAGCTCAGAATTCTGGTAGATTGTTTGATTATTTGACCTCTATGGGAACAGTCTCTCATGTCTTTTAAAATGATCCTTCTATGCCCAGATGTCTACGTGTGCGTCAACGAACAGCCCTGTCAGAACGGAGGCACGTGCTTCATCAATGACAGCGGGGATTACTCCTGCTTCTGTCCTGAGGGCTTTCATGGCAAGAACTGTGAGATGAAGACAGGGCCTTGCGATAGGACCAGGTCAGTCTTATCCCCTGTGCCAACCTCAATACATCATTTCATTCAATTAATGTGTTAAAATGCATGGATTCTATAATAATGTGTTGACTGAGGACGTCCGTCACATGTACACAAATCAAGTACTTCACACCAAACCACTTCAAAGTAGACTAAACCCCAGGCTAACTGGCAGTTCCTTATTTAAGAGGTCACAAATTCCTCTTTTCACCTCACTACCCCTGCTAGCAGTGGAAGGATCTACTTGTAAGCACTCAAACTACAGAATCATTCACCACATAAAAACTCACCTGCTCATATACTTTTAACCTTTTCAACGACAGCCTTATTATTTGGTCTGGATAAAAGCATCTGTTAAATAATATATGTCTAAATACTGATAAGAGATGTACAGAACCCGGAGTATTCCAGTTACCTCTCGCCCTCTCTTGTCTCAGACACATTCAGATGAATTGAATAGGCCTCTTTTTATGTGCGTTCCTGCTGCAATGGGGAAAGAAGCCGTGACACTGTGACACAGAACAAAGGAGCTGTGTTCTATGCTCTGTTCCAAGATGGCCAAAGCGGCATTAAATCGTCCTCATTGCGCTGATGGAGCGTGTGTGTGTGTGTGTGTGTGTGTGTGTGTGTGAATATCTGTTGCATATGGGTCTGTTTTCTCGGTTCTGATGGCCTCCCCGGCTCTACTGTGACACAGCTGAGCAATTTTCCATCACAGGAGAGCAATCATGTAATTGTGTGGAATTATTACCCGCAGTAATTAGTGTCCGCAAACACGTTGCGACCAGGGTGCCTGGGCTCTCCCCGACCCCGAGTGCCAAACACGCACGCAGGCGACGGTTTCCACGGAAACCCTGGGGGCCACGGAATTGAGGAGTCGTGAATAGACTGAAGGCTGAAAGTCATGTATCACGCTCACACCGAATGAGAGATGCTGAGGTGCCAAGCCGGCAGTGTAAAGACAGATTTGAATGAAAAGCATGGATTTATGGAAATAGAATGATGGAAATGCCAGTAAAACTGCACATATTTTTGGATTGGGGTGGAATGAATTTCTTGGATTCAGTTTGTAATTTCACCAGTGGATCAAAATATGAATTTAGGTCCATTCCTTGTCAAGACTACTGTAGCTATGATACCAGAAAGTATGGTGGCATTTTTTTAAACAGACAACACTTTCTAGACTTATCTATATCATATATATAGTACTTCCAGTAAATGAAAACTATCTATATTGAATGGCTACTGGGCTAGTAATCCCAAGGTTGTAGGTTCAATTGCCAGACAAGGCACTGTTGTTGTACCTTTGAGAAAGATATTTAACCTGAATTGCTTCAGTAAAAATATCCAGTTGTATAAATGGGTAGTGTGTAGAAATGTAAACTGTATTAGTCACTCTGTTTTTAATGTTATTGTTTGTGGCTGGATATGACTTTGCTCTTTTTGTGACATTGCAATGCAAGAAGTCGGCCACTGATTGGTTGTTTAAGCTGTCTGTCTGTTTTGAGCACTACTTTGGCTTTCAGTGCATGCTCGAGAACACAGACTGGAATACGTGATTCATCATGCAAAGATTTCTCACATCTTTTTTTGTCGTGCCTTATTTATCACTTGCTGGCTCTCATGCCTACACCATTTTTATTGTACACCGCTCTGTTTGCCGTGCAGGTCTCCTTGTAAGAACGGTGGCCTGTGTGAGGACAGCAATGGCTTCGCTCCTGAGTTGTCATGTCGCTGCCTGGCGGGTTTCGTGGGGCCCCGCTGCGAGGTGGATGTGGATGACTGCCTGATGCGGCCCTGCGCCAACGGAGCCACCTGCCTGGATAGCGTCAATCGCTTCTCCTGCCTGTGCCCCGCTGGCTTCTCTGGCCGCTTCTGCACCATCAACGATGATGACTGCGCCAGCCGGCCTTGCCTCAATGGCGGCCGCTGCCTGGACCGGGTTAACAGCTTCCAGTGCCTCTGCCCCCCAGGGTTCACTGGGAGGACCTGCGAGGGGTCGCTGTGGCAGCTGGGGGCGGAGACCCACCCCCCAACCTGGACGTCACATGGCTGGGCGGGTGGGGGAGGGGGCCGGACGACTCAAGGAAACGCGTCACTGAGGGTCACGCCAAGCAGAGGCGGGCAGCTGCTGAAAATCTCTGTGAAGGAGGTGGTGACCCAGAAAGGGGCAGGGCTGACGGAGGAGCAGTTCATCACCCTGATGGTGCTGGGGGGGATGACGCTGGCCGTGGTGGGGCTGACGGCCGCCCTGGTGCTGCGGGGACACTGGCAGGACTGCTGCACCCGCTGCCGCTGCAGACCTGACCGCCCCCCCCGCCCTGCCCCGGCCGAGCAGGAGTGCAAGATCAGCTTCCTGCATGCCCCCGGCCCCAAGCTGGAGAAAAAGAGGCTAAACACACAGGTCATATAGCCTTGAGCCCCCTTCTCCCTGTCCCCTGAGAGCCTTGTGGAGACTGCCTACCCTGCATGGGGAAGGCCAGGCCTTGCTCCCGCCCTCCCCCCTTTCTGGCTGGCTACGTGGCTCAGGAGAATGGTCACTGTGAGACAGTAAAAGGGCGTGGGAACAATCCCAGGCAGACTGGCCCAGCACCCTGAAAATGCTAGAGAACAGTGGACACAGTGAAGTAAAATGTGAAAAATGTAAGATAAATCCAGTGGAAAAATGTGCAAAAAACATGGAAGCATATTATAATTCTGTGAAAAATTATTGATGTAGCCTCTGCTGATCTCGAAATTAGTTGCCAGAATTTTTAGAAATGAACTGCATCCTCACAAGAAAGCCAATTTCAGCTCAACCGCATTTTTTTCTAAAGCCAAGACAATTGCCTTTGTTAAAGTGATTACATTGTGTATTTCACAGAACACCCTCAAGAGTCTGCTCCAGTATGTCCAAGATAAGTAAAATACAGCAACAGAAAATCTACGCTTTTCAAATACACATGTATAAATTGTTCTGAGATACAGGGTAAAACCTATCCAAAAAGAATGATTTTCTTACTTTTAATAGTAATGGTATTTATAGACTTGTCATGGCTGTCTTGTTCAGATTTAAAAACAACCTCCATCCATTATGAGAAAAGTAATTGTTTATACTCTATTTTTTAATGTTTTGTCTACCATTGAGGATTTTTATACATTTGTTAGGAACAGTTGCAGTACTTTTATTGTAAATTAAAACCAGGTTCATTGGACATCGCTGCGTGATCCTGTGATCGGACTATAGTGACTGGCAGCACTGAAGGAGGAAAAATGCTGAAACGTGATTTGTGAAGCCATCACCAAGTGTGTGCTTAGTGGATCCTCACAGACAACATTGTGGTTGACAGTATTCTGAAGTTGTAAATGTAATTTATTCTTGTAATTTATTTGTGAAATGTGCACAAGTGTACATGGTCTCTTTTGCAATTTGTCTTATTTTTGATACTGAATGTGTGCATTAAAAGCTGTGAATTGTGTCCTGTTTTGGGAGTTGATGATGTGACGTGCAGATATGAGAGTAACAGTGTTGTCTGTGTGTAGTCCATTTTGATTTGTGTGATAGTACTTCAGTCTACTGCTCACCTGATTAATCAGGAAAATTCATAGATTCATCTTTTGCGAAGACCTACCTCCACAGATAAAAATGCATATGCCATAATATATACTGTCAAGGGAGCACAATTAATGTCCTAAATGACAATGGATATTATGAAATGCTGGTTAGTTTTGTTCCCTATTGTTAACTTTTATGAGAATGTTTTGAATGTTTGTCTGACTTCCAGCCTTGAACCCATAACACAGCCCACCCTGAACTGGTCTTAGACAAGCCCTAACCATACCAACCCTCAAAACAAATACAATAATAGAAACCCCCAGAGACACAAGCTGCACGATCCAGATTAGAAAGGAGAAATCACCAGAGCTCATTTTCACTCAAGCCACAGGACCTTGAACTGTAGACTGTGTGGCAACACATTGCAAGAGAAAGTATCCACCGGTCAGGAACATCCTGCTGATTACCCAAGCTACCCAGGGCAGCTAGCTGAGAACAAGCAAACACACACCAATGGCACATAGCCCTAGCTGCCACCTGTTCCAAACCACAAAAAAAAAAAAAACAACTCAACGGTTCCCTTTCGGTTCACACAACCCAGAGCGACTTACCCTGGGACTTGTTAGCTCGGGTCACTCTCCGGGACCGGCTCTCTGTTCAGCCATCACTGTCCTCACTCTGCACAGTCTCAGTCTCTGCCTGTTCACCTCTCTCTGGGTGTGAAATCAGAGCCTTTCTCCTCCCGTGCTCCTTCCCACCCGCCACTATATTCAGCGCAGGAAGTAACGCCGAACCCAGGAATAACTGAAACAAGAGTCCCCGCTTCCTGTGGGTAAGAGCCACAGTCAATTCCTGGTTCTGACCCACAGAGCAAAAAACAGTCACAGAAACACACTCAGAATAGTAGATGATAAAAATTGACAGTCTGTTGTGCAGAGAGGCTGTTTGACTTGCCCTGCTGAACTACCTTCAAACAGACAGAATCACACCTGGTCGGGGATTAAGGATGTCCATCACTGCAGTTTCAAACTCATCAGCTTCTTACAAAATATATTTTTTAAAATTGAGATTTGTGGAATGATTTTTTATCATATTGAATTTCAAATTCAAGCATAATGCAGTCAAATGTCCACGGTGAGGCCCATTTTGTTGCCAGAATCGTTATGACTCAAAGCGAAAGAGGCTTTAAAAAGAATGGGAAACTATTCTGGGTGTCCTTATGTAGTAAACAGCAGATTGCTGCGGATCTCAGGAGGTGGAGGAAGCAGCTTTCTCCTGTGGGATTGGTGGGGGTGGAGGCTGAACAGCCTGGCTGCAGAGCTTGGCAGGAAACGGTGCTGGCCAGGGCCGGGGCCAAAGCCTGGCGCTGCCAGAGCTCTCACTCTGCTGGTGCTGTTACCCTTCACTCCAACGCTCACCTTCATCCTGTCCTTACTGCACCCCCCCAACCCCCACACTGTTCACAAACGTGAGCGACGGCAAATCAGGAACCAGCATGGGGGTCAGTTCCATTGTTAGTCAGAAATCATTTTAAATTCACTTCAGTGACTGCAAGAAAATTATGGGTATTGTTAAAATCATCAGCTGAATTTTAATTCACTCACTGAATTGACTGAACGTGAAATAGAACTGACCCCAACCATGATGTGGTCATCTCAGAATTAAGTTAACTTTACATTTAAAGCAGATCAAGATTCTCAGCGGATCTGGCCAATCAGACTGAAAACAATGCTGAGAGGGTAATTCCATGCAATTTCGTTTGAAGAACCAGAGATAGCAGAGGCTGAAACTGAATACATTTTGTGATCTGGCATTATCAACAATGATCCCTTTGTTCTTGTCTTTGAAATTAGTCCCAATACACTGTTTCTCTTTGTATGAAACACATTTGATTAAAATGATGGGTTTTTTTTCTTTTCTGTTGGCCGGTACCTGACTATCCCTGGCGACACGCCACAGCATGATGAAGTGAAACAGGGACTGCGCTTAGGGGGGCACTGTGACATATTCGGCATGGTGGCCCTCCCATACCAGAACCTGCAGCTGCCTATGCCCAAGAGGACACACCCCCTTTTTTTTACCCCTCCCATTCCTCCAGCACCGCTAACACTTAGGAGACACAACATCGGTCTCCACATAGAAGATCCAGACATACAGAGAGAGAAAGACATGCAAGCACATGCATGCGACAACTTCCTCCTCTCTGCCGAGCAATTTTATGAATAGACTCTGGAGTGTCTTACCTTAAAGGCAAGAAATTAAACTAAGCACTTGACATCTATAATTGATAGGTATGTGCATTTTGACAAGATTTTAGTTATTTCCCCAGCTTTTGTTAGACTGCCTGCATGTTCAATGTTCTCTGTGCCTGCTTCTCCCATCTCCTGCCTGTGCCTTTTCTTCTGTCTCTTTGTACAGCTGTCAACTCACTTGTCTAGATCTCTCCTCCATCTGTTTATATATCTCCCTGTCTCCTTATGCTGGCCTGTCTCTCCTTGCCCCACCCTTCCCTTTCTCATAGATCCTGCCAACAATCCTGTCCAAGCTGGCGGACCTCCAGGATATCCAGCACTTGAGGGTTCCATTGGTCGACACAGCGCTCTAACTGAGTGCCAGCTCTCGCTATACAGCTACACTAGCTATACCATAGGGATCCGGTTACCTGTGTTTTTTTCCTCTCGTTGAGCCTCTCTTTAATATTCTGCTCCTGGAGCGAACACTACACAGATAATAAATTCAAATGGGGTGAGACATTTAGGAATTTGTAGACACCATCTGAGAGATTCCGTTACTCAGGGCTGCTTATACAAACTGAAAACGAGCGCTTGGTTTTGGAAAAGGGGTGAATAAATCATCGAAATGATTCGACAAGCCTCCTCTTTGTTATCTCATTACTGTCTCCTGACTTGTTGGTGACATCAAAGCGGGCAGCCAGACTGTTTGGATACAAGAGAGTATAGGCAGTACCAGGCTAAAACAAAGGTCCTGCTGGCTAATGGCCAGTTTCACCCTGCAGCGGGAGCTAATGGGAGGAGGCAAAGACGAAGAGGGTCGGGGCAGGCGGGCCGGAATCAGATGAGGTGTTGGGATGGAACAGACGCCTCTCGCCTCATCGCAAATAGACCTTTAAATTGAACAAAAGTAGGACAAGGGATTTTCATTGTCCTACCAAATGATGCACATGCTGACTAAAAATCAGGTAGAGAATTTAGTTGAACGCAATGCAGCCTTTCTAGGCTGAGGAGAGCAATGCGACAGATATTCAACAGAAAAAACCGGTGCAATAAAAGACTGCCCTTTGATGCAATCCACATGTTGCCAACACAACAGCATGCGCTGGACACTGATCCAGACCACGCACAGTGCAACATGTCTTACTTGGGTTCATCACTGTTCACCTCTCACACAAAGACATGCTTAGGATGAAAGCAGTATTCACTAAACTACAGCGAGAGTAATCATTTCTCCTTTGTTGATGAAAATGACAAGGAGAAAAAAGGAATCTTACAGTTTGTGACTGTGCGTTGCCATAACAGCACCAGAGAACTGGACAGACAGATAAACAGTGGGGTGGACTGTCACAGCCAGTGAATCATGACTTTCAGTGAACTGACCAAGGCCAGGGGAATATCAAAAATATTATTCTTCTTATTCTTCAGATCGCAGCCTTGTGAAATTAGCAAGACCAAGAGACCATGGGCTGCAAATTTGCCGCTGATATCCAGTCGTTATTCAGTTCACTTATTTAAATCTTTCTCATGAGTACGTTCTTGGCAATTGATAGAGGAGATATCTACCATGATTCAGAATGCTGCTGCACAACTTGTTTTCAGTCCTCCCGACCATGATTGTCACACTCCCTCTCATATCGCTGCTCTGGCTTTCTGTTACAGCTTGCGTCAAGTTTCAAGCCTCTGTGCTAGAAAACAGGGAAGCAAATGCAGCAACTCCACCATTTCTCCATGAAATCCCCAAAGCCTTCAGCCCAGCGGGATCTCCGTGGTGCTGCTGAAAGGAAACTTCCTGCCCAATCCCTCTATATATACTCCCACCTTCAAATAACGATGACTCTCTGTACTGCCCAGAAGACTCTCCTTTTGAGACTGCAGCTCGATCCTAGCACCTATTTGAGGTCACATGATTTAGCTATTGGCAAGTTTTCTTAGTATGGAATGTGTTGTTTGTGTTCATGAATTGTATTATAACTTAGAGTACCATAGCCAAGAAATAATGCACTGGTGCTTTAGTGACGCTGGATATATTCTTGCTGATCTGAAAATGTGGTAAGCCAGTTCTGGCACTACTGCTCACATTAATCACATGGATGCACTTACGTTTTCCCACTTTGCAAGTCACTGTAGGTAAGAGCATTGGCTAAATCATTCTAAATGTAATGTACAGGCCTGTATTTTCCTGTTCAAAAGTACACATTAAAGCTAAACCTGGATGCCGTCCATTTGGAGAAATCAGCAAAAACATGGGTATAATAAATAGTAAATTGCTTTTATGAAAATATATATCATCTGTGGACAGGAAGATAAATGACATCAGAGACTCTCTTGTTAGAGACATTCTCTCTCATAATGCCAGAGGTCTAAAATTCCCTGGTCCATACTGGAGTACAGACCTACAATGTCTACAAGATGAGCAGAATGCATACAGATTGGCAGGTGTTTAGGTGGGATTAAAGCAAAGTGTGACCCATATACGAAACACAAACTGTGTTTTTATGCAAATACACAGCTCCACAAATGGAACTGGCCAATCCGCAGCAGGTTTAGGGCTTGTCCCAGGATGAAGACAGCTGTGGTGTAATCTAGGCCACTGCAGTGCCAGGTAGCTGGCACTCGCAAAAGCACAGAGATAAGGCAGAGGCCGGCTGTCACTCAGATTACCCATACACCCTCACTGTCTGCCTATGTTCCAATCTGCTATCTTCCAACAGTGGACACTGTTCCTGTATAGCTTATTCAAAAACAATCATTAAATCCTACCAATAAAAAAATAAAGTCCAACTATTTTATTTTTAATTTCATATGTGGCAATAGAATAAAATAACTTGTATCTAATATTAGTGAAGTGGTTAACTTTCAAATAAGTCTTACATTTTTTTTACATTTTGACATAGGGTGTAGGGTGGTCAGTTTTATTGTTCAGTCTAACTTCAATTTAAGCGTATATGTACAGTAGATACAACCAGTAACATTTGTGCTCTAATACTGACAGTGTAGTTTGATGTGCATCACTAGGTTATGCAAAGTCAAATAAGTAACACAGTTAATTGTTATTCCTGATCTGTTTACAGTACTAAACTTACTTAGATATCTGACAATTAAAATTCAGTCTACCTTATATATACCTTATATATATAAAGAACACAAAGGGAATGTTTGCTTGTCTCCAATATTGCAGGCCATACTCAGAGAAATTGTGATGTAATGTAAACTCTGTTTCGAATGAACTGTATAAGCCTTTAAAGAGAGTAAGTGGATGTGATTGAGTGTGTCCTCAGAGTTAGATACAAAACATAATGTAAATCACAACAAAAATCAATTTATCAATGCAAATATGAAACACCATATAAATGACACTATGAATAAACCAACAGAGGAATGAAGGCTGTCAACCATGAAACGTCTACAAGGTGAGCATCTTTTTCAATAAAACCCATTCATGATTTATATTCAAATCATATTTCTTTTTTCCACTTTTCACTTAAAGGATAAATTTCAGGGATTTTGTTTGGTATGACATTCAGGGCTATTTTCAACCTGTTTTGGAAGGTAGACATAGAATTTGAGGCACATTGTTTTGAAAATATCTTGTGGTTATAAAGGAGCACACTTCTCATTGGCAGATGGCTTTGGGTAGAGGTAAAGGGGTGGGAGCCAGGGCTGGGCAGTTGACCCCAGAAATTACCGTCAGTGTCATCATGGAGGGGGGTGGTGGTCAGAGTCAAGTCTTTCCATGATTCCTGGAAGTGCCCTCTTCTTCAGTGCAATTAACCAAATGAGTTGTCAAACCAATGAGTCGTCAAATATGCTAGATTCATCAACATACTGCCTTGTTTGCAATGTATGGCTTCAAGAAAGTTTTCTAGTAAGAAAGTTTTTTCTTCCCATTCATCTACACTTCTATCAGTATCCTGATTGACAAAACATGCACTAAAAGACTAAAAACACACATGGCTATTTCATTCTGTGAGCATGCATAGAAAACAGAATGCAGTCATTGACTAATTTTAGCTAAGTTGTTAAAGAGGCATCAGGTCAGGATCATATATTGGATACCACCATGGAGTCATTAATTATTCACTTTATGATTTATCAATTAATTAAAAGAAGTTAAGATATGGGGGATATAAACAAGGCAGTGAAATAAAATAGCCAATAAGAAGAAGCAATACACAGTAGGCCCCAATGTGACGTAAGACAGCCTTTCCCAAAACATATCTACCTATGAAGTCCACGAGCGACCCCTGGTGGACATAAAAGACAACTGCATCAGACTGTGAAAATTGCTGTTGACTTGAGAGAGTAAGAAATTCTGAGCTTTGACTATGTTACAGATAATTCTATGATGTCACTGTGATGTCACTCCACTGCACAACACCTACTGACACTTTGAAGCCTTTGATATCAAATCTTCCCTAGTAGACACAACATTTACTTTCAGATTTTAGTTGACCTCAATAAGAAAAATTCTCATTTCTCTTACAAAATGTTCAAGACAGGAGATCAGTAGCGATCAGAACAGATTTGAAGATCTTAAAAAGGGCCCCTTGAGGGGAGAATCTAGATGAGCCATGTGCACTTTAAATGGTGTTAAATGATGCATGGTACAGAATGAATTGAGAATGAGCTAATGTAAATTAGCAGGGATTTGGCAAAACACACTTGCCGACAGCATAACCCGGAGAATATCCCCAGCCTCATCTCTCAACAGCTACTAATGTGATCCATCAGACACCTAAAATCTGTCTCATTGTGTCACTTGCACATTTCTGCCATGGTGTAACTGCACAGTTGTGCTGATTGGCTACAACTAAAAGGCTGAAAATCAGCATGCTAAGGACGTCTAGCTTAGTGTGTGCCCTTCACAACTGACAGAGGATATTATAGTGATGGGACAGGCCAATAATTGTGACTGATTACTCCAAATTGAGGGGGGAAATGGGAAATAAAAACTGCTAAAAATGTAAACTTACCAATTCTCAGGTGACCTGCAAGGCATGATATTGTATAAAACAAAACAAAATGTGATCTTCAACTCCAGCTAGCTAGATTATAGGACAATTTATTGTCACTGCTTGTCTAACAAAGCAACCTCTGTACAAAAAATTTACAACATAAATTTATCAAATATGACTCATTTTTCCCATGACCTTCAGTTATTCCACAAAAACGTGCACTACATGAAGCACTACATTCTCATTATAATCCTGAAATGTTCATACTGATTTCAAAAATTTAAACTCAATTTTTTTTTGAGGACCTATATCTATGTATGTTAAAAATATCAGGGAAAGTACAACTCATGCGAAACTACAGCAGTACAGAAGCACATTACTATTGAGCAACCATGCTGTCACATGACACAATAATATGGTCAATTCCATATTATTGAGTATCAGTATTGGTTGAGAGGCCACTGAAGTAGTCCTGTAGAACTCTCTCCACTTCATCCTCTGTGTAGTCCTGCACTTTGAACAGAGAACTCTGAGAACCACTGTCAGCTCCCCGGATCATGGCAGACAGGACTGGAGACAGAAAAAAGGTTTGGGGGTTTGGGGAGAACCATGTGTGTGAATTTCTTGAGGCTGGGGCAAGAGGGCAGGACAGAAGAATTCCAAAGTTTTATATTAAGTGATTTTAAGTAAATGAGTCATGCCAACAAGTAAGGGAGCAGTCCAACACTCCAGTGCAGTGGGGGGTGGTGCAAAGTCTTTAAATCCCACACCTGGCACCTTAATCACTCCTGGCTTGTACAGCCTTTGATTCCCCATCGGCCCTGTTCCCTCAGCATTCAGGCTGAAAGCAGTGCTGTGCATTACCTCAGGTGGGTGCTACACAATGGTGGTTGATTACAAACCTGAGTTCCCATGAGATGGTCATGCTATATAAAAGCTGTAATATATAAGTATAAATGTATAAATGCTATATAAAAGTTATTTTTATTAGAATAGCGATACCACATAACCAGGTAATTAAGCGTGACGCACTACCTCGTCCAGAGGAGGGGCGGAAGAGGCAGAGGATCTTCTTGTGCATGGCCACCGCTCGGCCCAGCTCATACCCGACCCCGAGAGACGGCTGCGTCACTTCAGCCACTATCACTGTGGTGAGGAAGATGAGGAAGCACACCTCAGTGTCCAGTGAAATTTTAGACAGACCATGTACAGTGTTTACAATGGTAAAGCTTAAGGTGTAGTTTTTCAGGACAACTGCACAATGCATGATGGTTAACCTCACCATCAGCGGTCACGAGCCATTCCACATCCCGGTCATGGATTTCTTTGTCGCCCTTCAGTGCTGCATCCTCTCCTGGCAAAGGGGTGGATGGAACATTGTTATTATTGTTCTGGACCCCCCCAACTATATCATAGTTAATTTTTTTCAGTTAATCAGCCCAAGGCAGTGAATTGGGTATAAATCCAGTCAGGGCGGAGTTACAGTCAGCTGTTTTCCTCTCCACAGCCAGTTAAGTCATTTATTGAAGTAACTGAGTCACTAATACTTGACCTATAAGGTAGGTCTGCATCCTCCCATTTTTGGTTCAATGAAACCATATTCCCCTGTAATTACAAAGTGTCTGACGTGTCACGGTTTTTCACCCAGACTAACTCATAGAGCATCCAATCACTGACAAAGAATTGGTGTTGAACCTGCACCTACTCTTTAAATCAATTTAAATTGTTTTGTTTCAGAGTTGTTTTGTTTTTATTACTGCTATTATTTTCTCATTTTTCTTTCTATTTCTTGGGGTAGGAGTTCTGGAATTGTAATGTTTTTTCCGTTTTGCTAAATTGTTGTGCACTTCAGGGCCCCAGTAGACCAACCCAAATTCCAATTCACTCTGGAAATCATACGTGTTGAAACTCACAACCTGGAAAGTATCTTGCCACTGCTGTGCAGCTTTGCAAAATGCTGGCGCACCACTACAGAGACACACGTTTGCGACTGCTAGCTAAGCAGGAATTGTCAAAAAAAGGGGTCGAAGTACCAATTTCCCGGGGTCAAAACTGCGTAAGAAAATCGATAGCCATTTTGTACCGAAAACTGTTAACAAAATTATATATAATTATTTTAAAATATAGACAAGACATTGAGGTAGATAATTTACCTTTTTCAGAAATATCACTGTGGCTTACATGCTCCGTTAGAACTTTGCCGAACGTTTGTAATTTCTGCACAATTCTCTGATAAATGGCCAGGTCCTGCCGTCCTCCGCGGATACTTCCACAAAAATATATACGCATTGTTTTTCAGGCTTTTTGCGACCTTTTCAGAACTAACTATGAACCGAAAAAGGGCAAAAGAAAACCTAAACCTCTCTGAAAGTAGTATGGAGTACTTCGGTGAATTTGCCTCCAAAAGTGCACGTTTTGTGTGCAGTGTTGCAAGATTTGATCGACATGTTACTGCTCAATCGCTTCCTAAATCCCGCCCATTCTACATCACTGCCTGTATGGGCGTACCACTGTACAGTTTACAGCACTATTACAGCAATCAGACCAGAGAGTAGTGAAAGAGCCTGTAGCCATCAAAATACACAAATAGTCATGTGCAGCATCTTCACTATACCAGCGGTGGGAACAAATCACCAACATCAACCATAGTGACTTCGATAAGTTTGACTATTGCGAAGCAGGTGCGCGAAAAAATATTTCATGCAGTTTTAATATGTGTACAGTTTTGTCTGTACAGTCCAAAATCTTAAAGTATGGTACATGTAGTTTGTATGTATGGTGCCAGTGAAATGACAGCAGCAGTCAATCATTGTCAGACTCAGTTGTTTTGGATACGAGGGATGTTCCGGTGTACTCTGGACCCCACTTTCATTGAAACATGCAGTACAGTTTTGATACAGTAAATGAAACCTGTATTACGTGTGTATCCCCAGTCCCACTTACATTGAGAAATTAAGTACTGTTTTTGTTTCTGTACAGTCCAAAATAAGTGTGTCATAAAGTCAGGTGCATATACTTTGTATTTACGGTGCAAAGTGAAATGCCAGCACCCAGTTATGTTTACAGTTAATTCCTTGAACTGCAATGTAAATGAGTGATTTTTATCCTTTAAAACATAAACATTGTTTGCAGCAGCTGGTATGAGATGGTGAGACAGTGGAGGCACTTTTTACTTAAATGTGTTGAAATGAACAAAATAGGGCAATACTGAAGACTTGACAGGTATGATGGCAATCTGGAACTAGAATAAGGCAACACAAAATAATTAACATTAAAATTTATTTAAGTGTTAATGATCACATTCTGTTGTTCAGACAGGGACATCACAGTTCATGTCCCTGTTTGAACTAGTTTAGCATCTGTTTTGACAAACACCTGTATTTAACACACTCAGTGCAATGAAATAAAATATATTTTATAATTATTTAGTCAATACATTTGATATACATTCTTGAAACTTTCAATAACCTCCTCTATCTGCACCTTTTTTTTTTTTTTTTTTTTACCAGTAAAAAGGTTATACTTTAAATAGCTTTCTTTTCGTTGACAGCAACATTTGAATGCCTTTAGTGCACACAGGGAGAACTGGAAGGTTTTGCTTACTGCAATACTGTCTTTTTCCATGTGGGGGGAGCTGGTGGTTGAACTTTGAAGGTTTTACTTTATTTTGAGGGGTGTTGGGAGCCAAACTGGGAGGTTTTGCTATCTGCTGAAGCAGCTTTACTTGTAGGAGAAGCTGGGATTCGAACAGAAGAGGTTTTGCTTACAGCAACAACATCGCTATTTGGCCTTTGAGAAAACTGGAGTCTCCCACTTTCATTGAGACATATAGTGCAGTTTTAATACAGTAAAGGAAAGCTGCATTACATGTGCCTGTTAAATTACTTTGTATGTGTGGTATCCTTATCAGACTCAGTTGTTTTGGATACTAAGGATGTTCCTGAGTAAACTGGACCCCACTCTCATTGACACATGAAGCTCAATTTTTGTGTACAGTCCAAAATAAATGTCAGGTGCATTTCCTGAGTATATATGGTGCCAGCAAATGCCCGCAGCAGTCTGTAAGACATCACACCGCTTTCAGACTCACTTGTTTTGGATACTAGACTTGTTCCTGAGTAACCTGGATCCCACTTTCATTGATACATATATTTTAGTTTTTTTCTGTACAGTCCGACTTCGATTCTTCAGGATTCGATACTTGTATTTTTATTAATGGCTGAATATATTCAGTATTTTTTAAAATGATTAAATATTACTTCCTTTAACATATACTTTAACTTTTCGTTAATATTTTATGAATAAATGTGATATTTTGCCGTTTTGATAAATTTCTTCATTTATTGAGAGGACTTATATTATGACAATAATGACCCGGAAATACTTTTCTTATTGCTGCTGGCGGGACACCGGTGATTCTAGCCTACATGGTTTTGAATGATTGGTCTGTCCACCAATTGTCTGTATTATTAGGGAATTCCCCGCCCCCGATGTTTACTGTTGTTTGTGACCTTGCATGCTATGCACCTGAATTACACGGAAGCGTTAAGATGAATGTTTAGTTAGTCGATGCTTGGTTGAATGTGACGTTTCCTAACTTAAGCAGCTAAGGATGTTTATCAAACTGCTTAAACGCAGCTAGGAGCTAATAACGCCGACATGAAGCAAAATCTACACTGTCCAGTATTCGTTGTTTTCTGAGTGTTTTACTGATCGGGTGGTTATAGCCAAGAGAATCATTCATTAGCAGTTAGCTAGCTCGAGGCAAAGTCGTTGAGTTGTTTCACTCTTAAGGAAGGTCAGTTTCAGTCAAACACAGTAAGTTAACTAGCAACTGGGTATATGGTCTTCTGTTTTACATCTACATCGTGAAACCTCAAAAGGTAGGTGACTGCATCCTCCTCAGTGATTGAATGTATGAATGAAGCTTTGAAAATGAGCATGGCTTGCAAGCCACTAGTTATTGTGACAACCAACATCCTTTTCTAGCAATTTTATTGCTGATTATTTACTAAAACAGGTTGTAGCAAAAATATTATGTTTTTGTTGAATCTTATCCAGATTATATATTTTTGTTTATGTAAATCGATAATTGGTTATTGCATGACTGTATAGCTAGCTTTGAGTTGGTAAGACCGGCTCTTGTCAGGTAAATTGGCATGGTCATGTCATATTAGCTCTACCGCTTTTATCCCCAACTGAAGTAGGTAATAGTACATTCACTCATACAGGCGCCATTGTAGTTTAGCTTGCACAGTCGCAATAGTTGGTCAGCGAGGCCATGGACAAGTATGAAGCTAACTAAGTCGTTGTCGGCTGCTGTAGGAGTACATAAAAGCATCTCTTACAGTTAAAACTATGTAAGAGTGGAATGGCAATTATAAATAAGAACTTTAATCCCTAACGTATTATGTTAAATCAAGTTTATCCCAACAGCTGTTTTTACCCCCACCAGGAATAAAGTAGGGTCTGTCACCGTCAACATGAGGGAGCACGAGATTAAGGGCATGGTGTCTGCCCACACCATCATTGCATCCTCCATCTTCATAGCGACGGTAATGCCTCTTTTCTTCGTGGAGCACTTCTCTGTTTACGGGACCCACCTTACCTGGTTATATTCCGTCTCTGGCTCGGTGGCCGTTGTCAACATCATCATCTTCTGGCTGCTGGGAATCAGCCCACCCACAAAGAAGCACACGCTTGGTTACAAGGTGGGCATTCCATATAGCATTAGCATAATACGAGTGACTGCACTGGCTGCAACACAGCTTCTATTAACGTGGAATTATGGGATAGGTCATCCTGTTTAATTGTCCTATTAATGAATTAACCTCTATCACAAATGGAATGCCTTTATCTAAAGATCATTTGTATCGCGTTAAGGCAAATATGAAATGGATGTCTGACAGAAAACTGGTAACATGCCTACTCCTGTAGACAGCGTCTTTGCACTGAGTCAGGCTGAATATGATCAATATTTTTTCAAATTTTGTAATATTGTTGCGGTGCATGACTTTTGGTTTCTTATCACAAAATATGCTAATGTTTCACTGTTATTAAAACTTACTCTGATGCAGGAGTAATTCAGATGCTTTCATACTTTGAGTCTGGACAGATTATTTTATGCTGATCATGAATGTGGTGCTATATTACCTTGTGTCATTCTCTTGATTTTAGGTGTCCAGAGCAGTTAGATCATGCCTGTACTTTGTCCTCTCCTGCCTGTTCTTCCATCTTGTGGTGGTTCTTACGGTGCACCCTTGCTCGAGTGAGTATTGGCCCAGTTGTGTGTGTTTTTGTCTATGTGTTTGCCTGTATGAGCATGTGTTTTTGCATGTATGTCATCACATTTTTGACACCCAATTGTTTGAATGGGACCCATAACATTATGTGTATATATTATTTGCTCCCAATATGTACTTAACCGGCTGAGAGATCTGTGATTCCACATAGGCTTTCAGTACCCAGGGATCCTTTGATCCCCTTTCCCATGTTGGTGAATGCGTTGTGTGTTCTGTTTCAGGTCAGCACTTGAGACCTTCTCCCTAGCTGTGCTGCTGTCCTGCTTCACCACAGTCAGGTGTCTGTGTGTTCTGGGCCCCAACGTGCAGACCTGGATTCGAGTCTTCAGCCGTGATGGGTGGGTTTGAATATCCTACATCCAGCTGGTCATCTTTTACATACTGTGTGATTGCCAAGCCTTCCCGTATTTTAATCAATCTACATTTTTTTTAAAATTCCTCCGTATTCAGTGTTTTTTAAAAAAAAAAACATTAATCCGTCACTACTTCATTTGATATATACTTGTGATTCACACAGTGCTACATAATTAGTGTGTTGTGCTGTATAGACTCAACATAGATTCAGTGTGGAAAATATCATAGCAAAAGAGTTCACAAAAAGATTGTGTCTTTAGATTGTGGTGCTTGTCAGATGCTATTCTCAAGAGCAAACATACCAGCATAGATATATATCTGACATACAATCCATTCAATCAGGTATATAGGTATACAGGTGGATATTGCCTGAAGAAATTCAAGTGTATTGCTCAAGGGTCCAATCAAACCCACAGCAAGAATTGCAAGCATATTTTAGTTCAAAGCACACTGCCACACAGCAAGCCTCATTGGTTGGTTTGCTGTGTAACTAGTGCAATTTTTCCTGAAAAAATTCACCCTGAATTCCTTTGTGAAGTGCTCAATGGCATTGCCAGCAAATTTACCATGTGCTGTGGAAAAAATACAGCGACCTCTTGTAATTTTAAAAAATGGTCACTAGGTGGAACTTTAGCACAAGAGATTGAATTACGCTGGTCCTCAATACTAGTTCTATTGAAGAGGTATCAACCTAGACATGCAGTAGTTGAGGTTCTTGCACAAATCTGATTTGTAATGACATCTTCTGGATGTATTTCAATAATATTCACATTATCTTGAAATTAATCACACCGGAGAAATGCCTTTTTTTTACTTATCGGACTGTTTTGGTCTTTCAAATGCAAGCTGTCATTGTGAAGAAGCTTACATAGGAATGAAGATTCTCAGAAGTGGATGAACATGCAAAGTGCATCAGTGCACAGTTTCGTTCTTGCAGTGAGGGGGAAACAGCTGCTGGCAAACTGTGGCAAAGCCAGAAATGGAGAAGTGCCCCTGGAAAAGCTGCCTGCTCAGGGAAGAGCCTCCTACCCATCCTTCACTTGTGGTTGACCAAGGACCGATGCTGCAACGAACATACTTGTATTTTTAACTTTTAAAGTTCTGAAGCTCTAGCTGCCTGGTGCACACCTCCCTCCAGTTCTTTTCAGCCATGGTCATGTCATTTTGATGTTGTTTATGCAGCTAGTTTGAGCAAATGGCTGAGCTTTCTTTGTTGATGGAGAAGAGTACAATAGTGTTGTAATATTAACATCAGGTGGAATTTCTGCACATTACAAAACTTTTGCATATTGACTTGTGCTCATTGTGATACATTTACAATGAGAACATGGTGCTGCATACATCAAGCTGGGATCCACAGGCTAATTCAATGTTACACCCTGGGGAGAGCCTGCCCTTCTTCATCCTTTTCACCCAATACAGAGGCCAGGGTGTCATTTAGCATCCCAGCAGAACCCCTCCCCAACCCCAGCCTGTTTAAGTGAGCTTCATCCTGTACTCTCAATTGCATCTGATTTCAGTATACTCTGCTCATACCGGAAAGTGCATTCAGATGTAGATATAGACTCAGGCTGGTATGAGTCAGCACTGAGGGCTCGTGAACACACACACACACACAGACACACAAATACACAGATACATGCTTGAGTTTTGAATCGGCTGCTTACTGAAGAGGAGAGTGTGGATAGGTTCACCCAGGGTATTTTCTCCGAAGGCTTGCTCCTTGTGTGACTGTAGCATTTTTTAGCAGCTTAACTCCACCGTAGGACTCTTGGCCACACTGACATCATTTTTTTTCTTATCTCCTCAGTGTTAATTGAAGCCCTTTTACATTTTGTGCTCTTAAAACTTTGATTAAGTGGTTCACTTTTGATGGATTTTTCATTTTCTAGAGGGGCAGCTTAGAATTGTTCTAATAATCTAGCAACATATGGTTGTTGACATGCATGGTGGAGATTTACCTGTAAAAACACATCCATGTACTCGTGCCAACACTGAGAGCGTGAGCTTAGTGTGTAGCGACCGCGGCTGGTTCTGAGTGTGAATACAGCAGCCATTAAACCCAGAGGGGCCGCTCAAGCATTCTGACAGCCTGAGGCCCTCTGTTAAATCGGAGCGTAGGGGTGTTGCTGTGTGTCCTGTTTTATGGCCCGCCCCCTCGTCAGTGCCATTCGAAAATGACCTGGAATCTGCAGTCACGCCGCTCACCCAGAAGACCTACAGGCCTCGCCCAACTGATTAGAATGGTGATCAGAGTACTGCATCGTGCACACATTTTCTCTGTCTCTCTAATACACACAAGCAGTCATGTAATTTTTTACACAGATGCACAGGAAGTTCACATACTGGAGGGTATAGTCAGAATCTCGCTACATGTGTGTGGTTGAGACTTTTCTTCCAGAAACACTTACAAATTCCTTAGCGTATTTATACAGCTGTTTTCTCTTTCTGTGGTAACAGTGAAAGGGAATGTACCTCATCAAGGATATATGTTCTCCGCTGGATTCACTGCTTGCAATAACAGTGTTGGGCTTCAGTAGTTACATTGGGAGTGTGTGCTTTGTCCAGTGTGTGTGTGTGTGTGTGTGTGTGTGTGTGTGTCTGTCTGTGTGTGTGTGTGTGTGTGTGTGTGTGTGTGTGTGTGTGTGTGTGTGTGTGTGTGTGTGTACTGTACTGTACAGTAATGGAGAGTGTTTGCGTGGTTACAGGGCGATGTCAGTCTGGGATACCTCTCTCCAGATCACCACAGCCTCCAGTGTAATCGGAGCTTGGCTGGGAGCATTCCCCATTCCCTTGGACTGGGACCGGCCCTGGCAGGTCAGTTCTGAGATTCTCTCTCTCTCTCTCTTTCTCCCCCCCTCCCTATCTCTCTCTGGCTCAGTCACTTTTGGTCTGTGGTTCTTTCAGTCTCTGACCTTGTGTTTATCTCTGTCTGTTTTTTCTCTTGCTGTCTCTGCTTGTCATTTGAATTGCTTTATTGTGACTGATGTGCAACATGTATTGCCAAAGCATAAATTGCAATCAGTGAGAAAAACAATACCCAGGTAGCCAGTTTTGAACTCAACAATGATAAGAGTATATGGTCAAACAAGTTGCCTCCCTTTCTCTGACCATACTTAGCTTATCTAAAGCAAAAACCCTCTGTCTCTCACATGCACTCATTGTTGCCCACAGTCAGTCTCTCTCTCTCTCTCTCTCTCTCTCTCTCTCACACAAGCACACACCCAAGCTGTCTGCCATGCACACACTTTGCAGTAACACTGTTTGTCTTTCGCACATACACACGTGCAGGCTTTCAAGCTTTTGTTTGTCATATCACTGTCCACACTGGTGCTTCTGACCTTGGCCCCTGTGGGGATGGCGGTGGGGGTGGGGGTGGGGGGCTCTATCATGCATGTTGTGCTGGTGTGGCCTTGGAGCTACAGGTGGGAGCTCTCACACAGTCAGCAGCCTAGAGCGGGGATACTGTTTAATATGTATTTCTGATATTGGTCTTTACGCAACAATCAGAAAAAATATCCTCTAGAATATATTTCAACATAACAATGTTTTATGGCAAGAGCATTAATGGCATTTATTTATCTTATAGTCTATATTCAGATTATTCGATCTGTTTGCTGAGTGTAGCGGTTCAGGTCCACTGTCTGGGTTTAGAAATTTAGGTCTGCTCTCTAAATGTTGAGATTTATGGCTACGTTGTAAATTGAGATTTAGATCCACTGTCTAGATTAAGAGGGATTAAGATTATGAGATGGGCATGTTTTTAGTCAGCAGGTTTTTTCTTTCCTACGTGCTTGAGAATGGTTAGACAATATGAGGTTCTGAGCCGTCACAAAAGAAGCTATCGTATGCGTGGAAGCGTTCAAGCTTGTTTCCTGCATCGCAATCCAGTTCCCAGTTGAAATTCTACACAGCAGCTTCTCCTGAATAACATCCACAAATGAAATCGCATGGGGGTCTGTTTTAGATCAGAGGAGAACCCAAGAACCCACTCCCTGTGTGGGACGAACACAGCAGCCTCTCTTCTCTCAGCTCTTTGTAGTCTTTGTGCCATTCCTCATTCGTCTTCCACAAAGACTTGTGCCTTCACGGTATTCAAATCAAAAAGAAATGTGCATCTATTTCTGTCCCAGGCTGTGTGCACATCCTTTGCAAGTCTTAATAAGTTAAGAGTTATGTTCCCCTATAGAGATAACATCAAGTGATCCAGCAAGCCAGTATGTATTATGCCTCTTTGGAAAAATTTGGAGGCGGAGGGCATCTATACTGAAGTTTAGATTTATAGCTACGTCCACTGTCGAGTCACTGCACAAAGAATAAATCTGAAATTCCTGATACTTGGGCATGTGGGTACTACAGCAGTGATGCCGATGAATCACAAACGATTGGAGCTTCCTAATGAAACCGCTCTCACCGCCACAGCAAAGGTGAGGCACAGCGATTATCACAATGACTGGAAATCTTTTTCCTTTATGGTGGGGCTCATTATTGAGAGCTTCATTTTGGTTCAGTCGTGAAGTCTGCAGGCTACATCTCCATTTCAGCTGGCTGCTAATGAATGCATTGTAGAGCCGTTATTAATATTTAACGAGAAAATTCAGTCTGTTCTTGAAAATAATCCACTTTTCCGTTTATGATTTGCAAGCGGTGATTTCATTAAAGGCTGTTATCTTCAGGTTTAGTGGCACTCGCTCAGCAAGCTCCAGGCAGTGAATCATACGTCCCACTTATAGATGAGTAAGGTCAGGAATAAGCTGCAAAATGTTAATGTCAGATACCTGCTTCTGGACTTCCTGCTTGACACTCATTTTTTTAGCAAGCCAATTAATTTATCAAATGACACCGCAGTCTAGTGATGGGCATTTAATTAAAATGAACTGAAAGAACAGTGATCCTTGGGGTGCCAAGCTGCAAACGAAAATGGTCCAGAGCCAGCCATAGGGTGTTTGGCTCATGTGCAGTGTCAGTATTGTGACATCAGAGCTTATGATTGGCTAGTTTTGACTTGTGGATGGTTCTGTGCTGGCCAGTGGCAGGAACCTTATTTTTGATTGGTTGGGTCTATTATCAGCACCTTTTCCCAGACCTGATATAGGGCAGTGAAGACAGTTGGGGTACTGAGAAGACTGCATAAAACTCTCATCTCCAGATATGCAGACTCTTGTATAGTATTTCTGGATAACTTTCCTTTTTTTTAAAGTCTTCCTGCAGTCGTTGTTGTTGGTAGAGGAGTTATGATGGGAAATTTTGCTTTGATATTGAGTTCAGAATATTGTATTCTTGTTGACCTGAGACTATTTGAAGTGACGAGGGTAGAGCCTTATAATGGTTTATTCCAGTATGATGTCAAAAAGGTGCTGGGCATGGTCACTTGGGCCACTTATGTTCTGTAGTCCACAAAGGATTCTGGGAAATCTTACTCTTCTCCTCTCAAGTATAACTAATGACTGTAAGGTGGCCTCTACACCCAACTGGGTGAAGCATTGACTCAGAACTACAACAGACGTGCTGATGCACATGACACGCTCACACACAGTCATGCTAACACATCCCATACACGCGTTCTCAAAGACACACTCACATACACAGATAGACAGGGTTTGGTGACATCATCAGGATCATGGTCTTTATTCTCATGTTACCACCACCACCAACCCAAGTGTGGCTTATGATCACAGAGAGATCAGGAGGATTAGGATGACAAGAACAGGGAGGGAAAGTAGGAGAGGATGCTGCAGTCCGCTAAGCTGCTAAATTGTGGTTTTAATTATGGACATAATCAACACCTGCATGCAAACCCCCTTTTTAGTTTATGTTTTCTTACCGTCATAAGTTTCCATGTGTAATATTGATTTCCATCCGTAGGAACTTTGATAGCTCTTGCTTTTCTCATCACACGCAAAACGCACACGTCTCGAGTTTTCCAGATGTGATGCATTCGATGCCTGGACCAACTGAGCATGAGTTCATGCAGTGCGTGTGGAGGAAAGCAGCGTCCCCATTTGTGATGAATCACTGGGGCCAGACTCAGGGCAGGTGGAGTCTCTCACAGCGATGATGTCACCCCAACACAGACGCGTGCTGGGTCTTTATGGCTCTGTGGAACACAAAGCACACTGTGTTCCCTCCAGAGAGCAGCGTCGTGTGTACGTGTGTGCACACGGGGCGCGCGTGTGTGTGTGTGTGTGTGCATGCGCCCATGTGTGTATGACAGAGAGAATTTGTCTTCACTGATATGAGAGATCTTCTGTGTGAGATTGGTGTGACAGTCTTCTGAGAGACAGGCAGAGCAGGATGGGACAGAAGGAGGGAGAGGGAAAGAGAATGAGAAAGGCGGAAAGATTGCAGACAGGCCAGAGTTGAGCAGAGAGGTGATTTTTTTGCAGTCCGGACCTCAGCCATAGATCACAATGACAGGGAGCCCCAGACAGGCTGGGGGTGCACTGAATAACACTCATTTGTGCCGCACAGCCACTGCCTCTGTCTGCCTCTAAGTACCCCCACCGCGCACACACACCCCACCCCTTTCCCTCTAGTCAACATGCACTCCAGAGAACCTCTTTCACTCCTTATAGCCAAGATGAGCACAGAAAAATACAGAGTAAGTGATAATCTATGGTAGTCCTGAGCCTCAGGTGGCAACATAGATAGTTGAGAAGTTACTCTTGTTTGCATGTGCAGAAGAGGCCCTTGACATTTGCGTGAATATGGCTTGCAGGCCGTGTAGGGACCTAAAACTGCAGCATCGAGCTAACGGCAGTGTGTCATATGCAGACAACGATCCATATTACAAAACCATCTGTAACAGGAAGTTACAGTAGCTTGACAAGCTGTTTGCTCCGTTTTCTCAATTATGAGTCATTTAAATCCCTGATAACGTTGCCTTAGTTAAAGATCTAGGCTGTAGTACAGCATCGCAGTAACTATTGCATTGCAGGGGGAATGCTTTTATCTGTCTTCACTTCATTATATTGCAATCCAGAAACAAGGAGAAAATCCAATACAGGCATAGACAGATTCTTAAAACGATATACACCTTTATTTGGATCATAATGCTTCCTAGGAAAAAAAGAAGATAAGAAAAGGACAAAAGGTCACGGTTATTTTTGCTGTGTAGCCACTCCACTCCAACAATAGCATGTACTGTGCCACAAGGTCCATTTTAAAAAGACAAAGCAATTTAGTATTATTGTTGTTTTTTTTTTTTTTTTTTTTTTTTTTTAAACGAATGGTCACTCCACTGTGCATCATGGGAAAATAAAGCAGGCTGCGATCCAGAGGGTACCGGGTTGTCCCGTGCAAAAGAGGGCAGAGGGAGAGGTCCAGTTCTGGCCCTCTGGGGCAGGCCCGGCCGAGCCCATCGGCAGAGCTCACAGCATCAGCACAGAACCACACAGCGGTCAGCACAGTCTGACAGACAAGGCCTCAAACACTTAAAAAACGAGAGAAACCCCAAACTGGTACTGAAAAAAGATAGTGATTCAGCATTCTTGTCCATTAAAAAAAAATTGACACATCCAATGTTGCTGCTGGCAGGGGATATGGATAAGGAGTGGGGAGCCTGACTGGAGCAGATGAAGATGGGATAGGAGGGGGGGGGTTGTGACAGAGATTTTGTTTGTTGCAGTTACCCCCTCTGCCACTCAGGAATTTGTGCTTATTTGTCCAGATGTTTTTGGGAAATTGATCACATGTCTGTCTCCACCCCTCTCCTAAGGTGTGGCCCATTTCCTGCTCCCTGGGGGCCACTTTCGGGTTCCTGACGGGTCTCATCATAGCCCCTGCCTGGATCCACTGGCACCGCAAGCAGCTCACCTACAAGAGCAAGTAGAGGGGTTGCAAGGCGAGCGGAAACGGGCGTTGGAGAACCCCAAAAATCAATGGGGTCTCTCACTCTGGTGCAAGATCCTGAAGAGGACTTTGGAAAATCAAAGTCAAGATTACGTTATGCAAAAATGCCAGAACATATATTTTTGGTCTATATTTAAGAGAAGTGTAACTATACTTTTTTTTTTTTTTTTTTTTTTTTAAACATTTATATCGATTTGAAGGGGAGGCCTCGACCAGAACTGTTCGACAAAGGCTGTTTGTGTTTTTTAAAAACGTGTAAGTTATAATGATGGGAAATATTAATAATAAAAAATATAAATGTCCCTTCTGAGGAAAATAAAAGTCTTCAGTACGTTGGCGCGTTTGTGCTACTTTGGTAATTTTGGTTGTTTTCCCATAAAGCTGAAGTTCCCGGCGGTTTGCTGGGTCGGATGTGAGTCCAGACAAGGCCCGGTGCTCCTGTGCTGATTCTCAGATGTGTGACACGATCACAGTCCGCAGCTCTCCGCCAGCTGCCCTTTCCCCTCCTCCCCTCTCTCAGCCTCCGCTATCTTTTCAGGTTATGTTGTGTCTGAGTCCGTCATATCACTCCCTCTCTCTCTCTCTCCCTCCCTCTCTGTCTCTCTCTCTTTCTCTCTCTCTCTCTGTCTCTCACGTGATGAGGCAG
Organism: Albula goreensis; assembly: GCA_022829145.1. Taxonomy (NCBI): domain Eukaryota; kingdom Metazoa; phylum Chordata; class Actinopteri; order Albuliformes; family Albulidae; genus Albula; species Albula goreensis. Next base: position 14,762,907 of record CM040750.1, read on the forward strand.
CAGTTGATGCAGCGGGACCCCAGCCGTCTCTTCAGCGCGCTCTTCTTCGGCGTGAGGATGGCGATGATGGCCTCGTCGAAGACGGTCTTCAGGCCCTTCTGTGTCAGGGCGGAGCACTCCACGTAGCAGCATGCACCGATCTGGAGGGGGAAGAACAGTAGCCGCAGTCATAAAAATAGACACAGCCATCATTATGCAATGTCACACAAGCCCTGTCACACCACAAGGCCGGGGCGTGTGATGCAGGTGTGACTTCGACATTGACACCTCCCCCCTGGCCTGTGGCCAGCATCAACTGTGTGGCTGACACTTAATGCACAGTAATTCAGGAGGTTTGTGCCACCTCCCAGACAAATTAAGCTTTTGAAAAGGTGTTTTAAAACAAATGGTCAAAAGGCCCTGTCGTGAGTGTCGCTGTGGAATGAGTTTGCCCAGAAGCAAATCGTTTTCACAGAACCATCAACGGATCATCACAGGAAACCCCACATGCAACCCATGATTAGGAATCATCAGGTACCAAGGAGAAGGAGGTGTGCTCCTTCACACAGAGCAAACACGGAAGCATTAAAATTTTGGGGTTTCATGCCCACAGAATGTTGCTACACACATATTGTTATACAGTTGTGGTAAGACACATCTTGTGTCTAGTTTCAAGGGTCTGGACTATATATAGCTATAAATAGCTATTTTCTCCATTTTCACATTTTCTCGTTCTCTAGAAAAAAGGAAGTAAATCTAAAAGTCTGTCCAAATTGCCTCTCCTGCCCTACCTCCTTGGCCAGCTTCTGCCCCTGCTCAGTGGTGATGGGCTTCTCTTTCATATCGTTGAGTTTGGCGATGGTTTTGGGGTCATCTCGGAGGTCGATCTGAAACAGAGGCATGGTCAGTGGAGCCCAACCCAGAGAGAAAATGGAAGAGAGGTGACCTAGAGTGACCCCTTCCAGTAAGCCCTGTCAAACTCCTCCCCCACTGCAGGTGGGGGTGTCAGTCAACACGAGCCCCAGTCCCATCTGTATGGAGCGCATGCACTTCCCTGGGAGGCCCTGTCTAACTTATCCCTTCTTACTTTCCATTAATTTTGACTTACAGCCTATATGTTTTCAGCACTTCCTCTTGCTTAAACGAGTTAGTTTGACTTCACACTGCCATTTTATGACCCAGCCCCAACCCAGACTCATACCCCCCATGGCCCAGGATCTGTGTCTCAGTGGGTCGGAGTTCAGCTTCAATGCCTCCCCGCACCCCAAGGCACGGTTCCAACCCCAACACAACCCCCTCCAGTGACCGCCGCTCCCATAGCACCCCTGCGCACTGAATGTGGTTCCATGTGACAGTGGTTTGTTTTTAGAGCAACGGGTTCCAGGAATGAAAATCTACACGGGACCTGACATTGGTATTACTCTGGCCCTTCCCCCACCCCACCCCTTACAAAGCTACACTTACAGTGGAAGAAGACGATGGATCTTAGCGGTCTCTGCCTGCCTTCCACCCAGAAAAAACAACCTCTGTTTCCAATTAAAATTCCGCTTCCTGATTCTTCAGCTGCATCAGGGTTGCCGGCTGCAGCGGAGCATGTGGTATCCCAGTACCCCAGCGCCCCAAGCTCCATAAACTGGGCCTCCCCCTGATCTAACACTCACTCACACACACGCACACACACACTCACACACATGCCCATGAGTCCAGTCTCTCACTGCCAACCACCACACGAACAAACACCCATGTGCTCATTGGTGCGTCTCAGATGTCTGCTGTGCGAGACTGTAGAGGGGGTGTATGGGGACAAGGCCCCCTATGCAGATTTGTGTGTGCTGTTTGGTACAAGCTGCAGTTTGGATCTTCCGATCAGAAGGAATATAAACCCCTGCATACAGGCTGGTGCATACACACACACACACACACACACACACACACTCAGATGTTGTCTCAAACTCTAGCCCATATGGTAATCAATGACCGTTTCATCAGTATTTACTGAGGGACCAGCACTGATATTAATATATGGACCAATAAAGCATCAGAAAACATCATCTGCTATGCTGAGTACCAGATCACTCACACCCACATTCTAGCACTGCCCTGCCAACCCCCATGTTTCCCTGTCTCTGTATCTTGGTTGCCTGGGAACAATGATACACAGACACCCAACTGTAATGTTTAGATGCAGAATAGGATGACTGTTCATTTGTCCTGTTCCAAGTGTTTTTCTGTTTTCCGAGGCAGGATCTGCCTGTGAGGGGGGATAGGTGGAGGTGCAAAAGGTTTTAAAACAATCTCCAAAAATAACAGTCTGACCCTACTGAACTGCAAGAAAGCTGCCCGATGCAGAAACAGTTGAGAGAGCCATTTCTAACATTAATATGGATGAAATCTTGATTCCAGCTGAAGTGGAATTCATTGAGTTGCTGAATGCCTAACTGTACAGTCTGTTTCCTTCTCCTTTCCCACCCTAAGAAGAGAGACCCAGGTTTGTGTAGTTTTGGAACCTTCTACGCTATAGGAAAGGGTGGAGCACATCGATCCTTCTTTGTCAAGTTTTGGAACCCCTCACTCTACAGAACAGGGTGAAGTACAGCGATCAGTTTTGGACCCTCCCTACACTTGGGGCCCCAAAGCTACAGGAGGCAAATCCGACTCCTTCAAAATTTTGGACCTGCCCACTAGAGATGTATCCACATGTGCATATCTTATCCATAATATTTTTCAACCAACCTAAAGCCCAATCTTAACCTAATCTTTGTCAAATCAAACTTAAAGTCAAATTCAAAATCGGGATCACTTGCCATAAATCACTGGGGCAGGTAGGTTTGGCCCCTGGTGATGACTTGGTCCTTCAGTAAATAGGTTGGAGATCCCTGCCATGTGCTATAGGGCAGGGTAGTGCAGCACATTCCTACGCCCTGACCAGTGAGCTCACCTGGGTCCCGATGAGCAGGAAGGGGACACTGGGGGCATACTCCTGCAGCTCTGGTACCCACTCCTCACGCACGTTCAGGAAGCTGGCGGGGTTCACCACGGAGAAACATATGAGGAAGACATCAGTCATGGGATAGGATAAAGGCCTCAGGCGATCATAGTCTTCCTACAAAATGTGGGGGAAGAAAGAAAGAGAGAGAGACAGAGCAAAATTCAAGTTCAGTCCATATCCATAATTTAGGGGCAGCAATGCAAAGCGATGGTTAAAGGAGTCTCAGGCTCAACTCCCACATGAAGACCATAGAACCCATGGGCGAGGTACAGAATGTTAACCTGAACGGCTTCAGTAAATACCCAGCTGTGTAAATGGACACGGTGAAATAATGTCAGTTATGTAAGTCACACTGGATATCCAAACAGGCGGTGTAATAATATTTAACCCCGACTGAGATCTGAACCCAAAAGCCTCAGGTGTGCGCCAGCGCTCTGCCCCGCCACACTCCCCATGAATGGCTCTTTGTGGAGGACAAGGAATGGGCGCAGCAGAAGTCCGGGGAAGATTAAAAAACGCTCGCAGCTGCAAGCCAAAGGCTTTGGACGACGGCTCTGTTGGCCGTGATTCCTCCTCTCTACAGCCAGCCTTCTCTTCTCTCCCTTTTCTTGGTTATTTTTTTTAATCAGCTACGGGAAAATGTTTCATACAAAAATGTTATTTTCAAATGAAGACCATTGTTTCTTATCCTTCCTGAATGTTAAATTTTTTCAACTACATAAATTTTGGTTACCTGCTTCACATTGAAAGAAACCATTTAGTGAAGGAAACACAATGAAAGACCTTAATAACCTTGAGCTACACCCCTAAATCCCATAATGCTCTTCTCTCAGAGGATGTGGAAATGAGAGCAGTGATAGATGTAATAAGGGCTTAGAGGAGTTTAGTCTGGATTTGGAGGGGACATGTGACCAACATTTCAGAGGGTGCTGTGTTTTTTAATCTATGTCTGCGTTTTTGTGTGTGTTTGCATATACACGGTACACTTGTGTGTAAGTGCATTCATTCGTATGTACACATGCCCATGTGTTTATGTGTCTGCATGCGTATGTTTAAGACTGACAGAGTTTATTGGATCCTGTACAGACTAAAGAGCTGAAGGCTGTACATCAGCTTTTATTGTTCCTGTCAAGTTTTACAGTTTTTAGGCATGCATTCACTCTTGCCTAACTCTGTCTCTGTCCCACCCATATTCAGATACCAATCCACAGAGATATCGGGAGAATGCTCTCAAATGAGGACTCTCTCACCCATCCCCAGAAAAGAGAGAGTACCTTTCAAACAGAAGACAAGCTAACTCCAGAGGTCATTTCTCATCGTATAATAACAATGTGATATGATTATAGCCGGAGGCCGTTAAAGTTTAATTTTCTGGTCATTTATGCTGAGTCATTTTGTCACCAACCCTCATCCCATCTTGTATGTGCTCCTCAGGCCAACGTGGAAGATCGTATGCACAGCCACCTGTCTGCAGTATCCCAGCATTCCTTCAGGCTTTTGATGGACTTTATTACTGTTTGTGCTGCTACTGGAGTAACGACTACTTTATGGAGAGCGCTAGGAGGGTAAAGAATGCTATTATACAGACGCTTATGGACGACCTTCAGACAGCTCACATGCAATTTATTGTCCATCACATTCAGCAAACAACTGGCACGGAGGCTGAACAGAGAGAAAATAAGCCTTGGTGTTATCACATTCACAGCACATTCCCACATTTTCCCTTTTACATTACGCAGTTACATTCAGCACTCAGTATTTTTCTTCCCCACACTGGAATTTCAGATTTGAGGTTTCTCTTAATATACACAGTGAAATATTCTTGAGCAGGGCAGGCTTGGAATTTGTTTTTCACTCTGATTGATTGGAGGTTAGGGTAATACTACACACATCAATAGTGATTGGGATCAGAGCCAATGAAGTCACGGCATTGCTGTTAATGAATATTCATGAGCTTCAGGGCAGCTATAGAACCAACAGTGTAATGAGTACAGAATGGAGCAAATGCATAATTTGTGTCTGCCCATACGGTCCTGTCTGTGCTTTCTCTCCTGTCCTTAAATGAGGCAGTCTCAGTGTCTGGCTGTCCTGAGATCAGTCCAGGGTTCAAGCCTCTCTCAGAATGATAGTGTGTATATGCATACGTGTGTGTGTATATTTGTGTGATTTAGTGTGTGTATGTATGTGCTAGTTTGTGTATATGTACATGTTTGAGCATGTGCATGGGTGTGATGCAGTGTTATCTGCCCTAGGACCACATTAAGAAAGAACAATGAATAGTGTGTAGGCGCTCTTCAAACCCCACATACCCCTGGCAGACATAGCCAGTGAATGATGATTTACTGGCACCATCAGTGGCACCACAGGCCCTGCAGAGAGATTATACCAGGCAGAGTGACGCCTGCATGGCTCGCTTTAGTACTGATGGGTGCTGCTGCCAAGAGCCAGCCTCAATCTCAGGTCAGCCATCAGTGACAGAGGAGCAGCTGGGTCAGCTAGCTTGAGCATGTTCTGTGTGTGTGTGTGTGAGAGTGTGATACAGTGAGAGCTATTGTTATATCCTGTATGTGTGTGTGTGTGTGTGTGTGAATGATGATATATTCTCTATGTAACGGTTGTATCCATGCATATGTGAACCTCTACTCTGCCCTGACTTGGACTGCTGTGACCTCAGCTGTGACTGTGGGCACCAGTCCACTGTGGCAGTGTGGCTATGATTGGAAGCCACAGTAATCTGTGCCAGGCTCCACACACCTCCATCAACACTCAACGCCGAAATGTGTGTGATGCTGCAAATGTCTGTGACGCAGACTTTAGGCCTCCTTCATTGCACAGAACAAAGCCAAAAACAAAGGGGACCCACCATCATGCACACAAACAAATTAAATCATACAAATCCAGCAATAACTAGAGAAAATATGAAAAAAAAACTGTTACAGAAACCTAATCATCTACTCCATAATTCTCCTGTCCCACCTCCTTCACCCCACCTCCTGAATGATGTCATTCCTCCCCTACCCAAACCCCAAGCACTCCTCACCTATTAATCAGACACCAACTCAATAGACAGTCTGCCTTTAATTAGAAAACAGTGACTCATCTGTTATCCATGGAGCTACTTTCACAGCCTCCTGGTGGTGGCTAAGGGCAAATATCCACCACAGTAGCTGGAGTACAGCACCGTAAACTCTCTGCTTTGTATGCCCCAAGTCCATTATGCACAGGTGTTCGTCCAGTCTCAGTCCTCCTCCCTGCCTCAGGCTGAATCCATCATCTTGAAATGAGGCCTACAGAGTAACCGCTCCATCGCTAGCAGACTGCACTGGGCATCAATCAGACCGTGCCCACCGCCCTGCAGCAGCAAGGACAGGACTAGTGCCCTCTGCCAGTGCTACCAAGGCCAGAGACAAATCCTCTGGACCTTTCTTTTGAGACTTACAAGAATAAAGTGAAATGCAAACTTTTATTAAAGACCCCGAGGTAGTCAAGTTACTGATAAACAGAGCCTTCTTCCTGTATGGCAGGTGGACACACATCTTCTCTATAAACTCTCCTGTTTCTTCTTAATGAAATTATGCCTGTGCAAATTCACACCCTTGGACCCCCACACATTTGTAGATTGCTCAGAGGCAAGATGATAATGTTCTTCCCCCCACTCAAACCCCACCACAGCGGTTCACATTATCTCTGACGCACCTGTGCTGAAGAAGCCTTCTCATTCAGTGACTAAGTACTTTGACCAGTGACAGCACCCTGCTGCCCTTGAGCAATAATGTTCATATAACCAAAATATCTGGACACTTCCAGCGACCCACCCACTGCATCTGCCCCGACAGAGACCTCCATATGGTTCCTCCGCAGCAGGCGAAGTAAAGCATTTACAGCCATGCAGTGGAGCTGACCTGATAATGGCCCTCCCTGCCCACCGCCTGATCCCCCTCTCGACCTGGATTAGCACACTCAACTCACACTCAATTTTCACTGTGCCAGCAACTTTCCGAATGCAGTAATTTCACCAGCGACGGAAACCCATTCCAGAACTCAAAGGCCCACACTTTTTTAAAACGAGAACTACAGTCTATATGATCAAAAGCTTTTTCCTGGTCTAGTCCTTTTTTCAGTTCCCATATTTAACCCCATGTGTTGTAGACTGGCCAGATATGCAGGCAGAGAGAGAGAGAGAGAGAGGAGACAGGGCGAGGTGGTTTTAGCAATATGTATTCATATTGAGGTTGGTTTAATTGAATTAAAAGAGATACATTTCATTCATGTTAATAAATGTGACCAGCAAACATGAAACCTGATTTTTGTAACATACACTAAGCAAAATATGGAAACAATGTTTTTGGTCCACAGCACATTGACTATTGTCAGAGAAACAAGAATGAGAGAGAGAAATTAAACTTTTTCAGGTCTTGTTTGGCTGAGTCCTGCTGGTGATTCACAGGACATTGAGGTCCTGTTTAAACGATGTAAATGGCCAGCTGTTTCCAAAAGACTTCATTAATAATCGATGTTGATGAAGGGAAGCTGACTGTGCAGTAAAGCATGGCAGACAGGGGACATAAAAGCATCAGAATGACATCCCCACCAGCCCGCCTCCCTAGTCTCCTGCCCCGGAGGCAAAGAGAGAGAGGGGCGGCAGTACGGCATCATGAACCAGGTTAGCAGCAAGCCCATCAACAGGTGGCACTGGAAGGAGCTCATCAAAACAGAAAAAACACATTTACCCTTTTTAGAATATTTAGTTTGTTTATATTTCCATGGATGACAAATGTTATACTTTCAGATTAAATGACCATTTGCCTGGTTTAAACATTACTGCTAATATTTTGTGATTATCACATACTTCTGTGATCCTGAAAAGTAAGATGTCTAATGCAGACTCATGCAGTGGCACTGCCAGGAACCCCATGCTAGTCCATTGGTAACAATGACAAACATTTTGGGGCCCCATTCCAGCTCTGGGCCCCCTGTATCTATCAGGGCCTCCACCTCTGCACAAAATTCATGGATTTATTGTTATTGTCCTTTTTAACATTGTTATGTACATGGAATATGTATTGCTGTCAGTGGTGGGATTTGTGAACATGGAAGGAAATGATTCAAGTTCTATTAACATGTGTGACTCATGATTAATAAGTCTTCAATCGTGAAATGATTTCTCACTTTTCATTGAAAGGGAAAAGGCTGTTACTTCTGTGTTCAGCTTTGGAGTTAAAGATACACCTTAGAAATGGAAGCTGCTGGAGACAAACTATAGTGGTGAGCCTGATGTTTTATTTTAAGATGAGAATTTCAGAGGGATGTGTTGACATCTACTGAAAACCTCAGTGGTCGAGAAACAGAAGAGTGTTATTCCCACAGACCACAGAGATATAAAGGTTTATTTTATTTTCCCTGCAAGGAAAGGCAATGCTTGCAAAATGCAAACACTGACAGTCATTCACTGATTTGCTTAGCTAAAAGTTTACAGTCAATATACCTGAGCCTCTCCATCGGTACACACAGGCCTGTACTGAACATACATAAACATTGTAAAATAGTACATATTCTACACTGCTTGACTGGCAGAGAGCAGGGGGTAGAGCAATAACTAAGCCCGCAGGTTTCCACAGAAGTAGTTACTCATAGCCCTCGGCAACCTGCTTGCCTAAGCAATTTCCTTTAGACGGTTTTCATCATTTGCAGTAAATAGGCCTCATTTTGATAAGCCCTGCACCCCCCACACAGGCTAAAACTCTGCGTCTGCAAGTGTAAAGATACATAGCAGGTTTAAAGGGATCAGACAACGTGACAGATGGTGTGATAGAGTGATAAGAAACCCCCAGCACCGAAACCCCCTCAACTAAACTCGTTCAAGACATGTGGGGAAGAGGAGATTTACTCATCCTAACTCTCACACAGACACACACACATGTACACACGCACACACATACACACAGGGTGATGCACTAAATCTCAATAAACCATCTTTATGTCTGTATCTTTTTTCTACCCCTCCTCCTGCCTCTCTCTCTCTCTTTCTCTCTGACCCAGCCTACATCTTTCATCCCCTCTGCCTGTCTGTTTTTCTTATGCTCTCTATCAAAATGTGTCTTTCTCTGTTTAGTTAAGTATACACCACTGGCATCACTTTCTGTAAAATTGCCATTTTAAACAGTGCACCGTGCCAAAACACAAAACAAATATACATTTAAACCAACCACCTTCTGTCTATTTTTATGTCTCCCAACCCCTCCAATGCTGTTCGTATATCCGCATATCAGTTTGTAGACCCCTTCATAACTTGGGCAATAGTTTATACATCAGGATTATTAGTGGGCGAAAACGGGGGTGTTCCCCAACAAGATGACAATCTGTTCCGTGCAAGGTCATTCACAGCTCATAATAACAATTTGTGCCATCTTAAACCCTTTCATCTTTCTCTCTGACAGCAGATGGGAAATGGAAATATATAGTGACTCCCCCTGAACACAGTTATCCAACAGAGATTTACCCAGCTCGTGCCCAGCAAATTCCCCTGAACGTAGCCTGTGATTGATGTGACCCGCTCTCATGTACAGCAGAAAGTTCAGTCCTTCCTCTGCTCAACATCACTGCCATTTCTGTTCTGGATACAAACATGCTGATTTGGCATAAAGTGGTCATTAAATGATGTTCCCCTCATGCCTGCTGGATGATTGATCTCTGATTGATGTTCTGAGATCCCCTTCACCCCTTCTTGTTCCCTTTCATGTCTCCAAATGATTTATTAATATGCAAATTTGCCCCAGTGGATATATGTAAATGTGTGTTTCTGATTTAATGTAATACTACCAGGCATACACTCAGAAATGTAGTAATACATGGATGCAATGTCCAGGAACGGACACGTTTATTTATGTGTACAATCTGTCCATGTGCAAAACACACATGGTGCGCCTGAATGTGTACACAAGTATGAAGTGTTTATGTATATGAACGTCTGGGATGTCCGCTGTATATGTCACACATGAGAGTGACTTTATTTTTCTTTCTACCAGTCTGGAATACCCCAACAGATCAGTTGACCTATTCAATCACTGCATCCTGCAACATCCTCTGCAAATGTACAGTTGTTTGTACGTGTTCACATCTATGTATATGTCTGTGTATAACTACATTATACAAACATTCACGTGTGAATGCACTGTGTGTGTGTCTGTGTGTGCGTGAGTATGAGTCAACCCTCTGGAATAGCTGCACATCCACACACGAACGTAATCAGCAAGCTGGTCACGCCTGGATGGCTCTCTGTTTAAAACGCTGTAAGTGCATCTTCTATCCCCATCAAATTCCAATTACCCAGCGCATGCTTGTCCCCCACAGGTATAGTGTGCATGAAAAGCACATGTGTGCTGAGTGCATGATGGGGGATGGGGGAGGAGACTGGCACACTGATGACGATATGCACTATGTGAGACAGAACACTGACCAGAGTGAATTTAGAAAGCGTTTGTGATTTGACATTAAGGAACACCTTGAGTTCCACCTGACTGCACACGGCGAGGCGTCGGGTGCCTCAAAGAGCCGGAGGAAATGGATCGGAACAAACAAGCGTTAGGAGTCTAATGGCCTCGGCTCCGTGTCAGGCAAGGACAGATAACGGCAGTCCCTCCGATCGTGGGCTCGAGCCCTAACGCGTACACCAGCCACGCCAGGCCAGCAGGGGTTCCACCCCACCTCCAGAGCTGTACCGTCACATGACGCAGCATGGCTTCGGCAGCAGCGCGCCCCTGCGTGTACCCCTGGGGTCCAAGCCCATGTGCATGTCCTGTTTTGAAATGTTGTGATTTCCGTGCTCCACCCCCGGGGCACCGGCCGTCCTTGTGACCTGATGTCATTGAGGGACTGGATTTCATTTCACAGAGCACAAAGGACCGTAAATGTCACTTCACTACCATTCTGCTCCACCACCCCCTCCCAAGTGTCCTCCTTCACCCCCCACCGCCCTTTAGCCACAGGGCACTGAGACATTTTCCCAAAAGAGAAAACAAGGAGAGACTTACACACAAGCGCACTCATGAATCCATGTCATTCTGTTCTTCATATTATTGTCTTATAGCCACTGTGTGTAAGTGTGACAGAGAGACTGTATAATGTGTGGGTGTCCACACTTCCATTTATGTCCAGGCACAGTCTGCATGTGTATATGAGACACCTTTGTTTTGGAATAGACAGTGTGTACGTGGGTGTGTGTGTGCGTCTGTGTTTCTGTAAGACCATGGCCTTGGACCCTCCTGCTGCTGGCGACAGACTGCATTGGTGAAACTGAGCGTCTTTGTGTCTGCGACCAGCTCCGGGAGACAGGCACACAGATGGACTGAGTGATAGACAGGTGTGGATAAGAACATGCGGCATGTGACAGTCACCACAGCCATTTATTTACTGAAAACAGAGCACTGAAGGGCATGTTGATTGGAGGAATCTTCCCTCTTTCCAACACTTCCCAGCTCTGCTTCCCTGTGACTTCCAGTGCGTTTGCTGAGGAGCAGTAAATAGGTCATTTCGCCACTGAACGTTTCTCTCCTGTCAGCTCCCATCTCTTACGTAAGAGAGGAACGAGGGGGAGAGAGAGATTTGTAGTTACGGCAGAGACAGGAGAAGTGTGGAGGGGAGAGATAGACAGAGAGGAGAGAGAGAGAGAGAGAGAGAGCTATGCACAAGAAAAGTGTTGAGTGTGTGTAAGACAGTGAGAGGGAAACGCGGCCCTGTTGCCAAAATGGAATAATTCATGACTGAACCTCTCCCTGCATACATAAACCGATTCTAACAGTGAGCCAGGCCAGACGAGCAGACTCCACGTTCCAAGTTCAGACAGCCAGTCACTCGTGATAAATTGCAAAATTATCACAGTGTTGATCAGCTTAGCTTTTTTTGTCACTGCATTAGAATTGTCTGAGGCTTAGCTGGGCTGTACGTGTTTTTAATCATTGGAGCGTCAGCTCTTGGATGTTTCGTGACTCATAATGACCGCCCCTCTGTCTGCTCGTCACACAAGAACACCTCACAGTGTGCCACTTGGGAGTTGTGTCACATTTTTAATGCCTTGGTGAGCCTAACTGTGACACGACTCGAGGAGTCACCGTCAGGCCGGGAACCGGTAACCCACATCACCGAGCTCAGCACCTCCATTTGAGAGCACTACCACCCACTATGCCAAACCAAGCCACGCCTCCAGCACCTGGATGGACGTCTTATCAAAGACATCTGCGGAGAGCACAGCTTTGAGACCGGGACTCACTCACATAACCTTACAGAAGATTATAGAAGGTATATGTGAGTGATGCATACATAGAAACATGCATACATAGAAACATTGCTAAATGTAAGATGGGACCAAGGACTGGATCAATAACCTATTGGTGTGCAGGTGGATACTCTGTGTGGACTGCCTTACAAGAGCTGGGGGCAAGCCTGCGGTACCATTCTCTAATACTGCCATGACACACATTCAAGGCCTGAACCGAAAACCTTCTGGCTCTTCCACAGAACATGGAAAATTCTCTACTCCCTAACAACCCCATGCCACATTCTATCAAGCATGTTCTGCCCATCTGGACATCCAATCAGAATAACTATGAGCAGAAAGGTCAATGTTATGCGTGTGGGTAAAAATACACTTCTTGCACATCCGCAGTTCTCAATGTCTTTAATTCTAACCGCAGAATTTATTAGACTGAACAGAAACTTTGATAATATCCTGCTATAGCTAGTGGCAGTGGGTAATATTATCTCACATCATGCTGGCGATTATTCTGCCACAAGACGGTGGCACTGTGGTGATGTACAAAGTGGGACAAGGCCAGCAAGACTGACAGAGAGTAAAATGAAAGCTGACAACTCTGGGTTGCTACTGATAAGTGTACTAGTGGAATAAGTGTGTGTGTGTGTGTGTGTGTGTGTGTGTGTGTGTGTGTGTGTGTGTGTGTGTGTGTGTTTGTGTGTGTGTGTTGTGAATGTGCCGGGCCCCATGTTCATAGCTACAGGCCTGCAAGGACATACTCAATCACAACCATCTGCCTTCCTACCCTGGAAACTCAAAATAGCCCTCCACTCCAATGCGTTCCTTCAGGAATTCAACACAGCAGCCCAGCCAAGCCAGCTTTGGGGTGGGGAGGGGGGAAGGGAAGGGTGGGGGGATTCACAGAACTGGAGAGATGGAAAAGAGAAACGACAGAGAGACAAGAGAACAAGAGAGAGAAAGAGACACAGAGTAGAAGACAGAGAGAGCGAGAGTGACAGACAGAGAGAATGAGATAGGCCAAGAGATAGATTGAGGAAGGGCAGATAGGGTCAATAATAAAACATGTGGCATGGCAGTACGGCTTGCAGGATCTGGACAATCCAGCCTTGGTACTGAATCCAGTGAGGACATTGCTCTTATGCCCTCAAATCAGGTACTTCAACTGACAGAGTGAAACCCTGCTGTAAAAATGGATTCCACAGTGTACAATGGATCAGTAATGTAATGAAAGAGAGATAGAAAGGGGGTGGGGTGGGGGAGGAAGGGGATGCCAACGGCTGACATTTCACAGACAGCTTTATTGCACCATGATACCAGCCCCCCCCCCCAGACTCTCAGTATACCCCCTCACACACTGCAGCGGCTACAGAGCAGCATGGGGTGTGGGCTTTGCACTCTACGCTGGGGATTGACCCCATTTGGCAGCCACTGATGTCTGGTATTTAATAACTAGGCCTGCACAGTCAACCAATCAGACAGGTGCTTCAAAGCCCTCAGCTAATCACAAAGCTGCTTTGTAGCACTCCTATCTTGGTGTGCTTTCTGTCCTCAGCAGTCCAGTTCAGCATCGCATTCTGGTAAAAGCCAAAAAACAAAACCAACCTAACCCCCACCCAAGCACCACACATTCCAGATTTGACCATCACTGTCCAGAGTAAACTGTTAGGGGGCCACATGCATATTTCATGTTATTATTCAGCTATTTAAGTTATTTAAAAAGCCAAGAAAACATTAAAATCTTTGGGCACACAACCAAAAACTCAAATACAGCAGTCTACAAGACACGTTTTTGTGGGTAATGTGTTGCACTTTCGCATAAATATCAATTTATGGCCATATTTTTGTTGCACCACAGCATAGCACAAATGGTAGTTGAACTACTTTCGATGCTTGAGCCATACCATTCAAAACATGTATCTCCTATTTTGTGCCAGTGGAATACATAACTATGCAATTGTGTGACTTATATTTTAAAATTTGAAAGAGTTTTTCATTTTGTTAAATGCAAATTTTTGAAGACAGTGGTGAAACTACCACTTATGCTACACTCTTCTGCAAATGAAAACCCAGTCAGAGTCAGATATCGAAACATTGCTTTAAATCTGTGAACTAACCATGCAAAATACACTTTCAGCAGAAAATATCCATACTGAGAAATGTCAACAGCTGCAGGTTCACATACAGCGATCACCCTTAGAGGCCGCTGTGTTCTCTTCCTCACCTACACACAGTAGACATACACTACACCTACACCACCTACACCACACCATGACCACCCACCTACAACATTCAGACAAGATTCCACAAGATGGGTGACTGCTGAGGACTGAGATTCCATGTTTGTTCCTGAAGGCAAACACCTCCAGGAACACTCACCGAGGGATTCCGGCCCCTCTGGCAACAAAGGGGACAACAACAGGTAACGAATAACAAACAAACAAAAACACGGCAACTACGAAGACCTGATCCTGTTCACTGCTGCCTTCCTCCATCACTCTTCTCCTCCTGTCCTCTACTTCCCCAACCCCCTGCTACTCCCTGGAGATGAGGGGGAAAGAGGGAACGCAGGAACAAGGAGTGAGAAGCTAGATCAGGGGCAGAGAGTACAGGAGACGTCACAGGAGCAGAAAAGCTCTAAGCTCGGTGTTGCCACGGGGAAAACCGCACTTAACATCCACTTCCTGTTTCCTCTTCCATGGCCATCATTCCACTGTTCCGAAAAAAAGGAAAAAAAAAATTCTACAGCCCCAGAGAGGGTGAATGAATAAATAAACACCCTCCACTCCATTTTCCGCCCTCCCGCCTGCTGCTGCAGACAGCCCGGGCTGTGGACAGGCAGAACGTCATGCCTCATATCCCAACGAGGCAAGCTTTAGAATGGCCCTTCTGTCCCACGCACAGGTGAGGGACTGTTTTCCCCCTCGCACTGCTTCAGCAAGGCCAGTGAATAATTAGCCGTGGAGCATGGGTCATTGGCTGACTTTGGGGTGTGTGTGGAGTGTGTGTGTGTGGAGGTTGGTTGAAAAGCTGATGAAATTTCCATCTGATGCCAGCCAAATGCTGGAGAAACAGCAGAGGCCTTGCTGAATAAGGTCCCTCCCCATAGGCTGTGCTCTGATTTACACCTGGGGCGCCAGGTGACTTACTGTCCAAACACAATCCTCAGATAAACAGACGGGAGCTAAGGTGGAACTAATGGCAGAGGGCAAGCCTGAGGCACCAGGCTGGTCAGTCAGGGGTTGGGGGAGGGGGGGGTCTGAGGGGAGGTGTATCCCATGCGACTGCAGGATGTAAATCAGCTTTCTGACGCTCTATCCAGAAAAGCACAGCCCAGTCCCAATGGAATACTCGCACGGGACGGAAACCGAAAAAAAATGTAAATGAAAAAATGGGGTCGATAAATCTCGGCCCAGATGTGGGGCAGCCAAGGTGTAAACACCGGAGCGGCCCCGTTCCTGTCAATCAAACAATGGCGACATCATCGGAGCGCAGTGCCAGTGGGTCACTCACCAATGGAGGAATGAAGGACTGATCACAAGATATATCTTGTATATTACATAAAAACAGACATCCTCTGCATTACTGTGCAATAAATTACCTTCTTTTTCATTAGTGTCAACTTGAGTTACAGTATTTGGTCTGAACAGTGTTGCCAATGCAAGAAAAAACCCACATGGGCCATATGACAATTCAGCTCATACCTCCACAGATAAAGATATGCTTAAATCACAGTTCGCGAGACATTTCAAGAGTTCATTACACTATAATCTGCTCCATGTACTATAGAGGAGGTACGCTTTTGTCATCCAGTGATGTGCGTAATTTATGTAAGAGCCGAACTTCCCTGCTTTGCTTTGAATAACTCTACTCTACTATGCAGGAGGCCCTGCCATTGTTAAACTGCACAATGTCAGCATGTATCATGGTCCCTCCACAAAGAAAAACAACTACCTGTCATTTTACACATAGTCTGCACAATGACATCCTGTCATGATTTTGTCTATGGCTGAAAAGAGTCACATCTGATGTACAGTACATATGATGGATGAAAACAATACATTAGATGCACTGCTTTGATTCACCCTTTGCTGCCTGATGTAAGTAAAAAAAAGTAACTGACCAAATATTTTGTTTATGCTCACCTAAAAGCACTGCTTGTTCTTTCTCTGAACCTAATTTTACACCACATAGACTGGGTAAAAACCACCTGTGAGGGTCAACCGACCTTTGAAAAGTCTCCACCTTTACCATTATCCATTACATTTGATAATAATAATTATCAAACTGCTTTACAGTAAACGGGAAAGCCCACTTCAACAAACACTGTTGTGCAGCACCCACAAGGAGGATAGTCAGCTGCCATTTTGTGCCAGAGCATTTACCATACACATTCAGCTGAGCTGGTGAGGGAGATACCAGAGATCCACCGCCATGTCTCAGCTCCCAATGAGCATTTTAAAAGCCTGATGACAGACGCTGCCCTGGAGGACACTGCTGCGTAGTTTGTCTGATTACTGGTGATAGACGTGTTAACCCTAAGCTCATTCAGACCCCTCAGCTCTGGGACAGACGGCTGGAGTACGTTCTCACATGCCAAGCCTTTTCTTCAATAAAATTCGTTAATAAGACCATGTGACTGTGACATGATAGACAAATGCGCGCAGCTGTGATATGATCCAAGGCACATATGCACACACATGCAAACAGACGCATACGCGTGTGCACCCACATGCAGACATAAGGGAAACCTCCAGACTCTCTAGTTTATAATCAGTACCGTTGAGGGAAACAGAGGCGGGAAAAGGGACAATGTAACGCTCCTGCATGAAGCAGAAATCCGTCGATGCACTAGGAAAACGGCGCCAGTTGGGGAGGGAGGGAAAGAGAGAAAGAGAGGGGGGAGAGAGAAAAGAGAGAGAGAGAAAGAGTCAGACAGTCCCGCCAACACGCCACATGTGTTATCCAGTCTTTGCCTCCAGACCCTGTCTTGCGATCTGAGAGAAACCAGAAGGGAAAGAGAATATTCAGGAATGGAGCTGTAATCGTCTTGCTGAGACACATCCCATTTGGCCATGGAGAAGGGAAAAGAGTCGCCGATGCTTCAACATCTATAAAACAAATCCTACAGAGCAGCAAGGGATTCTGGGAGCTCTGCTCAACAGTGGCTATATGCTATGGTGGCTATGCCGAAAGGGCAGATGCAAACTTCAATATTAAAAAGATAATTATAGCCCATTCACCATACTTAATGCTGATCTTGTAGAAGGGGTAGATTTTGTGAGTGATGTTCTCAAAGTGAAGGAACTCTTTGAGAAGACACAGAAGTCCTGTAGCTTTTTTTTGTCTCCATATTTTGAATGCTAAATCATTTTATTAGGCTTGCCCCACAGTAACAACATGCTGGGATGACACAAATGACTGTGTGTCCTACAAATCATGTGCAACCACCCACTGTTTCTTTTCCCTCTGCAACCAGCCAGCTGATCCATGCCGTCATTATGCCATTACACTGCACAACCTACACAACTACTACAGGCAAAGGGCAGATGCCTGCTTCACCAGAGGAGCCAGTCAGTGAAGTGGGGGAGTATACCACAACCCTTCCTCTCTGGGTGCCATTGATGGCAATTCTACTTAGCCCTATGCTAATGCAGGGTACAGTCTGCCATCCATCAGACTCCATTTAAACTCATACTTGGGCAGACAGGCAGTGAGAAGAGCACCCATGGATCTTTCTCATCTACCATATGACATTACAAGAATAAGAAATAATATAGATTTGCATCCTGCAGTAAAAGGGGCCTCACACTGTGTGCAGGTAATTTACTACAGAATGCATGTCTACTCACTCACTAGTACACCTGCTACACTATACCTTTGGGCAGGTATACTGTTAAGTTCTCCATTTACCTCACCAGTATGGCGCAAATCTGGAGCCTTTCTATGACCTGCTCTGCTTAGATCTGCGCCTCACCTTCCCAGACAACTGCTGTCTCACAGTCCTGCTCCAAGCTGTTAGGTTATATTATTAACAACCTGCCAACTACCATGCTTTTTTCAATGAAACAAAACCTCTGCTAATTCAACAGAAGCAGACAGACTGACAGCAAACCACTTGTATTATTTTAAGAACTGAAATTTTTGGTCCTTTTGTACATGTTTTGGGAGTGTCTGAAAGTATCTGACTTTTGGAGTGTAGCCATATTGTTGCTGATTCTAACTAACTAAATGAAAATGTAATTCTTTATTCCACAACGCAGTGAACAGATATGGCCTCCGTCTTGCCAAAAATGTGTAGACGTGGTACACACACCATATCCTCTCTTTGCACTACTGGTTACCTTTCCAAACACTCTCCAGGAATTTACATTAATCACTTAATGGTGTGACATGAGGCCATCAGAGGTTTGGCTGCTGCAAGGGTGAAGTCATTTTTACAGAATTTATTTTACCATATTATATTTATTCTAACCTAACAGCTGCAATTACAACTCAAAGTCTGAGCTCTATATCTAGTGCTTCTTGTAGAGGAAGAATCTTTCTAGGTTCATACATGCTACAACAGGAAGTAATTGTAGTTACTATACTTATAAAGGGAGAGTGGAAGGGGCTACTGGGCTACTGTATTAAGGGGATGTGTTTTCCTGAGTTGTTGTGAGTTGAAATGTAGTGCAATGCAATGTCTAATACAATGTCTAATCTTATAGACTAATCTAAGTCTATTTTCTGAAGAAGCATCTATGTCTTGAAACTCTAAACATAGATATCTCACTGGCAGTTAAACCAAGAGGATTCACTCTTGCCAAAAGAATGAAATAATCTATACTTGTACTTTTAAAACACTAAAATCCAATGGGAATTTTGTCAAAAATAAATTATCAGTTGTCACCAATTATGTTGATGTAAAGATGTATGTGCTTAAGAGAAGAAACAGGTGATCATCTGACTGAGATTAAATTCAATAAAACATAAAATATTGTGCCCCTTTACCCATTTTCAAACACATAAATGTACCCAATTTGCCTTCAACACATTTTTGTGGTTTCTTTTCTTTATTTTGATCCTTTTTTCACTATGCCTGTTTGTCTTTTTATCCAATATAACTCATTATGCAGTAAGTTACTGCAGTTAACATATATCAGTAATTCACTCCCACACTGTCAATAAGAGTAGTTGACTGTCAAAACTGCAGGCATTATAAAGACAGATATATAATATTGCATTCTTATTTGCTACAAGTGTGGTTCCATCTGCAAATTACTCATTTGCACTGTGACACAAACCCCTTTTACACCAAATGAATGATTAAATGAAATTATAATGTATTGATTGACATGTACATTGGATTCAATTCAGCACTTTAGCATGATTTATGTTAATGATGTACATCCTAACCAAGACAACAAACTGTAGCTAAGCTCTTTAGTTTCTGAACTTTTGTTCAATGCAGGTAAACAGCATCCAAGGCATGAGACACACTAGTGACAGAGAGAGAGTTCTACAAAACATAATCAATTCAGTTACTCTGTATTGGCAGGACACAGTGACATACCAAATTAATACTGCAAACAGCTGCAGTTACATAAACTGACTACAATTCAACACTCTAAAATATGAGCATTCAAGAGCACACAGCACACACACACACACACACACAGTCAAATGAAAGAGTCAAGGATCACTAGCTCGATCCATCTACAGCAGGAGGCTGTAGAGCAATCCTGCAAGCATTCGTCTGCAGCGCCACGCATCGCCGCCCTGCATGCCCACTCATTAAGGGTGTTCAGGTGCACAAAACAGATGCACCTTCCAGCAAGAGGCTTCCAGAGAGCGCAGCTCTTGCTCTGTCCAATATCAAGCTGCTCTTGTGAGGGGTTTTCAGCTCGTGAACTCAGGGGACCCCTCAGGAGGAGAGTGCAATGATTCCTATTCTACTCCATGGGGGAGATGCAGGGAAAAATGTTTATTTACAGCTAACCCCCAAATCACTGACTATTTAAAACACACTGTTATTTCATTGGCCTAAATCATGGACTTCCCCTGTGCTGCAGCCCCAAATTCTGCCCTCAAAAAACCTTCCGCTCTGTGTTTCCTCCACTTTAAATGAGGAGAAGGAAAAAATGGGAGAATACCGAGTTTCACAGTCTCATTAACCTTCCTCTTTCTTTGGAAGGTTTGCGCTCTGAAGAGAATGAAATAGGGACGCAGAGAGAACAGAAAATCACACTCAAAGTCCCCACACTCATAACTGTTGATGTCCTCCTTGTCTTCTCTTCCTCTTTCTACCCTCTCTCTTTGGCTCTCTCTTTCACTTGCTCCCCTCCTCCCTCCAAAACCAGCAACAAGGAATTGGAGACTGTCTTTGATCAATCGCTGGAAGGCTCTTTCCCCCTAGCCCTGCGCAGTTATAAACGTTACCAGCTGCCTAATTCTGTGTGCAGAGGGAGTGCAGTGGGGGGTTGGGGGAAAGCGTTCCTTTGAACTTCCTTTTCATGTGAAGAGCCGTAACGCTGCTCTCTGTGGCCTCTGAGCCCATGATCGGCATCTGAGAAACTTCTCCATTTCTAAAATACTCCAAATCAGCATAAAAACACTTGAAATAACCCCTCAATGTTTACTGGTATTAGCTTTCTTCTATTAAGGAGGAATAGTCAAAGCCAATAACACATGGCAGGTTGAACTCACATTGATCTAGTTAGTAATGGTACAGCCCTTTTCCCAGTGTAAAAGTAGTCTCATGATCTCATCTGCAGATCACACAGACGTGTCCTACACAGTGCTACCCAGGGAACAAAAACATCTAGACCCGCAATGCCATGACATTCCATCAGATATGCATTTGTGGAAACTTTACAACCTAAACTGAAGTAAGGATACACCATTCTGTCATTAATGTGATTTCTTCTGCCTCTGTGTCTGTGCACATGCTTGGGTTAGTGTGTGTGTGTGTATGTGTGTTAAAGGGAGATAGAGAGAAATATGGCTGTGTATCGGGGGGAAGGGGGGAGTACAAGTGTGTGTGTGTGTATGTGGGTGCATTATTATGGGTATGCTGCCTGGTTAACTACTCAACAGTGAGGTCACTTTGGGGGCATAACAATGAGGGAGCAGCCATCTGTTATAACGGTAAGAAAGGTCAGACAGCCATAAAAAATATTTTTCTGATTGGTCAAAGACTTAATCAGTCTTGTCTGATTGGTCAGAGAGTGAGGGACATAGAATATTCTCCATGAAAGCTTTTGAAGAAATTCTCCACTACTTATTCAGCTCCCCTGTGGAGGCTGCTTGAGCGACAATGATTTTTTATTCATGTATTTATTTATTTATTATTCATCAGCACACACTGGGACCTCCTGGTATCTTTCTGCCTAGTTCTATCTAGATACAGACTGTTCTCCTTCTTTAAAAAATATTTGGTGTTTAAGTCTAGCATGTCGTGAAGGATACGAGGGTAAATCTAGTAGCAGTGCAAATATTAAAAATGGATAAAAATCCACTTGTCTTAGTTTTTGCTCTCAGAACAGGAAGACAGACAGAGAACAACCTAGACACGAAACTTTTACTGTCTGGAGCATTCAGACACATAGCCAGCAAAACTGTTAACAAAATAACAACCTCCCGCTGAACAGTGAATGAAGAAATCACCTGTTGCATCAGATTTCTGTTATCTCTTAAATGATCCAGATATATACAGTACACACACAAACACACATGCACACAGACACACAAAAACACACACTCAAACACACACTTGGAAAGATATCCAGGCCCACTTTGATTAGGTCATAAATAAACACTCTATTGGCAGGATTGTACTGTACCTGTCCAGCTGTGTCATACAGTCCTAGTAGGTACTGTTTTCCTCCGACTGTGACGCTCACTGCAAAAAGACACAAAAAAGAGAGTCAGAGAGAGAGTTTGCTTCACTTAGAAAGAAGCAGGCAAGTGGTTTTAATTAGAAAAACAGATTCCAACCAGGAGGAAAAGGACACATTCGAGAAACTAGTCAATAGATTTTGGGTGTCCTTTCATTTATACAAACTTAAAAAATTAATTAAATGAGTTTCTTACCAATTTTCTTACTACCATTTTAAAGTAATAGCTAGAACATAAATAACATGTATTTCTCAGGCTTACAGTTACACCTTGGACACAACGAATAAGCACAATATCATGACTGACACAATGCATTTTTTTCAAGACAATGATAGTCCCAGTTGCCATGGTTTTTTAATTGTGTGGGTTCATGCTGATAACTTGTTAGCATAACGATTATGACAAGTATTAGCTGTTGTTGTAGTACTAGTAGCAGTAGTGGTTGCACTAGTCATATTAACAGAAGGAGGGCATAGTAGCAGTCTACTGATACTACCCGTTTTCCATTATGTTACATATAATACAGTGCCTACAATATTTATGGTCATGATAATGTACAATTGTTGAGCTGTGTTCATCGATCATCACTAAACAAAAAAACAAGCTTTCACATTTACTAACTGTCGATTACTACAGACATATAAGTGACGTTTTACAGAAATAAAGTTTAAATGCTTCTGTTTCTGTCGTTAGTCACTGTTATACAAGCATTGGTTCGTTCTGCATATTCTCAAACTCCGATTCTGCAAACAATGAAAGATTGCAGTGCCGTGCGTCAAAACCGCCTTACCTGCGTAATGATCAAACACTGTGGGGACATACTCCTCGGGGAAAGCGTCATTGGCATAACTCATTAAGAGACAAGTTTTGCCTACAGCACCGTCGCCAACGACCACACATTTCAGCATAATTGTGCCAGTTCCATTTGCCATGATTCGCGCAAAATCAACATCTTCAGCCGCCCAGTTTTCCTTAGCAAAACGGCGTTCCCAAACGAGTGAGCATCACCAGCGCCCCTGTCCGTCTGCGCTCCGCAGCAAAACAACTGAAAATGGCATTTCTCCTCCCTGGTTGCCAAATTTGGCAGTGAAGGGTTTTCCTTCCCCCTCTCAAGCCAGCACACACACGGAGCAGACACACACTCTGCACATGCTGCTGTCCTTCCGCGAGACTTGGAGTAAAACTCACCACGTTCACAGCAATTTTCCCCCGCAAGCCGAGCTCTATCTATGGTCGTTGCCCACCCATGACACGCTATTTCTGCCTGTCCCTGCCTCGTTCTACTTCTACCACTTTCGCCCCAGTCTCACTTCCACTGACTCCGATGCCAACTCGAGCAGGCTTGCGACAGAGGCGGGGTAAGAACTCCAAACCAAGGGACTATGTCAAAAGTCTTGCGGTTTTATCACACCGACGTACAGAAAACAGTCATGTGTGACAAACACGCAAAGACATTAAACTTGGTGCGAGCCTCTTTTCAGCCAGCCCACAAGAATATTCTTTATCAGAACAAAATAAGATTTTTTTACCAGACTGTCTCACAATGATGATAAAACGCTTGACTGTTTTTCCTATAATTGACTACTGACTCCTCATTTGGGTCCAGTGTTACCCTGCATATGCAAACATTTACTCAGCATGTCAGAGGCAGCTTTATTTAAACGCTAAGAAAAACAAACATATTTTGCTTTACCTCCTCTCTCAGAAGAAAGGAGAGGATATACTACCTTCCATTTGGAAATTGTGGAGGCAGTTGAGGATACCATCACTGTTACAGCAGGTCACCTCTCACCCCAGTGTAAGCAGCAGCAATGAAGGGAGAGGCATCCAAACAGTATGCTCAATCTGTGTGTCACAGTCAGTAAGGCGAGTGCTGTGTCCTGAGTTTTTTCTTTTCTTTTGTTCATACAGCATATTAAAGCATATTGAGTCAGTCGCTCAGAACATCTCAGAGTTGATCAGATATGGGGAAAACATTCAGCATGTGAGCTAGGTACTTTATCCCCTCTCCATACACCATCTCTACTGAGGGATCATTGAATGAATACACTGCAAGACTGTAAACAGCCAAAGCTAAGCAAAGATGGCTAAATAATTATTATAATTATATATATTATGATGCAATTATGTTCATTCATTTGTACAATAGAATTTTCTGCTCTGTCTCGTAATTAGACATAAAATGACCTTATTCTTTATTTATCTTCAAAGTTACAAAGTCAATTTATTACATGTTCAACCTATTCATTGTATTCAACCTAACATGTCCATAACTTTGTCAGGTATACATTTTGCTCAGAAATTGTACTTTATGAAATTTGGTTCTTACAAATGTTTTATGGTGAGTACAAATTTTGTAAATGTAATGTTCTTCAACATATTACTTTAAAGACAGCATGCCATAGGTATTTGACTGAGTGCCATTGAAATGTCCATAGGAGAGATAATGTTTAGTGGAAAACTGATGGAATGCCCTTCAGCCCTATATCCAGGGTTTTTTTTCCATAATATGAGAACCTTCTTTAAATCTTGCATTATTGCAATTCACCAGAACCATTATTCTTATCTGATTTTTTTCCATACAATCAACAGGGTAACTGTATTGACTTGGCTTTGATATAATTAAAACTGTAATGCCAAGTGGCTGGATTCAATCACACAAAGGCTGATTAGAAGTCTGACCCATGGGTCCTGGATTTCAGGAGGAACCAATGAATCTGCAGGGGGCTGGTGTAACTGCAGGTTTCACACCAACCAACCAAGAATACACTTAATCAATTGTGACCAACATTATCTGATTTCATGAACGGAGTCAGGAGTATGTCTGTTTGTTTGGTGGTTCATTTTATCCATGTTTTTTGGGATAAAACTGACCACCTGTGATCTACATATACTTGGGACATTGTTTGTTATATTTCAAAAATTGTGCGATTCTTCGCACTTTGTTCACGGTCCCTAGCTTGATGACAGCAGTCCAATCAGCTGGGAGCAGGCAGCGCTCCCCCGCGCGAGAGTCAGGGATGCGCCGCTGTGCTTCTTTAATGGTATCGCGTTTGACAGATGCTGCAGCAGTCACGTGACTAAACAATTACCTCATACTTTTCTGCCAATACATTGTGTGGAAATGATCCATTTCAACTAAGTTGCGTTACGTGTTAAACACAGCATTGCGAAAACAGCATTTCCTCCCAGAGATCGTGTGTTAAGACATGCATTTGAATACTCTAGACTACCGTGAACGTTGTTGCCGAACATTTCAAGTTGTTTTGCAGAGCGTTTTTTAAAATTGATTTGCTGTACACGCGAGTTGATCTACACTGTTCTGTTAGCCTTGTTTTTCGACATGTGACATTTAATACCAGCTGCCTATATCTATGCCCGACCAACCCGATTCCATTTAAAGGTTAAGTGTTCTGTATGCGCCATTTGTTTTTCTGTAATCGCGATTTAGAGGCGTGCTGCTAGGACCTGATTTACTGTTGCGCTCTGATTCCATATGGAATCGAAACGCGGCATGAGTCGACACAACATGAATTTTAAACACGTGATTTACAAACAGTACGAAGATTAAAATTTTGATGGAATGTACACAATACCCTTCTGATTGAACAGGTTAGGCTGAATTGTATTTGTGATACAACATTCAGGATTCATTTAAAGTTTGATGAATTCAATAGATCAAGATCATAGGTTCAACTTTCACATTTATGGCTAGACTATATTATTAGTCCGCTTGGTCCCCTCCCCCTCCTCGCAAACACAACAGCTGTGAACCCATGATTATCAAAGTCAAGAATCTTGCTCTCTGCAGTCTCATTACTCGGTGCTACTTATTGCTGCTGGAAATTGCTTACAACGAGGCTTGCAGCATAATGATGACCATGGACAGTTACACTGCACATAGCATAGCTTCCCATCAGGATCTGATAGAGGAAGGGGAAAAGCAGAGAAACTGTGGCTCTGTTAAGTATACCCTCTAAAGCCCAGCCTCCCTCCATATGCGAGATTCTATCATATGTCTGCATATTTTTTAAAACTTTAGTCACTTTTGTATAATGAGTGTACTGTATGCGTGTATTATGTTCTATTTTTGTTTAGGAAGTGCTTTGATTGTCCTGGCTAAAGTTCTGTATTTATAAATGTATGATTATTGTTTGTGTTGTTCCTGTTTTTATGTTGGTGGTGGTTGAGTTGTTTCATTAAGGAGAGTTTAAAGTATGTGCCTCGGTAAGCCTACAGATGGTGAAGGCCACCCAGCCATTGGGGGCCCTAGGGAACACCCCATTTACTGGTCCCAGCAGCCTCAGCACTGCTCCTATCAGCCAAGAGGCTGGCAGCACAGTGACCCACATCCAGTGAGATCCAGCACCTGAGCTGGTTCCACTCCGGCTCAGGTTGTCACATTAACTTTCCCAGTGGGGTTACTGAGGCATTGTGCATTACAGCATCTGTGTACAGCAGAATAAGCCCCAGGGGATGCTTCTGAAGTGTTACTGCAACGCTCAGCCCTTATTGATGATCTACCATCTCTTCAAGCAGAATTCTGCTGGTAGTATTTGATTGCGAGGCTTACTTGTGCCTTGTTACTGCACCTATACCATTACAAATATAACATGTGAAATTATGTTTTGTTGTACCTAATCATACAACCACAACGATCGCTAACTTCTACTTCCACCTATCTCTTCTTGAACATCATTAATAGAAATTTAAAAATAAAAAAATACTTGGGTAAGACAACCAGCCAGATTGTTGCCCTCATCTGTTGGTTGGCTCTGAATATGGGACAGTCTCCGCTGAAAACATAGCCTGTAATTTAACCAAACCGGTGGCAGTGTCTAATTTAAGGGCTCGCCTTTGAGCTTTGTGATTTCCTGTGCTATATTTACTGCCTCGCAGGCTTTCCTTTCTTACTGCAAGCTGCCACAGATTGATTGATGTGATTCAGGTCTGGGTTAGAGAGCAAGAGCTGAGCATGTGTCTTTTATTCCTTTCAGCATTGAGCCATACCAAGGCTTACACTTTGACTCCCCCCAGTGGAGAAAAGCAATCTCCTCCGGGCAACTGCAAGCGGCTCCTGCCTTGATCTCTGTGCTTTGTGCGGGGTGTACGCTGTTGCTGTTTTGCTGATTTCTCTCGGCACAGGGTCAGGCTGGGTGAGTCCTGCGTCTCTTCTGTCAGCCACACATGTGATATTGGGTATCAAGGACAGGTTAAGGTCGGTGTCTGTCTCTGAATAACAGTTGCTTCAATAGTTCTTGTGCAGATGAGAGCCTTTTCAGCTCCATTTAGCCTCAGATGTTCAGGGTTATAATAAAGGAAATGATGTAAACTGGTATTGGCAGGCAGGAAACTGCTGAGGCAGCGCTGACACGGGGGCCTGGTGGGATTGGGGGTGGGGGGGTTATTGGTCTGGTGAAGCTGGATTCACTTCCAGCAGCACCTGGCTCCCTGCTGTGATAAACAATTTGAGCATGTGCAGACATACTCATTGTGCAGATGTGTGTGTGTGTGTGTGTGTGGTCAGGTGTAATCTAGATCTGAATGGGGCTTTCACACACTCATACCACAACATATGTGTCTTTGGTCAGCTGGCCTTGGGTTTGTGCACGCACACACCTACACACACACAGAAGTCAGCTTGAGAATCTCTCTTTTGAGAGCTGGAGACCCTAGTCACTCCTGCCAAACAGACATGGAAAATTTAGAGAAGGTGTCCCATAATGTCTCAGTGCATCCTCTTCTTAGATCCAAAACTCATTTTGATATTAGACTAGTGAAAGGAAGCTAGTATGCTAGCTTATTATTTCCTTCACACTCCTGATATTCTCTCATTCACTGCCATGGACACGGACCTTATTTGTAGGCATGTATAGATTGACTGGCCAAGCAATAGATTTTCTTTTAAAATGCTCTCATTGAAGATGCATGCATTCAGACTGCTGAATTGATTTAGAATCAATTGGGCTTTGTGTTCCAAGTGGAACCTCAGGACAAATGTTCATAATTACATGGAATCCTGCAACATCAACAGACCATTTTAATCTTCATTATGCTTTAAACAAAAGTCAATATCTGTATATACATCTGAATGTATTTATTTAAGAGGGCAGAAGAAAACAAATAGGGTGCGTCAGATTTTTGTATCAGAATCTTGAGCAAAGAACAGAGCTTTGAACATCTGCTTCTGACAAATGAAGGAAAAACTCATAAAATATTATGTATGCATTATGTATGCAAAGTTTATATACTCTTCTTTTATCGAGACACACATATCATAGTGTGTGTGTGTGTGTGTAGGTGTGTGCGTGCAGCTGACCAAAGACACATATGTTGTGGTATGAGTGTGTGAAAGCCCCATTCAGATCTAGATTACACCTAACCACACACACACACTCTCACACATGGGAAAACATTTTTTGTATGTGTGTGTGGGGGAGGGCATATACAAAAAATGTTATCAAAAGCCATCCTGTTTAAGTATTTCTCCTTTCCATCTTTTCCAGGCACATTCTCTCCCCTCATGAAAAATCTGGAACTCTTGTTTGTACCCATGATTTCTTGAAGTAAAAGAGGGGTTCATTCATAGGTACTATAAAGAGCCTGAGCCTCACAGCTTTGTGGAAATAACTGGAATTGCTGCAGTGCATGAAAATACCCCCTCCATTCCTGTTAGCAATTCATGGGAATCCATCCACTTATATGAACATGTTAAAAAACACTGAAACTGGCATTTTCAAAGCAGCTAAGAATATACACATGTGGGGGAGCCTTGCTAGTGTCAGAGAACTGAAAACCCTTTCAGAGGCGGTAATGTACTCCATATGTGCGCTGTACCTGGGCTCTACAGCAGAGGGAGGGCCTGAGTATACCGCTCAAGATAGACTTACAGGGAGGAAGAGGTTAACTGTAGTAGTGGGACAAACAATAGCATTTGCAGAAGACCCTTGCAGACCTTGCAGAACACGGGTATTTAAATGTGGTGCTCAGGGCCTCTTCGTGTTTCCCTTGGGCTATGGATGAGACAGAGAACCAGGACTGATAGGAGATTTTTTCCGATGTTGTCCCCAAGGATCATGAAATTGTCTGTGGAATTCCATCATGCCTTTTGCTGCAATCCGATAAACAATTGAGAGCTCCATTTTCACACCATGTGTCATCACTACCCCATAAGGTTTCTGTAGGCTGTATCCCCAAACACCAATCTAAACTGAAAAACACTGACCCATGTGCACAACATCTCTTCAGTTACATTTTAATGATAATTGATTTATATCTGCAGAGGACCCTCTCAATATGTGAATAGAAGATTACCGAAATATTTTAATCTAATGAGATTAATCCATTTATTGGTCTAGTACGATTCTAATTGTTTGGCTGAGTAGACTGTAAAATAAAAAATAAAAAAACAAATGCTTGTTTGACTGATTGACAGGCAATCATAACACCTGTACTGAAATTGGACCTCCCGTGGCGTTCGACCTCTACAGCTCATAGGAGTGTCTGGCAGGGGGCTGTAATAAGACACGTGGGGAGCAATAACCTAACCCCATTCCATCAACGGTATTAATGAGACTTACGCGACATCATCCTGGCAAAATAATAACTGCACTAGAGAGAGAGCGAGAGAGAGAGATGATTTTCAAAGATGAACCAGCAGTTATCATTGTTCCCTTTATTACCAATTATTATGCTTAACTTTAATCATTATACAACCAATTACTCTAAATATTGATCCATTTTTTTTATTTCGGACCAACCGAATAAAACACTTCAGAGTAACAGATGTATGAAATATACACTTTCGATGAAGACTCCTATCTGAGTTACTTAAAATCCGGTTATTAGTCCGAGATTAAGTAAACATGATATCACCGCTCCCAAATTCCCAATGAATGAGTATGGTGTGGTCGTTACCTGTCCAGACTAACCCGATTACTGTAGATGCTGTAGATGGTGTGGAAGATGTGACGCGCGCGACCATGCTGAACCCACAGAAGGAGGAAGTGGTAACACCTTGGCTCACCTCCCATTTGGTTATAAAATGATAGGTATCGGTAACGACAAGTTTAACGTTCTGTTTTACCTTGTCTACTTTAAAGAACCCATTCTAGAAACAAACAACAGAACCAGTACATAGAAGATTTGATATTTCACAAGTTTTCACATTCTTTTTACACTGCGGATGCAGTTTCTAATACCAAACAACACTGTTATGATATATACATATATAGGCTTTGGCCTTTGAAATTCAAATCGATTCAGAATATGAGATCAGGCATTACTAATTGTTAAGAACCAGGCGCCCATATACTTCAAATCTGCATTGTGTTATGTGTTCTGTGCATCCGATCACGTATACTAGACCTGGCCACGGGACAGATTCCTCAGATCGCACGTATCAACTCGGCCACAAACCTCATACGAGGTTTCAGAACGAACTGCAGCCTCTGCTAACCCAACTATTCCACCAGTTCTAATATTTACGCCGACAGTGCATTCAAATTTCTTCTCAAGATTGTGTGAATGCCGAATTAAGTTCGCTCCTGTTGTTTCATTCAGATTTCATTTAATGAGGGAATCAACTAAATTCAACTGAAAGATTTGTAGAAGCCACGACCAAAAAGTACTGTGAGCTATGTGGTTTTATAGCTGGTTTGAAACTCAAGCTCCTTGTCACGTACTTACTCTAGGCGGGGAAGGCACGTGTGCGCGTATGGGTTGCACAAGAGGGGAGTACAGGCGGGTAGAACATCCAAGTCATTGCGCTTTCACATCGTATTTGCTATCTGTCATCATCCCTGGCCCATCACAATGCATATTATCCAGTCGTTAATAATTCTCCTGTAGTGTTTCCTAGACAATACACTAGATTCCTCACAGCTACACTGCGCATGCTGAGCATATTCATGGTTCGTAATTCAGCTACCCATCATATTCGTGCGACCCTCATAAAAAAGTCTGGTCGGGTCTTCAGAGCAATAAATAGTTTTAATCCTCCCTGAGGTCAGTGATGATAGACATCAAAAGATCTACAATGCAGTATTTCATAAGTCTCTGGAAGCAAAATAGAAACGTGTCCTGGAAATTGTCGTATAATGTGCAGTATAAGCAGAATATTAATCCTGTAAAGACCACATAATTCCTAAAAAAACACCTTAGCATATAGTTATTTTCTTATCATGACAATAATTCATAATTTTATTGATCATCTTGTTACATGAAAAGCGACTAACCACGCCCATTATCATCGTGCCCATCAATCTAGATTAATGTTTCCATCTTTGGATCAAGTTACACGAGACAGTGCAGCTGCTACATTAGACATGAGGCGATGTGACTTTATGCACGCATTCGCTATGAGTAATTGAACAGCGATGTTAGTGCAGGCACTTCCACAAGAGGTAACGTGAAGTCAGTCTGCACTGGTATTCATAATCAAGCTATCATGCTGAAGTTCTGTTGTTTTGGTGAGCGCCATGGTGGATGTGAGACGTCGAATGGATTACATGGCTCAAATGAAACACTCATTCGAACGACCTCTTCTGCTTCAACTTGTGTTTGGAAATTGTTCAGGACACACCAAAAAATATGGAGCGTTACTTGAGAAGCTGGAGCAAGGTAGGGAAAAAAACACATATTACATATACATAACTATAACGTTTTCCTATTTATTTGTTCTATGCTGCCTATCAACTAAATACAAAAGCAGCGTGAGTTCTTGTTAAATATACATGTGTTGACGTGGTTTATCGCACGGTTCTCAGACCTGCTATCAACAAGGTGGGTGTGTTGTTGCAATGACCAGCTAGTAAAACTATATAAATAACTATGTAAAGCCACTGTTACATCCTGATCCTTACAAGCTACTGACAAATCCATCATGGATATTACCTCTAAGAATAGCAAGTAGTAATAACAAGTATTATTTGTGAGTGTGTTTCTTATTTAGGTATTTACTTAAGTAAATATACTGTGTAGTCCTATTGGTTTTGGGCTGAGTAGGAGATTTTAGTTAACCAAATGTAATACAATTCTGTGGATAAAATTTGGAGTCAAATGTAGGTGTCATGATCTCAAGAGTCCACAATGGTATTTATGCACTTTGAACAGGATTATTTGCCTAACTCTGTCAAGAGTCCACAATGGTATTTATGCACTTTAAACAGGATTATTTGCCTAACTCTGGTCTTGTCAGTGGTGGGGGTCAGGGACATGATGGTTGTGGGTTTGCTGAAAGTGACTGTTGTTTTGCACTTTGACAAACTACTTTCAAAATAATCTACATAAATGTGTTTAAAAATATAAGGTATGCTCAGCCAATATTTGAATCTAATGTTGTGAAGACATGTCATGTCATTTTCAACAGCTACAAACATCTTTCAGCTCAATTTTTTGGATATACAAACTGGGGCATAATTTGCTTTGCTGGATGATAGCATGACATTACCCAGAATTTCCTACCATTTGTATGAACACAAACGTCTATGTAAATATGTGTTCACATATTTGGATAATCTGAGATAAGAAAAATATTCAGGTTTTGGTTATTTCCAAAACAAATACAGGCTTTTTGGAATGTGCTTCTCCTTAGTGCCCTTTTTGAGAATGGATTTGGAATATACTACTGAAGAACCACCAGTTTTCTGGCTCTGAGAAGCCCGCACTGAAGCAACCACGAGAGTTCAGGTGACAGAATCGGTACCTTCTTTTCTTTCAATTTTCTTTAATTGACAGTGAAACAAAAATCCAGAATTGCCTCATTTTCATATTAACGGAGTTTGTTAAAACAAAGGTTCTGGAGAAATATTTTCAGACAACCCCTCATTCAAATACTTCTGTCCGTCCAATCTGGTTTTCTTCACAGGTATTAAATTGCCACGTACCTTATCTCCCATTACACTCCCTGCTTCCGGTATTCCTCCTCCTCCCCATCTCCACCTTCATGTCTACTTCCTTTCTTCAGTTTTTTCTATTTCTCTTCTAGTGGTCCAGTGGGGGGTTCACCTCAAGCAAAAAATTGTGAGGCATGACGCTGCCCCTGTGGACACCAAGCCCATGATCAAATGTCTTTACCTTTATACAACTTGACACATCATAATAAGCTGTTGAGTGCATTCATATTGTCTGAAAATTCATTCTACTGAATAGTAGAAAAAAATAGAGTTGCTTTCATAAGATGTCACCCTGAAACAATGGTTTCAGTTGGTTTTCGTATTTTTAATTTTGGTTTTGCCACCCAAACAAATGAAATGAAGATCCATAAATTTGAAATTTAAAATGAGGAATCGTCTTAATTTTGTATGAACCAGAACCACTTGTCAAAGGCATAAATCAAAGGCACCATGGGTGCGTTCCAATACTCAAATTTGTCTCCTCCACTTGTCTCCTCAATTCCTCTGTGACCTGGAAACTTATCTATGTGTCCTCCCTCCGTCCACTGTTACAAAATGGTAGGAGACGAGATTTTGTATCCTTCACTCACCTCGCCTTCTCCAAAAGGAGGATACATCAATATATCTAACTGCAGAAGTCTTTTCAAATTTTTGGGTGACATCATTATGCTCACGACCAGACAGATAGCTCATCAATAGCAGAGATCGACTTTCATGAAGGGCTAATCAGATTAGCTGTTCCAATTTTCATTTCATCTCCTTGTTTCCTTGTCTCTTCCACTCGTTTCCTCCCCTCCTTTCCTTCACATATTTCCGGGTTAGAGGACAAAGGGAGGAAACAAGGAGATGAGAAAAGGTATTGGAACGCACCCTAGATCCATCACATACAGCATCTGTCACCTCACTCACCTGGGAACTGTGAAACCAGGGGGGTGTCCTACAGCACTTACATAGCTAGCGAGAGGGCTACCACTAGGATGCGTAGCTAGCCTATATGTCAGATAGGATAGCTAGTGATGCCAGCGTTACAGTTAGCCACCAGAAACAGTTGACATCTCTAACAACTTGGTAATACTGCCTAATTAGCTTGAGAAACTAGCTAACTAATGTAAAGCGGATTCAGTTTGATATCAGGTAGTTAATAATTCTTGTCTCCTTTTCTGGATCGTTACTACAGCATGGACTCTGAAGAATCTTTTGTCTCATTTTCCATCTGTTTGCTTCCACAACCGACTACAAGACATAAAATACTCACTGTGTTGTGAGCTCATTGATTTAGGCCTACTGTTACCAATGCTTAGGTGGACAATCACTGTGACGGAATTTTAAGATTTCTGGCATATGTGATGTCACATGTGATGTCTACTGCAATGCTACAGTTACCTTAGTTAAGGCCACAGTCTGTAGGATGTATCTAATTAAACCAACAACGGCATTACTGGAGCCATACAGAGAACTAATAGTAGACCTGTTCAGCAGAGGCTCCAAGCATGAGGACATTGCATTACTTTTCTCCCAAAATATAAGTTTCTTTATTCTGTTGCTACTGTTATAATCTTAAATTAGATATGAACTTTGATCATTTAAACGTGTCATTTCCCACTCAAACTGGCCCATATTTGACAAGACATTTGCAGAAAATGGGTGTTTTTATTATTCAATTTGTTTTGCTCAGCAATGGTTGTATTCTTTACATTTAATTTAATATTTAATAAGTATTATCACTCATGCAAAATACTAAAGATCAAAACAAATGTTTTGTTCATTGTATACAGCAAAACATTCACATGAAACTTTTTGCAGTCTATAAAAATCCAACATAACGCCAAGTTGGATATGGAACTTCAACAGAACATCATCTTCATGGAAGTCTTTGAAAATATAACCCCATCTTATTCCATGAAAATGCAACAATATAAAATTCTTCAATATACAATCTTACAGCCATCTCATTAGGGATGTCTCACGTGAGAAGATACCAAAAAATTTCAACTGGCTCCTTCACATGGTTAGGATGAGGAAGGCTGCTATCCCATTCTGGAACTTTAGCAGTGTACCTTTCTTCCTCTATTTAAGGTTCTTGGCCTTGTAAAAGGACTGGCAAAAGTCAGCCCCCTTCTCATGGGCCTGGGTGCGGCTGTCCCCCAGGATTTATGGCAACGATAAGGCTGGTATACAAAAACTTACCTGAAGTGTTGGAGGGCGACTGATCCAGGATGAGGGAAAATAGATCTCTGTCACCCTTCACGGTAATTCCAGCCAACGACGCCACTCCAATAATTCGCCTCTAGGTTCATGCCGAACCATTTTCTTTTAATCTGTTGCAGAGTACACGAAACTTTTGACACCGAATTTACTGCAACAGTTACTTCTTGCCAGGCTTTGGTCTCCACCGGCCCGAGACTCCACAACTTACACTACTGAACAAAGTTTTTATTTATTTATTTTTTAAAATTCTGTTTCCATTAATAAAACTTAAGTCACTGCTAACAAAAGGATTCCAATCTCTTCATATGGTATTCCAGGGGCGTCGATTTATGCTAATCGAAAGTTCTGTGAACGTGCTTCTTAGTTACGGATGATTGGTATTTATCAATTTACGAAAGAAACACGAATAAATTCTGTGTTTACGCATGTTTGATGAATTGAATTTGTTAGTTCTTATCCGTTGACGCGTACATTTACACAGTTTTACTGAAGTATTGATAAATGAGGCCCATTATCATTTGTTGAAAATGTGTATTTATGTACAAGCTACACATAATAGCTAGACCTAAGTATGCAGTACCGTCTTTCCCTGCATGTCTTCTTCCACCTGATCCATAACTCTCCCTTTTACCCCACCTCACTTCCCAGCACATATACCAACCCACATGAGCGTTCACAAGCGCATTAGTTCCAGGAACCTGTTGCCTGGGTGTGTCTGTGCTTTTGTGTGGCAGACACAAACCAGTTAACCCTAGGGTGCTTAAAGGTTGAAGCCATCTGCTGCGTAGCTATACCATTGGTGTCCAGTCAGACTTCATTAGTTGATTCAGGTGTTTCATCTTGGTTGGACCGAAAGCCTGCATCCACCGAGGCCCTTTCTGGATAAGAATGGACAATGTTGCTAAACTAATGCAATAGTTTAATCCCACTTTTGCACAGCATTGCAGCAAGGCAACACAGACATATGATTGATTTAACAAAAACCTATTACATGACAACTTTTTTAGTGATGAATATGTCACATACATTTACCAGAAGTGATGTTTCTAAAGTTTTCGCGGTGAAATGGGGAATACTTCTTTTCTGCTGACGTTTAGGCTAGCTTTCAAATACTAATAACAAGAGACGCCATTTTGTCAGAAATTGCACAACAGAACGAAGCTGGATGGAATGTTCCTTAACCAAAGCGCACCGTTGTCTAAGGTATTATCTTTGCAGGAAAAAACTACAATATTTTCTTATAAAAACAGTGGCAAAGACGTGAACAAAATCACAATGTTGGTGGGGTAGAGGATTAATGATCAATGTTTTAAATTTACAAAGGGCTCTTATCTTGAATTCTACCCAGAAATTATACCTTGAAGCACTCTAAAGTAGCTCCACTAAAGTCATTTCACACAGGATGAGTGTGATAAATCTTAACACATTATTTTAAGGGGAAAATTGTTTAATTTTGTGTTGTCCGACATGAATGGTAAACTTGTTTTTTTTTTTTTTTTTTTTTTTTTTAAAGGCAATTCTGGATTTCTGTTTTTCCATCAATTAAAGAAAATTGCTAGAAAAGACGGTACACGACCGTGAATGAGCATTGTAGTGGTATAGTGCCATCTTTTGGCCGTGATGGATCACTGCATGTTATGATTTTCTGTCAGTAGACTGCTAATGGAAAAGGTTTTGCTGCAGCACAATTGTGACTTGAAAAACTAAATTTGGAGGCCGTAAAGGGTGTTTCCTTTGAATTTTTTGCTTTAAAATCCCATTTTGAGGACTGGATGGCTCAAAATGGCTTTCAAACATTAAAAAAGTGATCACCACCGTAGCTGTGATGAGCACTGTCCATTTGGTCTGTACGTTTGAAATATCCATTGGATTTCTATCATTTAAACTGATGGAGGTTTGTCCTTATTCACATGCATCCAATTTTTCCATATTGAAAAACACTTCTAAAACAATGTCTTTTAACAGTGTTAGAGTGGAATTAAGAGCTATGTAGTAAGGTTGATTATTGTCTTTATGCTTCAATTATAGTTAAAACAATTATTTTGTAAATTTTGGGTTGTGATATGATACTTATATTAACCCCCAAAAAAGCAAAGCTTGATCCACTGAAGCCATTAAACAGCTGGAATATAACTTTCAAAGTAACCATAGTGCCCTGAAATGTTTACACAAATGTTATTAACAGTTTCTGGTAATTGAGGTCTTGGAGCATAACTATTTGACTTTGCTATAGTATATGAAATATTAATAATCACTATGTATGTAAAAGACTCAATCTTTTCAAGCTTCTGGAATGCCCTTCAGGGTTGTAGCGATATAAGTTATAAATGCCCTCTTAAATTAAGCCTGACCCCCCCCTTATTTTTTTACATCATGCATCCACATGGCAGCTATCCTTAATATTGTTTGTCCCCCAAAAATACTTGCTGGCCCCACCTTGACCCCCCATTTGAAATCATCTACAATCAGCACTACTAATCAGTCTGACTTCAGGACAAACCACTCAACAAAGACAGCTCTCCTCTAAGCAGCGAAAGCTCTGAAAACCACAAAATCTGCATCCCTCTCCACAGCATTGGTCCTCATTAACTTCTCTGCTGCGTTCCATGTAGTCAGCCATCCTATGAACAGCTTTGGCAAGCAGGATCCCCACATGAATGATTCACCTCATATGTCTGCCGCTTGTACCAGGTACCCTGGCATGGCTTTGTCTCAAAGTCACATAGCTTCATGACAGGAGCCCTCCAGGGATCAGTACTTGGTCCACTACTGTTCTCAATATAATACCCCTTGGTTTCAGTTATATTTTCCCATGGCACTTGAAATGCAGATGAAATACAGCTATTTCTCTCCGTTCTCTCTGGCTTTCAAGCTTTGAAGCCTGTGTACCTTATGTCTTATTGTGGACCACCAGCTGCCATGTTAAACTAAATCCCTCCAAACATGAGATTTTGGACTTTCCAGCTGGAGTCCCCCTTAACTACCCTTGATAACACAATGATATCAGGCATCCCTGATTGTCATTTTTTGGAATATACTGCTACTGTAACCTGGTTCTGTTGCTTGTCCCTCTTCAACATTAAAGACATCTATCTGTTTTTCTCAGTGTATGCTGCCCAGTGAGTTGTCTGGGCCATTGTGCTGTCTCAACTAGAATGCTGCAATTTTCTACACCCCAGACCCATGTACATACACCACCAGTACTCTTTAAACCATACAGAGTGCTGCTGTTTTGCCTGTCTATAGTTAGTCAAAACACTTGCATGCCATTCCCCTCCTTGTTTTTCTCCACTGGCCTCCTAGTGGCCACCCACATAAAGCACAGCTCTCTGATCTTTGTCTTCGGCCCAATAAGAGGAGCTTCAGCTTCCTACCTGTGATGTATTACCAGGCCCCACAGTCCTGCCAGACCACACCCTTTAGCGTCCTCTGGTTTCCTGGCCCTTCCTTCCTGAATGGGTCCCTCTTCCCAGTCACGTTTCTTTTCTATTCTGGCCTCCTAGTGGTGGAATGAACTTCCTGTTGCATTAAGAACAGCAGAGTCTCTACCCATCATCTGCTGCAAACTGAAAACACATCCATTTAAACAGCATCTTCACCATCTAACCCAAGATCCTGTATCTAATCTACCTCTATAGTCATGATATTCTCAAGCGTATGCAACTATACTTCCCCTGGCACCTACTAGACTATTTAATAACATGGTGCAAGTTAATGTGATGACTGTTTTCATTGGTTGTGGCACAAACAACTTGGCAGCATCTCTGCTTGGTCTGCAAAAAAAATAATGTATGTCAGGCTACATAAGAGCGTGTACCAAATGCCTAAATGTAAAAGTGTCCGTATGTATCTTTGTGCGTGCACTTGCATACATACTCTTCTGTGATTTGGTTCTAAGCCGTGCTCTTGACTTAGAAAACACCTAATCAAGGTTCTTGCTGGTCTAAAAGGACCCTTCTGTTCCTCTGTATACTTTTTCCATGTTTCAAAAGGACCTTTCTTCTCTTCACAGACAAAGGCAATCTTTACTTAAAATAGCATCAAAAAATGATGTGAAAGTCAAAAGTTCAATGTTCAGTCTGATTCTCTCTTTAAAGTAGACAAACAGCATGTCAGTAACAGTTACTTCTTTTGCAAGTGCCTGGATTGGAGTTTTGACTTCTGCATTCACTACGAAGGTTGTTTAGTTTAACACAGCGCAGTTAATGCAAGTTCAGTATTTCTCCAAAAATTAATATAGATGTGATTTAAGGTTTCAGATAAATAACATATTTTTGATCCTCTTTGCATTTTCTGTTTCTTTACATTGTTAACTGCGTTTGCTCACTATTTTGACAGAGGGCCGAGGACTTTTAGAAACACTAAATATCATTTGGCCTTTAAGTATGAAGCTCAGACTCCAGAAATAATCCCCTTGCCCTCAAGTGCCCACTTCAAAGTGAGAAATTTCACTCACATGATGTGTATAACAGAGCAAAGCTGTCAGCACACACTGTGCTGCTGGCAATCAAACTGCACCCAAGACCCCAAAGCTCAAAGTGTAGAGATTGTGCAACTTTAGTGCACTTTTCCTGTAATTCTACACACACTGGTGTACGTTACACTCAGGGGTTGATTTACTAAGATCCCAAATAATGGGTGTTTTTCTCCATGTGCACCAAAAGTATCTGCACATCTTATTTCACTTTCTGCAGGTCAATAAGTGAAGTACTCCATCTGCGAACTGCCCCTTTAAAATGATCTAATGTTCTAATGTCACTTCACATTGACTGCGTTCACACTCATCCTTCACAAAACTCTGTACTCCACAATGTTAAATTTGTATTCAAACAGCTCTGTGACACCAGAGAGAAATGGTGCATTCATTGTTTTCATCATGTAGAAATGACAGCACTTTTTACAGGG
Source organism: Albula goreensis (assembly GCA_022829145.1). Classification (NCBI taxonomy): domain Eukaryota; kingdom Metazoa; phylum Chordata; class Actinopteri; order Albuliformes; family Albulidae; genus Albula; species Albula goreensis. The sequence goes on from CM040750.1 coordinate 14,803,027, forward strand.
CACCATAACGTTTGGGATGTGTTCATGTTATGCACACTTAAGTAGTCGTGTTAAATACGTCCTTTGCATGCAATGACTGCTTGAAGTCTATGAGACGGCACAAACATCACCAAGTATTAAGTATCTTCTTTGATGATGCTCTGCCAGGCCTGTCCTGCAGCTATTCTCAGTTCCAGCTCATTTTGGGGGCTAGTTGCCATACGTTTCCCTCTTCAGGATATGAAACAAATGGTCAGTTGGATTCATATTAGATGACTGACTTGACCAGTCAAGATTTTTCTACTTTTTGCCTTAAAAAACTTTATCTGTATGCTTTAGCAAACTGTAACCTGGTCACCTGTTTTTACAAATAACTAGTGGTTTGCTTCGTGCAGTATAGCATCTTTAGCTCTGTTTGGGAAGTCTTTTGTGGACAGACATCACTGAAAATCCACACTTCACCTCTGATGTTTGTGGGTTTTTCTTCATTATGGTGAGAATTTGTCATTGATGAACTGTACAAGTCTTCCTCGGCCTACCAGGCCATTTGCAGTTGATTTTTGTGAGTCTAAGGTCTGGCTTATATCTCTGACTGTTTTTTCATTTTCCAACCTCATACTGACCTGCTTGACTTTCATTGGTACAGCTCATCATGTTAACAAACAACATTAACATACTTCAAAGGCAATCTGAAACCTATAATTAGGCTATAGACTGTAAGCTCTCTTATATTTGCACTCATTAAGCAAGTGAATACACCTGACTAATCTAAAATGCCTAATCTAAAAAATACTCTTGAATACCATGGGTGGCCTTATACTTTTGACTTGTCTAAATAGTAATCATATTATTCGCAGAATAACAGAAATATATTGGTGAAGGTTTCATTGAACCTAATACAACACAGGCGTTGAATGTTTTTATATTTGGATTTAGTTCATTCAAAATTCAGGTTAGTTTTCCTTGCACTATTTGAGGGTTCCCATTACAGCTGATTTTTAATATTTTTAATGTTTAATATGGTTTACATCAACTCTCCATGGAGAAAAGGGAAGCAAAATTCTGTCTGTACATTATGCTCCCATAATTGCAAGAGCACTGCTCTTGGTCTTTGGACGCATTTTCCAACCTTGCTTGTGATAACATGGTCGCAATCGCGCGGCTGTTTTTTTCTGCTGAAGTATGCAGCGGTTGGGGTGGGAAGGCACCACCAACTGTGGAATGCGTATTATTTTCTGAAACCTTGTGAAGATTGCCCGTTGATGTGGCAGGCGTGTATACGTATCAGCAACTGTAATAACATCGTCGTGCACTAGATGGAGCCAACCAGCTACTGAATTGAGCGCTTCACAGTGTGGCGTGCACGGTGTTTCACGCAGCTTTTCATCAGTGCAGTTAACCATGGTTTATGATGATGTTCTCCCTGCTGCTGCAGTCTTGAAGTTAGTTGATGTCGATGGGAAAGTGGCGTTTCGTTTCGTTTTTGAATGTTACGTTCAACATTCTATCAGGGACATGAAGCAGAATAATCTTTACCTGAAGGAATCCAAAACAACAACAAAAAACAATTAGATGAGTATCTTGATGAGTAACTAACTCGAGTTCAGTTTTCACTTTCTGTTTCTTTAAATGCCATACTCTTACATGTAATCTTTACCATATAAATAAACATCACACCTTGATCTTGCATTTTTTTAATTTTACGATGCAAAATTATATTTATCCATTCACAAAAACATTTGTATTGTTAACGAGTGATTGGTGATGTGTAGGCATTAACAAGATTTCAATACAAGAAAGGAATAGGTGCACGCAATTATTTTTTTTTCCACCAAACGTGTGTTTATTTTGGAATAGGTAGAGAAGAAAATGAATCCTTCAACAAGCTGAAGAAAAGCATATTTAACGCATTGCCAGGGACCTCTTTCGAGTCTAGATCAGAGTACCTAGAGGCCTAGATTTAGTACCAGAGTGATTGCATTCATGTATGCCAGAAAGTGTTTTAGGTGTGAAATCTTCTAGTCTGAGCACTCTTTTTGACTTAATACTGTAAGTGCTGAAACTGCAGTCACTGTGGCCTCGGGGGACTGGATTGGACAGCCCTGCTGAAGAGGACCTCTACCTTCTTTTACTTAATTAGGTCCAGTAACACGCCCACCAACCAAATACCAGATATGTATGGCTGTCTTGTAAGCCAAACCTATCATTTGCCAGAACAGGGTTCAAAGGTCAAACCATACTTGCCCTGTGAAGGAGGGATGAATATAACCGATCTGTTGTACAGCACGTGGCACTCAGACCCTACTTGTGGTCAGCACATGGGGTCATCTATCGACCATCTAACTGCCACTTCTCTTTTCAAGCATGTTTGTCACTTTTCGTTCATACACATCGCATTTAGAACAAGAGTCCTGAGAGGGCGTGTGCTAATTTGAGCACTGGAAGTGGTTTATCTCTTTTTCTTTCGTTTTTTTCGAGCACACAAACGCAGACAGATGGAGGCAGAGAAGTGTGCGCACTCGGAAGGGCGAGAGGTAAAAAGTTGAAAAGGTTCCCACGAGAAAGCTCCCCTGGTGTGGTGCGAGCCGGAAGCCGCGGTTGTCGTGGTTATGGCGCGATTGCACAGTTCTCTGAGCGCAAAACTGCCTGCTGGTGCAATGCTTGGGTCACGAGATGCTTCAGGCGCTCACGTGATCGTCCTCTCCCGCACATGGGAAACCTCTGGGCTTTGGTTCCAAGGGTCTCTGAGGGGTCACACCAGCACAAGTAGAATCAAGTAGTTTAGCTGTACAGGAGTGCTCCATGTTTACACCTGCAAGCTGAACGAATTGCATGTCTAACACCTCCTGCCCCAGCCGCCCCCCACCCCACCCCCATAAATGAGTTGAGCATCATGTTCCGTTTTTCATTCTGATGTTTTCTCACAGAAAACCCAACGTCTCATCACAAATGCCATGAACAAGGTTTCAGTTCCCTCGATTTTGAGCTTTCAGTGTCTGTAGTGACTCTATTTTTTTCCTATCTTCATATTCACACTTCTATTACTGAACGCATCTGTCTCTCAATTAAACATGCTGAAATGTTGTTGCCATAATGTAAAAACGTGCTCATTTGATGCTATATTTTGGACCCACACATTGTTGTCAAAGAATAATTACCAAGGCGGCTGAACTCTTACTGTGGAGGAAAACTGACTTTTTGTCATGGCTAATATTTACACTACATTCATTCACGTATTTATTTATATTTTTTCATGCAACATTCATGACATAATTGCTGTTAGATAATAGTGGTACCATCTGATTGGTCTTCTAAGATACAAAGCTAGAAACACTTGCTCTCCCTCCCCATCCCCCCATCACCACTATACTCTCACCGTCTTAAGCTACCGTTAGCCCGAGATAATAAACTATATAGACATTTTATTTTTAACTCTTGGGGTTGGATGGAAAAATCTTCGTTTGTATTTTCGTTCAGGACGGAAACCGCAGATGGTTTTAAGATGTGTCTGCAGCCCGTTTGCCTCACACAATGCCTCTGAGAGCCGATCTTTGCTCTGCTCAAGACTTTGTGTTCCTCTCTGAAGTGAACTGGGGCACCTGTTACATAACTGTGCTGAAAAGGCATATCTTTTCCTCTCTTTTTCTGCTGTCATTCTGATAACTGGTCAAGACGGTGGAATCTGTGGCGCCAATGTTTGATGACATTTATTTAGATTTCATGAGGAAATCCTTCTTCTGCACAAAGGACAGCAGTTGTGTTGATTTTACTTAGACAGAAAATAAGCATGAATTAGTTATTTTCAACCTCTCTCCTGACCTATAGTTGCAGGGCAAAGCTCAGGAGCAAGTGAGTAGGTAACGGTTATGTAATTCCAGTGTGCTACTCCCTGTTGGCACAATTAGCGAATGAGAACCCATCATGACTCTCACACATACTTTAAACTAATTACATGACATCATGAAAAAGTAACAATATCAAAATAGTATTACATTATGGTAACTTCCTCTCCAGCTTACAGTAGATCACACCGAAACATGTTCACATAAAAATTGAATGAATTATTAATGCTCTTTACAAGATTTTGTTATTCATGAATACAAAAACATTGATTCTGAAATTTATACAAACCTTGTTCCACTATTTTTTTCATTTGAGATATTTTAAATGACACACTTGAGTATTTGTATAGGGACAATCCTTTTGCAGGTGAAATATTTTTTGAAAATCAAACGATTGTTTCCATTATCTATTGAAAGGTAATGCTGTATATGTGTCCTGACCACCCAGTGAGATTGTTGCAGCTGACAATGGCAAGAATAACAGTAAACAGTATTAACACATAGTGTCCAACGCCAACAAAATTGAACATGTACTACTCAATTAGCTGTTTAGAGAAGTGCCTTAAAAGGAATATAAAAGGAAGTACGTGAAATTTATACAAAATAAAATGCATGAAAATATTTTTTTTTTTGTGTTGCTATCTTGCCGTAGTCTGGCAACTTAAACAAGGCATAGATATTCTTTCACAAAATAAAAATAAAACAGTGTGCACCCCTATCACAATGTATGTGTTCTGCTCACTATGTTCTTGTTTATCTGAGTTTTGTTCAAAAGGAATCTTATTCATTTGACAAATTAAAATAAGTTAAATGGTTGCAAGCCCTGGAAAGTTTATTATCTCAAAGTGAGTTGTGTTTTCTCTTGCCTTGCCCAAAAAACAATAAAACATTTTTGAGGAGGGTAGATTGATCAAATGGCCAGTATCTAGTTCTGTGATTGGAGGATTCCCAAAAGTTGCCCACCTGGTGGTGTTGCCAATGAGATTTCTCCAGAAAACAAAATATTCATAATTTTCAAAGAATATTGTTGTGGCAACATTGTCCAAAATATTACCCCAGAAAGTTGCCCCAGTTCATCACTTTTAGACATAAGGTTGCCAAAAAAAACGTAGTAGAGCTATGTGGAAATTTGCACTGGCTGAGGGAAAACCACAAAGAGTTGTCTAAAGAGTTCTGTATCAGATCTTTGTTTAAAAAATAGTGTGTCTGGTGCGAGAATTAGTCTGTCTTAGTCATCCTAACTAATGATTTGGTCACCTGGGATCCAGAATCCCTGCTGAGAGGCTGGGATCCAGGGGGGAAATGCAGGCCAAGTCTGCAGAATTCATGAGATGCCACAGCATGTTAGAACCCCAGTGTTATGGGAATATTGTGGAGACGTTGACAGAGTCCATGGAGAGTTCCTACTTTGGCAGTGATCCACAGATATCGTGAGAAAATGTGACATTTGTTTTATGGAAATAAACAAACTGCCCCAGCAAGAGGACAGTGGCTGATGGAGGCCTTGGACAGTGGGTAGGGTTTCATTGAGATGATCAGCACGGAGAAATGTCCTTCTCATACGTCAGTGCTGGTAGCACTGAAAATATGGCCCCTTCTAAATTGGTTGAGCCTACACCAAGCCCGGTTCAGTGGCAGGAGGACAAAATGGAAGAGGCAGAAAGGAATGGACCCTGTTTGACAGTGTGCAGAGTTTGGATAGATTTGAGCAATTTAATAATAATTGCTTCATTTCGCTCATTGTTTTCTCCAACCCATGGAGTCCATATTGGATTACTACTGCACTATTTCCCCACAAAGTCTGCGAGGAACAGCTTTCTTTGTGTGATACACAACGAAGAGGTTACATTTGGGAGGCTACGTTTGGGTGGTTGCATTACCCGGGACAGGGCCCCCTCTGTGGGCGAGGACAGAAGAGTGGGTTGGCCAATGCCACTGCAAGACCCACGGTAGAAAGACAACAATACAACATACTGGGAGATGCATTCACCCCTTATATTTACTGCTCTCTGTTAATGAGAGAGAGGAACAAAGAAAGTGTGCTAGCCCTAGCTGGTCATTGTAAGGCTAATGGAGAGAATCAGTGATGATACGGCATTCCACACAGTTCTTGGATGTATGGAGCCACAGGACCAGGGCGGGGCTGAACCGTGCTCTCAATGGGCTGTTAAACATTTTGGAGACTTCGGTGGGGGGTGGGAAGTGGTCCACAGCACTTTCCACTTTCTTTCTGAGGAGACCCCTTTCATTTGGCAGCATGTTGGAGGCTTAACGTTCTTGTTGGTTTGGATGTGTCATCTCCGGGCTGTGTGCTTTTCTGTCTAAATTGATCCTCTAGCTCTGTTGCTGTCACAGTCGGAAGACAACAGCCTGACTCACAGCTTTATTTTCCATTGAGCATCAAGGGAGAAAAGGTCCCTCGAGGTGTCATTTCTCGAACCAATCACCCTTGCTTTTCCCAGCACAGGTTTCCGTTTTCTTTCCATTGTAGGGGACTGCACTGTTTTTCTCACATGCTATTTGGTATGGATGAATAGTAACTCACTCCATTTGGTGTGGGTGACTTAACTCTTCTCTCCTTTTGCCTTGTTTAGGCTGGGTGAAGTAAATCCGCCTCCTCTTTTTGAACTTGTTTTGGTGAAGGTCATGAGTAGCTCTGTCTCCTCGCTCTGGCCCTGCTTGGTGTGGTGACGTAACCTTGGCCCACTCTCCAGGTGGTTCATGGAGATACAGCGTGGCCAAACATGCTCATTGATCGGCCCACGCCTGGGGCTGTCGCAGAACAGCTCCCTGGGCACAGTAACATCATTAGGCACTAATGGGGAATGGACTCAGGACAAAGCCGGAGAGTGTCCCTCTCCCCCTCCTCATTACAGTGATTAGCAGAGAGGCAGAGTGAAGCATGACATTACATCACCTCTCATTAGCACACACTGCACAACAGAATCAGCGGTGACCGGCTACGCAGGACACCAGGTCTCCTTTCAACATCAGTTCCTGGATGTTCCTCACTTCAAACTTCAGCTACTTTTAACCCTACATCCAAAAGCCTGGTTTTGTGCCTCACCTGTCTCTGTTGTCATATAATGAACACGTGTGGGACCCACGACCCCCAGCAGAGAGGTGACAGCCAGTGATTGGCTGGATTCTGGAACAGGCTGGTTGTAACTAGTGGCCTCTTAAATGGGGGTTTGTCTTTGTGGCCAGATATCCATTTGGGGTGATTTATGATGTAGTCCAAGGATTTCTGACACATTGCTATTATTTACATTTACAAACATTTGATGGCAAGCATGGTGGAGTTTCATCTCCATTTGTTTAAACAACAGAATTACTTGTTGCAATATATTTATAATGATGACCAAAGTAAACAAATTGTGATTTACTCAATTATGAATTGATGGCATTGGGCTGAGCTTTCAAATAGCTGAATAACTGGCCTTCAACTCAAGGTACAGTCATTCAGAAGAAGAATGTCATGCACCTGACCAAAGTGAAAGCTTTAACATGGAGTCTGCAGGCCTTGAAGGCCAAGCAGCCCAAGGACATCTTAATAACATGTCTGTTCATACTGATTTATGACTTGAAAACTCATTGCCATCAGTAACGTGTTGAACCTTACAGGCTTGCTGATCCAGGCCTCAGGGTCTCGATGTTTGACGCTGCTCTTTTGGCTCAGACTTCGCTCTTTTTTGTCAAATGAATGGGCCACATTGCTAGCACCTCTGAGAATTTCTGCTGTAGCCTTTTTTTTTTTTTTTTTTTTTCCTTTTGGGCCGACAATGTAAGCAGTTATTTCAAGTCGGCCACTGTTTTGGAAGCTGCTGGAAGCCTGCTGGGAAAGAGGCCAGCGCTGACTTTTAGTTTCGATCACAGACTTTTGTGTAGAGGAACGGCAGTTCGGTCAGACAGTTCTTCCCAGATTTCATTCAGACAGTATTAGTCTTGTGCATTGGAAAGTGACTATTACAGCAATTAGCCATGAGCCAGTATTATGACTGGTGTACTCTTCCCTTGAATCATGCATATAGTGATCTTACACTTTGTTCCCGAGCAGTGATGACCCAAATGGCCTTGATGAACAGGCGGAGGAATGGGTTATTTGCCTCATTCTCTTTCCAAAAAATCTGAACTCATTATATTGCATTACAAGTGCTAGTCTGCTGTTAATTATTGCCACCATTGTACCTCATTCATTTCTAGGACAACAAAAACAGACAAACTTGAGCAAAGCTTTGTAGTTAGTAGCCATACTGTAGTTGAGAAGCACTGATTTGAAAGAAGAAAGATTAATAACTTTGGCCGACAGCACTGTTAAAATAAAAACCATATGGGTTTTTAAAATTTTGGAGTTGCCATGGTTTTGGAGAGTTTTATGGTAAGGTTACACTAACTGATGTGTTACATTATTAAAAGTATTAACACGTGTTTTAAAAGATAAATAAATCAATAAGGCCCATCATGATGTCAACATTTCATCTGAAGGACACATAAATGTGTGGCGGTATTGAATGACCTATCAAGACATTTTAAAATGAGTCAGCCTGTTTGAAATAAGACGGTCCTTATGGTATTAAAATGTCACACTTATGAAAACAGCAGGTCAAGAAGAACCTCATTTGAGAGGAAGTCGGAGAGTCTGGTCCGCCCATTCCTCCTGTTTTAACTCTGTTTTCTTTCTGATGGGAAAAAAAGCTTGAACTGAAACAAAGGAGACCACCTTTGTAGTTGGGAACGAATGGCATTGTGGGCCAGGTTTCGTTGACGATGTGGCTGAAATAAGGAAGGAAAAGGCTCACAAAGGACCAGCTTGTGTTTGTTTGGGACCAGATGCTCTGCTTTAGAGGGCAGGCAGCCCTGTTTAGTCTCGTTTGACAGCCAGAAATAGTCAGAAATGGTGGCATCGTTGATGCTTGGCTTGAAAATAATTCCCACTGGGAGGAGCTGGAAAGGAAAAGAAGACCTTTTATGATTTCAATTACTCTGTTTATTTCGTTTCCACTGTTTATGTTCCCCATGTATACTTGATTCCAGGATGAAATGGACATAATAAGTGTTTCTTGTCATCAGCTTAGCCTTGGCTCCTTCCCATAGGGACCACTCTTCCCATGGAAGGCTCTGATAATGTTTTGACCCCTTATTTTAAGGTACAGCATAACAACAGCTACAAGTGAAGAAGGACATCAATGTGGCTTTCCCAAATTTTTGAAATAAGGTATGAGCTGGATCACTTCATTTCGTATTGTATTGATGTGTCTCACCTTGAGACTACAGTAAGTCCACATTGCACCTCCTCCAAAACCCATCATGAGCGCAGAGATTACAGAATTGAGGGCAGATTACATTAATAACAGAACTAATAACAATAAGTCCCTCTGGTCAGATGCGGAATTCATGAGGGAACAGACGCTTGGACGGAAATCAGCCCTTAAATGTTCTTGGACAGAAAACCGATTTTCTCCACATGGGAATGCTGGAGAGGCGCGGGAGGGGGGGCGGCGTTGAGTGAGGGGGTTTGGAATGGAAGGATTTTTAGGGTGTGGGCGGGGGTCACCAATGGCTGCCTAGTTACGACGGCATTAGAAGGCTCCCGAATTGACAACAAATTTTTTCCAGAAAGCAAACAAACAATAACTGGGCAAACTAACCCTTGGAGGCCTACTCTGCTGAAGACAGCCCGATTGATCCCAGACCCGAGAATGTCGCGTCTGTGTCAGCGACGGCAGGAAATGCGTCACGTGTGAAAATAAAAACAACAGCGTCAACAACAAACACGGCGGAGCGGCAGTTTGGATAGGCCCATCGCCAGCCTCTAGCCACAGAATGAAAGGGTTCCTGGCTTCTTTGTAAGAGAGCCGTCAATAGGAAAGCATGGAGCCCAGGGAGCGAGGTGGGACAGGGGAACATGCCAGGATTGCAGCTCCACTCTGCTACAGTTCAGCCGGGGACAGCCACTCAAGCGATCTTTTACCTGAAACGAAACAATACCCCCATTTCAATAATGTTTCTTACACCGTAACATGCACCTAATCCAATACAACAATAAAAACATAGATGTTGATATTGGATCCTGTCAGCTCTGCTGGTATGAGGAAAAATACAGAGCAATATGAATCATAAAAGATATTGACTGCCTGCCAAGACTCACATGTATTGTTTCAACAGATGTCTGTCTTATTCGTTGGGCTTTTTGATTCTAATGTAAACAGATTTGCAATCATCCAACGGTTAATGATTCTGTTGAAGGACACTTGATAAAGAAATTATCACAGACCACACATATGTATACATGTGACAGAATATATTTTATAAAGCTCTCAGTGAAAAGACATTTAGCAGTTAATAACATTGTTATTGTCCATGCTGGCCTTTACAAGTGTGTTAGCTAATTACTTAGTACATGTAAATGAACACTGCTGCAGGGTTTATTATTTCAGGTTAATAGTCTCGATATTCATTCATGCCAAGGGCTGCAGGCAGTTATGATGAACCATCTATGAGGATGTGTGTCTACAAATTTTGTGAACCTTCCCATACTCCTTTGTGTGTGGTCTGCTTTTAACTTCCAGTATTGGTAGTAATGGAGTTATTCTTTGGAAAATAAAAAAAAAACCGTATGACCAATTTCCTTGGTAGGTGGGAATATATTCTCATCAACATTGTTCTTTTTTCCTTTCATGGGAGGTGCCTGCTTTTTCTACTGCATTGAACTGGCTTTCCAGGTAGGGTACTCAAAACTATAAGTCAAAAGAAAACAACATGGCAGTGCCTAGTTAGTTTGCCAGGAACATTGTGGGTTTTATTAGGATCTAGATTCATCACCCCTGTTCTTGCCTGTCTCTAATTCATGTCTAATCAAAGGGCAGAGGGGCCTATGAGGGCTGGGGAACTTTACATTGCTTTCTGTTTGAGAAAAATGGAGCATTTTCTTCATCTTCAGCTCTGTCAGCTCCCTGTTTTATCTCTAATTAGGAGCTACATTCCCATCAATGTGAATTAAAATGAATGAATATTGTTTCCCTCTTTTGTTAATGGCAATGCACATTGTTGAGTAGTGCTTTATTTTACAATAGTTCAATTACCTATTATTTACTAGGTAAGTATAGAAATAACTGTTTTTACATTTAAAATTATTTACTGAACAACTACATGTTTAGAAAGGATAATAGGTGTGGCATATTTGGCACTGTATATCTCCTAATATACAGTGCCCAATACACATTTCCTAATGTGACTGCAAAGTAACTGGTTGTAATGCATGCAACACTTATGTAATAACTAATCAGGAAAACAAAATGTTACTCTGGTATTACATAGTAACAAATGATATTAAGAGCTAAAAATATAAGAATGGTATGCTGGTATGACTAGGAATTGTAATATCACGTATAATGCAATAGTATGTACTCAGAAATGACCTATTAATAGTTGACAGTAACTCCTTTCAAAAATTGTTTTACGAATCTTAGTTTTATTTATAACAACCAATGAGCGGCATGGTGTTCTGTTTATCTAGAAATAACCTAGAAATAACGCAGTAAAAACATCTTCGTAAAGATGTTTATGTGTAGCCCTTTGAAGTAAGTTTATGTTGTTTTCGTACTGGAAACAGCTATTTACTTTCTGCCTTTGGGGACGGAATGGAGAAATCCAGGAGACTGTGAGACCTACACTCTTGGCTTTTTCAAGTGTCTGGACAAAAATTGAGTAATTAATTTAGCTCTATGAATATGTTTTAGCCTTTATTAATAATGTCATTTGGACTCTGGGCCTGCTGACTCATCTGAAACTTAATCTATATGCCCCACACAGTTCTATCACCACTTATTACTTTTATGGACACTTTGTCTGTTTTGGCACTGTGTGCTGATTTTTGCCACAGCTGCAGTGTTTGCAGATGGGGAATGTGCCAGCATGTTCCATTAATTAATATGCTTGCAATGGCATAATATTCCACAGCCTCACCAGAAGTTTCTTTTGGCATCTTTCACTACTGCCCTTAGGGACAGCAGCACAGTTCATCACAATCTTTAAAAGATATTATATTTGACATCTTTTCTAAACCACCTTATCAATAGTATGCCGTGTGCACAAGGAAGTGTATACTTCATATTTGTTTTTGTGTGTCTATGTCATAGTCACTTTCATTACTCACTGATTCAATCACTGATGCCAGTTTCTTAGTCTCTAAGGCACTCATTCAATCCTTTGTTTGCTTTCTCAATCAGTTACAAAGTTATCTGCTCACTCACTCGCTCACTCAATCACTCAACTCACTCACTCAACACTCACTCACTCACTCACTCACTCACTCACTCACTCACTCACTCACTCACTCACTCAGTAATGAAAATTCAGGTTCTACGGACAGGGATTAAGCCAGGGATCAAAGTGCAGCCAGTCTGTGTCTGTCATGTTGAATCATTAAAAGATCAACTTCTTATCCAAGGAATGAGAGAAAATGTACAGTGTAACCAACTCCCTTTGTTTTAGTCTTTGCTGATACACTTACCCATTGCTACAAGAGACGCAAGCAGGCACACACACACATACACACACAGACCACAACCAGACACAATACCTCCTTTCCCATCCAAATAAAGCAGTCATGTACATGCAGACATATGTCCATACATACACTCATAAACACATATCTTTCACTTTCTCTTCACCTTTTTGACTGCATTTTACACCCTATCACAGGGGATCAGTGTGTGAGAGTTTTTGACTATGCGATTGTGAGGTTATGTGATTATGCAGTGAGTAAGCTTGGGGTTTGGGGTTTGGGGTTTCCAAAATGGAACACATCTCTGTACCTCTTGTACTTCTCATCTCCTGTGACAAACAAGCTTACTTCCTCTGTTTAACACTTCAGACATTTGGATTTATGTCCACTCCTATTAACGTATCTACCATCATGCTGAATTAAATTTGCATGGGTTATTCATAACTTATATTCACTGAATATAAAAACCCAACTTAAGACTATTGACATTTTAATTATGGTCATAAATATGCAGAACTCTGTTTTGATTGTTGATAGATAAGCTAAACCAGTGTTGGAGTGACTATTTACTGAAGCTTTCTGTTTCGTACACCAGTGTGGGCTTCATGGTTGCTTTTTTGCAGACTGCAGACTGCATTTTTCAACTGTATTGGTTCTACAGTAATGTGTCCCTGATTGGTGGACTAACAATGTATGGCCCAACTTTCCTATGAAAGACCAAAATGTGTACAGGCATAGCAGAGATTTTTGGAAGTGCATTTAAGTGTAACTTAAATGTATCTTATTTTATATTTTTGTGTTTATTTTTATTAACTGTACTCATGGGCCTGAGTATGAGTTTTTCATAATAGTTAAAAGTAGTCTTTTGGAGTATTAGTAGTGGATGTGCACCGTTATATTTGAACATGAAGCATTTTGATCCACTTTTCTTAGATGGCAAATGTGCATGAAGGTTTGGAGCTTCTTAGCTAAAACCAACATTGTTAATCATGTATTTGTCTGCTCCAGGTCCCAGATGTGTCCACGTATGTGCGGGCATGTGTGCCTGCCTGCACGTATGAATGCATGTATTATAGTGACAATGATGTGCTTGTAGGGTAGAACCAGGTTACATGCAGAGACAGGTTCTGTCAGAATTGGGCCCTTCACCTAGAGGGGACAGGTAAATCCAGTGAGGTCTTGACACATGAAACACCCACTCCCCAAACCAGCATTTCTTAGAAACCAGTTTCAAGTCCTGTGTGTTCCCCACATCACATTTATTGTAAGTAGTGAGGCATGAAGTCAAATATATCTTTGTGCCTTTCTGTCACTCACCATCCCACTCTCTCCTATACTTCTCCATCTCGCCACTGCTCATTTTATTGTTATGTTTGTAAGTGTGTGTGTGTTGAAAGACCAACAAAAGATGGAGAACATCTATTGGATATGAGTATTGTTAAAAACAGATTTTATTTGCACTAAATAATCCATGATAAACGTATTGTAATTCTGAAGTCTTACAGTAAAGGTATAGAGTAGATTATAACACACAAGACCCAAGAGAGTGAGATCAGTATGCTTTAATAATATATCAGTGCAGAAATACAACTTCTTAATGGGGTAGGTTTCCCATGTAATAATAATAATAATAATAATAATAATAATAATAATAATAATAATAATAATAATAGTATGAATTTAGTATATTAAAATATTCATAGTATCAGCTGTTGTAACTATAAAAGGCTTCACAAAAAAAAACAAATAATAGCAGAAAATGTGCCAAGACATAAACATTACCCTCAATATGCTTAGTAGATGGCTGACATTGTCTTTAAGGCTGAGAAAAGCTATAAAGTGGATGGATGTGTTCATTAGCATATTATAATTGCAACCCTTCAAGTTTCACAGGAGCTACAACTTAGACTGGTGATTGGCCCTTCTTAATCTGTAACATGCCTACTTCCTTCATCTCTTCCCACTTACTGCTGCACTATTTAACAAATCTCTTCTGTAGTTCAGTCCACCCTGTTAAGTTTGGCCTATTTGAAGGGAGACATGCCTCATGTTTTTTATAAATATTTTATTTAGGCAACGTTTAATGTATCTCTGGAAATCCAGGTTATTATCAGAAGCTCAAGAGCCACAGAATCTGCTTGTTGTAAAACCTGGAAGCCAAAAATGTAACATTAAACATGTTGGCTGAATTATGGCTGAATGAGTAGATGTCTGAGCTTGGGGGAGGGATGAGGGAGCAAATTGCCAACTTCAGCAAACTTTGAGTCTCTCAATTAATGTGAAATTGAAAGCAGGCTAGCATAGCTAGCAAATAATTCTGTGGTTTAATTAAAAAGTTGTTTTGGAGAGATTTGGCTTCTGGTTTGACATCTTTACTAGTCACAGCCTCAGTCTGAGTTGCTGGGGTGAAGCAGTGTGGATTCGATGCCATGTGAAGCAGGCGAAGCTGGCGAAGCCCTGCATCAGTGGGTTGGCTGAGCAGATGGCTTCTATCCCTCAGTTCACCTGCCACACAGGGGCCCAGAAAATTTTCATTTCAAAAACAGATTCTTCAAATTCTGTCAAATTTATTTTTGATGATTTTTTGCATGACAGGATAAATGCTTTTAAACATCACTGATCATTTAGAGTGAGTCAATCATTCTGAACTTTTGCTTGAGGCTTCGGTAATCTCCTTCATTGTCTTCATAGTAAACTTTATCCACATCCTAAACCAACATTTGACTTACATTGCCCCAGGCTGATAAGCATGCCTGATGGGACATTGTGATAATCTTTCGCATTTGACCTTTATTTCTGTTAAACTGATAAAACTCCTCCATCACTTGTCATCTAAGACTTCTTTAGAAATTGTAGGGGATTCTGGAGCTAACTGGTCTGATCGGTTTGTCAGGGTTTTCTAAAAGTTAACTTTGCTAATTTCAGCAGCACACAAGTCAAGGAGAACCTTCTCTGTATGCTTGCTGAACATTTGCTTAGTTTAAGAAACTATAACTACAGAAGATGACTATTCACAAGGCACTGTTAACTTGAAGGATGTAAATGGGTTCTTTTGAATAATAATAATTATGTAGGTAACTTTAAAGACAATGTCAGCATGAAAAAAAAACAAAATACAGTGTTAATGAAAGTGAATCCCAGAAACTTTATAAAATTGTTTATTAAAAACACAAGTTTGGATATATCTATGAAGCACCATCACTTGTCAGATATTGTTGAAAGTGATTTTTTTTTCTATTTTTGCATGTCATTTTTCTTCCAAACATTTAAACTGCTACATGTCGAAAGTGGAACACACAAAGGTATGTATTTTTTCTTTTTTTTTAATTTTCATAAGCTTTTTTTAAATGTTCTTTTGAAGAGCATATACAGCACTGGCCTGATGCCAAGGTTACGATACTTTTGCATAAATTCTTAAAGAGGTGACTTAAAACACAAGGAGAAACCAGCACTGTAGGAACAAAAAAATATTGACTCGTCAAACATCGAAAGCAAACAAGAATTCAATATGCATCTACTGCATCGATAAAACAAAGTACCAAGGCACATGAATACTAAACACTATCATAGACAATATCATAGAAACTTTAGAGCCTCTTTCATTAAATATGTATGTATGTGTAATATATCTATGCCTGCAGTGGCCACCAAACAACTGGACAAAATAGGGACAGAAAAAGAGAGAGAAAAAGAGAATAAATGAGTGTGAAGTCACTTCCAATGTCCATGAAGAAGCTGTGCTGTGGTGTGGAATCGGGATATGTGCATCAGAGCACTCGTCTAACATGTTTTGTAAGCCTTGGCAGAAGTATGTTTTTTTAAGGTAAACTTGGGACAAGTGACTCTCAGGCCTGAACGTAGGCACCTTTCAATATTTCAAACAAAGTGCTTCTGAATAGAACAGAGGTAAAAAGCAGCAGCAGATTCACACATCAACAACAGCCTATAAAGTCTAATCGGCATCCATATTAATTACATCGTGTCAAGGCACCAGAAGGCAAAAGAGAGAAGGCAAACGGAGAGAGACGAAGCCAGAGACAAAGGTAGGAATGAGAAAGTCAAGTTTTCCTAAGAAAGTATGGAACCGAATCCTTTATTCAAAATAGAAGTGTTTTACAGTAGATAAAACAATGGCAGGAAGTCTACTCATGTGTTCTCCGTTCAGGAGTTAAAAATAATACGCTTCATCCTGACGTGTATAAATGAGCTCGTGTGTCTGCGACAGTGAGAGACAGACAAAGAGAAACAGTAAATGACCTGAAATGGCAATATCTACGGCTGGGGTCCGAGGAAGCTGGGGATTTGGGGTGAACGGTACAGTAGTATCTGGATGCACTGAACCAGTTGAAACAAAAAAAAACACTTCGGTTAATATAGAAAATAGTCTAACTGCAAAAAATATAGATGTACAGTACGTATATAATATAGGAAAAAGACAACAACAAAAAAAGAACGTTAGAGGCTGTTTTTTAGGATATATGCAAGTAGGGCGGCTAGCCTGTTGGCAGAGGGTTGGGATCAGTGTCACCCGAGCATGTCTAGGTGGCCTGGTCCAGGGCCCTCAGCAGGTCACACCCCTGGAGCAGATGCAGGTTGGCCTGAAGGGGGATGTTGACCTCGCAGTCGTAACGAGTCAGCTCAGGCAGAGAGTAGGACTCAAACGAGGGGCCGAGGAGACGACTCGTCACTCCTGGGGAGGGGGCGGGATATTTGGGGGGGGGGGCAGATAAAGCAAGAGTGTGACAGAAATGAGTGAGTGACGAAATCAAGCAATAAATGAACCTATTACCACATCGGTTGTAAGTTTCTGCTTTTCCCATTTTGGAATTCTGCCTCAGTGGAAAAAAGAGATTCATTATTTATTGCCATATTCTTATATTCTACATATTCTTATATTGTAAATACATATGGCAATTCTGCAACAGCAAGAGGCTATAAACATCATAGCCATAGGTTATACAAACTCACATCACAGTCATGAGCTCCAAATTAGTCATTTATGTGTCAGAGCGGGGCAGATCTCTCACCTTCCATCTTGGGAGAGGGCAACATGCTGTATTCCCGGTAGCTGGGGGTAAACCTCTGTCCCAGAAAAGGTTTTTTGGGCTCGCCAGTGGTACCCCCAGGGTACTGGTTCTTCCTGTGTTGTTGTAGGGGGCTGAGGCGATGGTCTGTCCCACTTTGCATCCCTGTGAATTTATCTGAGTGGAGGCGGGGGAGCAACAGAAGAAATTGTCACTCTCATGAGTTTGCTGCGACGGGCCTCTGACCCACCAATTACACTAACACTGCTTGAAGTGTTTATGTCTGTCATCTTTCATAAATGTGCAGTTTTCGGAGTTTCTTGCTTGAGGGCTCGCCACCCAGACCCAGAGCACGACATCTGAAGGTCACTTTCATGGAGATGGAAATCGCTAAACTCAAGTCTCAAGTGTTTATTTTCTGACTGACTGGAATTTTTCCAGTCACTGGGTCCTCCATACCTGCGAGGGCGCTGGTGCTTAGGCACTTCCGTTCCACAAAGGCACAGTTCTCATTCTTCATCCTCTTCCACATCATCTCTGAGGACTTGCTGTGGGCTGCTTCCTCCTGTGACATGGAAAAAAGGGGAAAAGATTCAATGTTCAGCCTGTAAACTATCATGCAGGCAGTAAAGCAGTGCACTCCCAGTATCAAACAATAAAAATGAATCAGGAAACTCATGTGAGTACTCAACCCACATGCAAATGAGCATAGGATATTCAGTTACCAGTGGATGCATTCTGGGTAAAATGAGCTCACCAGGGTCATCTGTGGAAAGGTGCACTGTCCCTCAAATTCAAGCTGTCTCTTGCGCTTGAAGCTGTTGGCCAGTGCGATTCGGGCCGGACTCATATCTCTGTGGGCTTGACCAAAGTTCTCCATGGATCTGCAGAATAAACCCATCTTTAGAATGAAGCTTCCCTGACCTTTTGGATGAATGAATTCATTTTTTCATAGCAATTACAACACACTGAAAATATTATGCAATTTTTTGAAGAGTTTAAAGTGTTTTTTTAGAAAATATTAAGAGGATAAAAAAAAAATCAGACTTTGCTATCCAGTTCTACAAATAGACAGTGTATAAATATTATAAACTATACAAGTTGCCCAGGCTAAGGATGTACTCAATACTTAATGTAAATGTGAAATGTACCTTTGCCTGTGGAGGGTGGTGCAGCTGGGGGGCAAGTTCTGGCAAGCCTGTCTGCCACTTATCAGTTCTCCCATGCTCCTTTTATTACTGGATTGACACGATGAGGGGTCAGGCGGCCAGTGTAAGTTCTGACGCCCCCCCATTGAGGAGAGCGGGATGCTGGCCGGAGCACGGTAATGGGGCATCACTGTGCTGTTGGGGTACGGCATGCTAGGACGGTGGTCCACAGGGGTGGAGCTGTGAGCTCTCTTGTCGCCCGTGGCCTGCATGTTAGCATGAAGCAGGCTTGGCTGAGGCGAGGCCAGGGGCTGGAACATGCTGGCGATGTTGCTGAAGCTGGGCTGGGCGTTGTTGGGGCCCACCTCGGTCTGGGGCTCCTCCGGGCAGATGGGGTTGAGCTGGAAGTCCTCCCCATCCATAGGGATGTAGGGGGCCAGGGTCTCCAGGTCCAGATCACTGAGGTCCTTCTAGAGGGGAAAAGGGGACACACGGGTGACACAAACATCAGTCCCATGGTTTGGCTAGTTTTAAGTGAACCTGCCCTGATAATTGACTCACCTGGTGGACAAGTACATAGAAAATCATAATAAAATAGTTTTCATAAACAATAGAGTTTTGCATGAGTTTTCAAGTTCTTCAAAAGGTAAGACATTCTACATACAATTAATTTTCCAGCAATAATGCCAGATTGACAATGAATGATTATCTGTGGGGTGAATGATGGTTTTGATTTGGTTCCAGCCCTTGTGTTCTCCTAACAGAGACAGACACTGTTTCTGTGGGACTGTTTGTTAATGACTGATGTGCGGGGGTGTGAGCCACAGAATGCAAGGGAATGTTGAGTGCAGTGACCCAGGGCACAGCTAGGAACCTCAGGCCAGACCAGTCAGGAGCCAGCTCCATGTGAGACTTCCCCATCAGCTGCTGAACCAGCTCTGTGAGTATGTCATATCAGCAGTTGGGGGCAAGTCAGTCCATCCAATCAAAAATAAGACAGCTTTGGCTCTGTCCATTGAGCAGTCAGGCACCAGAGCGTGTGTCAAATCAGAGGTTAGCCAACAAGTGAAAAATGTCAAAGTTGTCAGGCATCAAATGTTCTGTTCAATCTAGGGTCAGGCACTGCTCAGCCTGTCCAATCAGCAGTCAAGTGTGATAAAATAATCTGAGCACTGTCCAATCAGCAGTCAAGTGTGATAAAATAATCTGAACACTGTCCAATCAGCATTCAAGTGTGATAAAATAATCTGAGCACTGTCCAATCAGCAGTCAAGTGTGATAAAATAATCTGAGCACTGTCCAATCAACAGTCAAATGTGATTAAATAATCTGAGCACTGTCCAATCAGCAGTCAAGTGTGATAAAATAATCTGAGCGCTGAAGGTTACTTCATCTTACCTGAGTGGTGCATGGGCTCTTGGCCTCTTGGGTGTCCAAAGCAAACAGCTTCTCTGTGAGTTCCACCTTCAGGTCATTGTCCAGGGAGCTGTAGTAGTCTCCTGGGCTGCTTGGCTGCATGAGGAAGGCAAAATGAGTCAGTTATGATCACAAAGCGTTCTACTCACCCCTGTCATTCTCAAAGCCACATTCCCCACACCCACAAACCCCTATTTCTCATTGGTGAGCTAGGGTTCAGTTAACACGAGCTAAAGTGTGATGCTGGAATGCATGCGAATGCTGTTGTCTGTTAATTGTTTAACTGTCTGTCCTTGCTGAAACTCAATAAAAATACAAGTCAACCAACATCATAAAACAGGCTCTTCATTTGTCATCTAAAATGAAATCCTATGGACAGATGAAGCAAGACGGTTTTGGGTTTGGTGACAGTAATGAAGAGGAGAATGGGAGTGCAAAGTAGACAGGCGTCGCCCAAGGGAGGACATAAAGAAGAAACGAGGTGAAACGTACTGTGGAACAACCGCTCAGGCTAGGTGTGGTGCTGCCAGGAGGTGGCTGCTGGGGCACCGAGAAGGGGGCGGCTATTTTCGGAATCTCACTGGCGGGGCTGGGCTTGGGAGTATCGCAGGCCCAGGGATTGCTGGCAGGAGGTGGCATGGAGGACACCTTGCTGTATCGCTCCTCATATCGATGCATTCCTGTTAAACAAGTGACAAACACACATACACAAACCCCAAACTCAGCACAACAGTCACAGTGAAGGAAGATACAGGGCAAGGGGCTGAGGCTGGAGACAACATGTGTGAAACAGGGTGAAATGTCATGTTTTTTAAACAAAAACCACACGTTTTCAAGAGGGGTTAAGATATTTTGGGGTATTGGGAATAACACTGTATTGATAATAGATAAACCACAATCCTCAGACAAGACAAGGAAAACTCAAAAGAAGAAGGTTTTGTGGGAAATGGAGTATTGATTGCAGGATCCATTTGGGATGCTCCAGTGTGGCATGCAGTTAGTAGTATATATATGAATATATATTCATTAGATTTAGGGAAAGGGTGAGAAAGGAAAGGAGTGACAAGATGTTGATTATATTTCATCTTAAGCGGTGAAATGAGTGAGAATCTTATTTTACATATTGGACACAATATTAAAAAAGACCATGGATGAGTTGTGAGAATATTTTTGAGAATTAGTTTTATTAATATTTTCTTAAACTTAGTTTTTTCAAAAATCAATCAATCAAAAATGAACAAAGTGGATCTGCTTAGCCAGCTCTAGCACAATAAATCCATTATTTTTACTACAACTTTTCATTATTGAAATTAGAAATTATTAGAAACAAACTGAGGTAACACTACAGCATGTTAGTCTCGAACGTATACAGTATAGCATAGCTACAGCTTCGGCTACAGAGTTATTGCTGTTTTCTCTAGCATACGCAGTACAGTTTGGCTACAGCTCAAGCTACAGAGTAATTGCTGTTTTTCTAACATACACAGTTCAGCAAGGCGACAGCTTAAGCTACAGCGTGGCTACAGTTTAAGCTACACAGTTATTGCTGTTTGAAGCAGATGAGATGAGCAAAGCCTTCAGTTTGGCTGTGTTTATCTGTGTGTATTTCTGTGTGTATTATTGAGACATGAGAGAAAGACAGGTAGCAAAATAACACAATGTTATGTGAAATAAAGCAGTGCCATTCAGTGACAGGAATAGAAAGGGGGTGGAGTCATGCAGAAAATCATGTGACAGGAAGTATGGCTCAATACATTAAAGGAGGAGCAGGTCTATGGAGGAAGTTCTGACCAAAGTCGAGGGCGATGATGGCATCTCCGGCTGTGGGGGCAAGCTGGGCTAGTTCCTCTGGCTCCTCCTTCAGCTTGGTGAAGAGAATGTTGTCTGTCTCACTTGGTGAAGAAACGTTGCCCTGGCTGAAGAAGCTGCTCATGTTCAGCACGTTGTGCGGCTTGAACAGGGACTCTGTCTGATCCATGGACAGTATCACTGACTTGTCCTCAACATCACTTCACAGGGATGGAGGGGTATAGAGAGGAGGAGGAAGAGAAAAGGTAAGGGGAGAGGTGCCAGGGAGGGAGGTAAAAATAGAGGCAAGGGGCGGGAACGAGAGAGAGGGATAGAGAAAGGAAGGGAGAGTGTGAGATAGAGAGGGAGAGAGAAAAAGGAAGCAGGAGGGAAAGAGGGAGTGAAAAAAGTGACATAGAGAGAGAGGGTGAGAAGAAGGGGGGAGAAAGACATAGAAACACACAATGAACCACAACACCAACGTCCCAGAGGTCTTTTTTGTGTTGACCATTAGAATACATGTATGTACACTAACACTGCTGTCCCCTCATGGCTGCGCTAACACTTGCCACCCATTATCCAAAGCCTTACACCCAGCAGAATGCAGATTCCTGCTTCATTCTGTATCCCAGTCCAAAACCTTGACCTCCGACCTCTGACCAGTGACCTACCTCAGGACATAATTGATGCACACGATGCACTGGGGCTGGGAGTTGCGGCTGTTGTAGATGACGGTGCCCTGAGTCTCCACCCACACGTATCCCCCGTGCTTGGCTAGCATGCGGTACTGCCCACTTACGGCCTGGCCCTTAGTGCACACTGGGAGAGAGGGAGAGAAAGAGAGAGATTGACTCACACACCTTGGATCATCTCTCTTGGATGCAGGGTGAGCCGTGGGAATGGAGATGAGGTGGTCCTTGAGAGCAGATCAGACAGGATTAGGTAAGGTAAATACAGGCTCTGGATTAAGCTGCTCTGGGTGCTCATCGTTCCCTCCTCACACAGCCAGCCTATAATCCATCATGACTCCTCACTACAGAGCTTTAGAGCACACCACAGGCCGTTTGTAAGGGGATCATGGCAGCGTTTGACTGGTCAGTGTCTAAGCACTTGGCCAAATTGGAGAAAAAAAGGAGCCAGAAGCAAGAGTCAGCTGATTCTGTATTCCCTCTTGCAGAGAAAGACATAATGTTCTGACCAGTGCTTACTTTCTTAACAAAAGTACATGTTTGCCAAAAACCAGTTTTTTGATGATGATGAGATGGTATTGCAGTCAGAGGTGTTCCGACCCTGTTAGAGTTCATGTTGACCCCTTTCACTCATCAACATGTGCATGGACACACACACACACACACGGACACACACACACACACACACACACACACACACACACACACACACACACACACAAACACAAACACAGACAAACACAGACAAACAGACAACCACACGCACAAACAAATGCACAGACGATGTGTGCGCACACATCTGTCAAAACATACTAACGTATGCACAAAAACATGCATTCTGCAAGTAAGCCTACACAAAAAGAAACTCCTGTAGCTGTCCAGAAACCCAGGACAGATCCAGTAACATAAAACATGATCCAGACTGATGGCCTCTCTCCTCTTCTCCTTCTTTCTTTTTTCCACTCAACTCAGAAAAAGACCCTAATTATTTGTTAATGTCATCCTGGAAAGAGGCTATCTCCCTTGAAAGTCTCATTAGCAGATAATGTGGGGGGCTGCCGTGGAGAGAACACCTGGACCAGGGAGGCCACATGCAGACCCTGCCAGATACCAGGTCTGTTATCTGTCCTGTCACTGGTCACACATAATAGGATTCAGGACGTCTTAATGCAGACCGAGGCTCTGCGCAACACAACCAATCTAATAAGGCTTCTTTTGAATTGTGTTCATAAATCTTGCGTGTGTCCAAAATTTAATTTGGCAGGTAGGCCTTGCGGGTATGCAGGGTGTCATGCGGAGTATCAGAGCGGAGACGTCTCCGCCGCGCTTGTAGTTGGCTCAGAAACCTAGAAAGATATCACACAGCACCTGCTGGCTGTGGATACATTTATATGTAGGCATTGATATGAAAAGCAATGACGAGAGAGAAAGAGAAAGAGAGAGATGGAGAGAGAGAGAGAGAGGGAGAGAACATGAGAGCATGAGAACAAGAATGAGAACGAGAATGAGAACAAGAAAGAGAGAGACATGAAAAAGTGAAAGCCCTGGAGGTGTTTGTACAGAGCCACCGAATGCACAGAGCAGAAAAACCCAGTATATTGTTGTCAAGACTCAACAGAGTTCTCTGTGTGTTTTAATTAAATGAAAAACAAAGAGGGATTCATGGGCATTATGAAATAAAAGAGAAAGAGGTCAGTGGCTAAGACAACAGAGAGCTGAAGCCCAGAGAGCTTAGGCCCAGCACATTATTTTGGGTCTGGTACACTGGGCAAAGTGGCACTTAATACAGCCTTGTTCTTCACCACACCAGTGTAATAATAAACCTTGGGAACCGCACTGAAGCACCTGAATTAATCCTCACGGTTTTGTCCTGCCAGGATTCAGAGATTCTAATCGGATCATGCATTCACTCTTCCTCCTTTTCTTTTGCTTGTGTATCTTTTTTTTCCCAGTTCTTTTTTCCACGTGCTTGGTGCCCTTATGGGAGAATGAACGACTGTTAATTAGCTTTCTTGCGTGTGGGTAATTAACAGCGTGACGGAACAGGGAGCGCTGTAGGATCTGTTTTTGTCGCCTTTTATTATCGTTCATGTGATCAGTACAGTGGTACAGAGGGGTGTGTGGTGGGGGGTGGGGGGTTGGGGGGATCAGTGCCTCAGCTGGTGCAATATTTCCCTAATCTCTGAGAGCTACAATGCTTTAATGGCTTGTAAACTGAACAGGTGTCAAAGCCAGTGTATAAGTGTGTATGCATTTGTGTGTGAATGTGTGTCTGTGTGCAAACAAGTATGTGTGCGTGTGTGTGTGTTGGGGAGGTGTATGAACTAATTTAAACTCCACTCCTTCTTTTCTATTGCTACCAATCTAAATAATTAACATTTTATTGAATGAATGACAGTAAGTAGCCAATTATCTAGCTAGTTATCTAGTTTCTATGACATGTCAGGGTGTTGCATACTGCCTTTATCTATATCACCTATTGATCTCCAACTGATAACAGCAGAGCTTCCAAGATGTGTTGATTTACATGAAGACAACAAGACTCTGACAACACAATCATTCACTTAATTATCACAAGCACATTTTTTTGCGGAAACATTGTAACGCCCACTTTGTTTGGGCAGCACAACAAGAATCAGGATCATCCTTGCTGTTATGAATGCTGTATCAAAATGGAAAGTTAACTGGAAAATCTATTGCAGCAATACATGCCCAAATCTGCTGATTCTGGCATCTCATATGCCACAAACTGTTGCAGAAATAGTGTGACAAATTTGGACAGCAAGAGGGCTATCATTTCGTGCAGAATCCTTGTTAGAATGCATAGTATGGAATCTGCATGCATGACGGCCCTGATATAGTGATATAGTGTCGGTCTCCAGATGTAAATCACACAGTAAACAGCTGCGCTTGCACAGTATGCATATATGACAATGTTAGTTTATGACCCAGTCATTTTACATAGGCAGCCTGGAACAGGCTGGTCCAACCGGGTGAATCTGCAGAGAGGGTTGGGCCTAGCTGTACTGTCTGTAAAGATTGGGCTCTTGGGAAGGGGGGCAGGTGGTCTGGATCAGATACTCACAGTTCTGGTGGCTCTTGGTGACGCTGTCACAGTCCAAAGCGTGGTAGAAATCATACACAGACCGGCCAAGTAGGTCTTCAGGGCAATACCCCATTAGGTCGTGCACCCTGAAAAACAGGCAGGCGTTCAGCAAACAGGCACACAAGCACACAGTCTTTAACTCACAGAGACACAGCCACATATCATTGCAACATTAGCAAACAGTCTTTAACATGGATAATCCCAGTCTTTAATATACAGGCAGACACACATGTAAAAAGTGCAAAAACACAGCTATGCCATGTCTCTCATTGCGAATACTAGCAGTAAAATGTTTGGGAAGCAAATTGTTAACAGAAAAAAAAAGAATTGCTCAAATTCAATCAAGCAAACATGACACATTTCTTCTGCTCACTGCTTTTGGCAGCTGATAAGAGCTCCTAAGTTTCTAAAACAGGATAATATAGCAAGCCCTCTTTTCCAGGAAAGATAAATCTCACTTGCTTGTCACACGAACAGTTGGTTATTTGTGATGATATCTACTTTGCCAAGTGTTGCTGAAATGAGAGAGAGTCCAGACCAGCACCCCCACCCCCACCAAGTCCATCAACATCTATTTTTTTTTTTACTCTCTCTACATCACAGTGCTGGTGGTGGGTAACCCCCTCTATAAAACTACCAACAGAAAAGTGAGGGTTTTTCTGTCAGTCTGTGTCTGTGTTTGCTAACGTCGTTAGCTGGCATTCTGTGCTCTCAATCACACCTACAGACCTCCATCTTTCTTTACACAACCCTAACCACAACTTCTGATCGCCTCAAGCAATATCTGTGTTGTCACTAAGTCTCTCTGGTCTCTAAGAGATGAGTCACCCTTTTTCTATAAAAGAATCACTAACCACTTTCTACTGCTTTATTAGAACTTGCCTCTTAGTGGCTCTGAAAGTGAAAGCTCGCACCAAATTAGCACTTTAAATTGCTCAAGTGTTTTTCACTGTTTGGTTTACACTGGCTAATAAGTGTTTGTGTAACAGATGATAGATATTAGTGGTTAATTATAGTGTTATCTGCTTGACCTTTGTAATTTGCATCTAATTATTCAAAAAAGGTCTTTTAGTCACTCCGGGTAAGAGAATACGTTAAACAAATAAACGAAAGATGTCTAAATAGTAATTATGGTACTTTTGGTGAGGGTGAATTAATCATACTCAAAATCAGAAAACAACCATAACAATTAACAATAACCATTATATCCATAATCATAATTACAATTGTCCAATGACTTATACCTAAAAAATACATATTTAATTTGCAGAATATCTGTGTATCCAAGAAAGAAACAGAACATTCTGCTCAGGTTTGTTTACTCCAGTCCAGTTAATAATCCCAGAGGAGATGTTGGTGGGTGGGGTATGTGGACAGCCCACCTCTGAGTGACAGCCAGCCGACCCTGAAAGCCTTGGCTCTGGACACTGTTTACCATGTGGCTAGTTACATAACTTCTGACAGCTGCACATTTGGTCAGCTTGTGATTGTGGTTTTGTGGCCCTCTCTGATTGGGTGGTGGGGGGAATGTGGGGGCATTAAAGAACCCTCTATGGAAAAGCCATTTTCATAATCACTTCCTCTCAATTAAAACTGGAACGACGAGGCCAGCAGCCACAAAGGAATCCAGATAAGGTGCAAGTCACAGTTTCAGGCAGAGACTTGGAAGATGCTGTATGCAGCTGGAAGCATTTAGGACCGTTACGGTCGATGTTAGAATCATTGCAACAATCAAGGACAAAACCAAGGTGGTTAAATCTGTTTACAATACTACTGCTAGCTTCAAGGGCATTAGCTAGATCATTACTGCTACTGCTGGAATCACCTCTGCCATTAATACCTCTAGAAAAACACTAAAACAAGCCATGAATGATCTTTTTATATACAAGTAAACAAATACAAGAGGAAGCCTAGTCAACACATGCTATTACTGTATCACCAAGCTGCTTGTACGGTAGGCTGTTTCGCAGAGCTAAAGTTTCAGAAATATGAGAATGCTGTACATTAGCAGGGATGTTTGCAGTGTTTAGTTTTCCACAGAGTGGTGCTGTTACAGCATGAGTTACCATTGGCAACTGTGTTTGAGTGACTATGTTTGCATGTGTGTGTTCGTGTGTGCGTGAGAGGGAGTGTGTGCATCAGTATCTGTGCATGACAATATTGTGACGATCTGTGGCTGGGGGTGTGTCCACATTCAAAGACCAGGAAGGGCTTGCTCCTGCTCTGCCGAGCTGGATAATCAGTGGTCAGTGTGGTGGGAGGAGATGTGGGGTAAATAAACAGTTCTAGACACATAAAAGGAGAGGGACTGGAACTTGGGAGAGCAGTTGTACTTAGGCATTCGCTAGCCATGCTTTACACCCGGCAAATTGTCCACCATTCTCTTCTCCCCCTTCCACACACATAACCTGCACATAACGCCAGATCCTCATATCCTCACATGCAAATACACGTCATTACGTCAATCGCAGGGAACTTATATCATACTGTCACATGCAATACACCTCTTCATGATATTACATATTATATCATCCGTCACATGCAAATACTCATTATCATGCTCGTTACAATATGTGCGTGTGTGTTTTTAAACAAGAGTGTGCATGCATGTATGCATGTACGTGCATATGTGTTGCTTGTGATCTGCAGCAGACAAGGCCAGTGAAAAGCTGCCCTTGTGATCCTACACAAAGAGGGCCTGTGGAGCTCTGCTCTTTTCACATGGGACAGAGAGACAGGCTGGATGGGACGGGCGGGGAGGTGACAGGGCAGGTTTGGGAAGGTCCCCTGACTATCCAATTAAAAAGCTACTCCTCTGCGTGCTGCTGACCTGTGTGGCATTCACATGCTCAGCTGTCCCACATCAGCAAGCCATTCATCATGAGAGAGGGATGGAGAGTCAGAAAAAGTTAGAGAAGCGGGAGTGGGGGGGCATGGGAGATATAGGAAGGGGGGGGTATGGTAGGGGGAATCAGACAGAGCAAAGCGACAGAGGCCTCCCTTTTACCCATTACTTTTTCACATATTTGCACTCTGCATCAAAGCCAGCTTCCTGCAGCCAGCTGTCAGCCTGGTTCTACTCCAAGGTCCCCCTTCATTAGCATTATTACTGCTATTACCATTCGCACAATGCCTCCAGCCACATAAAGCACACTTCAACCGTTGATGGGCAAACAAACAGAGCTCTTTCCCTTTGGGAAGGTGTTCTATAGTAAGAGAAGTGCAAAGAAAGACCTTCCTTTCCATTGATAAAATGAGGTATTGCATTACCATTTGGCTCATCCACAAAGAAATGAAAATTTTATTTTGACAGACACAAAAAAAGTAGACATTCAGTATGCAGGTGGAATAAGAGTGAGGTCAAGCTGTGCAAAAACCACATGGAACATTTAAACAGCTTTAAATAAAAACTGCATAAATATGCATGTGTTCTTTGTCGTTCCCAGCACTTATTCTGTTGTGATTTTCTTCCAAGAATAATATGCAAGGTGCCAGGTACGGCTAAAAAGACCGCAGGTCTAATAACCATAATGACGGCACGCTGGGCGTTCAGCTCATTTGCTGTGGTGGATTTGATTTACGCAACTGTTCAGTTTCACCAGAAAAAAAAGCCATTCTGAGGTAGTTGCATGCTGTTCTGAGAAGGAATCTTTGTCTTGCATAAGCGTCTAATCAGATTAGATCTCCAAAGAGGTGCACATGGAACACCCAGCGTGAGGAATGTTTTTCGCTGAGGGGAAACAGGTTTACGGCCTGCAGCTGGCGCATCGCAGCGCGGCCGCACGCGGGCCCGTGCAACCTTCTGACAGAGACATCAATCACAGGGAGGCATGACGAGCGAACTCTACACCTGAACCTCAGTCCTGTGGGCCAACGAGAACAGCTTTTTATTGTCTAATGTTCAAAGGAGATACTGTCGCCGGGAGAAACCAGTCAGTTCTTTTCATGGAGCAATTTGAGGAAGAATGTTATGACTTTTCTGGTACATTTTTGCTGAAAAATAAACTTTAAACGGCTAAACTTAATAATTTTCCATGACTGACACCTGTGTGAACCCCAAACACCTGGGGGAAGGGGATAATTAGTCCACCATGCAGGGGTAATTATTTGGCAATACCCGAGGTAAATATAAGAAACCTTCAAAAACAACTAATGTGCACACTTGACATGGTTGTCACGTTTCACACTTGCTGTCACCAGACAAGAATTTCATGCTGATAATGTTTGTTTGTGTGTGTAGTTGTGTGTATTGTATGTGTGTGTGTGTGTTTGTGTGCGCACACTCAGGCGTGTGCATGTCTCACCTGTCATCACAGTAGGTAAACTTCATATCCATGCTGTGTCGACTCAGGAAAGTCTTACTGTCCAGGGGCATGTCAATGTTGGAGGGGTGGGGGATGGGCACACACATCATGACCACGCAGGTGAGGGGGGGCTCCTTGTAACCACACAGCGAGCGAGGGGGGCAGCTGTTGTACACCTTAAGGTGGCCGGTGCAGTGCAGAACCTAGCAGACAGGAGGCGGTATGATACCACACCCACAGATAGACCCCAGAACACTCAAGATTCCACTCTCACCCCTATGGTCTGTGACCACACTGCTCAGTATTTACACAATAGTTACTTTATACCTGTTTAATTACATCTTTCAGTATCATTAAAAATAATACATAAGCACATTCGGATACAACATAATGTATCTGGTTACAAAAGAGCTTGACAATACAATGTTTGATGGAGTGAATAATTTTGTTATAACATGGCAGTACCTTCCAGCTGGCAGACTTAAGGTTGACAGTGCGTCCTCTGTTTGTCACAGTGCACTTCATTCTCATGAAAAAGTTTCGTTCTGTGTTCATTTCTTTGCTTTTCTTCCCAAATCCTGTTCCTGAGGAAACAAATTTCACATCTCTGTCATCAATAATCTCATCACTGTATTATGATTATTACTTTATGAATAATACCTGCAGGCCATACTTAATGTGCCCTCATATTATGGTCTACATTTTTTCTTTTCCTGCATGATGGCACAAGTCCCTCCCAACTCTGCCTGTTCTCTTGATTTAAAAGTTCTCTTGCGCAATGTCTGTGAAACCTGCTCAAAAACCCTGCAGGTTCTCAAATTTCAGGATTGTTTAAAAAATTGTTTAACTCAGCAAAAGAGCTCATATAGATGATGAGATCATGAAGTAACGTGCTGCTATACAGTAATATGATATAACACACTAGTATCTAATAGACATGATAGCACAGTATTCGTGTGTGCATGACTGTTCCCTCCCTTCTGGAATGCTCTTATGCAGAGTGTGCTGGGAGAGGGAAGGGGGGGCGGGGGCGGGGGGCGGGTCGGTCCAAAGAGCAATCATGAGGCTGTGACATCACCACCAAAGGTGTGCTCTATTTCAGCCTGAACACGGTAGCTTACATCACAGAGTTCAGAGTTCAACAGTGAGCTGAAGCAGCAGGGGCAGAAGGGACACTCCCACACCCCACCCCCAGCCCCCCAGACTGCGGATGGTGGGCGTAGCGGGAGCTGCTGATAAGGGCACAGGAGCGGGGCTGCCATGCCATCCGCTGCCCCTCGCCTACGTGTGAGTAACACACCAGCTCGCGCACGTCCCACCCAACCACACAGCTGCTCTGTATCAACAAGGGAAGGTCATCAGACCAAACCCTCTCCACTTTTGTAAGTCTGACATTATAGGGCGTAAATCATGAGCAGAGAGAAGGGGAGACTGGCTACTGCCTACTCCTTTAAAACAGCTCTGAATGGAAAAAGGGTTGTGGCACGTTTCTCAAGGGTCACAGAACATCTGTGCATATCAAACCAATTCATGCCCCAAAATTTCTTACTAATATCTTTCACATGTCCTCCTATGTGGATCTGAAATGTCTCCAAATACCGAGACCTGGCTGAATGGAGAGAGAGAGAGAGGCTTGCCCTCTGTGGATCACAGTTCATGGGTGATGACCTTTCCATTCCCAGCGCTCGGAAAATGATGGTGCTTTTTCCTCCTTCCTCTTCCTCTTTTCTTCATGTGCACACCTGCTGAGTACTTATCAGTCCAACAGTGTGGGCTGTATGAATTTCCCTATCTCTGCTCACAATTTATGTGTTCTCTGTCCATGCCGTTCCCTGACAAATATGAAATTCATGTACTATGCATTTTGACAGCATGATGCATATTGGTATCTTAAATCTGGTTTTGTATTTATTCATAACTTGCAGGATTGTCAAGACGTAGACTGAAAAAGATAATGAGTTTGACTTAGTAGACTTTGTATGACTGATTCAGTTTGGGTTTAAGCCACACTTTAACGTCACCCGCAGCTCAGTATAAACTGAAAAAACCCTCGGAGAGCTGCGTAAATGTGTGTTCAGTTCAGGAGTTCTCATGGCCTGTGTGTACCTGTCTTGAGGCTGAGGTTCTCACGGATCTCCTCATGGTCACAGGGGTGGGTGAAGTCAAAGATACTGTGTCCTGTCATCTCCACCTGTAGAGGTGACAAACAAATCATTTTCTCTCCATAGAACAGGGCTCCAAAGGGCAACACGCAGCAACAACAGCAATGCAAACAATCGCGATAAAATGGTAAATTTGCATGAACATGACTGATCCAAGGGCAACCACATCATACAACTAAACAGAGTAACAAGGACAACAGCCCTAGTGCCTCAACAATAATGCAGAGAAGCAAACAGGAGAAATTGTTCTTGTTGTAGTGAGTCTTTATTTTTTAATAGCACTTACACGGTCTTGAGAAATTTAATTCCTGGGGTTTTGTATCTTCCATGAGATAGCTTCTGAACTTCAATATCAAAACACTAAATAAAGGGCATTTGGATACAGTTTGTTTTGTAATCTATGTGTGGAAGGGTGCTTTGAACTTTCGGTTTGCTGTTGCAGTTGGCTGTGATCTGAAGCGAGCTCAAGCGATCAGGGGAGAAACAGATGGTTTGTCCCTTTTCAGACTGATGTGTTGACAAAGGGGGTAAACAGAATTGGGGCGGGGGGAGGGGGGAGGCGGACTGCTCCTTTCACACACCTGTGTCAGGCCCATGAATTTGTTGATGTTCTCGGACAGAAATATCATGTCCCCATCTGATGTTACCACGGAGATAAAACCCTCCAATGACTTTAGGTAAAGGCTGTCCATCTGTCTGTCCGACTCTGTGTTCTTTTCAGCACAACCTGTGACACACAGACACACAAACAATGTTCTCATTACAACTCACTCTTGTTCAGGGTTAAAATCTGTTGATTTATTAGACTTTGTGAGACAAACAGAGACATACTTAAACCAGGGAAAATATTTTCCTATGTAAAATATATGTAAAAGAGTAAATGGGTGTGTGTAATGGGTTTGTTTTGTTTGTGTGAATATGTTTTAATAAGCCAGTGAAAGTGTTATGGCTTGTGAAATGTGTGTTCACAGTGTTTATGTGAGACCGTGTTTGAGACTGTGAAAAGTGTGTGTGTGTGTGTGTGTGTGTGTGTGTGTGTGTGTGTGTGTGTCCAGCTTGTTTTGCTCCTTGAAGTTCTGGCTCAAACCCAAAACAAACCACAAGACCCCATCCTGCTAGTCTGAACCTTCCCAAACTCCATGACCCTCCCCTGGTTCCTTCCCTAAAACATACATGCAGACTCGCACATACACACAGACACACACATGCATGTACACACACACACACACACACACACACACACAATAACAAGAACCACAAGCCAGAAAAAACAACAATATTTATGCACACAACCACACACCCCCAAACATAAGCCCTGAACAATTTTCTGTGTATTTTATTATAATATGTTCAAGAAAAAGACAAACACTGTTCCCTAACCTGAGAGAGGAAGAGGGTGTTGTTTGTCTGCTTTATTCTGTAAATAAGTGAGTCACACCTGAATTCAGCAAATTCTCTTCCTTATCTGTGACATCATACAAAGAGACAGATCATTTAATAATTACATAAGTTACTACATCTAACTATTGATGCAGAAAGATGTTTTTGACTAAATAAAAGAAAACAGAAAAAAGCTAAACCTGGCTTTATACTGCATAGGAAGCATGTGATTCCAACAAGTGTGTTTCCCTGAGATAAGACTATTTCTCAAGGTCTCCAGGCGCCTGAAACTAGAGTTTAATGAAGTCCAGAGAGGGTGGTCCCTGCTTCCCAGAGAACACATCTTAGAGAGGGCTTGCACCACAGGGGGTGAATCCTCCTCCCCTCCTTCCCCCATGAACATTTTGGAAACCACTATGCAAACAAATCAGTGTAACAGTAAACTTACTGTTCCACACACCGAGAGAAGAGTTAAAGGATTGCAGTTTGTATTTCATGCAATGTTCTTATTTCCCTTTTTAATACTTTACTACGTGCTTTTATGATCTCAAAAAGCCATTGTCTCTCTTTAATGGATGCCGTAACTAGTGCTGAAAAAAGACATGATTTATAGTGGTCCATTGATATTTAAATTATCCATTGTCTCCCTTTCCCATGAGCATGGCAAAGTCTGCATTGCCATCAGCAACATAAGCCTTGCATCACATATTGATCAGAGCAATGCAGTTTTGAGTGCCTCTCCCTAAAATTCAGCCCTTTGTTTGGCCTCCCACCAGCAGAGGGGGGCACTGGGCTCCTCTCCTATCTAATCAGCACCAGCAGTGCTTTCAAAATCAAAACACTGGAATGACAGTCAAGAGGACTCCACAGATAGGGGCCACTTAATATGGAAAAAGGGTAAAATCCACTCCTCTGACCCACCTTGAACATGGAGTCAGGAGAAAACTTCCACTCATAAAGACAACTAAAAATGAAAAATTAACACCTCAAGTGTCCATGCAACAGCTTCTCTTAAGATTCTCTCACTTGACTCTCTTCAAGATAAGTTGAGTTGGTAAAGCTGAATCATTTCAAGTCTTAAGGAGGAAGCAAAATATATAAGATTCATAACCACATCAGTGGTGCCAAATGTAGCAAGGGTGCTGCAGGGAATGAGCCAAGCAGCCAGCAGAGGAACTGATTCCCTGGTAATGTAGTCAGTGTGCTAAAATCATCACTGGTGGACACGTCAGAGACTCAGTGCAGGCTTTCTTATGGACCACAAGGCAGTGCAGGTGTTTCCCCAGCACGGGGGCTGAAGCGGAGGGAGGGGGTTCGTGTGGCGCCAGGGCTGGCCCATATTTTGGCTGGGCTGAGATTGAGAGCGCCCATCTCACAGCAATCACCAGCATCCTACCCTGGCCTTCCTGAGCGCGCTCCGCTCCCTCTCCAATCACAGAGCTGCAGAGCGGCAGATAAGGCAATCTCCTGTGCCATCTCTGCTAACGACCTGCCGGCACACTCCATGGCCTTCAGTTCACCCTCCCCATGCAAAACACTCCGCACTGTACATGCATACAGTCTGCTTTTGGCCTTTTCTTCACACCCAGCGAACATGATTCTCTCTTCCTTTCCCTCCCTCCCTCTTACACATGCACTCCCAGATCCTCTCCCCGTTAACCTCCCTTTCCTCTGAAGTATTTCAGACTTCCTACCTTTCATTTTCTCTCTGCCTCCATACCTAAAGCCCATCTCCCTCAAATCCCTCCTTTTCCTACCTCTTTGCACCACCAGCTCTACTTTTCCCACACTGTGAGCAGAGTAAGTTTGATGTGTTTTACAAAACTTTAAAATAAAAAAGTACCATTTATTTGTTAACAGTTAGCATTTAGTAAATAATGAACTATTTTTTAGATTCTGAATTGTTTCTATGCTGTGATAGACTCTTACTGGACAAAAATATTTCCAGTCAGAACTTTAAAAAACGATTTATTAGTATAAATAAGGTGTGAAGCTCTGGGTACTGCACTATAAGGAACAGGTGCTCAAAAAAGTAAAAAGAAGGACAACTAAATAGGTCTCACGTTAGACAATGAAAAGCTATAAGGACAAACCTAGGACACATTTTTATGCTGAGCAACAGGAAACTAAGGGGATTTAATGGGGGGTTTGTAATTCATAAAAGGGTTTAACAAAGTGAACCCCAAAAGAATTTTCAGGTTGAATTTAGTAAGCAGATCAAGAGGACATAGATGCAAACTGTTTAAGTGTAAATTCCATACAGATATTAGGAGGTATTATTTTACACAGAGTCGTAAATGCTCAGAACAGCATTCCATGTCAAGCAGTAGAGGTGGAATCCCTTAGGGTTTTCAAGTTCAGACTTGATCCACTGCTGGTTACTCTGTAGACGGTGAGCCATGTTGGACCGAATGAACTGTTGTCCTCATTACACATTCTTCTCTTTTTGTGAAAGGGTCGAATCTGGACAGTACATCCAGGTTATGAATAGTTGTATCAAATCAACAGATAGTTATTATTATTAATAATAATAATAATAATTATAATAATAACAACAATTTAGATTCTATTTCATTCTTAAGATGGGATCTTTTTATAGACCTGCTCTAACAAAGGCAAGGGTGGAATTCAGAACAATGGCATAGCCCTTTGTCCGTTTTCCAAGAGATCACAATCTTCACCGCACGCTGGAGAAGGCTCTGGGAGGGGAGCACCCCCTTACCTCATGCACACACACACACACACACACACACACACACTCACATACACACACATACACACACACACACACAAACACACACAGATACACATGCATACACACACATATACATACATGCACAAACACACACAGATACATGTGGGCACACACAAATACGTATGCACACATATACCTGTGGGCATGCACACACACACGTACATGCACACACACATACCTCGCTTGTCTTTGATAATTCTTTTCTGTAATTGTCTTCAGGTGAAAAAGTAACCATGAAATGTCAAAGGAATCACTGGCTACTCACACTGTCAATCTCTCTGAATGCCTGCTTCTGTTAACCCCACCAGCCATACATCCTGATTCACTCACAGAAACACTCATAAAGTATAAGCAGAGCATGGCGATGTAGGAGTTCATGGAAGTAGGTTGTACTTTCACTAACATCCATTTTCAGGTTTGTGTCATTGTGAAACACCATTGTCAAGCGGCAAAATGTGATCTGTAGCTGGAGAGAATCAGGATAGCTCAGCTGAGTGTGCATACATTTCTCTCAATTAATGATTTCTCATCGCAGGAAGAATTCATTAAGCAAACGGTGAGGCTGAAATGCTACTCTGTGCTAGCCTTTAGCTGTCTGAGGCAAAACTGCACACCTAAGGCAATGTCCATAGCGGCAGCAAATATCTACTGCCCTGATTAAAGTCTGACAACAAACATAAGACTAACTAGTTTTTTATTTCAAATTATAAGATTAATGTCATCTCCCTCATGTCATCTCCATATTGCAAACATTTCCACACTGTAACGCAATAGACCACCTGATGTCTCATAGCTTTGAGTAAGGCTTATCAAAGAGGCATATGTACAGAGTGCGGTTCAGAATTAAAGCTTAATTTAGCAACGTTTACAGCCAAAGAAATGAGTGTATTCAAAAGTATTCAGAGATAAAGCAACAGGAGAGGGGTTTTTACACTTGATTCAGGAGGTTAGTCTAAGGGAGATATATGGTGTCGTCGGGAGTCAGTGAGAGGATGGAAGTGGGATGGGGGCGTGGGGTCTGAAAGGAGAGACAATAACCAAAACAGTGCATGCATCTTGAGTGCTGTCTGATGCAAGGACAAGTATTAAAAGAATAATGATCTCAAATAGTCCATTGACAGAAAATGCAAAATGCAATCACAACTGAACAAAGGCACAGATACAGGCAAGAAGATTCTATTAAGACAGCTTCATGGATCTGAGATTCAGAACCTTATGTATATACATGTACACAAACACACACATAAACTCTGTCACATGTGCACAGTGTGAGGTTTTTAGGGGTGTAGAGGATGGTGCTGATGGGTGCACATTGTTTCGGGGGGTCTTACCGGAGGAGATGAGCTTGCGCGTACGCAGGAAGCTGATGGCCAGCCTCATGATGGAGGCTTTGTCCAGGTGGGAGCTGACGCTGTGGGGGAGGGGCAGCTGGTGGGCGAGCTCGTAGAACACCTCCGTCTCTTTACTGCGCCGGCACCGTGCTGCATCCCGCGACTTCTCCTTCCTCCTCTCCGAGCTGCTCCTTACCGAAAAAGACAGAGAGAAAGAGAAGGGTCGGAGGTCAGGAAACATATTAAGCATTTTTAAGTGTATTGTGCTGAGTTTAAACACAGCCTGTAGACCTTTTTAATAGCAATTGCAATTATATTGCCGTAAGAATAAGAGTGCAATTTTGGCCTTATAGTACCATTTGTGATGCTTAAAATGGTGAAGAAATGACAGCACAATACAAACAACGACACAATTTCGCAAACAATACTATTCCTTCCTCCGATCATAGCCCTGCATACTCATGCTTTGTAAGGTTAGTTTGCTTCACAATATGAACAGGGCAATCACCCTGAGTCTATACATCTGGTTCACAAAACCAGAGTTTTCCAAATGATTTGTGCTAAAAGGTACCTCTGCAGTGACACACCTTGTGAAATCTCTTCCAATCACATCAGATTAAGACGTCACAACCCCTCTATATCACACTTCCTCTCCACTAGTATTTTATGTTGTATCACATTCAACCTTGTGACCCACATGGGCATTTGCACAAATACACACACATTCACACACTAAGCACTGTTTTCTTGCTTACTGCTGACATAACTAATGCCGGTTGAGAGGATATAAAAGAGGGGGGTTTAGAAAAAGCACATACAGCAAAGGGGAATTCAAGCTATCGGCTCTCAGTTACAGGTTAGTGCACGCTCATCTCATTACTGAGGCAGGGCATAGGCACAGGGCAGAGGCTTGTGCGAGAGGTCTGAACACTTGTGAGAGTCGCACCACCAGCATCTTAGACAGCTTCACCACAGCCATTTCCTGTCTCTCTTCACTTTCCATCCCGAAAAGCAGGTCAGTGTCTTCACACCGTCGTACAGAGCAGAGAGCAAAACGTACCACCGTTTTGCAACCGCACCTTCCGGAGCCACAACGGTGGATGGCAAGTAAAAAAAAGCTAAAATTTGAAAGAACAAAAGGTGAGACAGACAGGAATTGCAGATGAGAGAGGGGGGAGGACATGCAGCAAGGGGCCCAGGCCAGACTCGAGCCCGGGCTGCTGCAGTGGGGCCTTGGCCTTATGTGGCATGCACTCTACCGGATGAGCTACTGGGGCACACGCATTTACTCATTTTCCCATGCATGCACAGTTCATGCTAGAGCAATGACTCGGTTATCATCAAAATTCAGTATGTGCAGGAAGCACAAGGGCCACAGAATCTTCATTAGGCCTTGCAAGGCCTCTGACATATTACAATGCTTTAACAAGGGTGAGAGGGT
Source organism: Albula goreensis (assembly GCA_022829145.1). NCBI lineage: Eukaryota > Metazoa > Chordata > Actinopteri > Albuliformes > Albulidae > Albula > Albula goreensis. Next base: position 14,841,898 of record CM040750.1, read on the forward strand.
GTTTCTACTTATTTATTCTGTCCTAAAAGGTCCTTGTAAGAGTAGAAACCTGAGAACTAGGAAATTCCAAATCTGGACTCCTCAAAGAAATGTAATTCCACACACGCCACTCCTCTTAAAGTTAAAATAAAAAGCACAAGGTCTGCTGGGAAATTATCTGCAAAGCAGGTGGGCTGGTGTATTAGGGCCCCTCTCAGTGGCTGAACACACCAACAGTCACCCACTACGCTACGCCCCAGCCTGGAGTACTGTCCTTGTATGATCCCAAAGCCAACAAAGTAATCAATATCTTTCTGGCCATATGAGTGGAACAGTGTGTCCCCATCCTCACAAGGTTTTTAAAAAGTGTGAAATCTTATTCGGATTCAGATCTGTGAAGAGGGAAGAAGGGGAGAGGCATGTGAGGACAGGGACAGAAAGGAAACAGGAGAGAGAGAAACAGACAGACAGAGAGAGAGAAACAGACAGACAGACAGAGAGAAACAGACAGACAGAGAGAGAGAAACAGACAGACAGACAGAGAGAGAAAGAGAGATCATCTTGTGATCTGTTCCTCTGTTACGCTACTCAGTTAGGCAGCTGTGGAGGCCTGTGGTTTGTGGACAGCCTGTGGAGGCACTGCACGTGGCACAGGGCTGTGTGAACTCTGTGTGCCCTGTGGTTGCGGCTAACCATAGTGCCCTCTCCGACACACCCACTGAAAGAGAAAGTGGCAAACTGTGTGTGTGAGACTGAAAACCATAATCAAAGAGAGTGCCAGTCTGAAATTCCACAATTATTTCACTTGGTTGAGATTAAGTCTTGGCTTGGTTTCAAAACTTGTTACACCATAAAAGAAAACAGATAAACCAATCATATTGAAGCAGGACTGTGGTGGGAGGAGCTTTCTGGAAATCTGACACCACAGACCGGCGATTCTGAATGAAAATCAAGTTTTCCACACACAATACAAAAATGCTGTACTGTTGCTTGTTGTGCAATATCAGTGTGTGTGTAAGTGTGTATGTATGCACGTTGTTGTGTTTTGTGTTGTGATATATGTTACCCTATGGACAGTTGATTTTCACTCATTCATCCAGACTGGGCTAAACTGCCCCCTCCTCCAGTGTTTTCTAAACATCCCAGCATATCATAAGGGGCGCCTGGGACGGGGCCAAGCTGAGTGCAAAAAAATGTCCTAATCGCTCTCCACAATAGAGCCACATATTTGGCAACAGTCATGATTCAACCCCCTTCCTTTCTTTCTAATTTTTTTTTAAAGGAAAATAAATAGGTATTATACTGGTTTCCAAGGGAGACATCTTGAGAGTGAACAATGTATCAAGGAGGCCCTCTTCTAAAAATGAACCCTCACTAACATTTTACTTTCCTCCTCTGTGTTTTGCAGGCTGGGGAGAAGGCAAGGGAGGAAGGAATTGTGTTTATTTGTAATTTGTGCTGGTCTGCCACTGGCCAATGAGGAGGGTGTATCCTGTGAGGTGCTGTCGAAACCACTGCTCCCTGTACTTGTGCATCACCCAGGAGAGATCATGGAGCCCAAGCATACCCCCCAGCACCCCAGACAGGCCTTAAACAGCCACTCGAAGTATCGCCTTTGCTCTGGTTCCCCATTGGAAATCCTAACCAAGCTACCCAAGGAGATTCTCATACTGAACCCCAAATCCCGCTGAACCACACAGAAACCCCTTGATATCCCATCAATTACTACCTTGAATTGACCCTTTCCATACCATCTGAACCTGACAGATACCTCCAAAACAGAACCTATTTCAACACAACCATAAGTTAATTTACACACCCAATCCTCTGCACTCTCCCACACAGAGAGGGAGAATAGTGAGAGTTACGTAATGTGGCGGACAGATAGACCTGTCTCCATGAGTCAGGGGCAGGACAAGATAAGAGGTGTGCGCAGGACAGAGTGAAGACAGGCAGAAAGTGGCCTGCAGTCCGCACCAGCCTGGCTCCCGTAACACCACCCCTGCTGACCGCCCTGCTGTGGAGAGCTGTGGTTTATTCAAACAAACAGTACCATGGTGCTGGCCATTGTCCAACTGACAGTCTTGCCGTAGCCGCAGGGCTTCCAAACGGAAGCTTCAGGATATTAAACAATAGGTATCTCAGAGAGGGCTGGAGCTCAAAGCTTCACACTCCAACCCCCCTTCCTCTAATGCACCCACTGACTCGTCTCCCGCTCCCCAGGACGTCCGAGGACACACATCCTGGCCCCTCTTTCATTCTGGGTATCAGGCAGCAGTCATAGTGTCATCCACAGTGAGGAGACACTTCAAGTTCCTACAGTACAGCCATTTTAACCCGGACTGTTCCTGTTGTGGAAAAAAAAGTGATAAAAATACACTGTCAAACCTCCCCTTAAAAGATTTGTTGGTCATATAGTCTTTGAAGTTCACTGACAAATGGCTCATAGCCTGACCATTAAATGTTGGTCAAAAAGTCATTTAGGAGAAAGGTGAAGATTGTGTGTCAGTTTGACACGTGAAAATGCACTCTGAGGTCTACAAAGGCCAAAAGAGAGAACAGCAATGTCAGGTTTTACTGTCATCGCATTTGCACGCGATGTCACCCTCTCTGAGTATGACTACCAGGTTCCACCAGGTGACAATCTTTCTGTACCTCAAACTGAACAGGCTTTGAGCTTGTCCTGTTGATAATTATATTGTCTGCGCTGATGTGCTGGAGTAGGCTTCCAAGACAAGACAAGTAGAGAGTGAGAGAGAGAGAGAGAGAAACTAAAATGTTTGTTCAGGTTGAAGGAGGACAACAGAAAAGTTGTTTCCTCATTCCTCTTGCTAAAAACACATATCAAAGCAATCTACAGAAAGTATCACCACCAAGGAGTGGTAACCACCTTAAAAATTCTATTTATTCTGAGGTTAAATGTCATCAGACCCCTATTTCTGTACCATAAATGATTCAAATCTCTTTGATCCAGCATTCAAAATAGCAGAGACTTTTTTTAACAAGACTAGACAACAACTGAACAATGTTAAAGGGAAGTCAGTTGTAATCCAAGAGTTATAATCCATAAGGCATCCCAGATCAGGCAGTTGATACATTTTTCTCTGTGAGGACATTTCTCACAGTAAGCATAACACCCAGGACCATACAAGCAAAGTGGTAGCCAGCTGAATCTTGTAAGGAAATCTGAGCTATTTTTTGCATGGTGGTGAAATATGTCAACATGTCAAGATGAAATGCCAGCTATGTCAGTTTGACAGATGAGACAGCAGCCATGGACGTCATGGCCCAAGACTCCCTGGTGAGAGTTTGTTTCTGTTTGGCCTCTGGTGTTCCTAAGATCATACCTCAGACAATTGAGTCACTGCTTTGACCCTGCTTTGACCCTTAGGACTGTTAACAAACTGACCAATGAGATCAGCCTTTTACCTGAAAGCACTACAAACCCAAGAGTGCTCAGTCACTCAGAGCATTGGTTTGGTTTCATTTGGTAGAGAGCTGTTCTCAGTGGCCAACAGAAGGACTGACAGTGCAACAGAGAAGATTCCAGATTATGGACAGCAAAAAGTAACTCATGATTAAATTACTGGCATGATACAACAAGACACTAGGGATTACCAAAGATGAAACGACATGATACAAAACAAATAGCAATACATAATTTCATTTTTTTCTGAAGAGAGATCCTGTGTTGATAATAGACAGAAAATGCATATAGCTGAATTTGTCTTGAAGAAAGCCTCTGTTGTTATCACCAACAAAATAAGCGAGAAAAAAAAACAATGCAGAGAGGAAGAACCAAAGATACTCAAAGTGGCCTGACTACAGAGGCGAAAACTTAGTAACATGTATGCACACACACACACACACACACACACAGGCACACACACACACACATTATTATCAGCTACATTCTGGCTCAAACGAAAATTGAAAATATCAGCCTTGTGACACCTTGGAAAGGTCGGCCCTCCCTAAAATAAGTTCCATGTCCCTGTCAGTGCCCTTCCAGTGGTCTGCCAGCCAGAGTCTTCTTGGACAGGTTCCCCCATAGAGAGGACACACTTCACTGCCCTTGACCGGTGGAACACGTGGAAACTGCCCACTCCACCACCAGGACCCCTGACATCTCAGCAGGGCTCTTCACAGACATACCTCTCCAGGCTGCTTGGCTTGGCCACTAACTGACCCCGTGACCTCAGCTAGCGGCCAGGGTGACCACTCCCCCTTCCTCCGACCCCTTCATGCCATACCGACACTCCACCACACCCGCTCCTGCAGAGGCGCTTTCCAAGTAAGAGTCCATGATGATGGATTGGCCGAGCGGACCTGAGGCCATCAGTGCGGAGGGAGCCCTTGATGGCTGGCCATGCTAGTGCTTCTCTGACATCACCAAGGACGAATCTTCAACAATGCTGTGCAAATCGTTGGCACCAAACCAGAGGCCGTGATGTCATGAACTTCAGAGGTCCCACTGGTGTCACTCTGTCCTCTGTCACGTGACTACTCAGCTACATGGCCCTAATGACCCAGCACCAGGGGGAACCCCAAACACTAACTCCGCATCTCTGTGGTGCAGCGGCCCTGGGCACGGGTGCTTGTAATGAGGCAAATTAAATTCCACTGTTGCTCATGAGGGCTCATGGGTCTAAGCAGGACTAAGCAGAGGACCCAGCAGAACAGCAGGTGGACATGGATCAGGGCCAGAAATAAGCCTGAGGCACACCAAGCTCTCTCATTCTGTCATGGAGCCAAAAAGGCCTGCAATACACACAGAGGCATACTGGGCTTCACAGATACATACACGCACACCAATGCATACAAAATCACACTCACAAACATATATCGTGTACAGAACGTCACACAAATTCCTCTGTGACTTTCGCTTTCTTAAACGTACTTCCCCAAAACCACAGAATGCATTGACGGCATGCGTTGGCTCGCTCGGCCATGCGAGGACTGATCATAGATTAACAGGTGAGCTGGAGGCAGAGGGTGCTGCGCTTTCTCCATTCAGTGAGGAAGCGAATGGAGCCCCACCAGTGACCCGCCTGAACAGGTCAGTCAGGGGATAATGGGACCAGCCAGACATACAGGGTTGTAATCATGGAGGCATCTGACCCCTTGGATCATTGGGAGCGAGAAGAACCTGAGCGGTGCTTCCTGGATAACTTCACTGAGCCGGCCACATGCTTTAAAAATGGGTTGGGGCTATGGGGGTTGTAGGCTGAGGAGAGGTGGGATCACTCAAATTATGCATCCAGATGCAAAAGTCTTCAACAGCTATCTAGTCAATGCACATCTTCTATAGGCACCCTAGCTATACACCCTAAAACCCAGCGTTCTGATTGGAGGGGAGCCAGCCTCATGGTGCCCATCCCTTAATAAATCCTCCTAACGCAGCCCTGCATACTTTATTCCTCATTTCAGCATGCACCTCTACATCCTGTATTCCGCAGTTATACATTGCAGATTGAAACAACTGATCATATCATCACTTAACTGTGGATGAAAAGCGTAAAGATTACAAATGGAAAAAGAGATATTTTTGCATTTTGCAATATCATGATGTATTAGGTGAACCAAAGGCCAATTTCCATACCCATATTTCACACAGTCTGTTAATCTGTTTCGGCTAGCGATGCAGGCTTCAGGCCTCCAGTGTATCTAATCTGTTCTGTCTTTTTGGGGGTTTCCCAGGTTCACAGATCAAAAAAAACTTATCCGAGTAGAAATGAAGAAAGTCTCCCACCTTACTATACAGATGAGCTGGAGATCAAAAGCCTCCCATCCTACAAGCTATCTATCATCTATCATTTACCAGAAAGAGGTGCGAACAGCAACTGTGCCATAAATACAATATGACACAATACGGAGGACAGAAGAGATCGGAAGGGAAGGGAAACCATACAGATGGGGTGACACAGTGCCCACTCCAGCATGTGGTGGCCAGTGCTCTGCCTCTGGGACTGCCCCTCCACAAAGCCGAAGAACCTCCACCTTCTCCATCATCTCTCTCATTGTTTGCTTTTGATTAAAACTGCCAATCAGCCGGAGCTAAGGGTGGGGCCCTGGGGCGAGTGGGCTAATGGGAGCATTAGCTGAATGTCCTGGGGCTCAGCAGGAGTGAAGAGTGAGGAGTGAGGAGCAGCGATTGTCTGACATTGTCAGGCGTGGCACAGGCTTGTCTCCCGTCATGTCAGCTAGTTATTTTCATAACAAGCAAAGATGTGCTTAGCAAACACACCTGTCAGACTCCTGCGCTTCCTCGCTGCCCCTAGGGCTTCTGTGTAGTCATGACCTAACTTCACTTTGGGGGGTTGGGTGGTGCACTGTTGGTGGGCAAAGGGGCACCAAGCAAATAGCAAACAGCAAGCATGGCACCTATGGTAAGCATTGTGACTCAAGGTTTTTGGAAACAAACAGGCGAAACAAACAAACTTAGGATCTGGCAATCACATGATAGGATTATGGCTGTTTACCCCAAGAAAGCTCAGACAGAGTAGCTGTTCCTTTCTTCTCTCTCTCTCTCTCTCTCTCTCTCTCTCACACACACACACACACACTCCACCACACTAGTGCACAGCAGCAGAATCCTGAAGTCTTTCAGGTAAACAGAGCCTCCATTCACAACCTGGATCCTGTCTCTACTGCTCAAATCCAGGAGCATGGAAACCACACGGATAATAGACAGTAAGGCAAAGTTTACACACTTTCGGCCCAGAGACTATGTAAATCGTATGATTTTGCTTATTAAACCATTCTTGATGTATCCCTACTGTGTTTATTTCTCCACTTAAAGCAAACCCTCAACCTGCACCCAACAGAGGAGGTAATGTATTTTATAGTAATAGTTTTTGCAAAATTTTATACCCGGTTTTTCTTTTCTCATAATTTGAAATACTAATTAATATTTACAGGCTCATCCTATCACTCCAAAAAGAATTTAGGAGAGATTTACAGCAAGCTAGTGTTCTCCCCAGTCCTCTCCCAGGTGCAGCTTATTCTCAACATGCAGTCTATTGCCTAAGCTGTAAAGTAATTTTATTGGAGAAGTAGCAGTAAAAAAAAAGAAAATCGAGAATGAGATAGGCTATTTTACATATTAATGCTTCCCAGTAGAGCTGCCCACCATGTTTAGCCCTACCACAGTAAGAATTTGATAAGAGAAGAGAACCCAGTACTTTAATGACATCAGCACAACTCCATCTTCACCAAAAATGTTTCTTTTAAAAATGCACAGACACTAGCGTAACAGAATGTGATTCGACAAATAATTCTTGCCAATATGCTGTTTTTCAGCATCAGTTTTGTCATTTTTTATTTAGTGCAAACAGCTCTGTAATGAAACACCTCTATATCCTATTGTGCCATAGGGAGTTCCTGCTTTCCAGCATTGACTTCTTATCTGATTTGCATGTAAAGCCCCGACTGGCTGAATGGGCCATCACAGCTAAACAAAATGCGATGTCTGTCTTTTCACACAGAAAAGCTATGACAGAAAGGCATGTTGCAATTGATATGTTGCAACTCTATGTAACGGCAGGGTTCAGGGTGAGTTAAATTGACTACGTCAAATTATGACACCATACTATACATAAATAAATATGAATGAACAACTGAAATTAGAAAATGAATTAGAACAAACGTTAAAAAAGCAACAGCCGGTTATATCTCATTATGATATAATAAAGGTTAAAATGGCACAAAAATGTAAAAATATGTAGAAGACAAATGGTTCTCCCTACATGTAATGGAAAGTGTATATCATGGAATGCACTTTATTATGTAGAATAAACAATTGGTTAAGTCAGTTGACAGACTGAATAAATCTTCACCTTGTGATTAATTTTGGCAGTGTGTGGTTAGGTCATTTAATATTTGAAGATATACATTTATTCTGAAGAGGGAATTTGGATTGGATAGTTTCTTTTTTTTTAATCACCCTGGTGGACTGTCGTCTCCTCCCTTCCTTGCTTACTGCCTGGCTTCCTGTCGCTTCTGCGTCTAGCTGAACACAAACAACGAACAATAACCAGCTAATCTCTGATCCTCTGGTACAACGTGTTCCGACACATGCAAACAAACAACACTAAAGGGACAGTTCTCTGAGTCATCCTTGGACAACGGATGTTTGAAAAGGCATGCTCACGGCAGACTGCCGAATCACACCAAACCCCAACCAGCTCCAGTGCCATGTCCTCCGGTCCACGGTACATCCTGTCCCGTCTGTTCCATCAGACATCCAGTGTGCGCAATGTACCTGACGCCCCCCACCAACCTTAACTAGGATCACATTGACCTGCAAAGTAACACACCTGAGGGCATCTGACAGACTCAGTCTAACATATTTGTCTGGATTTATGGACACAGTAGGTCAGACAGAGCAAGACAAACCAGGTAGCACATGCACCCTCGACACGCACACACAGGAAACGTACAAAGTCACTCAAATACACACTCTTGTAACATACGCACACAACATACTCACACACGCAGTCACACGCAGTCACACACACTATGTATGCTCAAACATAACACAAATCCCTGGCTGGTGATGGGGCGCCAGCATGCTGCAGTATCACAGGGACGAGCGTAAGATGGGGAGTTATCAGATGGAGGGGGCACTCTGAGAGACACCGGGGAGCTGGTGGGAACATGCTCCTGTCCACGTAACCCTGGTTGTCTTGCCAACACCCTCAGTATTTACGCAGAGGGTGTTGAGCATCACAGGGAATGGAGATGGCTAAAAGGGCTCAGACTGCACGTACTCTTATTTATACATGTATTTAGTTTGAACAATCACTTTTCAGCAGAGTGCTTTCATTTTCTTTTTCCTTTCACCCTTATAGCTCATCTTCTCTTTTAATCAAACCACCTTTGCTCTGTGTTCCTCTTTCTGCTCTCTCTCTCTCTTTCTCTCCTCTTTTCTCCATCACCTCCCTCTTGCATCCTCTCTCCTCTTCTCTGCCTTACATTCTGGTCCTCTCTTTCCTCCATCTTTTCTCTGCATCCCTTTATCCTCTTTGTCATTTTACCAATCCTCCAGCTGACTGACTTCATGCAAAGCAGCAAGATTGTGGCACTGCTAAGAAAATACAATTCAACCCAAGGACTTAAACCACAAAAGCATAAAAGCAATTCATCACAAGAACATAACGCTCATTCAATGTTGAAATCATCAGAAGAGACATGCTTTTTTCTGCTCATTGTAAATCACTGAGGGTGCACAGCTAACGTTTGCAGGTGGCTAGTCTGTGACTGGCCAATGCCGACCCGACGCAGAATACAAAACAGGGCCTCGGCTGGCAGCTGAGCACGATCGCAGACTCGTGGAGAACGAGTGCAAGAGGCAAGGAGGAAGAGAGAGAGAGGAAAAGATCAGAGAGAGGGGGAAAGTCTCGCTGCAGCCACTGTTTTGGTCTTTATTTTGTGTTTTCCCACTCCACACAGAGGGTGGCTGTGAATGGAAAAGGGTCTTAAAGTCAGCTTCTTAAGGGTCACAGATTGAAACGTGTAAAGAAAAAAAAAGAGAGCAGAGTTTAATTAGAAAGCACCACACTGCGTCTTGCGGTGAGGGCCTCAGACAGCCTGCCTGCCCCCGTGCTGCGTCTGCTCTCGAGTTTCTCAACATCTCTCACCACAGCCCAACACCCCAGAGAGAAGGTCGCATAACTGACCCACCTGAGACAGGATCATTACTGAGCTGCTCTGCCCTACACCCCACCCCCCAAAACCCAAACACAAGGACGACTCCCTGTCTCCATGATGCTTATGTATACTTATGTATACTTATGCAGCTTATTCTGCATGCTCTCCAAAAGCAGAGAATCTAATGAAAGGGCCATTTTAATAAACACAGACAAACTCACGGTGTCCTTGAGTGACCTTCACTGTCATTTGATTTTGCTCTGCATGACCTCCCTCTCTCCTTTTCTCTTTTCTTCAGTCTATTTCTTTATCTCCCATGTATGTACTCTCATTCATGCTCCATCTCACCTCATGTAATATAGTACATACAACAGTCACACAGAGTGGCAATTACTCACCTACAGTAAGGGATAGTATGCATCTAAACTGGCAATAAATCCTATACATTATAAGGTAGTAGATACTAGGTTTCTAATCATGATTTACTTCATGATTACCAAATCATGATGAACAAATTCATTTGTTCTTGCTTTTAATCATGTATCCACAAATTCTCTTGTTTATTTTGAGGGTATCTGTCACTCCAGCTAATTAGCTCCTATTGTTACTTTCACTCCCACCATTCGCTTATGGATATTCCAAACACACCTGTGTTTCAATACTCTGCTCTCATAAAAATAGAACGGACAGCTGGTGTGTCTGTATATGTCAAAGGGTTAAAGACCAGACAAAGCGCTAATGGAATCGGAGACCAATAGCTGCAACATGCTGGAATAACCCACAGGAAGTCATCTTCTATTTTGTTAAAAAGAATATGATTGGCAATATGAAGCATACCAATTATGTTTGGAAAATGCCTGATCTCTAGATTGTGATCTTTGATTGTAAGGAGGTCTCTGGTGACAGATTTTATTTCAACAAATAATTGCATGTTTTTTTAATACCTGCTTTCCCACATGCAATACTTTTATGCCCATATGGACACCTCTTTCTCCCAGTCTCCTGCTTCTCTGGCTTTCTTTCCTACAACTTCACCTTCCACTAGTCAATACTTTGCTTTGTTTTTATCTCCCTGCTCTGAGCTCCTACCTAGAGCCAAAGCTCCAGCACCACAACCCGGCCCTGGCTCACTTTTCTCCCCATCCTGCTTGTCGCGCCCTCCCTGTGCCAAGAACTGGAACCCACCAGAGGAGGCTGGTCCATAGTGTCATCCTCCTTACAGCTGTCCTCCCCAATTTTCTGAGTCAACAGCTGCCACTGGAACTCACTAATAGTTAACTGAATTGCTACTAACTATCTGTTCATTTTATATTAATTTTTTTTTTTTTATCTCTGTCCTTGTTATTTTTGTTACTGTTTTATTACTATTTGAGTCAGGATGATTTATGTAAATGTGTGCAATTTCCACATATTACAATACAATTCCTGGTTGTCAGAGAGTTCTTCCTTGCCCCTGTTGCCTTGGCTTGCTCTGAGGGGGTTTCAGGTCTGGCATCAACTGTAAAGCTGCTTTGTGACAACTTGTTGTAAAAAGTGCTATACAAATAAAATTGAATTGAATTGAATTGAATTTGTACAAAATTGCACACACATTTACCTCACCTAAAACCATTCAGTAAAAAACATTACATGTGTGAAAGTAATGTATTTGAAAGTAACCTCCAAAACACCCAATATACATGTATTCATGGGGTTTTGGAGATCTTATGGCTATAGAGGGGATCATAGCACATATACTTATGACTTCTGCACTGAGTTTGATACATTTTGAAGACTTTGTCTTTGTCCTACATATCAATATTGAAACTTAAATGGCAAGACATTTAAATATTTGGTGGGACTCTGGATGCAAAATGAATCATGACTAGACGTAGCATCAGATGCCATTTTTAGAGAAAAAAACCCTCTATTTATTAGAATGCTTAGCATCAGCCAACCATCCATCCCATACTAAATACAGCGTATTGTTCAAAAGTTCAGCGTCTTATATCTCAAATCCCTCCTCTGTTCTTTAAAGTGGTTAGCCCTTTTTCCAGCATCGGTTTCATTTGTTGCTGACTAATAAGCACAGTGATTTTGGTCTTGAGACCCCTTATGGGGACAGTTTCAGTCATTTAATGGGGTGACAGAGGGAGAGCCCCGGGATTTTGGGGGAAGGACCCTTGACGCTCTGGGGTTCAGCACTGGAGGAAGCGGAGCGGTCGCCACGCAGGAAGCGTTCTGGGGAGGGGGTGGGGGCAAGCTATATCCAGGCACTTAGGGAGCTTGGCCTCACACTGCCAAGTTAAACACCCAAATGCGAGGGAAAGAGAGAAGGACAGGGAAATAGAAAGTGTGTGTATGGGGGGGGCAGTTCCCAGAGCCAGAAATCAAGCCATGAGGACCCAGAAAGCCAGTGCTTTTGGCCCCTCCTGAGGCCTTATCATAATAAACTGCTATCTTCAGTTTCAAAATGTCAAACAGCTGGGATGGACAGGGCACTTCTATGCCTCAAACTCCCATAAACAACACATTCTAACAGAAACCAAACCCTCACGCAAAACTAGTTTCAGTGACAGAAACCTCTCGGTAAAATCTTTCACAATTTATAAGAAACGGCAAGTTGAGGGGGGGGAGAGCCTGCCTCAAAAAGAGGTAGAAATGCAGAGAGAAAGAGAGAGTGAGAGAGTGAGAGAGAGAGAGACAAAGAGATAATCAGAGATTAGTGGGACTGAATTCAGTGCAGTAATTCATTATCTGAGAGTGCATAAAAGCTGAACTTTGCTTGCCCTGATTGTGCGCTCTGCTACAGCACAGGAGCTGAGAGACGAGATTTGTGCGACCGCAGCCCGAAGGCTCAGAACTGACGCAGCTCGCTTTGGCTTCTCCTTCCTTCCATACAGGCCTGAGAAAGGCTTGCAAAAGACCCCTCGCTCCTGTGCTTGCTCTGTTTTTTTTTCCGCCGGTTTCCTGCCTTTCATTTGATTCTCACAGTTATGGCGAGACAAAATAAAAGGACAAAGATGCGACGAAGTGTTTCTCTCCCTCCTGCTCTGTCTCCCTCCAGCCCCAGCAGCATTGTGATTTCTGTCTCGGCTTTTCCGCCTAATTTTCATGGTCTTACCACCTGCGTTATCACGTTTAGCATTATCTCCACAGCTTAATCTTCACTCAGTGGAGTATGGCATGGTCAGACTCCCCAGTACACGTCACCTCTCGCTGCACATATTTTCAAACTTATCACAACCATGTATTCATTTCTTTCAAAGCCTAATTTTTGGGAGGTTGGCCAGACTATCAGCAAAATCATTATGACAAAATGAACGTTTCAGGAGCCTTACTGGAAGAATAGGAGCCCTGATGAGAGAATACAAAGTGTTGTGGTCAATTTCACATATCAGGTTCTCCCATCCAACACTTCAGGCCAGAGAAACTGAACAGCTGTCCCCGAGAGTTAGACAGTGCTCTGTGTAACTGGCAACAAGCCCATCGACAGGCCACAGACGCTGACTGAATTGCTGAGTTGACAAGGCCTAGGACAGTGTGGCCTTTTTTCTCATAAATGACTAGAAGGGTAAAAGACAGAGTGCTCAACAGATCACAGAAAAGCAAAGTTCTTGCGCACAGAAAGATGACGTAACCTCAAAAACGTTAGAGCAAACAGAGAGAAAAAAGAGCCCATCGCAAAGGCACAGTAAAATATTTAAATTGCAGGAGGGAATGTCATAATGGATTGTGACCTGACATTGCTGCTATGCAGTTCCTACTACCCTCTACCCTTTTATTGGCTCTTTTGTTTCCCACCTTTCACTGGATTACACAACTGTCACATCATAAAACTACCACTTCTCTCCAGATTCTGATGGATTAATTAAAAAACAAACAAACATGTCTTTGGATGCCTATGACTAATTGCATTTTCATCACACGGAATTTTTCAAAGAACGCCAAGAATGACAGATGGCTCTTAGAATTCACTGTGAAAGACAGTGAAAGAAAGAGTAAATAATGATATCAGTCAGCCCTGAACAGGTGAAAGAGGTATTACAGGGGTAATTTACCTGAGGCTCTGCAGGGCTGAGCCTTTTGCCTGGGTGTGGCGGTAGCAGCAAGAGTACAGCTGAGTCAGACATTATGACCACATGGTACCGATCATTGTGAATAGAGAGCCATGATGGCTCAAAACACAAAGCCCTTCATACACGACCAGCATAACAATTCATCCCTGTGTCTTGGAGAGATGTGAGCTTGGAGCTGGTTACATACAAACACACAAACACACACACACACACGCTTATACTGATGCACTGATGCACACAAACATTCTCACACCTCCCTTTGGTGAATTGGTCACAATTACTAACAAACATCAGAATGGCATCTACCAAGGTAAAACTCTGATAGATAAGTAAACCCATGGGCACACACATGCACAAAGTAAAGCCAAAGAGCAGAAGGTCACATTTTGGCTGTAACAGTGCGGAGTGCTGTACCTGAACATTCTACAAAATCGTGTCAATCAATTCACAGGTAGCCACAGCCAAAGCCCCAACATCCCCACCACAACCACCAGCATTCTCCAACAGAGAAAATATCACCAGATCAATGCTGCTAAAAGCTATCTCAACATATGTTTCCCCTCAGAGAATACAATACTCATAGCCCAAATGTGGAGAATGGGAGCCTGAGATTTCAAAAAAATTTGTCACATAATTCCTTACATCTTATTGCAGTGAATCTGGAGACACGAGTCATGGTGTTAAAACTTTAACTATTTCATTTGTTTCACCTGTGAAATGTTTAATTCACAATTGGTTTATAAAATCAAAATTCATTTTAAGCAAAATGTGAATAAAATCAAGGTAATAAACAGCCAAACCCTTAAAATGGGCCTAACTTAATATAATCAGAAGTATAATATATGCAGATATGTGCGCATGTCATAAAGTTCATAAAAGTGGCAGTAATGTTGCTCTGTTTAAATCAGTACAAGCCAATACCAGGAGTGTCATTAAGGGTACATGGGTATTTTACCCTTCTAACCAATGCAAGGGACGAATTTGGACCTGAGCCCCTCGAGGCCTCTAAAACACACACACACGCAAACGGGGGGGTTGGGGGAGAGAAATGAACCCTCTGTCTTTCACATTCATGGCTTAACGCTTTGGCTGTTTTTCTAAGATGGCTGACCAGAAGCTGTATGCTGGTTCTGTTGGGAAGGGGGTAATGGGCGATGAAAGAGAGGACTCTCTGCCTGCCAAAGGAGCGCTTTAACTGTAAACTCACGCAATCTAACCTTGCACATCCTGATGTTCCATATTCAATTCTATTTTGCTTTCAGCACACGCATTGTATTTTTATTTTTTGCTGTTGTTATTCTTCAAACTTGTGAAGGTCCTCAAAGCTCATTAAGAAGGATTAGTCACGAGGTCGGCTACACCTACATTGGATTACACTGGTTGGGGCTTGTTCAAAAATCCTTAAGTTCATCTTTTTAAAACTAACAGCTGAATGTTTCTATTAGAATGTGATCCATTCAAACAAACCTCAACTACTAACAATTTAGTATCAACAATTTAGAAACAATTTAGTTCAGTTTAGTAACTTCTCTGCTTCAGACGCAAGAAGATCTCGAGCCAAACGTTGCAGAGACAAGGCTAACAGATAGACAGAGGCTTGATACATTCAACAGCGCAATAAAAGAAAAATTAGCTGCAGAACAAAATGAAAAAACGGATGCCACAGAGAATAAGATCAGGCATGCTTAAGAGAAACACCTACCACCCTGTACCATGATGTTAGCAATCTGTTTCATCGCTGAACAAAAAATGGCACAAACCTAGTATGCAGAAATTAGATTCATGCTTTTTCTGCAATGAATTCATTTTTCAAACCACAGAACACTTTTAAGAAAGCTTATAAAATTATGCCAACATTTATATTTTAGGGCCTGTCATGCAGAATAAAATTATACAACCAACTTATAACTCATTTTCAACAGCACATATAATGCACATCAGCAATATGAGAATTTGACATTTAAGTGCCACTCATTCACTTTTCATCTCTGAACAAAAAAGAGCATAAACATAGTATGCAGAAATTAAATTTACACTTTTTTGCAATTAATTAATTTTAACACTTTTAAGAAAGCTTATAAAATTATGCTAACATTTCTACTTTAGGGCCTGTCACGAAGAATAAAATTATACACTCGTAAACTTTTGGATGCGAGGTAGCTTGGTGCTAGGTGCTTTACGTGAACATGGTTTTCCACGTTTTAAGCCATTGACTAAAAGGTTTAAGACGCTTTGAGAAGGGTGGATGTTTGACACATGACATACAGTCACCCACCTGCACAGCCCCCCAGCCCCTATTTGAGAGTGAGAATCGGAACAAATATGGGTCAAACTACAACTAGCCCACTGGACAATTCAACCACTGAAACGCTTTACTGCTGCTTCCCCAGGGATAGCTTTACAAAGCCGACAGAAAATTCTGTGCGTTGAATGTCTCCATGTACTTCACATGCCTTGTGAAATTTAGGGAACATTCAAAAAGAACATGCTAAATTATTATTATTATTATCATCATCGTGTTTTATTATTATTATATTATGATTATTACTGATATCTGCATTATACAGCGGCGTTATAACTGACACAAATAATAAACTATCGTATGTTTCCATAATAATAATAATAATAATAATAATAGCAACCCTCGTTCAATCCAGAAAGCTTCTGGTGTTTTGTGAGCAATAATTAATTTTACAGGCACCTGAAATGCCATAAATGTTTTATCACAGGTATTAAGGCCAACAGTAAAGGTGAAATAAAAAGCAAAATTGCCGTCGGAGCCTGACCATTGACTGCAACCAGTCAATTCCATTTTCCTTGCTTTAAATAACTTAACTTAAAATCCAAATAATGCATAGATCCAGAGAACTAAAATAACTCTACACTATGACGAGAATGAGCGGAATCAGGAATGTGGAATGACAGAATAAAATAGTATTTTTCAGCAGCGCTTTCAATCACATATGAACCTACCCAAGATAAAATAATCGTCAAAGACAGAGCACCTGCGCATAATGCTCGCTTAAATTGTTAAACGGTGCGACACTGGCTTCGCGTTTGCTGTACTTCAGTTCATGCAACAGGTCCATTCGACAGCGGCGCAGCGTTGATTTTTTTTTTATCCTGAACCGTCCTTCCAGTCACCAAGGACGACTTAAATGCACCGGTTGATATAAGTTTGTTGACAACTACTGTATGCAGAGGAAGAGAAACTATTAAATGTAGAACTTCACATGTACAAAAGATCTCTACACTGCATTTGCAGGGCATGTAAATGAGGTCTATAAAAATAATGTGCATCCTACCTCTTCCTTTCCTTTTCAGCGGTCATGTTTTTGTAAAATGTCCTTTCGCTATTCCTCGAGTGTCCTCAAAGTCCCAGTGCTTTCGGTTAGTTTTCTCAACTGATTTGAGAAAGGCGTCAAACAGATCAACTGTATTGATAATTAGGAAAATTACAAATATGATTTATTCATGTGAATATTATTGTTCAAAAGTAGTTTTTAATGCTTCAAGAAAAGTCCGCATTAAATACAGCGAAAGTCCTTAAGCAAGGTAGGTTTGGCTATACAGTCTCAGAACACTGCCGAGGATTGTACAGCCTCTCCGGTTTAGCTAAGAGAAATCTGAAGGGAAAAAGACACTCTTTAAATTTACTGGTTCCAGTCCCCTGTCAAAGTTTCCTCGGTTGTGCTGTTACTCTGGGAAAGTTCCAACCCCTGTCCTCGGTCGACTCTCCCCTGCGCTCAGCTGGCCCGCAGACAGGCGCTTAATCAATCTGGCCGATGTGATTGGCGGGTTCTGCTGAAGGGCCCGCCCACCCCCGCACCCTGGCTGTCGCCACCTCTCCCCTTCCTCCCACTTCGTAACATACAGGTCCTGATCGCTGCTAATCCAGTAACGGTGGGGCGGGTCTGTAGGTAAATGAGCTCATTCGCTGCGGCTGTTTGTGCATCGATTGTACGGAGTGTGCCGAAACATTTTCATTATTCCATTTTGAAATTCTATTTTAATTGTCCTACACTTGTATACCATGAAGCTGGAAACAATGAAGATCAGAGACTCAAATTTTCCTGAAGCTTTCCTGGCTTTTAAATCAATAATGGCAAGTGCATAATTCACATTTATATTCAAGTTCTGTATCCTGACGGGTCGCGACCTCACAGGGTGTGAACAAAAAAGTACGTTTTCCAGTGCAATACATATGCAGAGAAATTTAGATTTTGCAGTTACAAAACAACACTTCTGCTTCATTCATTGCAGCTGATTTAAAAGCACTGCACTTTTTTACATTAAAAAGAAGACTGTACTTTTGTACACTGTACTCTCTGTTTGTGAAGGTTGTGGTGAATAAGTTATTTCTAGTTACATTTTAAAGGAACATTGATCACCAGCATATTGCCCTCTCAAAGTACTTACAGCAAATCACTGGCATGTGGCATCAACTCCAGATCAGTATTAAATGAAAAAAGGTTAACAAAATGGAATTTACTGAATTCTGTTTGACACACCGTGGTCCACAAAGACCAGGATGGGTAGAAACGTGCAAACACGCAGAAGATTTACAGAGGAAAGTTACAGAGTTCTATTTCTCATACCCCTAAAAAAGCAATCCATTTGAAGTGTTTCAAAACAAATGCTCATTCCACTGAATACTATTGCCGGACGAGCAGATGCAAAATGTCTTACCCCTTGATAAGTGAGAAGAGAGATTTTTCACACTGCCATCAGTTTCTGGCACATTGATGGGGTGAGTTAAGGCTACTATGTATAGGCTAGGTCATTATACTGCTTACAATGTAGTTGTAACACAGGGCTTTGTCATTTCAAGGCATGAAAATCAAATTTCCATATATAAGATAATTGGTTTGTTCACAGTAAATATTGGCCATGTTAAGGACAGTAATCACCATGTGCAAGTAAAAGATATTTCCACTTACCCTGTCAGGTTTCAGACCAAACCGTCCATTGCAAACCTTGTGAGACACACCCTGACTAATGCATAAACATTCATTTTTCACCAGAGAATCAATGCCATGCCAAAGCAGTCAGTGGGCCTATGAGTTATTATCATTGCATAAAATAAAAGACAATGATCCATCTGTTAAAATAAAACATGCATGCTTAAATAAAGCAAGCCTCAATGCCCATTAATGCCTCTTATATCATAGCAGAAAAAAACCAAGAAATCTAAGTTTATGTCAACTTTAAAAGGGAGTGCTGAAGTCATTGCTGACTTGAGAGTTTATGTTCAAGTCTGTTTAAACCAAAAAATCTTATATATTCTAATTTCATTATTTGAGATAGTTTATTTAGCATATGAACACTCATGTCCAGAGCAATTTCCAGCATCTTGTTCTTTCTAAACATTTTTTAAAATACATTTATATAACCAGATTTGTTGAAGCTTCTCAACTCCTTTGCTGAAGGGTGATTCTAAAGTGTAATCCTCAGGTGTGAAGGGTGGGTTCATTATGAAGTGTAACGTCTCTGTGCAAGCCATAATTCTGACTGGATGACCAAGTCAAATTTAACTTTACATTGTGTATGTTGTGGTTAAAAACAGAGCTGCTTAGTAGACAAAATACATGTTTGTTTTTCATATACCCCTGTGGCATTTTAATGTAACAGTATTTGTGTAGAGAACATTTTGAATAAAATATAACTATTTATTTTCTAAAGATTCATTTTATTTAAAAGAGTAGTGAGTTCTTTGTGTGTAACCGACTGATTTTTGAAATCAAATCGTATGCTGTGACTGGGGTGATTAAACATCAGTATGTCAGTATCTGACTCAATAGATCTGATTCTATGGCAGTCATCTGTTTGAAATCCTAAGGTTTTGTTTGAAAACAGAATTAATTGGAGAGTTTTGTCACTAACTGTTGGTTGAAAGGCACACAGACCCCTCTGAAAAGCACATTTCAGGAAACAATAAGTGGCCAGATTGAGCATGATTAATGTGGATTGCCAAGATTTGCTCAAGATCAGTTACTAACGCCAACATCTCTGCTCCGCTGCTGTGGAAGAAGAGACCGTGAACAAGGAGATCCAATTTCAGCAGCCGACGGGAAAGGAAGGGAAAGGTAATGGGGGTGAATGTCATCCAAAAACCTTGGGAGAAAAATGGAAGTTGCTGCTTCAGTGCCCTGTAGGAATAGAGCAGAAGTCCCAATGGAATTAACACAGCACAGAATGAATGTGTCATCCCTGGTACTCATTAGTATGGCTGAGAAGGGACTGGGGAGGGGGTGTTAGCAGGAGCTGGTGAAAGGTTTGTTTTCCACATCTCAACACAAATTAGGGAGGCATGCGGAGGTAGACGGGTTGAGCTGGGATGTTGTGTTACTTAAAGGCTACAAACATCTGACAGCATCCCTAAAGACACAGAACAACTGCTAAGAACAGAAACACTTTCCAATCCCTTGTGTTTGTAATTTTTCTGAAAAGCCCTACAGGTGTCCAGACACTGACAGTTGGCCCTAGAGAAACCTGGAATTCATGCAGTTAGCAGCTCTAAGTAACCTGGATGAAAAAAGAAACAGTAGGAGCTGTTAGATGACTGTTCCAGCAAATGAATCCACCCCACGGAATCTGGTATTGAACCCTGACTGAATTGTAAGACTAGATCACACATGCGCGCTGAGAAGATAACCTGTGACAGTATGCATTCTCCTGAATTCAGTAAGATGCAATAAGACATATAAAATTCAGAGATAAGGATGGAGAAAAAAAAACTTTCTAAAAACAGAAAAGCAAATCTGGCTCACCATTAAATTTTGCCTTACTATGTCTGTAGCCACCACAGTATTGACCCCATGGAACATTCCCCATGTCCATTTATGTAAAGTCAACTCGACTGGGGAGGACATTCCCTGGAGAGTTGTGAAACTGCAGCAAACAAGTCCTGTGGGAGCAGAGTGACAGCTGTGTCAAGGACACAAGCAGAGACTGGATATAGCAAGTTAATTATAAAAAAAGTGGGCTGTCTAACAAAAACAAACAAAATTAACGAATGCATGCTTTGAAAGACAGAAAACAATAAAAATCATAACAAATTATTTAATCATAAATAAATCACTTGCATCAGGATGATTCCAAGCTCTGCTAGCCAATCAGAGGGTTTCATAATGCAAACTCAATTCATTGGCTAGAAACGTAAGGCACTCTGACCCTTCAATTTCCTGTGACTTACGAGTTAAGGTCATCAGTGAGCAGAATGCTGTAGAAGTCATACAGAACCGTTTATCTTTGGTTTTGGTCAGTTGCCAAGGCTAATCTGGGGCCTCATTGTTCATGCTAATAAATTATACAAGAGTTTTCATGAGCCCCACTTACACAAGGAGTTACTTTACGTAGTTGTGCATAAACAATTAATAAACCACCTTCAAATAAAACAGTCAAATACAGCCATAAAATTTCAATCCCACTCTTCAAGAGTAACGCGTTGAAATGGCAACAACCATTGTTACAGCAGAATACACAGGCAGGGTTGGAGTCCTCTGGGCCAGCAGCCCCCCGGTCCGCTTTCACTCACTTCCAAAGGGATCTGGGCCACCCCCTCTGGAACAGACTTCTGGATGCAGAGGCTGTGAATAAAATGAGGTCAAAGTGTTCCCTGTTGGACACATTGTATTTTTCCCAGCTCCCACAAAAAATCCATTCACAGTGGTATCACTTATCACCCCTCCACACGACCTTGGGTATCTCATACCTGCGGTTTCCTTCCTATTAATCACAAGCTCCCTCAAGTCACTTCTTACAAGCCAGTGAAAACATAAGCAAATCCCTGTGAAATGTGATTTTATACAATTTAGTAATATTACATTGTGAGATGTGGTGAAGGTGAATTCTATATCTTTTTATTGTATATTTATATGTACAGTATATGTATCAGTCTAAATGACACTAAGATGTGGTTTTGGGCCTCTGGGTGGTTCATGCAATGAGATAAAACTTTATGTCCTACCACACCAGAAACAACCCAAGGGACTGTAGTATTTGGGGCCATGCACCACTTTTTACACCTTTCAATGGGTGGTCTTTCACTGCATACTGTGACAGGCATAATCTACTCAATTAAAACAGACAAAGAAAATGTGTTTTTGACATCAAAAAGTCTTGATGACTAGGAAACTTTTAAACAGAAACATTAACCTAATGCTCTGGACTGACAACAGCTCTGGAACGGTTTAGTTCATTACATGACAAATAACCACAGTGGTGTAAAAACCACACAGCCAAAAAAGACAGTGACGAGTATTTTGATCCATTTCTCAACAGTGTAGACCATGACTTGTTCTTTTCTCTCATGCACCGCTTGTGCTGTGCTATTTACGAATGCAGATCTGTTGTAATATAACACTCAATATGCATTCATTGTCCATGCCAAAATTAATTTACACAACATACATTAAGAAAATCAAACAGACAAAAGACAGACATATTACCAATGGTAATGGCATTTTGGTTCCAAGCCAAATTCTGAAAAGCCTACAGCCCTGATGAATACAGATACCAGGTTTGTTATCACAGCAACCGGCTCCACCCATGTGTGTTTCCAGCATCAATATGTTTATCTGTAAACCAAAGACCCTCCATCACATTCCGCACAGCCCCTCTCAAACTGTGGTCTACACCAGTCACCACACATAAACAAACATGAACGCACAGCCAAACGAACTCAGGTATGATCCCATAATAAATATACGAATCTGTGCACATTAGCTGGAGGGTTGCAGAACAAAAAACAAGTGTTTGGCTGGCTTCATGTCCTTGCTCCCACAATTTCAGATATTGTAGTGATGGAATGGGATAAGAAAAATGTTTTCTGGGGGAAAACCACACACACCCACACACACACAAACCACCGAAATAGCCATGACACATAAGACTGAAACGCTGTGCTGTAAATACGTATAAATCTATATTCACTGAGTCAAAAATTGATATGCAGGCACAGACAAGCATACCGAACAAAAACGAATCAATCATTCACTCTTCACTTGCAGCCCCATCTGCACCTACACTTTGCGTGCGAACAGCGCGCACAGTAAACAGCTCTCTCCCCACCTTCACTCAACTTCAAGCTTCACTTGGCTCTAATAAAGAAGGGAAAACCCATGACAAAAATTTGGCTGAGCTGTTATTTTTAGTATCACGCTCAGATTTATGAACATGCGATACACACCTATGTCTGTCACACATAAACCTAGGACAGTGTGTGTGTGTGCACGGTGTAGGATTTGTTAGGGTAGCATGATCCAAAAAATGTGGCCTGAACATGAAAACAACCAGCACCAAAGCACACTGAATCATTTTGACATCATAGTATTTAATAGGATCCAAAACAAACAATACACATTCACATCATTTTGAATACAGTACATTTGGCACACAGTAAAATGCTTACGATGAGATAACACTAATGGATGGCAAAGAAATTCAAAGTACACCCATAAGGAAACATACTGCACATACAAAGCTTCACAATACATAAACTAAAATCAATACTATAAGTATATTATATAATACATACAGTACTATAATACACATGACACATAGCTATATGTATTATACTACTATATGCACCAATGTATCATACTCAGCCAGACACATTTTTGCACTTAATTTAAGAGGTAATTCTTTAGCCGTTTATATATTTACTCACTTTAACGCCTTGATGATTCAGCAACAGACCAAAATGTGTTTCCTATATATAGAGTTTTTTTTCCTTTAACAAACTTTCAAAAACAAAACAAAACAAAACAAAAAAACAGTAGCAGAAAGACAAAGATCAGACTTGGCATGGAGCAGAGCGGTTAGCAGGAAGGACGGAGGGTGATCTATCCCAACGGCCCAAGGCTCTGTTGGAAAGAGTGTTTTGACTTCTTGCATTAAAAGAAAAAGGAAAACACGAGAGACCAAACACCAACCGTGACACACTATAATTGGAAACCAAAAGAGGCAGAAAGGGAGTCGGAGCAGAGACTTGGACAATGACAGAGAAGAGGGGACCGGGTGAGATGGAAGGTACCGGCAAAAATCATCTCTTGTGATTTTCAGAAACAGCTCACAGCATCAAGAACAGACAGAGACAACACCTTTAAGCTCTTTGAATTCAGGGGCCTGTAAACAGATCTTAACAATCCACTTAGCTTCTTTTTTAAACTCCTTTGCATATATGCATTTACTGCATATATATTTTGAGAAAAATCCAAAGGAGACGGGGGTGATGGAGTTTGTTTGTGTGATGATTTTTAATTTAAGTCATGTCGCGCACACATATGCAAATATTAAAACGTCTGAGGTGTACGGTCAGCCATGACTGTGAAAGTACGTCAAAATTCAAGTGTATGAAGAATGAATATTTGGGAAACATGCGGGCTGTAACTTGCATGAAAGGATCTACAGAAAACAGAAAACATAGTCCTTATTACAATTATTAAATAAAATAATAGTTTACTCTCTAGTGGTTTATATGAGCAAAATACCATCCAGATTTATAAAACAAGCCTCAAATGAAAATATATATTTTCTTTTTCAAAAAATGTAAAGAATTGGCAAGCTGAATACCTAAATACAATTCCAAACGGTAGAACTATGGATACCGCTGCTCGTGATAATGATATGATTCACACGAACGCCATGATATGATGTAGTGTGCTCTGGACGAGCAGTCTGTAAGCCTTCTGCTGGGCACTTAGAGGCAATGGAAAGTGGTGAGACAGTCATGACACAGTGGTACAGTGAATTGGAAGGAGATGGGTGGGAGCACAAGGCCTTCATAAAGAGCACTGAGATTCAAATGAACACTGGTCGATAAAAGGGTAACACTGGGAAACACGACTCTCCCCCCAAATCCTGAAAAAGTTACCCCCAGCTGCCAATGTTAACTTTTACATATTTGCACACCCGCTTCATTTCCTCAATCTGGCTTTCTTCTCTTCTTTGCCGCCTTTAGGACAGAAATTTAACACGCACACAAATATTGCCGTCTGTGCCAGTCCTGCCAATGGCCCTATCAGGAGACTTATATTAGCAAAAGCACTGATGGATACAGCTGCTGCTCCTCCTGCTCTCTTTGGTGAGTTTGGCTGCACATCTCTCTTCTGTTCTACAGTTAGAGGGCTGTAAGACATGACACCTGTAACTGTAGCAGCTTTGGGATCCTGTAGAATTTTTTGGGACATTCCAATATGAACAAATTCATACGTACAGAACCACATTACAATCAATTCGCTGTGATTTTTTTTGGGCAACAAAGAGCCAATAAGAGTGGAGTTTACATCTCAGAAGTGCATCTGGGCCTTTACAGGTAGATCTCATTGGCTTCTGGTTTGTGCTACTCATTGACATAAAACACAAACACAAACACATTGACGGGTGACCAGGACAAATCTGCTGAAGGGGAGTAGGGTCTGCAATGAATCAGGAATCCTTAAAATACACAGAGGGTGTGAAGGAGTGGAGTGGGGGGCGGAGCCAATGAACCACCAGGCTGAGAGGGAGCAAGGGAGAGTCAAAAAGGACCAGGCAACAAAAACCATGCATTAACAAAAACCAGATCAGCAGGAGGAAGAAAAACACGAAACAAAACGAAAAATAAAAAATAAAAATGAACAAATACACATACAGAGTATTGCACATGGACATTGTATCTTTTTCATAGACTAGTATTACACAATAATATAATATGCCTGACCATGCAACGGTTGATACCTCTATTTTCAAAGAACTTCACAGGCCTTTCAGCAAAGATTATATACAAAGTCTCATCTGTACATAGAGGGCAAGACACTGGTTTTAGGTGCTGGCTTTGCCACCCACAATAGTGAGTCTTGTTGCATAGCGGGGAAATCTTGCTGAGGATTTCAAAAGCTAAGCAACAAGACAATCCAGTAAAATCATTTAAAAAATGAACAAAATGACATTAAAATAAAATGGTTTCAAGTGGGCACTTCTACACATGAGCACACACTCACATTCATGCTAACTCATGCACAACACATACACACACACAAACACACGTTCACACACGCACACATCCATGCATGCACACACATGCACACGCAAACATACGCAAACGCACGCTCACACACACATACATACCATATGAGGAATATTTAGATATAAACAACAATAACACTATGAGCATATCTACAGTAGGTAACTATTTTGTTTTTTTAACTTCATTACATTGTCCACAAAAGTTACCCCAACACACAAAAAGGCATTTTACTGTACTGTACATTAACTGTTGTCAGTGTTGAAAAATTTTGATCTACAGAAAACTTTTTTCACTGAATGGTTTCAGATTCTGTTGGTCACGTTTGGTGTTTTGGAAAGTGACCATACATTTCTAATACTTTAGTACAATCACTGGTGAATTTGGTAATTGTAGTGCATTCGGTAGGAGAACCCGTCAATTCTCTGGCTACAAGAGGTTGTTACAGAAAATTGTATTTCAATTGTTACTTTCTTTGGGGGTGATGCACTTTGCACAACAAGACTTGAATGAAGAAAAAAATCATAGTGAATAACATTAAAGCTGTGATACAGGTTATCCTGTAGAGAAGTGACATCAAGGAAGTCCAGCTGACACTGTTTGCACTCTGTTCAGCAGCTCCCACCATTCGGAGAAAGCAATAAAACCATACCTTTTCTTTGATTCTACTGTCAGTCTCACAGGTTCATGGGAAATGTAAATATTATCTGTAACAACGGAGTATTTCAAACATTTTTCATTGGTTCTTTGGGGTAATTGTCTTCAGTGAATGATTTTTAAAGCTGCTGAGTGAAGCTGAGAACAAGGACATTTTCTGCCCTCTGATTGGACAGTGAGGACCCAGCTGCAGTGGCCTTGAGCCAATGACTGCTTAAAGAACATTGATCCATTCTCACTCAAGGAGATGCTGCTGACTTTAACTGTCCTCCTCATAAGCGGCTCTACAGAAGAAGTCTGACAAACTAGGCCCGCATAATGTAGGATTCAGGCATACTAACCATGAGACTGTGCAGGAATTGCACTGGATTTTACTTCTGTCATGCAGGAGATGTTTGCAATGGACTCTCAGTTACTATCTTACTCTCAAAAATAAAAAATAAAACTACATGTAGGGTTAACATAGGCAAGCCACTATCAGCAGACTGCTCTCACAGATGAGGGCGGGACAGTGGCTTTTTATAAATGATTTATGATTGAACTAGAGTTACAGTGGACAGCATTAGTGGGTGGGACTTCCTCTATAGCCACTCCTCTGTGGCATCTGTTCTGTGACAGCAAACAAAAAAAAGTCAGAATGTAAGAGACAAACAGACAGACAGACAGACAGAAAGAAAGAGTGGAGTGATGCCAAAAAAGGTCTGTCATATTCTGTTCTTTACATAATTACAATACGCACATGTATAAAAAGGAATATTCTACGATGAACAGGAATGAAGTCAGCAGGAAAAAGATCTGAGTATTAAGGATTGCGGACATGGCAATCTACCGGCTCTGGGGTAGGTTCTGGAGTTGGTTCTGGAAGGAGACAGTTCTGACTCCAGGATTGGGCCCAGAAGAATGTGATGCAGGGAGGGAGTGTGTGAGAGAGAGTGAAAGAGTACTGGGGGGAGAGAAATGTGTGAGAGGGGAAAGGAAAGGGGGAGTGGGGGGCTGATGGTTTAGGACAGAGTTTCCTCCCCAAAGTATGAGAAGCCTTTGAACTCCTCCTGGTTGATCTGTTTGATGATGGCATCCTCCACTGGCGTTAGGACTGGCTCCTCACGCGTGAAGTCCTGGTCAAAGTTGTTGACATCCCTTTTGGTTTTCTGTGAAGAGGAGAGGAGAGAGGGAAAGAGAAGAGAAAAGAAACTGAGTGCAGAACAAGAGACAGTTCATTACAAGGGAGTTGACAAATTTGGTGTTCCTTCCTGGTCTAGCCAATGAGTTCCTGTTCCCACCCAAATGAATGTACTGCTGGGTTCCGGAATGTGTTTAAATGTACTGTTAATAACTACAATGAAAGAACCTTCAATGTGGAGTCTGAAACAATCACCTTGTTAAAATAAGACATCTTCCAAATTAATCCAGGTAGATTTAAGATCCATTTTGGTTTAAAATGATAAAAATATTAAAAAGTTGAAAAACTATGTGAGGAAAAGCAGGCCTTCCAAATCAACCATCCTCCCTACATGAAGACCTTTCTCTCTTTCCCAAATTCATCATGACACTCACAACTGCCCTATTCCCATGAAGATGCACTCAGCTGGTATTCTGCCTTAGCAGAGATATAAACTGCGTTCCAGTCAGCCCTTTCTCTGTTGCTATCTGACTGCTGTGTTTTAAAAAGTGCCTGGAATGCTCAAAATCGTAGATACCATATTGAACGCTGACAGATGGTTGAGTACTGAAAGGCCTCTCAAACTACTGCTCTTACGTAGAAGCAAGGTATAGTTCTGTGCACTCTGCTTTTTTATAAGTTGAAATTGGAAAATATGCAGAATTTTTAAGATTTTCTCTAAAATACATGTCAGCTTACACCCCAAACTCTGTTTGATTCTTGTTTTGACAAGTTGCTAGGTTTGTAGAGGCTATCCAGAGGTCGCAGTGGCAAGAGGGCAACTGTGGTCTGTTTTCAACACAGATGGCCTCAATTTCACCTCTCGCCTCGACCACAGAACAGGTGGGCGCAGCGTTAGTAGTGGCACAGAAACTGCCACACAATCTCAAGTGCACACGGTCCAAACCAAAAGGCACTGAGAAAGAGGAAGGCGAGATTTTCCGTTGAGGTGGTTTCACTTTCAGAGAGTGTATCGTCAGCCTTTGCCTCAAGAACCTCAAAGAGCAGTCACTGCACAAAGACTGTATTCAGGATGCTGTGTCTGGCTTAACATGATGATCTTTGTAAATAATTTTAGTTGCTGTGCAGATATATAAACAGAACATTTGGTCTCAAATCAGTAAATAGATCATGTCTGACCTATTTGTGCTGCAGTATTTTATGATAGTATGAGAGTATTAATGATAGTGTGTGAGTGACTATATGCATATGAATGCCTGTGCAAAGGAATGAATGTGTGCATATGTGTATATACATATTTGTGTCTACATGTTTTACAGTATTATACAGTACATGCATGCTCGTGTGTGTGTGTGTGTGTTTTCTTTTGAGCGGGACACTCACGATGCGGGGTTTGAACGGGGGCTTGATCTTCCTCTGCTCCAACAGGACCCAGTCGATCTCCTTGAAGAAGGGGTGCGCTTTGATGGCCTCCTCCCCGCCCTGTGCCACCACACAGCCCAGCCGCTTGTTAGGACTCTTTGTCATGAACTATGGAGCAGAGGAGAGAAGGAGGAGAGGAGGGATTAGAGGGGGTGAGGAGATTGACTGAGCTCTGAGCTGCTCCCACTCCAGAACCTTCTTTTGTTCCATTGACAATATCACTGTGGCTGACAGTTGGTAATAATATTGGTGTTAATAAATGGGAGCGTCCCTGCACACTGCCTGTCCCACTGTCCGATCCCTTTCCCTCAGTGTGATGTACCAGTCATATGTGATAACTGCCTCTCATATAATCACTGCAGGTTTTTTTACATTATTCAATAATGTGATCCTTATCCTGTGGTCTTCCTTGGTTATGTGATCACAGATTCTCAACTGCACTGAGATGTACTGCTCCTGTGTTTCATCCATCATTTATTCCACTTCGATATGATACAAAACTCAAACTGGCAAAAGGAACCTCTGGTGCTGTAGTTTATGAATATGAATAGCTTATGAACATCAATGAAGAGCCAAGGCCACTGACATAGTCACACCCATTTTGTAAGCATTTATAGGGATCATGAAATTGCATGGCTACAGCCTCAACAGTAAATAGACAAAGAATTAAACACACAAGAAACCTAGCACAGACAAGAACCCAGGGCTGGTTTGTCTATACAAACAAGGACTTAATGCTGTTATGTGACTCCAGTTTACTTGGGACAACTTTAATCTTGTGATGTCTTTATGTTGTGATATCAGAATCTAATTTATTTTAACACTTTCTTTTTTCACACTAGATTAAAAGTTACTACAGAAAGTAACAGAGGTGTGCATCTTATGGATGCTGCACTTTCCTATAGAAAACGTTTGGACGTTGCTTAAGATTACTTGACAACAAGGATCTGCAGTCAAGTCATGTGATCGACATGTGAACAAGCCAGATCATGTTGTGACTGAACCATCCAAGACAAACACTGCTGCTTTCCCACCAGGCTTTACAGAAAGGCAGAGGATAGCCAAAGTAAACGCAGGATATGTTATGGAAAAAGGTCCATGGAGCCCAGAGATGCACACAGAATGCTGGTCACACACACACACACTGGGAAGGAGAAGTGGAGGCGCATGTAACCGCAGTCACTATGTGGAGCTCCCCTTGTTTGATTGGTGCAGAGTGAGGGAGTGAGGGGGCTCTACAACATATCAGGTCTCCCCTCAAATCTCATCCCCGGGATTACGCAATATAAGAGAAAAAATATCCACTAGTGAACACAAACAATTTGTTCTTTTCCCACAAGAAGTGTAATTTCTCCCAGGCCCACTCTTTCACTGCACGACCAGACTGGCACTGTGAACTCGGCCTGAACTCCCCCTGCGGACTGCACTTAGGTAATCAGATGTGGATTAATCAGAGTCAGAGAAAGAGAAAGCACAGGGCAGGGAAGAGGAGAGGAAATGAGGGGAGGAGAAGGGAAGGGAGTGGAGGAGGAAGAGGAAGAACAGGGGGACAGGAAATGAGATGGAGGGGCATGGAGCAGAGGAACTTTAGGCAAATCTTATGAAAGCATGGATAGAGGAGAAGGAGGAGGGGGAGCACCAGAGATACCAGGAGGAAGGAGGAGGTGAGCAACAGCTGGAAGGAGGGAGGTAGGAGATAAAGAGGAGAAAAACAGAGCAATAAGATCTATCTAAGAACACCAATCAGACTTGAGACAGCTCCATCACACCTCCAGTCAATCCTCAAAACCTACACTAGGGCTGCACGGCATATCACATTTTTAAAAACATCACAAATTAATTTATCATGATAAGCATATTGCAGTGTGTTGTGATAATTTAATTATTTTAAACTGATAAGCAAACAATGGTATTGAAATGTAAAGAGCAGAGAATGGTCGCATGCACACCGATGATGTCATGTGCAAGATGAGCAGGGAGCAGTGAGCCCAGAGAGAAGCAAAGAACCTCTTACTGCTCTAGTTTGCTTGTCATTGAAATGAGTCACTGAGAAGTTGGGACGTTCATGTTTCTTTACCCAGGAAGAACAGGAAACATGCATATTGGAAATGTCATTATTTCAGGTTTTCAATATTAAAAACTTAAATACGTAAATCTTTGGTTTATCGGATCGCACATCGCCATCTCTTCAGATGGCACCTACATCCTAACTGAGGTCTGTTGCTCTGTGATTTTAGTTTTGATACATTTAATTTTTTGTGATATGTATTCATGAGTTTGTATTAATGAGTTGTAGCTAACTTGAATCAGAGGAAAGTGATACTGCATGTTTACTTGCTGGTCTGGAAACATGGTTAGACAAATGATTGTAACGTAAGTAATAGGAAGGATGGTGGGACAGAAGAGCAGAAGAAACAAATGTGACTGACCGCTTTGAGGATGCCGACCGCCTCCTTACTGAGCCACACGGGGTAGAGAACGTCATCGTGCAGGATGGACTCGAACAGGTCGTCCTCGTTGTCCGCCTCGAACGGCGGTTGGCCCGCCATCATCTCGTACATTAGCACCCCCAGGGCCCACCAGTCCACCGACGGGCCGTACTCCAGCTCCTGCAGGATCTGAGAGGAGGAGGAGAGATGACGATGAGGTACGGGAGAGAGGGAGGGGAGAGACAGAGGCAAGGCAGAGACATTTCATTAAGAGCGCCATCACTATGCCTTCCTTGATTGATGTCACCACAGGTTTAACTGTGTTACGTAACTTCAAAATCACACTGCCAGTTAATGAACCAATCAAATGTGTATTTGCATGATTTGAAAAAATAAATATGTAAATGGAAGGGCTTCAGAGGTAATAATGCAGAAATGTATTGGCTTGCAAAGTTATACAGAATTATGGAGAATGGACAAACAAATGGGCCTTATATACTTAGGTACAGAGGGGACCAATGACACATCCTTACGAAGGAAGATGGATGAGACATTTGGGGGAAGAGGGCCATAACGACAGGTTTGAGGGGTACCTCAGGGGCGATGTAGTCGGGGGTGCCGCAGAAGGTGGTGGTCGTCACTCCGTTTAGGATGCCCTCCTTGCACATGCCGAAGTCTGCCAGCTTGCAGTGGCCTTCGGCATCCAGCAGGATGTTGTCTAACTTCAGGTCTCTGGAGAGGGAGAGAAAAGCAGAACGGAATGTGGGTCCTCATGGCTCCAAACGGAGTGGGAGGGGTCAGCCAGATTAGGGTCTGTTTATCCACCGGGACTGGCCATGCAACAAGAAATGACAACAACCCCAACCCCCCCATCCAATGCCCACAACACAAAAACACCAAGACCAGCTGGGGAGTTGAAGAGCGGAACTCACTATGGGCGGTGAGCACATGGGGAACAGACCTGTAGCCCTGCAGTGCAACCCTTATATTCTTCCCCACACAACAGTATGGTTTTACGGAGGGATTTCTTCTCAAACTGGCAATTGTAAGAATCTGAGCAGATGCCATTATGCAGTAATATCACTGCCGTAGTTATTGCTATGTGTGCAAGAGGGAGACATACATGTAGGTTCACTGTCATCAACGCCATCCCTGACAGGCCTACATAATTTAACACTCCCCCATTTTTCGCCTACAGGGATTCTCAGGGGGTACAGCTGAACTCACGTACAACCTGAACCTTCAGTGCTTACATATACTAAATTCTAGCTAAAAATTGACATGATTCAATGTATGCATTTACATGATATATAACAAATTCATTCTAACAAGAGAACGTCAACGTTTTTTTAACAACGTGCTCAACCCAGCAGTACACCTGCCATGGAGTCTCTATACTGTGGCCTATATTTCCTATAGATGAAGGACTAGAGCTGGAATTGGATGTCAGTTTGGGGTTAACCAGTAGTTAACAGAGACCAGTTAAATGTAAAGCAGTCCAGATCGAGACTCAAGACATTGACTGGAACATTTTCCAGAGGCCTCAGCTGGTTATGTGTTCCTCTACAGGCTGTGATTATATAATGATTATATCATTTCATATAGGAACTGACTATACACTTGATGATTGACAACACCGATACTCAGTACATACATGCACACAGTCATCAACACTACAGACAGTACACACATGGACAAATGCGCGGGCGCACAGACGCATATGTGCACCTGCATCAAACTAGTTCAGAACTTGAAATCTTGTCATCAAGACATCAGATCTGTATAGTTCACATATCACTTAGCTCTACCTGCAACTGGACAGAGAGAGAGAGATAGAGAGACAGAGAGAGCGATGCTGAAACTCTTCCCCTGTGCAGTACAGACCACCCACGCTGCCTCTCTCCATTCCCATCATCCACTCTCTCCCCAATCCCATGCTGCCCTGGGCTCTCCTCAGCCATAACAGGACTCTTATCTCTGCCTGGGGCGGCAGACGCGACTCCAGATGACCATGGGGGATTGGGAGAGGGATGCCTCCCTCCGCACTCAGTAAGCAGGAGGCTCCAATATCTGGGATCTGTGCATTCTGCTCCAATGAGGGCAAAACACCAACACACACACACACACACACACACACACACACACACACACACACACACACACACACACACACACACACACACACACACACACACACACACACATACACAGTACTACACAGTTCATTAAGGGTTAAAAATATCTTTCTTATTCAGAGAGGCTGGGCTGATGAGGGCACAGTAAAAAAACAATAAAATAAAAGCTCAGCCGGTCAGTAATTACTGATGGATCTGCAATATGATACCTGCCATTAATAAAACAATGAGACAGCCCCCCCCATCCAGAGGACACCAAGAAAACAACTTAGCAACAAAGAGCAGTTACTGGCTCACAATCAGCTCCAGGGCACAGTACACTGTGTGAGGGAGCAGAAGGGAGAGGTGAGCAGGGCCACAGGGTGGAGCACCAGGCTGAGTGGCAGCGTGGACAGGAGCAGGGGGTAGAGCAGGATCGTAGTGTTTGCACCAGCAATATATGATAGTGATTGAAGCATTTAACTGTGAGTAGGGGATTATTGGTTGCTGAGGAAGCACAGCTGTTTTAATGTTTGACAATGTGCTTTACATAAAATTGAACTGCAAGACCTCTAATAGTGAAGCTCTCCCAAAGCTGTCACTGAAACAAGAGGTCTCCAGTACAGTATATTAAATATTCCTCTATTGCCTGAACAACCTCCATATTAAATCACATATTAATGGTTTGTTACACATTCTTCTGTCCCAAATCTGAATCATAAATACCTTAAGACTCTGACAGTCAGTGACACATTACTGATAAAAGCTAAGGGAAGTTTTCTTCAAATCTAGTTCTTACAAAGCAAACAGAGAAACAGGAATTTCTCCTTCCAAAATGCGATGTGTGCGTCACCCGCTTTGCTGCTGTTTGACAGGCTGGTCTAAACCTGACTGCAGCCTAGAACACATTAGAGAGACAGCTCTGACATTGAAGAGGTGTCTGCTTGCTTCTGTCACTATCACTGACAGAACAATTAGTCCCATCATTAGCCACTGAATGTGTGTGAAGATCCAACGAGATCTTCATAGCCAGTAACAATTAAATCAAAGTCAGGTACATATTTTGGTTTGAACATAAATGAGAGAAGCTTTGCTCAGCTGATTAAAGTGATATCCAAATAACATTGTACCAAAATGACAAAAATTTGCAGTACATTCATTTCCAAGACACTAGTGGCTTGACCAACACAGATTCAAGCAACTTCAACAAAGTTGCCTAGATGACAATAATTTGTTTAGAGCTTCAGTTTATTATTTATATTTTCATGTTTGTTACAGTAACTAAGTCAATGTGAACAAAACTGTATTCTGCATGACCATGGTAATGACCTAAAGAGGCAGAACATACAACGTTTTTGCAAAACAGTCATTTCTGGTTGCCTTGACACATAGCACAAATGCTAACCACAATTTCACAAACCAGTTAATATAAGTGTCTACTCATCACACAAATTTAATTCACTGCTTACTTTATTTCAGCACTATACCATGCAAGTGTTAAGAAAAATTAGACAGTGTTTTCACATATTTATTTAGCACTGTGTTACGTATTTATATAGAAAATGCCCTGAACTTGTGGCAGAGGGAAGATGAGTGAAGGAGATAAGCTTCCACTATGTGCAACTAAGAATTTATAATGTCTTTTCTTAAAGTGAAATACTGCATTACATAAGCAGGGAATGTTGGTTTGTTTGATTAACTGATTCATCAATCAATTGATTATTGGAATAGTTATGTATGATGAGTTTCGTATTGACTCCCTTAGGAAAACTAGGGATCTCCAGACAAAAAGGTGAATGGTCAATGCAATGGTGATGGGAAAGTGTGGCCTAGCCAACAAGAATGAAAGGACTGTGCACAGTCATTGGGTTGTATTTCTGTGTATGATTTTCCCACAGCGTGTAAGCTTGACACACTTTTCGTCATGGTGTACTTGGTGTACTTTATTTTTATTTATTGCAAGTACTGACAGAATCATTCCAACAGAACACTACAGCAGTGGAATACAGTAAAATATATCTTTTGTAACAGTACTTTCTTGAGACAAGACTAAAAGTCATGTTACAGAGTGTGCACTCTTTGATGCATTTTAATGGTTGTAGTTTTTTTTATCAATGGTCTTGGTAAATGTTGATAGGACTTTTTTTTTGATAGCATTGCACCATTTTGCTTGACTTAAATGATACTGTGACATACACTTAATGGTTTGACAGCCTTGGGGCTTTATCAGCCCACGCTAATGGTGCAACTGTCAAAATTGAACGTATTATGTTGACTGATTGCTGCGATGCTTATTCCAAAACTATGTGGCATCAATTTTACACATGTAGAATATGACAATTATTTGACCACAATGGCTACCTTCCAAACCACTATAAATGTGGAGATATGACAAATATGACGCAAATCTGGGTTTTAAATAATTTAGCAAATGTATTATATAATGGTGGGGGGTCATATTAATGGATTTGGTAAGGTGAACAATGTCTAGAGAAATTTGGTTGAACTATAACGCGTATGTCAAATTATATTCAGTGAAGGACAGACAATTGCTTTGTATGTAACGTGTTACTTCATCAGCTCTATTTCACTTTCCATCACTGCCACTTTCCCATGATGCACTAGCTGGTAAGAGACAGCCTGGTCATGCCTGCTGAACACCCAGGTCACTTGGCAAGGAAACATATGCACAGTACATTGCAAATGTTACTAGGTTCATGCCCCGAGAGCTAGAAGATAACCTTTGTGTGCCACTGCTGGGAAGTTATGACTGGTAGTATGATGAGCTGCAATAATGATTCAATTCAGTTATTTCAAAAACAGGAAAAAACATGTCAAGTAACTTGCTTCCCCCCCTTTCTTCCTCATACAAATGTAAATTATACAAGAGACAAAAACAGGCACTGAATCATCTAGTTATTGCCCACCGCACTTCCAGTCATTGAAGCCAAGGCTGTGAACTCAGGGAAGCGCAAGTGCTGCATCACCAAATCCAGCCAAGGAAGCTGCCCGTGTACCTGAGCTGCTGCCTGCTCCAGTAACACTACTGTGACCCGTGGTGTGCCACACACACACACACACACACACACACACTCACTAACACTCACACTCACACACACACACTCACTCACACACACACACACACACACACACACACACACACACACACACGCACACACACACTCACAAATGCACACTGACAAATGCACACTGACACATGCACGCACGCACGCACACATGCACACACACACGTATGTACACACTCAAACACACGCATGCACACACACTCACACACATGCACACACACACACACACACGCATGCACACTCATGCATGCATGCATGTACACTCACACACAATAAAATACCAACAAAAACAACCAAATAAACCAACCAAATACATGAAGACACACATGCACAGATAACATACTAATAAATCTAACAGTCACAAGAAGATCATATGTTTATAATAAATGAACAGTCACATGCACAAAAACAGAAAGAAAGAAAGAAAGACAAAAAGAGTGTAGATACAGCAGTTGTAAGGCTTAGGTGGAGTATGTATGCATGTGTGTGTGTGTGTGTGCGCGCACATGCTGGGAAGGGGTTCATGGACACTGCAAGAGAAGAGAAAAGAGCGATAAGAGCTCAGTGATGAAAGATGACAGGAGGAGGTATGAAACCAGGCAGGTCAGGGTTTGATGGTTGATTGCTGAAAGAATGTCAACATCACTCCACAAATGTCATTCAGTCTAAGTTGTTTTTGTGAAGCAACTAACCCAAAGACAGAGGCGCGAGAAGGGGGTTATGTAAGTGTTCTATTTCAGAGAGGCCAAAAAAAGGAGACTCATAAATGCAACGCATATTTTAGTGTATTAAAAAAAGATCTTTGATGGGACATTCACCCATGGTGGTGGTTCCGCCCCACAATGCACTGCACCATGCACTGTTCATCACAGCCCATTAAAGTGTAATGTCAAATGGTGACACCCAATCATTGAAAAGATTGTATAAAAACAGCGTGAACATTATGAGAGAGCTTTATGACAGTGGTGTTTTTGTGTCAGAATAATGACTACACTCTTTAGGTTAGAAAGAGTTGTAGGGCTTTGATCTAGGGAACAAAACTGGTAATGGATAAAATGGATATGGCAGCCTCTTTATTTAATCAATCAATCAATCAATCAATCAATTGAACCCAAGACTGTGGTTGGAGGAGAAAGGATGGGTGAAAAAGGGGTGGTGTGTCACACACAAATACGTGATAGGTGTGTATATGCTTTAAATACAAAAACATGACAGTAGAGAAACAGGGCAACACATCTAACTTACACATAACAACATAAGCACGCACGCACGCATGTTTGCCTTTACCCTCATTCCACCTACAATACAGTCTACTGTTACAAACTATGCCATCCCTCTCAATCTGCCCATCTCCCTCTGCTCCTCTCTCTCCTGCTCTGCGCTGCTCTGCTTCTCTCGCTGCCATCTGCACATCTCAGTCCAATCTTCTTTCTCTACAGGTCTTCCTCCCTCTTTTCCCTCCCCTGCCTCTGTCCATCTCTCCACCACCTCATCCTGCCTCACCTCTTCTCCTTTCTCCACCTTTCCTGGTCACGTCTCCTCCACTCCTCTCCTCAGACTACATTCCATTTAATGTCCTTCCCTTCATTGGTTCATTTTGATTATGTTGCTTTTAGGGAATTTCATCTCTCAGAGGTAGAGTCAAGTGAAAGAAAGGGGTTATTTTGATCTCTTTCCATTTCTCTCTTTCTCTCTTCATTTCTATCTTCACTTCTCACCTTTTCTGTTTACTGGAATCCAATTACAGGCACTTAACATTTTCAATCATTCAAAAAAGAAACACTCCACTCATGAACCTCTAAATGAGCTTAGCCAAAAGAACTCAAACAGGACAACAGATAATAAGACCATGCAATGGCCACTGCAGATTATTGGTTTAACAAACCGAAACCTTTTTGTGAATCCAGACTATGTGACTAAAGCTTCATTTATGTGTACAAACAGAATGATACTTGCAAAGTAATTACTGATAACATTCCACAAGCCAAAGGTCCCTTCAAGAGCGCCAGGACTGACAGCAGACATGGCATTTCCTCTCTATGAAAGAAGATGAGAAATTAAGTGGTTGATTTAAAATGCTGGAACAGTGAAAAGGGAAGATCCCACAGTCCTACGTGCTGTCATCTGCAGCGGGGCTTCCTGATTGGCTGAACATGTGAATGCCTGACATCCATAGGAAAGAACTTAAAGCATTTTTCAGAATGTGTATATATAAAATGTGATGCTCAAAACAGAACAGTTAGCTCTGCCAGGACAAAGGCTTGAAATACCATGTTGCATGTACACATGCGTGCAGTCACGGAAACACACATAGACCCACACACACACACACACACAGACACACACACACACATAGACACACACAGACCCACACAGACCCACAAACTCACACAAAGACAAAAACACACATAGACCCACACACACACACACACACACACACACACACACAGTACAGAGAAGAGAAAGGCCAGTGTAATCAGACCCAATTGAAAGCATTTCCTGTGTTTCATGCTAATCTGGAGGAGTGTATTTTTCCATTACATACTCAGCTCCCCCCGGCCCCCCGCTACCCCATCACCCCTGTGAGCAGGGGAAGCCTCTCTCTGCAGACACTGTACACCTGCCAGTCACTTTCCCCACCTGCACAACACAGTTCCCATCTCTGCTGACCACTTATGCATCCATAGCCCTATTCGGACGGGACTGGGTGATTCTAGTCCCGTCCCGATGGGCGATGTTGGTATTTTTCTCCCTCCTCTCTGGAGAAAATTACAGCTCGAATTGCCTACTGTTTTTTTTGTCAAATTCATCAGTGGTCTGATCATTTTAATCCTGTCCGGACAGACATCTCTGTAATTTTAAGCAACTGCCCATGTGATTACTCATTTAAATAGGCTCTTGTGGTTTGGAAAACATTTTTTGACCGTTGTTGCATACCGTACTTTGTTGTGTTTTAAGGATTCTCAAATAGGGCTTATGAATCATCCACAGCTAGTGATGGCCAGTGAAAAAGAAAGGTCTCAATTAGCCTTGACGGTGTAGGTAATTATGCTCAACTTGTTTGTGCTATGTTTTCCCCCCTTTAAATTTGAATAATAACTTCTAAGCAGCAGTCTCCTGTTTTCCTAATTTACTTTCAACATGGCACAATCACATTTGTGCATGTCTTCCAAAATTATTCAACCAAAACAAAGTAAATTCTTTTTTTTAGATTTCCAAAATTGATCTATGATTCTTCTCTATTATCATCACAACGGGTTCCATGTGACGCAATAGCTTCTGCTATGCTTGAAATGTTTTTCAGAGGAAAGATGTTTGATTAAACACTATTGATGGATGAATGACCATTTCTGATACAGGCAAGGTTGTGACTCACAAAAAAATCAGAACAGCTTTGGAACAATTACATGTTTAAATCAAACAAACAGTTCCTCCCTTCACCTGCAGCCAACCGGCGACGCAATAATACACACACAAAAGCAGCCCAATGGTTTGAGTGTACCAGGCGACATCCACATGATCTGGTGCAAGATGACTTGTCTTTATGGATTTTGTTGAGTGCCTTACAATCACCTGACTATGCAGCTCAGATAGCACATTATTTCAGTGTAATTCTTACTCTTTTCTGCATAATGAGACACATGCTGGACATTTCTGACCATAACTCAACATTTTCCCCAACTTTTCCCCAATTTTACAAAATTACTACCCCTTCATTCATGGTTCTAAAGCAGGGTTCATTTCCAACTTCTGTTTTTACAATGCTTTTCTATTTGTATGGTGTTTTTCTCCATTCTAAAACCAAAAGTAAAGAGCATGTTTTAAATCTGGTTTTACAAGAAATGGGAAAAGCTGTACAATTTTGATTGCTGAAATTCCCACCTCCTGTGAAAGACCGCAAGCTAACCTGCAGGCCAATTACGGATGAAAAATAACTTCTAATGCAATTTAAAGATCAAGGAGCCAGAGAGGACCTCAATGGTAATCTACACTGACCCCTGCTTTGGAACTGCTGCTGCTTCCAAATCCCACACAGCAGATCAGAACAGTCGCCCAGATTATCACATTCTTCTTTTGTGAACATGCTAATT
Organism: Albula goreensis; assembly: GCA_022829145.1. Lineage (NCBI taxonomy): Eukaryota > Metazoa > Chordata > Actinopteri > Albuliformes > Albulidae > Albula > Albula goreensis. The sequence continues at coordinate 14,882,512 of CM040750.1, forward strand.
AAGTTTAAAGCTGTACACACAAATGAATGATATGGAGAACTTAATAGCTGTCCATATGACACCCCCCCTCCCCAAACCAAAAACAATGGATGGGAGATCTGTGGACTCAAGCGGATTTTCTTGACGAAAGTAAAAAATCTCTTATGATCTCCATTAAAGGATAGCTAGGGTTTATACACAAAAACGAGAGCTTAACCTGGCTTCAGTTACAGTATCTTGCAGGCATTAGACTCAATCCTCAATTAAAGTGACAGATCCGACTCCTCTGAGATGACTGTGCCATCAGTAACTCTCACGAGAGCGAGGGACAGACAGGGAATGCACGTAGATAAAACTAAGAACACAAAATGGAATGAGCATGTCTTTAGGTATGCCCTAACAAAGCAGGGGTGAAACAAGGTAATCAAAACATCTTTCCCTCCTTTTCTTCTGCACTCTTGTCTTCCTGTGCTTCACTCAAAAGAGATGTTAACTTGCTCAACTTGGCTGGGTGTCATCAGGAATCATGATCACAGTTAAAGGGCAGCGGGGTTGGGATTGGGGCTGATGAGTAACATACAGTGTAGAGGGATTGGCGGGGGAGGTCTCACGAGAACAGGTTGAGGCAGCGGGGCATAAGATCGCTCCTTTCACCCCGCAGACATCCCATTTTAAACACACAGAGTAGTCAGTGTCTCCCCTGGCATACGGGCTGGTGCAGATCTATAAGGGGACAGGCCTCAGCATGCTTGGGTAGATCAAACCGTTACTTTCTTTCAAAAATGTTTTCTTTTTCTGAAGGTAGACAGTAGCGATGAGACTGTACAGAGTGTTCTCAAAGTTGTTTTTGAAGTTGGTATGCAGTATCTCAGGTCACCGAAAGGTCAATTGAGTTCATGTGGGGGGTAATGCGGGATTCTGTATTACATCACTTACAGTATACAGAGTAACGCTCACAATCAGGCCAAAGCAAACCTCACTGGCTTCTGTCTTATAGTTTTGCATTACAAAATCATTGTAATGCTAAGCTATAATGCAAAATTAGGCACACTGTTTTCAAAATATTTTCCATATGTTAAGCCAGACAGCTCGGAAATGCTCGAGGTGCTAGACCTAAGATGATTTGCTCAGTCATGATGAATTTGCAATCTTGAATGACTGACAATAAAACCATTCTTATGAATATTTTAATGTATTCTTTCACAGCGTTGGATCCTTTCATGTAACTGTGACAAGTGAAAACAGTGAAAACACACATTGCAGACTGAAGTACTCATATATTTATTGTGTAACACAGCCTTCCATTCAGTGAAAGAAGGGCACATATAACAGAATATCCACCTGATGGAAAATTAGTTTCTATCCTATACCTTAATCTGAAAACAAACCAACTTAATACTGTTAACTTATAAACTTAATTTATGTTTCGACAACTCATAGATTAATTCTAACAGACATGCAGGCACAGGGCTATACTTACTAAACATCTTCATGATGCAGCACGAAAGCATCAAGTCCAGAACCACCAGACTCAAGGACAAGTTCTTCCCAAAGGTAATCCAAGCCCTAAATGGCTAACTCTTTTGTTAACTGTTTTGCTATCATATTTGATATCTTTAAATTATTACTATGTAATATCTTTATTATATTATGTACTTACTTATTTTTATTTATACCATAAAGAAATGGAGTCTCTCTGCACAAGAATTTCATAAATTGCCATAATTTTGTAGAACAATGTTATGACATTAAAGATGACTTTAACTTTGAATTTAAAGCAACACAGTGGGGCTAAAAATTGCAGATTACCCATAATTCATAGTCAGTTTTAGCATTAACTGGAAGCAGAGCAGCAAATAAACACACACACACCAAAGCCTTCTTTTAAACAGACCTCATGCTAATTAAAATTTCTCACATTTACATATCCAAATATATGTTATGTTATGAATTTTGAAAAGGGTTCTGTAAATGTCCTTTACGTATTTTAGTAGTGTAGGTTTGTTCGTGCAGTACCCGAGGGACAGTAGGTTAACAAAAAGAGCACGCATAAGTGCTAATAACGTGGGACTGTTATACATGAGTCTACATTCATATTTTAGACTTTCATATTTTAGATAGCAGAGGTTTTGAACGATTAAGGTCTGACTATTTGAGAGTACCACTTGTTCTGTGCTTCCCTGAAAATATATTCCACTTTGTCTATTTCCATGAAAATACCACTCCATTTTATTTCATCTAAACAGGAAAAAACAGAGGGGGGAAGGAAAGAGACTAGAGAAGCAATTTTCTGTCCCTTTTCCCTGTTTGCCCCCCTACTTATTTTGAATGCATTACAGTGAGTGAGTCATCTGCAGCTTCTCTAAGTCTGGCCTGTGTTAGGCAGCTCTAATGGGGAGAGTACTGAATGTCACTTAAACACCCATGGAAATGGAAAATAATAATAACAGTGTGATGTTGAGGTGTGTGGCAGTGTGGCATTCTGGTACAGTAATGGGGCTAAAGTTAACAGATAAAAGTTTACACCCTGGGCACTGTAATTCCTTGTGATGCTTCTGTGAGTGTCATGCTGGTAATGTACCCACTGCGGAGAGTCATCCAGAGGAGTGACGTTCATCAAACAAATGCACTCTAAACAGAAAGAGAAGGAAATGAAAGGAAACGTGCCATTTCAATTAGCCAAAAAAACATGGAAATAGGACAAGCCCCTTGACACAGAAAGGCACTTAGAGGTAGTTTGATGATGAGCTGTATCTAAACATGTAAACTCTGGGTCAGTGGTAGGGAGAACTGGCTCAGAACCATCATCTCTCCATCCAGCACAACGCGACCTCAGGGCTGGTTCCAGCCAGGCGCCACAGCTACCGTCCGACCCAATTTCCTCCTGGTCCCTCTGTCTCAGCATGAGCTCAGAGAGGGCCCGTCAGATCACGTACCACAACCCCCCATCCCCCCACAACAAACAAACCACCCGGCGCCCATTCACCTCCCTGCCTCCATTAGCCCCAATTGTTTCCCACTTTTTTACACAAAGGTTCTAGGTGGGGCAACAAACACAGCAGACAAGGGTTGAGACAGGGTTTGAGCAGCAAGCGAGCACGACAACAAAACCTTCCGGCTTCCCAGCATGCATTACTGCAGCGGCCTCACAGACTGGAGCTCAGCCAAGAGCTGCAGCCATGGCCATTTTCCCATCTGGATGGACCAGCGTCCGAATTGAAGCTTGATTAACTATTATGTTCTTTTCATAAAACGCACAATTCACATGGCTGGGGAGTGTTTCCTGTCCTACGAGGCCCACCGGCGATAATCGCAGTGTGGGACCAGTGGCTGTGTGGGACCCGTGGCTGACATCATGAAAGTGAAATAGAAAAACAAAAGGGCCCCACAAATCAGGAGGTGTGTTTTCTTGAACCGGACAAGGGGTGCGGCCCCAATACACCTTACATAGCCACTGCTACTGTACACCCCGAGCCTCTGGCTGTGTTCGACGGTGACGCAAGGGGGAAAGAGGAAGGTATAAATCTGTGCTTCATTCACTTTCTCAGTGGCTGCTAATTAAATGTGATTCATTATATAAACACTATAAATAAAGAAAAAAAACAGGCAACATGTAGCTGCCAAAACAGCAATCCAGTCCATTGAGCTTTTAAAATGTGAATGAATGATTATGTACAGGTAAACATGTCTTAGGTGGAGGTTTTAGCTGTCGCACAGTAACCTATACCACAGTTACATTAGACTATTCTACTCATTGCTATACTGTGACATGGTGGGCTATCACATCTTACATTTTAAGACAATGCTAACCTGCTAAGACAAGGCGGGTTAGTACCTCGGTTTCTGGGTACCGCAGCAGTTCCTCCGCATTCATTGCAATTTCACAGAAACCCCAACATTTAAAGACGACACTTTGAGGACAAATTATTGAAATATTATAATTGATTAAAATGCCAATTACAAATTATATTTTTCACCAAGTACATCATCAAGTCTATGACATGTATTTCATCAAGTGCTAAGAGGAAGGTTATACAGTGTTGACTCTGGTTCTGGCTAAAGCTATATTTGACATGTTACAGCTTGTAGTCTGTGATGCAAAGAAAAGTCCAAATAAAAAAATCTATGCTTCAGTTTGCACACACCTACAATCAAACAAAATCAGATGTAGAAAACTGAATTTTTGAAAGATTTGAGTGACTAAATGTCTTACATCCGAAACCACGATTCTGATTTGTGGTAAGTGAGCAGACGATTTTCAGAACGACATGCACCCCCCACCCTCCCTCCCCACTAACTTGACCAGTTGTGTGTGTTTCTGAGCAGATAAATAAGGTGGAAAAGCTTTTCGGGATATGCTCCACCATGATAAGATCTTCTGGGCTTTTCATGGGGGACGCCATGGCAACCTGCTTGTGAATAAGGCGAAGATTAACCTCCGCACAGCGTGAGCTGATTATAGACCTCCTCATAATACACGCGCGATTCTATCCCTCGAGCACACGCCGTCCAAATGCTATTCTCTGTGCTACGATGTCTGTCAACAACATTTTAATCTTGCACCGGGCCTTGGAGGGGAGAATGAGGCTCTACTGAACCAGGCTGACCCCTATAACCAGGTTAATTAGCTAACCGCGAGGCGGACATGGCCGTCAGCAGCTGCAACTCTGAAATCCAATGAGTGACGAGACGTTCAGATAAAATGTGGATACGGAATGGACAACGCAAAATGAGCTGTCAATTAAAAACGAGTGAAGACTGACCCTTGACCTATACCCTCACAATTGACAGACAATTGATAGTAGGGCATATATCACTAAATCTTTACAAATGCAGTATTTTTCTCTCTGGCTTTGCTGTTTTCTTGTCAGTAGTATTCACCTCCATACCCCAGAATGTACTGACTGGACAATTTTGTAGAGTATTAAGGTGTATTCCGACTTAGCGTGCAGTAACCAGCTAGCACTGTTGAGACAAGACAGAGGCTCCAATATGTAAGAATGCTATAATGAAACATTGTGCCTGGGGTGCGTTCACATTTTACAGTGGCCTTCAGAGTTAAACGACAGGTGATTCCAATGTTCATTCCTGGCCATTCAACATACATGACAACCCACAGCTAAAACAATCCGCTTACTTTGCTGAGCAATTCCCTCTAAAGAGGAAAATGTGTATTACTTCTGACGTTGAAAGCCATTAATCATGCAGTCTGTCTATTAGTTTCAGAATGTCTTAAGTCTTTTCCTGTCCTTCTTGATTGTACAGCAAAAAATCAGTGTAGGGGCCCTGTTCTGTGCCAGGAGCAGGAGAGGTTCTACAGTTGTCCATTGGACCCTGTAAGGTCCAGTTGGAGGGGGGGGGGTGGTTGGTGGGGGCAGGGGTGGTCAGCAATTCAACATTACTTTGCTAATGAGCTACTTCCTGTCAAGAGGTCAGTGAGTTTGAGGTGGAGAGAAAAAAGAATGGGGGGGGGGTTGGTTGAGAAAGCCAGCTTCTGTGTTTGCCCAGAAGCTCCAGGAAGGAAAAACGGGACAGGACAGGTCGCAAGAAAATGAGTCAGGACAGGATACCAAGGTCCAGCTTCTCTAACCATGGGCCAGTGCTTATGACATTCTCGAGAGAGAAGCTCAGACAAACCCGCCCAGCTCCTGATAGAGATCCAAATAGACCGGGCCCATCTGCAAAGACATCAAACTGCCCATCTCTCTACGGACCTGGGCCTACACTTGTGCAGGAGATGATAAATGGCTTTCGGATAAACAAACAGTCAAACAGAGACAGAGTAAACAAAGTGGGATAAACAGAGCTCAGAGGCCGCATTTCTGGGGAAAACAACTGCTCTGACAATACCTCTGAACACCAAGACCCATTTGCGCTCCTCAAAAAGCATTTTAAGTGGGAGCGTTCCTTTTCGTCACGGAGAAGAAAGGTTTCTGTCGCATGCAACAATTTAATTTCTGCTTGGTAAAACATTTGATCACAATGCTGTATTTGTCTTCAGAATGAAGTATTTTTAGATGTAACTGACTTGATTTGGCCGATATCCATTGTGGACTACAATGATGTTTAGGTACAGGAGTAGTGATTTGGTCATGGTCTTTTGTCTTCTTCTTGGTTGGTAATAATGTTTTGTCTGCTTATAACAAAAGTCATTTGTGAACTGCATATTTCTATGTGTGTCTGTGGGAGTGGGTCGCAGCCAGCTTTTGTTATTGCCCATGTAAGGATGCCAGAAAAGCACTCAGTCCAGTTTTCCCCTGCCGAATTACACACCCCATCTTACCTCTGTACTACAGCCTACCTGAGGATATAGATGAATTTGAACGCCTTTATTTTCACCAAACTGCAGTCCTCCAGTCCTGTAGAGGGAGCTGTAATCCAAACCCCACATCTCACAGTACACCATCTGTAGAACCCTACCTGTAGATGACTCCATGCTGGTGCAGAAACATGAGGGCAGAGGTGACCTCGGCAGCGTAGAAGCGGGAGCGGGCCTCGTCAAACTTGCGGGATCGCTGAATCTGGAACATGAGGTCCCCCCCATTCACGTACTCCATCACAAAAAAGAGGCGGTCCTGCACAGGGGGGCCAAGCAAGGAAAAGATAAAGGGGATCAGTTAGCGCAAATGACACTTTTTCATTTATTTCACACAGTCACTGTTCACACTGATCCTTGCAGGTTAACATAAATAGTCTCACAGCAATATATGTCCAGTCTTCCACACACCCGCTATTCAAGGAAATAAACCCATATTTCTGGGAAAAGGAGACAGCTTCCTGTCTTTCTCTATATTTCATATAATGGAAATATAAACGAGAAGGGGAGGGAGGGAAGGTGGGGGTGCGGTGGGGTCATAAAAGGCTTTCTATAGAATGGAAATGTAAATCTGCCGCCATCTTTCCATTGTTTAAATGCAATAGCTCAAAGGCGATAAGGAGTTGTGACACATATAACAATGCAGTCTTGTCAAACTAATTTTTGGTTAATAATCTTCAACCAAAACAGTTAACAAAAATAAAACAGCACTATATTAATTTAGTGTATGGCAGTACATGCTCTTTTGCAAAACACAAATTATGCCAGATGCAAAAATGATTTCGCATCCGGCTTAAAGAACCTAGAATATGGAATGGATCAAAGGCTCTTTTATAAAGCCACTGAAAAAATGATTAACTTTATCAATATAAAACTACACTCTGTCAGTGTTAGCTTTGGGTTATGGTCTATTTTACATTTGAGTGCTCAGCAGCAAAATGACATTAAGGCAAAGTTTGCTTGTCATTGCCAATTAGCCTCTATGATAAATATGAGTGCATAAAATGTAAAAACTGAAATCCATGTTATCAGACAGTAACATCAGAATTACTGATACCACAGAATGAAATCTTTGTCACTTTAAATACATTTACTTCCTTACACTTTACCTCTAAATCTGAGAAGAAATCTAGCTGGAGTACTGGAACAAGGAAATAATTCTAAATTTTGAAATCTCTCAAGGCCTCCTTCACTAGCCCGGTAAAAAGAGGTGGACTACAGAAAGATGATTCAACTTGTCTTTCTGTTTCTAAATTATCTGCATCGCAATTGAAAATGAGGCCCCCCTCTTTAGACACACACACACACACACACACACACACACACACACACAAATATACAAACTAATTTGATAAATCCACTTTAAACTTCCTGTAAAAGACTTTGGGAGAAAAGAAGAAACTAAGAGGCTACAGGAGAAGATGTCTATCGCATTTGACACAAAAAAATCCCATATTTATGGATTTTCTCCATTTTTTTCTCCACCAAAAGGGGCACTTCTTACATAAGTGTCCAGAAGTCCACCTCATCTTGTACTCCAGTCTTTTTTTCCTGAAAGTGAATTTAAACAGGATGCTTAAATAGTTTGTTTAAATGTGCCCAGAATTACAGCGAGTCCCACCCAATAAAATGTGAATAAACATTTCCTGCCTCTAATTAGAAATGTACAAATACTCGCTTCCCAGCCCAGGGTTGAGAACTTGCTAAAAGAAAGGCATCGATGAGCAGATAACGATGAAGACCCAACAATTTGGGTCTTTTCTGTGTGGCAGCCTGTATTTTTGGGGGAGTCTGGTATGGTTCAATTCAAGTTTAAATGAGCACGTTATATAAACTGTACCCACAACCACTTTACACACCAACCTGCAATTATTCTTCACATAATAAACCATTGTTGGTCTTAAATAAAGAAAAATTCTTGCTTGTTTAACATTCACAAGAGAAAATGTTGGATATATGATTAGTTTTACACAAAGAAAATGCTTTGGAGTGAACATGAGACATGTTTTGCAAGAAAAAACAGAGCACAACAGTTATATACTGAAGAGGAATTTAATTATCATATTCATATTCTCCATTTCCAGAAATGCTAGCAGGGCTGCATTTGATCACTGTTTTAGCACTTGAGTTAAGGTAATTACTGCAGGGCTCTGAGCTCCAAGATTACCACACTCTGCTCTCCTGAAAAAAATAGCCTTCTTTGTGAGGCTGATATCAGCAGGAAATCATTATAATTTCAGTACAGAGTGTATTGTGTGTGGCCCTGGACAGCAGTCAAGAATGTTTATCCTTAAGCCCAGAACAGCGAGTTGAACCCTCTATGTACCACACAATTTCACTTCTTGTCTGACCACCGATCACAAACTGGACCCGGCACCACAGGGGTTGGACACACACATACATGGACACACACAGACGCACTGACTCAACCTGTTCGATGTATACACACAGCACTTCTGAAGGTACATTCGCCTATAGTTACTTGCACCTCACATCAATCCCACACACATAGACTCTGATCACAGAAATACACAGCAGTACAAAGGGCAGTTACACACACACACACACACACACACACACACACACACACATATATATATAAATATACAAAGAACCATCTTACACTGTAATGCACAGTTTCACTGTAATCTCAACTGAATGTAAACATTGTCAACATTGCCAGCTAAGCAATTCAAGTTTCCCTGCGTATAGATTATGCAATGCCTTAATTAACCTATTCATCTCAGAGTTATTTAATTATGTCACATAAAATCAAAAACTCGAATCAATGACATACAACTGTTCTTTGTCATAATCTTTAATTAAACTCCTACAATTCCCCATTTGTAGAGAGATAGATCTTTATTGTTGTAAGCTGTTGGATACATTTGACAGATCTCTGAACTCCCTCTGTTGTAGTGCTGATGTCAGCTGAATGATCACGTGGACGCTGGAGTCAAGAATCCGCCATCCAGCCTAATTTATCAACACCACAGGCCTTGTTTTTCTTAGGCTGTCATTTAACACACACTGGACATTTCTGGGTATTTGGTAAGAGAGAGAGAGAATGTGGGATGAAAAATGGAAAAATGAGAGAGTGAGAGAGAGAGACAAAACGTAAAGCTAATGGATTCATCTTTATACAAGGAAAATCCTTAGAACTGCACATGACTTACATAGAATTTTTTTAGCAATCTACCAGTGATGGAGGTATCCAGGTAATACACAGACACAATTCAACCACCACAATTCATCTATAACCATATCACGTTCCTCCTGAACACCCTGAACACATTTTCAATGAGTACACAAACTCATCCTCTCACTTTACTGACTGTTATGGCAGACACGTCATAATTTACAGCACATAGACAATTGGTACATTTCTATGTACGCAAGAGAAATATATCTATCTTTCTTTCTCCTTTCGATATGTGCGAGTCTAAAGTCAGAGCATCTTGCTCCTGATTTTGGGCCCTGCGGCGGGCTCTGTGAGGAAACAAAGCCAGCGCTGGACTGGACTGGTGTGTGAACTATGATTGTTTGGTGTCCCTCTGTCACTGCACAAGATGAGACGGGCGTCGCTGGGGAAACTTTTGTTTAGTCTCTGCGTAACTTACATAACGTGTTATGCAAGGGACACAAATAGACCATGCCGTCGGACTGCAGGTGCAAGCAACTTCAGCATCTATAAGTTACACTCATATAACATACTTTACACACAGCCACTTGCACACACACACACACACACACACACACACACACACACACACACACACACACACACACACACACACACACACACACAGGCACACACATATTCACACACATATGCACACAACCGCACACAAACTTAAAACTGTAAACAACAGAGCAATGCCTTACCATGTTCTCCTAATATCCCTCAACTTTCCCACATGATATATGACCGTTATAACAGTTATGGCTTCCAGCTTCTTCAACAAATGAGGGGGAGAATGGTAGATAAAATGTGATGTTCCAAGCCTTAAATTCGGACAATTGCAGTCGTACACACACACACACAAACACACACACACACACAAACAAACACAAAGTGGACAGAAATAGAAAGAACATGCATATGCTAAAGTAATCAAGAATCAAGAGAGACCACAACAGACAAAAAGGCCTGAATATTAGAGTGAAGCAGTAGAACACTAGGATGCTGGATAATTGTCACAAACTGGATTCTACAATCACATTTGTATGTACTGTGATTGATACATAATGACACAAGAGCTCATTGTGTGTGTGTGTGAGTGTGTGTTCACACTATATATATTCTGCTGAGGCAACTGTTCTTCCCACTATTAACTCTCCTCTTAAGCCTCTACATTATACAGACAGCTATCCATACAGCTGCCAACATGTAGGAACAAATAACCTATTACTGTGATGTGTACCAAAAACAAAACATCACAGAGAACATCCTTTTGGTACATTGTCCATATAACATCAAAACAAGCTAGTCTCCCTACTCTCATTACGGCTCTTCTGCACCACTACAGACAGATATTCATGTAGCTGGGGACTGTTTATATTAATATGTTGCCATGACATTCCCTCGCGGCCACATGTTTTAGTAAGGGCTTTTGCCCCAGCGCTGTGGTAATGAGTATGTTTTTGAAGTCATTAACATCCAGCGAGGGCCAGACGGAGGATCAGACCCCGCTCCCGACGAGCAGGGCGGACAAAGCCGGCGTTTGTATTAACGGAAGGAAGAGGCTCGGACGTTGCCATGGTCACGCATTGACCTCACCTTGCGCGCGAGCGTACGCATGCCCACTGGCTTGCATCGGCCATCGCGTACTCCACCAGCGCTCGGTGACAATGGGAAAGGGCTTCCTCCGGCCGCTGCGGAGCACTCGTGCAGCGGCTGAGTCCCGTACCTGGCCCTCGCTCAAGCCCCGCGAGTCACAAGGATGAGCCCTTTCATCTCCACTCAGGCCTTCAGCCCTCATCTGACAAAGCCCCTCTGCTGAAGACTCATTAAAAAACCGCCCGTCGCCGTTAATCAACGGCAATCAGCCGTCCAGGCCCTGCCTGCTCGATGACAGGCTCAACGAGATCCACAGGCCGAACAGTGAGGTCATCTGTTTCCGAAAACTGCATTCCCTTCCCCCCAAACACTGCAATGTGTTTCACCTGAAAACGTGTCTGTCTTGTTTGTTTTGCATAGTTGATAAGGGTGCTTCAGGGGAGTGATTCAGGCAGATGCATTAAGGTTTGCTCTGAACTGTTAAAATTACAACATTTCTGTGTATTGTAAAATGTAGTTGCTTTAAATCTATTCAAGACTGAATAATGTTTCTTAATGTGTTGTGCTGAACCTCATAATAATAGCCCTTGTTACACAGCAGAATGTCTGGTGCTAATTTAACACTAACAGTGTACATATGAGAGCACATGGACTCATGTGTACACTGTTAGTGTTAAATTAACACTGGACATTTTGCTGTACACTGTGCACTGATGTACCTTGTTTCTGTAACGTGGATCAGCTGCTGGAATATAAAGGCCATGCAAATTAGACAAGATCTGGGATTCAGTCAACATTTGTCTTTAACTTCGGGTCACAATTAAATGCATTTTTATCCCCACTGACAGTTTGTCAAGTTCAGCAAGCATGAAAATGAACTTGCCAACTCGTTCTAGTAGAAATGAAGCGTAAAACTCTTATTCATTTGTAAGTAAAAGTTAAGGACGAATGCTGATTGAATCCTGGCCAGGGTTTCTTGTTTAAACTTTCTGTTGAATGAGTTCATTCTGTCCCATCACTTGGGCGAGCTGCTTATGCGCTTGGCTGACGGGGAGCGACTGATCCAGGATCAGACTTTTCCATGCAGGGTACAATTCAATCTTTTATTAATATACTTAAACCTTGCTGAAAGCATCAGCCAGCCTTACAGAACAAAAAAGGCCTGTGACGATAGCCAAGGCATGGTACGATATGTTCACTCCAGAGTGTGGTTCAAAAAAAGAATGGCTAAAAAAATAAATTGCCTCTCATTATTTCTGAGCACAGTACAAGTAGAGAACATTATGCCCATTGGTAATCAAATGTAGTAATAAGAAGTGTGTCTGCTTTCTACATCAATTTTAATGTAGCTTTTTGTGTAGGTTACATTTGGTTGCATGGTTTTCGCCATGTTGAAAAACACGGCGAAAAAAAAAGCGCAGGTTGAGACACTGAACCTTATCGAACTGCAATGCTGGTAAATACGTACGCTGCGTGTATTTGAATATATGCTGTGTCAACTTTACATTGGTGTGAGCTGCCACGCATGTGGGAGTCTGCAGCAGTGAGTATTCAGCATGGGTCAGGGACAGATCAAAGTCTGAGATTAAAGTCTTCTGTCTGCCCCGCCACCTCCACCTCCACCTCCACCTTCATCCACAAACAAGCGCCACAAATACAGGTATTATTACAATGCAACCTGCAACGGGGGCATTTGTGGTTGTTTTTTTTCTTCTTTTGTTTGATAATGGGCGGTGGAGGCAGGGGAGGGGGAGGGAGAGACAGGAGACAGACAGGCAGGGTTTTGTAGGTGGTGTAGGGGTCGGGGGGTGTCCAGGGCGTGGTAGGTGTGGGTGATTCCAGGTGCAGGTCTGGAGATCATCTGTATTAAACAACCGTTATAAAAGATACTATGTGCATAAAATTCTCTTTTCACTCAATGTCTTTACATTACACCATATTAGACACAGAAGCTAAGGGGCTGATTCAGAGGGAGTGTCCATTTTGTTCAAATATATACTCACAACACTGTCCAAAGTGCACAGCGCATGCTTATGCGAAATAGGGAAAATGAAAGTGAAACACTCACAAAGATTTGATAATTTTCCCGCTAGATTTTATGTCATATCTGAAATTGCATCCCGCACCCAAGGAGCTTTCAAAAATGGACTGGAGTCAGTGAAGGCGCAGACTGGCTGGACTCATCTCCTCTTGCTCCAGTGAACCCTTGTGTGCAGCTCTTTCCAAACACACTGATCCCCTGACAGAATGTTCCCACGTTCCCCAGCGGTAGGGTCAGCCAGCTACAACGCAACTGTGAGGTGACCAATTGGGCTGGGGCAGAGGACCGGAACCGGAAGAGCCGCTGGCCCTGCTACTGGATCACTAGACCCAAGATTATGTTCGGAGAAATGCATTTTACCATATGTGCATATCTGCGCACACACACACACACACACACATATACACACACACACACACACACATACACACACACACACACACACACACACACACATGCACACACACACACACACACACACACAACACACACGCACACACACACAAGCGAATGCATACACACACATATACAATCACGCATACAATAAGAAAAATATCATAGTAAAGAATCAGTCTTAACCACTTTCTTCCCCATGTCTTGCTGTATTGCTCCACTAGCGCCTGTCCTCTGCAAACCTGTCCTTTTATCACTCGTAATTGGATACTGCATTTAATAGGGTAAAAAAAAACTCAGCTACTCCATCAAAGAAAATATTTCTTTACAACTCTCCAGTTTGTCTGACTTGAACAAATCAGCCCAGCATGAGTGCAATACATTTGAGCCCTTTATGTAGTTCATTAATCATTTCTATGCAGAGAAAAAGAAGATTAAATTGAGCTTTGCTTTTTCTGGAGGGGCGCCAGTATGCGGGTGTGTTTTGGTTACCAGTCTGCTGCTATTTGGGGCTGATGCGCTGTGTGCATTGCTGGCACAGGGAAGGTAAACACAATCAAATTCAACAATTAATAGAAAAAGAACAAAAAATAAGAAGGAGACCTGAGGTCAAATTGTCTTTCATCGAGGTAAAGATTGATTAGATGGCTAGAAACACTGAAAAGAGCATTTTTATGTTTGTAAACATAGCACAAAAATCAATCACCAGTTGTCCTGAAATCTGACATAGAAATATATGCAATTCCTATTTTTTCCTTGCAAAAATTCCTGATAATATTCCAAATGTTTTTTTGTGAAGAAAATGATTGATGTATTTATTCATACATCAAAGTTTAGGAAAAATGTTGATTGAGACCAGACCAGTTATTTTTCGAGACTATATTAAGAGGTGGTCCAACAACTCAACAGAGCAATGCTGTCTTTGTTGGTGTACATATAATTCCATTCCATATTTACTTGTTCTCTTGGCAAAGTGGAGGGCAATGCACAGAGATCACGTTTTTAATACTTCATACACTGGGATATCTATGGAAGCAGTTTGGACTCCTTGAAGCTTGCTGTGCCTCAAAAGGGAATCGAACCTGCAACCCTCTCACAAGCCCACAGTCTCAACAACTCCAATGCAGTCACTATAATGACTATATTCACCCCTCAGTACTTGTCATGCTCTGCTATTAACTGCAAGATGAATGATACCACTATTATAATTTAATGTGTGTATGTCAGACGAGGGGTCAGACATCACTAGGCCTCTCTCCAAACTGCACACAAGACTACAAAATAATTGTAAATCATGCTGAACGGATTTTCTTCTGTCTGTGGACCGAGCACTCCAGAACATTCCAGTTCTAAAACAAACCAAAATAGGTGACCTTTCCCAGAAGGCCAAAGTGTTGCCGGGTTATGACTCTAGTACTGCACTCAGGTGCACTCCCAATCCCGTTAGCAGCCAAGACAAACACCTCCCACGCCCACACTACAAAAAGCCATAACAATAAGACATTCTGTTAACCACCCTTGTCCAGGAAGAGACTGGGGGAAAAAAACACATTTGTAGCCACAGAGGGCCCGGGGACCGAAGCCCTTCAAGTGGCTTTTGTTTGTTTTTTCTTCCCGGGGATGCAAAGAGGGTTTGGTGGGTAGCGGCCGTCCACACCTTCCAAGTTGTTCAGAGAGAAGTTCCTGTGGAGCAGACCCCCCTCTCATCCAACCCCCTGCCCCAAATACTCTCCCTGCCCTCTGAGCTCTCCAGCACGCTCTCCCCTGATCTGCTCTCACCTCCAGCCTCTCCCAGTGCTCTGCCCATCCACCTGTCCATGTGTGCTGTCATGGGTCAGATAGGAGACTACCTTCACACATGAAACAGGTATAGGTTTTTTAAACTAGGAGATAACTGTACCTCTGCCTCCACAAGTCCCTATATTTACACACCAGTCTACCTCTACACCCTACCTACTGTACATGTATCACAACAGCGCCGCCATCACTTTGTCCCTGCAAATGTTCACTTTCGCACTTTCTCATTACTGGTTTTGTAATCTGGTTTTCGGTGCTGTAAAATGCATCGATCATTAAATGAACCTTCCAGAACACCAGGTCCTGCCATGTCCCTCAGCACAAAGGCTCCGTCAGCTACCTGCTTTGTCTCTCGTGGTCTCCTCCCTTCAGACTGACATAAGACTGATTAACACCATTAAAAGCCATCTCTCTGTCCCTCTCTTGTTTTCTCTCCCCCTGTCCACAAAATCAACAGTGTAGAAAACAGGTAAGATACAGGGGAAGTGTCAGGTGACAGTGACCCACGTGTCTCTTTCTCTCCACACATGGCCCTCTTTTCAGCCCGATTTACGTGTTGCGTGTTCAGTAATCCCTTCCCAAGTCTGTGCCCCAGATTTGCCACTCCTTTTTTCAAGTGTTTTTCTTCAACTTTTTCTTCCGTGCTGTATAAGCGTGTCTATAAGCAGTCCGAACAAGCCCAGAAACAGTTGTATAACGTTATTTACATTTCTGAGCTGCAATTAGGGCGATAAGAGTATGGCAACGATCCTAAAGCTGATTAAAGACAGAACATTGTGATGAAACTTCGGTTCATTAAGAGTGCAGGTTTTAGTGAGCCTTTGCTTTTTCATCCACCGTTTTAAACCAATGACATCTAGCCCCCCACCTTACTCACCTAGTTAAACTTTTGGGGCTTATGGCACAGCTTGGGGTTCATGTAGGTTTGGGTGTGTGTGTGTGTGTGTGTGTGTGTGCAGAAGATGGGAGGAGTGGACAAGTGGGTTGGGGGCGCTTTAGGTGGGCAAGATGTAGTGCTATTGATGCAGGAAGCAGGCTGGGACACAGAAATGAGATGTAACGTCTGCTGGTAAATTAGCCATTGAGAGGACTTGAAATGGAGCGAGAGAGAGGGCGGTGTCACTAAGTTCAACTAAGGGCATGCATTCTATGTGTGTGGGGCCCCAGAGAGCAGCCAAAAAAGAACACACTAAACTTTTCACCTGGATTCACTCACATTATGGCTGGAGGGCTCCATCGGCCTGGTACTATGCGAGCCCCCTTGAGCCAAAATAAAAACACTGAGGACTTGCGGAAAACAATCAGGAGTAAACCTCACAGCTCTCTGTGAAGATCTCAGGACCACAGACCTGTCAGGTTTATTTTTCATTAATCACTATTGATTTTCTATACCACTGGTTTCCACAGCTTTACACAACTTCCCAGCTAAATTTGTTTTCATTTAATCTACGGTTCCTTAGCAAACGCAGACCTGCTGGTGGAGCTGCTTTTCTGTGATATAGGCATTGGAAGCTGCCGATGGAATTATACCCAAGTCGGTCCAAGGATAGCAATCAAGAATTAAGCAAGATTTCTGTTTATAGATGAGTCAGTATAAAGAACGCACATGTGGTAAAGATAAGCACAACAAATTAAGCAATCAAGATACATTTCCTGTCCGATACCCTGGTCAAATAGCAGCGACGAGACACTTATGGAGGTCCTCAGGTTGTTTGGATGTGGATGCTGTTGACTGATCACTGGTGGTCAATTTGTGATATGGACTGAGCGCAGCCAAATGTTCATAATGTTAGATGCTAGATGGGGGAAGGACTTGAGGACACAACGCTCCATCCTCCATCCACAGAAACCAGGGAAGGGGGTGGGGGGATAAACAGCATATGGTATATGCATTGACGCTGATAAGAATCGGGGGCCTGTTACACAAGGCCTGTAACAATTGAGTGTTTTTGGCAGACATAAGCCACAGGACACAGATCAGAGATTGACAGGCAAATGCATATCCTATCACAAGAGAACAAGAGAGCGAGAGATCGAGAGTGAATGAGAGAGAGAGAGAGAGAGAGAGAGAGAGAGAGAGAGAGAGCGAGAGAGAGAGAAATGCATGTGTTTTTGAAGACTACACCCAAACATCACTTCCACCTCCATCTACTAACCTGTCACGACCTTTTGACCCCCTCTACCACTGCCAGATATGACATCAGTTATTTCCTTGTTCTCCTACTCTACCTGCTGTTCCACAATGACCTAACGTATGACCTCTGACATTTCAGCTGCTCGCTAAGAAAACTCTCCTCACCCACAATGCCACCCTCTTCCAAAATAAGGCAGGCTGAATTTGTAGAAATCCACCATCCACTATAAGACTGGCCTCTGATCACAGACACTTGTTCACTCAAAACATTTTTCTTCTTCAATTTCTAGGCACACAGATCAAACACTCATCCTCAAAACAAGGTCCAAGGATGGAGGTAGTGGATGCCCACCATGGGCAAACACCCACAACAGTTTAACACAATGTCAATACCCTTAGCTCTGTAACACGGCGTGACAGGCACTGAGGTTGTAAGCCCCATTTCTAAACTCTCTTGTGTAACTAACTAGGAGTTTTAAACCCACAGTCTGCCAGCTGTATGTCCAGAATGTCCATACACTCAACACTACAGACAGAGAGACAACCCAACTCCAAATGACCTCTCTAATAGCGACAATAAAAACGCTTTACAAATGTTAAGGCTGGCCTGTAACTCACAGTCGTGACAGCAAATACATGGCTGGGGTTCTGCTTTTAGCCAGTGACACGCACTCTGCAGGCTGCTCACCTTGCCCCAGGGTGCTTCTGACATGCCATTCTTTCTAATCTTTACAAGATCACACCTAAAACACAGGTAGAGTGACACACACACACACTCATACACTGCACTGGAGCTGCTTTGACCCATACTAGCGAGTGACCAGGCAGAAACAGTCAGACTGAAAGAGTGCAGTTTAAAGATCTATCAGAGCCATTTGGGTCTCATTCACTCTCTGTCATTCACCGAAAACACGATGTTTCGAGAGGCATGACTTCCTGTGGTGTCTGGCTTTGACCGCTGCTCCCGTCCCTGGTTTTGTGAGCTATGACAGGGTTACAAACTGAATGCATGAGAATGTGGGAGCAGGTCTCAAACTTGGCCCCTAACCTCCCAGAATTCTCAAGTGGGAATCTGCTACTGTGTAATTTTTTTACACAGTGTAATTTTCAAAAAAAAAAAAAAAAACTGGAACGTGATGTTCAGGCTTCTACCTTCAAACACAAAAAAACTCTTGAATGTGATATGTCGCTAACTGTTTGGAAACCATAACTCTACCTCAACTGGTAACCAGAATGTAATTGTTTTCTTGTTTCAGGCACCAAGAATTTAAGTTGTTTGGTGCTTTCAATGGGGACCAGTTGTTACTATGGTAAGCTGATGGTGTTATTCTCTGCTTGAGAGCAGTTGAGCACTACAGCGGGATTGGTAGAGGGGTAAGGTTGTATCCCCTGTGGTAAGACACAGCTGGGTAAACCTAACGTCTTCCCGTCACCACATTCTGGTTTGGGATTCTGTCCCCTTTTCAACAGTCCAAAAATGTGGACATCGCAATGTCGTCACTGGACCTTGTGTCACATGCCGACCTGTTGTCCGCCTCTTTTTGCGCACCCTTGAATCACCCACTCTCCACCCCCCACCCCCAGCCCCTCCCGCCTTTTTTCCCGCTCCCTCTCTTAGCTGCCAGAACACAATGTTCTCAAGCGTTGTTTGGGGAAACGGCTGAAATAAATAAATAAATTAGGAGCAGAGGACGCCATCATTACAGGCCGGACTGCGAAAATAAACAAGACCACCGCTAAGTGGCTCTTGCTTCTCCCGGTCTCCCCTCTTCCCCCTCAGCCACCCCCACCCACCATCACCCTCCACCTCTCACTAGGGTCACCCCACCTCAGTCAAACCCTCTATACAAAAATTAAAAAAAAAAAACACCCATCCCCCATATCCCTTCCTCCAAAAATGCACGTAGGCATCTTAATCGTCTTTTAACATGAATCCAACTGGTTCACCAATGTTTTCGCCTTTGCCGCCGCCCCTCCATTCCCAGAGAAGGCGAAGAACTGTTACCTCTCAAAAATCTACAAGAAAGTGGGCCCCACACAGAATAAGCGTTGGCATTGAAGATTACTTCTTTTGATTGACTGCTTTGAAATTAAAAGAAGATATGCAAGACGTTTGGTGGATGTATATGGCATTCAAGCATTCAAACCGTGCCTGTTACCTGATGGCTGCAGGTCTGAGATCCAGTGAGAGGCATATCCTAAAGCAAGAGGCTGAACCTGATAACTTCAGTGGAGCTGTTTACAGCTGTATAATGAGAGAAGTACGGGTGAGAATGCTTAAGCTGCTCTGTGCAAGAGGAATGGAGCTACAGGCATCATGGTCACTCATTCTACAGTAAAACTTCAGTTTTCTTGGATTAATGCATGGCGAAATATCGTTCCCTCTGGCAGTAGTTCAGAGCGTTTCACTATAATGAGACAAGAATGCTGTCAGAAATATGCACATATAATACAGCCAATAAGCATGAACAAATTCAACAGTACAACTGTGTTGTGCTTGCTATGACATAACACTGTGGTATGCCTTTGACATTTTGCTCATCGCACCTTCAAATTTAGCATGACATATGACAGTATCATATGAAAAGTGTCACAAAAACTCTTCAGAAAACGCTTCAGATTTTCATGTTTGTTTTAAAGGTGTTGTAATGTTCCCATTTGGTAAGTCAAACAAAGTGTCATAAAATCATTTCACAAAGTTTCTGAAGAATAAGCTACTGTGGAAATGTGAAAATATGAAAATACTGCTACATCAACACTTCCAGCTTGAAAGCGAATTTGGTGAATATAAAGATGTAGGCAGGCAAATTCAGGCAGAGAGTGAATCACCCACTTAAGTGTTTTTGGCATGCTCCTGATTTCCCATCAGCCTTTTGCAAACGGTTCAGAACAATCCCTAAACAAGTGGGACCGGAGAGAAACTGAGTTCACAAAGGAAGTGATGGGAAATAGAACTTGGGCCTTGTCAAAAACAGTTGAAATCAGAAGCTCTGCTCCTCATCTCCCATGACAAACTCAGTCTAGCAACTGCATTACTGTTCGCTTCTGATTGTTTGTTATTTCAATGAGTATTTGGCAAGTTAGCTCACCAGCTACATGTGGCTCAATAAATATATTTATTATATATAATGTGCATGTATATGTGTGTGTGTGTATGTGTTTGTGTGTATATATGTATATATAATATATATTTTTGCCAACCATGCTGACTAGGTAGCTTGTTCTCTGAAGTATGCATGGCAGATTTGAATTTTAAAATTCTTATTTTTCTTTTAAGAGAATAATTGAATCATTTATTGACTTTTGAGTAATTTAAATGGAAATTTTAATTTGTCCTTGGTCATAATAGGAAAGTCTTCTCAACTCTTTTCCTCAGAGCTCTGATTAAAATTGACAATTGCATTTGGTAGAAATCCACCGTTCAATAACATGTCTTCATTTTAATGTTTGAATTCATTTTTCAAGTTCATGATATTGTTTAACATTATTACAGTGGAGAACCAAAATCATGAAAGCACAATGGTAGTTAAAGAAATAACCCTGTTCAATGTGATGGAGTCTTCTATAATATGCTGTCGTGAGTCTTCTATGATAGCTGGTTTGGAATGTGTGAGTCACATGTATCATGACAGAGCTTTGTGACAAATGTCATGACACTTGTCAGAAGGTATCTACATGTATACTTCAGCACATGAGTGAATTTATTTGTCATTCCACTGCTATGACAACCGTCAAAAGCTTCTCAGGACCATTTATGAGTGTTTCTGACATGTAATGACGCACCATGAATATCATGTGTTAGATTCATCATGACTGCCGTGTCATGGAAATATTGTGGGCAGGAATGTGTGTGTGTATCTGTGTGTTTCAGTATATGCGTAGATGTCTACAGATCAGTGCACGCATATATGTTGCTGTGTGTTTGCATGTGTGTGTTTGTGTATGTATGTGTGTGTGTACGTGTTTGTGTATGTATGTGTGCGCGTGTGTGTGTACGTGTATGTATGTGTACGTGTTTGTGTATGAGTGTGTGTGTTTGTGTATGTATGTGTGCATGCGTGTGTATCCGTGTGTGTGCTTTTGTATGTGTGTGTTTGTGTACGTATGTGTGTGTGTACGTGTTTGTGTACGTATGTGTGTGTGTGTACGTGTTTGTGTATGTGTGTGTGTGTGTTTGTGTATGTATGTGTGCGCGTGTGTGTGTGTACGTGTTTGTGTATGTATGTGTGCGCGTGTGTATGTGTGTACGTGTTTGTGTATGTGTGTGTGTGTGTGTGTGTGTGTGTGTGTGTGTGTGTGTGTGTGTGAGATCATGGAGAATACCGCTGGTGTCCTCTGAGGCATGGGTGGCAGGGTGTAACCTGCGGCAGCATGCAGCTGCTTCATGCCCCACTGCTGATTAAAGTCAGTCTGCAGTCCCTCCCTACAGCCTCCTTAAGAGATGCCACTCAAACCATCCTCCCCCATCACACTCTCTGACTTACCAAGCAGGCCCTCCACCTTTCGCCCGCCCCATGACCATCCTCCTCTCATAATCCACCCCCCGCTTCTCAGAAAAGGAACACTTACACAACCAAAAGACAAAGGACATAGGGTTAAAAAGGGGTTACCGAACTCCCAGAAGCCCCACCCTCGCCAGCGAATTAACAAATGTCCTCAGCCCACCATACCCCGACAATTTCAGAGGGTGCGGGAGGTCCGATCAATGCTGAATATACAATAGAGTGACAACAGACAAGAAAGCCCACCGACCCACTCCTAAAAAGCAGCCCTTGGCAGTCAAGATGGTTGCAGGCATCCATTTTAGCAGTGCCCACATATAATATCCATCTTATTCACTCTACATTCAACATACATGTTTTCTAATTTTAAGTGGCTGTCCGTCCCTGTGTCCTCCATGCATCCATGATAACCGTTCCATTGCGGTAAGAAAGTGACATCACTGAAGGATGGGGCATATTCACATGTCCTCTGCAAAAGGGACCCTCTTCCACTGACTCTTGTCTGAGTAAAAGTTGCCTTAGGGCAAACACATTTAAAACAGAGTCAGCAAATGTTTGGGTAAGATCCCTACAGCAGCCATACACTGGCAAGCAAAACAAAGAAACTGCACTTCTGAGATGACATAAATTGTGGTGGTATCAGTGACAGTGGTGGTATCAGACAATGGAGCCCTGCAGTTAACAGGCAGATGTGCACACACTGATCCTGCGTTCAGCTGACAGGCAGATTTAAATGCAGACTGCACCACCACCTGCTGGCACACTTGTGTACCTGCAAGTCAGTGTTGCTCCTTGCAGGAGATATTTAATGCAGTGTTAAAAAGTGATGGTGGCTGAGGTGGCTATGAAAGACGTTATGATCATGAGATGAAAGGGTCTCTAGAAATGAAATCCACTATTACTATTATGCTTTGAAGGAAGAACCACTACTCAGATCCTGTTTGTTATCATGACATACAACTCTGCATATTTGAAACCATTCTTATTTGTGTGCTGAAATTTCCACATTCACCCTGGTTGCTCCCTTGCCTTGTTTTTTTATCTCTGAGGTTGGAGGGCTGGACATCTGCAAACGTCAGCACTTTCACCCAGGACTCCAAGCCAAGCGCAGTGAATCTGCCAGCCTTGCTCTCTTCCATCTTTGACACTCATCCAGCATCATGTCGTTTTCTGTTGTTACCGTTTCTTAATGGGCGCACTCTGCCTTGAGGTGATGCGCACCTCATCAAACAGAGTCATCTCTGGGAGGGATGAAAGCGCTAATATGATGTTTAATGGTAGGTGGAGAGATGCGGCGGTTTTGTGGTGGGCAGGGACGGGGTGGTGAATGGGGCGGGGCTACCTTGGTCTGGAAGCAGCAGAAGAGCTGTGTCAGATAGGGGTGTCTCCTCGCCAGGGCCAGGATCCTCTTCTCTGTCAGAGTGCAGTCTACATCATCGTCCTGCAGGATCACGTCCTTCTTCAGCACCTTGACTGCGTACACCTCGTCTGTACCTTTCAGTTCTGCCAGCATCACCTGGATGGGGGGGACAGAGGTCAGGGCTCAGGGCTACAGAGTTACGGACAGCAGCTTAGGGTCATTTTATAATATTATCAACTATCTCTATTTTAACATTTAGCCTGGCACTGCTGTGGTCAGTAACTGATTTCTGTTCCTGTGAAAGCTGGTGTTGTACTGTATCACCTTCAGTTTGCACAGGAAGAGCAGAGAACACTGAATTTCAACTGCATTGCACACCTGTACAGTTTATACCTTCCGCAGCAGTATACCTTCCTGCCCTGCATATACCATAAAGGATTAATTTGCATTCATGCACAGAATTCCCACCATGTGTCTGAGCTATGATTGCATGGCTGAGGTGTGTGAAAAAAATGAATCTGTCTCATAATCCATAGTTTTAGACTGCTTCAACTGGAGCTTAAGATAGAGGGTCACAGAGCAATAGAGGATAGGTTCTGTTACACCTAAATAGGAAAAAGAGAGCTGTATGTGACTGTGCCTCCTTCAACAGGCTATGCAGGAAATACACAGCCACAAAGTACAGAGTAAAACATATACAGTGGCAAGGGACACTCCCCAATAGGTCTCCACCACTGCACCCTAACCAATCAGAGAGCTGCTTGCTGTGAAGCCCCGCCCACCTTGCCAAAGCTGCCCTTCCCCAGGACTTTGATGAAGATGAAGTCCTCGAGATTCATCCTCTTAGCCTGAATGGTCTTTATTTCCCCGTTCTCCCGGCTGTCGCTCCCGGGGCCCGGACCGCTGCAGCCTGACGAGGAGGAGGAGGAGGCGGTCTTGTGCTCCTCCCCACGGTGGTCGAACGACAGAGCCTTCCGGATGTTTTCAAGTTCTTTATTTTCTGCTGGAGCAACATGACTGTGCCATCACCATTCACAAATAAATGAGATTGCACTGTGTAAGTGGTGTGTGTGCATGTGCACAATTGGTTTGTGAGCACGTCTGTTTGACATTTTGATCCAAACATAAGTTGGAGATAAGATTTTTTTCCCATAAAAAGCCAGAAAAGGCCTCATTTTTACAGACTAGCAGGATGAGTTGTAACAACACTGCGGTAAGCAAGTTATTGGTGCCAATGTGTCAGTGGATCTGCTAGTTTTGTGTTTCGCTGGGAACGGAGGGGCCAGAAGAGTAGTGGAAAAATTAAGATGCCCATAAGGGGATTAAGTACTTACTGCTATGTTTTATCCTTGGGAAATTTGTCACATTTTGTCTGCTTGGTTATACACTTATATATTCTGACATATCAAATAAATAAAAAATGTATGACCATGTAGGAAATGTGGATCAAAAGTTGGGCCAGTAGCCAAAGAACTGCTGCGCTTACACAAAGTAAAATAATATTTCAGATCTGACAGTGGACTCTTAATAGGAGAATTTACTAATATGTGATTCGGAGACAAAATGGGGTTGCACGTACCATGTGGCACTGGAATTCAATGATAAAAGCATGTGACACCATTCAGTATACCTCTAGAGGTTGTTGGTCCACACATAGAGTGGAATGTCCAAACACATTTTATTAACGTCAAGAAAAGAAAAGTCTTGCGCCTTTTGCATGTCTGTGCGCTTACATACCCTGGTCACAGGGGGACGTGGGTGCAGATTTGGAGCGGTCCTCCTCTGTCTGAGGTGTGCCTGGGATGGGTTGCTGGGGGTCCTGCCCTTGATTTAGCTGCAGAGGGAGGGCGAGAGATTACATCATCATCATCATCATCATCATCATAATCAAATCAAAGCAAATAGCTCCACGGCTAATAGCAAGCTCCACACCAGTATTTCTAAACAGGAAAATGAATCTATTATGAAATTCACATAATAACAGTATCCAACATGTACCTATGGCACACATGAGCACCTGCATATTTAAGTAGCTAAAGCTACGATTCAGATATGAAACAACGCATATGAATGATATGAGTGAGTGAGACCCATGTTGAGAGTCTACCCATGTAAAGTGGGGCTTGTTAGTCCACACAGACCCAGTGACTGTGCCAGTACACAGAGAGCAGCGATAACCAGCCTTAATTACTACTTTCCCCACAGTTACTGCATTTGCTCCACACAACAAACATGCCAGAAGAGAGTAGCAGAAAACAAACACTGCAAGACCGAAAGTCTGCTTCACCGAGTCACAGACATGCACAGGCCCTGCTTTAGAAAGCTACTGGTGCAGCCCTATGGCAGTGCATGTATGTGTGGATATAGTTTTATGCTTGTACATGTGTGTGTGTGTGTGTGTATGTGTGTGTGTGTGTGTGTGTGTGTGTGTGTGTGTGTGTGTGTGTGTGTGAGAGTGGCACAGATCTGGACCACTGGACTAGCCTGACTGAAGCGTAAGTCAGTGTTAATTGTTTCATGTCCTACAATTTGATATGATCGCCCACCTTGGTCAGAAACATGTTCGATTGAAAATTCCTAAGACTGTTTTCAAATTTGATGTTGCAGGTCTTACGAGTAGTTCTCTAGATAAGAGCTTCTCTACTGAAACCATTCTATGCACATCCTTAGCCAAATTTTACTGTCACTGATGCTCAGAATACTTGTACAGACTCTGGATTGTCCAAATGTTATATTTTTACTTGGTGACACATACTATGACAGTATCCAAAGAGCTGCAGGGCTCTACCGCTCATATGAGCAACATATCACTACAAATACACCCCATGAAACCAGCTCCTGTCATTGAACTGAGCTCCAGCAACCTTGAAATAGAGACAGTTCTTTAGTGTATGTGGTGCAGTTTTTAGGAAACATGCCTTGTAACCACAGGACTGATGGTGCAAACAACACACAATGAAGTCATACACAGTGCTCAAATGAATCCAATCCCATTTCCAAGTTCTGAAAAAACTCCATTCTTGAAGTGCTCGTGTCTCAGAGGTTTTGCTGTATTGTAGTTGATTGTATGTCCGCTTGCCTTTTTTCTCCTCTGCGCGCTGCTGGAGATCTTGTCGGGGGTGACCCCCAGGTCCGACAGCACTTTGGCGATTCCACGGGCGTCCACCCCGCAGTTTGGAGCCACGTTGCTCTCGCAGCGTCTGTGTACATTCATCTTGCAAACTGCGGAAGGAACCACACCATTACTTTCAGAACCTTGGGAGGACGAAGTCGCTCTGGGTCATCTCAAGAGCACCAGCTCCCCTCAAGATGCTTCAGTGCCAGCTGCCATGAACGAGACAGTAATAGTCTGATGTCGGAGATGGTCCGCGCAAAATGTCTGAGCATTTACTCTCTACCTTTAACTACTACATTTTGAGGTTGTAGTGGTTATGTCATAACAAATCTTGGTACATCCGGGATGCGATTTTCGCTAATTTGGATTGTATTAGTAATCAATAATATAGCTTTAAGTGTAGCAATTACTTAGACACTTTACAGACTGACAGGATCTGAAAATATAAAATACAGTAAACAGAGTTATGTGCTTTACAACATTTGGAGGAAAACATATATGTAACTGAAATAAACACAGAAGGAGCAGAACAAACTACACACAAATAGAAATTTTGTGAAACATGGAGAAGGTCCGCAAGGAAAAATAAAAACAGAAACATACTGGCAACTTGCAATCTTGATTTCTATTACTAAAAATCTCTTGTTAGCCCAACCCTTTTCTGGACTCCATTTCCCAGAACACCCTACTCACCTTTGCACTGCAGCCCTTGCCTGAGCAGGCCCCACAGCAGGGAACCACAGTGGTCACAGAAGGTGGGGACTTTGTAGCTGTGAATACTGAATTTGTGTGGCATGTTGACGCTGAAGCGCTGGGACCCAACCTGAAGGAAAACACAGACAGACAGTTATGCATGTGCTGTTAGCCCACGACTGCTATACCTGAACAAACTTATTTGCTACTGATCTTCAATATAGCCACCACCTAATAAAATCGATTAATTCAAACATATCTACCACAATTTACTAATAATATATTATATCGAGTTAGAATTCACCTCCTCTGGCGTGTCTTCCTGTTTCTTCAGCCCAGCACATTTTGTGATTATGAGTTCATGGCATCGTTTGTGGACCACACAGGTGCACACTGGAGGGAACACAATCACACAGATCAATATCAGCAATTTGTTTCTTCCCTCAGCCATTATAGGTGTTTGTCAAGGTTTGAGTGAATGTGGTCTAAGCTAAAAGGACCAAGGGACCTACAACTTGAATGCTGCTGGTCAAAATTACATCACATTTCAAATGAAAAGACACCTTTATAGGAAATGAGAAACCCCTTTATGTATGACATTACATTGGAAAAACTTTAGCTCCATGGGTGTTTTTATATATCTTATTAATCACGGAGTCATGAGACATTTACTGTACAAAACTGATGCAAGCTTTCTATTCATGAACCAAAGTCAAAAAACTATAAATATGGACTTTATAAATATGGATTTTCACAGTCTCTTCTTTAGATAGAAGATCTGAACACCAATTTCTTTATAATGATAGACTGATAGGAAGATCTGTAGCCTCCAGTTAACACTGGAGTTCATAAAAAAATAATAGTGCTATAGCTGATGGGGGGAAAATACTATAAAGGATTTGTTAAATGGAGGACAGATTACATAAAGCAATCTATAAAAATAAAGAGACATAATGACTTAAAACATGAATATTTTATTTTATTCCAACTGAAATATATTTTAACAGAATTATTGTACTGCTGTCCAAACAGCATGTACTGAGTTTTTAATCAGGCACCAGTACAATTAGTTCAGTTGCTTTACTTTACTCTGTATAATAGCTGCTAGACTTCCACTATTTACACTGATTTAGACAGACAGACAGACAGACAGACAGACAGACAGGCAGGCAGGCAGACAGGGAAGTACACTGGCACTTACCTTGACACTGGTAGCCCTGCTTTCCTATCACGCCCCTATGAAGAAATACGAGACAATAATAAAATAAATTAATGTCAAACAGAAAGGAGTACTGAGTCAGTTCCATTTCTCCTATACAAAGACATACACCCACAATTTCTCAAAGAGCCACCAGATGGCGCTGAAATGACAATAATAAAAGGACAATAGCATGAAATGAACTTATCTTAAAATCAGAGATATCCAATTCTCTTGCAATTTTGTGGGAATAAAACAATGCTTCACAAATGCTTCTTATATTTAGCAACTCATTGTCCTGATTTCAAACTATCAAGGAAGAACAGTGGATTCTGTAGAACATCAGGCTAAAACAAATGTAAAGTCTTCAGTCTGAGTATGACATTTATCATACCAGACCTGATCTTTCACATTTAAGCAAATTAACCCCCCCACACACACACACACAGAGCTCTGCTGATCCCCTGGCCCCACGGGTCCCCAGGGCGGGTGGGTGGGTGCTCACAAACGCTGTGCATCTCAGACAGACTGCAGAGAATCAGCTGAGCAAATTCAAAAAGCCCCCATTGTTGCCCTGTCATTCCCAGCCCCGAGGCTTTTCCTTGTATCACTGCAGCAACACAAAGAGCCATCCCTCCGAGACGCCCCCGCCCCGACCGCTCGGCTCCATGTATCTCCTTAGGTATATCACCCTGCTCAGTGTGCAGGACCACTCTCTCCCAGGCTCCCCAATCAGCTCATCTGCGCAGAGCCAGGAGCCTCCACACTTCACACAACCACATCCACACAGGCCCCAATCCACTATCCTTCAGGAGAGACAGTAGGGCTATTAAACATAAAGAGTAGCTAAGGGGGTTTCCCTTGTGTCCTGGCTAGATTCCAAACCTGGCGATCGCAGTATAACCCCCCATCTGACTGACTTTAATTATTCCCTCCATTTCCTCAAATGACGTGCGGTGAGTGTTCTGCTCCATGACTGGTCTATTACACATCACATAGAATTTTTACATGCAATGCATCAACAAAGTGGGTTGTATCATTACGACAGTTTTGAAAAATGGGAATTCTGTATAACCCCTAGCCTCCCCCTGCCCCGCTCCTTTTTTAAAAATTGAACTGAAACATGCTATTCGCTCGACCTTCTCCCACAGGCTCAAGAAAGAGCTAGCCTGGCCCCCAGAACAAATGTCAAGCAGAGCTGATCCTCACTTTCTCCAGTTTACGTGGCAACAAGCATCACTATTTTTTGTTCTGCAGATGCATCACCATTTACATACTGCCAACTCTGACCCAACAGCAGAACATCCACATAGCCATGAGGCTAATATTTTAACCGATATAAGCTCTATGTAGAGGGTAGTACAATAGCTGTACCATGGGTGTGCTTTCACTCTATGAGATGCCCAAAGGCTCCTGGACTTTATTCTGTTTCATTTGATCTATTATCTATCTGCTGGCCTTCTGCTTGATAACATTACACAGCTTACGAGTATTTGCAATTCTGATTTAGCACCTTACTCTAGGGTAAAACGCCAGGGCTCCATCCAGGATTCAAACCCACAACCCTCTGGCTCCTCCATCACTATACTACTGCCTTGAAAATGATACAACAACCAAATGCGCGAGCATCAGGAGGTGAGGAGATGTATGAGTGAGGAAGCTGAAGAGGTGGAGGAAGAGGCTCACCAGATGAAGTCACGACAGTGGGAGCAGTAGGTGGGCTGCCGCAGGTAGGTGGCCATAAACTTGTGCCCGTTGACCTGGTGTACCCGCCTGCGGACTGCGCCTTGCCTCTTCCGCGGCCGCATGCGCTCCCTGAACACACGCTCCTCATTCTCGCTGGATGCCGCAGCTGCTGGGACAGACAGACAGACAGACAGACAGACAGACAGACAGAAAGAGTGTGGTCAGAGCAGTGCAGCAATATAACCCTGGGACACAGTGACACACAGTTCATGGGGTTTGGACAACAGGTCATGCATGGAACTGTCAACAGGCTTTTGTCATTTATAATAATCAGGGTGCAAGCAGAGGCTGCTCAACAAAAGACACAGAGGAACAAACGTCTGATGTTTGTGGTGATCTATAATGAGTGCTACCTGGGAATTCTGTATCATGCCTAATGCCATAATACAATACAAAGACGATAACAGCTCTCGTCTCACCAAGCAAAGGTTGCTAACCTCCATTCTGTATCTTTTTCAATCAAAAGCAAACATAGTACGGACCACTGGAGGCAATCTCGCCTAATTAAAGTGGCAAATACTGACATAATACAGGTGCAGGGCGTACATTGTTGAGGATTGTTTCCAGCAATGCAAGCAATGCTATACCGCTAGAGATTCAAAGGTCACTTCTACACTTGTTTCATCAGACATGTTCATGACAACACTATTTAGTACTCCTGAAACACAGGCAAAACATTATTCAGTTCTAAAGAAGGAGTCAGAAATGAAGCAAGGGGACAGGAGATGTATTTGAAGAAATTAAGTGAGCAAACCTAACAGCTGACATGCATGTAAAATCAGTTTAAATGCGTCAATCAAGGTTCAGATTTGTAAAGCCTTCATTCTTGCTTTCTGGTTTGCCGTCTTACAGATGCTCACTAAAATTCTTATCATTAGCTATCAGGAAAAGGCAAAATATTTTGGATGTTTCTGGCATTTGAAATGAACAGTGCAAGTAGCAACATTGTGCTATCCCACAAAAGAAAAAATAAGTGTGCATAAAGTGTGCATTTCTTCCTCTGCCTACCACTGCCACTAACTGCACAGATAGTGCTTGGTAAAGTCTAATATGACACACCCCCAACTGCTCACCCCCAACAGAAGAATATTTCTATAATATAATCAGCTGTACTTTTTACCTAACAATATGGCTATCAGCGATTCATTAATGCTCTGACTCATTTCTTTTGGCAGCCATTATGGACCTCCTTCATATTTTTATTTAGGCTGTTCCTTCTTTTCTTCCTTTAGAGGAGCAGCATTAAAAAAACACTGAAGGGGTATGCCTGTATAATAACGTTTCAGAACACACACAATACATTTGTGTATTGTTACGTCGAAAGACGTTTTGTTTATGTGCTCAATCACCACAATTACAATACCCTGGTGGTTTATTCCTGGTCTGAGATGGATGTGGATCTGAATGCTCCAGCACCCAGAATCCTCAGCTCCTTTCCCTACAGGTGGGAGTGGCCAAGGGCTCTTTCAGGGGGAAAAAAAAACCACACCAACTCATGAATGCCACTAGATGGCACTGCAGCAGAACCAGATGCTTCATTGTGACCCCCAAGCTCTACCTTCCGCAATCACATGAGAGAGCTGTGAGAGTGGGAAAACAGAGCTCTGGCTCAGAGGTACATGGGAAGACCACTGGAGTGATTTCAGCCACGCAACAACCCATGCGTCATTTTTCAAAATTTAACAATGGTACAGACGTCTGGATCAATGAATTGACCTGGCTGAGCTGGGACAAAGGAACCATATTGAAAAGCTGTCAGAAATGACAGGGCTGGAAAACAAGGTCATAGGAGTACACATACATTCACAAGCATACACAAATTTCAAAATTCAAATGTGTGTGTATGTGTGTGTGTGTGTGTGTGTGTGTGTGGCTTCTTATGCACATAATCCTCTGTGGAAAGAAAGGGAGAGTTTGGAGCCTTTCGGGAAATAGCTGAGGTCACATGACGCACCATGTGAGCTCTGTGGTCACATGCTCCGCACTGGCTGAACGATGTCTAGCCCAGAGTGCACAGGGCCTGACAGGTCTATCGTGAAAGAGGCACTCCCACAATGCATTGCAGAAAGTGAGCGCACTGTCTGCAGACTCGGTGACGGGAGGGAAGAGCAGAGACGGCACCCCTCCTACGCTGCTGCTCCTCTTCCTCCTCTCTCTCACAGGGCCCCTCGTCAGGGGAGCCTCACTGGAGTGATTACTGGTGTGTGTTTCCCCTGGTGCTAATGGAGACTCAGAGCACAGCTTAAACACTGCGCCAGCCAGGCTTAATTAGGACGCTCCCCGGCCCAGGAGAGGAGAGCGGAGAGGGAGAGAGAAGGATGGAGACTTATGGGTGGATACAGAGGGAGAAAGAGAGACAGAGATGGAACAGCAAGTACAGGGAGAACGGGAGAGGAAAAGATGGGGACATCAAATGAGATCTATCGCTATTAACATTATTACTATTCAACTGTATTAGCGACTGCGCATATGGAGTATGTGAAGGTACTAACACAGTCCAGTTCGACTGCTTCATACACCACACCTTATCTAACTAATAGCGCTCCAGGCCCTGCACTTTCAGTATCACTGGAGTCAAAATGTATACCAGTGACATCTTGTTCTGCATTACCTTCTTAGAGATTGTTTATTATTTGGTTGATTTTGTGTTATGCCCGTACAGCATTAAGGATGAACAGGAGAGAAAGTGAGGGAGGAGAGAGAAAGAGTAAATGAGAACTGAGGGAAAGACAGGCCATTCTGTGTGTCACAGTTTAAGACAGGATATGCACTTAAAATATGAAATAAACATACTCTCATTAATATCCATTCATTCTGTTTTTCCAGGTTGGGTGGGAGAGGGGATAGCCATTGTCTTTTGTGTTTAATTCTGTCACCTTTGCATTAAGTGCTTTGGGGCCTCAGGTCTCTGATCGTAAAAATAAAGCCCATTTGAATGTGAATATGGGGAGGGGTGTTCACAGCTGCACGCCCCTGCCCCCCAGGAGCCTGCTGCAGCGCGCTGCACCCCATCCTCCCCAGCCACTCGCACACACACACACACACACACACACACCTGCAACATGTCCCCACGAGTGCGGCCACTGTGGTTATTTTCTGATACGTCAAAGGGTCCTGGGGTCTTCTTTAGGGAGAAAGCAGAAAGCTGAGCCCCTTGGATGAGCCGGTGCGGCCACTCACACACTCACATGGATATGTGCACACACACACACACACACACACACACTGGAACACACGCCACACACGTGCATGAACAAGAGCATGGCTGTCTGAGATGAACAGCCTCTCCAGGCGCAACACAGCCTTCCACTGTCCTCCGCACAGCAGCAAGGCAAACTGGGAACACATGCTCTCCCCTTCATCTCCGCTAACTGCCAGGGCTCTCCGGTTCCTCGACCTGCCCGTGGTGCTCAGGAACGCTCGTAAATCTCCCCACACATGTCAAAGCCATGTTCTCTCTGCCATAGAGGATTTATATGTGAATCGCATATTGTCTGTTTTGCATTAAATATGATTAATATTGCCCATAACCCACATATATGGAAAGGGGAATGTACTGACCGAAAGTGCCATTACTGGGATATTTTGTTTTTACATAATGTATGATGGATGTACTAACTAGCTGACTGTATAACCCCTTCCCACCAAATCCTTCACTTTGCAGTAAAGCCCTGAGACTACCCCTCCATCTTACTGCTGAGATGCATGAGGGATGAGTGGGTAAAATGACATGCTGGGTGCAACAGCTGCTTTGCCCTTGCATCCTCTGGTGTGCTGCCTTAATCTCTTTCTGCTGTTGCCTGGCCCAATGCCTCCTCTTGCCACTAGGTGGAGCCACAAGGGTGATCCCACCTTGTTTTGTTTACAGCTCCCATCTGCAGCCTGCCGGGAAGCACATGACCAGGGTGGGGGGCCGGGGGGCGGGCGGTGGGCTGGGTGGGGGGATCAGCCCCAGACTTGCACTGATGAAATTGTAGTGACTGCGTTTAATTTGATTTTATTAAACATGACCTCTGCGATAATCGGGCACATGTCTGTTCCAGGCCTCTCTGCCAGCTGACAGCCTGAGACAGCAGGCCATGTCCTAAACTACAGGGGCAGAGAGGGGACAGAAAGAGAGGGAGAAACAGGGAGGACAAAGGTGGAGGTGCAAAGTAGAGAGAAAAGAAGAGAGCCGAAGAGGGGAAGAGGGAAGAATAGTGAGCCTAGTGATGGGAGAGTGAGGCAGGATGAGTGGAGCTAAAATATGCTATTAATCAGTTACTTCTTATAAACTAAACAAACGACTTTGTACTCACAGCAAGACATTTTTTATTGTTTTAAATCAATGAGTCCGCCATTGCACGTAACTTCTGGATTCACAAACCTCCACTAAGGTAGTCTGGTGAGACTCAGCAGGACGGAGGACCCTTTCCTGCCTGCTCCCACAGTACACCTGCACCCCCACCCCCAGGAAACCAGCCCCCCCCTCGCTCCACTGGGACTGTCACTCCAGGCCCTCTCTCATCCAGGATGCAGGACCCCTGCTGTGGCCTCCACCTTCCTCAATGCATTTGTCACTATGGGCTGAGTGTGGAGGTGGCAGCCTTTGACCTGTGAAAGGGCCGCGACCTGGACTTTCCTGCTCGAAGACTGATGGATTCTGGGTAATCTGGGGGTTTGGGGGGGGTGGACTGGTAAAGGAGCCAAGTGTCATGGGAAAAAATGTGCCGCCTTTCACATTCTGAGCAGCACGATTCTTTGCTGACGAATCACTTCCATTCATTAATGTACACCCCTGCAGAGGAGTCTGAAGTGTGTTCTACAGAGCTGAAAGCCTTCACTGAAAACAAGCTCAACTGGTGTATCTGGGTTCAAGAGTACAGCATCTGACTAAGGCTCTTCAGCAGATGCAGTGATGTGATCCCATACTGAATCTGGACTCTGCCAATGCAGACCATGGCGACAGAGAGCCCCATAAGGCGATGCATAATGGCTATAGTGTCTGAGTAACAGCTCAGAAGGCTGCTTACATTCTCCTCCAGCACAGTACCTACAGCAGCCTGGCTGACAGAATGCACAGGTGAGGGAACTGATGGGCTGAGGGTACACACACACACACACACACACACAGTCCCTATCCATCGAGCAACCTTATTGGTGGGAGACATCAATGCAGCAATGGGACTGGTCATAGCAGCACTTTGGCATTCCACCTTAATGATGGACAGGGGGAAAATGAATATTTATAAATAATACATAAAGCAATTATAGTGATAATGTAGCATGCCCACCCATTTGCTTGACTCACAGAGGGGTATTATTTGTGAGGTCACTTCCTTCTCCAGTGGCAGCAGTATCAGAGAGACAAGGTCAGGATATGATAATTGGGAGCAAGCAGGCAGAGGAATCGAATTGGACGAGGGTTACAGGGGTGCAGGGGTATAACATGACCCTGTGTCAAGAGGAGATGAAAGGTAGGGCCCCAGAGAGTTCAGGGAACAATGAGAAACACTGAGGAATTAAAGGATAGGGCCCCTCGATAAATCAAGCAGTCGATAAATCCAACCATGAAACAGCAAGCAGATCAATGTCACTCGCTGCGAGACTCGGAGGGGCTCATAACATGCAGGTGCTTCCTCTCTGCCGCAGCCCGTGTCCTCACGCTTACCCCTCCAGCAAAACGCCGTCACCATCTCCAGGCAACCAGCTGTGGCTGCCTAGCAACAGCCGTAACCCTCCGTACCTCTGAAAGAACGGGAAATTCACTACAGTCAATGAGAGCCACCTGCCCCTCAGCGATGACATCACAAAGAGTGATGTCATCGGTCAGATGGCTCAGCCTCCCCCGGCTGCCGGCGAAGCCATAACATCAGTCATCCGGTGACATCATCACCAACTGCCTTCCGACTGCAATAGCACAACAATGGGGATGGGGTTTTGCAGGAGAGGAATCCTTGGTGTATTTATACTCCTCCTACAGGGCAAGGGCAACATCATCGACCCTGTCCTGACCTCTGACCTTTCACCCCACCATGGAAATGACTGTTGAAGCTGCCAGAGAGACAGCTTTAACTCCAGCTGTGGCACAGGTCTGAAACATTGAGCATCACAAGCCATGCCCACTGTGGGACCAGTCTCCTCCCCCACTGTGTCAAGGGACCCAGCAAGAGGCATGCTGTCCCCTCCTGCTGACCGCAGGAGATGACATCACTGTAATGGGATAATCGCAGGTCAGGGCTCTGAACATTGGATCATAGCGTGCGACTCTGTGACTGTAAAGATCAGAGCGGAGCTCCATGGTGCTACACCAGTGGTACAGACAGCACTACCCAATCTTCTCCCCATTCCGCACACAGATACATGAAGACACCAATGCACACACGTACCTAGGTTTCGTTGCAACAAGACACTTAGGGAATACAACATGAGTCACAAGCATCCTCAAACAGGCAAAGTGTTAAAACAGTCCATTGGGGTGCAGGGCAGCTACACCTCATCTATATAGGTATTCACACGTGTGTGTGCACACTCGCACACATACACACCCACACATGCACAAACGAACAGACACACTCATTTGTATAACAGAGCCATGTGCAGGTCTGACGGTCTGTCACAAAGATTGGCTGTGAGAGACAGATATAATGGCACAGCATCGCTACCAGTTCCCAGCAATGCTCTTCAGAACGGCAGACAATGACTAACGCGGGGATCGGCGAACCAGTGGGGGACCCTCTCACCCGCCGCCTCCCACGGCCCGACAAGGAGACGAGCTGGGGTCAGGGGGAGGGGGAGGGGTGAGAGGGGCCTTGCGCTGCTGGCGGGGCACTTCAGCGCCCACGCCGACGCCACTTCACGGGAGGATTCGGCGATAGCCATGAAGAGCCATCGAGCAGCGCTCTTCAGACCGGCCAGAATAAACACTAGAGGCGGAACCCAATTAAAACGGCATTAATCACAGCCGCCTATCAGGAGGCCTGCAGAGCCCTGACCCTTCCGTTAGAATATACAGCCATGAGCTGTATTATTATGGAGGACATATTTCCCCTACGACAAGAGTGTGACAGGGTCTCCGCATCAGCTCTCCCTGATTCTGCAGCTCTGCCCACCACCCCCCTGCAATACTCATATAATCCAAAGTTTTCACCTCCATCAACTACATTGGTCTGGATTCAGTCAGCATTGAACTTTAGCCCACAAATACATTTAATTGCATTTCTTATTATCTTTTCTTTCATGAACCAAGTCTATTATGTCAATCCCAGAGCACACACAAGCTGTGAGGAAAAATGATAATATGCAATTGTTTGCAAGTCAAAGTTAAGGATAAATGTTGACTGAATCTGTCCCTTTGACTCCAATGCTTGAAACTCCCCTTCAACCTCCTAAATCGTCTGCTGCCCCGAACTGAAGAGGTAAATTTCCTAGGCGACGCTGCAAATCGTTTTATTGTTCATGTCTGCAAATGTTTCTAAATTTGTCGCGTCATATGTGTCACGAGCCCAGATTAAAGATAGAATTGTTATTTGGCTACTGTGTAAAGTCTCCTCATAAAGCTCAATGAACATGTAATATTTTTGCCACTTACATGACTCTAAGAGCATGAGAATGTATAGTTAGCTCAGGGTTGGTCCCTTTTTCTAAAAGGGGTGGAGAGAACTTACATAAGGGAATGAAGGGCAGATTCACTCAGCTGTATGAATCCATATAGTCAGCTAAACCATTTGTGGCTGCTGCCCCTAAACAGTGAGTAGGATGTTGGTAAGGAAAAGGAGATTGGTGGCTCTACACACTGCTGTCGTGTGTGTGTGTATGTGTGTGTGTGTGTCTGTGCGTACATTTTTTGAACTTGTGTGTTTGTATATTTCTATGCGGATTTACAAGTGGTAGACAAAATAATGGTGAAACCTCTGTTAAACTATTACATGAACTTTGACCTTTTAAGTAGGATATTGAAACATTCTTCAAAGAAAATACTCCAGTTGTTTGAGGAAACCTACTTCATACTGTGCATAACAAAACATCCCACAATGGATCTGAGACACTTAGATCTGGGGATTGGAGAGGCAATGGAAGGTGTGTAACTCCATCACAGTCTTCATGCATCTCTTTAGCAGTGTGCATTGGGCAGTGTCATCTCTGAACGCGGTAAAATCTTGTGGAAACAATTTTTGCCCCATAAGGTTCATCTGGTCACTTAAACTGGCTCTGTAATCCATGGCTTTGATTCTACCGTGCAGAGTAACAACTGGAACCACTGATTCACATGAGATGACCGCCCATACCATACCAGATCTACCACCACGTTCAACAACCGGGAACTGGCATGGTGCGTTGAAGGCTCTGCTTGGCTTTCTCCAAGCATAATCCCATCTATATAAAACAGTAGAATATCATCTGACTCATCAGACCATATTAGCTTCTTCCACTGCTCAGGAAGTCCATAACACCAGGTCATGCATTCTTAAACATTCCTGGCCTTGATTACAAGCGGTTCATGACTAGCAGCCCCTGTAATTCATAAACATCAGCTTCGTGAACCCCATGAAACACACTTTTGCTGCGGCCCAGTATCAACAACACATTCTTTTTTGGAGAACCAGAGCTACCTAAGAGTGCTTTTTTTTGGTGTTTCCATCTTTCTTTCCTCCAGTCTTTGTGTTTGTATGTGACGGTGCTGCAATGCAGACATGGTCTGTGATGCACTGCACAGAGATAACAGGGTGACATACTTTCACTGCTATCCC
The DNA here is from genome assembly GCA_022829145.1 of Albula goreensis. Taxonomy (NCBI): domain Eukaryota; kingdom Metazoa; phylum Chordata; class Actinopteri; order Albuliformes; family Albulidae; genus Albula; species Albula goreensis. The sequence goes on from CM040750.1 coordinate 14,921,295, forward strand.
ATGACTCTGATTAACATGCACAGTTTGAAAGATGGCGAGCCCTGTTGACCCTGTGGTCACCACTGTAGACCTTCTGTACAGCTTGTCAGTCCGTGACCAATTGGGAAAAGTGTTTGTGTGGACCGAGCCGCCTTTGCAGTTCCCGAAACATCGCAGTTGCGGGGTGAACCAGTGACAGAGCGGCATATCTGTGCAGGATCTTCTCAGCTCGGGCTCGCGACTTCCTGTTTCAGAGGAAGCCGTGACCGTTAATGCTCTCAAGCAAACTTCGCTGTCATGTAGAGAAGCTAGCAATATCATGGGGATCGTATTCAGAGGGAACAGCAGGAGGGCTGAGTTATCTAACTGGCCATCTGGTACCGAGCTATTAGTGCAGGGTGCTGTTGTCTCTGGAAAGAGTGGAGACTGAGGGGGAGGGAAGAAGAGAGAGTAAGAGAGAGAGGTAGTAAGAGGAAAAGAGAGCTACAGCTGATGCCAGCAACACATTCTGTTCTTCAAAGAGACTGTATTAAAACATCACATTTTAGGGTTAAAGGATAAAGCATCATGCTAGGCAATCTGCTGGATAAAGGCTGGAACCAAGCAGCTCCACAAAAAGAGCATAGCTTCGCCCGTCTGCTTCCTTTTCTTCTCCTTCCAGTCCGTTTGGCTGCTTGACCCACCGTTTGCCGACTCATCTTTCTTCCTTTTTCTCTCAGCCCTATCTTTCTATCGCTGTGTTCTGGCCGTCCCTCATACCAAAGGACGAGCTTGTGTCTATGCGGTAGAGCCTGACATCCGTAAGAAAAGAGATGGCCTGATTATAGGAGCATATGCATTTTGCACTACGCACGTTCCTCATTCTGCTGCTTCACATTCTCACCTACATATTTTCATGCAATCTGCTGTGCAGTGTAAATCTCCTCTTCTCCTCCACCCCCTCTGAAACTTTCTCTATCTCCTTCACTGATACCCTTCCTTCATCCCTCTCTCCTCTGGTTGTCATCCCACAGAAGCTGTTAAGTCACTGGTGGCCAGCCTGTTGCCATAGTGACATTGCCATGTAAATTAACCTTCGGTGAAGTTTTTTTTTTTTTTTTTTTTTCAAAAACATGAAGTAATGAGAAGTATATATGAGAAACCCAAGACAGACATGGGTGCTTCTTAGTGGTGGGAACTGCCAGAGACTGCACAATTCAATATTACAGAAGTATTGTTATTCAAAACTGCAAGGCATTTCTGTTAAGTATGGCAGAAAAAAATGTTTCATTTTTATTTGACCATTACGAAAAGTACAAAGACTTGCCTGAAAATTCTGTCAAAGCCATTGAAAATATTGAATTTACTTGGAAGCATTTTTGTGTGCTTTATGCCCTTGAAAATAAATAACAGAACTAACATTACCTCGTTAACTACCCAGAATTGACCCAAGAAGTTCAATGAAAAAGATTAGTTTGAATTCAGGACACGTTTCTGAGGGCAAAACATTTCGACGCCATAAGACTGAGTCTAGCAGGAGGACGTTGGGCTACTGGGTATAAAGGGAGAGCCATCTGTTGTTTCAGTGGTTGCTGGTATAGTTTGAGCAGACAATCCACTATCATCTTCTCAGAGAAGTCACAGGAGGAATAGGATAAGACAGAGTCCAGGGGGGCTGAGAGTGACTGAGTGAGCACTGGCTTAATGAAGGAGGGGTTAGAGGAGCAGGACAGTCCATCAGCAGTGACTGAGGGGGGGAGTCTGGAGGGAGGGTAGTGGGGGGTCGCACAGGGAGCTCAGAGCAGATGGTAGCCTCCAAATGATGGAGTAAAACTTCTAAAAATACCAGCTCTCTCCAACACCACCCCGCTCTTGCCTGCACACTCATTCACATGCATACATTAGCACAGCAAGTCAGAGAGCACTGCTGCCTGCTCCACTCCTGCAACAGATGAACTTGTGAGGAAGTTTAGATTGGGGGCTGACAGAAAGACAGAGTGTGGGGGAAGGAGGGGGAGAGTGTTTTCAGAACACATTACAAAACAGCGCAATATATTCAGCTCAAAATACACCACCTGACATGCCAAGCATCATGCCCTTCACTACTCAATAACCAAATACTGAAAAATGTTTTCTGTAAATTAAGTATATCTTGTGGACATGGCTCTGTCTGTATGAAGAGCATGTGGAGAAACACAATTTAAAGCAAGTTTACAGAAGACTGTTTGTTGGTTGCAAACAACTTGTTCAAGACATTGTGATTAAAGTGGCTGGAGCCACTTAATTTCCATAATTTTGACACTTCCTGTGATATGTACAATGAGGGGGGGAACTTTGATATGACACAGTGTGTGAGAAACATAAGCCATAAGCATCCAAGCAATCTCACCGCAGAGCTGCAGAACCTGTCGCCAATGTAAATAACTGTCCGAGTGCGCTGTGAGAGACGTGTGTCATACTAGGTGGCCTGTGATTGGTCCTGCGTGAGTCACTGTGAGCACGCTGCGGCGAGGGCGGGTTAATCCATGCCTGATCCACCTGCTATTTTTGGCACTTGACCGGAATAGGGACAGGCACAAAGCCGAGAGGACTCAGAGGCTACTCAGGGGCTACTGCACACCCCTGCACAACAATCAACCCCACCTGGGATAAGCTTGCACAATAAACCTAGGGAAGATGAACATGCATTGACACACACATGCAGACTTGAATGGATGGATGGATGTACAGAGATACATACATAGATGTACATCCTTCAAGATGTTCATTCATGGACATGCTTTTACGGCATTCCAAAAATCGGTTAGGTTAACCTATTGAATAGGTTCACTATGGGGAAAAAATCAGATTTCTCCCCAACACGAGCACAGTTCATAACCTATTGTAGGTGAGTGTATGGGAGCTGCAGTGGGACAGGAGTATATGGATATGAAAAGACTTTAAGGGCAGCACACTGCCCCTGGGTGAAGCGCTGTAGAACATGCTGCTCACATCATCATGACATCATCAGCTCTGACTTTCCTGGCCCAGGGCGAAAGGCCTCTCCACTTTCACCTCCCCTTTTCTCCTCCCCACCACTACCACTGGACAGTGACACGTCAAGCCATGCCCCCTAATTCTACACTAACAGTTCCCATTGGACAGAGCACCTCACAGACAGCCTGTAATAGACAGAGCCTGCATTCATCACCATGCCTGGCTGCCCCCCCTCCTTTGCCAGCAGCTGGAAAATGTCTACCAGTCTTTCCCTCTCAGCCACAGATGACAACCATGGCTTCCACAGAAATGGGGAATCGATGTCTCAAAAGAGACATGAAAAACCCCAGTCCTACCCTCTGCCTGCCAGAACTGCTCTGGACACAGGTAAACAAATACATGTAATGGGCAAAAGAATAGGCCGAAAAATATAGTCAGAAGTGCCATGTTTTTTAATTCTCAGATTCACAGGAAAACGAAACAATAACAATTACTTTAGTTATTCCATTTATGGTTGTTAATATGAAAATGAAAATACGTGCAGACTACCAAAAATCTCACCCCAGTCTTACAAAGTCTTAAAGTAGTCTGACTCCGTGACAAAAATAGGCTTAACATTCACACCATCTCACAGGTGTAACATCAGGCTTACTTCCAGTTTAGCAGAAATTATGTCTTGCTATTCTTCATTTACCAAATCTATTCTGCTCATTTTACTGGACACCTTCATCCAGGCCGACACAAATTGACGTGACTGACCTGCATATCGGAGTATCTTGAATTGGGTGAAGAAAGTACAGCAACATGCTGCAGTCAAACCACCATGCATCAAATTAAATGATCAAATGCGTGTTTGCTTCCATTAGCAAATTCAAAATGGCAACAGGGGTTGGAATTGATCAAACAAAAGGCAAAACAGTCCACCGTATAGAGTCTATAACTTGTTTGACCTTCATATGTTCGGATGGTAATGTTTTAGGAGATATCAAGAGTGAGCATCCCCTGAGCATGGCTGCCATTAATTTCCTAAACAGAGAGTCACACCCGACCTTCGAAAATTGTAGTGCTACCTTATGTATCACAGAAACATCTGGACTTAGGAAATGACCACATGTGATATCCACGAGGAATCCAAGAGTAATATGAGTCCAAAAGTTAAGAAATCGTATTAATGGCTGTCAGATTATGGTGCATGGAGAACTCGTTGGAATTAGCTCGCTTCATCCTGCCAGTAGCAGGGTGGGTTTATGAGGGCTAATGTTCTTCAGGTCACCCTCCAAATACTGTGGCCAGGAGTCCACAAACCACCAGATCCAATCAGTATGAGCTCTGCTGCAGAACCTTGTGGTCAGTGATGTGGAAAGTAGTCACTGGCCTGTAGACATGTCGTTCACTTCGGCCAAGGCGTTCAGTGACATTTTTCCGTATGTGAAAAACAGCTACAATGGTGGCATTATGGTGACTGAAGAAGTTAAGACTATGAGATGAAAAACAGACCAGCTGACTATCGGGATTATAATGAGGAAAATGTTTCTATGCATTAAACAGACACGACCTGAGTCATGTCTTTGATGTGGGTACCCACAGATATAACTGACCACAAGTTCACCGCTGTTGGGCTATTTAGCAGGTTTACGGTTATAGAATTGCACTGAATGAATGTGCCATAAACCACTCCTTCAGGACCTGGAGGACAGATAGGAATATCCTACAGGTCCAGATGGGAGTTATTCTTGTACATACCTACAGCAAAGAGATGACTCAGGTCAAATCACAGGATTGTTTTTGGAGGAACGGGGCTTCACTGACTTTAAAACGTCCTGTTTTGAGGTGACTCCTTGGGCGAGGTGTGGTGGCCGTCTGTGCAAAGACAGATTTGGAGCCCCACATGAGAAGAAGCTGGGACTGGGTGGGGTGAGCTCTACAGTCCATGCTCTGCTCCAAAGAAAAGCCAGAGGCAGCACTGAAAATAGCTTCCACCCTCTCTCTTTCTCTCTCCTATTTCAGGCATGGACAGCGTGAGATTGATCACCCCTCTCTCCGTGGAAACAGGGCCAGGTTTCATCCCTTTCTCCTCCTGCATGACCACACCTTCGGCATGCTTGGGCCATGATGTGCACGTTGCCATGGTCTCAGGCTTGGGATAGTGATGGCGCGCTTCAGCCATTCCTTGCTTGAGGGTTTCAGACCTCAAGATGTGAAGGGTCTCTTGAATCCCAGGTGCGAGGGGGCCGTGGGTGAGTGTGAAGAGTGACTGTAACGTTAGGCCCCGGCTGAAAGTGACCGCAGTGCAGGGTAAAGCTTAGATTCATCAGAACGTACAGATGACGGGGGCAGTAGTTAGATCTTAGCTACATAAAAAGATGCTGTGGTCTCCACCCACACTAGTAGCAGTGAAAGGAACATATGCCAATGCAGACATGAATGAGACACAATAATGAATGAGACACCTCTTTTCCAATTTAGTTTGCTCTCAAGCAGGGCTATTTAACTTCTCCAGCTTCAGCTGCACCCTCTGGTCCTGATAAAAAGGTCAAGGCAGGTGTCTAATTTTATTGAGTCAATGAACACTTTATAGAATCACCACAGCTGCGGGGCCAGGTGGATTTTTCCACATCCAATTGGGAAAATAAGTCATCAGAAGATTTTGGGACCAGCTTTCAAACCCTTCACTAATCGCTGAGATTCCGATCTTAGTTGGCGAGAGCCATCTGTGTATATTTAATGTATATTTATTTAAGCAAACCACTGGTGTATAAAAATGACTGTGGTTCTGTTTTCACAGCTTGGTGACCACTGGGAACATGCCCAGGACTTGGGAGGCGTCTACCCATCCATTCTCCCACTGAAGAGGCCACGAGAAACAGGCCGCTTCCACTGGACTGCAGGGTAGTCATCATCTCTTCAGATCAGAACACACCCGTATCCAGTCAAGAGTGTCAATGCAGATTTGCTAAACAATGTTCAGTGGAGAGAAAGAAACTTGTATCCAAATTGTATTAGCGTGAACAGTGTAAAGATTAGAGGAATGAAACACTGGTCCAGAGCCAGCCGAAAATTTAAGAGCAGAATGGTCATCTCATTTCCTTGGTATTTTACTTCCTGACAGTTTGGCAGTGGGCTTTCACAAGTTAAGTTGTGCCACTTTGAAAAGTTATGTTCTTTGCACTTAGTCATTCACATTATTTGCAAGATTTTTCTGTGTGAATTTATTTCAGAGTTTATACTGGGCACTAAATGGGGGTCTTTGTGCCCTGTTTTGCCATTCTTGTTGTTCTGGTTATTGAAAATGATGTTCTGAAAAAATTACTGAAACTTTTTCAACAAAAATGTATGTTATGGCACACATCTTCACCCGTATACCGCAACATTTCAGCATAATTTCTTTAAAACAGCAGCAAAGGAGTATTCACTGAAGTGACTTCAAACCGTGTATGCAAAGGGAAAGACAACTCTCTTCAACTATATTTGTGAGCAGGCTGCAAAATACTAGAAAACCTTTCTCTAAGATTCCTGTATTGGTATTTTTTTTTAAAAACTATAATTAAAAGGAGATCAGTTTGAGTGCTGCTGAACCTAAATCCAGTCCAGCAGCTTAAGTTATTACCTTGTGTGAGGTTTAAATATTTACAGAGGTCTGTGGAATGTGGCATCTCTGCTAGAAACCCCTTTGTCTCTGAGGGTGCAAGCTTCCCAGCACCTGCTGTGTGACTCTGGACGAGTCCAAGTCCACTCAAGTCCCTCTCCTGCTCCTTCTGGCTATGAGTCCATGGGAAGGCGCGATCGCACCCCAGGTGTTACCAAAGCACATAGAGAGCTGCTAATTTCCCTCTCGCTGAGAGCGGATCACACATCCACAGGAGACATAATTACACGCCTCACTGTGTAACACACTTCACCATCTCCATCCCAGTGCACCACAGTCACAGTGACACGGTCATACAGCCGATCACATGACGCCGCTGCGTAACAGAGACCCTCATGGGGGCACCGCCGCGCAATCGATCACGATACGGCTGTACAACACAGCGGCTCAACCCCACCACTGTGTCACAGCCCCTCGTAGACTCACTGCGTGACAAAGCCACTCACATCCTTATACAGACGCACGCAGTTTCACTGTGTGACACAATTGGTCATTGCTTCATGTTGGAGCTGAGTCACTCAAACCGTGAACAGTCATTCGCAGTGCCTCTGTGTAACGGCCCCTCAGAGTATCACTGGGCAATACAGTCTTTTATACCCTTAGTGAAATAGTGTTGTTGCTACTGTTGCTACAGAACGTGTTGTGATGGAGGGGCAGAAAGAGGTACTCATTTGATAGCAGTGAAGGTTATCATATGGCAGAAGGACAGAGAACATCAGGGGTGTGTGCACAGGGCTTTGGAAAAGCTCTCCTGTACCTGGAAGCTCAGTGGCCCGAACGCTCTCTGAAACATGGCCTCCAGGCGGAGCACACTCCCCCCATAAACTTGCTGTGCTGTCCCGGAAACTGAGTACAGTAGTGGGCTGAATTTCACGCTCCCCATCCAGCCTAGGATTTCATTTAGCGTACGCTTCACGCCACACCATTTTGATACAGCTTGCTTTTCACAGACTGCTGCTATCAATACAGAACATACCGACAGCTAGGCCCAGCACCTGTGAATGTTCTTTCGCGATAATGTAAGAATCTAAATAATTTGATAAATCTCTTTATCAAATGCATACTACATTCCCACCGTCATTAACCAGTACTGCGTTTGCCATGATACACCCTGCAAGGCCATGATAGGATTAGCACTGAAAACAAGAAGGGACTGTTAAAATAAGATAACATACTGGCATGAAGACAGATTCCCTGTCAACACTTCCCCTTGAAGGGCACCCAGAACTTGTAAATCATCAATATTTTGCAATCCTTTTACATGCATATCTAACAGCGGCCTAAAATATTGTAAGGCTTTCATGGAAATACACATGCAATTTAAACATTAACTCCTTGTTAGCTAGAACTTTGGATTTGTTTAGCTAGAACTACCAAGAATACAAAGAGAACATGACCAGTATGGGTGTGATGTACGGAGGTTTGTTGCATATGACTTCACTCCCATCACGGGTTTCATTTTCTCACAACCTTTGAAGCCTAAATGAAAAGCAAAAACAAACAAACTGGGCGAGATATAGAGACAGTTAAAGCATGTAAATGTATATGCTGGACAGGCAGCTGACCCTGCGGCGAGAGAGTGTCTTCTCTCCACCACAGCTGGCTTGACATCCAGCCAGCAGCAGGAGACAGGAAGCAGCATCCAGCGGAAGACAAAGCTTTTTGCTGGTCACGTGACCTCTCCGGCCAGGCTGGGGGCAGTCCTGGCCGGGCCAATCCCACCCTGCGACCCAGAAGAGCAGCTTCCTGTGCCGCTGTTTTGGCTTTTAGGTTCCCACTGCCTGGGAGTCAAGCTGAATAACAACGGCCTTCCTCCCTGCAAAACCACTGACGGGCATATCCACATTTCCGCACATATGAAACAAAAACACATATAAATGAGATAATTATGTCTCCCCATATCGTCTGTACTGGTGCGGTTATGAAAGGGTTAAAATAAGCTGCTTGAACATTCCTGAAGCCATCTTTTCCCCCAGACTTTTCTGAGATGACTTCCTGTAGCAGGCGGAGTGAATTGTGTGCGTTTGGCTGGCTCTCCGTAGGGCTGGCACCTCGCGGTGCGTGAGCACACTTACATCACCAGTCACTCATGTGCAGAAAACGCAGACACCTGCGCGTGTGAGTGTGAGAGAGAATAGGGGAGGAGTGGCGAGCCACAAACAAAAGATAGAAGGGAAATAAAGGGAGAGAGAGTGAGAGAGTGATTAAGTTCAGAGTAATAAAGAGCAGGAGAGAAAACAAGAAAGTGAAAGGGAAAGACTATATCTGAAAAGATGCTCGTGAACAAATATTAATTAATGCTCTCCCCCCACCCCCACACACACTGACACACACACGCATACACAAATAGGGTCCAGAACACTGAGTCTGATATTAAAAGTGCATTGTAATCAGCAAAGCACTCTGGGAATTATCCCAGATTAGGCATGGGATTTGCTATGGGACCTAGGACTGTCACAGACACAGAGTGACTGCCCTCTCTGATGAGTAAAATGCCTTATGAGAACGGTAAGCACCCTGCTGCCATGGCCCCTCGTCCCGAGCGAAGAATCTCTGCAGCTATCACATGGAGAACACACAGATGTGCCCTTTTCATCAGTGCTGCAACAAGCAACAGAAAAATCCAATCACAGGCCACACAAACACTCATTGCTCCCAGCAGCAACCAATCAGAGCATCTAACTTGCAAACTACTCCTGACAGGATCCAATCAGGAGTATATAATGGATCCATCCCTGCAGACAGCATCTAATCTGGGGGCCCTGTATTGCTCATCATTTTTTGTTCCTTTCTTTATAGCATGCAATGACATCACCCAATCCCTGAACAGTGTGAAAATAACCAATCACAATGCTCCAATTAGCATACCACTTTACATTCAGCAGACCATCCAATCCTAGACATCGCTTCCTGTAGGGAAACTCACCTGTCTATAATTCTTATTTAATCTATCCACGTTTGTCTGTTGCAAGTAAAGGGACATGATTCCCATACTCAGCCTGCAGGAAGTGCACCGGAGACTCTCAAGCGCAGGGTTGCATGCTGGGAGATGCGAAGGCAGTGCGCATTGGGTAATTGCCTGTTTTCACAGACGGGGAGACAACAGAAATTAACTGTGGTGCGGCAGCAGACGGGGAAGCCAGCGATGCGTCACGGCGGGGGGTCTCGAGGGCCGCATCCCCCTCATAACCACGGTGGCTGTCGCCAGAAGACAATCGCACTCTTTTGTCGGGGCTGTTTTGTCATCGCCCTCCAGCCACTCCATCGCTGGCTGTTTGCGGAGCCCATTCGATAATTACCCAACTGTCTGGGTCGGCGCTTTAACACCGGGGTGTGAATGTGGAGCGCTGGAGGTGGGCCAAGCCTCCCTCAGCATCCAGAGCGAGCAAAAACATGCTGGAGAACAAGTCTGCTTCTATCAACTGCTTTCACCGCCCAGTCTGACCAAAAAAAAAAAAACACCTACAGCCCTGGTCCATTACAAACGCAGAAACAAAAAGAGAATAAAGGGTGAAAAACAAGACTGCGAATAGAGCCTTGTTGTATAGTTAACTTTGTTTCAGTGCGGAGCGACATAAAGAAGGATTACAGTGAGACACGCAGTGTGACCGAACGCGTGTGGTTGGCAGCCCTTCAGTCATTTAGGCCTAATGTCTGCTGTATGCACTTTGTGAAAAATAGCCTTGCACTTGCAAAGGATTTAACCTATGATTACACTGCTTGATGCATTAAGTCAGACCTAAGTCTTATTGTTTTTCTATAGTCCAATGTGTGCACACAAAGCCTTATGGGTAAAGGACAGACATCTGTCTGTCTGTTTGTTCTGTGGTGTCAGTCTATCCAATCATTCACTACGTCACTTGTTAAAGGTAAGGAGTGGTTCTCTATCTCTGTCACTATCTCAGACTCTCCCCTTCCTGGCCACTCTCCCACTGGCTCCTTCTCTCACTCACCCCGTCTTGCTCCCTCTCTCTCATACACTCTCTCCCTCTCTCTGTCTCTCTTTAGCCCCTCTCCTTTTACACAACAATGGGCTATTTTAGCCTCATCATGACAAAAGGCCTTTAACCCTCCCTTCCTGTTTAAGCGCAGCTCAGCTCAAGGTCCTGTCTGCTCTCACAAGGCAGCGTGGACCGCGCTCACCGGACGGCTCCACGGAGGGAAGTCTATTTATAGAGTGCACCGGGGACTGTGTGCGACCAGGGCGGAGCGGTGGGGGACAGCACAGCCACCCGAAATAACTGACGGGAGGTGACACAGAGAGACAGACATGTCGTCCAACTGGGACATAGGCCATCAAGGAAAAGACGGGGACAACAGTTGAGACAATACTACACTGAGGGTGCAGGGAGGGGACCCTGGATAGGGGCACAGTCAGGAAAGAACAAAAACCATTGGCCTGTAGTTGGGGGCGAGAATGTTGTTCTGAGGGGAAAAGGCAAGGAAAATAAAACTGCTATTTAGGTACACAGTAGGCAGGAGGGTACGATTAGCTGCTGTTCCCTCTCATAGCCCCGCGCTGAGCTCAGACATGTAACCTTGTTGGACTTGGCTGACAGGGATGGGCTGCTTTTCCATTGCAGTGCACAGACTAAAAAATGTCATAAGAATTTGATTATTAGGAAAGATATGCTGACTCATAAGAAAGACTGAGATGTTTTGGAGTCCGCCAGCCTTCAGCTGGATAAAAACTCTAAAAAATACATTTAGCTTTATTTCCCCATACATTCTATGCGTATGTATTAATAATCCTAGAAGAATGCTGTTTAAATGTGATCATACTTTGGGTGACGCTACAAACACACTACTCGCTTTGCATATAATATAGGGATAGGGATCTCTGTGAGGTTTGGCTGTTTATAGTTAATGAGCAGGCTGCGTGCACATGCACGCATACACACAGACACACACACACACACACGCACACAGACAGAGCCAATTGCACACAAACACACTGACACACAGGCCCTGTGCTTCTGGCACACTACGATGGAAAATCAACTCAAAACAACTGCCGCAGGACACACAGAGGGGCGGCTACCAGCGCATTCATTAATAAAAAAAAAGCTAGCGGCTGGCGGCCGTGACCCGGCCCACAAACACACTCTGTATTACTCCTGCACTGCATGGCCAGCTCCGGACAGCGAGTCAGCATGAAATTACAGCAGGACGTACCCTGTCCTTCCCAACGTACAACACAAACTCCCCATGCGTGTAACGGAAGGACTCTATCCTGCCAAGCTCAGACTTCTCCGGACAAACATTAACTTTAACTTATTCAGGAATTCCACAGGGATGAGCTGAGCTGCCAAACGTCCCTCCTGCACACCGTCTCATTTGCATAGGGTTTCATTTGACGGCGCGTTCGTTCAGAAGTGAGTCAGGGGAGCCGTGGGCATTAGGTAGCAGGGGCACAGCCAGTGGTGTTTCCCGCTGACCTGATGCTGCTTTTTACAGTGAGGCGAACCACATGTGTTCATGTCAGCTGGATCCAAACAAATTGTTAAAGTGATGTGATTGTAACCTTCTGCAGAATAACTAAATCATTTTCAACACCTCCTCTCCCACAGATTCCGGCTCCGCTCTTCTCTTGCCGCTCAGACAGATTGACAGAGATGGACAGACAGATATAGAAGACGAGACAAGACTGTCATCATTGCAATGTGAGGCTCTTCCTGTCTTCCCATACACAATTCCCTCTCTCATTACTTTCCCTCCCTCTCTTCCTTCATATTTCTCTCATTGCCTGTTTTCTTACTTCCTTCCTCTAGTCTATTCTCTCTCTCCCTTGCTCTTACCCTATCAATTCCCTTTGTACTTTCTTCCCCTTCCCTCCTTTTCTCTTTCTCCTTCTCTCTATCTTGTAATATCGTAACAGCTCATTTTTCACTTACCCACTTTCCTAATGTATTTATCTCCACTACGGCACTATGAGATTGGCTCCGGAGACAATCTCTCTCCGCTGCCCTCACAGAGAGGGGCCGGCACAAAGACGAAGAGCCCCAGATCCGGCGCCCCAGTGGCCATTTGATACAGCTTGACCCACCATTACACCACGGACTAAACTCTTCTAAACTCAATTGGCAGGCTTTTAAGGAAGCTGAGCATCTACCCTTTCAGTCTCATGTGAACCCATTTAAAGCAAGGTCCAGTCTCACCCCAAAGGCTGCCACAGAGTGTCGTCAAAACATTACATGAACGTGCCCATTCTCTCAGGAAGAACGGGATGTTAACTGTTCAGGTGCATGATGGGAGTTGTATTTTGCCTCTGCTCTGGACACTGTGCTTTTGTCAGGCCTTGGCTTCGCTCCCATCTATGGTAATGAGAAAACACACTCGGTCCCTCCGTTCAGTTCGCATGTTCAGTTAACAGTCTCTGACTGCAGCACTTTGTGGGCGATTGTCCTGTAATGTCTCCCTGCTGCTTGGTGCCAATTTAAAAGACAATTCAAGCAGTGTTTTCCACACTGGAAAATTCATCTCTCAGGCCTTCAAGACCAAAGCAGACGTTAATACTTAACAAACTCTGTATAACTGCACTTTATTTAAAGTCACACACCATTTGGAAAGAAAAGGACGTTTCCACAGTAGTGCAGTAATAATGGGAGCTCAATTCCCTGCTGAGAAAAAAAAACAAAATAATGAGTCTATTAACTATTTCTTCTTATGCAGCGATAGGCAAAATCACTGTAATTAATGAGGAGACACTGTATACAATATAATTACGTGTGTCATCTCTGGGGGATGAGCCAACAGGTAGCATGTTCCCCTCCCCCCGTGGTGTACGTGACTGTGTGTGTGTATGTGTGTGTGTGTGTGTGTGTGTGTGTGTTTGGCAGGGAAGGCTGCTTGTAACACCACTCCCTTTGCTTCGCAGTTTGTTGTTTCCCTTGAAGCAGAACGACTCAGAGCCCGCAGTGCTATGGGCCAAGGGAAGTCCCCCCCACGATTCCCCCAGAGTTCAATACGACGGACTGTACCCAGGCAGGAGGGAGTCATGCCTGAGAGCAGAGCCTCCGTCTCCCCTGTGCCTCGTCTCTCCCGCTCTCGTCCCCTCCTGTACCCTCCTTTACTGCGTCTCCCCGCTCATCCGTCTCCTCCGCTCTCCCTCTCATTGCCCCGCTGACAGTGACCAGCCCCAAAGCGGGAGGGGAGGGGCCTGGCATGCCTCCCCCTGTGGGCAGCTGCCAGCTTCTTCACATAAAGCAACAGTCTTTAAGAAACACGTTTCTTTCTCCTGTCTTTTTTAAAAAATCTTGAGAATCTCTTTTCTCAGCACACTTGTGATCTTTCTGCTTCGAGCTTGCACCCTCTCTGACAGACGACGTGTTTCTCGCTGGGTCTGCACCCTCTCTGACAGACGACATGTCAGTCGCTGGGTCTGCACCCCTCTGACAGACAACGTGTCAGTCGCTGGGTCTGCACCCCTCTGACAGACGACGTGTCAGTCGCTGGGTCTGCACCCCTCTGACAGACGACGTGTCAGTTGTTGGGTCTGCACCCCTCTGACAGACGACGCGTCAGTCGCTGGGTCTGCACCCCTCTCCGTCTCTTAAAAAGTCTTGTTACTTAACACAGAAGGCTGAGGAGCAGTCAAGGCCCCATTCAGATCAGCACACTGCCTGTCTGAATCCCTGCTCATGATCCTGCTCACTGTCAAAGACTGCTCCACTGCTACAAGGGAATCAGCCAAAATCAGACCACTGCTCTAGTGTATGACCAACGGTTATCCATTTCAGTAATACTTACCACAGACTGCAGTGTGAACTGGTCGGCAACACAATTATCAAGCACTACAGTCGTACACCAGCAGGCCATGACGGACATCTGCTTCTCTAGAGCTACAGTAAATGTTACGGTGTAAAGACGGCTCATTAAAACAGAGCAGGATGGCATGTAGCCTGTGCTGCGTCAGAGACAGGCACCAGGCAAGTCCATCACAATAATGCAGTGAAATGTATTTTCATTTTCTGCCTTTTCACTGCCTAAATTAAGCACAAATAAGCCCCAGAGTAATTTCATGACTTCTGATTGAATCATGTAGGGTCAGTATGTTCAGGAAGACCTCATGCTATATCAATGTGGACATTCAGACATGGGGAAGCAGTGTGCCAGCAGTGTGCCATGTGTTTCTTTGAAGCAGATCTCTTTTAGAATTAATTATCATCTGCTGAGAAAGACAGGAGGAGTCCTGTGGAGCGATCAGCACTCTGGTTTGGGGCGCTGTAATGTGTGAGGTGTCACACTGGGAAGACATAAATAGAAATTCTCACATGCATGCACATACAAGCATGCGTTCGCGTGCACAAAAAACACACACACGCACGCACGCACGTATGCACGCATGCAATCACAGACACACAAAAGCACCTCTCCGTGAATTGCCACTACCTTCATGTAATACCTAATACCTCGACCCACCCTGCTCCTATGTTGCTCCTCTTGCCCCCTACTCCTCCTCCCCAGACCCTCCCTCCTCCCTCCCTCCTCTCCCGCCCCACCAACAAAAGGCTCTCATGTGCTCCATGCTTGTTCACTGATGGCCTGGGATGTTGCTGCAGGCCTCCTGAGACTCATGACAGAACTACACTCCCTGCCTCTTTTGTTCACTCTCATGCTGATCTGATTTTCAAAGAGAGGTTACAGCACAGCACAGCACAGTACATCTCTCTCTCTCTCTTTCTCTCAAACTCTACAGCTCTGGAGAGAGAGGAAATCTCCCTACTCTCTGTAAACAGAAGACAGTGAAGCACTAATATTTAGAGTTAGCTGCGGTCTGCCAGGCCTATGCAGCTGTCAGTGCCAAGGTCCCAGCCCGTGTGTCACTGGGCGGGCTTTTGTCAGCACTGGCACCCTGGTGAGATGGAGCACTGTGCAAGCCCTGACCCCCTCCCCAAAATGTCCTGTAGCGCCCAACTCCTCATAGCCTTTTAAAATCAGTGATACAGAAGCAGGTGACTGCTTAAGCAGCAGCACTGACCTGTCATGAATTTCATTTTAAGGAACAGCTGATTTTAGCTAAGGCAGCTGGGGGTAACTGACAGGAGTTAACAGCCTGGTTTGTCTAATTATAAAAGCAAGTGTGATACAACAGGCACAGGGATTCCTTCTCCGTCTGCTGAATCCGTTCTCTCCCAATCAATTTCAATGAGCCATCCAACTATCAGTCACAGGAAATGCTAACAGTCGACTTCCTGTTGTAGCAATTACACAGCAAAAAGAAAAACTGCTTTGTAAATGTGCCAGAATTTTTTTTCAGTTCTCCTCACAAGCTAAAAAGAGCATGAAAAAATTTAGTGAAATAATGGAGCAAAAAAAAGTGTAAAAGTGAGAAGGAGAAAAGAGTCAAAGCAAAGGGGAGAAAAGCAGCTGACAGAAAGTGTTGAAAGCATGAGATATGAAATAAAAAATTAAAGAATGTACAAAAGTGAAAAAATAACTAGTAAGATGGGACAGCAGTGAGAGAGTGACACAGAAGGCAGGAAATGGGACAGGGCGACACAGAAGGAGGGAGAATCTCAGTGGAAAACACAAGGAAGCAGTGATGACATCCTCTCCAAGCTGAGAAAGCACCAAATACACTCAAAACCCGCCAGTACTGCCTGCAGCCTACACTCCACCTGCCCTAGAGAGCCAGGCATGACAGTGATGATAGCTCTGATTAATGTCATAGCCAATCACAGCTGATGAGGGAGGGCACCAGGCCAATGGGAGACAAGCAGATTCAATGACGGCACGCGACCGGGGTGTGACCGTGGCTCTGGCAGCGAGAAGTTTGCATTCACTTCCCTAGAAAACGTCATCCTCATTGGCCTTCGCTGCGTTGGGCATGGAGGAATCTGGGGCGTACTGTAAGTAGGGCGATGTGACCCATTTTTACCCCGAGCTAAATCAGGAGCCATGGAGAGGTGGGTGGTGATAAGGTGCTGAGCGCCTGGGACCACGACCAATCGATCAAACACGTCGACACATCTACAGAACTACCACGCTTGCAATTAAAAAGCTAAAGCAGAACATCTTCCCTTTCACTTCCTCACCGAACACAAGCCATCATACACAGCGTTCCTAATGCGCAGTACTCCGGTTCTTGTTCAAGCTTCTTTGTGCTCAGATTTTTCTGGTTCAGCATTTTTCAGGGTTCCCTACAGAAACAATACTACAATACAATGGGATATTGCTGACATTATCTTACAACAAAAAGAAAGGTAGAAAGCAAATGAATGAATGCAAAGTTAACGGCATAAATCTGATCTTAAATTAAAAAATTAATTTGAAGGTTTTTCATTCAATGGGCAAAGATCGCTACACTAACAATTCTGAATATTCCCCTGGTAAACTTGAACTTGACACTGACACTAAGTTCTCCCCCAACCCACTGAAGCTCAACATACACTACTGAGTGCACCACTGATACATATGAGCCTACTGCTGACAGCTAAGCCCAAAAAAGCAGGTTTACAAGACTTATAAACGCGTTAACCAAGACCCTATAACCAAGAGGCTTACAAAGCACACAACTGAAATCTCCCCGGTCACACCTGAGAAAACTGCTGATGAGTAAGAACCCAACACATGCGTGGTCTGGTGGAACACCCAACGACCTGGAGAACTGGTCTTACCTTCACTGGACGATCCTGACAGGTCGATGATAACATACACCTTCCCCTCTGGCTCTAGATCTATCTGTAGGTTCAGAAAAGAAAGAGAAAAGAGAACATTAGTTCAGAGAACCCTTCTCAACATGTGTAGACATTAACCAGACAGCTGATATCTCCAAAGTTATGGTGGGTTACTGAGTGAAATTACTCAGAATCCCATGATTTCACTGCATTTCACATTGCTTGAATTTCCACTGGGGGAATGAAATTCCCACTCAGTGCAAACAGAACCCGAGCACTGCTCTGAACAAGTTACATACAACTAACGCAATATCGGTTCCTTCTCAGGGGTATTGATTTCAGCGGCTCGGGAACAACCGACGCTAAAGTAATGGATGACATTCAGCGCTGCTTTCAAAAGTTAATGAAAACTTAATGGCCGGTCTATTAAAAATGGATTATGGGAGGAAATGGCAGGGAGATGGGTGTCTGTCTGTGCAGTGGTGCGGCCAGGCTCTGACATGGTGGGGAAGGAAGGCGTCCGGCTCGAGGGAGCCCACTGGTGCAGACAGCTCGGTTCAGACGCAGAGCGTTTATCAGCGCGAAGCAAGAGCGATACAGCACTTGCAGGCGTGTGACCTTCGCTCCTTCGCACGTCTCCAGGTGAGGTGAGTGAGCTCCTATTTGTGAGCATTACACTCTACACCACCCCCCCCAGCCTTCAGCCTGCGGATGGCGCCCACTCTCAGCCCCCCCCAGAGACTGGCTGTCAGCATGAGGAGAGAGCTTTCCCAAAGACATATACACAAAATTGGATTTCTCTCTCGTGGTTTTTTTCCCCCCTTTGCAGGGAGTGGGCAGCATGTCCGAGGGTGCCCACGGAGTTTCCAATAGGAGCAGCCGCCCACACCACGCTCGGGCTTCTAGCTATTACCACAATGGAGAACAATGAGCAGTTTGGCTGGAAAGCGCTCCATCCTCAATGCGGTACTTCAGGGAGCTGGCTAATCGTATTAGAGAGCAGGAGGCAGAGGGAGAGTAAGGGAGGGAGAGAGAGAAAGAGAGGGGTGTGTGAGGGTGGTGGGGTGGGAGCTGAAAAAGCTCCTGAAACTAAATGTTGAAGGGCAGAGATGGCGATTTTCTGCACATTTCACCATACATTATTAAACAGGATGGTGCGGATGAGGAGCTCAGACGGAGGGTGATCAATCACCCTCATGCACTCTCTTGCATTATGGGTAGCTGTGTGTGGGGGAGGGGGGGGTCAGGCTTAGGCGATGGGCAGCACTGCGCATCGGACCCCCCGAGTCTCCACCGCCCAACTACAGGGACAGCAAGCGAAGCTGGCCTCCGCCCACTGCCAGGGGGAGTTGATTTATATAAAACAGAGAGAGAGAGAGAGAAACACAGAACCTGAGACAGAGAAAGAGACCATGAGCAAGAGGGAGAGAAAGAGACGGCTGAAAAGGCAGATAGAAGCCCAGTAGCAACAAAAACTCTACTCCACACTAAAACAGGTCAAAGAAAAAAAAACAAAAACACATCCACTTCTTCTGAGACCCTTTAGTGGTTGGAGCAGCATACAATAAATCCCAAGCCTTTCCTGGACTATAAGGCTCAGGGGACACCCTTATTCCAGCTGACTTACTGCTCTGATATTTGAATAAACCCAGAGCCTGCTGTCATCTGGGCTTTTTCTGAGGCAATCTGGCAGATGTGCTGCATCTCGTTCAAGGGGACAGTAGCAACAGTCCATTTGGGCTTTGATCCAACAAACCCCTGATCCTCTGATCCTCAGAGCAAAAGCAGCATCTCCTCACTGCAGGCACCTCCTCGCTGCCTCCCTCTCCATCAGCCTCTCCTGAACCCCCACCATAAAGTAGGGTTTCATGGAGACGGTAAATGTTGTCTGCCTCAGAAAACTAACATGCGTTACAAGAGCCCTTCCAAAACAGCCGGTCCCAAACTGTGGGATGAGACCCACTGGTGAGTCTTGAGAGGGGCTGGGGTGAGTCAGGAGACAGGCATGACAAAAATAACTTGTTAAATGTATATAAATTTATATAAATATATTTGCCCAAGACAGGCAGCTCAGATGAATCTGTCCATGCACTGCACTAGCTACACTGTATGCAATGCAGTAGTGTTGATGAATTTCCATATTCAGATATATATCAGTCTAAATTTTAACGGGGTGGTTCACAGAAAATGTGCTAGCTAATTAAGCAGGGCATGGGCTCTGATAGCTTGTGAACCCCTGCCAGTGTCAGGATAGCAGTGCCTGGTATCAACTCCTCTCTCACAGAGGCAGAAATAGTGACAATAAGCAAGCTGAATTTGTGATTTGCCCCCAGCAGTGAAAACAGTGTGGTGTCCGGCTGGTGTCAGTAGAGCTGTGGACCTGCAGCTCAAGTGATGGTGTCTTTATTACAGAAGGCCTGCTGTCAAGCAGTCTGTGCAGGTTTAACACCGTCGCCCCCCACTGGCCTGGCTGACTCATTCTCTCTGCCTGAAAATTAGGGCACAGCGCTTTGAACACAGGGCAGGGGGTGGTATCATTTTGGGTGGGTGGGGTTGTAAGGTATTTTGAGTCACTGCATGTACGGTCAAACCAAAAGTAATTTTTTTTAATTAAGTAAGTTAGTTTCAGATGTAGAGAGGAACAAAACAGCAACAAACTATTACTCTACATTCAAATTATCGACAGTGTTTGGAAATCAAATAATTGTGCAATCCACATACAATTCAGCCTACAAACAGAAAACCTGCACATTTCTCCCCTTCAACAACAACAGCAATTTACTGAGTATTCTATCTCCCAAGTGACAGACAGAAAATGATAGGCTTTGCAGCCATGTTTATCATTGCACCTGAAGTGTGGAGTTTGACATTCAGCCAAAGTTTCACAATGTTCACTGTACCAGAGGCAATGGAGCTAAACATTTAAGTTCTAACACTTATCTATCAAATTGGTTATGGTAGAAACCTGCTCTGACCATGTGAGGTCATCCCTATTAACCAACAGCGCGTCACAAGAGAATTTAGACACTGAACAGATAAGGGGGCAGGGCTGGGGTCATTGGTAGAGGAACCAACCAAAAAAGAAAAAAAGATGGAGCACACATGCGAGGTGTCTGTTGCTCAACGTTCTCGTTCCCTACCTCCCTGGCAACCAGTGGAAAACTTGAGAGCGCCAGTGTAGTCAGCTGGAAGACTTCAAGAGTAAACACACGGGAGAACAGAGGCAGGCGGTGTGGGGGGGGGGGGGTTTAGGGGTTGGAGAGGGAGGGATGGAGGAAGAGAGGGGGAGGCAGTTTTCAGAGAAGCGCTGCCCTGCCAGAGACCTTGCTCAACAGTCTCGCTCATCTTACTGCAGGTTGTACATTCCTCTGTCGCTTGGAAGATTTTCCCTCTGCAGTAAACCCGGCCAGTGAGACGGGGGATGGTCATGGTGACCGGTTTTAAGCCTTGTGCTCAGGCTCTGTTGCCGGGCAGGAACCGGCTGCCGGCCTGGCACCGCCGCACATCCGCCCACCAGCCCCGCAGCCTGCGGCAGTCCCTGCTTCCTCTGGCAGAGGGACTCTTCCTGCCGCGGAGACGGGGGGATGCCAGAGAGCCACAGCGGGAGAAGGGGAATGTGAGCGCAGCAGGGGCGAGGGGAGGGAAGCTGGTGATGGTGCGGGCACCAGCGGGAGAGGGCAGGTGCGTGATCGCTCTGAGAGCGGGGGGTTGGCATGAGCCAGGCAAGGGAGGAAGAACGGGAGGGCTGAACAACAGGACAATGAATAGAAAGACTAGCTCTGGTGCGAAAACTTTAAACTGTGTAACTGGACTTACATCCTACTCCTGTGGAAGAGGCCTCCGGCCATCCTACCCACTGAGCAGGGAGTTTCACCGTACCCACTTCTCCACGGACTCCAAATGTCCCCTGCTAAGGTATCCTGGGATATGATATGAAACAATAGCTACTGAACAGGAACCTGATATTAGTGGCACAGAAAACAAAGCAAGAAGAAAAACTTGGAAAATTGATGCTACTTTTATAGGAGCAGCTACAGTTACCCATTAATAATTATGAACCTGTTTGCATGTAATTGCAGACATTGACTTGGCTGCAGAACCATCATGCATGCCCAGTCAGAGAGGGACTGGACTCAGAGGGGAGAATGGGCAGATAGGTGGAGGTCTGGACAGGTATGAGTGGCGGAGTGGAAAGAAAGGGTCTGCAGACAGGAGCAGGTGTGTTTCCCGGCCCTGGGCTCACCTGTTCCAACAAGTGATGAGCTGTAAGGCCGGGACGCGTGTTGCTCCGACCGCACAAGGTGGATTAATCACATTTACCAGAGTTTTCCAGACAACAAGCCAGGTCTGGCCCGTGTATGCCATTTCCTAAATGAGTCTGGTATCCTCAAACAGCGATTCATTGTCATTTGCGCTGGTGCCACCCTTGCCACAGCTGCGAGACCGTATGTTTTAAACTGTTCTTCAACAGCGCTGACGAGCATCTCTGAGTCACACCGCCGTTTCCTGTGTGACACGATTACAATCTGTTTGTTGAGACAAGCGGTCCAACCCCCAGTTTGAGCTATGCTGCTAACCATTCCCTGTAGCGACACACAATAGAAAGCTCTCTGATGTGCGGCCGCTTTTCCAGGTTTCCTCTGTCACCAGCACAGCACAAAAGCGTGTGTCATTGATGACAGAGGTGTAGACAATAGGTGCAGAGGGCTGACGTATTTATTGGTGAAAGCCAGAGGCAGTCCTTTGCAGTTGTTGCGTTGTGGTTCCAGTATGATGTCGGTATGATGTTTCTCATTCCTGTACTCAGATTACACTCATTATTAATTTACTGGGTACTGGCAATATTTATAATACAATACAATTTGGGTCAGGTGAGATCCTTCCTCAGGGCTAAAACTACAAAATAACCAATTGGAATCCAACAGCTGCTTTCTCATCCAGATGCTGAACCACTACTCCACATCGAGCAAGGTATGAAAACAGTGGTGTCAGACTCCAGTTTAGCAGGGACTCCATTTTTAGCAAAACGCTACCAATGTTTTAAGCACTTAAGTGATTCATTGAAGTCACTGATTGCCTAATGGCCACATTCTTTATTTAAAGGGTTTACATCTCCTGCTGATTGACGAGAACCCTGCGGACACTGTGGCTATCTAGGAAATGAGTTTCACACTACCCCCCAGTATTCCTCCAGTAAGTTTTAAAAATACGGCTGTATGAATGATCAGATACCGAAGAGAACACAGGGTTTAAATTCTGCAGGATCTGCATATAAAGTATGAAATACAGAGAGTACACCCTCTCCACCATCTCATGGGGGAGTTGAGGGGGCAGAGACAGTGGTGAATTCTGGGAGTCACGAGACTCTGACATGGAGAATCCCAACAGGCGACAGCTACCAGGCCTGTCACAGGAAGGCTGTCTGCTGACCCCTCCCCCCTTCCCCCCCACCCACTCAGCCCTCATCCCTCAGGTGATGATGTCATCCGGTGCACTGACTGAGTGGGGACGTGTTTGTTATCTCGCCGCACGACCCCCATGCCTCCTGCCTGTCTTTCCTGTGATGTTGCTAGCTTCTATTCAACTGCTGTGCAATCAGTCTTGCAGGTGCCTTGGCCACTAAATATAGTATACGGTCAAAGGAAGGAAGGACCCCTGTGAGTGCATGTGTGAGTGTGTGTATACCCGAGAGGGCATGACTGTGTGTGTGTGAGAGTGTGTACGTGTGTCTCCGACAGTCTGCATGTGAGGTGGCATGTGTGACGTGTCTTACATGTAAACAACATGAAAATACAGCTCCACTCCCTGACCTCTGACATTGAGCCTAGCTGCCTCTTCAGTGAAGCAACCTACTAGCAACAGGGTTACCTCCACAGCTTCCGCAGGTGCCCAGTACATGCATGGGTGTATACGTGTCTGTGCTCCAGTGTATGTAAGAGCGAGAGACATATGACAGACTGTTTTGTATTGATAATAAACATATGTAGTATTAATGTGTAATATTAATATTACACAAACAGAAAGATATGTTTGAATAGGAGTGTGTTGACTGTTTCTATACTAATGCCAATTTTCATGGGTATGATTTCTTAATATTCCATAGGTCAAATGCATGTATGAACACACACACACACACACACACACACACACACACACACACACACACACACACACACACACACACACACACACACACACACACACACAGAATTCACACTAGATTCAAAATAAGGAATGCACCAGAATACAGTAATGTACCTTTCTATAGTGTGTCAACGATACTAAAGCTGTTCCCGTTTAAAAGCAGGCATCGGAAAGTATATTGTAACAGACAGTCCGTCTTCAGTGAGCAAGAAAAATATATACTGTGAATGTGACTGTCTTTACAGAGACAACCACATATAAGCCAAAGTCAGAACAGTGCATGTTAATGTTTCATGACCAAGACGTGTTACATTTCACTATATGTCACACAAGAAGGTAAATCAAAAGCACAGTCAGGCACTGAACCCTAAAGACGGGCACATAAACATCCAGAGAAAATAACGTATGTATAAGCAATCTAGAAAGGAATGAAAACAATGTTGTTTCAAAGAATAACTAAAAACGGCGGAACACGGAGCGAAGCATGCACACTGGGGCTGGCTGTTTGACACGGACAGATGGACAAACAGACCCATGGGCAGGGCCGGACACTAGCCTGGTGGAGTTATGAGACAGGCCCTGCGATGCTGGCGGCCCTGACAGGAGAGAAGACGCAGCCCGCGGCCTCGACCGCCACCGTTCTGTTCACACCCGTGTCAGAGACCGCGCAGAGCAGCAGAGAGTGGAACGGACGGTCTATCTCCTCCTGGTGTGTGATTGTAAGCAGACCACCATCTCACTACCCCCCTACCCCCCTACCCCCACCACTCCATTAGTGCAGAGAGGACTGGCCGGGTACACTGACAGCCCACAGAACAGCCCCCGAGAGTCGGGTCCACTTACAGAATGGGCTGTTTATCAACCTGCCACCATCCCCTCGCTCTCGTCCTCTCTCAATCCTGATTTATACAGACTGACAGATTAAATACAGAAAGCATTTCAGAGAACTCACTGTTCCCTCCCTCCCTCTCCCTCCCTCTCTTTCTCAGTTCACTGCGATGACAGAATACCTTTTTGCGTTCTATGAGTCGTCCAAAATTCCCCATAACAAAGAATCTCAATAAATTCCCTGCGGCAGCACACTGTTAAGAGTACTATGAGGAGTACATCTGAAAGTGTGTGTGTGTGTGTGTGTGTGTGGGTTGGGGGGGAGGGAAACCAGGTGTCCTGCTCTTTGTGTGTATGCATGTGTAAATGAGTGTGTGCACCTGAGAGGGGGTGTTGGTGGGGTCGACACATGTTGAGACGTGCTTTCACAGCCACACTGTGACTCTGGATTGGACCGGGGCTTTGGCATGGACCGGCTCCCACCCTCAGTGGCACAGGCACCTGCATCATGAGCAGCACCTGCTGTGTCACTGAGGCAGTTCTGCATGTGATTGGGTCACAGCTGTGCATTATGCTATCTAAGCTATAAAGCTCTTTGTTGCCTATATCCTTTTATACCACGGCATTACTTAAAGTCCAGAGCAGCAGATATAGGAAATGGGATATATGGTTACGTAAAGCTCCCATCAAAATCGCATAAACTCTCCTCGCTCCCCGCCCATAACGTAAAGGCAGGCTGGCCTGTTTCTCCATGGTGGTGAGATTTGCAAGAATAACGGGAGGTGCTAAAGCGCTCGCTGTGGCCCAGCAGATGGTGGTGGGTGGGGGGTGGGAGGGTTGGAGGGTGGGGTCTCAGCTGGCGCACAATGGTGGAGTCAGACTCCATCCACCCCTTGGGCCGCCGGCCGCAGCTCAGCCTGGTGCGCAGAAATAAATTGAGATATAATATAAGAACTCACAATATAAAAATGCGCAAACCTTGCAATAGAAAAATATATTTAAAAGAATACAATTAAGGAAAATATACAATAAAGAAAAGAAAGAAACTGGATAGAGTAAATGCTACACAGACAGCTAGGTTAGGGTCCATCAGCCTGAGATACCCTATTCACGAAAAGGACTGAGCTCATCAGTCTTAAGATTCATTTTAAAAAAAAAACAACAGTGAGAGATAAAGAGTGAAGAGATGAGAGATCAGAGATAGTAGTAGTTGTATGATTGCCGTCATTACTCAGTCTTTTGTGTATGTTCAAATCGTCTGTGTCTTACAAACATTAAGTGGTTCTTACAGGTTCTTGAAATAAGTAAGTCTCGGTATAGCTTACACTGTTCATGCTGCATTTTATGTAAATGGCTGCTTTCGCATTAATACAGTCATCTGTGGTAAGGCCAAACACTTGAACATGAATTAGAACTGAATTGATTTAAAAGTGGTTACAGTCGCTGAATCACATTGCACCTGAGAGACAGCCTCTATGGTAGGCAACTGTGATTCAGGTCAGTGGTCTGCGGAGCTGCTTTAAGAGACAGACAGGTGAGGATCACTGGAGGGACCCTAAACTCCTGGATCCAGCACTGTGGGCTGATTCTCTCAGCGATAGCCGACTTCTGCACCTTGACAGCCAATGGAAGCGCTTGGATCGCCCGGTTCACCCCTTACTGAGGTGAAAGTTGGGTCATGGACGCGGCCGCAGCAGCAGTGTAACGCTCTGCTGAATGTGGCCACTGTGTAAAGGCACAAACACGTTCCACCAACCCCGCCCTGCCGCTTCCACGTGCAAACGCGGGAGGAAAATTAAATTGCTTCGTTTAATTCAATTTGGTCGCCTCTGCTTCATCCGGCTTCAGCTTTCAGGTGGGGCTGAAAAAACCTATCACTTTGATGGTCACATCCCCACAGCCTGGAGCAAGAGGGGAGTTGGGGGGGGGGGGGTGCATGTGCACCTCTGCAGGACAACCACTCTCCAATAACTTAACAACCAACCCCCATCCCCCCGCCACCACCCCCACCACTAACACATGCCTTTTAGTGAAATGAGGGGATGAATTAAAATGGTTTATGACTTCATACATCACATTCAAAGGCTGCTTAAAAATGAACCCTTTTTGCGATAAAAGACAAACAACCTGACCGCTTTATCAACCCGTTCCGTAATCCGGTTTGTCTGGTGTCATTTTTTCCAGCCTTACCGGTGCAGTGTCACAGGTAAACTGAGAGCGTGTTATGTAGCCTTCCTCTCTTGCCAAGATGCCACCTGTTTTCAGTGTGGAGCCTCTGCAAACTGAATCCCACTGTACGGTTACCTTCACTAGCATGCCACAGATGCCCACCGCATGTTCTCCGCCTCGCCCTGCCTTGGATCACATGATGACGACTTAGTTTAAGTGCTTACAGCACCCTACATTAGGCTTGGGAAAGAGGGTAAGAGAGGGTAAGAGGTTGGGTGGTCAGTGCGTGGAGCTATCAGCAACCTAGTTACAAATATGGTTGTCCCTGACCTCCACCTCCATAACACTGTAAAGTGAATGCAATAGCACTGCATGGTGATTTTAGGCAGGTCCATGATGCATTTGCGTGTCATAGCCTCAACAAGCACGCACAAATTGACTGTATATCACACTTTTCTTGGCTTTTCCAGCACTGATTTTATGCATGTTCTTCATTCCATCATCTGACCTCCATCTGCATTTCCGGAATATCACAAAACAATACACAACAAGCACTCAGTATAAAACTGAGTTATTATAACTGTTTCCAGACTAAAAAATATATTTCCATGATATATAGAAATAAAAAAGATTAAACTATAAGAAAACTTAAATCAAGATAGATATCACTGGTCTCTGACAGAAGGACTGAGCCTCCAGTACTCTGTCCCAGGCCCAAGATGTCTGGCTGCACCAAGCCCAGAGTATATTAGACGGGAGAGGAGTAGAGAGGAGAGGAGAGGAGAGGAGAGGCTGCACTCTGTGTACCAGACCCTGCTTTAACCATCAGTCACTAGTTCACACAGAGGCAATGGAGTCACTTTGAAGGGTGTCTTTCTCGCTCTCTCTCTCTCTCTCTCTCTCTCAGCACAGGAACAGAATGTTTATCCCTGCCATATACAGAGAGCAAGACAGAGAGAGCGAGAGAGAAAGGGAGACAGAACAAGGTTGGAGTCGCACTGGGAGAACACAGAACGTATTGTGTATTATCTCAGGCAACAGTGACAAACGGAACACCCACTGGCAGTGTGTTCCACGGGAGTGACATTGACCAGGCTGTCCTGGAGCTAGTCACAGGAGCTGAAGCACACAGCAGATGAAAACCTGCGTTATGCAGCCAGACCGCCCCAAATTCAGCATGAGGTGACCTGTGCTGATGCAGAGCGAGCGCCTGTCCAGTGCTGTAGCTCCTTTCCCTCACATGGAATTAACCAAGGGTACAAAGAGGAAGGTGGGAGGGATGGCAGGGAGGAGGGGCAGAGAGAGATAGAGAGAGGAAAGTGCAAGGTATGCACATAAGAAGAAAACAACATGACTAATTAATGAAATGGGCTTTAAGTGTTTAATGAAGGGACATGGAAGAGTAAAAAGGAAGGGAAAGAAAAAAGATGAAAGGAGGGAGAGAGATTTTGTAGTATTGACAGAGTGCTCCCAGCTTTTGACATCCTTCCTGTTGTCCTGACTTTGAGCTCCAGATCATGCTCTGAGCTCCTGCTCTGAGCTCCACATCCTGCTCTGAGGTCCTGCTCTGATCTCCACATTCTGCTCTGAGCTCCTGCTCTGAGCTCCAGATCCTGCTCTGAGGTCCTGCTCTGATCTCCACATTCTGCTCTGAGCTCCATATCCTGCTCTGAGCTCCAGATCCTGCTCTGAGCTCCTGCTCTGAGGTTCTGCTCTCAACTCAAGATTCTGCTCTGAGCTCCTGCTCTGATCTCCACATCCTGCTCTGAGGTTCTGCTCTCAACTCAAGATCCTGCTCTGAGCTCCACATCCTGCTCTGAGCTCCTGCTCTGAGCTCCAAATCCTGCTCTGAGGTTCTGCTCTCAACTCAAGATCCTGCTCTGAGCACCACATCCTGCACTGTGGTCTTGCTCTGAGTGCCATGTCTTACTCTGAGCTGTAAGCCATGCTCTTAAGTCTTCACAGTCATCTGTTCCCAGCAGTGCCGTCAACCGTGTCCCAGCAAAGAGAGGGAGAGAGGGAGGTGGCCCGACTACACTGACTGCTCCACCCCTGGCTCTGGGAATTCCCTTACCCCGGGAAATTCAGGAATGTGATTCTAATCTGCACTCTCTGCCTCTGGCTTGAAAGAGAGAAGGGGGAACGCGGAGTGTTTTTCTGTGGGAGAAGGGAAGAAGTTCTACACTGCAAAGCCGACACGGAAGGCTGTACTCTTGGCCTCTTACAGATAAACTCCCGCAAACACACAGAGTCAGCACTGTCCTCACCAGCACAAATAGTCTGTTTCGAAGAAAGAGGACGGTAAACATCCTAATTGTCGTTAAGTCCTATTTGAGAGACATCCATGCATTATATCCTGAAAGCTCCCAAAACACCTCAGCCACTGCTTGCAGCTCCTGCTCTGACTGATTAGATGGTAGGAGCAGAGGTGCCTATAGCGTCCCTGCCTCAGGGCTATCTTAGTGCAGGTGTGGAGAAACTGGGCGTGGGTCTGGGTGTCATAGTGATACAGTGTCATAGTGAAACATCACAGAAAATTAGCAAACATGAAAATATACACTTAGGGAGTGTGTGTGTGTGTGTGTGTGTGTGTGTGTGTGTGTGTGTGTGTGTGTGTGTGTGTGTGTGTGTGTGTGTGTGAGACAGAGAGAGAGAATGAAAGACAGAGCAATGGACATGGAAACAAAAGGGCAGAGCGAGAGAATTAGAGAAACATGGAGAATGAGAGAGGCAATGAGCTAGTGGGAGGAGGGCTGAATGGAGAACAGAGACCAGACTATGGGATGCCCTCTCAGACAGAAGTGGACACATAATGGACTCCTTTCATTAGGTCTTTGATTTCCAGCAGATGAACAGCGTTCACTCAGAGAACAGACTGGGGGACTTCGTTACCATAGACGCACTCGGCAACAATTATACACCTTCTCGTCTTCCTTGGAGAGTTAACACTCATGTTAATTACACCAGAATATACACCACCAAGAGTCATTTGTTTGTTTTTTTGTATTTTGTGTTGGAGTGTATTTATTTTGTGGGGAGAGGTTTGATTATTATCCCGGCATTGTGGAGGAGAATGCCTTCGAAAGAAAGTGGGCATCAGAAATCAGAGATATGGGCCCTGTCCTTTTGACGGACACTGGTTCATCCGATTGGACGAACCGTCAGCATGCTCTTGCGCGGGGCTGTCTGTACATCAGCCATGTCGATTCCACAGTCATTTGTCTGTTGAATAATGGAAAGCGCGCCTCTAACGAGAGCGCTTCAGGTGACAGCGCGAGGCCTGAGGGACAGCAGGGCTCGCTTTACTCCGGCGCGAGGGCTTGAGCACCGTCCCTCATGTTAAACACATTAAAACGCCCGATGAAAAACACACATTAGGACATCCAGATGGGGCTGATGTGATTAAGCGAAGACCTGTTAGTCCCGCATAAAAGCCGACCGGAGAGCGCTGGGCTAAGTCGAGGAGATGGTAGACGGTGCATTAATGCCAGCAGCTACGCGGCTGAGCAGATAGAAACTTGTACGGACTCACAGAGAGAATTTTTACACGGGACAAACGCCTTCTGGTTTAACCCTTATGAATGAGCCCCTCTGCCCCAGTCCCTATGACGAAATCCATTGTGCACCACTCACAGTAGCTCAACTACTGACGGGAGAATCAGGTTCAGGTATGTGTCTCCGTCTCTGTGCATTGTGCATTTACACAAACCATATGGGACCATATATTTTCATATGTAACATTTGCTTACAGGTAAGAAACAGATTTAATAATGTTCATATTGTGTGTGTGCCATTTAGTTATATTCATAGACACCATCCATTCATTTATCCTTTATTTGGATAACTGTACATAAGGTATCATGTTAAAACATTACAAATTACACTATGAAAATCTAAAAATACATTTAACATGGAAAAATGTTTCACTTCATAATTGCATAATTCTGTCATTTTTAAATACATTTTACCTGATATTAAGCCGACAAGCAGTAAAACCCTTCATCGTGAGCTCTTGTATCATAGGACAGAATTACACTCTACTCTTGCATTACTGATCTCAAAAGGACTAGGGCTGCAGTGAACACATGAAAGTTTGGCTAAACCAGTATGTAATAAAATAAGAATTCCAGCTAAAGCAATTTAAATCAAATTTGAATTCATGAACAAATGGTTCCCAAATGGCATATTTATTAGGCTCCAAAAAATGTCACTCCGATGGTTACTGTAAGAAATACTCTCTTTTCAGTATGAAAACTGACACAATGTGAAATAAATAAATAAAAAAAACAGAAAGATTAATTTATCAACTGAAATGTTGCCGCCTACATGAAAAATAATGAATAGGCAACAGAATGTAGTCTGTCATAATGTAGTAAAATTATAGTCCTGCGAGGTGAATTATTGCACTGTTCAGAAATCAGGCACATTGGATTCTGTATTACAGTAGGCCAAATTGTTTTGTCAACTCATACAATATTTTCTCTGCTTTGATCTAGTGTTTCTGCTTACAAAGTGGCAATCGTCTAAGTGCAACCACAAAACTAGATGTTAGATGCTACAGCAGTAACCCTACATGCAGAATGCAAATGGAAATGTACAGTTAATTTACTGCAGTCCAATAAAAGCTAGCACTACATCAGGCTGTACACCAGCATTTAACTCCAACTCATCCTGTTGGTAAGTGGTACAGGAGGAGGTTAGGACTATTGCAAGTGTAATCTTCAGCCACATCCTAGTCTTTCCTGACGCTCCACCACTTCCACAGGCAAATAAGATCAGGTGTTTAATTGTACCCATGCTAATTTAGTTTCAGAGAACTCAGTCATCATCACCTTTCGTGCAAACAGAGAAATATGGATTTAAACATTCTCATAGGAACATTCCCAGCAGAAACTTCAGAGAGTCAGAGTTAACTAAACAGCAGGTCGCAGACAAAAATATCACTTTATTCCTTGCATTTACACTACGATAAAGAGAAAGGCCAAAACACTAAAAAACTGAATATGGGTCAAATTCTCCTTTAAAAGGTCTGGAGCGTTCTGGCAGACAACAATGACCACTCTTATTTACATGGTCTAGGGTCTAATTTCACAGGATGATCTGTCTAGACAAATAGATCTATTACAATGTCTAAGAACAGTGTAAAATTCCCTCTTAGGAGCTGATACCTCCACCTAGGAAGTCACCATCATGTGGAAAAATTCAGTGCTCTTTCTCATGGTCTCAGAGGAAACACACTGATCTTGAGGGTGGTGTGATGAGACAGGATTGGGTGACAGAGGTTTGATTAAGGACAGAATTTGCTAATGAAAGCACTTTGCTGGAGAAGCTTTCATGTCCTGCAGAAGCAGGAGGGGAGTGCGCATCGTAAAGGCCAATATGGCCCTCGTCATTTAAATCACATGCCATTACATAACAGACACACCACGGCCTATGACAGCGTGGCAGGGACCTCTGAGTGAGACCGAGAGTTAGAGAGGATGGGAAAGAGAGAGGGAGAGAGAAAGAGAGAGGGACTTAAATCCTGGGATAAGCTGCAGGACGACAGCAGATCCTCTTACGCCAGAAACACACCACTTACTCGGTGTGCCGCTTCTCAAGCGCTTCCCCTGTTCATCCCTGCCCCCGCCCTGCAGCCCCGGCCGAACCTCCACCCACCCTCTCCTCCCCAGTGCTGAGACGAGCCCAACCCCAAGCATCCCAACCCACTCCAACACCACCCAATCCACAGCTTTCACTGACTAGACATTGTCATGGTTATGAAGACTCAGCCTCACCTTCCCCTGGAAACACACACACACACACACACACACACACACACACACACACACACACACACACACACACACACACACACACACACAAAAACCCACGTTTCTGTGTAAACACGTACAAATGAATAAATAAATCCCAGAGAAATAGATTCCTCACAAATAATCATCCTGAAGTTCATCCAGTCCCAAGACCATGGGCAGCACGGAGCTGGGAGCTGCTACCTGGCAGTGTTTTTCACCGCAGCTTAGCAATGCTCAACAAACAAAGCAGCCCTCTACCTCAGGATCGCGTGAAGTTCCCTTAAGTTGATCTGTTCTTGGAATGCTTTGAAGCGAGTGTCTAGATTCCAGCCATCTCTGCTGTCTCTTTCGCTTTCGAAAATGATCTCAACCCAAACTCATCCTCCGAGGCACTACTGAAGGCACATCTGGATGCATATGTAATCTGTATCTCCCACACACAGGACTGCACAACACACAAGCTCAGCCAAGCAACATATGGCTTATGCCGTTTGCATGTGATGCCAAAGCATGACATTAGGAATGTTCATAGGAAAAAGGCATTGTTATATTGCTTTGACTGTGTCGCCCTTTTATTTAGGGCAGTCCATCTCTTCACACATGACGAACTGAAGTCTGAGTTGCTTCCTCCATCTCAACTTTGCTGCCAAAATCTAAGCCTGTAAGTAATCTATGACACCCCCAAACTTGTCCAATGAGCAAAGGCCACTGGGGGTAATAGCTATGGTCCTGTCAGAAAGACACAACAGTGAAATTTCCCATTTAGGTTATATTTACTGTGTATGACTGCAGTGGTTCCAGTCTTGGAGCATCTTAAAGACCAATCCCAAGATCTCAATTGCGAGAAAACTAAGATGGAGAAAATAAACTTTCACCCAAAACATTTACCTATATTTACAAACATTTACCATTTCCTGTTTCAAAGAGGAAGGTAAATCTGTCAGCCTTGGTGTGAAGCAGAGGCTGATTGATGTTGCCATGGCAGCTGCTTTCCAGGATCGTACCCTCCCTCTGAAGTGGCGTGTACGGCAGACCCCATCATGTGTTTGGTACAAAGAACACAAACTATGAATCAGTAGATAATCCACATTTCCAATGCGATCTATCTGAAAAACAGGCTCACCAAAGACAAAGCTTAAGTGATCCTGAAATGCTGAGGTTAATGTTATATTAAAACAGAACATGTGTGCGTTGACATTTAAATACACAGAAACAATCACAGGACAACAACGGTTCCCAAAGTATACTGATATGATACAATATAGTCTCTCTACTGACAATCAACCCCCAGGGCTACAGTGTAACACTCTGCAGATTTCTCTACAGCATCACAAGCTTTGCATGCTAAAGATGGAGGGATGGGAATAAACTAGCCCTATGCATTAAGTTGTTAGTCCAATTAGGCTGTTTATTTGTCAAAAGGGTGAGAGTCTAAATGTCTCTACAGGCATGCATAGGGAACTGAGTGGGACAACAAACACACAGGGGGAAAAAAACAGACACTAGCCACTCCCAAACAATTACATTAACTCTGGACAAGCATCTACACAAAAACAAAACATGCTGTTGAATGCATACACAGCACACATATACCTGTACAATGTACATATACCATGTATACCAGTACAATGGTGACATGCATATTACAAATATACTTTGTTCGAAAAGGAAATATTCCATTCCTGTAGATGGACAGAAACAATGGCCACACCTGTTCTCCTAAGATCCGAGAGGAGGAGGAGGAAGAGGTGATATGGAAAGAGGAAGGGTCTGTCCTGGCATGGGGTTCTAAGCTGAACGAAGACATGACAATAGCCACACTTTTACACATGAACTTCATAGTTATCCTTCAGAAGAATCCAAATCGAGCAAAACCAAAAGAGTTTCAACAGTAAACTGACCAGGGCTAACTGACCAGGTCCTGAGCATGATGCCAGGTCTACTCCAATGGCAAAGCAGAAGAGGGTGTATTTACATCCAACGCCAATAATGCACATGGCTATGTCTATGACTATGTCAAAATATTGCTTGAGATACAGAAGACCCAAACACAAACACAATGGTAAAGATGTGATTGTAGGGGATGTCAGAGGAGTTCAAGATGGAGGATATTTGTTGTTCAGCTACACGTCTGTTTATCGTGCATTTACAACAGCATAAATGTATACCAGTTTTTCCTGAAAAAACATGAAATGTACATCAAAACAAAAAACTCACAAATAATTACAAATAGAATTCTTTCATAGCGGAAGGGATGAGACAAAAAAATTGAGAGCGGCAACAGTTAGAAAGCAAAACTGCCAAATTGGGTCACAGTGACAAAACAAAGCCCTCAAGACCAGAGAGATTGGAAGCAACAGTTACGACTACGACAATTACAATACCTGCAGTCATCACAATATGCATCAAATGCCAGAGCCATTGAGCTCAAGTGACTTGGAGGCAAGGGCTGTGGATTGGTCCAGGATTATTGAATGGATTTCTGGGTAGAAATCACCAAGCAACCTGGCAGAAGTAAGACCAAGCCAGGTGACCACAAGGCAGGGGGCCCACTGCGTGGCTATAGTGACTATGGTGGAACGTGAGATTTTTCTGAGTTTGTTTCTCCTTAATCCGAGCAGAAATCACCCCCTTGGTGTGGAAAGCATGCGAGGCAGGTCGGTGGGAATGTGGGGGGGGAGTGGGGTTCAGTTTAGGAGGTGGGGGCAGCGCAGGAGAAAGGGGGTGAGGATAAGGTGTGGAGGAGGAGAGGGCTATGTGATCACAAGGTACAGTGGAAATGACTGGACATTGACTCCATTAACAAATTCATTAAAATCTTAAACATGTCACAAGGGAAACTCAACAGATCAGAGCACTTTATATATAAACTCTCTCTGATGCTGCAGAAGGCATTTGGAAATCAAAAACACAAACAGACAGTGATACCAAATGTATTATTTCTAATTCTGATCTAACCTGCCCATACCCACACAGTTCTTTTTAAAGCTCCAGGATAGACCTGTCCTGTCTTCCAATATTCTTTCTACTAAAATAAAAAAAAAAAAATCAAACCCACGCTAGGCTGGCTCTCCCTGTCCTCTCTCCTTCCCACCCTCGCTCTCTCACTGCGAAAGTCGTCTGGGCTTATCAACAGGCCTCCCACGTCCATCTGCTAGCAGTACAGCCTGCTCATCCCTCTCCACACATGCTCATGCTCATATGCGCACGCACGCATGCAGGCACGCACGCACGCAAACACTCATGCATGCATATAAGCAACTACAAACACAAACACACTCACATGCACAAATGAAATGAACATGCCTTCTCACATGTACCTCATAACAGAGGTTCTTGAACAAAATAAGATGCATGCACGCACACACACACACATAATCTCATATTAAATTTTGTGGTCACACATTGTGCACATTACCAACACATAAAAAATGTACCACCCAAACACATTGCATATTTGTGCTAACTTGGTACCAATACACATTTTTTTTACCAGGTAAATGCACTACCTGTACACATAACAAGTCTGTACATCCCTTGCACATTACAAACCATTATGTGTTAACTGCTCAGTGTTCTGGAACTTGTCGTAGGCCCTCCCATTACATGATGCAGGTGAAGCTGTGCTTTAATGGTCATTGGATCTGTGACTACATGCATCCAAGAATCTGAATCAAAACGCCTCTAAAAAAAAGCCACACTGCCACTTTGGGCAAGACCCTCAATGCAGCAAATCCAACATTTTGGGATCAATGATCAAGTCGGGTGTTTGAACACTAGTTGCACAGACAGCTAATTTGCTTCCATCTGTTGTGGTGCAATGAGTGAGGAAGGGAGGGACGTGGATTAGAAAGATAGAAACAGGTGTGGGGAGTTGGAGGGCTGGGTAATTATTAGCTTGCGACCACTCTCTCTCCTAAGACGTCCTGTCAGAAGAGTGAAATCCCTTTGCCTGCCCATCTGACCACATTTATCAAATGGGAGTACACTCGAGAATGGAGCAACCAATCCACAACCCTGCCCCAATGCACTGAGGTTCCAGGCTACATGACACAAATCTATCATTCCATGCAATGGCCCAGCATGCTTCACTCTCCCCAGCTAGGCTACGCTAAGGGTGGGATCTGTTGGCCTGATGATTTCTTTCCCTCGGTCTCTCATATGTGGTTATGTGTTTGAGTGCGTGTGTTACATATACCTGTTCCTGTGAAATAAATTCATAAATACATTAGTACACGGCAGCTAATTATGCATGATTTAACATAAACAATGAACAAGGGTTCCTTTGAAGTCCGATCGGAATTCAATTTGAATAAATACTGATCCCCATGGAGCTTCAAGAGTTTAGGCTGGCAAACAACAGAGAGGCGCTAACCTGACAGGCAAAAAATACAGACTGAAAGTAAAAAGAATGAAGGAAAAGCAAAAGAGCAGAACGCAACAAAGACAGACATATCTGAAACAGCAGATTGGGGTAAGAGCTGTAGAGCTTAATATGGCACAAGAGAGGACTGTTTGTTCCATTAATGAATTACAGTACGTGTGTGTGTGTGTGGGGGGGGACAGGGGATGAGAACTATAGCAGGGTAAAGGACAACCATTCAAATGAGTTCTTATAGCAACAGTCCTATCCTTAACTGACTTATAGGATATTAAACAGGGGTCTGTCTGCTTTACAGAGTACCCATATGTGTCACATGAGATCATTTGTGTATTTCTTTACCTGGTGACATCACCCTTATAAAATGTCACTGTAACGCCTTGGCCTGGTTCATCTGTTACACATTCCAGACAGACACACAGGCCGGCAGACAGACAGATATTCCAGTCAGATTCTTTTAGCGCATAAGACTGGCCGACTCACAAAGTCTGGCTACATCTGAGGCCAGCTTAACAGAAATGACTTCACAGGCTAGTTAAATTTAAAGTCAAAGAAGTCTGATAAGGGCATAGGGATGGACAGATGTAAGCAGGTATATATAGTCCTATACCACTGGTTGCATATTTTTCTAAAAATGTAATTAGTTAAAAATGCCCCAAGGAAAAGAGAAATGAGAAAAGCCGAAGCTTTCATTCCTGCATTCCAGGCAAATTAAATTAAGAGTGCAGTCCTTTGGTTACAGTGTTTCTGAATTCAGGCACAGGACAAAGGAGTGGTGTGAGTTTGTGTGAGTGTGTGAGGGCCTGTGTGTATGTGTGTGATTATATTTGTGTGAAAAAGTGTGTTTGGAGATAACACACTAACTTTGTTTTTCTCTCTTTGAAATTGTTCCTCAACAAGTGACGACCTCTTGGGGTGTTACTCCAGTGCTTGTACAATCAGTTCATCTGTGAATGAAAATGGCTCTATATCCAAACGCACAAACCCACACACACACCCACGCACGCTCGCACATATGCATGAACACACACACACAACTGTCTTCTTCTGTTTCTCCCTCTCCCTCTCTCTCTCTCTCTCTCTCTCTCTCTCTCTCTCTCTCAAAGAGGGGGCGGCTAATTTTTCTCATGCAACTAATTATTTGTCAATGGAGCTGAGTGTTTCATGTCCTAGCGTGTGCGTGTGTTTGTGCGTACGAGAGTAAAAGAGATAGAGACAGAGGGAGAGAGAGAGATCATTCCAAATTTTTAACAACTGTCATTTCGAGGGGTTTTTTGGACTAGAAATCACATGAGCCAGGCGTAAACTGAAGTCATATGCTTTCAGCAACAACTGCTTCTCCTACACAAAGTTCAGCAGTCAACGTGCTTCAGGCATGCCGGCTCTGCTTCCCTCCAAAATCAGTCTGCTTTATTGGCCAATCAAAGGCAAGCTCCACCCAGTTCTACATCACTGCTATCATCACATCTACTGATGGCCCATTCAGGGCAGACGTTGCCTAATGTCTCATACCGGAAGATGACAGGATTGGCCTGAACCTTACATACAGAATGTTTTCCACAATTTCCTGTTTGTGAAGGTATAGAATGTTTTCCTCTGTCGCCTTTCAGTGAAGATGTAAAACGTTTCCCTTCAACTTCCTGCAAAGGAAGCCATAGAATGTTTTTCCACAACTTCCTGTTTGTGACGGCATGCGGTGCACACTGCTGTCCTGTTCAGAACCAGAGGTATGAACGTCACCATACACAATCATGTCCTTAAAATAGAAAGAGGTGCATTATGGGGGCTCTGCAGAGATGATGAATCCAGTTAGTTTTCCATAGTAACAGAAAGGCCATGAAAGTAAGTATTTGGATAATAAATGGTCCTGTTCAAGGACCCAAACAGTGGCAAAGCAGAGCCAAGACCCTGAAATCGACAGCTCAGGCAATCCAACATATTTTCAAACAGTGCTCAAAACCCATCAGGTATTAAAGTCAGGGCTACTTTGTGGTTACAGATGCAGGTTAACAGGATAAAAGCTAACTATTGTATGGGCAGATTCTCAGTCCCTGCCGTTTAACCTCAGGCTAAACCATAAAGGAAGCAGTCCAGATACATTCAGATATGTGGTGGCTGTATAATTCCATTCAGATACAGCCCATTTTAATTGGAGGGTGGGGGTGAAAGGGCGGTGGCCACTCCTCACTTGCCCAGGGACTACTTTTGCAAAAAATACCTAAAACTGTATACCTGATGTTTTAGCATCCTTGCTGCAGATTTTCACAGCTCAAGTGAAATGAATCAGTTAATAAATAAAAACTATGACTGATGCATAGTACCTCAAGTGACCCTCCCCCACCTCAGACTGAGCTGGACACACATGGCTACCAGCTGTCTAACTCTTTCACGCTTCTTGACCAAAAGGAGACACATCTCACTCACTCTACTGAGGGGGTTTATCTTGCTCTGTGAAGAAATCACA
This sequence comes from Albula goreensis, assembly GCA_022829145.1. NCBI lineage: Eukaryota > Metazoa > Chordata > Actinopteri > Albuliformes > Albulidae > Albula > Albula goreensis. The sequence goes on from CM040750.1 coordinate 14,960,275, forward strand.
CAGCACGCTGCCCACTCAGCACACTCACAGCGGGCGGTGATTCCGGCTACTGCTACGCGGTCAGCACATTTCACACTACCCTCTGAGGGATTTCCTGTCATATGTGATGTCATAAAACAGAGAACAATTAACACATGCACCTCCTTATCAAACCTACAATGTAAAACAGAGGTCTTTTCAGTAGGGGCCTTTTCCAGGTTTGTACATTCACAATGCCAGCTCCCAGATCAATAACTAGCCCAACGTGTGCTAAACAAGGCATACACCCACTGAGTGACATGCATCTGGGCACATAACCTGCAACTTCACATGGAAATATATCTTGTGTCACCAAATATGTAAACTTGAAAGATTTTAATTCTGCAGGAAGGACGTTTTGAAAGTAAAATGAATATTCAAGTGCCAACAGTCAAGTGGATTCTTTTCAGAGGGTAGTAACCAGGACAGAAGTTCAATTGCTCTCTGATAAGACACTCACAGGAGAGGAAGTGGACTCCATCTTTATTCGGCCTTAGCATCAGGAGAAGCCAGACTGGCCCACTGCCTGTCACACAAAGAGCATGCCAGGGTGCTCTCTCCCCTTTCACCCAGCACAGCTGGGACCAGGCTGCCTCGCTCAGCATAGGATGTGGGTGCTTTTATTTTGTCATGTTGACCTGTGTCAGTTCTGCCCTCCAGCAGTACTGGAGCTGGCCTACTTAAAAGTGAGCTCTGTGCAAAGCTGATACGCCACATAGCTACACGTCCTCCTGGCATCTGTGTCAAACTGAGGGGATAAAGAAGGAGGGGAGGAGGGAGAGCTTCACCATCACGGATAACCATGGACAAGAAGCGCTGGTAACACAACTCCTCTTCTGCAGATACGGAATAACCAATTATGACTGTCGAATTGTCTCTGCGCCACCCGCTCTCATGAAAGGAGCAAAGTGTCTAAAGGTTGTACTCTTCCAAAGCAGTCACTTGTGTTTGATGAAAAACACTTTTTTAATAAATATATTAATATTATTATTATTATCATCATCTTTCAGTGGCTACAACTGGGCACCCAGTGCATCTTTAAAACAATTAAATTATCCACCAGCCTTTGAGTAAAGACATTGGACCAGTTTCCAGTTCTCTTAATCTGGGCAGATGAGAGGATTCAGTGAGGCTTCATATGGTGCTGTTCTGGGTGTGAGTTATGCAATATTAGTATAAGCATCCAGCACTGGGTCAGCATACGGGCCTGGGCTTGTGCTAGTTCTGGTTCTGAGTCTGCACAATGAATGGGGCATTGCATCTGCTACAGAGAGGTGATGAAGGAGGGAGGGCAGGAGAGAGATAAAGGAGAATGGCTGTAGCAGAGGGAGGGAGGGCAGGAGAGAGATAAAGGAGAATGGCCGTAGCCATTAGGGGGAGGGTGGGCGGGGCTCTCTTTCCCTCTCTGGGAAACAAACTGGGCCAGTGAAAACAGGAAACGGAGCCCACCGTGTGACTGCCCCTTTTCACTCAAGCACACCGCTGGTATTTTTAGACAGCCCGTGGTCCGCTTCCTCCTGAGGACAGCCCTGGTCCACCCGTTTCCAGCGTCCCACTGGGAAACCAGGTCAAACTGAGAGAAGGGTTCCATCCCGTCAGCACACCCCAGCTGCTGGGACCACAGTAGCATAGGCCTGCACTTGGCCTCTTATCTGCTGCTCCTTTAGGCTGTAGGAATCTGTGTGCTGTACATTGGGGGAATATTTCCTGCAAGCCGCTGGTGGCTAAACACATGCTGTTGTTGTGTGTTGCTAATGCAGCCTAAGAAAACAAACAGTAGGCCTGCCTCTGCTCTGTGCACAGAACTGGGATTCTGATGTATGAAACTGAGAAGACAGCAGTCATTTAATCTGTGCTCCAATGTTCTTCCCAACATAAAGTGAACTATGGAGGCATGCCTGGCCCCCGGAACACTCTACAGCTGGGCAATGCACTTCTCAATGTGGGTACAGTATTTTTTACCCCCTCCTTTACCCCAATAATTTCAGTTTCTTTCCCAGTGCTCTTTCCTGCCTGCCACTCTTTCATCTATGTGCTCTTCCCATGTCTGTCTACCTTTCTTTCTGGTTCCAAAGCCCTCCTCCACCCTCTCCAGTAGCCCTCTGTTCCTCTCCCTCTCTCTTCCTCCCTCTCTCTCTCTCTCCCTCGTCACATGGTGGAAAAGCTTGGAGGAGCAGTGAGCTCTCAGATGTTGGCCTCATTGTTCACTCTCACTGAGAACATGCGTCAGAGCCTCCAGGTGAGGCGTTTAATGCGCCGCGGCGGAAAAGTGATACGGCGCACTCAGCGCTGCCCCGAACGCCGCCGTGCGCCAGCCGGCCCACCACTCCAGGCCGCGCTTTTCAACTGCAGATTAAAGTGCCTGACCTGGATCAGAGAGCCACAGCGCTGCTCTCTCTGCCTGTGGGCCCGACAGCAGCCAAGTGCGCACACTCACACGGGCAGACGCACGGAGAGGCCCGAAAACAAATCCTTTTATATACACACACAGGCAGGACCTAAAAACAAAAGCCACACACAAAGCCCCACTGACACACACATGCAGGCGCTCACACACACGCAGGCAGACACATTGGAAGGCCTTACAACAAACCCTCGCACACACATGCTCAGACAAACCACTGCAGCCTCACAACATCAGGTACATGAACACACCGAAAAGACAAACTCTTCCAAACAGACACAAAGACAGACCTAAAAACAGAAACACACAAATGTTCAAACATACACATGATTTTGGACAGCCTGATAAACAAATTAACTTTCACACACATGCAAGTCCACAGTAAAACCAGTCTAAAATAAATAACAACAAACTACAGCAAAATCAAAAAAGAATCAAACCAATTTCATAAGAATAAACATTTAGAGTTTTAACCTCATCACAACATTAAAATATAAGATTTACACTGATGCATAAGGCTTAGTTCAGACAGGAACACAGATCACTGATTAAAACACATAAAAAGACAGATCAGACATCAGACCTCTGACCCACTAATGACAAACTAATACCCAATCTGTGGAATAAATGTATGCTGTATTGATGACCATGGGTCCATGCTTTCTCACCTGTGTGTGAGCCCTTTAAAGGAATCCACACGGAATCACTAAGCACTTGTGTATATAAAGCACAAGTGTGTGTGTGTGTGTGTGTGTGTGTGTGTGTGTGTGTGTGTGTGTGTGTGTGTGTGTGTGTGTGTGTGTGTGTGTGTGTGTGTGTGAGTGTGTGTTTGTACGACCAGAGCATATCTGCATAGGCTGCTGGCACAGATAAGAAACACGCTGCTTTGAAGAACATGGTGCGACTGATGGGATCAAGCCAAAGACAGCCCGCCCACCTGGATGCTCTGATTGGCCAGGGGCTCACAGAGCCGCTATTGTGTAAATTAATATAATCTGCTGCCTGCTTACATCAGAGTTTCCGCTAATGCACCCTTGAATCACCTCATCTACACCTGGTGGATGAGAAACGAGGGTCAGAGTGGGGGTGATGACAGGAAGAGGGGGACCAAAAGAACAACAGAGAGAGCAAAACCACATGAAGTGGAGAGAGAAAGTACAGTACAGAAGGAGAGCTGTACTGAGAGAAAGAGAGAAAATGAGAGTGAAATGGCGAGAGGAGGGATTCAGAGGGGGAAAGAGAGATTAGGGGAGAGCGGGAGAGCGGGAAGTGAGGGAGGGGCTGTGCCGGTGGCTCAGTGGGGGGTCTGCAGTCTCAGTGATGAGAACACTGCAGCAGATTGAGGGGTGATGGTTGCAGCGCTGCTTGTATAGACAAGCCTGTCAGAACGGAGGCCACAGGGCCCCCAGCACGCTGCAAACAGAGGCCCCCTTCACACCACACAAGCACCAGGATCCTGCACCAGCTGCCGTGTCTCCATTCATAGACACGGCCTCCGGGTAGCTCAGGCTGTAAAGACCCTGTAAGGTCCCAGTCGCACCACGGCCAGCTATGGCCAGAGGTCATACGCCCAGGTGATGACAGGGGATGAGCCAGCTAGTTCTGCTGGCCTCGTCACTCTCTACTGGCCATGCCTACTCAGGCTGGGTGCCTTCAGATGCACGAACTGGGAAAAGGCCTTGCAATGCTTTGATGACAAGGACAGTATGTAATTAGTGCTGCATCTGCAGTGTGGAAAGAAGCAGGATTAGCTGTCACATGAATTAGAGGAGTCACGTTTTTTACAGCGCTGAAGCTGGCAGGAAAGGTTGTGAGTGGAAAATCATCGGGGTTGGTTGATGGTTTGGGAAAAAGATGGGGATTACAATGAAAAAGCCGCTCATAAACGCACCAGTCCTTACGCCATCTCCAAGCAAATAGCCGAGCTGCACACAAGCACTGTCCCTCATCTATGCAGACTAAAGGCTTACTAAGCATCTGAAGCAGCATCAGAGGAAGCTTACCAGGTGTAGAGAGGGCTACAACTAGGACTCAACTCAATGGCATTGATTTCATACGCAAACTGGCTGAGTGAGGCCTAGTTTTGAGCATGGTGACAGTTTTTTATGATTCTATGCTTGCAATCCTTTAGTTAATCAATTACTAATTTATTTGATGGCACACAATGGAGCAGGGGCCTTTATATCACATTTGAGCTCTAAGAGGAAAGAAAAAATGAGACTGAGTCAAAAATTTTAATATTTTGGTTTCAATCATTTTTAATAGAAATACACGATCTGCATCCTTACCCAACTGTTAAACTCCAAAGATTGAACTAGACTCTGTTCTGTTTATTACTCTGATTACAAATCACACATGTGTAATTAACTAAGCATTTGACACAGTATGCCTGTGTTTTGGGATAACTTATTTGTAGGAGTAACAGTTAAAACAGGTTAAAACACAATCAATGTGAATCATTAACAGCTTTTAACCTTCCTTGCAACACCAAAAACAGCCTCTCTGTGCTGTGTGCACATCTAAAGTTTCCCTGCTACGCTACACAGCTCAGCTGCACGCATGTCTAAACTTTCCCCACTATGCTCCATGGCCCCTGTGTGCGCATGTCTAAACTTTCCTGCTACGCTGCACACAGCTATTCTAAGTGCATGTCTAAACCTTCCCCGCTACGCTACACACAGCGCTCACAGTAAAGCTGAGCTCTGACATATTTCAGGGATTAATTCAGATCAAAACAAGTTCAGTGTTACTGTCATCGCGGTGGTATAAAACTACACACACAGCAGGTACTGCAGACAGTGCAAATCAGAAACAATTAGAGTAACTCATTTTGCCCACACTTCAGACAGCACTGGCCTGGCTGCACATTTTACTGTCAAAAAAGGAGAACAGAGTATTCCAAGGAAAGAAGATTACTAAAAACCAAAGCTCGTCCTCTGTGGCACATATAAAAGTGTTTCCGTACCTGGGAACGAATGCACATTTTCCCCTATGGTACCTGCATGTGAGTGTGCAGTTTCTCAACCTCAGTGCAGGTGTATGATTTGCACATTTGTGAAGGAGTGCAGTTTCCATAAATATGTTTTTCCACCTGGGTACAGGTGTACATGCTCCGTACCTGGGGACAAATGCTGAGTTTACACATTTGAGCGCCTGTGTGAAGTTCCTCCGTTTGGACACAGGGCCAATGGTTTCTTGTTCTACTTCACACAGGCACGCCTCCAGCTGGCCACTAGTGAGCCCAGGTGACTCCAGGGGCATCGTGGGAAGGACTGGATCAGTATCTATTGCGCTCTGCGTGAGTGAGTTATTGACAGGTGGCTCGCTCTGTAAGTTGTATATTTTTTGACCGCCTCCACTGTGGCTGTCTCCTCCATTACATTGCGGCCTGAGGGTCTTCTCTGCACTCTGTCCTCTCATTTTCTTCTTTTTCTGAATCTGCTCCAGACATGTGCTTACCTGTCCTGGGCTGATGTGTTCTCAGTAAACTGACTTTAACATCCTCTCTGCCTGCTTTGACGCCCACATTGGTCACAAAATCCTGCATTACGAATAAACACACCTGAATTACGGTTCAACAATGCAGGTCAACATGCTAGCATTGATAGCTTGATGGCAAGTCTGTACCTGTTTCACATTTCTGCCCTCTTTCTGAAAACAATTTGCTGCTATAGCTCCAGGAGACGCTGCGTTTTATTTTCCCTCGTTCAGACTGTCATTCCACATGACACGGCCCATAAAAGCCTCACACTCCAAACGTGGACCTCTCCAGTGATGACATCACACATTTCCAATCTCAAGCAGCAATGCCACCACTCAGTAGGAGGATGTGGATGACCGCAGTCTAAGACAATTTTGTATGGGTAAAAGTCTAAGATGATTTTGTATGGGTAAAAGTCTATGACGGTTTTATATGGGTAAAACATACAAGTGCATAGAAGTATGCAGTAGGCCTTCTGTTTTTTAAAGTTTATCCAGTTCCAAGCAACTGATGAGTTCTTAAAGTGATCCCTGAATGAATTCCAGGAACATAAGGCGCTGAAGTGCACAAGTTCTTATTCTCCCTTTTTGCTAACTCACAAAGTAACTTATTTGGTGTTATTTTATGGTGTACAATGGCATACAAGAAACAAACGTCCAAATATCAAAATTCCCACAACAGAGCTGTATAAAAATCAGTGAAACAATAAGAAATGCAAACAGCGTCAACTGTATTACTGTGTGGTTTTTCATGGGAAAATGTGTCTTCATCTAATGGTGAAAGCTTGTGGCTTGCTCCTAGAACCTTCTATGTTATGCTATTTTCATTTTTGTCCTGCTGGGTGGGAAATGAACAGATGAAAGTACAGAGAAAATGACTGTATGCCAACATATAATCATTTCAGATATTAGGATGCATATAACACAGAGTAAGAATATTGGGTTTTCTGTTAAAACCGATAAAAATGACTCTATATACCCTTTAAAATGACCGTGTTTAGGAATTGTCAGATAATTAAGATGCAAATGCAAGCATTTGAAATAAGCAGCCCCAGATGGTTGCAGCCCCACAGCCTGACATGGTCAGACAGATTAGTTTTCACTCTATGAAAGCGAGTGAGTGAGGAGATCAGAAGGTCACAGTAACGCAGACTTAGGTCACACACAGGTACAAAGCCGCAATGCCAAGCCAAACTCTACAACATAATATGCTACCAAACAAGTCCCCAACACACAGAGAAGCACAATGTCACACAAGCTGTGAGGGTCACAAAGTGGGCTGACCTCTTCCCAGGCCTCTCTTCAGTCAAGGTTACTGAACAACGCATTTAAACAAGCGTCACATTTTTCCCTCTAAACTCTTTTGTAAATTTCAGTGACAGTTTGAGCTCATTATGTTTTGCATAAGAAAGCATAACAAAAGTGACACTTGCTTAGAATTATTACGGAAAGGGTAACAAGACCAACATAGCCATATAACTCTTGTACTAAGACATGCCCTGGCCCCAAAACTTGGCCCCATATAATGGCATTTGAGTCTGCTGCTATATCAGTGTTAGTACTTTCATACCCGTGGTTCCACTACAATAAATAATAATCCATCAACATGACATAATGGGTAGAAAAACATCCAATAATATCTATTTATGCCCATTACTACATTTGTTTTACTGTTTACTGACTTTATATCATTTGCACTGAACTCTCTGATGTGTCAGTATTATAACATTTTAACTCCAAAAAAATATTAGTCTACTCACAACGAAAACGATTGGGCTGAATTATGACCTGAATTAGCCTGCTCATGGCGCATGTACAATAGCTCGGCCAATACAGTGCAAGCTGAAAACTCAGACTTAACACTCAGAAAGCCTCCGTGTGTCTAAGGCTGTTTATGTGGTCATTTAGTGCAGTATTCTGCATAGTAATGCATCCATGGACAAATCAATTGGTTACTTTGGCTTTGCAGCAAGATTGAACGATACATTTTATTGCCATCTTTTCTAAGTCAACTGATTTCGCTCCCCCAGTGTATCCAGTACTCTCTCGTCGTTTCTTTGCTAATGTTTCCAGCACTCCTGCCTTACTTCAGTTCCTTACAGTCTACTGTCTATCTCAGAGTATTCCCTGCTGGCTCGACTGTCTGCAATGTTTTTTTACCCATTTTACTTAACGTGACATGGTAAGTTTGTGTGACTTGTCAGCTAAGTAGTCTATCAGTGATTGCGCTAGTTTCATTTGCAACTGCTAGAAACACTGACCAGGCCTACCACAAACACTAACTATGTAACATATACCACTAACTTTCTGTCTTCTCTTCTCTGATTATGAATATGGTCAGATCAGAGAGGAAGCACTGCCATAGTTTTGTTGATGCCATAGGCTACTGCAGTCCATTAGTGTCTATCTTGTTTGAAATCATATCTTATATGTCACTATAACAGATAGCATTTGGAATTTTCTTAAAAAAAAACAGTGAATGACAGAATATTTTTGGTTAACAGAACCCCAGGTTTACAACCCTTGAAAAGTCTTTGTGTCTGTAAGATACAAAATTCTCGATCGATGATGTCCCCATACAAAAGGTCATTGATTAGTGTGCTCAAACACAAAAACAGCATCCATAAATTGCAACAGGAAAGAGAACTAAACAATTATTCAGGAAAGAGTAAAAGGATGAGACAAAGGTTTTGATTTTGTTTCTACCTTCAGTAGTATTGATAACAAAATATTTTAAGGTGATCAATACACCCACTCGCACGCATGCACACACGCACGCACGCACGCACGCACGCACGCACGCACGCACGCACACACACACACACACACACACACACACATAGATTGCAACATGTAGCTTTAGCCGAAGATGCTTCTTCTGGTCAAGACCCCATTACTATTTTCAGCTGACCTTTGGCAAGCCATAGGAAGGCAAAATATACTACACACAAAAAAAAATAAAAATCCATATTAAATGGTATTTTACTTCAGTGTACCTGAAACCCTCACTATGAGATTTTTTTTCCAGAAAAATCCCATTGAGCTGAGCTGGCATGGAGTAACCTGCATGTGTGGCATATGACCTACCTAAGCCCCTCATGACCTGCACTGAATTTCAGAGACTCAAATGTCAATGCATTCCAAATTTAGCACTTCAATTCTGAGGGATAGGAACATGACAATATCTCCCAAGCAAAGGAAGCTGTTTGAATCATCAGGTCATTTGAATACCATTGTTGCACACCATTTAAAAGGTTTGGAACCCCATAAGATCGCCGCACAAAAAACCCCCTTAACATTTCTCATGCTGTTTCCCAACACTGTATGCCTGCACAGTCTCGAAGTGCCAGAATTGCAAGAGTTTGTGCTTTCATAACCAGGAACTCAAGTTAAGTAACAATTTTCACGCATTTTCTGCACTCCATAACTGCTTTGGTGTAGTATTTTCTCACAAGAACACAAGTTCTTGAAGGAAAAAAAAACACATCAGCGCTTACTGAACCAACAGCCAGCCAGAACGCAGTGGCAGCAGCGACGGCGCAGACGGGTCTGTGGTTTGCGCCTTGGCCTTCTCTTCCATTCTGTGAATGAGCTTGGGTTCACAGACTTTTCAGACTACCACCCACACTTTTCACACCACTGCGGTGGGAAAGGTAGGGGCGCAAAGGCTAGCCACAAACGCTCAAGGCTTACCCAAACACAGGGTGCAGGTTACAGTAACATACACATGCATGTATGTGTGTGTAAGAACACAGATATATAGACATGAACACACACAACAGTAACATACACAAATACAAATACGCATAATCACACACAGCCAAACGCATACCTTCATAAACACATGAACACAAACGCAGAAGAATAGGTATACTCACACATTCACAAACACAGAGATATAGAAACACAAACAAATATCTCTATACAAAAGCCATAAATTATATTGTCAATTTAGATAAATAGATGATAACACATTTGTAGGATGCTAAAACCGTGATTGTCGTCCTATTGAACTGCACTGAGTGTAGCCAGCGCCGTCACACAGAGGAGATAAAATCAAAAGCTGTCCTGTCACAATACCTCTCTTGTTCTCAGGCCCCAGCCAGGTGCCACATCTTTCCTACTTGATTTCAGAAAACTTACTGAATGCTAAGGAAAGAATGCTACTCTCTGCTAAAATGAGCCCACCTCACACTTATTCTGTCAAAAGAGACTTGGCAAAACAAGCAGACCTCACGGATGGCCTTGATTGTAGGGGTAAAGGGTAAAGGGTAAAGGGGGGCTCTGAGTGTAATTTTGACTTACTTGGTGGATAGTGGAATCTGAGGTGAGTATTTCTGCCTTTTACACTTTGTCATGGAGTGGCCTGGTGGAGAGGAGGAGGACTGTCCTGAGTGCCTGTGCTGAAATTAAACAGCTCCTGCTAAAACATTTCTGTCATTGAGCGGCAATTCAAAGCTTGGACAGCCTGGGGAGACCCTTTGGCTAAATGGTATTTTCACTGAGGTTAAGCCATTACTAATGCAAATCCTCAGAGATGGCCGTGTGTTTGAGAGAGTGAGGGAGAGAGAGGTACACAAGATGTTGACAACGGAGGATGGACAATACTTTAATCAGAGAAAGGCGTGATGCAAAAACATTGATTTTTACATAATCAATGACAATTTTAACCAACTAATGCAGAGAATCCCCAAATGTCAGGTATCCTCCCTCAAACTAATGGGCACCTGCCACTCCGATTGGTCTAACCGTGTGGTTGTGGAGTGCAGTCTTCATACAGACTGAGGACTACACGAGGAGGCCGAGAAGCCTGGGGGCAGAGTAGAGTCACAAAGGGGAGAAAAGTAGCTGCAACAAGGCTTCTACAAGCTGAGCCTGGTGGGAGGCCTAACCCTGTCCCGCTTTCCACACTCAGCACTTTCCAAGCTCCTCCCCATAATCCCCCCAACCCCCACCCCCAAGCCTGCGATCCCCCAAAGTTTACACAGCCGGCCGATCTCACGCTCTCGGTTTCCTACAGTCACTGTTGTTTTTTTAATTGAAAGCAAATGCAAATGTACATAGAATACTGTGTGCGCTGTCTGTTGCAAGATCACTCACAAAAAAATGCATTTCCCTGCACAGTTGGCTTTTAAAAGGAGATGATATCATTATTGATATTTTCTGTTCTCAATATGGATTGTATTCTTCTTGCAAATCTGTTCTGCCACCCCCACACCCTCTGTCCAGAATCTGTCGACCTGTGTACTGACAATGAACAGCAGGCAGACAGCGTGGGTTTGGGCAGGAATGCTGAATCTGACACACAGTGCGCACACACACAAACACACGCAATACAATCACATTGACATGTACACACACACATAAATTATTTGTGCACTAGCACACCTGCCACCATATATAGTTGCCCACTGGACCCAGTGTAAGGACTCAGCAGATATACTGCCTGTATGTGTTTGGGATTATCTCCTTTCACATGGAATCTAATCTCACAGTAGAATCTGTCTGCATCCAAACCACAGAGAGTAATTCCCAGGAAGGGAAGCTGGGAAATCCTCCCCGTGGAAAGAATGCACTGAGCATGCTCAAGTGGGCGTGTCAGAGGGGTGTGTCACTAGGGAGCATTCCTGAAAGGATTCCTCTCAGAGCACAGTGGGGAGGAGCGCATGTGGGAGCTAGTGGGAGTCTGTGTGCACGCATGTCCTTGTGTGCACAAAGTATGTGTGTGTAAATGAAATGCGTGCATTCAAATGCATGTGTAGCCCGCTTCCACTTCCCAGGTGTGTCACTCGCTGTCTCACAAGTTCAGACAAACCTCGCTTGAGACACGCCTGTTCCCACAATCACGGTTCCGGTTTCACAGGCCTTGCCTATCCTTCACACCGAGACACAGAGCAACCAAACCTGACAGGGATCCAGTGAGATATGGGCTCAAATCACATAACTATTTCAGTACCAGCTAACATGACTTACATTCCTCTCGCCATGTACCTCACCACTTTGAGATCTCCTGAAGCTAAACAGTAAAACGAAACAGTTTCCCTGGGATTTTTCCCATAAGACTAACCAAATATAAGTGCCTTTTTTGAATGGAATACTGAAACCAAGACAGTGGTGTTGAGCTACATATTTTAACACTTTGTTCAGCTTTCTGTGAGAAAAAATTATTAAGCACCTGATTTTTTTTATGTAGCCATATTGGTTTTTCTTGTTGCACTGCCATTTCATCTGTTAATATGACAATGGTGCAAATAATGAACACCTCTACCCCCACAGTATCAAACTGAATATGAGGTTTTTATCATAGATTTTAAGGCCTGCTTGTTCTTTCCAGATGGTTTGAGCTGGCTGCTTTTGCTTAGTGAAAGGGTGCCCCATATGCGGTAGGCCCTGGGGCAGGTGTAGCAATGGCAGTTTAAGCCAAAAGCATATCCAGTTATGATGTCATCGCCTGGAGACGAAGGAGTGACTAACAGACAGAGCTCAAGATGTGTCATCATTCTACACGCTTCAGACACCTCTTTCAGGATTTATTTTCATACATTCAGTTACTTAGGTTTATTTTCATAGCTCAGCTATAATTTTTCTCCAAATACATAGGCTAATGGTGGCATAGCAGTGCCTCATCTTGCTCTGAGGTCTCAATCGCATAGCATGAGCTGACCTAATTTAGGGAAAATCTGAAACACTGACTGCTGTTATTTTTCTCCAGATAGTGAATCCGGAGAAACATCTGTTATGGTTTGGCAAAATCCAGAACCTTAGAGTGTCACCACACAAGTGCACGAACTTCTATCCAGCATTGGTGAAAGAGAGAATAGCATGCTGATACAAAAGAGAGAATTGGAGTAAGCATGAGAGGGAAAAAAATGAGCTGAAATGAGAGGAAATTAAGAAAAGGTAGAGGTCAGGAAAGAGCAGACAGAGAGAGGGAATGAGACAGAAGGAGTGAGACAGACACAGAGACAGAGAAAAAGAATGCATGTGGTGAAGGATGTAGTCATGTGTGTTGCATGGGCAGACATGCAGGCCCGGATAGTCACGCCCACAGCCGCGCCCCTCCATTCCTCACGGCCGACTCACTAATTGGGTGAGAGGCACACGTGTGGACAAGGGCTTGGCCTACACGGTTTTCTTTCAAATGATAATGGGACTCGGCCTTCAAACAACTTTCTGATGGTAATGAGAGCTCACAAGCGAGAGCTGATGCCGTTCTCACTGACTGCACACGGCATTCACGGGTCCCATAATGCACCTGATGAGCACACATCAATTATTCAATCCCTTCTGCTTCAGACAACAAAGAGAAAGAGCTGCCTCCACAAGCCCTGCCCGTCTGGGGCATGTCTGATAGCCATGGGGCCGGGGTCACTGGATCTCCAGGCCACGCTGCTTTTGCTCTTATCTTTTTTGCCCCGGCGAAGGGGGAATGTCAACAACAACTCCATCTCCAACGGAAATATTCAGTTCAGGGAATGCCTTTCCATCATCTTCCACAAGGCCAAATCAAGAGGATGGGTACATGTGTCCAACTGAACACTTTCCCTGGGGTGAACATGTATCCCTGTATAACGCTTATGGGAGTTTCCAGAGCTTCTGTCTCATTGAGTGACTGTCAAAGTACGGAGACACTCCATCAGGATAGTGACAATATTATGATTTATGTGTACATTAAGTGAGAGACAGGAAAGAGGCTTCTTGCCGATTCGCTCCTATCAGTACTGCATAACTTCCCATTCAGGGTTGTCAGTATGGAGTGGAAAGGAAGTTTGTGATTATCATGTGTCTGGGTTCATCGATAGATGGCTTGAGGTGGCCTGAGTGAGTTTTTGCATGGCACATTCAAGGATTCACATGTGGACATGAAATTGTGCATAAAGAGTGACACGAGGAAGAAAACATAAAATCCCTGAAAGAACACAAATGGTTCTTCATTTTGCTAAACTCCAATAATTGCCACTGTTCTGCACAGCACTCAGGCCAAAGTCTCCCAATCCTTCTGATACACACACAGATGCATTGACTTCCTGCCACTTCAAAAAAAAAAAAAAAACAGTATTGCACAGTACTAGAAAAATGGCAATATACAGTAATATACTGTACTCGTATTTCAAGCATTTCTGAAGATAGGGCTATGGCACAATATTTGGCAAAAAACACCGCTGGGCTATTGCAAAGAAAATTTCAGCCGAGAAATGGCCGTCAGTCATCTGTCATTCTACGGATGGGTCAGTTTGATTGATAGATGGGTGCAGGGAACTGAGATTGAATTTAACCTCGTTTCCTGCCTGACACATTTACGAAGCTGGCTGTCAATATTCCACTGTGGAAATGTATTGACATGTACTCTGTGAAATCTGATTGCTTTGTGACCTTTACCACCCTGTTTCTGGCAGATCCATCTTCCAGCTCTTATTCATGTTTCATATGGGAGAGGCACACCGTCTTGAAACGGCTCATGACTTGCGTAAACAAATGCTCCGGTGCTGTAATGGAGTTCTACATCACACACTTTGTGTCTGGCAAGGGTGTTACACTGAAACTCTTCCCTCCAGAGAATGGAAAAACCTACATCTGCCTGGCTCATCACCAAGTTGGACTGTAGACATTTCCATTCCTCTTCAGGTTTCTAGTACACTGTGTAGTATTTATTCTGAACTCGGGACTGTGGAAAAGCTACAAATAGATTCACCTGTAATGTCCTCAATATCAGTTTAACTTTTTTAAAACAACATCTCTAAAACAAGGCAATAGCACAATATTTGTTACAATACAAAGTATGGGTGTAGCTTACCATTTAAATGTGTGTACAGTTAATACATGTGCAGTGGTCAACATGTGACATCTGACCTGACATCTGAACTGTACTAAAAACTATTGCTCAAATTATTTAAATGTAGTGGTTACATGAGTATGTTTTTAAAAATCTGTCACCTGCCATTATATTTTATCTACCAAATATCACTGTTTTATTGTTACTGTCCTCATGCAAAGAGTTCAGGCCATTTTGGTAGGCAATGTATCACTGAATTCACTGTAGCTGCTGCCAAAAATCAGCATAGATATGCATTCTTCTGAGGTAATATTATACTCTGCTCTCACGCAGAAGGCAGCCATTGTGAAGTCCTTTAAACTGGAAAAAAATTGAACAAAAAATTCTATAAGAAGACAACTCAAATATGAGTTACCAGAATGAGTTATCTCCTCAGATATGTACCTAAGGGGTCCCTAAGGGCTTTTCTCATCTCTTTTCAAGACCCTGCACAAGCAGCACATCAGCTTAAAGAAAACTCTTATCTCACAGAGACTGCAAAAGGTGGCCAGATACACTGGTCAGTATGTTGATGAGTTTCTACAATAGGTTATGTTTATAACCAAGACAATATAGCACTGTCTGGTGTCTTTAGGTTCTTGGTGCTAGTGAAGTATAGATTCAATATCTACATCTCTTTAATGTGGAACTTCTGAGCTCCTCCAACAACCAGAAAGTCAGCTGCTTCCTTCCAAATACCCTAAAAGTTGTGCCTTGGGTATACTGTTGTTTGATTCAAATGCAAATCCAATTTAATTCAAAGCATCTGAAACAACTGGTATTTGTTCATTGTGGCATATTTACCCTCTCCAATAGAATATTGCATTTTCATAGGTATGTTAATTTGCCTGTCCTGCTAAATACCATAATGTACTCCAAGGTTAGAGTTTCTCAGAAGTTGTAAATTGTATTCACACTTAATTTGGCATTTGTTCATTCCGCATTAGATGTATCTAAATCAACACAGTAATTCAAACAAAGATTCACATTTTTTTCCTAGAATACTGCATTGCATTGACATGCACACTTATCAAATATAATATATAATATCAATACAAAACCTAGTAAACCCAAATAGGAGAGCCTTCAGTACTGTTTTGATTTAAATTCTGATGTATTTACATTCATGGATATGTAATGTTGAATAATTCTTAGGGGGAGGGGCAATAGTTCACATATTTTCAATAATTGCCATTTATTTAGTATTTTGATGATGGACACAGGTGCTTGCACTGTCATTACCATTACCTGTTCATCAGAAAGGTACATAGTGACATTTGTATTTTATTGCATAAAACCCCAAATATGCTGTCATACTGCACAGAGAGCAAACAGCTTACGCGCACTACATAACAGTTTGTACTGAAAATTACTAAGAGACCATTTACTGATTCTAATGCCTGTTACTAAACAACATTTCAGACTGTCCTGCAGGGTTGTTCTAAATCTGCATAAAATAACAAACAAAAAAAGACTTGTCATAATGACATCTCCACCACAAATGAGGGCGATATATTCACTGGGCATTATTAGAGTCATGGGGCAAAATAAATCTATGCAAAAACAATGTTCACATCCATATATTATACTGTGTAGGCAACATATAGCCTGCTCTGCGACCTGGCCGAGCTGTCTGGTTGTAGTAATGACACACGCATGAAATCAGTAGCGGCCCAATATCCACGTCAAGGACACCATTAGCAAAAAAAAAAAGGGGGGACTTAACTTCGGCCTGTGTGACATGATGACCACTGATTGATTTGCTCCATTAATATAATGAGGTGCATATAATATGTTCACAAGAACACCATCCTGTCGCGCTCTGAGATGAAACCGTCGCCGTTAACAGAACAGAACAAGGTACCTCGCTACAGGTCATAATATTTATGACAAGCAATGTCTGCTCCCTAGTTTCTATGCAACCTTAGTATTACCTGAACATATACACCTGTCTATCACACAATAGGGGTAATGATACAGTTTTCCTAAAGCCCGAGTTCAAGGGAACCATAACTACAAAAGAATGATGGACGAAGATGATCATCGTCACCGTCATAGTCTTAATCGTTCATAGAACAGTGCTTATCCATCTTCCCATAAGGATCTCTTTGGATGGAAAACGGCGATACTACTATATTATCATTTTCCTTAATGTTATTGCCTTTATTATTCGTTGTCAAATAGCGAGAACTCGAGAAAGACCTGAGACACATGGCTTTAACACGTCTAGCAACAGTCTGCATCACTTGAATGAAAAGCGTGCCAGGGAAACAGGAGAGACAGTGAGGACATACCCAGTCTTCGAAGTGTCTGCTCCCGTTCTGCAGCAGGTCTTCAAACTGAATTATGCAGTTGGCCACGAAATCATCATATCCAATCGGGGCGTCGTGAAACACGGACAGTTCGATTTTCCTTCCATCGTGCACCTCCGTGACAAACTCGTCATTCCAAGCAGGGCTGTTGGTTTTCTGCTTGGTGGAGGTCTGGCCCACGCGGGAGTCATCCACGTTCAGTGCGATGTAGGTGTCCAGAAGGAAGGTTTGGGTCTTGGGTCCAACCGCATGCCTCAAAGCCCAGGCAGTAGGCTTCAGGTCCAGCGCTTCGCAAATCTTTATTTTCAATAACCCATTGAAAACCACCATGATGGTGATGTAATCGTCCACCTATTTAGTTGTAATTATTATTTCTTGCCGTTATGATTCACAAAATGATGCCCAGTCTCAACCAACCCAATGATCAATAAATTAATGTCGTATATTTTAGTGTTACTATTCTCCAATAAAGACCAAAAATGAATGCTGGGGCTTTTCCCCTTAGCTCTTGCGACACCCAGTGAATATGTATGATTTCTCCCTTACATATAACGGAAAAATAGCAGTCCCGTTTGACTCAATCACACACATACAAATCGGATGCAAAACAGCCTTTCCAAAACGGTCCTGGGAGTGTAAACGGTCTTGCTTTTGTTTTCTGTCCGTCTTGGTTGCGCGAGGAAAACACACATTTGGTACTGGAACTCACTATTGATTTCCTCTGAAAAGAAGAATTATTGTTATGAGTGTGGAAGGTAAACACGCAACAGAAAATATTACCATGCAGCAAAGCACCACCCAGCCTTCTCCGCCGCCCGCTAAAGGAAAATAAACCAAGGCTGTACTCCTCAACAGCGCTCGGCTTCTAAACTATTCTTCTTCTTCGGGTCGCAAGAAGAGGGAGCGATTCCAGTCTGCCCGCCGTTCATTTGGGACACTCCTATTCTACACAGATCGAGAATATCTTAAAATGAGGATTGTTTCAGCTCTGGGGTTGTGGTTTTCTCGGTCTGTAAGCTCCTGCAGCTCCCAAGCTGCTTTCTCGCTGTTGCTCCTCGGTTTCCTGCAGCCTACCTCCTTTTTTCTCTCTCTCTCCGTGTAACGTTAGCGCAGGAAATGCGCAAAATACGTCAGTTTCTCTGAGCCGCGCCGCGTCTCTTCTACACCAGATGGGGGAGCGCGGTGCAAGCGAGCAGGGCAAGGCTAGCGTACGGGACTGTGAGGACAGAGGCGCATCCCTACGGGCTTCGTGATAGATCCGGGATGTGGTGTGGCGAAGTACACACGTTATCCGCTTTCATCTCTCACAGACAGGGGGAGTGGTGGCGCTCGCTGCTGTATGCTGTAGTTAGGCTACACTGCTGTGTTCGTCCTGGCCTTATGCGACCGTTACTTTCAAAATAAGCAATGAAACACATATTTCTTTAATTTGAGTGAATCCTGTAAAACTGCATGGGGTATTCAAGTGGTTTATGTATGTTTTGTAGACGATGTTACTGCGTCTACTACAACAAGCTTTGAGCTAGTATACCAGCTGACTGTAGTATTCCACTTAGATTAGAGCCATGGTAATGAATACGACCAGTTACTGTAGTTGCTGCTGTAGTTTGTCTGTCTCTGTGGCTTTCGCGCAAGTTTTCTTCTGTACTGATTGGGTTCTTTACGTCCCTGATCATGATAATTGCCTTTTTCATGAGACTTAACCCAGGAATGCACAGCATACAGGCAGGAACAAAGACGTGGTTCTGTGCAATGATAAGTGAACTATAAGATGAAACAACAGGCCCATATACGTTAGTAGCCTGTGTCTGATAACGGTTATAAATACATTTCTGAAAAAAAACTGTACCCAAGTAACTTGCCTTGAGAGAATTTACTTTGTTGTATCTGTGGAAGCTACACAGAGGCATACAGTGCTCTCTGATTGAAGCCTGGGGTGGCCTTTTTAAATGTGCTCTTTTCTTCAGCCACTGGCGCTTTAGAAGAGAGGGCTTATGTGGTCGCCTCTGATATGCAGTACATATAGACATATGAAAATTCTTTTGTAATGCAGTGCAAAACAGGTTTGAGTAGATGGACTGAAAAGTGTTTGACTTTATAATTCCACAGCAAACAGCATTGTGGTTAGACTCCTCTTACACTGTGGGAAACAAGTAGACTTGCTTAGTGGGTTTATCGTCTATTATGGTACACACATGTGTGAGTATTATATACATATAGATATGCATTTGTATATAAATGTATAAATTAATGCACAGACACACACATATATACATGTGTGTGTGTGAGAAAATGTGTTGTGGACAGTGTGTTTCCTTGCTTATGAGGTGCGAGTGAACTAGAAAACAATAGATAGATCCTGTTCATTAAAATAAGTTATGCATGCAATGTAATCTGCCATAAAATTCCTCTATTAGAAAAACTGACTTGTATACAGTATATTAAAAAACTAAAATGAGCCTATCATATTCAGTTATGCCTCAAGATATTTAATGTCAAGACACAAGATTTAAATTACCTTGTTCTGAAAATACTATTAATTAAAAGATTTAAACTGTTGGCTAAAAAAGGATAATTGAACATAGAAATGGAAGAACTAGACACAAATATTGGTTGTACTCAGAGAAAAACTGTACAGTATATACATAACAACATTTCTTTAAACATTTAAGAGCTCACAACTTGAATTTGTGGTTGTCATTGCCATCTGGAATAATCCAATGTTATATATTTTCTAGGATATGTGCCAATAAGCTTCTCCAAAGTGATAATTGTGGACCAATGTAAAATCACAGAATAAGTAAGATAATTAAAGATTATTAATTTTTTTTTACATTTTCATTGTGATGAACAGTAAAATATGCAAAGGTAAACTTTAGAATGTGCAGGTCGGCTTACAAAATCTGCAGTGGTGTCTGTGTAGAAGATAGAGCTCTGCAGACTATTGTCAAAATCTGATATTCAATGGTTAAAACAGAGCACACCGTTATGGTTCAAATGGGAAATACCCCATTGTCAAGCAATTGTGCATTTGCTTTTGCACTATGAACAGCTTTCACTTCTGACGAGAAAAGGAAAGAACTGTACTTATGTTGTACAGTGCCATCATGTGGAGGGCTTTAATACTACACTCATACAGTACTGTAGTAACACACCCCAGTCACAAGCTGTGATAGGCTGTTAAGCAATATGGATAAACACTTATTGGACATTTAAGGAGTGTCCTGCTTGTTGAACATTATCGTCAAGGAGAATACCACTAAAATATGGTTGTACTTAATGCAAATTGTAGCAACGATATAGTCTTTTTTATTTGTTAAATAAATTTAACTGAGAACAAAAGCTGTTTTTCATAAAAAAACAGCATACACATACAAAAGACAGTTGTGTAACACCCACTTCATTTGACAAAATAATTTCCCTCAGTAATTTGTTTCATTACCTTTAGCTGCAATGGTTGCAGCCAGACACTTCCTGTAGTTATTGATGAGTCTGTCACAGTTTCATTTTTGTTCAATAGTTAACTGCTTGCTTCAGGCCGTTCCACATCATGGGGACGTAGGTGTGGACATTGACCCGGCCATTCTAAGATGCTACATTTCTTGTTCTTCTATCATTCGGATGTAGAGTTTCTTGTCTGTTTTCGATCATTGTCTTGCTGCATGACTCAGCTGGGTGGAATTCCAGGGTCCTTCAGTGAGGGTGCTGATGTCTCAAAGCATCCTCAAACTGTAACACTGCAGCCACAGTGGTATGGAGCTCTTGCCGTGGGATACATTGTCATCGGCCATAGAGTTCACCTCTGATTCATCCGTCCATAGAGCATTGTTCCTGAAGTATTGGAGATCATTCAGGTGGTTTTAACTTCAGATGAGCGTTCAAATGCTCCTTTTAAGAGCAGCAGTTTGTACATCACTACTCTGCAATGAGTCTTATTGTGTCTTTCTGATGTTGGAGTTAGAAAGACTGTAGCTGGAGAAGTCTGCAAACCACTGAATGGAGCTCTGTGGAACTTTGAGCCACCCTGTACAATTTTATGCCTTGCTCTTGGATAGAGTTTGGCCACAGATGGATTCAATACTGTCCCTGGTAAATATGGCTCTGACTGTAGCTTATGGAGACCCAGATCATACTTTATCCAGATTCCTGGATATCTGCATATTTCTTGCAGTCTTGAGAAATTTCCTTTGAACTTGGTATGATGTGCTTATAGAACTTTTTTCTGACAGTAAGTACAACAATTAGTTTGTGTGTGTGTGTGTGTGTGTGTGTGTGTGTGTGTGTGTGTGTGTGTGTGTGTGTGTGTGTGTGTGTGTGTGTGTGTGTGTTTTAGCAGGGCTCACCCAAATTAGACCTCATTGTTTACCAAAGTATCAATAAAGCTGACCCTATTTGCTTCTTTAATTGGGGGTAATGTAACAAGGGAGAAATAACTTTTTCATACTTGAAGATTTTGTAATTGATTATCTTGCAGTCCACATCAAGGAGTAAGCACCAAACTTTGGTGCCAATTTCTGTCTCAGACTCCTCAAGTATACACTGCAAGCAACACTGTGTGCATATTTATTATCTAAGGAGTTGGCTCACCATTTGCCCTCGTACCAGCTTCAGTCCTTCTTGGGGTGCCCTTACACAACAGTTCATTGGACCATTCTTCAGGACGGAAAGCTTGTGAGAGATAAAGGATGTGGAGGTATACTGTGTAAATGACGTTTAGATCTGGTGATTTGGGAAGCCAAGGAAGGTGCCTGACTTCATCCTAGCAGGCAGGTTTAGCGTTGTGTAAGGGGGCATTACAATCTTGGAATATGGAAGCATCTTGAGGAAATTGTTGCAATATAAATGCACCTGTTGTTTTTCAAATACTGCATTCCAAACAAGTGTCCTTGAACATGCTCACCATAAACATTACAAACCACACTACAATCCTTCTGAATACCGAGGCATCGTCGTCTAATTATATTTATTGGACCTAGGAAAAGCAGGTCTGTAAAGATTCAAAAAAACCATAGCAACTCAAACTGGTACAGCCTGGTCCTAGGTGCACATTGTTACCATTTGTAATTGTCGGGCGATGGCAAACACATAATAACTTTGTGTAATGGAAAGAAAAGAATGAAAAGAAATGATTGTATTGGTGTTTTTTTAACTGTGGGAATTAGTGTAAATGTACCACCTAAATGGTAACACAAAATTGTGTTACATTCAAAGGTAATAGTTGGTATGTTCTGGGGGTTATTGGTTACTTTGCGATTCTATATTATTTTCATATTGTAAATACGTTTTTTTCCCTTTTTACTGCATATATATATATTACACTTATGTTGTCACTTCATCGAATCCATAGTTGCACTTTTTGTGGGATTTTCACCGTAAATTGCACTTGCTATTGTGGCAGAGCCATTATTTTTCTGCGTTTTTCCCAAGATGACAAATTTCATATTAAATAAAGGACATCATACTGGCAGAAGAAATCCATAAAGCGGAGTATGAAGAAGCTAATCAAGTTCATAGCGCTGTATCCTTAAACAGGTAAACGCGGCATTTAAATAAAACTTTTCCAGGACTACCAGGCTCTTTCCAGAGCCAAAGTAATGTAATCTGTTGTAAAACAGAAATGGTCATTTTAGCTCTGAAATGATTCCTTTTCCCAGCTGAAAACGAGATTTTCATTGAAATTTACCAATAAATTAAGCCATGTGCGTCAATGACGACTCTGCCAGTTATTCTGAAAAAGCAAAAGCTGGAAATCCGTAAACCTTCTTAGGATTTATTCGTCAGGGCAGAAAAAAAAACTTATTGCATGATATTCAAGCCTTGCCCTTTAAATGGGCGTTACAATAAAGAATGTACCATTTTACCAAATAGGCTATAACTTCTTTGTTTTTAAAAAGCAAACTAATAACTTTTGAGCAGGTAATTTCTTTCGGGTTGCTGAAATTCAAGTATTTACATTTAGTTTTATGAAAGACAGCGCACAGTACTTTACAGATATTGAAAACAGCAGATTGGAAAAGCCCATTTCGTTTACGGAAATCGCACTGCAACCTTGCTCTTGTGCATGCGCACGATAATGTGTACGCATTGCACTGCAAGCAACTAGCTAATGTTTGTTAGCAAATGTTCATGCACGGACCACATTGTTTAACTCTGTTAAACAGGCACCGTAAGTATCACGAAATTATACACCCTAAATTTACATGTGACCACACTGCATTCGGATTGAACAAACCTATAAAGATACATTCAGTTAGCGAGATTATCAGTTTTTGTCGTCACTGACCAGACATAACGCGCTAAATTTGAATGTGATTTGATTCCGTTTAGCAAAACCAGTAGGTAGGAGGCCAGACAGCAACCACCAGCTAATTAACCGCTACAGTCTATACATCATAGGTTACTATAGATTACATGTTGACGGTATTATAACTAGTTTGCTTAGACTTTGAAGAGGGATATCTTCTGTTGTTAGCTGGTTTCGGGCCAGTCTCGACTCGCACTTTATGTTCAATGGGGCAATTCTTGAAGTAGGACAAGAGTTAGCTATCTGGGTGTTTTGCAAATTATTTCCTTTGCTGTGTCCAATTCCATGTATACAGGATATTGTTGCGAATTTGAAGGCAATTACTTTTCAAATATGGTATTACTCAACGGTATTACTGTTGCATCATATTTTAGAATGTTTGTACCACAATTTAGGATGCACTTCAGAACCTGTAGGTCAGTGACGAATGGATGTGAAAGCCTGGACTGACATAAATTACGGTTGAAACAGTGAAAATGTTCAGTGTGAGGAAGTATTTACAATGTCTTGATAAAATATACACATCAAGTCAAGTGCTTATCTTTGGTGCATTGGCTAACACAAATTGAGTAGAGGAGAGATGTTCTTGATAACTAAGCTCACAGCAGTAACAGCCAAGTCATGTGTCCTTACATTACCTTACATTACACCATACAGCAACCTTGATTTATTATGCTGGTCACAACAGAGAGGACAGTACTGAAAACTGTCAGCTGTGCTGTAACTCACTTAAGTAATTTATGAATCATTTAATGACATGAAATTGGCTTTTCTAGTACAACAAGCAGTGCTTTACATCAACTTGAAAGAATTTCAGGATAGAGAAGCACCTGTAAGGGTGTAATGTGTCTCAATGAGACCTTTTCTGCTCTTGAAACAACCTTTAAGTGTTTCCAATATAAGGAAAAGCCCAACTATATGAACTGCAAACTTAATGAATGTAAATCACCTTTGCTAAGTAAATGAATGTTTTAATAAAGTATCATAAGGTTCCATAATGCTGGACTGCTAGAGCAGGGAGACACTACTGATCCTTATGGTGGAGGAATTGGAGTAGAAATGGACTGTGCTGCTTATCTTCAGATGATACGGAGAGCTCGAACCCAAGTGTGCTACAAAGAGAAGTCTGCAGATGATGAAGAGTTTGAAAAGCTGTGAGTAGCCTCTCCATTACTTTGAATGTCTAAAGTTTTGATTGCGATCATTTGAAACATTTGATTTTTAAAGCGCAATTTCAGCGCTTCAATAAGGGGTCCGATGTCATATTGCCCATGTCATTTTGGAAAATGATTGAATTCAGTTCTTTCAGCAAGTTTTATGAGACTGTCTTATGAGTCTGTAGTATAAATGATATCCATTCTGCTTTATCTGCAGGCTCCAGCAAGAGAGTGAGGAGGAGGAGGAGGAGAGGGATGAGGAGGAATGGCAACCAGAGGCCCCTGCCCCAAAAAGGCAGAGGAGAGCTGCCCCTGCTGAAAAGAAGCCAGCTGCAAAGAAGCTGGCCCAACCCAAGGAGCCAAAACCAAAGGTCCCACGAAAGGCGGCTGAGAAGAAACCCAGGGCCCCCCGAGGCAAGAAGAAAGAGCCAGCCGCTCCACCAGAGGAGGCTAGCAGCACTGCAGCTGTCACCATGGGAGCAGACATGGCAGTAAATGTCAAGGAGGAGGTGAGATGGACAGATGTGCTTCTGTATCTTTCCTTTAATGAGTTTCTCAGAAGGAATTATGCTTAAGTGGGTGCTGTCCTCTGCTGTGATCTGTCTTTTTGGCTGAATATCAGATTCATTTGTGCCCTTTCCATCTCTGTTTTCCTGTTGCAGAGGCTATCGTTTGGAGTACCTGCAGGGGGGAACTACTGGGATACTGGCGGGACAGGAAGTGGGCTTCTCCAGGAGCCATCCTCCAGTCAGCAGGCACTGCCGGTAAAGAAGGAGGAGCCGGAGGATGACTTCACCTTTGATGAGCCTGTCACAAAGAAGCTGAAAACCAGCGAGGCTCCCCAGGGAAAGCCTGTGAGGGCACCGAAGTCGGGGAAGGACCTGCGGAACGACCTGCAGATGAACTGGGATCCCATTGAGGTACTGTGCTAACATGCTCTTTCAGGTACAGTAATACTGAACCCTGAACCTGGGCTGTGGGCCGTGCCTCCGTGCCTGTTTAGCGCATAGTGTGGTTTAGCACAATGAGTATGAAAGGAAAAAAAATAAAGTTTTGAAAAAGTCACCATGTTGAACATTCCATACCTGTCATAATTATCATTCTTGTAAATGTTGCGTGGGTCTGAAATTGCTGTGGTTTGGATTAAAAGTGAAAGAACTCATCGTGGCAAAGCATACATTTTTAAGGGCATTGAAGGTTAATTTTAGATTTCATTGTTTCATTGGTGGCCACCAAGACCTGCAATACATCCTACCCTATAATTGTTCCTTGAATTTATGGGGGATCACCATGAAAGGTGCAGGAATTGGTGGCACAGGTCATTGTAGGAACCCTGTTCCAGCTTTTTCTTCATGTCATGCAGAGCTATCATGACAAATTATCTCTCTATTCATGAAAAGCATGAACAATTGAACAATTATGAACAATTTACAGCTTGAGATTCCAGGGTTGCTGTTGTTGTGGGAATAAAAACCAGCATACACAGTGGGTCCCCAGGACCGACGTCGGGAACCACTGCTGTAGCAGGTTGATGGGAAGGTCTGTGCAGCTATGGTACAAGGAAGTTTAGCCGACTCTGCTCTTGGGCTCCCCCTGTAGGTTCTGTCAGAAATTTCAAAGGTGGAACGCTGGGTGTGCGCAAACATTGTGGAGCTGCTCCGGGAGGAGAACACCATCCCCTTCATTGTTCGCTACAGGAAGGAGCTCATAAACCACATGGATGCAGATGCTGTGAGGGAGGTCCAGCTCTCCTTCGAGGAGCTCTGGTGAGAAATTGCTAACTGGCAGTGAAGAATGCTTACCCTTTTTCACCACCAAAACTGAAATAATTTTGAACCCAAACCAACAATTCTTTCCTACAGACTCAGCAGCACACATTACTCACTTGACATGCTGGCTAGTCTTCCTCAATTTAAACATTACAGATGAGAGGAACACAAAGTCAACATACTGCATGTTCAGTACATGAACCTGCAGGCACCTGGCCTGGCCAGCAGAGGCTCCTAGAGAGTAATGAGTCTAAAGCTTAGACCAGATCCAAAATATGTTGACTAAATTGATGTGTGTAAATGAATGTGTCTCAAAATCAAATTTTAAAGTCAGATTACAAAATGTATTTGAATATTTTACTCTGTTTATATCTTCACTCTGTGAGCCCTTGAAGCCTGTTCACTGGCAGTGCAGTGGGAGTGGCACCGAACTAGGGTTTCAGTTTGTCTGAGCCATTAGTCTGTTATTCAGTTAAATTATTTATCAGTTATTCATTCCCTAAATCTGCTAAGAAATCCTTTAAACATGTTCTTCAAATGTAAAGTCATGAAAAATTGAAAGTAAGGTTTGAGTTTGAACCTTGTCGTCTGTGTGACTGTGTATATGCAGCACAGTGGCAAAAAAAAGTCAGTCCATTAGCCAGAATCTGAAGAAGGAGGGGGTTCTGACTGCTGAGCTGGAGGAAACACTGAAGAACTGCACAACCCCAGATGAACTGGAGCATGTGGTGAGTGAACCAGGATGGGGTCTATTCTGCACTCCCAGCCTCTTTAACTAGTACTGTTTGACCTGCCTCTCATAGCTGTCAAGCCCTGAGTGATAAGTTATTTGATGTTTTTGCAGACTGAAATATCAAACTCATGATTGGGATCACAACTTGATGAGGTGATTGTGTTGGATTCTGATATGTTTTTCACCAATGGCTTATATGGAGTTTTGTATAAATTGTACAGAAAATCTCCTTTTATATGCATGTAAATCTGGCCTACATCTGCATTTTCCCCAAGAATAGGAATGTTGTTATGATTATCTTCACCACTAGGAGGAGCCATTGTACTTTTATACAGCAGTAGGAAGACAGAGCTGTAAGGGGAGTAATGCAGTGGACTCACAGACGTGCTGTATTAAATATTTTTATGAATGATGTTACAATGGGAATTATTTTGTCTATGAATTCCTCTGGTTTTTCAGTATGCTCCCTACAAGAAAGGCAGTAAATTGTCCAAGGCACGTCGGGCCAAGCAGCTGGGATTGGAGCCTGCGGCTCTTTGTTTGCTACAGGATCCCCAAAACCTGACTCTGCAGTCCTGGGTCAAACCCCAGTCTGAAGGTATATATTCACCTCACATGCTCTCACTCCTTCCCAAAATATCCACACTTGTCACCCTCCAACTGGAACCCCCACCTGTCCCCTCCAGGCAAAGCAGCTTTCTGAGCATCTATATCAATAGCCAACTACACCAATTAGCCCATAGCCAATTAACCCTGACCTCTAGCTTATACATACATGCATGTTACTGAATTCACAGTGCAGTGGATCCTTGCTGTCCACCTTGGAGATACCATATTTTGCTTCTGTGCAAAGTCATGTTTCCAGTTGAAATATCAGTTTTATTCTTATTTTAGTGTTGTTTTATTTGCTGTCCAGACAGTCCAGTTTAGTCTCTGCATTTACATAAAATGCTGTATTAACTCTGTGTTTCAGGACGCCTATATCTCCTATAAAAATCACTGGGAAATGTTTACGTTCAGTTTATGTTGACATAAAAGAATGAGTACCAGGATGAAGTGTAATGCATGAACACTAGAGGGCAGTAGAGTACCTTGAAAAGCTTGCACTGCTACTGCAGACTAAATTGAAGCTGTTAAATATAACCTCCCCCACCCCCCTCAGATGTATAGCATGGAATCCAGTTTGGTCTGTTATAGTAATTACATAAAGACATGGTCAGAGCATTAAACATGCTACTAGAAGGCATTCCGCTCCTGTGAAGACCCAGCTGCGTGAATGAATCACAGGCTGTATACAGCATGAGACTGAAGTAAATGAAAGTAATAAATTACCAGCAGCCATGTGTTATTGTGTGATATTTTTCTGTTGCCCTCTGCAGGTCTGTCCTCGCTGGAGGAGGTGGCCACAGGTATAGAGCAGATTTTGGCGGACATGATTGCCAAGGACAAGGAGACCCTGACCTTTGTGCGCTCACTGTGAGAAGCCCCTCTTTCCTCCACCTCCTCCTCTGTCATCTTAGCTTGGGCGGACCGTCCTGAGATGGAGAGATGCTTTTGAAGTGATGTGTTGATTGTGTTTACTTGAGTGTTTAAAGGAGGGGTAACTGCTGTTATTTGTATGTTTTTTTGACAAATTAAAATGTATGTCTGACACAGGTCTAATAATATGAGATACACATTCTTTAGATGTCCCTCAAATAAGAAATCACTCTTAAAGATCTGAACATGTTCAAGGAGTTGTACTATTATAGGACTATAGTCCTATAAAGGAATACTTTTCCTCTGAATGTTGGTGAAAATCGTGGTTTGAGTGTAAATGTCTGTCGCCTGCAGGAATTTTACTGAGTTACCTAGACGGGTAAAGTTTTGAAAGAAAAGCCTTAGCTGAAAGAGGGGTGCCAGCTGGCTGCGCCTGGATTTCCCGTATGACCACACCCCATTTCTCCCTGCATGTGTCAGGTGTGATCGGAACCCTGTGATGCTGTTCTCCTGCGTATCCAAGACGGCCCTGAAGGAGCAGCAGCAGGAGCCGCAGCCGCCACAGCAACGGAAGGGGGAGAAGGCGGGGAAGCCCAAAGACATAGACAAGTTCCACTTGTACTGTGACTTCACATGCAGCGTACAGCGCATTCAGCCCCACCAGGTGAGCACAGCCAAGGGGCAGATCAGAATCCGCAGCTCAACAGGAATTTACATGAGTGCCGTTACGGAAACCACCATCCACCATCTTAAATTGGCAACCATGTGCCAGTCAAAAAGCAGCGTCATTCAGCATTTTAAAAACGCCCCTAACACATTGACCTGCAATCATGAAATGTGAAATGTATCTAACATATCTAAGCACATTAAACCCACCACCTATCGACAGCATCTGCCTCTCCACAGCAAACAGACTGGCCTGCTCTCTGCCGTAAGCCACAAGTATGTGGTGTTGAATGGGAGTTATGTGGGCCCCACTCAGGAGCTTGTAGTCATGTGACCTGATGCTCGCATCTCCCCTTTCGTTTTTGAAGGGAGACTGTTGGCAAGTTGAGTCTGGTACCGTGATTGAGGTCTCTCCCAATTACACTTCTTAACACAGCGCCAGACTCAGCTTGCCAATAGTATTCCATTTCATTTGGATATACATTGTTCTCAAACCACACTGGGCTAATTAGAACAATGCCAAAAAAACCAATTTCAGTTACAGTGAGTGTCATTTCTCTGAAGGGAACCCAATTGAATTGAGGTTGCGCTTATTTTATTTTGACATGACTGTGATACCATTGTCATAGAACTGCAGAAATCCTTATGTACACAGCATTAATTCTTTCCAGCACTGTGCCTTGGGTTTGGGACGTCTGTATTTACTGAGTGCTGTGACGTGCTGCACTGCAGAGTCTCAGTCTGGGGGTCAGAGTTAAGGTGGGTTAGCTGAGCTCAGCCACTGTCAGAGAGCGGCTTCAACAGTGTTAATGGCTTTGTGCAGGGGAGTGGATTCTCCTTCTTCATAACTTTCATGAACCTAACTGAGAGAGAGAAATGGGAGGATGTCCGAACACACACACACACACTTGCACACAATTGCGTATCACTGCGCGTGGCATTTCTGCGAGCTCCTGTAAGCGGTCCTGTCAGGCAGGGTTAGTTGTGCCCTCTCCAGTGGGTAGCGGAGCTGTGGGCGCTGCTGGTACCTGCCCCCCCCAGCTTGCTCGCATGGCAGCTTGGTTACTCAGAGTTGGTGCAGGGCCACATGTCAGAGCGGGTCTGTCAGCCGCGCGCGGTGCCACGCTGCACTCAGTCAGGGACATGTCCCCCAGTCATTCCCCAGCCGCTCCTCTTAACATATGTGACATGTCCCCGCCGCGTCGTGATTGGATTAAGGGCTGAGATTGACAGGCGTTTCTCCACGGTGACAGCCGCTCATGGCGGCTCTGGACGAGCCCAAGCGAGCGGCAGCCGCCGCCACCACCTCTCCCCCCTCGGAAAAAAAAAAAAACCGCGGCGGAACATCGCGTCAGGAAAGCCCTGGTCCCGCGACGCTGTTAATTTTTCGTTTCGTGAATTGTCACTGAGAGTTAATTTTTTCGCTGTGACCTGCTGGCTGTCTGTTTTGGGCAAAAGGGAACCTTTTGTTCCCGTCAAGCACAAAAAAAGGAAAAAGTGTGTATGTGTTTTGACAGAAGGCATGTGTGCTCGCAGAAACACGCATGTTTAATTTAGCACA
Source organism: Albula goreensis (assembly GCA_022829145.1). Lineage (NCBI taxonomy): Eukaryota > Metazoa > Chordata > Actinopteri > Albuliformes > Albulidae > Albula > Albula goreensis. The sequence goes on from CM040750.1 coordinate 14,990,970, forward strand.
TTTACTTCAGTCAGTTTATAAAGGGCAGCAGAGTGGAGCAGTGGTGAGGGCACTAGACATCAGACCTGGGGCTTTGCGGTCTGCCACCACAGGTGGGGTAGTGCTGCTGTGTAGCTGAGGAGGCTGTTTCAGCACAGAGCGCATATTAGATTAAATGGTACAGGTCACAATTGCCAAATACAACAGAGTCACCTTAAAACATTGGCATTTTTTTAAACTCTCAAGAAATGTGTCTTCTATACAAATGTAGTTTCTATGTATTTTCATCAGTTTTATACTACATTTATGAATTCGATTAATTATTATAACTGAACATATTTAATTATTGTATTAATTTTTATTCATTTAGAATGAAGGCAAGAATGTAAACAAATTGATGTTAAAAAATCACAATATTTAACAGTGGAAAAACCATTTGGACAGGTCATTCTCTTGTATTGATTTGGTGAGTCAAAATGTAATTATCTTGGGATTCCCATTCTGTGTCATTGAATATTAAATTTAGTCTTTTTCTTTATTTTAGTAAAGGCTATTAAATAGTCCAAAAAATAATAAAAGATATTGGCTTTCTTTACTTTGAATCTGCTGTGTTTTGCTACTTATTAAATAAATGTAATTAAAACGTTAGTGTTTATTACAGTCATGTCATGGAAGCCCACATTCAGTTATTTACATAGGACATAACTGTTGTTCATTAAAGTTGAAGTCAATGGCAGCTTTGTACATTCAGCAGTCTCCCGTATGGAGCGGGGGAGTAATGACACATTGTGCAGAAAAAAGCACTTATTCAACAGATTATTTATTGAAAGTGAAATGCTCATGACAGCTACACTAAAACTTTCCCACTGCACCAGCAGTGGTACTCATGGCATTGGAGTTAATGTTCCATAACTGAAATGAATGAAACGTTGCATATCTTCTTATGCAATGCTGGATTTTTATTCTTTGAAGCCTAAAAACTTTGGAATGTGTGGACCAGTTATTCTGGAGGGTGACATTTAAATTTTGTCGTGAGCACATTTGTCAAGTACATAAACAGGTAATGGATGGTTCCACTGGACTCTCGAATGCAGATTAGATTTTTTTTATCTAGCAATTTGAGAAACACAAGCAACAGGAGGTGATAGCATGCCTTGCTTTATGCCTTGCTGGTTGTTAGAGGAGTAAAGTTTCGGCATTAAGGCTGAATGAAAAAGTGTACAAGACCCACACTTTTCATTGCAAGTAATAATTTTAGTCCTGTCCCTTAAGTCAGTTCTGTGCAGGACTGTCACAATTTCAAGATGTTCTCAAACCTGCTCTAAACACCCAACATTTTTTTCCAAAAGTCTTGTGGAACAAATTCCACATGTTTACAAGAAGAAAAAGGCCTTCCTGTGCTAGAAAAATGAACTGTTCATAGCATGAGCAGTATAAACATTAAAGCAAAATATGGACAGTATCACATTACTGTTGGTCTCACTGAGAAAAGCACTAGCTAACCGAACTGCCACTCACACTGTTGAGCACTCATGTGGTTTGTAGCAGTACCCTTTGAGCATTGAATGGCTTTCATTTTGTTTGCTCACAGCAATCGCCATGATCCAAAAAAGCACGGTGACACCTGCAACCTGCCCACTCTTATTCTGAAATTTCTATGAGTAATTTTGGGCTGTTTATCTTTTAGGGGAGGTATCATAAATTCACCTATAATTCAATGATGGTGGGAATGGGCCTGGCAGTCGATTGAAATCCCCTGCTCAGTGCTCCGCAGTCTATTGCTCTCTCCTCTCTGTGGTTTTGATTAAGAGGAGGGCTTCATGGTCAATTTGGAATCAGTCCATTTGGAAAAACCGAGTGTTCTTTTTGTTAACTTCATTAGACAATAGCAAAAGGAATCAAATGAAAACCAGAGAGAACCAGGGAAGGAGCGGTATTATATACCCCAAGTCTAATGCAGTGAATACACTTTGGTTTTATGTACCTCATGTACTTTATGTACGAGTCATTCCGGTTACATTTTCACACAACCATTTTCTACAACACATAATGGGAAAATAATCAATTGAATTTCTGTTCGTTGCCCCTCTCATGAGTGGTACAAATGCTTTAAAAAATGTTTTAATAGTTTCTTCCTCAAGCTTCTGTTTTATACACATATGAAAGAGTCATATGATTTGTGCCGTAGAGTCTGATAGATGTTGATCTTGAAGGAGTTTCCATCACTACGGATTTGTGTTGAATCTGGTCAGCGCGGTAACGGAAACACCTGTGGCTCGCAGCATGATGCTCTTGCTTATGTTGGAATACGACGTTTGTTCCAGCAGTGACTCAGGGTTTTCAAATTTGGGGCTTTAATTTAATTTGTTTCTGAAACTCTTCCCTCCCCATTTCTCATCGCTGATTTCCTGAGTGAAAGCAGGCTGTAGTTCCACTGTTTCCCTAATTGAATTAATTTTGTGATGGACAATTGAATAAGGACCTCTGGTCCCTTGGCAGTGTCTGTGTGAACCTTGAGGATGATACGAAGAATAATGTTTTCATTTTCATTTCGTTTGATCAGAGTCTGTTCTTCTTGGTTATCATTTTGCTCGTATTGATTTTCAATGCAGACTTTTAACCTTCTTTTGAAGTTGATTAAGTTACGAAATATTTTGAGAATTACTAACAAGGTAAAAACAATACATTGCTTTAAGGATTTAATATATTTTTATATGTCTGTCTTTGACATGATTTGGAGTCGAGCAACAATATTTTTCATGTAATGATACATTTAAATTGTGTATTTAGAATTTTATTTGCTATCTTAGTATCAGCCCATAACGTATCAGTATTGTGTGTATTTAAAAAGATGGAAAAATTACTTTGATTTAGTTTGTAACAGGGAAGCTCTTTTTGCTTTCTTAGCAGCATGTCAAAGCTGCTGTTCTGTCTATTTGTGTTTATGAGTATGAAGACCGCAATAAAAACCTGACCTGTTTATTATCTTATTTGCATTAAAGCCAGCGTATCACATTGTTCAGTGGTCCCTCCGGTAGTTTTGTCTAAGAATTGTTTGGAAAGTAAATATTAAATAGGAATCGCTGAGCCCTAGAATAATATTCATTAATACGGCTCACATTCCACATATTTTTACAATTATGATTTCATTGTGTATGAAGAATTTGATATGTTTATTTTTTCGTTTCATAATGAATTAATATGACAAATATTTAAATTTCACATCCAAAAAGAGCAGACGGTAGAAGATTGTGTTTGTCAGAGTCGCAGCATATCACTGGAACCTGCTCTCTTTAATGTATCCTCCAAGTCAGATGTTTTTTCTCCTCTCTGCAGTGTAGAAAACGCAGCCTTGTATTGTGTGAAGCTGGGGCTGTCGGATGGGATCAGATGTAGCTGGTGTGGGCCGCAGTTGCATGTTTTAACTTGTAGAACAATGTGAAAAGCCGCGGTGTGGGTGCGGGAGGGCCTGTCGTCCTCTGGGACAGAGCGGCGAGTGCGGTGTGGGAGGAGAGGAGAAACCAGCCTGTGTTACCTGAGCCTGGGCCACAAGGTCATTAACACTGATCGTTTCTGGCGAACGAGCACGTCCGTGTCAGCGCACCCCCTCCACACACACATATGTACACGCGCCACCCTTCCCTCTCTCCATACAGATCCATCAGCGGACACCTCTGGGCCTGCAGCCCACTCTAGTGGGTGAGCTGTCCCTGGGGGTAATTCAGTGTGAGCTTGGCTGTGGTGTGTGTGTGCCCGTGTGTGTGTGAGAGAGAGAGAGCGAGAGAGAGAGAGACTTTTTGGCACTGGAAGTTGTTGTGTCTGTTAGTGAGTCAGTACCTGCTGCATATGCGTTTCTCCCACCTCCCCCCAACATCATGTGTGCGGTGAAACGGCTCGTCGTCAGAGCGATGATTGTATCGCACGTAGGAAGAGAAAGGTATCTCACGTCCCCCGAGCAGAAACGGACATGCTACGCGCTCGAGCTTGGCTCCCATTCAGGTGACTGCCACTCGTCTCCTGGCAGACTTTAGTTATGTATACAGATGCCTGGAATTAGAGAAGTGACTCACAAGCACAGAGATCATCCTGGAAAAGACCTTTATCATCCTTTAAATGGATATCTAATAAGTGAATGGATGTTTTTTATGATATAGATATTCATCATTTTTATTACATATACTGTATATGAGCCATTCTCTAGATCTTACACAGAAACAACTTCTCAATGACTTTATAGCAACAGAGAGGAAGCGCTCAAACCAAACGAAAAAGTTGAGTTTGTTCAAACTTCAATTTTGATGGCTATCAAGTGTGAAAAATCATGTAAACTTGAACCTTAGGGAGGAAGGGAATGCCAAAAGAATGAAATATAATTTTCATCATAATTCTTCCTGCATTAATTTAAATAAAAATCAACAAATTAGGCGCGTTTAGATGTGGAGTGGGGTAGAGTGGCATGACATTTGTCATCTCCGTTCATCCGCTTCAAGTACAGATTGACGTGTCATCTACCATCGACCCCCTCCTTTTTCCTTTTCCAAAGGTTTCTTCAGAAAAGGTCAGACACTTTAAAACTATTTGCTTAACAGCACGTCACTTTCCCTTAAAGGGAGAGGAGCAGGAGACAGGAGCAGGGAGGCTTTTCTACAGGGCGTGGGGCACACTTGTGTGTGTGTGTGTGTGTGTGTGGCAGGGGAGGAGCAGAGGCCAGCTTGTTTTGGGGGATGGATGTGTGTGTGTTGGTGTTGGGGGGGCCCTTGCTTCGCTTCGCCGTGTGTCATCTGTCTCAGCAGGTTACATTTGCCTTTCAGACCCTGGCCATTAACCGAGGGGAGAGTCTGAAGATTCTGACAGTGAAGGTCAACATCCCTGACAGGGTGAAGAGCGAGTTTTGTAGGTGGTGTGTCAACGTCAGGTCCGTATCCCCCTCTTTTCCTCCTCCTCCTCCCTCCTCCTCCTCCTTCTCTGCTCTTCTTCTTCACTATGTCCATCTCTCCATCTTTCCTCCATGAAAGCCAGACTGAGAGTCTCATCAGGGCAGCTGTCAAAACTCCCAGGTGTTGTCCCAGGATACGGTTGCCAAGTGCGGGTGAAGCCACGGCCAGCGTTAGTTTGTTTATTTCAGCATTCAATGTTTGTTGGCCTTTTTATCCTTAGATTCTTAATGTGCACTTTAACATGATCGACAGGTTTATCTTTACAGGGAAGCTTCACACTGAAACCCATATTCCTGTTCAGTGTGTTTCCAAATAAAAGTGCATCCTCAACTACAGATGTAATGTGGTTTTACATCTACTAATTTAGGTAACTAATTAAACTAAATTACAAAGGTTCTGATGTATAGATAATCAACCTTAGTGGAATATTAAACTATAGTTGCAATCTCAGAGAATCATTGCACCGTTATAAATCTTTCTTGTAATAACTGAGTTCATTTCTTTTTTTTTTTAAATTAGAAAAAAGGCCAGATTGAAATATGTATTAAATTTGTGTGGTGGGTTGAAATTATTTGAAGACAAATAAAATGTTTTATTTGTTTTATAAAAATCTTTACATTCCTACATTTGAAACACATAAAATATGTGTAATATGTGAAAATTAATGGATGTGAAATGAGTAGCCATTGAAGTCGATTTGGGTTTTTTTCCCAATATATTTTTCCTATCTTTTTATTTTCAAGACATCATCCAATAGACACTGCTCAGTAGAAAACATATATGTTCACTTTAAAATATACGCATTTTAAATATATTTGATGGAGGAATTGTTTTATTCAAACATTCAAGAAAAAGCATATTTTTTTTTCAGACCTGAAATTCAACAGTTATGGTGTTGTGATAGATGTGATTGACTCTTCAAATATTTGATATTAAATATTTAATAAATTATGACTTATTTGAAATTATGAATTAGTCTTTTGTAAATTAGGAAATATTTTATTGGTAAAAAAAAACACAAACCAAATAAATATGCTACATTCATTAAATATTCTACAATAAATAATGATATCACACAACAGAATTACATTTTTAGTTGCATAGATTTTAGTGTTTTGGGATAATTTTAAATATAATGTTGGTGTGTGAATATGTATGTGCAATGTTATGTAATTCTACAAATGAATGTTGATCAAGAGTTTGCTATGAAAAAATTGGTCATTTATATACTCTTTCACATTAATGTATAATGAAAGAGGAGATATTTATTTTAATTATCTAGATTTTGTCGAATGTGGTTATGTTACAATATGTATGCAAATACTTTCATTTGCCCTTGTGATTATTATTTTTACCTGTTCACAAACAATTTCTGAATACAGCTGCATTAATCAAACAATGATTTATTAATTTACCCAAAACAAAGTAATGTTTTGTCATAAATTGGTAGCATCAGGATATGCATTTTACCTTACGTATTTGCGATTAATGTCATCAGCTGCGTGAAATTATGTCATACAAAACAAAATCGAATTATATTATGACATGTGCTCTAAGTAAAGATGCAGATTTAGGGGACAGAAAGAAGGGTCAGTTAAACTTATCAGGACCAGTGTGTGGTCTGGTGATATTAAAGTACATGTAAGGACCGGTCTGTGGTCTGGTTGTACCACTGTGCATGGAAAAAACAATTATATGCTTAAAATACACTTCATTCTTTGATTTGACACTTGGGTTTTTCTGAGTCTTTTTTATTCTTCCTTGTACATTTATGTAAGCTTGAATCTTAATAAGACTCAGTGAGTGCACAGCTACGTCCTTTTTTGTCTGTGAGGACCTGACTGTGTTTGGTCAGATCACTGTACCTGCAAGGTACAAACATTCTTGTTGAACACACCTGCCAATCAATTCCTTTCAGTGCAATCTCTCAAGACCTTGGCTGTCACTACCTTTTCTGTCATCACATGATTGGTTAGGCATATTTTACCCTCGGAGAGCGATACAGAACAGTGACACTGAAATGTGTCCGATCTGCAGCCATCATTATATTTTATACACAGTCGCTGTGGTGTGACCTTCTTCATGCATTTGAACTTCAGTGTTTGTAATCATAAACTTTCTTCAGCATGTGTTAGTTATTCATAGTTTTGTGGCTGATGCTTTTAGAACCCTTGTGTGGAGTGGTCATCATATCAGTGTTGGTCAGAGGACCTGTCTGTGGTGCATTCAGACCCCCCTAAGGGATGGCCAGCTGGAGGGTGTGGGGAGGGGGGCTGCACCGCTCCCTGTGTCCACCCAACCACTTGCAAATGGAAACTGTGTTCTCCTCCTGTCACTCTGTGTCCTGACACATAGGTGATCTCCCTTCTCTTTCTCCCGCTGTATCTCTCTTTCTTTCCACCTCTCCTTTTACCGAAACATTTGCTGTCACCCACTATCTCTTTCTCTCTCTCCTTCTCTCTCTCTCTCTCTCCTCCAAATGCTGTTTCTGCTTTCTCTCTCTCTCACCATCTCTGCCATCATTATACTGAAATAACTCATTATACTGAAGTAACCGCAGCTTTGTTAATGTGACAGTGTGAATTTAGTCAACTCATTTATGTGTGTCAATCATATAGTATTCTTTAAATATTATTTACAGTTATCTTCATTTGTTAAAAAAACAAACGGACGTAAACTATTCAGTCTTTATGTTTGTGGATGAATATGCAATTCCCTTCCATTTACGCCTGCTATAGACAAAAATAAGAATAGCAAAGAAATTTAATATTGAAACCCTAGAGACAAGCTTTTTAAAATGTTATGCAGAAAAATATAATTTTTATGGAAACCTTTCAAAAGATATTTGTCAGTGGCTCATCTGTGAAGCAGAAGTGTCGTGGGACATGAATTAAAAAGGTTGTTTTACAGACTTCAGGACATTTGGATAAGATTTTCTTGAGGATAATAGAACCCCCTAATTTTTACAGTATGTGTTTGTCAGACCTGATTACTGTGTCTGTTGATGAAGAACAGTGAGGGTCAATTTAGACCTACTGCAGTTGTGTTTTGTTTTTTATTGTGATTCAGCCTTAGGAATCTCATCCCATGAAAACTTTTTGTGTTTGTATAGAAACATTATGCAGGTTTATTTTAAATTTCCCTTTTAAATATTAATGTCTTTGGATGTCTGTATGTGTGTCTGCGTGTGTCTAGGTGGAGGCCAAAGGGATATGCACACGATGACTTCTGGAAGATCCTGCAGAATGCTGTGGAGGATTCTTACAAAAGACTGATCCATCCCCTGCTTTGCAGAGGGTATAGGTCTGTACTTATGGATTCCCTTCTTTATACCTGTGTTTGCATTTGTAGGTGTGAGATCTGTGCAGTAAGGTAATTGTGTGCATTATCATTATTTTTCACTTTTTCTTTTCCTTTCATGCCTCCCCCACCCCCCACCCATCTCAGGAGCAGTCTAACAGCCAGTGCAGAGAAGGAGTCCATCACCATGTTTGTGCGGAACCTGCGCCAGCGACTGCTGGTGTGCCCCGTCCGCGGGTGTGCCATCATGGGCGTTGACCCAGGCTTCCGGCACGGCTGCAAGCTCGCCATCCTTTCACCCACCAGTAAGACCACACACTGCCCCCTACTGGGCAATACAGCCTAGAGGACCATGTGTAGCCCACAATGCCAGCCAATGTTTATAAAACTTATTGTGGAGTACAGAAGTAGAAAATTATCACAGCAAAAGCTTTATTTGTCACTGAAATGTAAGGTCAAGTAAAGAACCAAACCCAAACCTGACACAAACTTGAATTCCATCAATTTTTCCTCAGCTTTGTGAAAAATCCAAATATTAATTCAGCAATTGCTGAACTCTTCGAATTGTATACATGAAGAGAAACGCAAGGACTTGCATTTAAGTAAAAGTTACAGACAAATGTGTGATTAAATAGAGGCTACAGCCTGTACGAAAGTCAAAGAATGCATTGATTGCATGTTAGAGTGGTTGTGACCCAGTTACTTTGTTACAGTAGAATGTCACATGTTTGGTGAAGGGCTGTTTGACTGGTGGACCCCAGTTCTCCTGAGTAAAGTTAAGAGCCACAGACAGAGCTAGCCCTCTGGGGCTGCTGGCTGTGGAGGGTGGGAGGTAAATATGGAAGGCAGGAGCTCCACCCTGCTGCCTCCGTCACCACCGGCAACGCGGGAGTGACTGTTCCCAGCATGTTCTCTCGGCGTGCGGGACCTCTCACCATGCCACGTTTGCGCTCCCCCTCTGGGCAGCTGATCGGTCACCTGCCGGGGCCATGTCAAACGCCGTCGCCTTGCTGAGCCTTCGCCGCGCGGTGCCATGTCAAGCGTCGCTCTCGCGTCTCCCACCGTGCCCCCCACACCCCCTCCCCATGACTTGCCAGGCAAGGCGCTGCATGACGGTGACAGATTTGCAGACCTCAGACCACATGACTGCCTGCTGGAGCTGTCCTATCCAGTCTCCTCTCTTCCTCAGCCAGACAGGAAGTGGCACCTCCATTGGGCAGTCTTGCCGATAATGGAGGTGTGAAGGGGAGAGTGGGCAGTGCTGCATTCTCTCACCCTCCTCCATCCCTCTTCTTGCTTTTCATGTATTTTCTACTCCATTTGCCAGGTCAGATCCTGCACACTGACGTGGTGTACCTGCACAACGCGGGCGGGGCCAGGGAAGCAGAAAAACTGCGCCACCTCTTGCTCAAGTACAGGTAGTGCACATTGCTTCCACCCTGTGCCAAAAATGCAGAAAACGATCATTAAAACACAATGGGCTTTCCTACCAGACTTGCTGTGCTTTCCATACTTAAAAATCATTAAAGCCACCATAATACTTTTTATTGTCACAAAAATATTGTGTGCAGAAATAATATTTTACATTACATTTATCAACTGAGAAGGGATGTTAGGATATATCATATTTAGGACTTTACATTTATGCAAAAGATATACAGATTCAAATTAATTTTTGTTTGTCTCTCCACAAGTTGTCACACCATTGCCATTGGTAATGGGACAGCGTGTCGTGAAACTGAAGAGTTCTTTGCTGGTCTCATTGCTAAGAAATTCTTCCTACCCCTGGATGTCTCCTACTGGTAAGAAAGCATCTTTAGACCACATGTAAAAATCTTTTTTTACACTTGTTTCGTGTTGCCATTCAAATTTTGACACTGTCATTGGGGGCAACTTGTCCAAATGACTTTTTAATTAATGTAAAAGGTATATCAGTATGTATCATCACCACACTGTGTCCAAGCAAAAGCCATTGTTCTATTGAGTGATAAGGGCTGTAATGTAGGTGAATTTCAATTTTAAATAATTTGGAAAATAATTGATAAGATCTAAAAAAAAATAAGGGACAGACAGAGAACTGAAATGTTTCTGAATGATAAAGCTTTGAAATGACACATGTAAATTAAGGGAACAAGGCTGTTTGAAACCATCACAGAAGACACGAACAGAAGATTCTAAATACTAGAATATTTAATTAAAAGAAAGTGAGCTTACAGTCACTTATGAAGATTTTTAAGGTTGTAACATCTGTTTTGGGGATTTCACTTTTCAAAAAAAAATATTGATTGGAATAGCACAATTGTGAACAATGCTTTTTCGATTTGGACATGTTTGTTCACTGCATTTTTCAATATCAGGAAGCAGAAAATATCTCACATCTTTGCACATTGATGTGATACTGTGAATCATAATGAGGCGCTAGAATCGACATGTTAAAGCAATGTTGGTAAAATGCATTTTTGTCTGCCTGAATTTTTCTACTTTTGTTTATATTTACTTGACCAATATATTATAATAAGAATTTATCTGTTTAGCCTTTCACTGTTTTTCTGTTTTGTTTTAGTTCAACCAAATGTCCTTGATTGCAAATCCTTTGGGTTTGGGTGTAAGCAATATTTCCTTTCCATCCCTTATAATGAACAAGCAGTGCACTTTGTTACATAAATATATTTCATTTTGGAGAAAAAATCACCCCTGCCACCTCAACAGCAGGTTATCTGAAAGCACTGAGGAAGGAAATTAAATTTCCATGATAGGGTAACGTTCAGATAAATTCCACGACTATTAATAGACCTGTAAGTCACGCTACTCAATAAGAATGGAATTTGGAAAAGCAGGACATAAAAGCACACTTTCAATTAAAAAAAAATGAGTAGGAAATTGTGATGAATGATGGCACGTATACTCCCATGGCTTCCTATTCTCTTAGACCCACTGCCCTGGTTATGAGTTGATGACATATTGTGATGATAACTTTATGATTTTACTACTGTTTCATGATTCAGGATGCACATTGTTGTTTTGCCACCGGTCAAATCGTTAACTGTTTAGCTTTGTCAATTTTTGCTCTTACCCATCTCTAATATACATTAATGGAACTTATCTTGGATGGTTTATGGGTGGTTATTTATGTATATGTAAGATGAGGACATAGTTTCATGCATATTAATAGCAATGGTGTTTTGTTTTGATGACCAAACATCGCTCTTGGGTGAAGGCTTGATGTCACTGTGACCGTGGGCAGTGTGAAGCTATGGGCTCTGTGTGTGTGTGTGTGTGTGTGTGTGTGTGTGTGTGTGTGTGTGTGTGTGTGTGTGTGTGTGTGTGTGTGTGTGTGTGTGTGTGTGTGTGTGTGTGTGTGTGTGTGTGTGTGTGTGTATGTATTCCAGCTGAAATTTTAGTAAATTAGATCATGGAAGGCATTTTAATAATATTAATGATTACTCTGGCTTTCAGGAAGGTAGGAAAAGGGCAGGCCAATGAAGTGGTGAGTGTTAGGGGGCATGTGGAGTTGGGGTGTGGGGGGGCTGGCGGGAGGAACATGTAAAACGTGGAGAGGAAATGGCAGGCGGCAGGAATGTGTAATTCTTGTGGGTTTTTAAATGCCATCTGGACTGCGTTTCACTGTCTCTAATTAAAAACAAATATTTCTTACTGTTCTTATAACCAGTAAGCTTAAATCCAACCTAAATAAAGGCAAGTTTTTTTCACAGCCATTGTTTCTCTCGCAGACCTGAGTTTATTGACTTTAGGTTAAGGCTGGATTGCCGCCCAGAACCAATTGGAATTGGCCGTTGGGGTTTATGTTACGGGTGGCTGTCACATGAGAGAGGCACAGTAGCCTGGCCCATCTCTGTTCCTCTGTGCACCAGTTGTGCCGAGGGCACAACGGGAGAAATGCCCCTTGACTTTTGGACCTAGCTTGGTGTTGATCAGAAACCCAAATCACACTGATCACAAGCATTTCTGCCCGGGATCCAGCAGATACAGCAGGGCAGGAGAGATGGGCAGGACTGTCCTGGGGATCAGAGGTCATGGTGATGGGATTTGGTAGTTTTGGTTGGGGGGGGTGAAGCATGCAGTGCAGATGCAGGACATGCATTAAATCACCTTCTTCATTTATTTTGGTTAATGCTGCAGCTTTGTTCAGAGACAGGGAGGTCAGTTCACCAGACCTCTGCCTTTTCACTTTTTTTTTTTCTTCTCATGTATTTTTACAGTGTCTGTATTTCCCTCAGTGACATATAGGAATGTAAAAAGCCTCTCTGAAGTTGGCTCAAATGGCTCTCCTGTATCGTTGAGCTGCTGACCTTTGACCCCCGCCCTCTCCAGCACAGGCTTTATTTCTGTATCCATTCCCATGTTTCTGAAGACAGAAACAATGGTCTGACCAATGTACTGACACTTTATGCAACTAATGAAGGGTAGCCAAAGGAATAGGAATGTATCCCATACAAGTACAGTGTTTTCCTACCCAGTCCCCTGTACCTATTTAAAAAAATCAATCAAAACCCCATTACTTTAGGCCAAATCCAAGTTGGGATGTTGATCCATGTGGAATTCATCCAGTGGAGAGTTCTGGAATTCTCTGAAGTCTCAGGTATAAGAAACAGACAGTCCTGCTGGAGAGTCGTGCTGTGTTTCACAGCCGTGTCAAGTGTTTCATTCCTGAGAGCTTGATGAAATGTTCTCAAATGTGTTTTTTTTTTTTTTTTTCAAAAAACAATTAAGTGTAGAAGCTTAACAAATTGTAGTTGCTAGGATGAGAGTAAATGCTTGAAAGAGTTGTGAGTCTGTTTTTGTGGTAAATAGCTCAAAGTTCTATCTAAATTTTTAAAATTGAAAGTCATTTGAATTGATGTGTAATGATGATGGCAGACCCTTTGGTCAATTCTGAATTCATTTCCCATGATGCTTTGTTCTTGTTGTGGAGCAGTTGCTTTGTGACTCCCCCTGTTTTCCTTCATAGTTTTAGAGTGACCAATTGTATTTTTAGGCCTGTACTGTCACCAAAGGCTCCTTTGTCATGAGATTTGCATGGGGTTCATGTAGACTATGTCATGCTGGCTGCCACTGATGCTGTGTCCAGCAGCAGAGCTTCACAGCCTTCAAACTGGGTGGGACACACTTCATGCGCAGTGGGTGTAGGTGGACAGTAGTGTAGGTGGGGATGACACCCCACCAGTAAAAGGACCTATCCCTGGGTGACAGTATTTCCCGTTATGATTCTCTCCAAGGGACGTCTGCCATTGGAGAGGGCGGGAAGTGCCTGTGATTAAATTAAAGATTCTGGAGTTTGGTCTTCCATTGGGAACATTTAATGGGTGCAGACAGCAGTCTGGAAAATTGAGTGACAAGTGGTCTTAAGTCATGTGAATTTCTACGGAAAAACGTTCTTCTTAAATTTCCAAGGGAGAAAAAAACGTAAAGCAATGAATCACACTTTTCACCATATGAATGATAATTTTGTTTCATTATGATAAATATTGACCATCTGTGTCACGTGGAAAAAGTAGCCAAAGTTTTTTTTTTTTTCCCTTGTTATCCTGTTTTCCTCATTTCCTGCTGTTTCAGCTCTGGAAAGAGTGCCTCGGTTTGATTTCAGTATGAAACATAAGTATATTTCACAGCTCTTTTATGTCCAAGTAAAAACTTAAATTTTCCAACGCCTTCTACATGGAGTGTTGACTATTGTGTATTGTTTTTGAAAGTATGATATATAATGGGCTGCTACAATTGGTGTAATTTTTTTTAGTTAATCGTATGTGTACTACCCATCTATGACATTTTGTCAAGAGAGTAGCTGTATGGAGATAAAGAGATGTTGCTCACAGCAATTTTTTTGGTTGAATAGTTTTGTCCAAAAGATTAATGAAAGATGAATGAATGAGAGACTAATGGGTAATAAAAGATTACATATCTCATTAAGGTGTATACATGGTTTAATGTGCATGTGTGTGTTTGTTTGCACGTGTGCATGTGTGTGTGAGGAAAACACACAGTGACTTCCATGAGACGCTCAAGTCTACACTAGTTAATTAAAACAGCATCTTCATTCGCACCGTCTGCTATCTGTCTCCTCTCGCCACAGCTTGAGAGAAGACCTCCTGCTTCACCACCCTCTGCCTTTCACCCACCCACCGCACTCACACAAACACCCCCCTCCCACCCCCACTTAGACCTTTCTATCCCCAAGCCCTGCTGCCAGCTGCCCTTCCGCCTCGCTGCACCCCTGGAATGACAGGGGGCGCCAGCAGCCTGCACAGGGGTAATGAGCCCCCGGGACAGCCTCGCCACACCAGCACAGTTCACAGGGAGCTCCAAATTCTTATTTATAGGCAAGAAGAGATGTGGGACGAGGGTTATAGCACTGTTGAGGGAGTGTAATCATTAAGGGCATTAACTGCCAACCACCCCCCCCTTAGTTTTTGACCAGGTACCTGCTTGTTGTAATTCTAGATGTTGACCTTTTTCAAGGTTTCAGAGAAAGTTCCTTTTCTCTCCTTTTTTTGTTCCCTCCCCTTGTTAATGTGCCATGAAGGAGGCGAGTGAGGCGACATGAAAGACCCCCGTTCTCATTTTTCCCCTCCGTTTAAGTGGTTAATGTGAATCCCCTTTGGTGTTGAGAACTGCCTGTCAAACATTGTCAGTCTGCTGATTGCGCCTCACACAAACAGGTGCTGCAGAGGAATAGATTCATGCAGTGGACTTTCCTACCATGAGATAAACATAGGATGAAGCCCTGATCTGGACAGAGCTATTAATAAAAGGATATATTATTATTGTGAGTCACAAGAATTGTATCAGTAAAATCTAGCTGTACATTCCTGGTTTTAGAGTGTGCATGTGCTACAGCAGTTAAAGTATTGTATTTCTTTCTAGCACATTACAGTAGTGAGTATGATGCTGTCTGTTATTACTATCGAAACTACAACAGCAAAAACAGCTATTCCTGCTGTAAGTACAAACTTATGTTTGTACATTTGAGTATGTATTATTGTGCATTACTGTTATTATTTTTGTCTTAATAATATAAATAAAACAGATATAAATAGAAGCAACTCATGCTTTAAATTCATGTGAAAATAAATGTAAATATCATTATCATTTGTGATTAGAATACCTATATGTACAGTAATAATGGAAACGCAATTTATATTGAATGTATTCGTGCATTTTTGAAGAATTATACCAATAGCAGATATGCTGAAAGTATAGGGCCTGTTAATTGTCTGTTACTGAAAAGTATGCGTCAATGAGTTAAGTGTTTTAAATACTGGTTCACTTGCCCCAACAACGAAAAACAACAGGCTGAACATCAGTGCTTTTGCCCGGGTGTCTGCATGAATATTCTGCAGCTTGCCCTGGGTAGTAAATGACAGAATATGCAGCTAATTAATTATTATTGTAATGCGGAGTATCCTATTTACATTGCAAGTAATGCTCGACAAATTAAATCAGAATCCAGTCGTTACCTAATCCCCTTTACCCATTTCGGTTAAATACATTACATCGTTTTTTTTTCCACGACAAAGTTAATCTTGCTTTGCAGTTATCAACGCACTATATTGCTCTTCACGTTTGACGGTCTTTGTACTGTACAGTTATTACCGCAACATTGATAAAGTTGTCAGAAGTGGAGGCAAGCAAAAGCGGAGTCAAATGAAGCTGTAACCTCGCATGTCGAAGCGCGCTCTTTATCGAGATGTTTCGCGAGAACCTGAGGGAGGTGATTACCGCGCGGCTACACAACTCGAGATAGCGTTTTCTCCCCCTCGCGCCTGTCAATCAGAGCGAGGCTGCCGCGCTCTGATTGGAGTGATGAGGAGCGGCTTCTCTCAGGGCTTGGACTCGGGCTCTGTTTGTGACGGAAGGCAGAGGTAATGAAGCCCCCAGGAGTCTTGAGTCATTCCGTGCTCGGCCAGGACTTGACTCGTAGTTCACAGTCTTTTTTCGTCTTCCTTCTCCTTAAAATGTATTTGTTCTACTTCACTTGCTTTTTCACAGCTTTCATTTGCTTTCAAAACATGTAGTGTGTTTTTAGTTTGTTTGACTGTTGTGTTTTCACTGTTAGTCAAATCAAGCTCCATTACAAAAGTGATTGTGGGAGCTGATGTTGATGTATTCAACAAAATTGAAATGGCAAAAAATAATAAGCTGTACTGGGGCATGACTTTGAAAAATGAACTTCCTATAGTGGTAGAACAACAAACTAAAAGATTAAGTATTTTATTATTATTGTTGTTGTTGCTATTACTATTATTATACCAGGAGGACAAATATTCAAGTGTGTTTTCACCAATTTTTAGAATCAGAAGTTGAAGTGGGAAATTGATTCACAGCATATCAGATGAGTTTGTGGAAGCAGTGGGCTAGAGGTCAACAGTGATGCTGTTTTCCTGGCCTGGTCTGCTAGTTTGATTTATTTCCATCCCTCTCACACTGTGCAAGGAGCCCAGTCCTGTTTTTCCTGTCTCCCCCACCCTGGGTGCACACTGGCCATGAACCATACAGGGCATGGGGGCTTTGGCCTCAATGAGTCTGGTCCAATATGACAGAGCCATAATTATGCACTGCAGTGCGCCCCCAATGGCCGGTCCCCGCTGTTCAGGGTCGCAGCGATCCCCCCTCGTTATTCACTCCAAATTGCCAGGTTTCGTTATCTCTGCAGACGTAGATTATGGCGCTTGGGTGAAAAAGCTCCAGTTAATTGTTTTTGAAATCCCAGGGTGATAATTGCTCCATGGAAAGACTTAAGAGCAGACAGGAGGTGTTGTGGAGCAGAGGAGAGACACAGCTATGGAGTGTATGTCACATGCTCCAGTGAAAACATGGCCATCTTTCCAACATGGTCACTTCTTTACATACCCAAAGTACACATTTGCCATTAGAACTGCAGATGTTCTGATATTATCAATGAAAATTGACCTTTCATTTCCCCACCTTTCATTTTAACGTTTTTAGTTTTTTTGTCAAGGGCCAGTGCCTATCAGTTTGAGTGCATGTGCAGAATTTACAGATTTTGGCTTGTATCACAATAGGTCCATTCTGTGGGACACTGATGTATCATTCAGAAGTTGTGTGTGAACCCAGTTGTGTACGTGTTCTGATGCATTTTCGGTCAAGCTCAAATTAGCCAGTTTGATGACTAATTGTTTACAGCATTCTGGTTGTGTTCCATGATTCCATGAGAACTTGGGGATGAGGGCGTTTTATTCAACTCCCCACCCCCCCCACCAGCAGCACCACCCACCTCCATGGGGTTGCTGTGGGGCTGGGAACTGACCTGGATAGAAGGGCCATGGTGTTCAGAAACACCTGTCCCTGTCATAGAGTATCAGATTCTCTGACACCAGGGTCTCACTGTGTGTCCTTATCTCATCGCGCTGTCAGGACTACGGCAAAGCCAACCGCGCTGTGGCCTTGGATGCAGCGCCAGCTCGCCCGGGAACAATGCTACGACCTTCGTTGTCACGGCATCTTAAGCGAGAACTCCTCTCCTTCATGAAAGCTTTGTCATAGCGAATAAGTGCCTTCTCAGTGTTCAACGGGTCCTGAAAGGGAGACGGCTCTACCGGCGTCCGACCTCACAGGGAATCCAGACTTTGTGCGGGATACGCTAAACTGCTGTGATATCCCCCATAGACGTGTCCTTCAATTGACAGTCAGGTCGACCCCTATGCAGCTAACTGGGCTGATCTCAGAGTTCTTGAATCAAGCAAACAGTGGACTAAAAAAGCTATCAGCCATTTTGTCCAGTACAGCTTCATTTGTTTAGGTTATTCTTATTTTTGGAAAAGGAAAGATAAATTGTTGCCTTGTTCCATTAGGGCATTATCTCATGTTTGAACTTGAGCTTAAACTCTGTTCTCTTTCTGTACACTCAATTTTGGGAAATCTATTCTATTGTTAAGAGGCTCATTCAACAGAACATTTACTTTACATTTACATAATCTCCTATATAATAAAATTTGCTTAGTTCAGTGTGTTGTTACCTTCAAAAATATAATTGATGTACTTATTCCAAAAATTACAAGAAAAGAAAAAAATTTACCCCATCTGCTGATCATGGAAAATGCAAGAAAGCCAATGCAGATTAGGGTTTTTTCCCCTTTAGGAAAAAAGCGCGAGTCCAGTTGTTTGTGTGACATTGGCATTTTGCAGAAGGGTCAATATTTTTAATGTGATTCTAGACTGAGTCGTTAAGGTCATTGTGGTTCACTGCCCCACAGTGCTTCTCTGATGAGCAGCCTGATTGATCTGCAGATCTACATGAATGAATTGATGAAATTAATCCCCGCTAACGAAGGGAGCCGCGGGGTCACCAGCCCTGATGGAGGGCCCAGCGTCCCTCCAACCTCTGCTGTCAACACGGCAGCCTGGGCCTGCTGGCCACTGGAGCTGGGTTCCATTTCCTGACTGACTCCCAGCATTTCCAGCTGTCTCTCCCGGCCAAGATCATGCTGTAGTGCCCAGACTGCTGACCGTTATGGGTGAGGGTGATCTGTCACTTCTCCTAACTGTAGATGAAACCGGTGCTGACCAATATCGTGATGGCCAGGCACACGCCCCCCTCCCAGTATATCCCAATCTGATCAGTCAAGCAGTCAGCACGGATCACTTTGTCTCTCTGGTATGGGGGAGGGAAGCAGTAAACACAGTGATACAAAATCGATTATGAATATTTTACAACTGTGAGAGTTTTCCCAAAGCCCCCCTATTTTGTCTGGCTAGCAGTACAATCACAATGTGTTTGCTGGTGTCTTAAAGGCATGCTGAAGATAATAGGTGCCAGAAATGTCTAGCCCTCAGCCTGTGATGTTTACACCAACCCCAGTATGGTAGGAAATTATTGTTTCTTTTTTTGTTCTTCTGGCTCTGCATTGTTTTCAAGATCTTTGCATCATTTTTCGGCATCATTAAGTGCCTCTAAGAAATAGGATGAAAGAAAATGACCTTGAGGTCAAATCCATTATGGACTCTTTCTCCTATTTTGTTTTGGAATTTTATTTTTTTATTTATTTATTTTTTTTACTTTCGCTCAGATGCTCAAAGAATCGTTGAGACCTTCACCTCCATTTGAAGCCATATTCAGGGCTGAGTGCTTCCATGACGTTGAGGTGCCCCTGACAGCCGAACCCACCAAACAACAGTGTGTAGCAGAGGGACAGTGGGGCGCCAGGCAAAGCCTGATGTGAATTTGAACCGTCACCTGCTTTCTAGGAAATTTAAAGCTATAAATTAGACAAAGGTGGGGGGAGGGGAAAGACCTTTTTGGTTGTCGTCTGTAGTAGTGTGTCTCTTTCAACCAGAGTGGATTGCTTTGCCTGGCTGCCTCATACTGTGTATTGCAACTTTTTGAAATGTTTTTTTCTTCTTCTATAAATGTCCTTCATGAATGCTTTTGTCTTCAGGTAATTAGTGCTCTTGGATCAGCCTCAGCTCGGGTCCCCTGGAGTTCCTCTGGTGAAATCAAATCAAATTGTGGCGCAAGAGCACAGTGTTTGCTGGGGGGGTGGTGGGGGTGGGGGGCAAAGACACAAAAGCAGGAAGGGGGTGGGGGTTGTGAGGAGAGGGGATATAAGGGTCTGGCCTCACCGGCAGGGACATTGAGGAGGGTGATTAGGGCCGGAGCGTAAGGGAGGAAGGAGCATAATCGCGGCTGAAAGGGAGAAGGGTAATTAATGAGGCCACCGTCAGACAGGCCCTCGGCAACCAGCCCCGTGAAGGTTAGCCGGCTGAATCACGAAGGTCGGACCACAAGTCTGGACCAAGTTACTGTGCGGCATTGAGAATCTCCATGGCTCCTCATCAGCTGCTGTCCCCCGCAGAACTGATGCCAGAGTCGACCTATCCCCTCACCTCCAATGACATTCGGTCACAGTTACAAAACAGTCAAGAATTGCCTCTGTGCTCCTCTTCTCTCTAATTGATTGGTCTCATGAGGAGATCCAAATCGTTGTAATTTGATGCATGGTATTGTGTGGTGTCCCACATATTTCCTCCCCCCTGGCTCAACAGCAGGACATGATCATACACAAAGACACCAGTCCCTGGTATTATCTGAGCAGAGTCACCCTCATCCAGAGTGAGTTCTATGACTAACACTTAAGAATACAGTGTACTCTATTGCACAGCGTCTCTCAGTTGGAAGAATGCCTTTTCCCTTTTGCATTCAGTTTACTTTTTTTAGTTTTTTTGTCTTCTAAGTGAAAAATACAGATTACAGAACATGATCTCAAATCACATTTATCTTGAGGTTAAAGGTCAGGTTCAGTGTTGGTCCTTTTTCCGAAGTGGTGGTCCACGATGTCTTGCCTCCTGAACCGTTTGAGCAGGGGGTTAAGCGATTGGAGCTCTCCATGGCTCCGTGGTTGTTTTGCCTTTTTGTCAGGGATGTTCAACATCAGATGAGAGTCAGTGCTACTGTCTGTTGGCCAGCTGCTGGTAGAATGCTTCAGGTGTGGATTCACAGCTTCAGCTGTGGCTACAAAGTTTTATTGTATTTGTATCTCATTCTTTCCCCATCTTAAATTCATGATTACTTTCAAAGCCTTATATTGTCGCTGCAATATCCTCTAAAGAACAATCTGTATGCCACTGCTTCTTCTCACTCTGATTGCCCCCACTTCTTACGCTGTCAGCTGAACTGTGCAGTTAGCCCATCACTTCATTTGTGACTAATGCATTCAGACTGCACACATTTGATAAACCAAAGGGGACAAGGCAGTCCTGACTGTATCCCTCCCTCCCTGGGTGATACTGTGGCCCAGTCAATTGCCACATTGCCAGGCTGCCAGTCACAGTCATGATCACAGTATATTCAATATCTTCATCAATATATTCATCAGTATATATAGATGATATCTCATATGTATATTTCATGTGACGTGAGTAAGGGTTGAGATGAATGGTAGATATGCCTGTTTTGTATTTAGAATTGCAGCATATGCATAATTGTAACTCTAAAATAGTTTACCATCCAAAGATGGTAAAGTAAAGGCTTCTTCACTGTGTCAGCACTCATAATGTATTTCAGTGAGGCTTCGTGCTAGATGTGACCACAGAATGCCTGGAATTATAGCACACCAATAACACGTTTACTGCTCAGTACATATTTCACGCTACATTGAATTTTGTCCTGTGGTTTATAGTGACTGAAGTTTCAATTGGCTGGATGGAAATGTGAACAGACCTAAAATTTCAGTACCACATCGGAACAAATGGGGGAAAACCCACTTAAATTAAAGACGTCAAAACTGGCAAAGGAATCAAGTCATCTGTGAGAAGTTTTTTTTTGGGCTGTATGTGTCAAAATCGAGTGTTCCAATTACACCATGAAAGAATGAAAATCAACATGCGCATTAATGTCAGAATCAGAATCATTTTACATTTTAACAGATGGAACAAAACGATAAAGACATGAAAATATCAGTAGATATGTTTCAATAAAATGACATCTAGGGAACGCGCCAGAAGCATGAGGCCCCTCAGTAAAAAAAAAAAAAAAAAAAAAGAAAATGAAATAGCTTTTAACGATGTATGGCGAGCTTTGAGAAGCTTTGAGGCCAGATTGCGGTATGGTTAATTGAAGAACAATATGGGTCCCCAAACAAGGCTGTCGGAGGGAGTCCCGTGCTGTGTGTGAGTGTGTGGGGGGTGGGTGGTGTAAAGGGGGCATTTAGCTTGCAGGTCTGTAGCACTCACAGGTGGCCATCAGTGTGCCTGTCACTGCACCCTGTGCGGTCTGGTACCCCCCTCCAATCTCTCTACCCCCATCCCCCCACCCCATTCACCCTGGAGCAGTAACGCTCACACTGCACCAGCTCTCTCTCTGTGTGTGTGTGTGTGTGTGTGTGTGTGTATGAGCGTGTGTGTGTGTGTGTGTGTGTGTGTGTGTGTGTGAGCGTATGTGTGTGTGTGTGCGTATGTGTGCAGTGAGAGCGTCTGGCACCAGATTGATGTAACCGGCAGTGAGGTTTGCTCTTTTCAGATGTGCACTCCGATGGCAGCTAGAGTGTGGCTTTGACATGGCCACACGCTGACTGGGGCCTTCCTGCCTCCTAGCACCACGTGTGAGGCTAAGGCCGTCTGACACCTGCCATTTGGACCCTTTTCTTGGCGAAAAATGTCATCATTTTCAGACAAGACGAAGACAGATATCTGATCGTCTTTCCTGTGGCCAGGGTCCTGGGGTCAGGCTTTGCAGCTGAGTGAACAATGGGCAGAGCTGGAGGAGTTGTGTGGAGGGTTGGTGGTGGGGTGTTTGGAGGACTTGGGGGTCGGGGGAGGGGAGGGGCAAGACAAGCTATTACCACAGTCCATGATGGAGATAAGGACCCCTTAATGGAGTTCAACAGGTCGGCCATATGGTTATTTTTTTGGGGGGGGAGAGGGGAGTACCTAACTGCCTAATCTGCACAGGTGTTCAGGAGGGGTGGGGGTGAGAAGAGGTAGTGAAAAAGGGCTGTTTTCTAAGAGAGGGACAGTGAAAGCATTGCTACTTTAGGGTATAAATGAAGGAGACTCAAATCTTCCTCTTCAGATTGAGAAGCAGCCCATTCCTCCTTCATATATATGTATTTTTAAGGGACCAAGCACGTCCACCAAATCTGGGAGCAGAAGCTTCTGGAAGAGAGATTGCATACCAGCCAAGTGTCTGTTCGCCACTTTATCACTTCTCCAGGGTTTGATAACTTTAACTGAGTGAATGCCTATCGGTCAGAGTGTTCCATCTGTTAATTAAAAACCGTTTAAAATCACCCACTTTAAGGCAGGTGCTTCAAGCATGGGCATGATGTGAGCTGCTGGATGAGACTGAGAGATTGGGAATGTAGCTGGATGAAGCTGAGGGACCGGGAATGTAGAAATGAGGGAGAACACAAACGCTCACAGATCTGCTGCTGTGAGATATAATGCTCTCAATCACTTTCAGGCACATTAATAGTTTTGTGACTCATAGAAGGAGCCATATACAGTATGCATGCAAATCCAAGAAACCTCTCACTCAGAGAAATGCCATCTCATATTAAGATGGTCAGCATATGTGATATTATATGGCACTCTCTGGACAAGAATTCTCCGGTAACTGTCCTTGAAAATCCACCTGTGTCTGAAGACATGGGAGGAGCCTTACTTCCTGTTTTTTTGGATGAGGGCGTAAGTGATCCCCTCGATGGCTTCCCATCAGCACAGAGGCAGGTCAGCAGTTCTGCCTAGGCTCCCTGGCGCTGTACTTGAATGCTCATTGTCCTGTCCTTCTGTTCTTCTTTGGGTTTCTGCTGTTTGTCTTTCCTCAATGCTCCTGCACCCCTGCCCGACTTTTCCCTTCTAGATCCTTTTTCCCCACTTAACCCACCTCTGGACAGCAGCACAGAGAAGATTCTGGGCCCCCCATGTTCCTCTGTACTACTCTGTTCTCTTCCTCCTTTGGTCTTCTCTTTGAAGTCCTTTTGTGTATCACGTTACGGGCATCTCTGCCCTTGATGCATGCTTATAAGAGATCTCATGGCTAATTAAATACAAGGAGAAAATTAATTAGGTTTTGAGGAGGAGGAAGATGAGCTTGGGGGGGTTAGGGGTGGGTATCAGGGCTTGTATCCATCTTTCAGAATGAGATAGTTGTCCCCCTTGGACCTTTTTGCCCATCATCCAGGCTACCTTTGAAGACTGACCAGGCAGGCCTAAGGGGGGAAGAGGAGCACACTAAGGGGGGTCCGAGGCCACGCAGGGGTGGAGGGGTGGGCGATCGGCCGTGACATTGCCCAGGGACAAGAGACAGTGTGTGGGACAGGGGCCCTGTGTGAGTGAGTGACAGCCCCGCAGGGGAGCCAGCTCATCCACGCACTGGGGCGGCTGGGCAGGATGGACGGAGGGCCAGAGCGCTCAGCCGGCGCCACGCACGCCTTCACCTTGGCCTGGCACAGGGCGCAGACGACCTTCTGGTCGCTGCCACGCCAATGCCCTCGCCACGGCGACGCCTCCCACCCTGACTCACTGGAGCGCCTGGGCGAGGCCTGTATCCGTGTCACCTCGCGGAAGGGCTTACACCCAGCAGCCATGACTGGTGCGATAATTAATTCAGACATGATAGGGGGGCTTTGAGTCTCTCTGATTGCTGCAGAGCCTTTTGGGGTCTCCTGTCCTATGGCGGTGAGCCTGGCTGTGCTAAACTGAGACTCCTGTCTCCCTTTCAATTCACCTACAGGGTCAAGCCAGTGTCAGATATCACTTAATGAGCAAACTAAATGTAGGTTTGTCCACATGCATTTGCAGTGTGCAGTAAGTCTGTTTCTCTCTCTTGCTCTTGAATTTGTATCCCCCCTCAGTAAATAATACAGGCAGACGTCCCGATCTTGTGCTATCAGTCTGAAGAACGAGTACGACCAGTAGCACAGGGAGGGCTGCCGCAGGGCCTTTTGTCTCTGTCCAGCTGGTGGTTTTGCTGGCAGGATGGTTCTGCATGGCTGGTGCCCTGTCTGCGGATGTCCTTGTGCAATGTTACCGCGGCTCTCAGAGGCCGATGCTTCTCATGCCAAGTTTCTGATGCTGGCAAACCATCAAGCCATCAGGACGGAGCAAACCGACCCCCTCAGTGATCTCCCGCTGTCAGATGCTTTCACTGGGGCCTTGTTAACTGTGTGTGTGTGAGTATTTGCGTGTGTGCGTGCATGCGTGTATATGCGTGTTGTTCATTTCCTTGAATAGAATTTCGGCCAAGTGCTTGTAAACTAAGTGCTGTCAAAACAAAAGTGTGTTTGTGTTTGGGATGTCTGTATCTGTCAGTATATCTGTTTGTTGAGTGTACCCTTGTGGTCAGTGAGTTTGCGAAAGGAAACGTATTTTGCATTGTATTTTGACAGCGTGGAGACTTGTTTATGACTGGGCTTAGTTGTTTTACTGGGTGTTTACTGTGGTTGCAGAGGAATTTGTATGTTTGCACACTTATATTCCATGTGCGTTCATGTATGCATGTATTTAAACCTCAGTATCAGGGCTCTGGGAATTTGTTTGCGTAGACTTTGCACTGAAGTGGTGTGTGTTTGTTTATGATTTCGGTTTTGTAGACTGAACAGTGAAGTACATGCATTTTTGAATGTGATTGCATGTGTATGTACATATATATGTGTACACTGCACAGTGCTATGTGTGTTTGTAAGTGTAATTATTGTATAGACCGTACAATGTAGCATAGGCATTTGTATGTTTTTGTAAACACAGCAGCGGTAGTGTGTGTGTGTGTGTATGTGTGTATTTGTGTATGTGTGTGTATATGTGTATGTGTGCATGTACGTGATTGAGGAGGTCAGTGTGTCCCGCCTGTCATCTGTGTCAGAGCAGATGGGACGGAGGATTGGGAGCAGCCTCCAGGCCCTGGCAAAGTGAGAGGGAAGAGGGGGGGGGGTGGGGTGTGTGGGGGTGATGCAGGCGTGTCACCGTGCGACTCACAGACTGGTGGACGTTTTCCTGGCAGCTCGCTGCTCCATCCGGGGTCAGTCCACATCCATACGGGGCATGATCTCATATCCCTGCCCCACGCACTGCCTCAGTGTCCCGGCCCGCCCGCTTTTTCTAATTCACAGGAATATCATATTAATTACCAGCGCGGTGGCGCCATCTCATCTGACCTGCTGAAGGTCAGGTGCCAGGGTTTGTTAGCGCAGTGCCGAGGCGTCTGCGGAGTGACATGTCAGCTGTCAGGCAGCCCAGTGCTCATGAGAACGTCTTGGGTGGAGCAGGGGGGGTTCTGTTAATTAAGAGCCAGAAAAGGAGAGGATGGGGGTGGGTTGGCATTGACACTCAGATTTATTTAACATTAAGATTCCTGGACTGGCCACCTTCAGTGGGTGGATTTCACTGACTTTTGGACATTCTGTCGGGTTTGTGGCACTGACTGACGGAAGGAGCCGTTCCTTCATGAGTCTCCAACACAGTTTCCTCCACACCTCCGCAACATCCGACAGTGGCGGTCCAAGCAGTCGATCCCGGGACTTAACTCTCACCTGAAAGAAAGAGAGGTGGAGATTTAGAGAAATGTAGGTCACGCCCTTGATGAAGGCTCTTCACTCTGCATTCGTTGAGTCTGAGCGATTATCCACATTGCCCTTTCAATGTAGAATATTTACTACGTAAACCCATAATACTCAATTATGAACAAAAGCATTTGTCTACAGCAGTGATTCTTAAACCATGGGTCATTTACTCAAATTGAGTCAGGGATATGTTGATGGTGGTTCACCACATGACAGTGAAAGTAAATGGAAAAACTGCCCATTGAAGTTCAGAATGAAAATAACTGTATCAATTACAGGTGAACGTTTTGGGACAATGCTTTTCATATCTGAATGCCAATGATGGATATAATTTAAATTGACTGATTTGAACCAGCCAATCAATTGTAAATTACAGATAATTGCAGTTTTTAATCTTGGGTCCCAGAGATGCCTTGAATTTCTCATTTGGGCCTCATGCAGAAGAAATTTGAGAACCCTTGATGTAGTGTATTGGTGACTGTTATGGTTTGGTATTCTTTAGTTTTAAATGAACTTTCTTTTCAGAATTTCATCCCATATTTTGACATATACACTGAGTACAGTCATTTACTTTTCATTTACTTTTTAGTTAATGTAAGAGAATGAGTTTATCTATAATGGGATTTGTTTACGTGGCTTAGGAGAAGAATGCAGACTTGCACATATCTGTCTCTCATGTCTCTCTTATGTACAATCGACTGTGTCTTGAGATTAATTAAATTTAAAATGACACTAATTTCAGTTTAGTAATTTGATGTGTTGTGATTCCTTTTATGGAAGGTTGAAATTCAGATAATTGTAAAATACCATTAATCATTTTAAATCTGAAACAAGCGTTGCCTTTTAGCAATAGGCAGGAAAACATTGGTTCTTTGTACTTTTTTTTTTGATGAGTCAGCTAAGAAAAACCGGACTTTTCAGTTTTCCTGTGACACACCCAGACATGTCATTTAATGTCTGTTTGTGTTATAAACACACTGAGCGGAAATTTCTTTATTGTTCTCTACACTGTTTATAAATGAATACAACAAAATCTTGCACCGTTTGCAAGTAGTAAATGGTGATAGAAGTGAGCAGTGTGGATGTGTTTGTCTGCCGGTAGTAGCTTTTGGAACAGTTCCTGCGACTCAATAATTTGCCCTCTAGATGGCAGTGTTGCCCCAGTCATAGCTGAGCCCATTCCACTGCAGCTGGCCAGCAGCACAGGAATGCGTTACAGCGCAGATACTCCAGAGGGAAGGTCAGTCTGAGTGAGGCTCCTGCCTTCTTTTTTGTGAGGCAGAGAGAGATCAAGGAGACCCCAGAGCACAGAGCAAATGGTGTCCCCCACAGCGTGATGAGTTAAGGAGTGAGTAAGCACCCCTTTAACTCTGTGTGACCTACTGCTGAGAGAGATCAATGACAGGTCAGTGCAAATATGGCAGAACATTCCATCGGCTCATCTGGTCCCCTGCTACGAGTGCTGTTGTGGCAAAATTCCCCTATTTAGCTTTAGTATGTATTCTCTTTTCCGTACTGTCTTTTTAAATATTTGACAGAATCATAGGAAAACGTCAGATCTCTTTAAACAGTTTGAAATCATTATTGGCTTTTTGTATTGCATATTTAGTTGACACGCCAGCTGTCCTTTCAGATGTAGAAAGCTGTTACTGGCACACACCAAGCCTTGCACCAGTTTTGCACCTTGAATTTGTGGATGGATTGAACAGATTGGGCATGAACTCATCAAACAAGATAAGCAGAATTGTTGTTTGAGAAAAACAGAAAGGCACAATCCTGATTGGTCTGCATTTTCTGCGCCTTAGGGAAACCTGTGGTTATCAAACATTTGAATTGGGCCAAGACAGGGCTTTTGTTTTGGGGAGAGAAGCCATGTGCCACCACACCTCTTTCTGTCAAATAGTGGGCAGCCGTTCCAAGGTTACACGCTGTGTTTTTCCATGGGGAGGAAAAGTTCCATTTTAGTTGACATTAAGGACTCGATGCTGATGCAGCTGTGCCATGTCACAGTAAACAAAACAACGAAAGACCGGCAGCTGAGCATGAATTAAACCTTTAATGCCGGCAGTCTGACTCAGTACCTGTCTGTGCTGGGTTTACATATTAGCCCTCTGATAGAGATCCCTCTTTCTGTGGGTCTGAAGGTTAGTGACTGGTAGCTCTGTGCTGTTCCCTGTCCACTCTTTGGTAGATAGGAGTACTTAACCTTTCAGCCAAAAGTGGTCCTCAGTCTGATTCATCCTACCCATTTTATTCCTCCTCCTCCTCCCCGGTTCGTTTTCCTCTCATGGGATAGATGAGACCGGCGGGCGCGTGCTGAGGGAGACCACTTCAGTAACTGCGTCCAGAACCAACTCACAGGCCCGGTACAGAGCGGCCCAGGACGGCATACTGCAAATATTTGAACCCTCGCTTAATTAGCTGGCCCACGGCTTGCGGGTCAGAGCTCCGACCCCACGCGGCCAAAGTAAACGGCTTAAGAGAACTCGCTCTTCCAACTATCGCTGGGTCGTATAACCAAGCCTTTCAGCGGTGATCAGCCTTCATTTATTTTTAATTAGTGTCTGACAGTTGATTTTGAGGGGTTTTATACAGTTTACTCAAAAGAGTGGAGCTCTATGAGCTGTCGGTTTGCATTGGCATCCTGCTTGAGCACCATACTGCTTCAGCAGCTAAAAATAGTCCATGCCTATTGAGGGAAAAATATACATAACGATACTGGGTTTTACGAGCTTGTTAAACATCCGTCATTCATTAGTAAGAGCCGGGGACGTTGGTTTGCTATTGCGGAAGGTTCACCCTGGGCTCCTTCGTTAGCACAGAGCATAATTAAAGAGCTGTTATCAAAGAGCTGCACCTGTTTCTAACAGCAGGGAGCAGGTGGGTGGAGGCAGGGGTTTCACACTGTTCTGCAGTGCAGTTGTTTGGTGTTCGATTATGTAGTATTAATGAATCACCAGTAAGTACAGGGTTTCCTCTCCTGATCCATTTCTCTTGATAAGGCTTCCTAAAGCAGTCGACCGCTCTCATTTTCTTCTCTCTCCCTTACTTACCCACTCTCCTATCCCCATCTCTCACTCTCTTATTTGTTTCCTCCATCTTTCCACCTTGCTTTTCCTCTTCTCACTCTCTCTGCCTCCCTTCCATTCCTCTTGTCCTTCAGCAGTAACTTGCTTTGTGTGGGAAATATTGGTCTTTAGGTGGAAGACACGTGTTGCTACCATGGAGAAACAATGTGAACAGCCATCAGATGAGTAATGACCACTAATAATACAATAAAACATAATATTAAATGGAGTAAAATGATGGAACCTAATTAAAGCAACATTGTCAAACGTAACATGATGGCAACTGACATGCAGCGCATTGACCTGTTAGTGGTCTGTCAATCAAATTATGGGGATTTAGTCGAGCCACAGGCAACCGGGTGGGCCACGGCAGATGCTGCACTGTGAAAATGAAGCAGATGTCCCGAGCGCTGGAGAAGAACCACAGAGCCCCAGAGAAACATCAGCAGTTAGTGGCCAAAAGACGAAGTACAGAAATACTTAATTTCACACTATCGGAACATGACAAAATGCACCGTGGCCTTGAAAATGGGTACCACAAAATTATAGTATCGTGTGTCGGAGAGTAGAACCAGGCCGTAGAATCATGTTGCAGCGATGAGCGTCTCAGATTCTGGCATCGTCACGTGTGCCTCTTCCCATCTGGAATGCATCGTTGTTTGTTGTCGAAACTTACATGGATTCATTCATGTGATTCGCGCAATTGTTTCTGTCCTTTCTCTCCTTCTCTTCCCATGAATATAAATGCGGTGATGTTTTGTCACTAGACCTTCATTTGAGTGTCAGAATTTGGGCAAAGGTCTGTCACCAGAATGTTAATAAATGCAGTGCATGTTTTGCTACTTGTCGTACGCAGTGTTATTGTATGGAGTTTGTTTCTATTTTCTGCTATGAATTTATGTAAAAAAACTTGATACATCAGTCATGTTATAGATTTGTTTTCCAAATTTTCTCTGGGGAGTTCTATAATATGTTAATACCGTGTTGTTAAATTATTACTGAGATGTGTACGTTGAGCTTGGTGTGCTCTCTTTCACTTGTGAGGTGCTAAGGTGATTTGGCCTTTTTTCATCATAAAAGTTATTAGAAAAACACTCCCAACCAGGTTTTTCCTTATCGATGATTCTTTGTGCTTGCCTTTAAAAACTGCCAATTATATTAAAAGTTTACACAAGCTTTTTATTTTATTTTTTTGTTCTCCTCCTGTCCGAATAACAGCCAGTCATCAGACTGTCATTAGATATTTGCTTGGGACATGATAATGTAATAATGGGACTATAATATCCTCAGCATCCATCAGATTTAGCTCATTCCAGTGTATGTGGTGTGTGTCTCCATCCCTCTTTCCTCCCTCACTCCTCTCCGTCATTCTCCCACATCTGCCCTCCATACCTCCACCCCTTCCTTTCCCCTCAGTCTCTGTGCAGTAGCATGTTGTTAGACTGAGAGGGGAGAGAGGGATTTCTTTGATTTGTTTGTGGCTTTGGAGATATTCCAATACACTGGTAAAATGTTTCCCTCACTTCATAGTTACACGGATAGCGACTGACCATTTATTAAGTACGTCTAAACAAAGACAGCATCCACAGCAAGCTTGCTAGCCACCAAATTACCGTTAACCTCTCAGAAAATAGCATGCTTCTACAGAATTAACCATATTTGTTGACATCGTTTTTATTAGGTTGAGGTAGCGAAATTTCAGCATTGACTGTAAATGCATTTGTGGTTTTTGTGTTTGGAAGTAAGTCTGCATACCTTTAGTGTCCCATGGAGTTCTTGGAAAGTGATGTACCACTGTATCAGTGCATGCTGGATGTCTTGTGTATTGTAATAACAAGCTGATGAAAGATGTGAGGAGGAACGCAGCTCTGGCCTGTGGTAAGCGCTCAGGGTTAGAATCCTGTCCACAAAAATGATGTCTTCTGTTTTTTTATTTTTTTCCCTCATGTTTTTGAAATCAGCACTAATTTTGAAACAGAAAAAAAATTTCAGAATGTTTTTTAAATTGACAAATCTGTGTGGGTTCCATTATTTATGTGTCAAGTATTACTTTGTGATGTGTTAGATTTTCAAATATTTTCAGTTTTTTCACATAGATGCAGGCCAGGGAATCAGTTCATAATCAGAGAGTTAATAATTGTTTGCGAGTAGTATGCACCTACTCACACTCGCGTATTTGGGAAGCACTCAGAGCAGGCTGGTCGATTTGGATGTTCTTGTGTGTGTTAATACGTGGAGTGGCCTTGCTTTTCCGTTTCAAGCACTCTTCCTCTGTAAAACGGTTTCCTCTTTGCATGGGCCTGAATAAAAGAAGGCAGGCCCCTCTTAACCAGCAGCCATGAATAGTGTTTTTGATGAGGAAGGAGTAGGGGAGGGGGGTGGTATCGTAATGTGCCGAAAGTGGAAACAGGATTTTTACCTTGCCCCGCAATAGCATGTTATTATCCACTTACGAAGCGGACTGAGCACAAATCCAGAGCCTGAGGTTGTCGTCGCCCGCTCTCTCGGGAAAGTACAGAGGGTGTCTTTAGGGGCAGGTGGTGGTGGTGGGGGTGAGTGGTGGGGGGTTTCGGTCTGATGATTCTGGGTGGGGGTGGGGATGGGGGGCGGGGGAATTACAGGCTGAGAATATTCCCTCGTCCTGAAGGACAGGGTGTTGTCTTAGTGGAGTCGGGAGCGGGGGCCATGTGGAAGCCTCTTTAAAACACCGTTTTCCTGTTATTAGACGGGGAATATTCACAGCACTCATGGCGGAGAGGTGTGAAGTGGAGCAGGCTCTGGTGCTCAGGCATTTAAGCTGTGAATAGGATTTGGCACCAGATTCAGCCTCTTTTTCCCTCATTGTGGCGATGTGGAATCCTAATATTTTGTTTCCTTGCCCCCCCCCCCATTTCTCCAACAGTATCGTTAATGAGGCAGGGGCATCCATCTACAGCGTCAGCCCAGAGGCAGTGAAAGAGATGCCCGACTTGGACCCAAACCTGCGGAGTGCAGGTAACACCGGCCTTTGACCTGCTCCCTGCTGCTAGTTCCCTATTTGAACATGTGACTCAGAACTGTTAGATGCGTCTTTGAATATACATCCTGAGAGACCAATTCCATTCAGGCCTTTCAGGTGAACGCCTAGCTCTCCAGGAGACTTGTATTCAGTCTTCTCTGGGTTTGAATCGGTCGCAGGGAGAACACTGATGTGACTCCTGCTTTGACAGCAGGGCTCTTTTGTCAATTTGACTGACAGCTGTCTGCAGGAGCCTATTGACTGTGAGGGTTTTTTTTATTTATTTTTTTTTTTACTTCTCCCCCTTCCTTTTCCTCCCTGAAAGGAAAGGTCAGGCCACCGAGCTCCACGCAGCTTTGTCAGGTTCCATCTTTCCTGATACAGCCCACTCCCCCACCCCCAGGTGACTGGGGGCTACACACTGCACTACATCACTTCCACACGGTGGACCCTGGGACGTCAGCGCCCCCACGGCGGGGGTGCTGGGCCTCCGGGACACCGCATGGCGCAGTGCAGCAGATTGGGTCTGTCGACATGTCAGCTTTGCTCAGGGGAAACGTGTCACCCCCCCTTCCCCCGCTTCATTCCGTTCCGCTCCTCTTCCTGGCATTTTAGCCAGTACAGACACCTGTTCTCTCACATAGCTCTGGTCACTACACCTCAGGCTCCCTTTAAAATCTCTCTCTTATTCTCTGTCTCTCCCTGCATTTGTGCTAAGGTATAAAGCTTTAGTAGCTGGAAATAGAAATGCCATTTACCTTTGGTTGCCTTCTAAAAAACACCATTAATTGCAAGAAAAATGTACTGGGTTTGAGATGAAATATGACATCGACAAAGTCAGGATTAAAGGAAGAGGGGAAAGTCTGATGGTTTCAGCAGAATTCATCCAAAAACCCTGCGAGAGTTATTTTTTCAAAGCCTGTTTCTTTGAAATTGCACTTTTCAGGATCCTGCTCTGCTGCCTGACAGACCACACAAGCGTTCGGCCTCCTTCAGCTCCATCTCGAACAGGGCGATTTGGAGTGGACTCAAACGCTTCCAAAACAGGAATTGAGAATTATTCCAGACTTCCTCTATAAAAACACAAAATCAGAACAGGGATTAATCATAAATTTTCCTCTGTTCAGGCCTAACGTTAAATCCCAGGAGCTGAATTTATCCCTTAATGGAAGGCGTAAGAAATTGGGAGCTGGGTATTTAGTCCAGGTGTATTTGGAAGGGGTAGGAATGAATGTCAGACTTGGGTGTTGTTGAAGTGTAAGGAAAATGTTTACTGTACATTACATATTTCATTGCTGGTTTGGGAGAGAGAGTGGCTCTCTGCTCTGTGCAGCAGGGACAGGAGAAACTTGGTCTTTATGGGAACATTTCCTGTCATCTGAAAGAAAAAAGAAAGTGGGCGAAGCCAGCCAGCACTCTTACAGAACATGAGCTTTCCTCCTTTTTACAGTGTTTCCGTGTTCCTTTCGGTATGTGCGTATGTGACTGTTCCTGCTTTTGCCTGAGTATATTCACGTTCGTGGGTGCTTACTTGCTTTCACATTTGTATCACTGGTGTTTTACAGCACATTCTGGTGTTTTACAGCATGGCAGACGTGCGTTCACATGGGCAGACACACACAAAGCCTAGCCCCCACCCTAGCTACCCTTAAAAATGCCAAGCTCCACCACAGAGCAGGGGTAAATACCGGCATGTGCCAGCCTGATATTCAGCATTGTTGCCCAGGTGATTTATTACCTGCAGGTAACGGACAGGAAGGAAACCAATGCAGGGACTCTGCTGTCTGCTCCTCACAAAGGGGTTTGTGATCCCCACCCTCCATTCCCCAAACCCCCAGAATCACATTCTTTCTACCCAATCAGCAGCCATTTCCCCTCAGTTCAGTCTGTATTAAGCATGGGCTACCGTGATTAAGAAGCTGTCTTCATCCAATCATGATTCAGAGCAGTTTTATCATATCACTGTCATTTTTTTTAGGGAAACACTGAATTCTTTCTGTCTGGACTTCAGACATAAAGTCCAATAGGAGATTTTGTTGGGTGGCCATGTTTTACTTTTCGTACCATCAAGAATTGACATCTAAAGCAATGGCATCTTTGCACGGTGACAAACAAAAGTCCAGTATTTAGTCTAGATCTAGAGAAAGGTGCATTCCATGAAAAGAAACTCCTCTCATGTGCATATCCATGCCACATTTGGTGATGCTTTACAAAAAACTGTGGAGCACATTTTGTCCAAGGCAGGTGGTCATGTGACAGTTGTGTGAGATTGCTCTTTAGTAATTGCCTCAGGTCTTGTGTCTAATGTGCTGATAGTTACACATGGGACAGGGAATTATTGATTATTTTGTCACATTATATTCCTTTGTGATACAGCATTTTACTCCATTTTCTCATGCCCATAGATTTATTTGAAATTGTGGATACATGTAAGCTACTCTTCTCCAGGCATAAATTCAAGATGACAGTGAAGACCCATGGTGAGAAAGCACAGACTTTTGCTTTGAGTGCACTGTGATATACATGCATAGGATAGATACACCTCCCAAGTAATTTGATATGATTACATTGATTTTACTGAATCAAAATCTGTCATGTCTTTTAAGTCATAAATAAATCTACATGCTCCATTTTGCGATTGTGCCAAGAGAAAATAGCTCACCTGATGATTGACCTTCATATCATTAAATTTAACATGCCTTACCCAAGTCATGTCAGTAATTTTCTTGAAAGACAATTCCTTCTTTTGTTGACTTATGTATTTATGTATTAGATGCATTGAGCTGACATGGATTTATTTTACATTGTATTTGTAGTTCTATGAATAATGATATAATATTAATGATAATTATAAAAATGAGATAAGAAATAGACATGGTGTCATGGTGTGCCTTATCCTGAGCAAGACAGTGTGGTCGTAGTTCAGAACACTGGGCTGTGCTTACTGAATTGAACAGTGACCTCTTGTGGCTTGACATAGTTATGCATCTGCAAACTCCAGTTCTCCAACACTAAGCCAGTTCAAAAGGCTAACATTTTGTGCCTGTTTGTAAGATGCTAAAACCAGACCAGCAGAGGGCTCTGATTCTTGTGCTTTACACAAAAATGTATTTGTGGGTGTAGTTGCAGACCCAAAGCTTTTCTTAAAACATAGCAGCGTACTTAGTTGGCATCCAATGAACCAAATGGAGTTTCAAGATACTTTTCTTAATATTTACATTAATACAACTAATTCATGTAATGTGAATATAACATTATTGAAACCTATAATGTATTTAGAACTTTAAAATCATATAAGGCTATTTGGAGTTTGAGAGCTGAGTATTTGTAATTTAAATGAATAAACAGAAGTGATTATGTTTCAGAAATAATTCAGAAATCAACAGTTAAATGTATCCAAAGCCGCTGTGAATCTAAGTGCAGCATCATCAAACAAACAGACCAAATGTTTTCAGAAGTATTAACTGTGTTTTGTTGAATACGCCAGTGCTTAGCTTTGACTTGGTAGCTGAAGCCATGATGAGGAAAATGTGATTACTGGGAAACTCCATAGCCGTTACTATGAAAGACGTCTCCTCAATGTCATGACTGATGTCCTCACCCGCAGATGTTTTCTGCTTATTCATGTTGGTTTAGCCAAATGTGTTGTATGTGTTTTCATTGTTTAGAAGAGTGACTAAACCCATAATCTTTCCAGACTGGAATGATCACTCTTAATTCATCTGCCTTTCTTTGATTATGTTGGCAGAGCTGTGCGCTTAAATCTGATTCTTATATTTCATGCATTGTACTTGAAATTGTATTTGGATACATATTACTCATTTCATAAAAAGGTATGCTCAGAATTGGTACCAAATCTCTGAAGGGGGTCATTTGCCTTGCAGAAATGTCCTTGTACTGTGTGTGTGTGTGTGTGTGTGTGTGTGTGTGTGTGTGTGTGTGTGTGTGTGTGTGTGTACATACATTCCTGTGCTCCTACACTTCTGTGTCTTTGTGTCTGTGTGTGTGTGCATGCACTTTAACATGTGTTTGTGTGAGGAGCTCAAACCATATCTAAGCTCCCGGTGCTGGTTACAGAAACAGTCCGGATCATAGCTGGACACTTGACCCAGTTAACGGAGTCATGTTTTAACAGTTGTGTATATTTCATTGGCTTCCTGTGCACATTGTTGCAACTCGTGTCATCAGAAACTCTGCTCCCCCAAAAGCACTCACAGCACAGAGGATGTTTCCTATTTATTACAGCTAAAACAGTTTCCTGCTGACAGACTGCGGTGCTGATGTGGGGCTTTGTGACCGTGTTTGTGTTTGGAGAGCTACCAGCCCTCTTCTGTGTAATGACAGTGACGCACAGCCCCGCCCTCCAGACAACTCCCCGCCCCCTCATCAGCGTTTTCCTCCACCCACACAGGGACCTGGTAAAACCGTAGACCTCTTTAGATCATTAGACACAGATAGTGTGTATGTACAAGAGAGAAGTGGAGACAGAAGGAGTGTTGAGAACTGTTCAGAGGAGCAGAGAAACCACATGGCTGTCTGTGGCAGATTTATAAGGGCTCATTATTTTCTCATATTTTCAAACTGGGCTGCCTCTGCTCCCAGCAAACAGCCCGTCCAGAGGAGATGGAGAGCCTGCCGTGAAGCTCAAAAGAGCCTGTGGCTGGAAAAGCAAGCAGTCTGTACCGGGGTGCTATTTGAACCCCTGTCTTTTTTTTTTTTTTTTTTTGTTTCATTAAAGAGTGCCTTGTGCATTATGTACATGCACTAAGGGATACACTCAGAGATGAAGGACTGGATATGATTCATAGTCAGCAGTGTTTGGGGGACGGGGGACAGGGGAGGGGGTGTGTGATGGAGTGTTGGCGTTGGGTTTGAGGGCCCATTGGGTGATAAGGAGAGGTGGGGGTGGGTGGTGCTGCAGGCCATGTGCACTGGGTTTGAGAGGGCTGCATAGAGGGGAATAGACATTGTGTGGAAACTGCAGTTTTCTATCGGCTTCTCTCCCTGGAATTCTGTGGGAAACAGCTGCCTGCAATAATATTTAGACATGGATGGGATTTCAGTTAAGTCCCTGTGCAGCACAATGCAAAAGCACATTTGTAATCAGAAACTAATGCAGCTCACTAGCATTAATTGAAATAATTAATCATTAGCCTTGCTTGTTTGAGGAGCATTCCGACTGAACTTTTAAACAATGTCTTGGTCAATAAATGACTTTTAATTTTGTGCAATGTTTAAATATTTACGGGGTTCATGTTTCAAGTTTGCCTGAAAACTTGAGCAGAGAGATGATGGGTGTCAAGAAAGCATTATGTTTCAGTAAGTCATACAAAACATATACTGACAGATACTACTGATTTACAGATTACACAGACCACATAAAGTACCAGCTTGATCACCTTCTAGCTGCAGCACTTCTCCGATTACTCCACTTTTGTAAGAGACATTCATGACTATAAAGCCAGCTCTTGTCATGCTAACTCTGAAGTATACTGAGTTAGGCATGGGCTAGCAAAAACACTTTTTTCATACTCTTTTGAACAGAAGAGACTTCAACAGTAATACTCAGCCCACATGCCAAAGACAGGTTTTTTGAAAACAGTTAAGATCTTATTGATGGATAGGTTTTGAAGATGAGGCATGTGTAATTGATAATTATACATCTGGATGGATCAATCTTTGTAAGTTTTTCCATACAGTGACAGTTTTATATTTCTTCTGTATTTACACTGAGTGTAATCTTGGCCAAGGCTTGCCAAAATATACAAACTTAAACACATATACTTTTGTGTTTTCCCCCATTACTTGATTTGGTTATTTTAATGTCATGAATGGAGTCAATTAGTCTGCGATATTGTATTAATTAAACAAATTGGTGAATCTCACTGGAATTTGAACACAATATGGGAGAATACCCATAGACAAATATCTATGAGAATACCTCCATGAATGGTATTTACAGTGATTACCTCACGATTTCACCCGACAGCTGGCTCTGTAGACCAATCAGATCTGTGTGCTATTGTGATGTCAGCTGCATGTTATTACTTTAGACTCAGGGTTTCCCCAGCCTTTTTATTTGTGCCAATATGCTGCTCCGGGGCTGCCCCAGTTTAAACACTGGTGGTTTATGCAGACCTGCTCCTCTTAGGAAACAACAGAGCGATTATAGCAAGTGCACTGCTCTTGATACAGTGTCCCAACTGGATTACGTTATCGTGGCCGAGGCAGAGGGTCACATTAACGGAATTAGTTTGTCATTTTATGTGTGTGTAATGGGTGGACTTTGCTGCCAGGCTGAGCTCCAGTTTGATTCAAAATTCTGTCTGTTTTTCCATCTCTGGCCCCTGCTCAACATCAGAACAAAACGAATAAGCTGTGATTTTTTTTTTTTTTTTATTAAGAGAAGAGGGGCCCGATAACGAGTGATTCACAGCCCTCTGACAGCATCCGCTGGCGGGGAAGGCGCTGGGGTCTTTGGGGAGACACATGGATCATCCCGAATCAGGCGATTACTCACCGAGTAATTTCATTACTGCGTCTAGCAGGAGATAACATATATGTGCCAGGTCAAGAGTTTGCAGATGGTTGTGTGAACAGTGTTTGTTCTGGGGCAGATGCCGCCGGCTTCACCAGCAGGCCTGGCCGCCTCCCCGCCTCAGAAGAACAAAGTCCTCACGTGTTTTCAATCACAGATCATTTGTAATGTTTGTTGCTTTTTCTCATTTTGTGTGTTGTTCTACCACCCAATAAGCTGAGGGTCTCACGTAGATGGTTTTTTTTTTATTCACTAAGTTCCCATTCTGTCATCTTACAGTGAACTCATAATAAAAATAATTCCTGCAAGTGTAATGAAGCTATCATAATAAAATAAAGTGAGATGGAAGATGTTCTGCAGTGCAGTAGTACTATCAGATTACGGGATACTCCGAAGACAGACAGTGCTGGCTCTGCAATCAAGTGCAGTGTAGCAATGTGTAAAAACAATTGTGAACTGTGAGCGTGTTTGTATCTTTGTACATATTTTTTCTGTGTGTGTGTGTGTGTGTGTTTTCTGTTGTGGGTAGGGGTGATTTTGAGAGATTGGGGCAGGTGGACTGGGCTTGAGGCAGGTGCTGGGTGTCGATTTTGGTCTCAGCAGGGGAGTCCATTAGGAAGAGACAATTAGCTGGGTCGGCGGAGAGAGGTGTGCTAACGAGGGAGCTCTCCACGGCACCATTGCCTGGGGTATGCCCTGGGTCAGCTGATCCGAGCCTGAGAAAACGCACACGCATGGGGGCTCATTAAAAATGCAGACAAATGGAGAAACTCATTTGCATATCTAAACTGTGTATAATAAAGTCTGTTAGTCTATTAGAGGAGTAATTATACAGGTCCCCTGAGAGACAGGCTTGGCTCGCTTTCTCTCTCTCTCTCTCTCTCACACACACACACACACACACACTCTCTCTCACTCTCTCTCTCTCTCTCTCAGTGAACCTTTGAGGATGTTATACACACTCTGTGAAAAATGTACAAACAGATCAAAACCTTAAAAAGGCATGCCAGAGCTGTGTGTTTATATTTTATGTCAAATTCTACTGTATCAGTTTAATATGAAGTGCAATTCTCAAAAAAATTTTTAGTTTTTGTCACTGATTAAGCCCATTTTTTTCCTCATTTTTTCAACCTGGGGAAGGCATCCATACTTGTGATTCCCTTGATGTGCCTATAAGCCCACGCAATTTTTGTCTTTAACACTGCCGATGCAAGACCAAACACATATTGCCTATGTCACTGGAGGAAAACAAAGTCAACATGTGTTCACTTCACAAAGCTGCCGTTGCCTAGCTGGCCAGGAGAGGGCAATAGAGAGCAGAATTTAACCAGTTTAACTTTAAGAACCTGAGCCAGTTGTTGCCTCACAAATGCTAGTAATGGCAGGGCCCTGTGTGGGAACACCCAGCCTGGGCATGCACAGCTGCACCACGAACATGTGCTTTTGCTCCCTGGACCACCCGAATGCCCCACCCCTGCTGTTTATTCATTCAGCAACTCAGTCACTGTCAATAGGATTGCTTGGGATGCATGTGTTTTTTTTTGTGTGTTCAAATGGTTGTTCATGGTTATTGTTAGGTCTGTGACCACACCATTCTCTGTCTCTCTCTCCTTCTCTAGTCTCCATTGGGAGGCGAGTTCAGGACCCGTTAGCCGAGCTGATTAAAATCGACCCTAAGCACATTGGTATTGGGACCTACCAGGTTAGTCAGCCTTTTTTGGCCTCTTTTGACTTTTTTTTACAGCTTCATTAGAATGATTGGGCATTCCAAACTGGGTGAAAAAGAAGATATGCAGGAAGATGAATATGAATATAACTTGAGTTTTATCAAAACATGGCTCCACCAAATGGCACTTGCAAGTGTTATAAACTGTTAGTAGGAAAGCATGCACTTCCTTTGTTTTGGTATGGGTCTTGCCTAGAGAGACTTGTGGTGGGGAACATTAGGTTTGGTGAGACGCCTACAGCCTGTGTTGCTTTTGGGTTTGGGACTGCTTCACCACAGGTGAGGCAGTTTTTATTTTCTTTTGATTTACATGTGTGCGCGCACACACGCACACACACGCACACACACACAGGTACACCAGGTTAGGCCCACCTGTAACCTTAAATGGGATGAGTTTAAGAGTCACATTTGTAAAACAACATACACGAATGAACTTAGTAACCAGAGAACATTGAATTCTCAGAAAAGTTTCTCAACTTTGTATAAATGAGAGAAATGGCTTGCCTACCTGATTTTATTGGAACTTAGAAAAATGTTGCCTGTGGGAGTAGACCAGACAAAACTTTGTCTGGTTTGGTGTTGAAAGGGCTGAATAAAGATCCCTGAAATGGTTTAACAGTGAAGTTTGGTTCTCTCTTCATTAAGAAGTGACCCACTGCACACCTCCTCACAAAAAATGATCTTGTATGTTCCCTGGTATATGAAATGATAAACAAATTGAAAATATCAATAGCAGCTGAAAATGCGCAATAGCTGGACTGAGAAATAACTGTGGGAATACTTTAAGTATCGCACCTTGTGTAGGGGAGTAGATATGTGAGCGTTTCAGACTGGAGGCGGGATGCCCTCCAGATCGTTGAAACAGACTTTTCAGGACGTCCGTGGGGCGAGATACAGTCTGGGCTGCAGGCCTCCCTACTACTGTGCTGTACATGTATGAAAGCGGGTCTGTTTTCTCCATCTCCCTGCGTTATTGGGCCAGCTGCGCTGTGTAGACAGGCTTGAGTCACAGCAGTGGGCCGGGCTTGGACCGAGCGCACCTCTGGTCCCAGCCTCAGCTGTCCCCACGCCCCCACGTCTGCAGCTCCATCGTGGGATCAGAGCACAGAGCTACTCTGGCGTCTCAGAGCTCTGAAAATGGGTGCAGGTTAGGGGCGGGCTGGTAAAATCATCTCGGGGGCGCAAGGCCTGTGCGAATGTGAAGCCACGTCTGATGGGACGGGGCGAGCAGGGAACGGGGGAGTAAAAAAACACCCACTTCAACTTTAACATAAACTTAACACTGGCAAAATGACTTCCTGGTACTTGGGAGCACAGCAGGAGATGCCGAATTGGCGTCTGTCATCTTCCGTGTGTTGGGGAAAAAGGAGAGTGGGACCAAGCCTGTGTAAAGGGCATGGCAGGTCAGGTGTGGGGGATGTCAGGTGATGATTTTGTTAAGTTTTTTTGCTTTGTCAGTTCCACCCACTTTGCACGGTCAGGGTGTACAAATGAACCGTGTTCCCTCCAGAGGCAAAGATGAAAGAGGAAGAATGTGTTTTATTAAGCAGCACCCTGGGAGGAAGTGTTTGGGCTGGTGAGACGGTCCAGGACAAGAGAGAGAGAGAGAGGGAGAGAGCTGGGTGAGGATCTGGGATTTTTTTAGGGGCAGTGGTGCTGTGGGGGAAGGGAGGGGCGGATTAGGGGGTCTGCTGGTCTGCATTGCCTAACTCAGTCTCAAATCCAGGATGTGTCATTGGTAAGAATCACGTTTCTCCACATGCCGCCAAAATGTACAGATTGTCTGTAAATCACTGAGGCAGTCTGACCTCACAATTACAGCACGATCAGTACTGGCTACTCTCTCCCGCCTCCTTTCAGTAGCTCACCATTATTATTTTTATGTTACCTGTGTAAGTGTGCAAAATGAAAAATGACAATAAACATTTAAAAAATAAATATGTATCTGAATGAATTACAATATTTATATCCCATTTTATTTCTTATTTATGCATTGATGTATTTTTTCACATATTTGTTGTTTTTTATGTACAGGACAGTTTATCCTCCATGCTATAATTGTAGGCTTTCACACATAGCCACCAATTGTTGCACAGCTTCACATTGCATTTAATGTAAAACTATGACTAAGGATATAGTACATGATCACTCACCATTACTTTGTCTTAGTAGCTGGTGAGTCAAGTGAGCAAAATTTACTGGAAAGAGTCAAAACTGAATAAAAAAATAAGTATGTATGTATGCTTGTGGTGTGTGCATGAGTGCACATGTGCATGTGTGTGCGTGTCTGTGTGTATGCATGTGTGCATGTGTTAGTGTGTCTGTGCATGTGTGTGTGTGTCTGTGTGTATGCTTGTGTGCATGTTTTAGTGTGTGTGTGTGTATGCATGCTTGTGTGCGTGTGTGTTTATGCTCTGTGAACACAGAGGGCCCCAGCTGGATCAGCGCAGCTCAGGTTGCGGCTGGTCTGTATAAGAAACATCTCTCAGCACTCTGCTTGATTACAGTCCTGCTGTGCTTGTGCTGAAGAGAGCAGACGGGTGTCCAGTCTCCACACACCCAACATCACACACATGCACAGGCTCACACACACACACACACACACACAGCTTCTCAGAATCACTTTCATACTCACTCTGCTTTCTCGCCCTCTCACAGTCAGACACACCTACTCAACAACTCTCTCTGTCTCACACAAGCACTCAAACACAACAGCACTCACATTCACAGATACATACATACACACATACACACATACATAGGGGCACACATGTTCATTTATGCTCTCACACACACCATCACATCTCTAACCCTGACTAAACGTTCGCCACTGCATGACTCAGATTTCCACAAATGGGAAAATGACACTGCCCAGCACACATACAGTACAGTAGAGCACATCAGTCTGACTGTCACAGTGCCAGTGTTATGCCAATGTGTGGAGCACGGCGCATTAGCTGGATTTTAGCAGTGTTATCGCAGTTTTCCTGCAGGCAGACTCATCTCCTCATTGTCACTCAGAACTCCCGGCTTCATCCTACAAGTGTAATCCTATACCACCCCCGCCCCCCGGCCCCCAAAACCCAGGGTGACAGTAACCCTTCCCTCGGT
The DNA here is from genome assembly GCA_022829145.1 of Albula goreensis. Taxonomy (NCBI): domain Eukaryota; kingdom Metazoa; phylum Chordata; class Actinopteri; order Albuliformes; family Albulidae; genus Albula; species Albula goreensis. The sequence continues at coordinate 15,034,659 of CM040750.1, forward strand.
TTTAGCTGTTCAGGCGGGGGCGGTCAGTCAGTCAGTCAGTCAGTCCGCTCTTTTGCTCACATTGTGACTCTCCTGCCTCTCTGAGAGAAACCCGAGCCGGAAAGGTCGGGGATGTTCTTTTCTCTGTCCCGGCACATCTGCGTGTGCGCAGATAGAAACCATGCCACCAGCAGGTCAGACGGTTACCTGAGCCTCCTCTGAAGTGCTCTGATTCATGGACAGCCTCTCCTCTCCTTTCTCCTGTGTGCCATTGTCTCTCTCTCTCTCTCTCTCTTGTCTCTTTCACGCACTCTTTCTCCCCCCTTATCACTTGCTCAGCTATCCCACCTGCACTCTCTTACACATACTTTCACTCTTTCCTCTTTCTCTCCCTCATTTAAGACCTATCTCCAGTTATCCCCATTTGTTTTTTGAGCAGCGGTATTTAGATTAATTACCACTCTAAACAGAAGTCAGGTCATGAGCTAATCCGGTGTTGCCCTGTTTGCTTTTGTCAACCCTGTGCTATCCGTAATTAATTTTCCTTGCAAAAATTAATTGAATTACGTTTCCCGGTAGCATCATATGTTGACACAGGGCGAGGGCAAGTTTGTATTTTCCCTGTCTCTCTTCCTCTCTCTCTCTCTCTCTCTCTCTCTCCCTCTCCCTCCCTCCCTCTCTCTTGCTGTAAAAACCTTGGCTTCAACTCTGGAAGACCTTACGTTAAAATAAATGCAGATTACTGAGCTGGAGAAACAGTTTGTTGCTTCTAGGAAGCTTGCGAATAAAAAGTAAGTTGTGTTTCTGCTCTGTATTGCCATGTTGTGATTGAGAGTTCCCAGGCATTGGAAAACAAACAGAAAATCTGTCTGCACTTTTTATCCCCAGGAACGTGTATATGTTTGAGAAAGGCAGCACAGGAGAGGGGTGGGGGTGGGGGGCATGCGGGATTTAACTCTGGCCACTTCATGGAATAGGAAGCCCAAGCAGACACCCACACAAGCACATACACACACATGCTGATCTCTACAATAAGGCATTTAAGCTTGGGGTCAAGAGCAATGCATTCTGGTCCACCCAAGCCAATTCTAGACCAGGTTTCTGCTGATAGATGGAACATTCAGATGCTTTCAAACAAACTACAGAGGAGTAATTAGCCTCTCTCTCTTTGGCTTTATCTCTCATATCTCACACACATGTGCATACATATACACATGTGTGTGAGATATGAGAGGTAAAGCGAAAGAGACGCATGCTTGCGCAGTTTGAGTGATGCTCTTGGTTGGGGCCAAGCCCCTCCCCGGTGCAGAGCTGGCCAGTCCACTCGGTGTGGCGGCCGGCTGTTTTTTTTTTTTTTTTTTTCTTTTTTTCTTTTTGCAGGAAGTCTAACTGGAACCAGATGTGAGCCCAGACTCAGACTCAGAGAGGAGCCTCTGCCAAGCCTCTCCTGTGAGGTCACGGGTCCCAGGTCCCGGGCTCAGGGCCCTGCTCAGATTCATCTCCCAAATTTGCTGTTTGCTGAGATTTTAATCCTGACGGAAAGAACAACGTACCAGTAAAATCCACAGTCATTAGAGTCGAGGCCCTCAGAATGTGGATTCTGGATTTCGGATGGTCCCTGGGTCACAGTCCCATTGCGAATTTGGGGGTTGATGAACATGGCCAGTAACGGCACCCGACAGCTGGGCCGCAAGCTCAGGCATCCCCCCTCTGATCTCTTAGTCTTAGGATGGACCCCATGGGCTGTCTGCAGATCACCACACTGCTATCATGAGGTCATGTCTGTTTACGGGGTTTGTCTTCTCTGTCCCCAAGCTGGGACCCTGGAGCGTGATGCTAAAACTACACACCTGTTGTACGTGTTTTTAAGTGTTGCACATGAACATGGGTGTTGTATGTGAAAATGAGTGTTGTATCATTATAGAGGAGTCTAGGTATGCCTTGTTTTTTCCTCCTTTGGAAAATGCAGTCTGTATAGCAGTCTGTGATTTTTAATTTTTTTTTAACAAATGGTACTGTGCCTATAAAATATGAGGGAATACATTTGCATTATGTTTTTAGTGGAGTGACCTGTTTGTGTTTTCGTAAGTTAGTTTCTTTCTGTAATGGTACTGTGCCGTAAGTGAGTGCAGTTTCCATAATTCTCGTATGCCTGTGTTTCGTGCGGGACCACTTTGTTTTGAGTTGATACATGTCTTTGTTGTGCTTTGTGGAATATCTTGTTTGTGTACTGTTGATATAACTATCCATGTGGAGTGCAATGCACACGCAGAATAGGGTGTGTTTTGTGGATTGCTCAGTGTTTTCATTGGATTAGTGCTTGTTATGTGTATTGCTTGAGCAGGGGGTCAATCAGACCATTATAGTGGCTTTTCCATGAAGCACCTACGGTATTCATACCAAACATTTGAGCCATCCGTCATTTGAAAAGACAAAGGCACTGGGCATTTAACAGACAATTCCTACGCTAGACCTGTAAATGTTTTGTTTTTGTTCATTTCATAAAGGCTGGTATATCTGTGTTTGGTTTTTGTTCCAGAAAGCCACTGCTCATTTGAGTCGCCCGAGTTTGTGTAATGCTGTGCTTATATTTGTGGTCTTTGTACTCCATTGTCTTGTGATGAAGCTCAGTCTAGCTGAGTCTACGTTCTGCAGTGGTGTTCTGGGTGTTCATGTCATGAATGTCATGATGTAATGATCTGAGTTCAGCCACATTGTATTGTAGGATAGCCTGTGCTGCATTGTTGTCCGGAATGTTGTTTATATGTAAATAGCTATAAAGCATTGAAGAATAAGTGATCAAATGTAGGGCCTGGGTCAGGTCAGCGAATTCTCTCATTTTCTTGTTGTGCGTATGGCTAATGAATCACAAAGGCTTAGGCCTTTTCCTGACTAAGTTGTGGACTAACAGGTGAATCAGTGGAATCACCCAGGGTAGACAAAAAGCTTAATTGCCAAAATGTCCAAGTATAACTTTAAGAGGAAAGAAGCCAACACTCTAAGCTCTGCTTGTTCTTCCATCTTAATAAGCTACTCTACGCCCAGATCAGCTTCCTGGAATAAACACCACCCCTCATTTGCACAATCCCAGAGTTTATAGCAAATAGCAAGAACGAGGGGGGAAATGAAACTTTCATTTAACACAGAAGCCAAGAAATGAATGTCCTATGGGTAGGAGCTATGGTGTGTAATGTTGCCAAATTGTCATGCCTTGTCTGAGCTAGCCCAGACTTTGATATCTATGAAAGCCCCAAAGCACCTACAATTTACCAAACGAAACAAGCAGACTGCAGATGTAGCCTTAAAGTCTGATATTTAACATGTCTGAGGTATTGTGGGATATTATTTGTCTTCAGGAGTAGATTATTGAAACATGGGTGTGAATTTTTTGACGATAAGTCTTGAAAAGCTCCTTTTTGTATTTTTTCAATGAAGCAGCGCACACTAAATACATCATAAGTCAAATGCCTTGGAGTTGGAAGCTTATATATGGTCTTTTTGAAGCGCCTCATTTGTTTGTAATCCACCAAAATATCCTCACTGAGACACTGTCTGGTTTTCAATCACAGCTTAGCTGCATAACAGCAGATCTTAAAGTCTGTGATGACATCATGGCCTCGCTGGACTAGAAACAGTGCTGTCTTTATAGACCTTAGAAAGGCATTTGACACAGTCCGTCATGCCATACTCATAAACGAATGTACTTGCATCAGTAAGTGCTGTATTCAGTGGTTTATGAATTATCTTCACAGGCATACCCAGAGAATCAAAGATGGAAGTGATTTTTCAGATTCACTCACAGTGGCCAACGGCGTTCCCCAAGGATCATGCTTGGGTCCCACTTTATTCTGCCTGCTCACAACTAGAATCACTCTTAAACATGTTTCTATCACTTATTGCATTATAATTGTCTTTTTAACCTAACTGTTTTAACTGTTTGTGCATTTTAGTCTGTACTATACCTCTTTACCACTGAAAAAGAAAATGTGTTTTTAGTGGCTTACCTGGTGAAATAAATACATACATACATAAATAAAAATATATAAAATGATTAAGTCTGCTTATACTTATAGTCAGTTACATGTAAGGTAGTGGATTTTTACATATCAATGGCATATGATGTCGTTCTCCAAAGTAAGGGACGTTACTTGTGTCAGGGACTAGAATTGCTTTGGTTAGTAGGCAGAGTGTTCTTCTGAGTAAGAAAGGGAACTATAGAAATACCATAGACATCAAAAGTATTGTATTTACTGCATGTAAAACTATTTGTTCCAGTGGCAATTCTTGAATCGGCACCATAGCCCAGCAGTCAAGCCTAGCACCATAACCCAGAAGATTATAATCGCTGCGGCCTCTGCTGTAGTTGAACATGATATCATGATCCCAACCGATACGCCCACCCAGCTTTTGCTCAAATTCGCCCGTTGGCTGTTTATGATTAGAGCTGCTCTGGGCTCTCTCTGTGGTTATGCGTACTCTCTGGTAGCAGGTAACTGAACTTTTGTGGTGTTGTGTTACCGGGGGATGCAGGTCCCCATTCGCTGCCTGTGTGAGGCCCTCTTTTCGCGTCTTATCTCCCCGTCCCCATCTGATTCTCATTCAGGACGTTATCGGAGGTGCTGCTTTAATCCCTGCAGACTTGGGGGAAGGAGGGAGGTGAGGAGGGATGGAGGGAGGGAGAGGGGGAGGGCTCAGGTACTTTCTGGCTTATTTAAGCTGCTCTCAGTCGGGCCGGTAGAGAGGAGGGCCGTCCTGTCTGCAGAGATTTACCCAGCTGCAAAGAGAGAGCGGCGAGTAGTCCCCAGGGGCCGGATTTTACCCGGCTGTGAGCAAAAACACACTCGGATATTAAAGATCCTGTCACTCTCAGTGCTCTCCCGCTCCCTCTCTTGCACGCTCCATATGTCATTTTCCCTCTCCCTCTTGCTCTTTCCCTCTCTCACTCTGTCTTTAGCTCCCTCTTCATTCCTCCCCTCTCTATCACTCTGACTCTTCCTCTCTCACTCAATGGTGAAAGTAGATTTAGGTTCTTATCAGTACAATGCCACAGTTGATCTGAAGATCAAGGTCTCTCACAATACACAATCCATCATAACCTCTGCTGCTCTACACTAGAGGTTTGTAGGGAAGTTAATTAAAATATCCTGATATTCTGCATTGTATCTGTATGAAACATTTATGGCAGCAGTGCAGTCTTTTGTATAAAAACTCAATAGAGGCCTGAGCGATTAGTTGTCAGCTGTTACGTTGATGTGCCCTGAAAAGCATGCTGGTATGTAATGTGTGCATTTTAACTTCTCCACTGAGCGCATCCTGTATGTAACCAACGGCATTTTAATAACCCAGTGTTATAGATGACATGTTTAATTTATGTTTGCTTGTTGAAGTTGTAGAGAAATTCAACAATTGAATCACGACAACTGTTACTAAATAGAAATGAAACTCTTTTTTCATGATTGAAATATTTTTCACAAAGAAGTGGCATATCCTAAGTGTACTGGCTTACTTGTACACACTCTCTCTCTCTCTCTCTCTGTCTCTCTCTGCCCAAAATAATTTCACTCAATTATAGAACATTAGTACAGTACAAACACACACCCACAAGATTCCGCTTATGTGTGTGTCAGTGTGAGAGAGAAAGTGAGAAAGACAGCGTCATGCAGGAAAACATGCTGTCACCACGCATTGTACCATGTATTGTTTGCCAGTGTGTGTGTATCACAGCGTAGGGCAATGCAGGTGTGGAGAACACATTTTTCAGTGTAACGCTGTTACAGTGTGAGGCGATGTTGTCGCTCTTGTTTAGGCTGCCCAGTCAACCTCTCCCTCGTTCTCTCTCCCTTTTCTCACTCACTCTCCTGCCTTCTCATCTGAAATGAATTAACAGTGCAGAGCTTCAAGGCCGAGTTCTTTCTCATTCCCTCTCATTCTCTCACACACATGTCACACAAACACACACACACACATCTAAACTAAACAGTGTCCTCTTACCATGTATCATTTGACCTTTTACACCCTCCCCCCTTGCCCACTCTCCGCTGCAGTACCCTCTCACAGTCTCACACTTTTGAAAGGGGTAAGGGTGTATTCAGCTTCCTTAAGGCATAAGGAGTTCTGAAGCCCTGGACAGAACAAATGAACATTCTGTTCCAGGACGCAAAAACCCGGTCATCTAAAGAAGAGGGCAGCCCTTTTTTGTCATTGTAACCATTTTATTAGATTACTCTCACAACATATCGGAAGACCATATTCCGTTTGTAAAAGTTTAAGAGCCCTCCTAAGCATAACTTATTCAATTATTTAATCCTAACAAAACAACAAGGGATGTTGTAAAGTGCCATGGATAATAGGCAGTTCAATGGATAATATTTCACATGTCAGTGTGAGGACGTGGCTGGCTGAGGTGCTTCGTGTAGTGGGACGAACCTGTTTCCTGCTGCTTTGCTTTTGTGAGGCGGCCCCAGGGTTGGCTGCAGGGGGCCACAAACTGAAGCATGACATCACTTCCTGTGGCACCTACTTTCTCACGGGATTTTGAAGGGCCTTGCGGACACTCGGTTCCTCTCCCCACCTGCACTGTTATCCGGCTCAGAGATTTGGTGCCCTGGGGCTGTCAGGAAGAGAGAAAAAAATGAAGGGGAGGGGCTGGATGATGGAGGAGTGACAGTGATTGATATTGGCAGCCAGCTGAGAGACTTAGCGTGGGAAAAATTGACTGTTTGTCCAACTCAATGGGAAAACGGGCCAAACTTGCACCAAAAACACAACTTTTTTTTTTTTTTTTAAATATACCTTTTGCATCCTGTGCATCTGTACTCAACTTAAAAGGACAGAGAACCAAACTTACTCCAAAAACACAACAATCGTTCTTTACCTGTTGCATTTTGTGTGCCTATGCCTTTTCTAAGCTGCGTGTTCTTTACCCCAGATATCACATATAACATACCACAGCCTGACATGACTCAGAAAAGCCATGTCTTTCCTATTAAATCTTGGTGCATGAAGCAAATGGCTGATGTTAGCTGTGTCATGTAGAATATTATGGGCTTGTTTATGCGTGGTAGGGATGGTTGCATTGTGTTGATGCTGATCAGAACGCTAACTACTCTGTCCAAAGGGTGATTCATAGTGGGGATTGGGTGCTGCAGCGCTGGCATTAAACCTGAAAGTGAAGTGATGTGACAGTGAAGTGATGGTTTTATGGGTGATAATGACACCTTTCAGGAACAACTAATGTGCACGTCTCACTGGCTGGCTATAAATCTCCTCTCCCCAACACCCTTTCTCTAATTTCTGGGCGCTGGTGTCTGCCCCCTTCCCCCGTGCTCCAGGGGACAAGGCAAAGGGGGGCAATAAACACCTGCCAAACATACCTGTGTTTCATTATCCTCAGATTAGAGCACACAACGGCCCCTTTGTGCCAGGGGCATCGTCCACCACAACGCCAGAGCGGTGGTTTACGGGCAGTTTACCGTCCACATCCGCCTCCAGAGCTCGGGGGCCGAACAAACCGCATGACTCAGGCCTGAACCGAAGCCCACTTCCTTGTCGGAACTCCGTTTCATGGTTTCTTGTCTTTTATTTATTTATTTTTTTTCTTTTGTCATAATTTTAGGGACACCTCATTCACACCATGCAGCGGTTTGGCAGTGTTTGACAGGGCATAGCAAAGAAAGCGCTCCTGTAATTCCCTCTTTACCAATGTAATTATCCGACATAGGCTGTTACAGAATTACATATGTGTCAGATCCCTGGCTGAGGGACCGGGGTCTGCTGTACCTGAGAATGCTGCAGGTTTGGGTGAGGGTATTTATGGAAACTCTTTCATACAAAAGTGCATTGGTAGATATGTATTTCAGCATCATTCACTCATGTGTCTTTAATTACATACAGGACATTTATTGTTATTGTACGTTATATATGATGCAATTTTTCTTTCCTAATGTAGTGTGAGCTTCACATGATGTAATCACATATTTTAATAACAGACTCAGAGGAAAACTAATTAAAATGATTGTGAGTGTGTGTTTTTTTTTCTTGCATAGTAAATATACACACTAAATAAAATACTGTATGCAAAATATCAACAGTATTAACAATACTAAAATTAATACTGTATGCTAACATAATACTCAACACAGAATAAATTAGTTTATCATGTGACACTTGGATGTTTTCTCCATTGGTCAGTCAGCCATGGGCGTTTGCTATCATCCCAGGTGTTCTCATAAGAAATCACCCTGACAGACGTAGTTGTGGTGCATAAGTAAAGCACTGTTGGAGGTTTAGTAAAAGGACGTGTTGGAGAATAAGCAGTAGGAATTGCAAAGAACTCTGTTGTAAATGCATTTATTGATTTGAGTGAGTGCTGGTGTGATCCAGTATACTCAGTTGATTTGAGGTGGCAGGGGCTCTTCTGTGCCATGCTGGCTGCATCTGCAGAGCCTCTCTGTATTGTGTTGACCGTGGTGGAATGAGACAGGGTACTGTATGTTTCTGTGTGAGGTTTAGGGTCGCTGCAGAGCCCCCTTTAGCACAGCGAACCCCCTCCCCCTTGTGTGAGCAAGCAGCTCGTAGGCGCTCTCCCGCAGGTGATTATTACGACATGTCAGGTTTACGAGGTGCGAGGAGCGCCCAGGGGCCGTCCAGACTCATTACACACTGCAGGATCAGGCAGGTAGCCCTGCTGTGCAGCCCGGAGCCAGCCTGTCAGATCGCTCCGAGGCCAAGAAACACACAGACACACTCTAACTCACTCTGAATATCTCTATCACACACACACGCAGACACACACACAGACACACTCTAACTCACTCTGAGTATCTCCATCACACTCAAACACACACACACACACACACACACACACACACAGACACACTCTAACTCACTCTGAATATCTGTACCACACATACACGCAGACACACTCTAACTTACTCTGAATATCAATCACACTGAAACACACACAGACACACACTAACTCACTCTGAGTGTATCTATCAGACACATACAGACACACTCTAACTCACTCTGAGTATCTGTACCACACATACACGCAGACACACTCTAACTTACTCTGAATATCTCTATCACACACGCACACACAGACACACTCTTACTAACTTTGAATATCTCTGTCAGACACACTCTAACTCACTCTGAGTATCTCTATCAGACACACAGACACACTGTAACTCACTCTGAGTATCTATCACACACATACAGACACACTCTAACTCACTCTGAGTATCTTTATCACACACGCACTCTCAATATTTCTATCACACACACGGACACACTCTCACTCACTGTCAATATCTATCACACACACACACACACACACACACACTCACTATACTATACACTCACTATAGTACATACACTATAGACATTCTATAAGGGGCTGACACTGAGACAAACAGAGGGCCTGAGAATAGTGTTTGAGTGACAGCAGCATCTCCCAATGAGGATGCAGTCCTGTTTTGCGGAGGTGGACTTGCATGAATTGTAGCTTCCAGTTTTTTTTATTTTGTTTTATTAAAGACTTTTTTTTTAATTATCTCATTTTTCATTAAAACAAGGACTGTGAGCATGCGGAGTCGTAGAATCTCTCCAGGAGAAGTCCGTCATTAATGAACAGTGAGATTTATCAGGAGTGTGACACACACACAAACGCACAGTCGCGCTCGCACAGTGCCAGTACGCCATAGCCCGGGCCGCACAGTGGCCCTCAGTTCCCTGTTTACTCAGCGCTGTGGGTTTTCTGGGGGTGAGACTGGAGGGCACACGACGGGCCCTGACCGAGCGCTCCCGCTCCCGCTGTCACTCAAGACCAAACACAGATTGCACTTTGATGGGCGACCTCAGCCAAACCCCTGCCCCCGCCCTCGGCTGTTTGTGTGTTTGCAGTCGATGCAGGACACAGCGCCAGCCCACTGCAGCACAGTCGCTGCCTTCAGGCCACGAATAGAGACCGCCATTATGGCTCCCTATCAGTCAACGCTGCTGCCACAAATGCTTCTCTCTCAAGACACTATTGGCACTTTTCTCTTGTGTCTTTGGGTTCTGAGTGTGTGTGTGTGTGTGTGTGTGTGTGTGTGTGTGTGTGGGGGTGCTTTAATGTTTTGCCAAAATTCATGGTTTCCAGTTACGAGGCTGGGGATGCAGTTGGGTGCAGTAGGGTGGTGCAGGTTTTGGGGGAGGGGCAGTGTAAAGGGATCCCATTCAAACATCTTTTGTGTTTCTACTCTCACCGAAATATGTTTTTGGAGCCTGCAGCTGGTTATATCTGCGAGCAGCTCCCTCTCTCAGCCCCGGGACTGATTGACATCTCGGAATGGCAGCTTTTCATAAAAAGCTGTTAGCCGTGTGAGCCTGGTCCGCAGAGCGCAGACAGACACACTTTGTTCTGCTGCTGGGGCCCATCCAACTCAAACAGGACCTTGCACCTGAATTTAATCGTAGTGTTGTGTGTGTGTGTGTGTGTGTGTGTGTGTGTGGGGTGTTGTGGAACTTGCCCCAGACATCTAGGCCTGTTCATATTTACTGACCAAGACGAGTGAGGGAGAGGAGAAAAAAAAAAAAAAATCACCTAGAGTTTGCCCCCCACCTCCAACGTGCGATTGCTTTAATTGGTTTTCTGGTGTTTTGTCTTTGGGCGGCCGTTCTGAATTAACATGTCGGAGTTCAGCTGTCAATCTCACTCACACTGTGCAGACGAAGGCGATGTACCCACCGTCAGGTGTGAGTGACACATTCCTTATTCCATTATAGATAAGGCGGCCTGTGTTTGAACACCTTCTGCTGGCTCGTACTGCTCAGGCAATGGGAACATGAAGGGGGGTTGGGGGCGAAGAAAATCTGGCAGGACTAACAGGAGAAAGAGAAGCTGATACGGTTGATGGGTTTTGTCAATGAAACGTAAAAATGGGAGGAAAACAGTGGAAGAGCTAAAGCGGGCCAGGACTAGGTCTGCTGTCTCAGTGACAGACTCCTGTTACTGTAGCCCCTTTGGTCGCCAGCCCCTCGCTGTGTGTTTTATGTATCTGTGTGTTATATGGAGCGTGTCGTCTTCAGCGTGCGCTGGGTTCAGTATGTTTCTCAAACTCGCTGAGACACAGAGATTCTGAACAGACAGACAAACCTTCACGTACCAGGGAATACTGGACACATAGAAATTGGTTGACTTGATCCAAAGACTGGTGAAATAAAAGGTTTTGTGTTTCATGTAATATTTATTCCAGTCTTGATTATCTCTCGGGTTATCGCTGGGTCATGTTTCATTTACCCATCATTTAGAACAGGACTGGCCCGTTTCATTATTCTTTAAATTATTCCATGTTTGCATCTAGTTGTGACCGAAGGCTCAACAATGTGTGTATCTTTGGTTTCTCTGTCCCTCTTTTTGGTTTTTTTTTTTTTTTTTTTTGCCTCTCCCACAGAGTGGGTGACACGGCGTGAGTGGGGCCGGCCAGAGTCATAAATTAGCACGTCCCTGTAAACGACTCCCCAGCCTCTGGAAGGGAGCCGCGCGAGGGTTTAAAAATAGTTTCGCTTTTCTTTTTTTTCCTTTCCAACTTGCCCCTTGATTGATGGCGAGTTAATGAATGCACATTCCTGGGCCGCGGCTGAACTTGCCCGAAGGGGACAGTTTTAAGGTGTCTCCTCTTTCCTCTTACCCTGACACTGTGAGAACCTTCACTTGATATGCTCCATGGGTTCGAGTGCGTGAATCCCCGGCCGTGTCTGGGGAGAAAAAAAAACCTACCTTGGGAAACACAGCGCTCGGCCTAAATAAAGGAGGAAGTCTCACTTATCATGTTCCATCATGCAGCGTTATTGATGCAGATTTTATGGATATCGCAAACAGTTTCATCGGTTCAAGACGCATCTTGCCCTTTCCAATTCAGAATTAATCTGCCTCGACGGTTTCTGTATTGAGACATGCAGCCATCAGTGTTAGATTTGCAGTACAGTTTGTTCATTAATGAGAAGCCTTTTCCCTGCTAATGAAGACATGTCCATTAATTCTACATCGTTAGGTTTCACAGCAGAACATGTTGAAGACATATGAGACAAGTGTACCGTTTGGTTTTGTGTCACATTGTTTTGGTGTTTGTCTTTTGGGGGTAGAGAGCAGGATTTTAGAGAAGTTAAAATTGAGTTTGACATTTCAAAGTGCTTCCCAACATTATCGCACTGTTATTTTCACATACATTTTTTCTTGACAGGTGTTAGTCTGTGTCAAAATTGTTTTTGGAAAGACAAAGTATCTGTAGTGTGTGAACTTCCTCAACACATTTTCCCGGTCAACCTGTATTTTACTTGTTCAGCCACTGGGGGCAGTCTACATTCTTTTTCGGGGGGGAAAATGACTCAACTTGGACCTCATTCCATGGTACTCTGTGGGACTCCTGGCGCTGAGGTTTTAATGTCAACACATGGTGTAAAAACAATGACTAATGTTGTGTGAAAGCAGAGGAGATAAAAACAAAGTGGGAGCCCATGATGTCCCCCATCGATGGCGGCTAAAACAAATAACCAGGAATAAGAAACGGGGGTGGGGGCTGGGGTGGGGGTGAAGCATGCTCCGCGGTCAAGATGCCGTTGCTCAGTGGTGTCAGTGACAATTGGCCGGCGGTGTTATCCTGGATCCAGGAGTTACACAAACACACGCACCCCTCGCTCTGTTATCTCATGCGCTTCCTGCTCCAGCGTCAGTCATGCGTCCTCGCTGGGTCGCTCAGCACCTGCTCAGCCCCCACGACTTTTACCCCTGCCGGGCAGCTGCCAATCAAGCCTCGGGCCTGTCAGTCACTCCGCCGTTCTGTTTGTCTACCCAGCAGGCTTTGCTCAGGGACGGCACAGAGAAAGGTCTGCTCCATGAATGGGCGTCACCAAACTGTGGCCATAGGCTTCTCTCCCACCCTCTTCTTCCTCTCTTGTTTCCTCCTCTCTGCTTTTTTCATTTTGCTCTCTTGCTTCACTCATTTTGCTCACCCTCTCCCTCTATCCTGTCATCTCCCCTTGATAGTGTCCTTCTTTTCTGTTTTCTTTTCCTCCTTTTTGCTCTTTCTCTTTGCATTTCTTTTTTAATTTCTCCTCCTTAATCTTTCCTTCTTCTGCCCCCCTTCCACAGTCAGTAGAGGCTTCCTTCACTCGACTACACCCTTCCATTAACGCTGAAAAATAAAACACATCAAAGCTACTGGAACCCTGGGCAGCAATTAACAGCAGCGCTGTCTTCCAAACACAAGTTGTTGGTTTGTGATATCATAACAGCAACACGTTCTTTGTGCTGGAGCAGGAAAAAATATGTACAACACATTCACCTCATGTTTTTATTTCCTTCCTTAACCCTGAAAGACCCCTATGCTTAAAATATGTGACAATGCAGAAAATATTGGTGGTCTTTAAAATCACATGCTGGTTATAAACTCCTTATTTAAACTCCAGAGACCACTACTATGTGCAGATGTACAACCTTTTGAGTTCTGCCATATGGAGTAATGCAGTATTTTAGTGTGAGAGTGATTTGGCCATACTGCACATTTTCCATGCTAGCTTTAAAATTTATTTCAAAAAAATGTAAAGGAATTTGGGTTGCGTGCATCAACACAGTCCGAAGGGGCCCATTTCAGATTGTACTTTTGATTTCAGTTCCATTGAGTAGCATGCGGCGGTTTCTGCTGAAAATGTCATGCTTATGATACAGCTGGACATCACAGAATTACATCCCCCTTTCATTGTTTTTAATAGTGTAGCACTTAAATGTACTTTTACTTTTGAAGTAGAAATAATGTCAACATTCCGAAATCCATTTAATAAATCCTACATATTATGTTAGTGTTCTTCATTATAAATATGTCCTTTGGTAGCTCATTTCTAATGGTTTTCAGGAATTACCTCAGATGTAATTTATTTACTTGACAAAGTCAAGTATTTCTTAATCAAAACAAGCCACAAAATTGTAAAATTATAATGGCATTACTGCTTGTCTTGTTTTTCTGTGAGCAGACGTACTGTTCTGATGGACAGTGCACAAATGAAAGTAAGGCAGTTTGTTAGTGTTAAATTGGATTGGCGGCCACCGGTAAGGTGTGTAATAACTCTGTGGCTCAGTCTTTCCCATGCTCTTTGACTGATTCACACCCAGGCCACCACCTTTTATAATAAGGGACACAAGAGAAGGAAAGTGGAAAGAACGGATAAGACCTTTAACCAAACTTTCAGCCATCTTAATGTTTTCCCTCCGCTGGCTGGTGTTTTCATAGGTGCAGAGGACCTGTGCTTTCATTCATTAGTGTTAGGCTGGTCCAGCAGTTAGTGCAGTGTCTGGGACTGTGCCCTTCTGCCTGCATGCTCAGTGCAGAGCTGTAGGATTCAGCATGTAAAGCAGGCCCCAGTGTGACATAGTGCACCGTACATGGGGAAGGTTTACTTTCTGCCTTTTATAAATTCAATGAGAACCTGACTCTCTCTCCCTCTATCTCCTTCATTGGCTTCTTGCATTACACCCCCCCCCCCCCTCCCGTCAGTGGTTCATGGGCCGTGTCTGATTTTTCCATTAAAAACGAGGTTTTCTGAAATGGCCTGGCAGGGTCGGGTGCAAAGAAAACATTTTGTCAGACTGATTCTCTCCCCCCACCTTCTTGTTGAAGATTCTTCACTCTTTACATTCGGGCCAAAGAGGAGGGTTGTTTCAGGAGTTTTGATTTTTCTAATTCCATCCATTTAAAAAAAAACGTCTCTGTGGACCAGATTTTTTTCTCTTCCCTTTTTTTTTTCTTCCTCCAACAGACAACCTGGAAGAAAAAAGGCTCCCAGCTCGTCTGAAACACTTGTTATTGCTGACACAGAGAAAACAATTTGCTAACAGGTTGTTATTAGTTTACAAGGGGCTGCTTGTTCAGTGGTCGATCGAATTACAGAGCAAACCTGGGCAGACAGTAATCATTTTTGGGGGGTAATTGCTTATCCAAAACCCTCTCACAGAAAGGAACCATCTTTAGCCTGTATGATCCCCCTCTCACCGTTCCACAGGCATGGAACAGAGGAGCCGCCCTAACCCAGAACCCCGATATACCCACCTCTCACTCGCTTCCACTCATTTTCCACAAATTCAGTTCTGGCATTGTGCTGAAAGAAAATTAGGGCATCCAAAATGAAACTATGGAACAGGATGAGTATCATGCTTAGGGTTTAGTGTTCTGATTTATGATTCTGGTTTCTCATTGTGTGGTGGTGAGTGGGGTCAGTTTGGTTTTGGTATTTTTTTTGGAGTCTTGTCTGTGAACATTTGTCTGTCATGCTGGAGGTAAAGAAAGTTGCAAGTTCTCTTGGATTTAATCACTATTTGTTTTGTTGCGTTTCTCAGGAGAACTGAACTGACTTTGAACTGACGTTCTAAACAGACCGAATGTACAAAGAGGTAACATGGCAAAAAAAAAAAAAAAAAAAAAGAAACAGTAAAAAATGAAAAAGTCATAGGAGTGCCAGTATGGTCTGCTGAATACTGCTGTTGGGGCTACATACTACATGCTTCCTTGTAAGAACTGTAACAGCTCATGCCGCCAAAAATAGAATAAAATAACCTCAAGGAAAAACATTATTATTTAATTAATATTACATGTTTGGGGCATTTAGGATTCAGGGCAGGCATTATATTATCAGAACACTGTACACATAGATGACATATTCTGTTGCCTGTTACAGCACATATTCCCTCACTGTAGTGGGCAAGTTAAATGTGCTAACCTGAAGGTATAACCAAAACTTTTTCTGGCAACCTGTTTCGTGTTGTCCTGACAACTGACTAACAGGACTGCCCCCAGACCTCTAGGCTCTTCCTCTTCAGTTTATTACTACCTGTGATAAATAAAACAGGATGGAGTAATGACAGAATCAAGAGATGATAAGGTAGGGAGGATGGAGCCAAGAGGTGCTGTGAAATTTTTCTCCCAGCCTCCACCACCACTATCTCTCCCTTAAAAAGCTCTTCAAATAAACGATGAGTCAAAAGATGTCCCTTTCATCTGCGCTCACCGCTAGGATCCTGCTCTCTAATAAAGGCTAATTGAAAGGGATTTTCCTGAAATCAAGGGAGCGGCTTGTAAGAGCTCACCTTTTAAACCTCTGCCTTTTTTCTTTTCTTTGCACTTGTAATTCTTGTTTTTCAGAAGCAGGTTTATGTTTGATACAGAGAGAGCTGCCAAGATTGCCTGATCAAGGTGTGTTATTATGCAACACAGTAGAAACTCATAACAGAATCCCTTGCCAAACATTAAAGTAGTATATCTTTGGTTTTGATGTTAAGCACTGCTAAATGAAATGGGTAATTACTTGGCCTGAATTACTTGGCCTGTTTGGGTGGTTGTGAGATCCAGGGTCAAATGATATATCTGTCAGCCCTCTTCCTGTCTTAATGCATAAAATCGTACGAGGCGTGGCTACTAAATGACGAGACAGGGCTTATATAAGTCAAACCACAGTGCGCATGTGGGAACCTTGTGGTATACATTGACCAATGGGCAACTATAAACAACCCCTGAAAGTTTCAAACCGCTCGCGTCTTCAGTCCGCTGATACCCAACGCTTGAACAAGATGTGTTTTTCTTGAGCATTAGTCTCATTATTTAATAGCCACACCTCGTATACCTCTCATCAATTTTCTGTGAAAGAAATGTAGAATGGCAGGCTATTTTCTTCATTCTTCTTTTATTGTTGATGATTTAAAGCAAAAGAATGGATGATTTTTCAGAAGAAAGTCAACATTTACTTATTGATCCCCTTTGCAGGAATGTCCGTCTAAATAAAGCACTTGGAAAAGAGAGGAGTCTTGTGCATGCACAGATTGAATTTGACTGTGCTTGGTTTACGGTAACCTTGTCACTGTGAATATCAAACCTTTCCCTTTTCTTTTATAAAATAATCCAGCAACAGCTGTTTGAAATGTCAGTCAACTGTTAAACCAAAGTGTTTGGCTAAAGTGCCTGAAAACAGACTTAGGGGTTTTCCAGACTGCCCCTGAAGCATTAGCACTGTTTCTGTCTTAATAGGGCTTCTCATTTCAGGGTTGTTGATCGCAGATTGATGCCTTTATTTTCTTAATAGACCTATGACAGTTTGGGGCTGAAGCGTGGCACGGCATGTTCCGTTTATGCCCCCCCCTAACACGGACACACACACACACACATACCACTCCCACGTGTATTCTGGGGTTCCCTCATGCGAGGCGCGGTCGTTTTAGAAGGGCGTCTGTCTCGTACAGGACTGACTGAAAGCCCAATGGCAAACAGATGATGTGGAGGGCCAGCCACAACCAGCAGATCATATGACACAATGTGTTTGAGTGTGGTTCCTGATTGAGGTTCTGTGGCAAAATGATCAAAGGACCCCTGCACCCTGCATTTCATAGGAGGAGGGGGCGGAGGGTGAGCAGGGGGTGGGGTCTTCTTTCAGGGGGAGGGGATAATCAAGAAGAGATCACTGCATTGAGCTTGTTTGGTGAGTTTCGTGTTTCTGATCACACTATTGGGTCGCAGTTGACTTTTTTTCTTGTTTTGTTGGGAGGTTTGCCCGTTATATCTTTGTTTTTGCTCAATGCTGGAGCACTTATGTTCTGCTGTTGATCACCTTGAATAGCCTTAACTATCCATTTCATTCCTCATGTCTAACCTTTGTTTCACTAAGTGATATTGGCATCTTGATGACAACATACAAAACAAACGTCACAACCAAAATAGTTATCTTGGAAGGCAAAATTTACGGTCCTAAATGAGGAGTTAAGCTCTGTAAATGTATCTACTTAGGAAAAAAAAAGTGTGTGTGTTTTCATAAGAAAAAGTATTTGCTGTTTTAAGGAATATTGACATGTGATCACAATGAGATTTTTGGGGTCATAGCTGGGGTCACTGGACAGGAAATGGAGAATATGTAATAGAGGTTAGATCAGGAAGAGGTGATAAGTCTGTGTTAAGATGATGTCATCCCCTAAATCCTGTCTCCGTCTGCAGGAAACTACCCCACGCGCTCGTTCACATACACACTCACACACACACAAGTATGCACACAAATCCCCCCCAAAACAGGTTTTACCAGGGACTTCAGTGGACAACTTCAGTAACATATTCCATATGCTTATTGGCCTTTGTGAGAAACAGACAAACCCTGGTCAGAATTCCCTGTTTGCTCCTAATTTTGTCGTTTTTGGATTTTGTCCTGTGTTTTTTCTTTCCTTTTCTAATTCCTGCTCCTTTTTGAACCCCTCCGAAAGTGTGAAAAGTTCGCCTGGATTAGCTTTATCAATTCCCTTTTTCATAATCTAAAACCTCTGCTAGGTCACTTTGAAGTGCTGGCAGTTCTTTCCAAGGAAAATAACCCCAAACATTCCCAACCTCTACTCATGCTTCGGAGTGCTGGAGGAACACAGTATCATCCACTCAGCTCTTTTTTTTAACTCCAGATCTCAATCCGGCATGTCCGGCGAAAAGGATTCTGGGTAACCACAAACCTGCCCGGTTTTTGCTGACAGAAAACAAAAAAAAAAATTCCGTTTGATTAAAACCCTTCTTGGTGCAGACCATTTCAGCCGCAAACACCACCGAGCAGTGCTCTGACTCAAGTCCTAAATTTCAGCACTGGAGGAATTCAAGTGTTTAGTCTCATTTCTCTCTTGGCAGAAAAGACAGAAGGGGAAGAAAAAAAAAAGAAAGAAAGAAGAAACATATCTGCATTGCAATATTTTATCTGATTAAAGAGATGGCTTGCTGAAGAAGTTCACTGTGTGGGGGTTTCCACATACACTGCTTAAACTGAGCCACAAGATCTTCATCAGGGATGGAACGAGCTGTCAAGGAACGGCCTGGAGTCCAACGGTGTTAATAACGGGGTTATTAAAACAGTAGAAGGGGCAAGGTAACCACAGCGCCCAATGAAAGGGAGTTGAGATGATGAAGGATTGCATGAACAAAACCAAAAATAGTCTCATTGATATTTTGATTTCACCCACAGCTGTCGGGTCATGTAGTGGGCTGAGTTTCATTTGAGAGCAAAGGATTTTTCTTTATCGTTGAAAAAGACTTCCAAGCTTTTTGAGGCCACTTTTTTTTCAATTTAAGCAAGACTTTATCTGCTAATGAAGGCTATGGTTAAGCTGTGCTGCAGTGTAGTTGTTAGTCTTAAAATATGTCTTCTTGGGGGGCCCTTAAAGTGGCATATGGGATGAAAGCACTTGTTTGTAGGACAGCTGTTTATTATCATTGGCCATTGCTGAAGGTCCACACTGGTAAGGCAGCAGCTGGGTTAGCGTCACCAGGAAAAAGTAGAGAGTAAATTTGTTAAATTCTTTGGTGTGTTCATTCTCTGGTGGCCTCTCTTTTCTGCCTGATAACGCCGTTCAGTTTTGTTAGCTCCCAAAGTCACGTCACATGCACCTTACTGTGTAGAGACCAACTATTCTGTTTCAGTCCCAGAATGCACTGTGTCTTAGAGCTGTGGTGGGTACCAGTGAAGAATAATGCAACTGTATTACAACAACCCACAGTAATAAAACACAGCCCACTCTCTCTGCTTAACCAACTGTGCTACACAGCTGAGATCTGTCCTCTTAAGCTATGAAAACCTGCCACTCTGGTATCCAGAGAGGGAGGGTAGCTGGCACATGTGTATTTAGGCCTGTAGGGGTAGGGGTGTGGGTGTGGGTGTGGGTGGGTATATGGAGAGTGAGTGAAAAAAGGGGTTGTATAGCCACTCTACTAAATTCTCTCTCCACACTTCGCAGTGTAACCTCAGACAACCCGTTCAGTGCTTCTTTCTGTCAGCACTGTGAACATGTTCTAATTAATTGATTAGGTTTATTTGTAAAGGACAATGCATGGCTGTGTGTCCTGTCATATTAAATTATTACAGTTGTTTTATTTAACAATATAATTTTATATTATGTGCAATCTTTTTGTCTACAACACTTACAGTGGTTTGTCTCTCATGGCCACTTGTCAAAGATAAAAAACACTATCTTGATACCATCAATGCACGGGATGTGGACATTTCAGATCAGTTCAGTAAATAAGGCAACCCATAAATACTCCCTATCAACTCAGCTAATACACTCACCCTGTCAGTATGTTGATAGCAATTAACCGAGTTAATACTTGCTACTGTAAATTACTACTTGATAATTCTCAAATGGAACAGAAATGCACCCTTAACCACAAAGCTGCTTTGCTAGAGGTGCTTGCTGAATAAAAGCTTTTTTTGTGAAGTTTGTGGCTTGTGGCTGGTTTATTTACTGTAGTATCATTAAAGTATTTCAATGGTTATTTGTAATTCTAGCTGACATTAGTAGGCCTAAGTATTCATTTTGAGTGGTGTATCAAAACCTTTGCTGTATCTACTCCACAGGTGTCCAGTTATTGAAAACAGTTGGCCAATCAGAGTTGAGAATTCAGCCTAGGCATGGTACAATTAGCATTTAACAACATCGGAATTCCAATATCTTGTTTACCTTTCTCTGTGCCAGTTCTCTTTTCAGTACAAAATTTAAAGATATGGGAGCAACATTGCTCTGTGTATAAACACATTCCTGATTTGTTTACTTTTTTTTGACTCTCATTCTGTAACAGACAAGCACACTCATAACATCACAAACACTGAACGTTAATTTGAGGATCTGTCTTTCATGACGACCATGCTCCCAGGAACACTCGACAGGCTCTGGCTGTGTGGCCTGGTGTGGTCTCTGCTGCCAGCGAGGCCGAGGTGGGGTGATGAGAGATGTGGGGGTGGCAGTACATGGGGTGTGGAGTGGACGGGACGTGTTGCTAATGGTTGCTTTTTATTTCCAAACCCCCCCTCCCCCCCCTTCACCCCAGCACGATGTGTCGCAGACGTCTCTGAAGGCGGCCTTGGACGGGGTGGTGGAGGAGTGTGTGAGCTTTGTGGGAGTGGACATCAACATCTGCTCCGAGACCCTGATGAGGTAGGCCGAATACTTTCCTGCAGCAGTCACCACATGGCAGCCCATCACACCGGCCCACGCCTTCTGCGTCCCGCGTCGCTGTTTAGTCTGACGCCCCAGTCGGGCCCGGGCGCAACCAGTGGGCCCCTGTGCAATGCCGCCGACTGCCGGGCCTGGGCCAGCACACGTACACACACATGTGAACAAGTACACACACACACAAACATACATGTTTGTGCCTGTTACTGTATGAGCGTGTTTCTGTGTTCATACATGTGCAGTTATACACGTACAGACACACGTCCACCCCCGCTGTGTCGCCCCACTTGCTCCTCTGCATGCAGGGTTATGTACTGGAAATCAGCCCCCCTATTGAGACCCTGCTGTAATTACCGTGTGTTTGGTTTGCTTTGAGAGCTGCCGCTTTGGCCCAGGCTTAACATAGCACAATGTTGTTCAAGGTGCCGTTATGTTAAACGGCATTGAGTTTTCCTTCTCACCCTTTTTCTGAGAAAACGCCTTTTTTTAACTAAGCCATCTGTGGAAGGCAGCTTGTGGGACGCCATCATGTCATTTGTTTACCTGACTTTAAATGAGGTTTTCTCTGAGGCTTTCAATTGGGCCTGCTCTGAAATTACAGACAGACAATCCACTTGTTCATGATTCAGGCATTATTCATTCTTTATTTATTCTCAAGTGATGACATATTATGTTTACAGTACTTCTTCAGGGGAAAGCTGTCGCTTTACGTTACATGCAAAGTGTGTGAAAGAGAAACATTTCAAGACAGTTCAATGTCTCCCGCAAGTAAATGAGTTTAAAAGATCACATGGAATGGAAAAAGGGTTTGGAATCTTTCTGCTTCCATTTACATCTATTGCTGTGTTTTATTCTATTTGTCCTCCAATGACAACATTTATTTAATCCTGAACACCAAAGCTCTCCATTTTTTTCTGTCCCTCATTTTAAAACAAATTGTCGCCTGCCATTTTTTATTACCCTGCAGCAAGTTCAAAAAAAAAAACATGGAACAGCACAGAAACAAAGTGGCTGTATGATTTGAATGAAAACCACTGACGGCCTGATCATGACTGTTGAGTACTTATAATGTATGAATAGAAGATGGGAAACTTCCAGAACAATGAAAATGAAGACATTAAAAGGGAGGTGACTGTGTTTAAAGGTTAAAATTGTCATTGTAAATATCTTTAAAAAAAAAGGCTGTTAACATTTTCTCTTGGCGTCCGTGTGCTCAGTGACAGTGCGTGAGCAAGCAAAGTATGCTACATCTGTTACAACTTCAGTTGAGTTTATTTCCTTTTTTCCTTTACGTGAAAAACAATGGAGTGAATGAATAAATGAATTAATAAATGATTATAAATGTGCATGAATCAGTCAGCGTGAACAATGTCCCCATCATGAAACATGAAAATATAATGAAGTGAGTTTTTATATGTATGAATAAATTAGTGACTGATAGAGTGAATGTGTGAATAAATGACTGAGAATGAATAATGAGCAGCCGCAGTGTGTTGATGACATCAGTACTTTTATGCGTCGTTTGAGATGACACTCTACCTGCTGCCCTGTGTTCACCATGGTAACTCCTCTCTGACAGACATGTCGCAGGCCTGAACGCGGGGCGGGCGCGGAGCATTGCAGAGTGGCGGGAGAAGAACGGGCCCTTTGTGAACCGCGAGCAGCTGAAACTGGTCAAGGGCCTGGGGCCAAAGAGCTTCCAGCAGTGTGCCGGTTTCATTAGAGTCAACCCAGAAAATCTAAAGAGCTGCCGCAGGTACACAACTAGTACTTCACCTTATTGACTGTACTTTGCACTTTTAACTTCCGCAGTTTCCCCAGGTACAGTACTCGGGTCTGCAAACTCTATGAAGGTTTAGTAATGTATCACTGAATCCACTAGGGCATTGTCAGGTGAAGTTATTTCCTTCTTAATATACTGAAGCCTTCCAGTAGTCTGCAGCAGCTCTCACAGAATGGAGTACTCAAGCTCTGCATATGAAGGATTTTCTCATCATTACTAGAAAATACTACTTATTACAACATTTAGTAGTATGAGGACCTCTAATTTGGTGTCCCTCAGCTGTAGTTTACCTGATGAAGTTCTTGCATCAGAAGATCATTATTGTATATTTTACCTCTAGAAGTTGTTGGATAGTTGTTGGAATATCTGTCACCTGTGGCTTACTGTAAGGATATTTAGACTATTGTATATTCCACCTTTAGAAGTTGTAGTGTAGTTGTTGGAGGGTCATTTACCTGTAAGTTTTGTCATGGGAGGTTCATTTTTTACACTTCACCTTTGCAAGGTGCAGTGTGGGAATGTGAGCAACACAGTCATAGCATGTCGGGGATATAGTGTTGTGTTCTTAATGGCTCACATCCTCCAAGGCAGTGCTGTAACTGGGTGTGAGAGTCACATTGATTTCACCTGGTGGCGTGCTGCTCTGGCGTCAGACTGTCTCACCTGTCATACAGGTGCAGCACTCGTGCAAAGCCGCCAGGGACGGTAATGGATGTGTCTTTTTCTTAATGAGCTGTGTGTGAAGCCAGCACGGTGCATACAACACCGCCCCGCCACATGGGAGTTGGGAACGCCCCGGGACGCAGGCCGCAGAAACAAACAGAAACATTTCCTCCAGTCGTCGGGAACAGTAAACACAAACACATTAGCGGGATGTGGGGTGTAATGTATCCTCCTTGTGGAGGCGGTGGTGGGAATACTCGGGGAGGGTGAGGTGGATTAGCACCCGCTAAAGAGCTCGGCTTTGATTCGTTCTGTCTGATGAAAACCCAGTCACTGCTCTGTGGTTAGAGTTGCCATTTTATGGATGTTCAAAGTCATCACCAAACCGGTATTTTTATCTTGAAGAGCATCCAACAATCTCTACAAGAACTGTTGCTATTATTAACCTGCAGAATGTAGAGCTGAAAATTACTTGTCTACAAACAATACATTTTTTTGTAAAAAGCTTTTTCCCATAATGGTGAAAGACTTAAGCATTACTGGTACACAAAATAAAGAAGAATAAAGAAGATATCATTTTATTTGAAATTTGTTTCATGAAGCCTCCATGGTCATAACACACAAAAAGGCCATTGCTAGTCATGATGACATATAGCTTTCCCAAAGTTTCAGTCCCATAGTTGTGTGCAGTGGTTTTAGGTCTTTTGGTTATTTCCCCAGTTAGTGAGGGGGAATAGCAGGGTAATGTCCTCTGTCTGGTGTCATCTCCTCTCACAGTGACATTGCAGAAGTGGAACAGGACACAGTGGCCTTCAAGAAACCAGCCACCAAAAGGGGTAAGGGAAAAGGCCTGGCCACTTGCAGTGACAAGCCCAACCCACTGGACCAGACCTGCATCCACCCAGAATCCTACAGTATCGCCATGCGGTGAGTCTCTACATCCACTAATCCATGTATATGCATAGGGGATAGACACAATCTAGGAAACACCCTTTAGGTGAAAAGATTGGAGTAAGACTATGTGCCTATGCCCTGTAGGTCCGAGAATTGAATTCTAGCATCTTGTGAAACTAGCTGTCCCCTTCTTCATCTAATCGTCTAATTCTTATTGCAATATACTTTATTTTATGTTGATGTGGAATTTTTGTTGAAACCTACAGGGGTACCGAGTGTCAGAGCTTTGTTCTGATGTTGATTTCACAATCACACATGTATTGCACTTTTTGAGTGTTTAGTAATCAGGAGAAAAAGGACAAAATGATGCACTACCATAAGTCACTGTCAGTAAACAATGTCTCTGGGTGCGTTAAATTCTCATTTTGGATTGGATTTTTTCTAGGAGGTGGGTGGGTTTGTGTGGGCAGCACAAAAAAGCCTTATTGAATTGACTTGTGGGGACCTCACGATGTGTGAAATTGGTCTCTTTGCTCCAGTTGAGGCAGAAAGGTAGCACATGGTCCCGGTGCTCTGTCTCAGAAAGCCATGGCTCTCGCCACCATCGCACATATCAAAAGCACAGTTGCACATCAGCACCAAGTCCTCTGGATGTGATTGGTTTTTGTGGCTGCACTTAGTTACTACAACAACAGCGTTTGGCCTTGGAGCAGGTCTGAGCAGACTCCACTGGGCCTATCTTCTCCTGGCCTGCGTGAGGAGCTGGGGGGAAAGTATATTTTGACAGCTTCAACTCAACAGTCACGTCGAGGCTTGCATGTGTTTGAAGAGGGCTGGGGCCTTGATTCAGACACACGCAGTGGACCAGTGGGACATTGTGTGTGTGTGTGTGTGTGTGTGTGTGTGTGTGTGTGTGTGTGTGTGTGTGTGTGTGTGTGTGTGTGTGTGTGTGTGTCCAAGAGCAACACTTCCTGCAGACCTCTTTTTTTTTTTTTTATGACAAATGGTGTGTGCCAGGCTACTTGTAGTCTCCCACATGCTGCATCAATCAGACAAATCAGAATTTTGCCTGGTGGGGGTGTTTTAAGTCTAACAAAGTGCTTGCCCACCTCCCTCCACCATCATCCCACTGGCATTTGGGTTGGTGCTGCACCTTCCCACACATGCATCTTTTGAAAACAAAATGAAAACATACAAGTCTTTTAAATGTAAAAGTAATTGCAATACTTCATTGTACCACTCTCTCAAGTTGTGGACTGTTGGTGGCTTATCCCTTTCTCCACACCATCATTGTATCGGTGTAGTCAGTGAAAACAGTCTTGTGTCCAGTCCTGCATCCAGTCCTGCAT
Organism: Albula goreensis; assembly: GCA_022829145.1. Lineage (NCBI taxonomy): Eukaryota > Metazoa > Chordata > Actinopteri > Albuliformes > Albulidae > Albula > Albula goreensis. The sequence goes on from CM040750.1 coordinate 15,060,319, forward strand.
CCCTTATGTCATAATTATTTTTTTGTTGTATTGACCCTGTATACAGAGCAGATTTCCCTATAGGATAATAAGGTTTTACTTCACTTGAATTTGAGTGTTCCTTACATGGACCACATGCAAAGCTATTCCCCTCTTTTTCTGGATGAATTTTTATTAAATGCAGTATCTGTATGAAGTTATACACATTTTTACTCATAATTCCTGTGTTTGTATGTATGTGTCTGTGACTGTGCGTGTGTGTGTGTGAGAGAGACTGTGTGTGTGAGACTGTGTGTGCGTGTGTGTGAAACTGTGTGTCTGATAGCGGGTTGGTGTCACGTTTCCTCACGTTGCAACAGAGCTAATTAGTCTTGTATTTCTGTGTGCAGCGTCATCGTGTTGCATAACGCAGACAGCAGCTGAGCAACTTGTTTCAATTCCCCTCTCCCCCCACTCTTTCATCACCCTCTTCATCTCAAAACCTGAAACAGGGCGCACTTTGCCCAGGAAAAAAAGCAAACACTGCTTTTCATGTAGGCTCCTCCTCGACTAAGTGCGGGTGTGCTGTGTGTATGTGTGGGTTTCCCGGTTCTGTCAGTGTGAATGGGTGTATATTTTTGTGGGTTTGTGTGGGTGAATTTGTGTAGCTGTGTTAGTGGTCTTGTAGTTGTGTTGGTGCTGGTGTTTGTGTTTGTGTGTGAGTGTGTGTGCATCTACTGCTGTTTGTGTGTTATGCATGAAGAGTTTGTGTGTGTATGGTTATTTCTTCATGTGTGAGATTTTTGTCTGTATGTATGCACTTGTACTGTGTACGTGCATGATGTTTTGTGTGTGTGTGTTGATGTTGTCTGCGTGCTCGCACTGTGTGTATGGGATTAATCTGTGTGTCTTGCACATGGGGTTGTGTGTGTATTTGTCCTGTGTGCATTTTTTGTTGTGTGTGTGTGTGTGTGTGTGTGTGTGTGTGTGTGTGTGTGTGTGTGTGTGTGTGTGTGTGTGTGTGTGTGTGTGTGTGCATGCATGCGGGCTGCAGCAGGCCTGCTCTCAGTGTCTCCTGTGGATAATCTTTCTTCACAGAGGCCTGGTTGGGGTCAGAGGTCTAACAAGGCCACTTACAATACTGAGAGGGGGGAATTACCATCTTGTCATACAGTATTCACATAGATACAAGTGTTGGAAAAAATCTCTGCTCTTTCCGTTTGTTTTCCTTTCTCTTCGTTCTGCTTCATTTCCTACTAAACCAGCCAGAAAAACCCTCTCCCCTGATACCTCTATTTATTATTACCACACTGCATCTCTACAAAACGTTTCTTTAATGGCCCTTTTTCCAAACTACCAATTTAATTACGCGGCCAGAAATATTTTGTGGATTTGATAACTCATAGGGCCACCATCGATGGTGTTTTTCAGCCAAAAGCCTGGATTGAATGTCCGGTTTCTGTAGAGAAGAAAGGGGAGTGGTTGATACTCTTAACCAACTGAGCGTCCACAATTTGTAACGTGTGTTAGAATGCCTTAACAGGTTCCAGAGCCCCAGTGTAGGGGTATATAAAGACTGGGCAAGTGGAAGAGGCCTCTCACAGAAATTAATGATCCGAATGGAAAACCTTTGATGGATTGCTTTATAATGATGATGACGAGCTTGAAAGATTCCTGACAATCTGTAACCCATTTCTTTCTTTCTTTTTTTTTTTTTTTTTTTTTAAAACAACTTTTTTTTTTATCCCCCATTTTTCTTTTTCTCCCCCAGCTCTGACCGCCCAATGGTAACTGTAGACCCCTTCCATCACTGTAACGTCACGCGTTGTCTCCGGAGGGCGCACACAAGCACGTGCGCCCTGCCAAATACGTGCAGCCAGACTTTATTATGCTCCTCATTCAGTCAGCTGAGCGTGCAGTTGGTGTATCAGAGGTCTGTGGATCCGTCAGAGCCATAGTTACCCTGCTCAGTAAAACATTCCCTCCCTGTGCTACACTTTCTTGAGGCTTTCTAGCAGGCGTGGCAAGCACAATGGCCTGGCAGCGACTCCCAGCCATGGTTGGTGCGGGTGTGGTCAGGATCTGATCTCAGACGGAGACCCCGCCCTGGAGGCCCTCTTTGAGCCGTTTGAGAATGTATGCACTCTCCTGCCCCTGAGAGCAGTTACTGAAGGCTTAAGGAAGTGAGGGATGAAGATGAGCGGGAAAGGACTTTTCACTGTTTGTCACTCTTTATCACGCTCTTCATTGCTAACAGTCCCTCTCCGTATAAATGAAGCAGGAGATGTAAGCATATTTTTAGGATACCACAGACCTGCATGTAGGACAGGGCCTGTATGAAGATATGTGAGGTGGAAAAAAAACCTTGGTTTGAAAATTCATTTAATTTGGCATGTTTGGACAAAAATGAAAAACAAAAATGCTCCAAACAGAAACAAAATGTACCACTCATTAGATGAACACAGTAATTCAGCAAAAATTACAAATGTTGAATTACAAAACAACAAGTGGCGGTAACAATTTCATTTGACAGAACAATGTAAAGATAACATTTTTGTAGTGAGGGGTGGGCAGGGGTAAACACGCTTAAATCAATTACACATTTTAGCCAGGCAAGCATATGAGAAGCCGGCCTTACTTTGTTTTGGGAGTGATTGTGTTGCACTGTGGTTGATTTCCTAGGCGTGGGGTGGTGGGGAGTAATGGAGTATCATGTTGCTTTAATGTGATGAGCCAGATGCCCTTAGCCTCGAAACAGTGAAGTTATAGGCGTGCCGCCGGGAACAACTTCCCAAACAAAACCAACAAATATCGCTGTACCCTGCCCTACTCTGCCCTGAACCTTCCCACCAGAAACAAACTGACAACTTGAAGGGCACAAGTGTTGTTGACCCTACCACATCACTCCTAGGACTCTACGCTCACTGTGTTTCTGTACATAAACCGACATGTTGCAGCTCTCAGGAACACATTCAGTGTGTGGGGTGGGGGAATAGCCAACCAGACAGGATCCAGGAGGCCCTGTCCACACCTCTGCTGTTTCTCCCAAAGAACCATTAGGCTGATTTGGAGGGTCCTCGGCACCCACACATCTAGGCAAAGGCAGTACTCGGAACATTTGAGTGAGCATTCCTTATTTATTGTTTTATGTATTTTTGCCACAGGTTGATGGCATAGCAAGCCGCTAGCACGACCTGTGTGTAAGTGCAGAGCAGAGAAGTAGAGAAGTGTGTTCTGGACAGAGGCGGTGTTCAGGGCGAGAGAAACTCCTGCTCCCTAACCCCCCCACCCCACACCCCATTCCTCCCCTCTGGCCACTTCCCTCCCCCTCCCAGGTGTGTCTGGAAAGACTCTTATAGGGGCCCACCCAAATGCACACAGTGAATAGGACTAGTCCCTATGCAGTGTTTAGGCCCATCTGCACTGTTTTTCATTATAGAAAGAAAAAAGAGGAAATAAGTGGGATCTGAAAAAAGGCATTTGGGCCTATGATACCTTAAACAAAAACATAACACAAGAAACCCGAGACGCTGCTGAATCGCTGGCCACCGCGAGGGCCCGCACTCTGGCTGTTCATAAATCAACCCGGAGTTTTCCCTCACCACGGTGGCAGGCAAAAGAGAGAGAGCGACTGGTTCGATTTCAGCGCTGGAATGACGGAACTCTGAGCACACGTCCCCGGCTGAATATCGTCATTGAATGCTGTTTTTTTTCTTAGCCCTTTATGTTTTCTCTTTTCATCAAATATGGGTTTCAAAGGGGGCAGCGTTTGAGCGGTGAGCGTTTGAACTTGATAATGGCCCTGGAAAAGGTCTGAATCAATGGGGCGCATTATAACGGCTGACCCAAAGTCTGCGGGCTGAGTATCGATCCGCTGCGCTAAGTGCCCTTGCAGACCCACTTGTTGTGTGAGGGAAGGCGATACATCTCTTACCAGCATTTAAGGATAATTGGGCTTTTCAACCTGAAGGAGAACTTGCCTCCGTCATACTGTGTTTCAGGCAGTATTTCCCATACTTCATAGTTAGAACAGTATGAGACATGTTGAATGTTACAGCTTGTGTTATACCTAAGATGCAATAAATTTGTATATTGCGTGTATATTTTCATATATAGGCCATATACATTTATAGCTCTGAGTTTTACAAAATACAGTGCTTATAACACAAGGCATACTGTATATACATGTGTTTTGTATCAGTCACAACTATAAATGTATATAAAATTACAAAAAGAAATAAAACCCTTTTGTTTTACTTCATTTCATCTGTCAGTCTAGTGTTCTAGAGCTTTCTTTTCCATCTGTTGATGACAGTCATTAGTGATAGCGACAGCAAGTGGAAAGGTGCGCCGTGTTCCCTCTAATGGGTAACGGGTTTGAGGAGTCGGAGGGGCCCACGGAGTGCAGAGAGAGAGTTGGCTGTTGGCCACCGCTGTGAACTGAACCTGGTGAAAACATTCACAGCTGCAGCATGCAGTTTGTACACAACCCGTTTAGAGTTACAGCTCCGAGCCCAGCACTGCCAACGGTGCACTTTTATATGAGAAAAGGGAGAGTGAGAGAGAATGGGGAAGGGGAGAGAGAGAGCGAGAGAGAGAGAGAGAGACTAAACATGAAGAGAGAGACAGTGAGGCTGCATGCTGAGGGTTTGACTGTTGGGGTGTTGGCTGACATGCTGGATGCTGATGGTGTGAGTAGTGTTTCATCCATACTGTCTAAACTGTATGTGTGTGTGTGTGTGTGTGTAGCATTTGGGGCGCCTTGCTGCTGTGATGCAGAGAAGCCTCTCTTTTTGGCTGCGGAAGAAGGCCCGCCCCATCTGCTCTGTCAATCATGTCCAAGACAGCTGCGGTCTCCCTCCGGCGTCAGGGTGCCACGGCGACGAACATCCATCACCAGAGTGGCCCAGCAGGTCCCCCCTTCCAGTTGCTCCCCGATTTTCAAACCTTTCTGCACACCTGTCTCGTGTTTACAAGAGACCAGTCGTGCTCTCCATTTCACACAACTTATTTTAGATTTACATTGGTTTTTCTGTACTGTTAGTAATTTATTAACACTTGTATTTCTACTTAAAGATAAGTAAACCTGGGTGGAAGATTAATGGTATTGATGAAGCAGGCTTTTCTCAATATGTTGTGTTGGGGTCTGTTCCACACAGGAACATGGCCAGGTTGGATAGTGAGTTGAGATGGGCAGGGCCGTGGCCTCTGCTGGATGACTGGCAGGCACACAGGGCCGTTTGGCTGGAGCGGAGACGTCCCCCTGTGAGTGTTTGTGTACATCTCAGAGAGCAGGGCTCCAGAGGACTGCTGCCGCTCTCTTTATGTCCCCCAAAAGCCCGTAGATTTATGTACTGGGGAGAAGGCGAGTGGGTCCCAGCGCTCGCAGTCGCTATGACCTGTGAATGCTAGAACTCTGAAACCCAAGATTTAGGATGCAATTATTCTCCCCTCTTCTCCTCTTTTCCCCTTCTTCCCTGCTGCGCCGTACCTTCTTAACCCCTCCCAGCCGTCCAGACTCACTCGCCTCGGCACAGCCTGACCCGCATGTGCCGGAGCGCACCGGAGGGTGCCGATAAAAACCCCCATCATTAAGGGCCATGACTCTGCCTCTCCTCTGCTCCCCTGCGGCTGGGCCCGCCTCATTATTGGGTCCTCAGGGAGGGGGTCTGATTGAGGGTGTGCGCATGCCCTGCTTCCCTCATGCTGTTCGGCGTAAGACCTCTTTAGAGGATGGAAGAACACTCCAATCACTGTGATGACCTTCAAATTTCAGTTGTTATTTTTTATTTATTTATTTATTTTTGTCACATGCTGATTTCGAGTTGATAGATGCTGTTCATGGCAGTTGCAGAGTGTCTGCCAGGATACCAGTGACTCCCAGGGAACTTTCCTGGCTCTTCTCTCTAAACAGACTCATTAGGGAGTGACAGTCCTTATTACATTTCCAGGGATGAGTTTACTGGAAATTGTTGAAAATATTTAGCAAAAGACTTCATTTCATTGTAAAAGTGTATGTGGCCTTGCATCATTCAATAAGGTCTCCAAAAAGAAGTCTGTTTGCATCTCATTTGCTGTCTCTCAATGCAATTAAAACATAGCATGACTTTTCAATATTTTAATGTTTCAACAGTGCCCCTTTTTTGGTTTTGCAGGCAGGAACATTATGATTATGAAGTATCAATATGCACAAACTATTGTTTTTTATCAGCTATAAATAGTGAGACAGTGAAGACATTTTCTAAAAGGATTGACTGCAGATCCATTTTATGGGGTAAAATCTGTCATTTAGGCCACAGGTGACGGTTTACTGATGTCTCACTAGTTTCATCCGCTGTCTGTCAGGTTTTCCTCGGACCCCCTCCCTCCCCTCTCTGTCTCTCAGAGAGACAGGGCGCTGTTGGGGCTGAGGGTGGTGTTATTGAAAGCACCATGTGCACGGAGCAGATGTGGAGGAGATGTGGAACGCACGCTCTCCTCTGTGTGTGTGTGTCTGTGCTCCCTCGCCCCATCATAAGGCCCAGCATTGTGTCCTTACCCACCAGTTCCTGCACCAGCTATTTCCAGCTGGAATCCCGCAGCGAAAAACATGCAAGCATCGCAGGGAATGGCTTACACGCTCGTAAACACGCATGCACATAAACGTCCATTGACACGAACACACACACACACACATACACACACACACAGACACTCACAGGCCAACCTCTGGCCTACAGTGGGACTGCTGAATGCCAATCACGTTTATCGGTGTAAACACTTGCATTGCCTGTGCATTATAAGGAAATCCGATTACACAGTAATGGATAGTATAATGTCAAAAATTAATATTCACACACTTAGAAACAGGCTGCCTCACCACCCTTTATTTTCCCTAGTGTTTCTCCTTGGGTGGCTCGGCCAGTTTTGTATGTTGAGTACCCACTGTTCTGAAGTGTAATTCCTCTTTCCCTTTACTAGGACATTGTTAGACAGTGAAAACTAGTGTATATTGTTTGTTACCACTTTAAGATCCTTATCACCTTTATTCCAGGCAATGACAATGTGACATTAATGGTGACAAACACGTAACAGAGACCCAAATAATGCTGTATTGAATGTCAGCATTTGAAATTCAAATTACAATGTCAGGTTAGATGCAGTAGTACTCATTCCAAAACCAAAGCGGGTGAAAACACCACAAAAGCAAATTCAGTAGTAGTAACTGATATTTTACCAGCTATAATGCTTGGAATGAAAGCGGTACAGTCACCTGACTCTGGTCCCCTCTTCCCCCTGTCCCAGGTTCCTGCAGCGCATTGGCGGTCGGGTGGAGGATACGGGCCGGCCAGAGCTGAAGCAGCGTGTGGAGGCCAGTGTCCAGCACAGTGGCCTGGAGGCGCTGGCTGGGACCCTGGAAACCACACCTGAGACCCTGCAGCTGATCATGGACGGCCTGACCCAGCCCTCTGGCTTTGACATCCGCCAGAGTAAGAGCCTGACCCTCACCATGGTAACCCCTGCCTGCCAGGGCTCGCCTCCCCACTGCAGAGTAATATACCCAAAGTAATGCCGGTTTGCAATTACATTACATACATTTACATTTATTCATTTAGCTGACGCTTTTATCCAAAGACAACCTGACCAGTGTAGCTGAAATTCTGTTTAACACCTTAGTGCAAACCCATATAACCAGGATACTTTTGAACACACCAGTGCAGACACATATACACATGGTACCTGTTAGTAATCCTGTGTACCTTAAAGCTTCTAATTCACACTGGTATGCAAGTAGCACAGAGGAGCCAATAATAGCCTGGCCTATTAGGTCTAAGTTTCTCTAGATACAACATGAAGTCATGGCACCAATGTAGACTCAGTATCTTCACAATCCAAAGCTTGAACCACATTCTTATTGTTTATTACTCACTATATATTACACATGACCTTACTCTCTACACAGCACTTTACTGTGGTGATGCTCTATTTGCTAAGCTTCCTCTGAGGTAGCACAATTTTTCTATTCATGCTACATGTACTCCAGTGAAGATGCAGACATATAAATTGTATGCAGCTATTTACAGAAGTTTAGTCTGCTGGCACAGTATGTAATTCCAAGCTTTTTCTAGCATCACTATTGGAATTATTACTTGAGATATGGATAGCCTTTTGGCAATTTTGTGGATGCATGACTTTTCAACAGATTTGCTTTCAGAATACACAACAATACACAGCTCTGGCTTCTTTCAGTTCACTCAGTTTGATGTGTGGCTCTGTCTCCAAGAAACACTGGCCTCTAAAAAGTGCCCTGGCGCTTTTGGTTTGAAAGGCAAATAAATGCCCTGGTGATTATTGGAAGTTTTACGGTAGGTGGTACAGCTCATAGCCCAGAAGAGATTTAGATTCTCTTTCCTATTCCAGTGTTCTGCAGGCCGCCACAGGAGGAAATCGTGGATATTAATGAGGGTAATGAGAATCATTTGGGTTTGATATAGTACCGCTGGAGTTGCAAAGTGCTGCATAAAGAGCAGGGTAAGAAATCACAGCCATATCGCACTGGATGACTCCAACCGTTTGTGTTCACAGCTGCTCCATTGATCAACCAGTTTAAAAGTGTCTGCGTCTGTCAGATGTGTTATATATATGAGCCAAATTACAGTACTTGCTTGCTCTAATGAATATTAAGTTATATTCTCTTCAATCACCCCTGTCACCTTGGAATAAAAAGGTATCAGATGTCCACATCATGGTAAAACAAGCAGCTTCTTTATAGACATTTCATTATTTGACTGTAAAAACCACCAAGGGGGGACCACCAGAAAGACCTCTGGCTTTTTTAAAAGGTTGTATTAATAATTTGTCTGTCGGCAGACTTTCAGTAATAACCGGGGTCTTTCCCCAAATTACACCTTGGGACATCAAAGTCTCTGTGAAAATGAGAGCTCATTTCATGTGGAACAAAAGTAAATTTGGTTCTACATGAGGAAGGCCTCAGCTTGAGACATTAGCCCTTTCCAGCGCTTCACTGACAGCTCTTCTCTGTGAGTTACAGATTGAGGCTCTGAAGGATTTTCTGAGTCTGAGTCTCTAAAACTCACAGGTAGCTATACCGTATGTTTTTACTGTCAAATTGGAATCTCTGGAGAGAGATTTTTTTAAATAAAGATCAATTCCCTTTGAGATGTGTATACGTTGCAGATATGTTGTGTTACAGATTGACTTCCCTTTAGACATGTGTTACAGATTGAGTTCCTTTGTGACATGCGTATTACAGGGTATGGGTCTCTGAGAGGCTGTAGGCAGATAGAGTCTATGAGATCTTACTATGCCTCGCAGGCAGTTTCTGTGAGATCATTTTGTCTTACATGCGTTCCCACGGAGTGCCCTGTCAGATCTGTGTTTGCAGACAGATTTGCGGGGTGTGGGGCGTGTTTGATGATGGAGAGGAGATGAATGACTGTGGTTCACGGGTACAGACACAGGTTTACAGCTCTCACACTCACCGCTCCTCTGCCTCTGGGCACACCTTTCACACTCAGCGCACCCCAACCCTCCTTCATTCATCCGCAGGCTTCATTTAACTCCACATCAGTCGTATCCCACAATGCCCTGCAGGGGGGAACGGCGCCTAGCAGTCAGTGCTCCTGACTCTGAGGAGCAGATCCTGCTCTTTTCACGCTCGTTATCCGTTTGAACACAGATCAGTACAAAGTCTGGCCAAACATGCATGTTTCACTAGTACAGTCATCTGGTGGAATAACACTTCCCGGGAAAAGGGATGGCAATGAATGGCAATTCCTGTTTCCCTGTTTACTGATTTATTCCTGAGTATCTTTGAATAAATAGTGTTTTATTCCTCTGAAAATTAAAAAAAAACATTTGGTTGATTTATTGGTTCACTCAGTCTCACAGAAAACCTCTCTGTCACTGTTTGGGTTGTAAAGGCTAGTTCCTCTTATCAATGGATGGGATTGAGTAAGCCGCTGTGGCTGATGCGATAGTAATTTTAGTGTAGGGAGTTTATCAGCCCCCCTCACCTCTCGTTTTCATACCTTTCTTTTCCCATTTTCACCTTCTCTCTCCATCAATGCCTACTTCCTTCCCTCCGGCCTAGATTTTGAGCAGGCGGACTTTAAGCGTGGGATCGTGTCTATGGGGGACCTGCAGGTGGGCACCCTCCTGACAGGCCGGGTGGAGAACACCACGCTGTTCGGCGCCTTCGTGGACATCGGTGTGGGAAAGGCTGGCCTGATACACAAGAGCCACATCACGCTGGAGAAGCTGCCCCAGGACCGGCGCCGCCGAAGCCTGGCCCTGGGCCCTGGGGATCGAGTGGAGGTCCGAGTGCTGAACGTGGACGCCCAGCGCGGTCGCATTGGGCTGGACCTTATCCGGGTCCTCAGATAGGAGCCCAAAATCTATGTACATTCACACAGTGGGGATGGAACCCGGAAGGTTCTGGGCCAAGCCCTGTGTTAGGGCACCACCGTTGGCCCTTAAATAAGGTACTGTACCTTATTTTTTGTTTTAGTGATGGCGCAATATCCACCTTAATGACTGAACTCCCCCTGGGAATTTAGGGTGGCTGCTTATCACATACAGTTATTATACGCACACAATGTTTGTATATCAGGGTACGCTTCTGACAAATGTTCATTGCATTACTTTTTAAGCGGCAGTTTGAAGAGTAGAGCTTTTCAGTCACAGCCTTTTCCAGCTTATTACACTGATAAAAGAGCAAACGGTTCGTATTTCGTAGGGAGTAAATCATATTCAGAAGACATCGCTGAAAAATTGCCTCCTATGGAATTCCCATAATCCCTGCTAGGTTACCATATCCTATTCGTTTCGGTGCACAGCTTCTTTGGAATTACGCAGCCTCCCTCCTTTAGAAGTCATTGTTCATTTATATCTCATCGAAACAAAAGTAACCTCCCCTCACAATTTACTTAAAAATGCTTAAAAATTAAATTTTCTCTCAGTGCAACCCATTTTATTAAAAAACATATTATTAAATAAAACCAAGAAAATTACATAAATAGTCAAGATAAATTACGCGAAATGAACATTTCATAACATGAGATACCATTAAAAACCATATAATAACTGATATTAAAATCTCATTTTAATGTGCAGGTTTTCATTTCTGTATTACTTGCCCAGTGGATAGATGAGTGCAAAGCCCCATGGGGACTCATGTCCCCTGACTGTGTATCCATTTATCTGAGTGGTCTCTCTGTGGGCGCTTTTTTGTGCCCTGCGCTACCTCAGGGCATTGAATGGTAACAGTATCCCGCCTTATTGCCATGGTGATGCTTGCCTTGGTTTTCTCAGGCGCTGTAGTGTAAGCCAGCAGGACACAGCAAATCTAGTGGTCTTACTTTGACCTTGACTCTCTACTGGAGGGTTCTCAGAGGTATGATTGTTAATTATCCCATTTCATTTCATGTAGTTTACTGAAGCCAAACTACAATAATTATACTCTCAATGCTATTCCGCTGTTGTAAGTACAGTGGGCTTAAAAACCATAAGCACAGTCTGCATGCAGTAGTCTGACTCTACATTTGTGAGGCTCAATTACACAAGTGCAGCATCTGCCTTTAGGAAGATGGGTGGACAGACTAACAGATTTTTGCACCAATTGCTTTGTTATCACTGCCAAATGGAATTTGCTGTGACCTTGTAGAGTCAATAATAAAACATGTTTATATGGCAGTTCATTCACTGTGATTTGGTTAGTAATTATATACATCTTTCCTTCGTGGTGATTCTAGATCTCCATTTGAAATGTAACCTGTTCCCGGTTTTATTCTTAAAGCTGCTGTATACCACAGCAAACAGAAGCATGGGGGCTGGGATTCAAAGGTAATTAGTCCTTTTGGTTGAATTTAATAAAAACACTTAAGTCTTTGTAAGGGCATGTGCTGTACTATTTTAGAGTGGAAAGAAAAAAGGACATGTGTGCTTGTCTTCAGTATATGATGCTCAAAAATGATGTTGTAATGTAGATTGTTTTGGTTGACTGAGTGTATTTGATTGAATCTTGCCCCAGGTTTTTTGGACATTCGTTTTAGTTTGAAAGATATGTAGGAAAATGTAGGATGTGTAGGAATACATTCCCCAGAGAAGCACACAATGTTCATTGTCCCAGTGCTTCCCTTGTTTGTGCTTTTGATCATGTTAAATGTTAGACAAATACAGTATTTCAAAAAAATCAGCAAAACTGTGTGTGTGTATGTCTGTGTGTGTGTCTGTGTGTGTGTCTGTGCTTATTTCATTGGTGTGCATGTAAGGTATATCTGTAAATGATTTTTAAAAATATGCCAAACAGACAAGGCTTTCATGCCATTTGGAAATATTTGATGGGTTTAAAAACCAAAGAAAACCAGTGTTATGAAATTCTGGTACGGAAACAAAAAGGAAAAAAATAACAGCTGTCATAAACAGTCACAAACAAACTTTTTGATACATTTAGCTCTGAAAATTGTCTCACAGAAAATGGGCAGCGGTCTTCATGTGAGACGTCCATTGGCTTGACGTCCCAAAATTTTGATTGTGGTCCAAATAAATGGGTTGCCAGTAGTACAACTGCCGGTGACCTGAATATGATTCAGTGAGTTTATAACCAGCTGAGTGCAGTTACAGAAGGATCATGTTAATGCTTTGTGTGTAGTACTCGTTGGATACTGTTCCTGTGGTTATCTACAGGATGTACACCATATTACATGAGGGTCTACAAGGTACCTGCTGGAAGATGTGTTGTGCCCAGCTGTTCCTCTGGAGACGATGCCCAAACTCTGATTGACAGTCTCTTGGGGCATGGGGGGGAGGAGTCAGCTGCAGACTGCAATAAAGCTCAGGGCCTGGGGAAAACCCAGACGCAATTATCCCAGGGACGACATCACGCTAATCAGGCACTTTCAAAATTAATCCCATATTCCCCTGCTGTATTACCCAATCTGTTTGTATTTATACGGGAGGAAATAAAGAAATAAATAAGCCGCACCACTGCCTGCAGCTCTCTGCAAGCCCTCTGAGGGGGCCAAGCGGAGAGGAATACGAAATCAAGCTTTTTTTCCACCACACGCAAAACGCACTGTAGCAACCTCCAGGATGGAATCAGAATATAAATACAGCGTCGGCTACGGTCTAATCAGCAGTAACCGGGAACGACAGGCCACTGAGTTCTAACGTGATGATCAAAAGGCGTACACATTCCATTCATCTTCATTTATTCCACGTCTGCTGTGTGGGACGGTGTCCCCTTGTCTCCTCAATTCTTCTGTCCGTTGGAGCTCCTAGCTCGACCCCCTTCCTTTTGGATATCATGTGTCTGTCAGTTTCCAACTCTCTCTCTCTCTCTCAGTCCTCCTCTGCCCTTCGGTTGGCTCGTTTAGTGAAATTGAGCCACTGCCTTACATCTCACGCACAGAACGCACGAGCGCACACTGAGCTAAACTGCCACCAATGCCCTTGAGCTCCAGCCTGAAAGAGCCCACCATGGGGAAAAGGCCGCAATTTGGAACGGCCCTGGAGAGAGCCGGCGCTCGCCCCCGCCCCGCCTGCCGCCGTGAGCGTGAGACAACAGAGAAACGAGACAATTTAGAGGCAGACCCAGCTGGTTGACACAGGGAACACCCCTGAAGAGTGAGCAGGCCTCATGTGAAGGAGGGAGAAGAGGGATTCTCACCCTCGCTGTGATCTTTGGCACTGTCCGCTCCATCCTCACGAACAAGCCACCACTTACCCCAGTTGGCCCCGTCTAGCCACTTAAAACTCCTTCGGGCCTGAATGTCACTGGCCGTGATAACTGTGTGTCTATTTTTCCACTCTAAAGAAGTGGCCATGGAAGGGGATATATTGGCCTCTGGCATCCAGGTAGCAGTGGAAATGACTGGCTCAGGTGTTGTGTGCCAGAACACTCTGCCCCAGAACCCCCTGCTGAATCTTGTTCGGTCCTTTTTTTCTTTGTGTTTTTTGAAAAAGAAGGGAAAAAAAAGCACTGTCCAGGTGTGTTATCTTCCCCTCTTTAACTATCTGTGCCTGGTGGTTGGGCATTTTCAGTTCAAAAAACAGAAAGTGGTTATGCAGTGGAGGGGAAATTGCAGAAAGAGTGTTTCATGAGGGCAAACCACTTGTCTGTGTACACTTTTAGCCTCTGAATTCATGGACATGCATGTATGTGCTTTGCCTCAGAGTTAAGAGTTGCACTGAAACAAAAGGAGACGTGCAAAGACGACGTAGACCTGTGTTCTTAGTCTTTTGGAGAGGATGAGAAACCCTGAAAAAGCCGGTGAGAGAGGCCCAGTAGGAGGCGGGTCAGACTTTGGTCAGGCGGGGTGTTTTGTTTCCCATCCACCGCTCCCTCTGCTCTCCCTCAGAAATCAAGTCTCAAATATCAGGCACATCAAATGGGGGCGACACAGAGTGTTCCCGCTCACGACCACAATGGCTTTACCAGGACAAGAGGAGCTACCTTGGGATTTACATCAGATTAACATTAATCAAAGGTAAGATCATATCATCCTCATTGGATGTTCCTGCAGACCCTGATGCTGGTGATTATGGGTTTAGTGCGAGACTCAGCAGCAGCTCTGACCCCGTTGACAGATTGGACAGACTCACCTGTGAGGCAGAGATGGACTGGAACCTGATCCACTTGACCCGCAACCCGGCTGCCCCTAGCTGAAATTTGACTCCTGTGTTCGTGTGTGTCGTGCAAGTGTGTGGGTTAGGCACATGTGGGCACACCCTACACACACACACACACACACACACACTTACAGTATACCTTTTCAGGATTCACCCGTTACAATGTAATTGAGCATGCAAAATATGTAGCACCTCATTGGAACTACTGAAGGTCAAAGAGCACACTAGTATTTTAAACCCTCTTCTCTATCTTATACAGTGCAGCTTTGTTTTTGCTGTCTTCAGTATTACTCACCAGCTCCGCTTTTTGTTGTGTTTTCTTTTTGTTCCGTGACATGGCCCTTGGATACAGAGCACAACAGAAATCTGTGCCTCGACAGATACACATTACATCTCATTCATGATTAAACCTGGAACTCAACTCACAGGCCAACTTGATAATACCTTTCTATTCTGGTCATCATCCCGTCTGTCTTAGCGTTGGCACACAGTTGAAACATTACGCTGTGGGGCAGACAGTGATGGCAGTAGGTATCGAGAGCAATGCTAGGTCCCTATTGTCTGATCCAGGGTCAGGGGCTTTTTATAAACCGCAACTCTGACTTGGTAATCCACGGGGGGATTTGGGCTGGCGCTGGTCGCTGCCGGAGAGCGGATCCTGGAGTCGAGTCTGACGGGAGGAAAAAACCGATCCCCCCCTCCCATTTTATGAGCCGCTGCCAAATTTCCCACAGAGGATAAACAGACCCCGAGGAACACCTGTCTCAGCCACTCAGCCATGTCAGACCACTGGCCGGCATGAGGAAACAGTCCCTGCTTCCCTCCGTAGGGTCCCAAAAATGTGCCCTGCCAACAGGCCAATGCACTGGAACAAATTGGACTTGAACTTGAGCGGAGCTCCAAGTGTGAACTGCCTGTAATTATTAAGCAGCGTCAGCGAGACTTTGACCATTTGTCAGAATGATGCAAGTATGTGTTTGCGGTTACATTGAGGTTGTTTTGGTAGGGATCTGGTATATTTACTTTTTTTTGCTTGTTATTGCTACTAAGGTGTGTGTTTTCTGTGCTGTAGCTGCAGCTTCATTGCAGCAGGACCTGCTTATTTGCATTCTGTTTGAATTTGGAGGCAAAAACTCAGACCACTTATGTTTTGGTCCTGCTTGGAAATGCAACCCTGAAAAAAATTAGACACAGAGTTTTTTTTGTGCATGGATGACTTTTCTGTTTTCTATGTGTTTGAAAGAATTAAGACACACACAGTTTATAGAACTCCTCGTTTGTCACTGGATTAGGGTAACATAGTGGTGAACAGACACAAGCTATGTGTTTGAAATAGGAGAAATCTAGAAATTAGTTGCAATACTGTGAGTCTTTCCATACCACCCTGAGGGAATGAGTTGTCTCAACTTTGCTGGAAACTGCAAAGGTTCTCGCTAACCGGCATAAGCAGGTTAACAAACGAAAGGAGGCCTGCTTAAATTAATATATTATCAAATGCCAATTAATCTAAACAAAATGTGTTTTGAGCATTACTGGGTGCTGAACACACAGGCACACATGCACAAACACTTCTTTGCACAAATGCAGACATTCCTTTGCGCACTCACAAAGTAACTGTCAATCATAGAAAGCTCGCACACTGACACACACACACACACACACACAGTGGATTTGAGTGCTCCTGTCACTTTACAGATTCAGCGCTTGTGCCTCGGGGCAGGTAAGCGGAGGCGTTCGCCAGGGAGCACCTCGTCAACACAGCTTATAAAAACACCGTGTGCTAAATGAGAGGATATTGACTACGCTCCTGTGAGCTTCTGATTAGAGGGCCATCAGGGACCGGGTTTACCTAGCCGAAAATTCATTAACCAAGCTCACCGACCGTTTTGGGCCGACCACGTTAATCTTGCCTTGTTTCCTCAGGCCTCCACACCATCCTGCAGCCCTTCCCCGGGAGCTCTCATCTCATCTTGGATAAGTGGATAATGTCCTTAAACTGATTACGTGGAGGGGTGAAATTATGGAGATGGGCCTCCATCAGCGAGCCATCCCTGGTTAAATAAGACCAGCGCAGCCTCTGCATTCCAACAGCAACAAAGACCGGAGCGGGCGCGTTCCCGCCTTAAATGGCCACTTTTGAGAGTCAGCAGGTTGGAATGGTAATGGATACCTTGTTGTTTTTAGCTTTTTGGATGTGACCCCCCAAACACACGGACACATACACACACACACACACACACACCACTGGAAGTGCCTGACTGGTGTTCTGCATCAGACAGAGTTCCGTGGTAGTAAGTCACTTTATCCCTTGCAGACGCTACAAAAGGAAGTCGTTGACAGACCTGGTTTTGTATCTCATGAATAATTTAACTTTGTAGCCACAGCTGTTGCCATCCTCAGCCACTGGCCACCACACACCTATTTAAGGTGCATCAGCCAACTGTACGCACCTGAGAAGTAGCAGCTGCCATCAGAAGGTGTGATTGCTGGAAAGAGTTTCTGAAAATGACAGAGGAATCGTAACTAATAATGGTACCCAGCACTTTCGTCTTCGTACTGACGGCAGTGCAAAGTGTAAAGCAATGTGCCTCGCTCTGCCTGGTGGTCTACAGTAATGAGATGGTGAAGAGAGCCCCCTACCCCCTCCCCATTTCCCCTCCATGGTCAGATCCTTTCTGGAGTACCTCAGGCCCCATCCTGTCCCTGGACATGAGTGCGGTGGGCCGCTAATGTTGAGTGACAGGCGAGGGAGTCCGGGGAGGATTGCGTTTGCTTTTCTTCACAGGCATCTCCATAGCACAGCCCTTTATTGGAGGACTCCGCCAGGGACCCCTGACCGTTTTCTTTTTCTACATGCCCCGATCTCATATTCTTCCACCGGGGAAATCCCAGAGTGGACACAAATGCTGCTGTGTGCCTCTCTCTAAACATTGTCCCCGTCTCCTTCAGCTCCCTCCCCGTCCCCCAGTATCCACGACAACCCCCGGGTCTCCGGTTCAGTCTGAGGAAGGAAGAGGGGGTTGTGGAGAATTTGAACAGCACTCTGAGAAACGTTTTGGCTGAGAGACGAGAACCAGATGGGTTCCCAGGTATATTATGGGGCTCTCCCCTCAGTGCTCTGTCACCTCTTACTCCTGGACACCACAGGAAGTCCCGAACAGGGGCAGGAAGCTCACTTCCTGCTGGGTCATATGTAGAAAGGTTTTCAAGTCCCCTTCACTCTCATGCACTCTCAGATCTTGTCAGGGAAAAGAATACATTTATGCGCTAGTAATATGGCTGCCCATTTGTTGGAACATCTACAAACACTGAATTGTCTGCCATGTAATTCAGGTGTTGATGTTCTTTGGCAGTCCTATGGAGAAATATGACAAGATGTCATTGAATGACCAACCAAAGTTTGGTGCTGAGTCACATTTTGTATTATCCTTTGCCATCTTCAGTGTTTTTGCCTGGTCTTGCTGGTCTGCAAGAGCCATGAGTCAAGTTTTCTAATTCCTGTCTGGAAGGGCAGTCTGCAGATGTTTCTGCCTTCCACAGTCAAGCTTCAGTTGTAATGTTATACTCAGACCTTGTGCTCCTCACTTCACATTGGTGGAGGGATTTGCCTTGGGCCCTGTATGCTGGGACTGGGTTTTATATCCTGTAATTCAGTCCTGCAGCACCACAATGCCTTCTCATTTAGCTACCTGTTGAGCAACCATTCCATAAACAATAATCCCATTGTGGTGTCTGAATCGTCTCATTTAGTAATTTAATGAATACTTATTTCACACATAATTGCATGTCACCGATTTATGAGGAGTGCTCGAGCCTGTTGACTCATAATTACCAGTTTCATTCTGATTATAATATTACATCATTAATAAACTGATACTGGTGATTTGGGGCTTTTTTTTGCTCATTATTACATGAAAAAACAAATGTCTAAGTGACACTGAAGTACACAATGTAAAATATTATGTTATTAGAATAGGTAAGTATATGAATAGATAACATTTACAAAAAAAGGGTTTTCAATACTGATTTAAAAAAATTGAAGCCAAAAAAATGTATTTTCTCCTGTGTGTCTTCAGTACAATAATCTTAATATCATCTTTCGGCTTCACAGCATGAAAAGGAGGATATTAATTATAATGTGCATTAAACGCAAGTTTCAAAGGATGGGTAATTGAATTGCATTTGACTATGCACATTATCTAGTGAATCTGACCTTTATGTAAGTGCTGTGCCCTGTTACCAAGATCTTTTGTTTCATTGTCAAAATTCTCTAGTCTTGCCCATTCTGTTCATGTAGAAATGTGTAGGATTTCACCAAAACCTTTACAATGGATTAAGCTTGATGCAATTAAGTACTGTCTAATTACAGCAGATTACCTTGTCAAAATCAGCTACACTGCAACTTATGTCAGTATGTATGCTCTTCTCTTCCTATCCAATGGTAATTCAGTTTAAACCAACCCCAAGACTGTAATCCCTGCCCTCACCCCCCATAAAGTCAGAACATAACAGGGGGTTAATCCTTAGAGAAGTTGTTGTATCTTCAGTCTTCAGATGAAGTGTTTCTGTGTTATTTCTGGCTTAGACTGAAAGGTTAACTCTGGTTGGGTGAAAAGGTGAGCAGTTTCTCTGATTTCAGCATCCACTCTCGAGAGCCAGTTCCAGGTCAAAGTATTGGGTTCGAGGCAGTGGGTGTTTGCGTGTGTTGTGGGGGAGGGGGACATGGATGCAGGCTCTGACACATTCTTCACTTGGCAGGAGAATCTGCTGGTACGTGCGACCTTTACCGTAATCAGTGGTAATTTAGTCAATCGAAAACCTAAACAGTAAATTGTAATAATACCTCATTAATGTCAGGTCCTCTTGTCACGGCCTGACAGATTTACTGTAACAACAATAGTGCTGGCACTCCTTGCTAGAGCGAGGCTCAGACGACAAGTCTGGGAGACTGCAGTCGTATTTCCAGCGTTGACAGTGCATGTATGTATATCAGATTTAATTTAAAATGCTTTCAGGCGTTTCTCCCCCAGCACTTCCCCAGCCCCCACCCCCTTTTTTCGAGGGCATATTCAGAATACAAAGCGTGTCGAAACGTTTGATTGTTTAGAATCGAAAGCTTATTTGGATATAATGACTAAAACGCAATAGAGTGCTCTTTGAACAGTGCACACATGCACTGTTAGATGCTGTTTATCCCTAGGTAATACATAATGCTGTGCTGCCGGATCCCTTATGAGTAGTGTCTTCCCTGAGAGCACAGAGACCATCATTAACAGTGGATCTGCAATCAGTGGTAATTGTTATGCAGTGTAATATGGAGATCTACA
This sequence comes from Albula goreensis, assembly GCA_022829145.1. NCBI lineage: Eukaryota > Metazoa > Chordata > Actinopteri > Albuliformes > Albulidae > Albula > Albula goreensis. Next base: position 15,080,235 of record CM040750.1, read on the forward strand.
CCCACACAAACACACACACATTCAAGCATCTGCAGATAAGCATTAGCAGCAACCGTATAGACAATGTGTGTAGTTTGTATGAATTTAGCACTGCACACACAAACATGTGCATGCACGTCCTAATCTGTGGTCTCTATGCTGGAGTTCCCCGCTCTTTTCCCCTGTGGCTCACGCACAGGTAGTGGCAGGAGGCTGTAATTTATCGCCGGCGTTTGGCCTCTCAAAGAGCCATAAATAGAGTGCGTTCTCCCAGGACACTCGCGAGATGAACTCCCCCCTCTCATTAATCAGGATCAATAAGCTGCCCCCACAGGCGGCTCTCACGTCCCCAGGCTGTGTGTCTGTGTGTGTGTTTGTGTGTGTGTGTGTGTCTGTGCGTGTGTTTGGGGGACGAGGGATAAGCACAACCACCTCATTCCCCTTGAACTGTCACTCCGGGCAGCAGTGAACAAATTACAGCCATGGAGTTAATTATCGCAGTGTAGCTAACCTGCAGTGTCATCTACAGAGCGCAGTTTTACCATTTTGAAGAGCAGGTAGTGATAGTTAAAGATGGATTGAGGGATTAATATGGGGTGCTGCTGACAAAATAGTTTTGTCCCGCAAAGCAGGTGCACCCGGCCACAGTTGTTTTTATTCTTTGTGCGACCCGACAGGCTAGCTGCACAGTCATTGTGCAAAGCATGATCAAGGCAAAGCTTAATCTGATTTGGGTCTTCTTAGTTCTGGCTCGGTACTTTTGGCCACAATGTATCATATCCTGACATAAATTGTGGTGTATCTTGTCTGCTGTACTTGCTAAAACAAGGTCATTGTCTGTAATTAAATAGTGCTGCATAAAGAGCAATGGACTATTTTCACATCACATATGTGCCATACACTGGCAACCCCAGGTGCCAACCACAGTGCCATACATGGGCATGTGAGGGAGTGTCAGCTGGTTGCCAGGTCCGTAATACTTAACAAGCTTGTCTCGGCAGCATGGAAGACAGGGGAAGGAAGCACTTAGTTGTGTACCATGGAGCAGGCTCATTGCAGGCTGACAAACGGTTGAAGTATTTTTCCTGACAGGGGACCGGTTCAGGAACAGGAAGAGCTTGGCCTGTCATCGAGTGCCGATAATCACCTCAGTCATTATCACAGGCGGCCATTAGTGAGGGCAGCTCAGCCTGCCGCCTGGACCACCATGTGGCCACACTCCAAAAAAAGAGAGTAACCCGTACAGACAGCCTCTCTCCCAAACTCAAATTCAGGATGATTAATTGGCATGAAATTGGTATGAAAATAAATGAATTATGTATTAAAAATATACAAAGATAACTGATAACAGCAGCAACAACAACATATAATACTAATATTCGTACTAATACAAACATCACTACTGCCACAAATGGTAGTATAATGATCATTACCTCTCTCAAGCTGTCTGTCTCTCTATCTATCTCTGTCTCCTCTATCTCTCTAACTCTCTCTCATCTCTCTCTATCACAACCCAGCCTTTACTTAACAGTAATCTTGCCCAACTGTTTGCAGGGATTTTATTATCACAGCTGTTTGTATTTTTATCCTCTTTGCCCTTTTTTAAAAATTTCTCCTGTTATTTTAGATGAATATTGGTCAGTTATGGCTGGAGGTCAGAGGTTAAAGTTCAAGGTCAGGGTCAATGGGGTAGAACGAACCGTGAATCCTGTGGGACTCTGGAAAAACTGGCTCTTCCGATGGGAAAAATTCTGCATATGGCTGAAGAGGTCTGCCAAGGAAATTTGGAATGAACTGTACCTGTTTATGTGTTTTCAATTATTAATCTCTGAATGGTTTAATTTGTTACAGTAGGGCTTTTGTGAGTGCTGCTGCATTCTAGAATGAGTGTCCACGGAGGAAACAAATTTACAGAATATGTTTCTCCAGCTCTTATACTGACAGGGAGATATATTAATGTTGTGCAGCAATACAATATCTGAGACACTGTCAAATTTAAAATTTTAAATAATCATTGTGTAAATACTAGTAATTTTTTTTGTTTTATATTTGCTCATAAATTATGTGATTAACATACACAGCATATTAGCCACACTTAAACAGGGTAAATTAAGCTGTTACATTTCCATTTGTTTAACCAAAATGCAATAAAACATCTTGCTTGAATGCACAGTACAACAGCAGTGTCCAGCATTGGTTCTGAATGCGCAGTCCACTGATTAAAAGCACTGAACCTCCCTACCAGTCACAGCCCAGTGACAGACCACAGCTTGGTCCAAATGTTATGATGTCAAGAGATTCTGGAAGTTAAGTACCGTCTAAAAAGCACAAATGCCTCAGGTTATGTGTGTGACATAACGGCCCAGCTTGCCATGCTGAGGAAAGCAAAATCAGTAAAACCGTGATCTCTGTAGCCAGAGTGCATTTGTTCAGGCCTAGTGAAAAGAGCCAAGGTTTAGCAGAGTGCGATCATCTGAAATCCGTCTTTAGGCCAAACACAACACTGTAACGTATCATAACTTAAAGGCATGACATGTTCAAATATTTTAAAGCACCAGACTGGCTCTTGGGAGTGCTTTTTTAAGAGCTCGTCACGGAGAGTCTAGGGCGTGATGTAGCAGGGGAGACATGAGGGCATTTCGCTACTGTTAAGATCACTTAAGATTACTGCTAAGCTCCCTTGTCAGGATTTTTAAATCTGGCACAACAAGAGGCAAGCCTTTTATGCTGGGGTGTGATTTTATGTGAATGTAACTGTCACATTCATCCTTGGTGTTACTCAGTATGTGAGGAGCTAATAGATGATCCTTCTGTGAGCCACAAATCTCAACATTGCTTCAATATATTGAGACAATATTGAAAAAATGAAACGTATTTTTCTGCAGGCCTTTTCCTTCCTTTGTTTGCTTTTTTGCCACATGATAAGGCAGAAGCAGAGCCCCCTAGACTCTATGTGATGATAACAATTGGCTGCAATAGGTCCTCGCATCACCTGTGAGGCTAATGAATGTTTGGGTTTCATTTGCTCATTATTTCCTCTGCCTTCCTGCCTATGCCACCCTTCCTTCCCTCTCTCCCTCTCTCTCTCTCTCTCTCTCTCTCTCTCTCTCTCTGTCACGTCTCCCTGTGCCTCCTGGTAAGATTACAGCTGTGCTCTATTTTCCCCTCAGGCTTCCACTCTCTCTTTCTTTGTCTCTGTGTCTTTCTCTGTCTTCTCTCTCTCTTCTGTCAGGGTACCTTGTTGTTCCCCTGTCTTCTATTTGTCACTTTAAATTCAGTAAATCCTCCTACTCTAAGCCTGCAGTAGGGACCAGATTTGCACAACAGGGACCTGTGTCTGCATTGTGCAGGAGAGCAGAGTCACACATATTAATGTGAGTATCATCCCAGCTTCACATCATGTTTGTGTAAATGACTGTATAAACAGCACACATTTATGCATATGCCTCATTGGGTAGGTCTTCATAAAGCTGAATATGTGATTCATTTCAGGTCTGTTTTCAGTCAACACGCATCCTAACTCACAATTACAATAACCGACTTTAATCTAGGCCAGTGTATCCGTCCTTGATTTATACGGACGGGGTTACCCCTCCCCCAGGTAAATCTTTGCACACCTGTGGCCAGGTATGGAGGGTAGGGCTAGCACTGACTTAACCCCACAGCAAATAAAGCAGAAATTCCCCAAAGCTTCAGTTGAGCTTCTTAATTCACTTCATCACCTCATGAGTCTCCCAAGACATACAGCATAGTGTGAGGACAATCAGTCCTGCTGTCACTAAATTACCTAAGTTGTAACATGTAATTTTTAATATAAGCTATCTGATGGAGAACCCATCATTTATTCATGCTCTCCTTTCCAAGATGAAATTGAATGTGTTTCTGCCGCAAGGGACCATACGGTAATGTAAACAAAACCGGCTCTCAGCAAGACAGAAACAAACAACAGACTCAGTCAGAATATTAACTACATAACTGTTCGTCTCCAGGCTATTTTCAGTTATTTGTTTGTTTTTTTTCTCCTTCTTGTGAAATTATAAAGTATTATTTAGCTATTTATTTTCATAGGAATATATGTTGTTAAATAATCTGTGGCTGAAAGGAGATATGTTTTGGGGAAACAAATACTGAAATGTATACTAAACAATTCTCTGGGAGGAAATTGATAAGTATTTTAAAAAGAATGTTCAGAATTTTTTATTTAAAAGCTTCATTGTCAACAAGACAACATCATTACAATCATTTTTTGGTGGCAGGGAGGAATAGAAACCCAAGGAAGTAAGGTTAAATGTTCAGGTGAATTTATTGATTCTCAAAGGCATGGGACAGCAATAAAATACCCATGTGAACACATTTTCCCATAATTCAGTTGTGAGAGACTAAAGCATTATAAAACCTGCAGTGTTTTGGCTCTTCCCTTTGTGCCCAGCTGAAAAAGTTCCCCTTACACCATCCCAAACCTGAGTTTGTGAACGGTACCTTCAGACTAATTTTTGCTCTTTTTCAGAAAGGGAATGATATCTCATTGGACTCTCTCTTTCTGTCTTCGTGATTAAACTCAAAGAGATCACTTTACGGTTCTAACTCAGCCAGGTGGTGTCCAAGTGGTGAGAGACACAATCTCAGACCATGGCATGGACGGTCAAACCTGAGCAAACATGTAATTCCGCGTAATCACAATCATCTTTTGCGCAAACCTGATACGCGTGAGGAAGTCCGCCCAGCATGCACTGTGTTTCCTCTGATGTCATCTTGTCTCTGTGCAGTGCACCGTCTTGACCACACGCACAACCCTATCACCCCGGCTGGCTGGCCAGCGTCTGGGTGAAAACATGCGTGAAATGTAATTTCATTCAGATTAAAATAAATAGGTGAATGAATGAATTAAAACAAGTGAAATTTTCCTGAGTGTGGCTGTGTTTGGTTTAGGGAAACTTGATATGGGTTTGGGGTTTTAGGAGATGTGGAGGAGGTTTGGGGGGCTCCTGTACAATTTCACGGGTGCAGGGGGGGTTCTTCTCTCCCTCTCTCAAGGTCAGTGGCTGCAATTAAGAATCCGTGGTGATATGGGACACATAATATGCCTTTCTGTGGGATCTGGATGCAGTAGCTGGAATTCCCTGTGTTTCCTCCTGTCCATTTCAGTGGCTATAGCAAGCATGTGCTTTGAAAACTGGTCTCAGGTCAGTGATTAAACAAATACAGACAGACAATAACGGAGCTGGGTCATGTATTACATTCAGGTTCACAAAACCATTAAGAACGGTAAATGCTTCCTGTATTCATGGTGGTGTGTGGGAGGGGAGGGGGGCAGGAGGTTACTTTCTTAAACAAAAACAGTTATGAAAACGTTTTAAATACAATCAACTCCCATCGGATTGACTTGCACCAGCTTTACTTCGTTAGCATAATCTTTTCCCAGTTTGAAATCCTAAGTCGATCTGGCCTCACCTGCTTATGTAAACATAAGGGGTGCTGGGAGGTTGCCTTCAGCAATTAATGCAAACATACAGCATTAATCATTTACTAAATTGCAGTTGCTGCTCTAATATTACTTGGCTCAGGGTGGGGAGGGGGTTCATGTAGCATCGCATATATTTGAATGGAAAACAAGAACCTCTGTAATGGTCTATAGTTATGGAGAATCTTAGCAAAATCTCTGGCCTAGAATTGTAAAAGCATATACCATAATTACGTTGAGGAGGCAGCGGTTCTGTAATAGACGGAGGAATCCGAGTGTGGGGTGTCTGAGGCTCAAGGATCAGTCCCTCATAATGTAAGCACTGAAGGTTCTTTTAAATCCCATCCTGGACTCTCCTAATCCAGCGGGCTGTTTTAGATCTCTTTACAGCTACGCCTTCCAGAGAAATGTGGCTGTACTTCCTCCCCTCAATCAAGCCAGCAACCAGCTGATTCAATTAGGTAAGTATGCTCTCAAGAGGAGTGACAGCAAAGACTGGGATCAAAGAATACTGACTCTCACCTCTACTGGAAAGAGTATGGCCAGCTTTGACTGGTTTGAAATTAATATGTGACATCACGGCTGCGTTGTCCTTACTTTGGGAAAGGTGAGGCAGATGTGGGCTTTGCTGGAGCTGTGCCAGCGTAGGTTAAGATGGGGGTAGGAGTGGAAGGCTTCACAGATGGTTTTCTAAGGAGAAAAAGGAAAAGAGTGGAAAGGTTTCCCCTGGTATACAGTATCAGCTGCAGTTTCTACAAGTATCCCAAACAGCAAAAAAAAAAAAAAAAAAAAGCTGTACCATTTCACAGTAACTCATTGTATTATAACAGATAGGATCAGATTAAAATTGTACAAGCGGTACAAAAAAGGGGACATACTGCGGAGACACTGCACAGTTCACATCTTTCAGCGGCGTAGCAAAGCTATACATTTCACCCCTGACCACTACTTCATTTATATTTTAATTATATTGGTTATAGCTGTGTGTTCGGGTGCGCCGCTAATTGTCCTTTAATCATCTTGCTGAAAGAGCTGCCCTGCATGGTGTGTGTTGCCATGTACTTGCTATAGAGCAGATCACTGTTCTTCCCTGGCTGGCTGCGGTCCGCAGAGCGGTTACAGGCACTCGGGAGTGGTATAATGGTGACATTGGCTCCGGTTTCTGTGTAAATGAACTCAAAGTGCTGGTGATTTTGAGGGATCGGGCGGCTTGGCGTCGGAGCTGCTTTTGGCCCGAGCTCGGGCTCTGGTCCCGGCGATGGCGCCAGGTTTCCTGGGAACCGCGGAATCTTGGAACTACGGACCCGGACCAGCCAGGAAGTGGACCTCTGACGTACTCTGTGGCGCGTTCATCCCAGTCCGTTTCCACTGAGTCTGGCTCTCATCGGCAAGTGTGGGGGTGGGGTTTTTTTTTCTCCCCCTCTTTTTTGGAGGGGGAGGGGGAATGAAGTCATTGGACCTTCCATTTTTCACAACCAAGCTTGAAGTCAACAGAAATACATATTTCAACTCTGAAATGTGCAATAAACATCATTACTTCTTGGCATAATCACAAGTTTGTATGCAGTATAATGTCCACATCACAGGCAAAGGTCTGCCAGTACTGACCTGACCAGGAAGTTAGACTGGCCATTTTTCAATCAAGTAGATTTTTTTTATATAAAACAATAAATTAACTTTAGAAGGATATAAAATTCTTGTTGACATTCAGTATCATTACAGTGAAATTTTCATTAGAATGTCTTTCATTGGCTTAATGACCATGGAGCCATTGTCCTTTAAAATGCCACAGTCGTTTTGGTTGTGTAAATCTATTTGTATCAAAACCACATAACCTCACTGGCTCTGTTTAAGGATTCAGCCTGTTCAGGAGCTTGAGGTTCTTTGGTAAGTTATTCAGGGATATCATAAAAGCAAGATATGACTTTTAAAAAAGTGAGTTCTTTTTTTCTTCATGTAAAACAATAGAATTCCCTGGTTTTTGCCACTGGTTTGAATACACCAAAGCTTTTAATTAAATGTTTAGGTTATGTGGGATTTATGCAAAGTAACAGAGTAAATTGATATTGTGACAGTGTTGTCCATAAAAGGAATACAATGAAGGGAAAAATGCTGGAGGGAGAGAAAGAGAGAGAGTGAAGGAGGGTTGATCCGTTGAAGTAATCATATCTCCAAAGCCCTGTGGTAGGTTCATGGAAAACTACTTATAACTGCCGATGTGAAATGTTTGCCAGAATCTGTACCGAGTCCAAAAGGAATTAATATTAATATTAGAAAGAGTCCACACTGACATGTGCAATTTAGGACAGAACCAGTGTAAATCAATCCCAGAACCCCCTGTTTCCGCTCGACCCAGGGCCTGAAACTTGGAACGGCGAGAGCACAGCGTCTGAAATATCCATCGGCCAATTATCTTCCTTGCTGGCTGGAACTGTGAGTTCAATAAAACGTGGCTTGTGATGTGCACAGGGCTTACTGGATGAGATCGGCTGTTTTACCACGTCTCCTCTGACAAATATATAACTGTGTTAAGATCCTTTTTTTTTTTTTTTTTTAGTTCAATTTTCCACCTGTACAGTTTTGTATGATATCATATTCGTGGAGTTGACCATCAGTCAAAATTATAAAACACATACTGTGCAGAAATATGTGTTGTCAAACATTAGACGTTTCTCCCCACTTTTTCCCATCTGAACTGTGCTGTGTAATCACCCTTGATGTGAACTTCTCCCACAAACTCAGGAGGAAGCAACTGCACATGTGACTTGTTTGATCCACATTTCTAGCCTTCACTGTTTTTTTACATTGCAGATGCAACCCTCAACACAAATTGCTGATGCTCTCAGAGGAACATGGTTATGTTCGGCTCACAAACCTGTACCTACCTGACTGGCCTGGAGAGGTCAATATAGAGCAGTGGTGCCTGCATCCCTGTGAGTGCCATTCGGACTGGAGGTCTTTTTGTTTAGTTTTTTCTTGTTTTGAACATTTAATTTTCTGGTTGTGAAACTGAGCTGCATTTAACCATTTGTAGCTGAGAAAATGATATGATCACTGGTGATTGGCAATCATTAGCCAGCTATTTTGCATTGTGACACTTGATTGGTTGGAACTGCATCCAATATCTACACAACTACTTCTCAAAGAACCTCATTAATTGCATTAGCAATATCATGGACATCAAACTTAACATTTAAGTGTACCATAACAACAATTCTTGCAGGCACCCCTGCTAGGGAGTGACGAGACTGAGCTTAACCAACTTATCCACTGTTTTACTCCAACAAGGCTCAATGAATTACCTTTTCGTCAGTTTGAACTCCAGCCATCTTGGTTAACATTTAAACTCCCAACTGTAGGATGCACCACAAATATGCCTTTACCCCACATGACACTCAAAGTCCCAGACATCACTGACTCTGCCACTCATTCACCCAAGGCTTTGCTGGTTAATCCTCTGGCAAAATTCTACCTAAAGCTACACTGCAGTAGTTTGCCATAACGGTTTAATTCCATAGCATAATATGCTCCCTGTGATGGCTGAATGTGAACAGGAGAGAGGGGTTGGGGTTAAAGCAGGGGGAGGTACAGAGTAGGAGGGGTGGGAGTGTGATTGAAGCCAGTGATACTGTAATTGCTCCTAATTGTAATTTAAAGTGATGAGTGTATGTGTGTGAGAGGCGGGCCGTGCGCCTCAGCAGTGCCCTGGGCCTAGCGCTGCCTTCCTGCTCCTGTTATTCATGTGACAGACCCATCTGATTTCGGGGATCAGATTTTCCCGGTTGCTTTTCCCAGATCCCGAGCGGCTGAACATAATCCGCGGGCAGGAAAAAGGTGGTTAAAAGCCCTGGCATCGCCGGCCGGCTGGCGGGGGGACGGGCAGAGAGATGGAGGAGCGTGAGATGTCATGACCTACAAGCACTGACCTACAGAGCTAAGGGTGCATGATAATAGCACACAGTCTGCAATGTTTGAACAAACTATAGCACTGTCTGTCTCCCTTCACAAAACAATTTAATATAGATTTAATGGTGGCCATTAGAAGTGTGAGAGGGTGACTTTAACCTGAAACTTGTATGACTGTCCATCATCCCTGGGGTCACATGTCTTTCTGAAGGAAAAAGTAAAAGGACAGAATGATGCAGTCTTTTTTTCTTCACCAATGAAAATGCTGCCAAGATTTAAGCCATCAGTGAAGCACGGACCTAATTATGACAGTGCGGGTACAGTGAGGTCAAACTTGGACCGGGCAAGCCATGATGAATTGTGCTCCAAGTGAATAATCTACTCATAATATTTATTTAAATGCTAAGGGAAATGAATGGCTTACAAAATGGCAGTGTCGATTTACACTTTTTGTATTTTTAAATGAGAGGGGAAATTTTAGCCTCCGATTTTTCTCTGAGGACGCAAGTCCCACCTGATGAAACTGAACCAAGGGGGGAGGGGGGGTGACAGGAAATTTTTTTTTCAGTGGAATGGCGGGTGTTTGGAGCCGTGGTCCCAGCAGGGGAATGCCACGCGGGGGTGACAGTAGTCCCCTCAGGGGTGGGGTTAGGGTTACAGGCGCGCTTCCTTTCCCAGGCACGGGGGGACAGGGGTGTAAATCTGGCCCCGGGGCTGCCCTGCCTGCCATTGTTCCTCTGGAGGTGAAAGCGCAAGCAGAAAGCAGGTGGATGGGGCTGCAGCGAGGGGGAGGAAACCTGAAACGTTTAGCCCTGCATCTCACCTGGGGAAGGGGGAGGGTGGAGGGAGAGAGGGGCGGGGCAACGCTAGCTCCGGCGGCATGCTGTCACTCACGGGATCCACCGTGCTTTATTTCCCAGGACAGGAAATCTGCAGGTGAGATAGAGGAAGCATCTGTCTATGCACCAGCAGACACCAAGTTCTTCTCCCCTCTCTTGTTACCACATACCCACAAACGCACAAATCAGGCCGGGAACATCACTGTTCTCTGTGAGAACAAACAGTTTAGTAAAAGGCTGGGGCATGGGATGCTGTCCCGGAGCATCATAGGAGATACGCGGTAGGAAGAAGGGCAGGTGAATTCACCCAAGGGTTCAAGGTCTGGAGTCTGGACTTGCTTACCCCTCAGGGGAGATCGCTGTGAAGGTAGAAAGAGTGCAAAAGAACCTAAAGGAAGGATTTTCCAAGATATGCAGGATTATTTTCAAAGCTTTCAACACCAGGGGGGAAAACGCTCTCCAGATTTTTTGGTGGCAGCTTTTCAGGCCCCTATTGGGAGGGAATGAGAGAGGGAGAGAGAGAATGTGGATGTGGGCCTTCAAGAAATTGAATAAATATACTTTTCAGCATTTGAAATGAATCTAGACCCTCTTTGTCAGTAGGGAGCATGGGGAAGGTGGGAGTCTCTTTTGAGCTATTTGCCATTTTTTCCCTAAATCCTGTCCCCCACCCCAGACACCCCACCCCCTGAGGGTTCTCCCACGGGTGCTTACGGCCAGGAGCCGGGCACTGTCTCTGCCTGGGAGGGGCCAGGATCACTTAACCATTATTTTAAAAAATTATTCTGAGCTGAGAAGGAAAACATACAGTATACATGAACATACCAGGAGGCCCGTGGTAAGAAGTATATCCCAGCAATGATGACATCCATTACTGTTTGGTACAAGCCAATCCACCCCCTTCATACTTCTCCCATACTGGAGCGAGATCTTACTCAGCAAAATACACCACTTCCCTGCCATTTTGTACACAATTACTGTTTTGTTCCTCCGTGAATATACTGACTATAATGAGCTTTCTTTTTGAGACATTTCTCAGTAACTGCACACAGTGTGACTGATTTCATAAGAAACATTCCTGTTTCTATTCCATCTTAACATGAATGTTTTCCTCTCCAAATGGTCTCAATAGCGACAGCAATAGAATTCCAAAGTCTAGTGTTTATGTAATCTGTTTATTTCATTTTCTCAATAAAACATTTTTCCACTTTACTTTTCTCTCTGTATTCTCTGGCTGTCGTTTTTAGAGAAGAAAATAAAAAGAGGAAGATGTCCTGACGTTCTCCTGAGCAGAGAGAAAATCTGATTTGGCCTTTTTACCAGCTTATCATTTCTCCAGACAAGGTGATTTATTGTCTCTATCCAAAAACCTTTCTCATGACTTAGATATGTTTAATGAGCAGTGAGGAGCACCAGGTGTGTTCGGACTCCTGTTTCTTCTCCTAGAAAAGACTGGAATGTCAAAAACATAAAATCTCTCTGTGGCTTGCCCATGTTTCAATCTCATTTGAAGACGAAGAATTTAGATCAAAAGGCTACCATAGATCTGTGTCTGAAACAAAATGTAAATCAGCGTGACTCACTGTGTTCATTGTCTTGGCCCAGCTCTCATCTTTGCTTGACTTAAAACAATCATCATTATCAGCTTGACAATGAAAGGCCTTCAGGTATGACGTGTTTGTGTCCCTTGTGTTTAATAAATTAGGCTGTCTCTGTGCTCCTTTGAGGGGCTGTGTACGGCTGCTCCCTCCGACTTGACTCTTCCACCAACTTCGGCTTAAAACTAAGTTTCTTTAAAGATGTTCCAGTGTGGATAATGAGGTCTTACTGAGCCAACTGTGGCTAGACATGAGGGGGTGTCCCTTGGTTTGATCCCAGAATGCCTTGCTGTGTCTCTGAGCTCCCGCATTCCACTTCTCCCCAAGAGGGAGACATTAGTGGCCCCCTCACTTCCACAAGATCCCAAGACCCACTACAACTCCCCCCCAACCCAGCCCCCATCTCCCCCAAAATGCAGCAGGCCCTGCTCACTCAACACGTCCCCACTCTGAGCCCCGGTCCCGCCGGCACCTGAGGGAACCGCCAAACAACCAAGGTCTTTGATAGGGCCCCCGGCTGGTGACTGCGGCCTTTATCCAGGCACGCAATTTCAATCAGGGTAATCTTTCAGGATTAACCTCTCAGAGAGAGAGACTCCAGAGGTCTCCCGGGGACCCTGAGCCACACAATGCTGGCAGAAGGATGCAGGGGCTGTAGAACATGTGCACTTGGACAGTGTTGTCAGCCCTTTCTCTGAGGTATCCGTGTTTTCTGTACCAGAGCACTTATGCTGTAATCTGTTGCTGATTCCCGGCTGCGTTCACAGGCTTGGATGTGGGTCATCTGATGCTTTTGTGATAAAGGGAAAGGGTGGTGAGGATAGCGACTGGGATCGCTTGGTTCTTGGAGGGAGAAGATGCAGCTTCTGATATAGGATCCTGGACATGGAGGCTTTATCCCAAGTAACGGAAGGCCTATTCACCAGTGGTACTTGGTTTGCCAGGGACCAGGGCTAAGGTAAAGCTTCTACACATATGGTAGCGAGGGTCAATGTTATGAAACGATTTCCAAATCATAGTGGACAGAAACCAGTTTGGACATACCTTAGATACAAATAATAATCCCTTGTGTCTTTGTTCGTTCCTGGATCGGATCAGTATGTTCAACATCAATTATATAGAGAGGTATGCCTTCGTTTAAACCGACAGAGAATGCTAGGGCAACTAAGGCTGCCTGGATGGATTCTGAGCAGCAGTCCCTATCATCTATCACACGATACAGCGCCTGGGGCGCTGCTAGCATGTAAATAGCCGTTGACAGCTACCCTAATTCACGGGGTGTGAAAATTCCCCTCAAAGTGTGGTATACTTCCTGCTTTATGGCAAGTGCCAGGAATAATATAAATAGGAGGGTGATATCGGTAAACATGCAAGACAGTGATCTCTTTCTAATTCTACAAAGTGAGTCACATGAAACGCCAAAGCATCTCTTTAGGTATGTTTACTAATCACAATCATTATTTTGATTGCCAATCAAAATGTATATGGGTAGACCTCAGCTCTCATGGTCTCTCTCTGTTTCTCTCTCACTCTCTGTTTATCAGACTCTGCCTGTGTCTCTCTCTGTCTTACTCCCTCTTTGTCTGGCTTAGTGTTTTTTCTCTCTCTCTCTATGTCTCTCTCTCTCTCTCTCTCTCTCTTTGTCAGGGTCTGCCTGTGTCTCTCTCTCTCTTTCTCTCTCTTTGTCAGTCTCAGTCTCTCTCTCTCTCTCTGTGTCAGGGCATGACTCAGCTGGCAGTCTCCTCCTCACCTTGGGGTGAACTCCTGCTCACACCTCGCTCCGTGCTCGCTCTGTCGCTTCGCACCTGAGACTCTTCCCCCACGCTCACCTGAGGGCGAGACGAGTCAGAAAGCACAGATGCAGTGGCAGGGCAAACGGAGCTGGCCTGGGCAGGGGTTCAGCAGGAGGAAGCAGATGAGTAAGGGGCTGAGTAACGTTACGTTTGTGCGCAGGTCTCTCAGTGACCTGTCACCCTGCACAGGGGAGTGTGGAGGCAAAGCGTGCTGTTAATAAACAGTTTCAAGAGGCTATTTGTTTGCAGAATTGAGTATGTTTGTGTGAATGCATGTATTTGTGACTGTGTAACTCTTAACACAAAAGCATATATGGGCCTGCAAACTACAGCAAATGTATTTGGGTTCCTGTGGCTGTGAGAGAGGTGTGTGTATGCATTTGTAAGACAGAGGGACCTTGTGTATGTGTGAGAGTGAGTAAGTGAGAAAAAGAGAGACTAATTGTGTGTGCATCTGCATTTGTATTTGTGTGTATGTCTGTCTATGCATGTGTGAATAAAACAGAGAGAGAGAAAAAAAGCAGTTTCCCACTGTCTGGGTGCAGAGATCGAATGGAGCCAAGGTGTGCCCATCTCAGGTTACCTGGCCCTCCCATCTGCACAGCTCCTTACATCTTTATCTAATACAGCCTCTCTCTGTGCCAGGTGTGTGATGGATGGAAGGCAGTGATTTGTTTTCGGAGGCGCAGACTGTTTGACTCTAGCGTATGAGTGCTGTATTTGCCTCAGGGAGGGCTGTTGAGTTTTTTCATTTTCCTGCTGTCCTTGACTGGATCGTACACGCTGTTCTGGTGCAGGTAGGCTGGCACCCCTTTTTTTTTTATCCCCCCTTTTAACAACAAAAGCTGAACAAGACAAACAACCGGATTATCAAATTACCCCTGCATCTGTCTTTAAAACTTTAATTTGGCATTAAAGGCACTTGAGGTTTTGAAAAGCAGAAGGCTTAGCGTTTTGAAGTGCTTTTAGGACGTCGGATTAACCGCGCCGATGCAGCAGGACGGAGAGAAGCTGTGAGTGAAAGGGGGGTTGGGGGTGGGGGTGGGGGTGTGGCGGTAATGACTACCTGCGCTTGTGAAAGTGCACAGCCCTGGGTTCGAGCCAAGCTCCAAGCCCTGTCCCTGACAGTTTCACTCAACCTGCAGGACCACTGGAGCACTCAGACGGGCTGACAGCTCACACCAAAAACGTAAACAAGAGGTTTAGAGTGTCAGGGCTGGAATGTGGAAAATGCTCTGAAATAATATCAACGCCTTCCGCAGGCCAGGTCACCGGAGGAGGAGATTACGACGGTGGCAAGTCCAGGCCGAATCTTTGAGCACAGGAGCGCGGCGCTGGGGGGAAGGGGGAGGTTTTGGGCCTGGACCAGCTAAGCGTCACACCTGTGTTTCTGAGAACCTTAGCGTTGAGAGATTGGGGCTGAGAGACAAGGCTCTTCAGAAGAGTGCTGGCTGGTCATGCAGGCACTGAGCTCTCCCTGACTGAAAGAGGGCCACAGGCTGTGCAGCCTAAACCTTTGACTTTGATGAAAGAGATAATGTTAATGGTTTTTATTGAACAAGGACAATGGGAGCAACTAGGAAACAATTAGATGGTGAAGACATGGCATCCTCCTGACTGCCAAAGGTTTTGAGCCCTGCTCTGCATCTGTGTGCATGATGGTGGAAGGAGGCCTATGGGACTGGAGTAATGGCCCAGCTTCACTGTCTCTTTGCCATAAACACACTGTTTAGTTGGGCTTGGACAGACCCATTCCAAGTTCTCCATTCCAAGTCCCATGTTCCAAGTTCTGGGTTCCAAGCTCTATGTTCTTGGTTCCAGCTTCTGACTTGGGCCTCCACTTGCAACGGCCCACTCTCTTTGGCCTTGGGGCCTGGACTCAGACCCCTCTCCCTCCTGCGAACGGCACTTTCCCCTCGCTGGCCACAGATGAGAGTGTCTCTGTCTGTGGGACTCTGGGCCGCAATGTGACCAATCAAT
This sequence comes from Albula goreensis, assembly GCA_022829145.1. Lineage (NCBI taxonomy): Eukaryota > Metazoa > Chordata > Actinopteri > Albuliformes > Albulidae > Albula > Albula goreensis. Next base: position 15,095,791 of record CM040750.1, read on the forward strand.
CCCCCCTTCTCTCTCTCCTTCTCTTCATCCCCCCCTCTGCCTCCCACTCTCTCTCTCTCTCTCTCTCTCTCTTCCCTGTAAAACAGACAGAGGCTCTGGAGTAGGATGCTTTGGCAGTAGGAGTGAAAAGGAACTTATGGTACAAATAAAACAATCTGTCGTTACAAAATACAGATGAACAGGATATTTTAACATGTGTAAAAATGAATGTCGTTTATTAGAAATCATTTGTTGAAGCGATATTAGGCAGACATACACACATACCTACATACACCTCATTGTATTTGTTTTTATATGTATGTATGAATAATTTAGTTTGCTTTATTTAGAATTTTAATTAGATGTTTTTTTTTTTTAATTTCAGCTTCAAGTCCAGTCCTTCGTGAAGCTCGGGGGCGTTTTGCAGATCTGACTGGTATTTCCTTCATCTCTAGCAGGCCCAGAGCAGGTTTGGGATTTCATGCTCCAGTCGAGGCAGCCGGGCCTCGAGGGTGCTGACAGCCGCGGGCCTCGGAGTGGGAAAGTGGGGGAGCGCCGCTGAGAGCCGGGATGAAGTGTCCAATCACAGAAGCCGGAGCCAGAGCCAGCCAGTTCCAGGCCCAGCCCAAGCCTCAGGAAAGGTAGCCCCTGATTTGCAGATGGAGGATGAGAGCTGTGACGGGATAGGCCCACACGCTTAGTGCACAGACACACCAAGAACAGCTTCTCCTAGTCCGTGTGCTAAAGCTGTGGCAGGCTTTCTGACCTGCAGGTCATGGGCTTTTACAACGCAAATTAAATGAATTTGAAGTCGTCCTGTTGTCTGAGTGCTAGTGAGTGGTGACAGTCCAGTAATCAGTGAGCAAGCGTCACACCCCTCTTCCCCTACCGACCAGGGGCTTGGTATCCAGCTGTCTGTGCTCTGCAGTGCTAACTAACACTGACAGCTGTAGCAGGACTGCTGTGATGTCACTTTCCACCCTCACTCCCCTTTGGAAGAGACCCTCACCACAGCTGACATTACCCACTATTTAATCTAATGCAAGAGCTGGGATCAATCAATCAATCAATACAATTTTACATTGTGCACTGCATTACACTTAATTACAGGATGGAATGCCTCACAGAAAACATTACAGATAAGCAATGCAAGTTATAACAGATGTAAAATGAAAGGGAGGTGAAAAGGGGAAAAGTATATTCTGACAGCACATATCAAATCACAAAGTAAATACCTGCAATAATGTAACAAACATAGCGTAAATAAACAGGGGAGAGACAACAATGGAATGCAGCTTAACTGGATTCTAATTGCAAATCAAACTCTACCCATTCTGTATGTCAGACAATAAAGACAACATAAAAGACTTTAAAATGCAAATCCCTGTATTATCAGTCACCGCATATCTAACAATAAAAACGTATGAGAGTCTTCCTTTCCTGTCTGAGTTGGATGAATTGTTTATGAGTGATTAAATACCTACTGCCACACAATGACATAAAGGTTGTGAGAATTCAATACATTCATAATTGACAAATGGGTCTTTGTTTGATGAAACTGTTGTGACCTATTGTGCTCCTTTGTGAACATTAGCTGTGAAGCCTGCTGCCCTCAGGATTGTCAGACTGCAACCCCTCCAGGGCTCAGTGATACCACCTGAAGATGCCTGCTCAGGTGAGTGTCATCACTGAGAGACCATTGTAGAGTGGAGCATTGCCTGGGCCTGCGTTTGTGTGGTCCTGCAGCTCACCTGGCTCAGGTGAGCAATCGCTGCAAGACAGGGGTGGTGGGGGGTTGGGTTAGGTGGCCGTGTTGGACAGGTGGGTGCAGGTGGAGGAAGGACTAGATGGGAACGTGAAGCTCTATCAGATCACACGACCTTGTTCATCCCCGTGACCTTTGACCTTAGCACAAGGCCATGGGGAAACGCAGGTCAGCCACTGCAGACTTCAGGCATTTGGGTTTCACAGGCAGACCCGTTTAACGTGTTGACAGCACTCACTTTTTTATTATCCACTGGACCATCCTAAAGAGACACAAGATCTCACAACTCTGTAAAGTAATACTGTAAGTTTCCAAGAATTATGGATGTTCACTTTAGTTTATACGTTTATATTTATAATAAAGTTGAACTGAGTTAAAATAAGTATTTTGTTATAGCATAGCCTTAGCTCTGCCACTCTGGGTAAAATGTGGACAAAGTATCTGCCTATGAATAATAATAATAATAATAATAATAGTAATAATAATAATAATAACCTGTAGTTGGGGTTGACTGAATGCAGTGTAACAGTATGGGGTTTCTAAGGATTTCAGTGTGCCTGTGTGAGTGTTTGTGTCTGTGTCTGTCTGTCTGTCTGTCTAGGGGTATTAGCGTGCCTGTGCGTGTGTGTGTGTGTGTGTGTGTGTGTGTGTGTGTGTGTGTGTGTAGGGGTAGGTAGGTGGTGGAAGTTGCTGTTCCTGCCTTTAGGGGATATGACATCTCAGCCGAGGAACAAAAGCAGTGCAGTATTAGTAACAGGATACGCCCGCAGCACAAACTGGAAACGTGTACCTCCTTATCTCAGGGCAATTGAGTCTCTCTGTATCTCTTTCCCATACATACCTGATCTGGCTGATAAGGGCCTGTTTGTGCGAGAGATGTCTCAGCTTACCAAAAAAATCCCCGAGAGGAAACTGCCACGGAGGAAGCCCCGCCGTTCCAAGGTGAGGTTTGCGCTAAAGGCGATGATGAGGGTAACCGTGAAAGTGATAACTATAACAAACGTCTAATGCAAATCACCACACAACCTCAGGAAAATTCTCTTTGTGGGAGGGTAGGGAACCCCCGGAGGCGCTGGTGTTGGTTAGCCCAGGAGGAGGTGAGTCTGTGTGAGAATTCATGGTGCTGCATTGGAAATACAATGGCTTTAAAAAAAAAAAAAACAGAGGAAAGACCAGTGGGTGCAACAGGAGTGTGTCTGACACGCTCACTGTGTCCTGACACTGTGGCCTGTCGTCCCTTGACACAGTCCTGATGGCAGAGATTAGTCAGAGCACAGTCACAGGTTCGGCACCTGTAAGCCCGGGAAGCAAGACTCAGTCTGCCAGCCATTTAGTTTGAACATCTAAACCCTTTCTGCCCTGAAGGTAGAGCACAGTGCTTGACCCTGTATATATGGGAGCATAACATTCAAATAAATGAAGGGACAGTGATAGTGTTTTACTAATAGAGGCTCAGGTTAATTCAGGGAGATGGCAGACTGTATCTCCTATTGTGTCTGTTTAATTCACTACAGCATCCTTGATATGGATGCATACAGGTCCACATTATCAACAAACATACAAATGAAATAGCAAAAGGACTTAATCTGTAGGATCCCATTCCTGTCACATCTTAACCAAATGAACATTTTCTCATTCAAAGTAGGTGATCAAACACATCCCATATGATCCCCCATACCACTAATTCACTGCTAATATCCATTAGCTACTGCTGTCAGCTGGATTTCTATCAGCTGTAAACTGGCCGATGTATGAAAATACCAAAAGACTGAGTTTTCTAAACCTAAACTGCCTCTATGAAAGCAACTTAATGCAGGGACTAAGCCCTATACTGACCCATGAACCCCAACCCACTACGGCAACTAGACATGGGAAGAAAATAGAGACAATAAGAGTCTTAGAAAAGGTTAGAACCTACCTTCTCCCTATTTTTCAATGACTTTTCCAACACACAATATGATAGTTCTTTCCCCATTTGACTGCTTCCCCTCTTCACAAAAAGTCCCAGAAATTTTAGGTTTCATTTTTCAGGTTGTTTTTCCTGAAAATGTAAGACGATATAGCTTCTCCTTCCGGACGGCGATTCCGGGGAGCCGCTCCTTCTTTGGACCACCAAACTGGAGTAATTCCAGCTAACACCTGATTCCAGTGACGAGTAGTTTAATTAAATTAGTTTCTTATTCCGTTGTCTTCAGCAGGAACTTTGATGATGTCATGACTCATGCTGCCCACTTTTCCCAAACTCAGCAGCAGTTGAACGGGATTAAGTGATTTTAAATATGAGAAATGATGAGAGTGCCATGACTCTTTGATACAGCAGGCCTCTATAGACATGATGTAGTTGTCAATGACTGCATGTCAAAATGTATCTGTAGGCCCATCTTACAGTATCTTAATGTATCACGTGATCTTAATGTCCAATCAAACATTTTGGACACTGAAATGTTTAGGATATAGTGCAGACCATGTTCATGAGGGCTCCTCTTTTCCCCAGTCTCAAAACAACAGGCACTGGGAAACTCAGTCCAGTAACGCTGCGAGGGGAAGGCATTCTGCTTCAGCTTTTGATGTCTAATTCAGAGAATTTTTGTTATCTCAGCCCAGAGTGCTAATTGCAGCAGAATACACGGGCGGAATACACAGGCAATCCCTGATAAGCGTTGCAGTATTTAAACATCGCTTTGTGAAATATCTTCTCCATTAACTAGGCCGTATCTCATCTTGTAGTTTATATGGGGGCCTCCCGAAGGCTCATGGACTAGAGATGCATTTTTATGGCGTAGCTGTGAGTCTTGGCTGAGGGTCTGTATCGGCGAGGCAGCAATTGGCTCAGCCTCACTACAGAAAGATGGTGGGAAGGCAGTTGGGGTCATCAGACTCGACTCTAGGCTGCCTGCACGCCTATATGTTGACTTTGTGTTTCTCCAACAGCATAGGTGAAATGTAATTGGTGACATATCTGCAATGAAATATGTAAAAATATTAAACTTGTTTGACACGTGAATAAAAAGAAATCACAAAGCCAGCTGCTCTTTGTCTGTGGGAGAAGGTCAGGTTACTGGGACTTCTATGTTCAATAGGGGTGAGAGAAAATGTAATAGAAATTTATTTTGTATATAAAACATTAAAATGACCTAATTAAAGTCAATTTTAATCAGACCATTGTGATCTATAACTAAATTTGAATGCATAGCTATACTGTTATAACTGCTGACGAATGTTGCGGTGTACTCCGGCATTTATAGCAACCAGATGACAGTCACAATATTTCTGACGTGTCAGGAGAACATTGTTTGTATAGTAATACTGTATTTTGATATTTATCCAGTTCCATTGTTCCTACTCAACCAATCAGAACCAAGAGGAAAATCACATTATAAGAGCATGTGAGGTTGGACTTGCTGGACTGTACATTTAATCTCAGACAAGACGCATTAAGACAAAAACTAAAGAAGAAGAGAAACATTCATTTTAAGTCACAAATAGGTTTAGATGAATGTTAGATAAGTGAATATATGAGTGGGATAAATGTTCAAATAAGTTAAATGAATCCAAGATTATGGTATTTGTTCAATACAATGAGAGGCGTTTGAGGACAGAGGCGTCCTGTATCCCTGCAGGTAGCACAGTCCGGCTGCAGGCGGAGCGGACCCATCTGTGAAAGCACTCAGAACCTCAGTTCTGGGCCGCAGCATCCATCAGTATCCCAGCTGCTGGTCTGTGACAGGCAGGGAATGGGGCCCGCATGTGTGGGAGGGAGGTGTACCGTTTGATCGAGCCCAATTGAAAGCTCATTTGTGGTTTTGGTACCAGAGGAAAAGAGGGCGTTGGAGAGATTGAACTGACACAATCTGGACCGAAAATCTCTTTCTTCCTTTCTCAGTACGAGGGGAACTTTTTTCTCTCTTTCTCTCCCCCTCTCCTCTTTTTACTCTGTAATATGACCGGGGTGTTGGGTTACCAAATGTCATGTCCAATGCAGTCCTGGCTCGTGAGTCATTAACAAATCTATTTTGGAACATAAACAATGTTAAAATTGTACAAAAGAACCATTACCATAAGAATATGGCTATTCAACAGCAGAAATTAAATGCTATCATATTCTTGGGTTGAGTGGCTGTGAAATATTCCATGGTGAACATCTCTGAAAGAGAAGTAGTGTTGGACTGTGGGGCACAGCCAATGAGAAAAGAGGTGGGAGGGTCACATTACGAAGTGAGATTCTGACCCTTCACTTTTGGTAAAGCACACCATGCCAGTGTGACAGGGGAGAGACTGATTCTGCTGTTAGGTCAGGTACCTAGACAAAGTATTTGACCCCTCTCCTGGTGACTTTTCCAGTACCTCCAACATGAGAAGCCTTCCTTTTTAAAGATGCATGTTCTCTCTGAATGTATATGGGTCCCTACTTAAATGTTTATACTACCCTTGATGCAGCTAAAGCCCATATATTGTATGATATGGTACTTGATTAATAGTTGTATTATTTTTGGATATTTAACCGGTGGGGGAGGGGGTAATTGCTTGTCATTTTCATTCAGATTAATCCTCTTTTATCTATGGATTAATCCACTATATCTACAAACATGCTGCATTTTCGCTGTGGTCCTGCGAGGACAGCCAGACCACTTAGCTGAGTTCACCTGCTGAGCAGAGCCATCAAGCTGCACTAAAAGCTCCTCCCACTTTTTAGACACAGCAGTTCCGGCTATTCTGCCCCACCAGTCAGAGTCCCTGAAGAGGAGTAACATCGATGCCCACCCAGGATGGGGGCGGGGAGGGCAGGTCCCTCTGCATCTGCCGCTGGGGCAGAGCCGGCCGGAGCCCGGGCCAGGGCAGCCCGTGATCCGGCCAGCAGGGCCGTGTGAGAGAGAAACCTGACCAGGCCTCCAGCGGCTGACCATGTGGGGCGGTGTCAGGTTACACACTGCGTGAGGGGGGGGGGGCGCAGCGTGCAGAGGAGGTCGATCTCTGACCCCAAAGATCTGTTAGTGATTTTACAAGACATCATAAAGTATATCCTCCATGATAGAACCATATTTCTGGTGCAATTCCGACAGTCGGGTACATGCGCTGTGTTGCATACAATTGTGAAGAGTGAGGAAAAAAAAGAAGTGACACTGATACAGAACACTGAGTCAAGACCATACCCATGCAAATGTTTGGGTGCTACATTAAATAGGGGTATTTCTGAGTTATTCTCCCATCTTCAAAATGTACCAAACACATACACTTCCAGTTCCCCACAGGAAAACGCCAGTTAGCATAATACTCTTATAGTATGTATGATATAATAACATGTTTGTGCTACTTTAAAATTAAAGCAGTACAGAGAGAATGCGTTTTGGCCGAGAGGACATCTGTTATCCAATCAATAGTTGAGAGGATGGGTTTTTTAACAGAATCATTTTGTGACAGTAGTATGATGTGGATGCTACGGATTCAGGCATAGTGCAGGCTGTTAATTAAAAAAATGTATGCATTTCATTTTTGGACACACTCAAAACAACCAAATAGAAACAGTAGCTGAAAGGAGAAGTTTCAGAGGAGAGGGAGCAGGAAAGCGAGAGAGAGAGAGTTTGTATGTGTATTTGTGTTTGTGTGTGACAGACTCAAAGCCTGGGTCTATTCTGCCGAGTGAAGAAATGCCCTGTACTGTTTTTCTTTTTCTGATTTTTTTTTTTTTCATTTTCTGTGCAGAAACTGTTTTAAAAATTCCACGGCTGGAAATTCTGAGAGTAATCTGAAAACATGAAAAGGAAATGACTGTAAATATGAAACCTTAAAAAAATATGTCTATATATTTCCATATATTTCCATGGCACAGGCTGGAGTTTCTGGTGTGGTGCCAGACGTCTTTGGTTTCCTCAAACCAGCGACATGTCTGGCCTTTCTGAGCTGGACTAAGGCAAGCTGAGCCGAGGCAGGTTTGTGAGTGTGTGTGTGTGAGTGTGTGTGTGTAGTGGAGGAGGGGATTACATGGCGTTAAAGGTAAGAAATCTGCAGCGTGACTCTTTCCAATGCATTCACCCACACCTCTGCCAAATCATGTCCTGATTCAAGCTTCAGCCACACCTTGCTGTTAAGCTGGGCCCCACATGATCCAGCCCCATCCCACATGACCCTGGTCACATGACCTCAGGCGTCAAGTGCAAAATGACCTCAATGCAAGGCAACAGCCCAATAAGTCTCTTCCACATTATAGGTTGTTTTTTTAAAAAAATCATACTATATTCTCCTTTTCGACAAAGAAGGAGAAAAAACATTTCCCGAGTGCCGGCAGATGGAACCATGTAAGCACTATTGAGGAGCATGGCCGAACCTTTTCTCAATGACGTTAATCACCTGTGATCTATGGAGGGTGTTTGGTGCGGTTATAAGACACCATGCAGGGAGCGGAATTCTGCATGTGGGGAAAGCACTCAGCATGTGACTGCGCAGTGTGTCTGTTGCATCATCCGGACCTGGCACGGCCTCCACAAACATGATATCGCACCACCATGGTGCCACCCTCCACTCCCACCCCTGTGCCCGCAGCACTGGGAATAGTGCAGGGGCTTCCCTCTCGCTGGCAACAGGGAACCCAATCACCGCACGTTATCGCCTCATAATTACTGCTCTTTTAGACATATTAGTATAGGCCTCATGATCAAGTTTCAACACGGAACCTGACCCTCCCTCGCCAGAAAAACACTCTCACAGATGGCTTCTCAGCAAACAACCTTGTCTTAAAAATATCTCAGGGCCCTGATGTTCCCTCCAATTGGCTTGGCAGCGCCCCATGTGACCCATCTCAACCAATGGCGAAAGGAATGGAAGCAGGTTACCTGAGTAACACTTGTGATTTAGCGCCGTGGTGTTATTTATATCTACAGTGAAAGTGTCACTCCGAAAAGGTCAGAGCACTAAGTAAACACATCAGCTCCCAGAATCTGAGAAAAGCTAGCTTGTAAAACATGCGGTGTAAAAATGTGTAAATTTATACCCAAATTTACGGTTTTCGCTTAAAGCTATTTGCAGAAATTAAAATGAGATCATTTGTACAGATATCGTAACATATTTTTCCCTAGTTGATTAATTGTATAATTTATGGTAGTTGAAACTAAATGGAACAAAATCAAATGCAATTACCCTACTTAAAATGAGAAAAACCTGTATTTCTTCAAATTTGAAATATGTTCTGTTCTACAACGAATGAACTTGAAATGAGATGTAATGAGAAGTATTTTGCCTCCAACGTAACTTCAAACTGATTTTGACTGGTATGGGAAAGGACTGTCAGAAATAACACGAGTGAACAGCGAGTTAGAGAGAAACATTTTTTACTGACTGTATTTGATCACAGGGTCTCTGTATCTAATTACTCAAAGGTAGTTATACAATTGTGATGTGGACTTGCTGAAGATCCTTTATCTTAACTTGCTGAAAAGTTGAGGAGGAGTAAAGCTCTGTTTATTTTCCCCTGACTGCTTCACACCACGTCTGAATGGAAGCCATTACTGAGAGACACAATGGCCAAATAAATATCTGTTTAAGCAGAATTTTAAAAAAAGAAACAAACAAGAGTCACTAGCAAAATATTTGATTTCCAAACACAACCTTGAACGCCGAGTCATGGTGCGTTTGATATGAAAATATGCACTAGCATTCCTGGCCCAAAACCAGCTCAAGAGAGCCACGGCAATGTGTGAGCAATCACACTCCTTTTAAACTAATTGGCAGAATCTATCTCCAAATGCCGGAGATTTATTGATGCTATTACGTATATTTTTGGACATAAATCACAAAATTTTTCATGTCTTTACGATTCACCCGTTTCACCCACCCCCGCCCCTCTACCCCACAACCAACTCCTCGAAGTCATTCTTTAAATTGCTCTCATATTTGTCGAGTTAACCAAGTCAACCTGAATTAGGACTGAGGGGCTGGCGAGGCAGCAGCTGCTGCACCCACAGTAGGCTGCGTGAGGAGGGAGGTGTCAGCTGGAGTGGTCCTGTCCCCCCTCCCCATTCTCCAGCCCTGCCGTAACGAGGGACAGTGGAATCCCCATATTCCCATAATCCTTAAACCCAGAAGTGGTCAGACATCAGGGTAGGCCTTTCTCAAACACATGCTGCTGCTGTATTTTAAACATATCTGAACAAGCTCACTGCACTGGAATGACCATGAAAATGATGCATTCTTTCCACACAATTAAATACTGTACAGTACATTGATCTTTGATCAGAAAGTGAGTGTATTATGAAAGAGTGTCTTTGGAGTGGTACTAAATTTAAATGGCGTACACAGCAGGCAGAAGGACCTGCCTCAGATGAAATGCAATATAAATAAAACGCGTGTATGTCTGAGCTCAGGAATCAGAGCAGGCCTTTTACTAAGATATGCTGTAAGTTTATTTGGACAGTGTTTGATGATGTTTTAATCTTGTATCTCAAAGATAAGTCTAGGAGAACAGATGCCGAGGTACAGAAATCCATCGCATTCAAGATGACAACCAGTGAATCAATCAATCCTCATCTTCATTAAGACCATTGGAGGAAACAGTGTCTACTGAATGTGAATGTCATAATCTCCACCATGTTTATTTTACTGTTCCTTAGTAGTTATCCGGTTACTTCAGCTTTTCCTCATTTGTGGGGTCCTAGCTGGCACATCAAGCAGAAGGAAAAGCTTTAAACGTAATGATGCACCCCAAATCCCAGAAGTGACTGCGCCTGTGCAGACTTTAGCTAGATATTTCATCCAATCACACTTAATTGGCCAAGTTATTGCACAATAGCGACTCCTCTGGTGAACACCTGCCTAACACCCGCCACAGATGCAGAGATTTCCTGCTGCAGCATAACAACAACACTCAGCCGGCTGCATTACATAATAAAAAGATGGACTGACTGTCTGCGCACAGTTTGGGGATGGTGCTGGTGTGCACCCTCTTTGAAATGATGGAGGATACCACAGTGGTGGGATGTCATATAATTATGATTGAGGATCCTGAAATGGAAAGTATAGAAAAACATAAATATCAGGACAGAACAGGCACAGGGCCCAGAGGAATGTAAGAATACATTTAAAAGAGCATTTCCATTGCTTTATTGCAGGCCTTATCCAAGGAATTCAATGTATCAATACATTTAATATGTCTTTGTGTCAGTGTACTGACACAGCGATCCATCAAGGTGTACATCCTTAAACACTGTGTTGATTTATTTTTTTTCTCAGTTTTGCTGCTCTGGCTGTTTGTATTCCACTAGAGGGGGTTCAGTCCAAACGATCATCTAGTTTCTCCTGGTCTCTCAGCTGTTCATTATGCAGTATCATTTCATGTTTTGCTCTGTCTCGCTGCTCCCCCAAATATTTTCTTTTCCCACCCTGAATCAGGTCACCGCTGGCCGGGGTCTGGGTGGGGAGTTACAGCCATAGGGTGAGGCTCTCTACGTCTCCATCAGTCATCGCTCCCGGTCTGTCAAATCGGGCTCCTCCCCCCACCCCACTGCGCCGCAGGTCTGTGGTTACCATTGGCCACCATTTCCTTTTCATGGGAAATCCAACATGGCTGCCTGACACAGGTTTAGGAGCTGGGCTCTCCTTCTGTTGTGAAAAGATGGTGATGGCGCTGCTGATGGTGGTTATCCCACTTAACAGACATCACTGTTGAGGGGACGGACTAGCTGCCTCTGGGGCAGCAGCTGCTACAGTGTGGGAACAAGCTCTGCTATAATGAGACAAAGACTCTGTAACACCACCCATCCCTCTAATTTCCTTGGTCCTGAAAAAACCGTGCATGGTGTGAGGGCTTTTCAGACAGAGCGCAAGACACCTGGCAGACAGCAGGAGGATCTTATGAGAAGTAGATGGGAGGTGGCTTAAGGTACAGACTGATATGGAACTCGACAGGGACTGTTTCTCTGGTAGGAGACCCGGTCTGCTGAAGTGAAGAAACTCAAGTATGCGTACGATGCAGGGGAGGGACGTTTTAAATGCCACAAAGGGATTTGTGAATGGCACACAGACAGGCATTAAAAACCCATGTTGATGTCCCCTGTTTCAGCTTTTATGAGTCCTGCCCTCTCCTGGCTGCATGATTTGTGCCCCGCTCTGACTTTGAAGATCTGAGAGCTTCGGGGGAGAGAGAGATGGGCCAGAGGCGGGGGACGGACATGTCTCCCCCAACGCCGCCCTACATTAATGTGCAGTCAAGGATAAATGTACACAACTCTCAGACGACCCGGGTCAGAGGTCGGAGGTCAAGTTACTATTTCCCCTCCGTATCTTTAAAGCCACGGATGACAATTACGGAGAATTTGATTAGCGGGCGGCGCAGATATCTGCGTTGTGCTTTTTATTAGAGCGCTGTATCCAGTTTCACTAGCTGTCATTTATACAGCCGGAGGAAAGCGGAGGGAGTCCCTTTACTGGTGCAGAGCTCTGAAACCCAGACTTCAAATAACCTTCCAGTGCTACAGTAGACTTTTACAGCTGTACCAAAAAAAGAAAGGACACATACATCATTTTAACAATGCTACAGCACTTAGAGAAAAACATGCTTCCACGTGTGAAAAGTCAAAAGGGTACCAAACGCTTAGAAGGGATAATGAAACAGTGCCGTTCAGCATTCACCAATAAGTGTGAGTGGAGCAGAGCTGCAATGGTGCAATGCTTGTGGAATGATCTGAACTCTTCCAGGACGTTCGGTTGTTATTGTATCTGATGCTTAATTTCAAGTGAGAGTGAGCGGTGCCATGGAACTCTCTTGCACCCAGCTGGAGAGGGGTTTTTTACGCCTCAGCTTCGACTAGCATGTTCTGGTAAACCGGGGGCCTCCTTCCCAACTCCCCCTGTCATTCCGAAATGAAACAGTCAAGTTCCTGACCCCCCTCCAAGAAAAATGTCGTCGATTTCTCCTTTTCCCTGCTTCCCTCTGCTTTTGTGCCAGGCCGCCTGCACGCGACAAAGGCTGTCTGTAGTCATTTCTCCTCGTTACGATTCCATCAGCCAGGGTTGTTTTTACAAGCCCTCTGTGTAAACTGCCTGGTTTATTGAGACAGGTCCCTCGTCAATGAGCAACACGGATGAGTAACCCCAACATATAAATAGTGCCTTCATTAAATCAGTTGTTCTTTTAATTGAACTTAAATAAAGAATGACTTATAGGCAGCTGGTTCTAATAGAAAGCCCTCACCACACATGAAAGAAACATTATTTCATCTGCAGACTCCACCAACCCGGGGTGTTATCAAAAGAGCTTGTTGCAAACCCACCTAATGCATTCTGAGGTGGCCGAGGTTTATTTTCCTTTCAATAAAATAAATGGTTTTGTAATTAAATTTCTGCACCAGCTCGGCTTAATGGTTGCCCTGACAAGTGCTAATGTATGGCGTGGGGGAGCGTTTGAGACGAAACACGCCGTCCTCCATCCCAATCTGCAAGCAATTTCGCCGCACAGGGCAATCAAAATCTTCTGCCAGTGAAACGTTTTCATTAATCTGCTAACCTAATGCACACTGCTCACTCAGCAGTGTCAAGACACATTTCGGCTCATTTTTTTTTTTTTTTTCCTGAGACAAAAAAAAATCATGAAGTGAGCCGTTGTTTGAAACCGTTTTGTGGTCTCTGGCAGTGGGGCGGATGGAAATTCGCTGAGTTGGAGCCATGAAAAGTTGCAGCTGTCTCACGTGGGCCTGGCTGCGGACGGCTGTATGCTCCAGACCTTGGCTCCCGGTCAAGCACGAGGAATCGACCCCCCCAACCCCCGTGCCCCTCCCCTCCCTCTGTCCTGAAAGCTGAGAGTGGTTATTACCTTATCCTCAAGACTTCATTTCCATTTGTTTGCTAAAAAAATTTTAAGAAAGGCCGGCCTCTCTCTCTCTCCCTCTCGACAGAAATCGAATAAAGCGCATCACTTCGGCCGCTGTGTTTACAGGACCTCCCGAGCTGCCGGGTCAAACAAAGACACATTTAGGGCCATGATTCACTCTGGAAAAGCACCCGATAGTTTGGACCAGAAAGGATAAGTGGAGAAATTCTGATGTATGACTCGATAAACAGTGTGAACTCATTTGTTACGTCCATTCCTCTCAGCGGCAGGTTTTTTCCTCTCTCTCTATCTCTTTTTCAGGGTGTTCTGTGTGAGTGTGGCTGCCACACATCCTCTGGAGAGATGGACTAATGTAATCCTCTACATCCCCCTGGACCACAAGTGCATATTTCTGTAATAGCAGGTTGATTATCAACAAGACCGTCCTTCAGCGTGCTGCTGACATCTGCTTTCCGTCAGTCCTTACAGTGGCTTGGATGCATACACAAGAAAACACACGCACACAGACACGAACATGTGCACTCACACTCGGCTAACTGAGCTGCCTCAGCTAATTGGCTGGATTTTTAATGCTTGTAATTAGTGTGAGGCACTTCCAAAACAGATGGCTTAAAACCAGTCCCTCTGTGTGTCTATCACTGAAATGTCCACCTGCCTGTATGCTCATACGTTGACATTCCTGGGGTACACACAGACAGATGTTTGCAGCTGGACAGTCTGACCCACACACACACACACACACACATACATACATGCATGCACACACATGCGCACACATGCGAACACGAACACTACTAGCCGTTTCTCAAGGCAGCATTCTGCGACGACTGATTGTGATCTTGCAGTAAAGGGTCTCACCCTATTTTATGCTATATAAAAACTGAAAAGAGCGAGCTCTGCTTCCTTCTCTTGTCCTATATAAGACAGTCAGACATTCATTCCTTCAGTTTCTCTGTGGTGCACCATATTAGTCCAGGTGAAATCTCCCACTGTAAATGGAAATTTAATATTTAAGCAAACATGCATGTATTTTAATGCACTGAATTATGATACAATATAACCAAATTTACTTTTATTTCATAGTAGCATTACTTATTTCTGTTCAGTTGTTTTTATATACAGTGTTTACACACATTTGTAGATATACATTCAGTTGTAGAGACATTGAAACTAAAAACCGTTTGTAAGAAATTCCCTCCCCTGCTATAGTCTGATAAATGCTGTGTTGACCAATGGAACAACTCCACAGCTTTAAAAACACAAAGGAGAGCTGCATGAAGTCAATTAACACATTCATGAGAGGCTGACACCGTCTTGTAAAGAGAAAAATGTGGAAAACAAACACCAGGGCACGAGTCCAGAAAGAGAATAAAAAACATACAGAAGGAATGTAAACAGCTGTCTGCAAGGTAATGCACTCACTCCTGAACTTGGCACCTCAACAGCTGTATGAGAGGACCGGACAGGTGTGTGTACCTCTACTTTGTTTTGATGTGGTGAACAGTAACGGTGGTGTGTGTGTTTGTGTGTGTGTGTGTGAGAGAGAGAGAGAGAGAGAGAGAGGCCTTAGTATATAATTAATTTTCTTTATTTCCAGTAATATTTGAAAATATTTCAATGTAATTGTCTACCTTGGATTTCAGTTCCTGATGACTGGATATGTAATGGAGAAATGAATGATCCTTACTTTGGAGCACAATTTCATGTGCCTGGTACAGGCTTCAAACCTGCAACATTCTGGTTAAAGGGCCGCAGGTCTGAAACCCCTCTACCGTGTAGCAGTGTTGAACAACGCGGGGTGTCGGTCTCTGTGGATACCAGGCCCGTGGGTCAGGGGGATCTCCGGTTTCCACTCAGCGCCGGGTTGATGAAACAGTAGTCTGACGCGGGCCGTTGGTCACTTGATTGACAGGCCCCTCCAGCGGCGCGGGTGTGGTGCTGATTGAGGAGCGGCATGCGACTCCTCACCAAATCATGGGTCTGCTTCTCCCTCACAGCTGACCTCCCTGGGAGACCTCGCCGTTCCTCACGCTGATTTCTCTCTTCTTTTCCTCCTCTCTTCTTTCCTTTTTTTTTCGTGGGGGCTCGCATGCCGGCATCTGTCGGCTTGCAGCGGGAGCAAATGGAACCAATTTATACCCCTGCAGCAAAAGTCGGTTTTGATGACATATAAAATGTTCGCAATGTAAACTTTGTATATACACATTTCAGGTCAGGAGAAGTTTAGATATGTTTTTTTGTAAACACAAGAAAACCAATTTTTCTGCTTTTGATGGATGGGTTGTCGGGTATTCAAAATATCATTTCATTTGTCATGCGATGTCCGTGAAAAAAAAAAACATTTGGAAAAAAGTCCCAGCCTGTTTTCATGTATACCTTAAATAACAGTTGCCCTCATTTCTTTGAGAAAAAAACGCTCTCAAAGGCAGATTATTCAAAGTGAAATTGGCATCTTTTCATCAGCTCACACATTAAATATGAAAAAACAAACCAAGCCGATTGTGGTTTTGCACTCTGAAGGAAACACAAATACCCGGAAATTTCCAAACCTATTTGACTGGCTAATATAAAATACCTGGGAAACCAAGAATGTCGCGAGCATACACATTGAAAATAAACATAAATACTGATGGAAAAACGTCTAGTCTGGAGCAACGTTCTTGCAGCTGCCAGCAGGAGTGGCCATTTCTTTCGGTTCCTCTGTAATGTTTTTCAATGTCAGAAATAAGGGTATAATATATACTCTATAAATACAGTGATCAGTGCTGCATGTCTGCCTTTAGGAGCTCTATGTCTGAGAGTCTTCAGACACCAAGGCCAAATGAAAATGACTGAGGCAAATAAAAAAAGCTTGGCACCTACACGGGGGCTGCTGGACCCCACGCCCCCTTTAGGGGCAAATTGGTTATCCCACTCCCACAGTCAAAAAAAGCTGACTTCTCCGTTCCGAAGACTTACACTGTCACACTCAAACACTGTTGATAAGCTGTTTTTCACAGTTTGGGTGGAATGTGCAGCCAGCCTCTTACAGGGATGAAAGTTCCTCTCATAAAAATAGCTCCCTGATCCAGCTCTCTCTCACATTTGAGCAAACGATTCTAAGAGCAGAAAAGATATCACTAAAATTAACATTGACATAACAATGGTGGTCCACATACCCACAAACACATTGCACACGTTTAGGTGGGAGGGAATGAATTAATTGTTTGTGTGACCTCCCGCACAATAGGTGGCGATGGTCTATAGGTCACCTGTGTATGTATGCTTCAACTCACCACTCCTCTCTGTTACTGTACAGAGAGGCAATCGGGGGAAGGGGAATGTGCAATCAGAGAATAAAAAATCCTGGCTGTTTTACTTTCCCAACCTTGTGGTTTTAAAAGGATAGAGAAAGTTTCCAGCACCGACGCTGTAAAAGGAGCTCTGGAGCAGCTTTGCTTCTTAATTGATCCTCCATTAGGGCTTTATAGACACTGTATCCTCCGTCTCACGCCCTTTTATGGGCGTCATTAAAAAAAATCAAAGTCCCTCTTTAAGTCCTTATCATGCTCCGGTGTTTTTGATGCTCTCTCCTAAAGCCGGAGCGCCATTCAGCTGCCTTTACTGTACATCTGAGGCCCAGGATTCGGTTACACTGCCTCGCCATTAATGTGTCGGGCTGGCACCGTTTTACTACCGGGGGAGGAAGGAGAGAAAAAAAAGAATGAGAGAAAAAATTAAAAAGACAGGGAGTGAGAGAGAGAAAGGGAGAGGGAGAGAGAGACAGTAATTGCATTTATTTTTCTTCCAAATTGTGCATGCGAAGTAACCTAGAGTAAAGGAATACCACAACTTTTTTAGCACAAAATTACAAAATAAGACAGTGTGTACTTTTAATAAAAACCCTTTTTTTGCCAGCCTTAATTAACCAATAAACACACAAATTCACTCTGAAAATCCTCAGTGCTCGGGAGCTTAAAGGTCATTAAAAGGATTTTCACTGTGACCCACATTCAGCCGCCTGTGGTAAACTACACCAACCCTCCATTACGGTTCACCAGAGCCCAAACCTGTGAGACACACTATATTCCTACATTTCATTTACATTCATTTCCATAGTCCTGCATTACCATATGTACTTCCCCATTAGAGGTTCTTACCCGTGGTGAAACAGCTTGATTACATTTTACTTAGATTACAAATTACATTACATTGCCAATTTATTGGCAACAGCTGAATTTTGTTCTTTCACTGGGGCCATATAGGTTACATACGAATGCGTGAACTGCTGTGCCAGACTGAGGACTGAAACCCACAGCCTTCTGGCAATGTGACCACCGCTCAATACCGTAGGCTATGCCTGCAGTGTGGACCTTCATGTATGAAGGACCCTATGTTGGTGTTGGTTATTGGGGCGTGGTAATACAATAGAAATAATGCATACCAATATTCAATATGCATATTGTGATCCCATGGTCCTGAATATTGGAAGCAAATGCAGTTGATATTTAATTATGTTTTAATTGATTGGGCTTTGTTAATGCAGACTTTCAAAAGCACTGTGCGTTGGTTTTGTGCTTTACTCTGCGGCTGCTTAATATTAATCGGTATATTCTTTCTGAGTGATTGCCACTGTCTCTGATTCTCTTGAATATTTTACTAAACGCTATTCCTATTGCATAGTTATTACAGCACAAATAACAAAGGTAGTAGTACACTAGGCTGGTGGTGGGTTCACAGGCTTACAAGCACCCGTTTCTCACAGTTATAATGTCGCTGCCATCATCAAAAGCCTTCAAAAATCTGCATTACTTAAACTGAATTTTGTATTAAATAAAATATATATATGTATTATTTTATTGTTATGTGATATAATTAATATTTAATAATATATGCATTTAATGTTTAGTAGAATTATGTTTATATTTAGTACTTTATACTAATTTATATTTTGTATTTAATAATACAATATATATAATTTCTTCTTATTGATTTATAATATATAGAAAAATAATCATTAATTCATAATAGCTTACATTTTAATAATTAATAGTCTTACCTTGCTGTAAAATTTAAATCTATCAGTGATATTTTAAAACACACTTCACAAAAAACATATAGGAATGATACAACAATTCTGCAATCGTGCCATCATTGAAGATGGAGGCCCAGAGTTTCTGGGTGAGAACACATATTTGCGGCTCCATATAAACATTCTCCAACAAGGTTGGCTTTGATTGACAGGTCAGCTCCTCTGCCCTCTCTGTGAATTCTCGTCGCGACATCTTGTGAAAGCAAACCATCCAATCCCTGCGGCACACTCGGCTCCCTCCATTCTCTCCTCTCTTTCATACCCTTGTCAGACCCCTGCCCCTCTTCGCATCCACAAACAATCCCCAGCAGGTGATGACAATTAATATCAAAGACCTGACATTTATTATTCTAATATTGCTTTCACACTGGTAACAAAACACGGCACGTATGTCCGCACCAAAAATCTCATATTGCTCTGTTTCAACATTTGAGAACATCAACGTAGATTAAAATAACCTATTACATCATTAAAATGCAGTTCAAAAAGCAAACAACAATTACAGAATGTACATGCATTTATGTACATATATGAGTATATGCTTGTCCACTGTGTGTAGTTATTTAAAAAAAAATATATATTTGCATGCGTGTGCATATGTGTCCGTGTGTGCGCTTGTGTGGTGTAGAGCACAGTATGAAGGGCAGACATGCTGAAATACCTTTCTAGAGACAGTAGCGTCCAGTGTAGAGCATCTCCAGTGTAATAAATCACACGGCGCGGGACGTGCTTTCCTGTCTCCAATAATCGTGTCCTTTGTTCCCCCCCTCACACTCCGCCCGTGTCCCGTCAGAGTCTGGCCAGCCTTTCCAGGCATTTGGGGCAGTTGGCTCTTCCATGCAGGACCTGTGGCTCTCAGCTGGATAACTGCCGTTCGGTGGGGTCAGCCCAGACAGCGAGTGAGCGCTGGCACTTGGCACAGGGCTGGACAGAGGTTTGTGTTGCCTGTTTGACACCATGATGGAAATGTGGTGAATAGGAAAGACAGAGAAAAGAAAAACAGCATCAGCTTTCATGCATATGTTTTAATCATTCCCATGAAATACACAAAGCTTTGTTATGGATTAAGGTACAAGTATATTTTAAAAATCCAAATATGATTATTTTTGCTATTCTTAAAAAACAATACATTTTTTTTTAGACATTTTACACTGTATTGTTAAATTTTTAAAAAGTCCTAAAAGTTTCAGTAGGCACAAAATTTCGTTTTTCTTTCTTTGAAACATGAAATAGAAGAGGGGTTTTAAACACTGTACATTTAATTGTACTATACATATATATATTTTTTGTAGAAGTTAATTTAAATGTGGATAGTCATATAAAAAGTGACTATTAAGTGAAGCTGTAGCTTATTTAGATCCTAAATAGGTCATTACTGGGGATAAAATACAAAAAATAGACTTGAAATGTAATCTGTTTTAAAGTTCTCTTGTTTAATTTAACTTTAAAAGCTGCAAACAAACTCCACAACCGGACTAAGTGAATAATTTACCGAAACACCTTAAGCCTCTTTCAAACAAAATTATGAAATCAAAGTGCCACTTACAAATAATTATGTTCATGTTTTTAAATCAGAATAAGTAGGAAAACAACAATTAAAAGTGAAAGATTTTTTTCCCCGTTCCCCGGCATTTTCTGATGAGAGGGGAAGTATCTGTTTTCTTAGTGATTAGGTCAATTTTACTGTCGAGGAGCAGTAAATCCAAACCATTCACTCTCCCCAGATTACTGCAGGCAACCTGCAGCGCCTCACACTTCAGGACTTCATCGGAGGGACTTTTTCTGCGACCTTCAAAGTAAAATAAACCTTCACTTGTAATTACACTGAATTCTTTTTTGCATCCGCTTTCCTCAAACAAAAAGATTGATTTTGAAAGCCAAGCGTGTTAAAGTACACCAAATAAATGGCCTATAACAGAAGTCTCACATTCAGTAGGTTTGAACTGGTTTCTTATTTATTCAAGACTAATTTCTAAAGGTAACACCTTATATATATATATATATATATAAAACTGGTTGTTTCATTCACTCTGGCTTTTACGTAGAACCCATCATATCTGAGATGACTTTTTTCACAGTTCTTCAATACTAAGTCGCTATGTATTCAAACATTATCAGAGCAAATATGAGCCTGAGACAGACTTGTTCAAAGCACAGACTGTGGTGTAGCGAGGGGTTCTGTGTCTAACTAGGCCCCTGGTTCCACAAACCCTCAATGCGGGACATTGTTCCCACAGAAACGAAATGGACGGGTCTTGTGCAACGTTTTCCTGTGAAACAAATAAACATTTTCGCCATCTATTTTGGACTACTGTTTTCATTATCAATCAATCAATGCTTTGGGACCGGCGCATGTTTAAACGGTGCTTGGACAGCTGCCATTTTCAGCCCCTGAAAGAGCTGCAAATAAGAATGCACGTGTGTATAAGGTGAGATCTGGATAGTGTCCCTATGGCCAGAGAGGGATGTGAGCAATTACCAATTCTCAAAACACTACTTTACCGTAGTTAAATGTGTTACACGCCTCTCGCATACACCAGCACCCTTTCCTCAGCCCAACCCCACGAAACCTGGACCTTTACAAAATGAGAATTTTTCTGCAATCACAACCTGACTGCAATTAACCAAATCATCATCATCATCATCATCATCATCATCATCGTACACACGAGAATATGTGCAATGCACAGGCCGCTCAGGTTCTAATTTGCACCATACGATCTTTTTACTCCTTTTTTTTCTTTTCAAATCAATTTTGCTCTTTCAGTTCACAGACCATGCGGTCAGGAGTTATTTTTGCAATGTGTTATAAAAATACAGAAATGGCAACACACGGCGTATCTGTTTTATATAAGAGGAGGCCTGGTGTCATTAAGAAGTCTTAAATGAACGAAGACGTGCTTGCTAAATGGACTAATCTCTTTTGTATGCTTTCTCGCTCGCAGGTACGCCTGTGATGTAAACACGATTTCACAGCGCACAATTGCAGGGTTCTTCTGTTATTTTTGAATGTTCATTGTTTAAAAAAAAAACATATGTTATGGGTTACAGCTCCGCACCGCAGCTAAGCAAGATGTCCTTAAGGGGGAATGAAGTGGCTACACATTGGGTCTGACCAATAGCTCACCCCTGTGATTGTGCGCTGTTTTCCCCAACAGCGTGAAATGAGGAGGAGACGAGCCAGGGGGGGTAAAGAGGGCCATCGCACATGGATCCCATTTGATTGTGGGCACTGTCGCAGAATGTCTCCATTATTCGGATGGGGGTGTTCCGTGAGACGGGGATCTCGCTGCATACCGCGGATGCCTCCCCCGGAGACGCATTTCCTGCACAGAGTGGGTGTCCATCTACCTGATACCCCCTGGATGATCCAGCTTGGCCTCTAATACAGGAAGTCATTTGCTCCTTAATGCAGGGGAATGTATGCCATTTAAACAGACAGGGGGCAGAGACAGAAGAACTACCCCTTGAGTCCTGCTAATAAGTAATAAGAAGGATAGTCATGGATGGGCATCAGAATGATAAGATTTGTTTTTTTGGAAGAGAAAACGGAGTCAAACCTAAATGATAGTAATGCTCTGGTCGTGTTTTTACAGAGCAGATACATAACCATGATTACTGGAGCTGGATGTAATTGCCAAATGTGGGCCAAGGAGCTTTGCTAAAACATCAAACAATTACGCTTCTGCTCAACACATGGTGGACCGCGCACGTCGGCACAGACACAAATCAGTCAAACATAATCACCATTACACAAACTGATACACTCCACTATGATCACAGGAAGACAGTATCACAGCATATGAGCACAGTGAGGCAGACACATGCTGAGACCAGCACAGTGACACAAAGAGAGACGGAGAGACACATTCAAACACATATTACACACACAGACCCTAGCTGATTCATACAGTGATACCCACTAAGACCAAATAGCATTGCAACGATTGTTCATTTGGCAGGTGTTTCTACCAGAAGTGGTAGTGGTAAATCGGGAGGGCGGCACAGCATTTGTCCCCTTGAGCAAAGTAATTTACTTAGCTAACATCCAGTTACATGAATGTATAGTAAGTAAGCTATGTACATTACCCTGTATAAGGAAGTCTACCAAAAAAATAAGAAACGATGAATCCGAGGCCAGGATTCAATCAACATTTTTCCTTGATGTTTATGTATATGACTCACCAAACTGTGTCAGTGAAGATACAATAGAGTCTGGATGTAGAAGTGAGCCAAAGTTAAGGAGAAATGCTGCCTGAGACCCAGTCTGTGTAACACTATGGATCACAACGGCTCAATGGGGCTAATGCAGAAGTTAACTTGGGGGTGATGGCCCAAACCCCAATCCTGGCTAAGACTAGCCAGCAAACACGATGGTAACCGGCGACCGGGTCGGGTCAGGTCGACCCATCATTACCACGAGGTTAACCCACAAGAGGCAACAGCAATCAGCCGGACAGAAATCTGAGCGGTCAGAACCCGGGCCGCCGAGCGAGACCTGTCCAACTTCATCACGGTGACGGCGCCAGCAGCCGGTGAGGACCTTGAAACGCACATCAAACGCCGGCTCGCGCTCAACACCGCATACTGACAGCGTTAACTCTAGACAAAATAATATCTCCTGCTTTTTAGAAAGAAGACAGAGTGAAAAGATATGACAGGAAATACAAGAAAGAAACAAAATAAGAGGGGTGGCTATAATACGACGTGTTTATCTTATGTCATGCTGTTTTTAGTCTGTCACCGAGTATTGGCTTTCTAAGGGATGAAGTACTTAAAATATGCATATGCCAAGACGGTGACACTCCCAAATACAATTAAAGATTTACAAGAAGAACAAAGGGAGATGATTCTGATTCTGGTTATGTCTGGATAAACACTGGCATGAAAGATGAGGCTCTTGAGAAATGAATTAAATTCACAATCGCCTCACTCATCATCAACGTCTGAGAAGCCCAGAAACACAGTATAAGACAGAGGGTACACAGTGCACTATCAGTTGGAAATATTCAATGAAAAATGTGGGCTTTTAGGAAATATGTTTGTATTTATAATATTACTATGGCAACATCACCATGACCCTAAAGACCTAAGATCCAATAGGGCAGAGTGTAGGGCAGCTATTTTTGGCTAGGATCTCACAAAGAAAAAATAACACACTTCATATATTTTAATTAAATTAAATTAAGTCAATTATTATCCCTAGCATTTTTACAGTAGAAAAAGAAGTAATATCAAGTAAATTGCAAAAAAATATAGGATACACGGTAGTAACGTGGACTAAAGTCAGTTGTTAATTTATGAAATCTAAAAGCAGGTCATTTCGCATTGTAACATTTGCACACATTGTATTTCACAAAGGAAATGGAAACTTACAGGAACTTGCAACAATTTTTTGAACATATTTTAATATTTTGTAATTGTCTGTTTTTTAAATGGATGCCAAATGTTTTTTAAAAGCAGTATATGCCCAATAAATTGTTGTGATTTTTAATGCAATTTCGTGATTTAGTGCTAAACTGCTAATAAAATGTGTATTACCACATAAAATGTGCTAATAAAAGCAGTGTCCCATTAGTCAGCATCTGTTCATTATACTGTGTCCATATTACCCATAAAATAATTTTTTGAGAAAACATAGCATATGATATTTGATACATTCTTCATGCTTCAATTATGATCACTTTCACTTGGTAAAAGGACACAAATGTCAAAAATAAATAACTTGCAATAATAACTACGGATGAAATGCAATGCACTCAGAAATCCAACAGAACGTTCACATTTAGGACTAATCTATATTTCTGTAATATCTATACCATGTGAATCCCTCAGCCTACACACATGAAATCAATATGCATATGGAGATTAATGGATTTCAGTTTAAGAAAACTGTAAGGAAAGCCATGCAGAACTGCGCAGACGGCGCTACAGGAGATTCAGCATGAGGGATCTTTTTCAGACTGGAAGAACAATGGCCCATATTGGGTTGCATGGCATTCCCTTCAGCTCAATAGAAATCCCAGTAGCAAGGCCATAGACACCAGCAGTCCTTTTGTGTTCAGTCTGTGAGCTCGATTGCTTCATTCACAAGTTATTTAGCAGCAACACTGAAACATATGGTGGCACGACAGTGTGAACTTTCAAAATGTGTGAATTGGCGATGGAAAGTATTTATTGATTCAAGTTCAAGATTAAAAATTATAACAATTATGTTCTGCCAACTCACTCCATTTGGACTACGATATTTTATTTATTAGGGGTGCTAAGGGCTCATGTTTTATTTGATTTTACAAAAACGAAACAATTCTAGGAGATTTAATAATACATTTATAAAATTAATCAAATGATTTATGATTATATTTTTGTGGTCTATTGCATGTATTATGTGTGTGTGTGTGTGTGTGTGTGTGTGTGTGTTTTGTGGTGACTAATGTGTGTGTGTGTGTGTGTGTGTGACTATGTGTGTGTGTGTGTGTGTGTGTGTGTGTGTGTGTGTGTGTGTGTGTGTGTGTGTGTGTGTGTGTGTGTGTGTGTGTGTGTGTGTGTGTGTGTGTGAGTGTGTAGTGAGTGTGTGTGTGTGTGTGTGTTGTGTTGTGTGTGTGTGTGTGTGTGTGTGTGTGTGTGTGTGTGTGAGTGTGTGTGTGTATTTGTGTGTTTTTATATACATTTTAATTGTATTTATTTGTCTCTTTTTTATATACATTTTAATTGACCAGCCCATGGCATACTTTTATGTTTACAACTAAATATTTCAAAGCAAAAAAAGGTCAGAAATATGGGCTTCTTGGTAACTTTTTCTTTTCTTTGTAACTTTTTAACATTTGATTTGTGCGACAGCCAACAAGAACAGAACCCAATGATACAGTTCAAACTTTTCCAACTTCGCTTCAACGTGAAATCAACCACATAAAATTAAACATAACAAATGTGTTCTCTACAAAGACGGTTTTCCAGTAGGGCTGTCAGCTGTTTTGATTAATGGGTCTTACACTGGGATATTTTTTTATTTTTATATTAATACATTATCGGGGCCAAAATAATTTCACTCAATAATAGAACATTAGTACAGTACAAACACACACCCACAAGATTCCGCTTATGTGAGTGTGAGACAGAGAGTGAGAAAGACAGCGTCACGCAGTAAAACATGCTGTCACCACACATTGTACCGTGTATTGTTTGCCAGTGTGTGTATCACAGCGTAGGGTGATGCAGGTGTGGAGAACACATTTTTCAGTGTAACGCTGTTACAGTGTGAGGCGATGTTGTCGCTCTTGTTTAGGCTGCCCAGTCAACCTCTCCCTCGTTCTCTCTCCCTTTCTCACTCACTCTCCTGCCTTCTCATCTGAAATGAATTAACAGTGCAGAGCTTCAAGGCCGAGTTCTCTGTCTGTCTGTTTGTCTGTCTGTCTGTCTCTCTCACTCAGATTCTCCTGCCTGGGCCCAGCTCTCCCTAATCAGGAGGCACATGTTGCTGGCGCTGCACCTCGTTAGGGTTAATCCAGTGAAGACAAGGCCGCACTGGCCCTAATTAGACATACGATGGCTAGATGTATAGGGCAAAAACAACGTTAGGGGGGTGGAGGGGTGGGGGGAGGACATTTGTCCCGGGGAGCCTAGTGGAGAGCTTTAATTCAATTTGAAGAACCCTGTTTTGACAGAAGCAAAGAGTTACCAGGAGAGGCTGGGGGGAGCCGACCGCATTGTAGGGGGCCGAAAGAAGGGATAGAGAGAGTGAAGGAAACTGATGGAGGGTGGAAATCACAATCCATCTGCATAAGACAAAGAGCCAGTACAACCTGACAGCCCGAAGGCAGCATGATAAACACCTATTGCATGGCAAGACGTTGAAATGTCTCTTTAAAGGAACAAAATGTATGCTAAATGCCTATTGCATGCTAAATACATATTGCAAAGAACAACTGACCATGCAAATTAAGGTAAAGATGTATTGAGTAGTAAAAATGTCTTGTTGTGGTGAGGACTTATCACAGGAAAATATTACCTCAAGGTCAACGCTTACTGCACATTGAAAGCCTGTTTCAAAGTCAGTATGTATTTTAAAAGCTTATTTTACAATAAAAACCTAACACAGACATCACAACTCAAACAATAAGGCACTGCATTTTTCACAATGCAGAGGTTCTGTTGTTCATGCTGAGCCTAACACCTGTCAAAAACATTGTGCTATCAAAACAGAGCTTGTTAAAAACGTAGACATGACTAATGCTCCATCAGCGCCAAAAACTTGTACTCATAATTTATCACTGCCAAAATTCATTTTTATAAATAAATGTTATGACTATGCCACAAAGCATAATGCAACACAGCCGTAGGACATTATCTGTAATTAACTTAACATTATTCTGCTAATTTAAAATGTGTTAGCACAAGTATTCGGAAAATTTTGAGTGTTAAATCCATTCAGATTGGGCACTTTTGTGCATATGTGTTCCCTGCTGGACTCATGTAACTCTGTGAGAAACACACATTTACAGATGCACTGCAAATTCTACTGTAAAAACTGCAACATTATACAATACATTCACAAACACGCTAATCTAAAATCACAGAACACAACTCAAGCTGATTCCTAAATTAATCAACGTAAGCCCACTTACTGAAAACAACACAGCATGGAAGAAATAATAATGAAATAATAGTAACAATTACAATCCAGTAATTAATTAAAGTAGAAAATGAAGAATGCCAGTTTAATTCCCACTTTTACAGCTAATATACTACAGCTGTATATACACTAAAATGTATTTATGTATTTCTGCCATGTATCTAAAAATGTACTTGACATGCAGTGTAGTGTGTGTATGTGTTCATATGGAGGTGGGGGTAGTTGGTGATATAGCACCAGGAAAGAGGAGAGTGAACTGCTTGTAGTGAGTCAGTAAACGTAGATCCAGCATGCAGTCCACTGGGTTCATCACTTGGAAAGTGTATGTAGGGATGTCATTTAGGGAAAAAGTACGAGAGAATGTAATTATCCATGTATCCACATAAAATAATCCCCATATTTCTGTGCCATGCTTCAGGCCTTGGGGTAACTGTGTAAACTAGAAGGAAACAAAAATATGCAAACCCACAAAATTATACCCTGAATGGTTTACAATTTTTCTAAATATGCAATACTCCAGTTCTACGCTGATGTTTCTAAGATCTGTCGAGATCTGTTGAAGTAAATACAAATCAGACGATGTGTACATATGTATATGTATATATATACATGTATTACTATATACATACAAACTACTTACTACTCCTACTATCTTCATTTCTATTCATTATTTCAGAGATCATCTCTTAATTAAAAAAGTATGGTAATATCCCTTATGCCAAAATTACATTAATTCTTCACATGTAAATCACACGTGTTGATAAAATTGGAAGTTTCAAGTGATATAAATGTTTATCACATTTGTCTCATCTACTTCTACCTGCTTATTTAAATGTTGTGTGTGTTTGCGTGTGTGTGTAGGTGTGTGTGTATGTGTGTGTGTGTGTGTGTGTGTGTGTGTGTTTTGGACATATTTAATATGTGAAATTCATTCAATTTGGGATTTTTCTTTAAGGAATCATTTCAATATCTGGAATATAGCATTTCAGCTAAATGATGTATCTGGCAACAGACATCGACCCGATTCATTTCTGAATCATATATGTGGAAATCCTCCCATCTCTGAGAGCAGCTGCGTTTACGTCTGTGGGCTTCTTCTGTCTCATTGTTTATGTTTCAAAGGCACTCATATTGCAGTTGCCACTATCTCACATTATTCTATGTGGCACCATATTTCTTGAACAGCACAGTAACTATTTAAAGGGATTACCCTAAAAATGAAGGCATCCTTCATTTTCTTTCTTTGAGAAATTTGTTTTGACATAACAATGACAGTTCTACACAGCATTTATTTTTTGTGCTAATTTCATTTGTCCATCAAACACACTCCTTAAGGTCCCATTTCAAAATGAATGTAAGTCCATGGATAAGGAGTCTTCACATCTGCAGTTGGCGTTCTGCATTAAAATCTTAGAAATCCTAAAATATGAAGGCCAGGTTTTGGAGCAATGAGTCATTCAGGAAGTCTGTTTGTGCAGTTATTACCATATCCATAACATTATAACAATAATAATAATAATCTTAGATTATCTAATTTCATTACAAACTCGCTAACAAACTACTCATTCAATTATTAGACACAACAGAGCGCTACCTGTTCGACAGGTTATTTTCATGAAGTCTTCTCTTTAAAACATTGCATTTCATGGTATATTTAACTCTAGCTTTTAACACCTGTCTTTAATTGTTATATACAGAACCTTATGTTTCAATCCACATCTTTCAGAAACTGAAACAGAGACATGTTTTCTACAATTATTTTTAATGTTTGAACAGAGTCTGCCATGAAGGTGCACCAGCATGTGTGTACAAAACTGTAACCCGACAGCAGCTTGAAGAAATATTACTTGTTGAAATATCGCTCAGAAATGAATCCGTAACTTTGAATACAATAATGAGCGGAATATTCTAATGACTGCTTTCTTCTGAACTATGTTATAATTGAAATCAATATTTTGGATGACAACTCAATGTTTTGTATCATACATATTTCAATATACATTACTCTTATTTTAGCATTGATATTGTTTAAACTTAATAAAGGTAACTCAATACAAATATCTAAAGTGACATGCAATGTGTGTAATTATTTTTGGTTGCCAAATATATATATATATATATATATGTATATATACACACACACACACATACATATAATATATATTATATATAACTTTCTAAAGTATAGTACATATTAAAAATACTTCAAAAGTGCATATATTCAGGAGATGGAGTAGTCTGCCAGGTAAAATTTTGAATTTTGAACTTCAAATATGATCTAACAGAATTCTGATGTTTTCACTTTGAAATAAAAATTGGACATTCATACGTTTTGTCTGAACTGTGTTGTAAACATATTTTCTTTGAAATTGTGAGTTTTCAAAGTGTCAGATACATGTTTTACTTTAATACAACTGTTTTACATGTAGCTGGCGCCTTCTCAGATAAACCAGTTGCACAAAGAAGTGTCAATGCATGTTTTCTATTTCAATAAAAGATTTTTCCATACGGACCTAATGTAACTAACATGCTGAGGTCTAATCATAACACAGGACACTATCGACAGAGCCAAGAGCAGGCGTTCATCCGCTCCAGAGGGGAATATCACTCCAATGACTTATTGAAGTACCATTTCAACATTTGGCCTCTTAGCGTTTACTTGCAAGAAAGGACAAAAGCAGAGTAATATGAAGTAATATGCAAAATAAAGACCACATATACAAAACAACAAGCAACTTCAGGGACATATATTGCTACAGATCTTTAAATCAGGTTATATTGATATGGACATGGCTATTTTTGCAAGAAGTGACACTTGTTTTCCTATTTCTTAGACTTAAACAAAAATAACAATGGCACTCCATTCACTTTGTGAAGCCTATTTAATGGTTAAGTGAAATGTACATCTCTGCCCAGCCCAATAATAATAATAATAATAATAATAATAATAATAATAATAATAATAATATATCCAGCATCATAATTTATTTTTATAGCATGTGATTTTCAAAGAAATTAAAAACCACTACTTTATCCTCACTGTATATGCCCTCATACTCATATTGATTCCCACCCTTTTACAGCTGCTTTGTGCTCTCACCTGAAAATCAGCAAAACCCTCTGCAGATGGAGATACCAGGTCAGATGAGTAAACAGTGTGATAACTGCAGATATCAGGTGAGATGAGTAAACAGTGTGATAACTGCAGATACCAGGTGAGATGAGTAAACAGTGTGATAACTGATATAAAGGATCAATGACATAACGAGTAATAAAGATGAATGCTAACCCTGCAGTTCTCCCAGGGCAAGAATGAGTACCACATTAAAATATGAAACAGCACAATCATTATAATCCCTTTGATAATTATAATATTTGCTTAAAAATAGTATAATATTCTAAAATAATAAATATTAGTAGTAATAGTAGTCATGCATAATGATGATTATTATTATTATTGGTCAGTTTATTGTCATTTTCTGGTTCTGAGTAAGAGACGTACGATATGTTTGTAGATATATGAGTGAGCATGAGAAAAAAGAGAGGGATAAGAAATGAAAGTATAAAGAGAGATTGTTCTGATTGGGGTCTCTATGCTCATGACCAGGCTGGGTTCTGTGTGTGTGTGTGTGTGTGTGTGTGTGTGTGTGTGTGTGTGTGTGTTGGGGGGTATTGCTTTCTAATTTATTATCATTTGATCCTCCGCTTTCCTGCCATTGATCAGGCCTCGGCAGCTCAGCTGATGGGCTGAGAGGGAAACCCAATACCCCACAAGAACAAGATGGAGCAGAGCAGAGAGAGCAAGCAGACGAAGGAGAGGAGGAGGGCACGGTCATCTCCGGGGCTGGCTCTTCCCATATCTCCATCACTGTTTCATTCTGCACCACCTCACTCACCTCCGAAACAGTACTGAAAGCACATTGCAATTTAATGTTCCAAACGCTTTGGCTGTCAGCTTTTGTCAATGTTGCACCAATTGCCAATTTTAAGATTTGAGACAAAAAGCTAATGAAACCCGTTTCTAATTTATATCAATGGAATTAAAGAAGTGTGTGGTGCATACTGATCTCAGCAAAGCCAAAATAAAAACAAATAATAAATGTCGAATGTAAACTGAAGCCTGAAAATGATCCACTCTTTTCCTCAATTCATCCCTCTCCCCTCTACTCTTCTCTCAACCCTCCACTTATTCTCTTTCTGGCCTGTCGTGTTTATTTTCTACCTCTCACTAGCTCTCTCTCCTGGCCTCAGTACCCCCTTGCTTAAAGTAAAATGTCAGATTTATCACTGAAACAGATGTTTGTGGAGTGTCAGTCAAACCCTGTGAATTGTGTATACATTTACACCCCTGTCGCCATAACATGCTCTGTTCTGCTCTCCCCCAGCAAATATACCACTGAGAGGCTGAGTGCCACTCACTCCAGTACTTGATCCCCTGGATGGGGTTGAGGGGGAGGGGTGTTTTCACAGCCTCACTCATCTGGTTCTGATAAATCCACGCACAGATAGGCACTCGTCTAACTAGGCCTTGTCCTCCTCCCAACTCCTCAACCAATATGCAGGGCCTGCAAAATCTGTACATTTTTTCACAGGCAAACTGCAGCAGTTGCTGACCCATGAGGTGCATGTTTAGGGCAGGATTTTAAAAAAAGACAGTGCGTGCAGTGTTCGGGAGGGAAAGATGACAAATTTTATCGCCGCCTGAACTTTTATGGGGAAATATTTTCTTTGAACCGACGAAGCGCGTTTTGCATGTCCAATCTTTAAATCAGAGGTTTATGGCAAACACAGAGAAGGACTGTGTGAAAAGTAATATGCCATGAATTCAAAGGGCTGAATTGAATTTTTTAGGTACATTTAAAAAAGTGCTGAGGTACTTAATTTTACCATACAGTGGCGTTTTAACATGTTGTTTACTTTTTTGGTATTCACTTAATTGCAAGTATTCCATTAAATGTCAGTGGACTTTTCTTCCTTACAAACTTTGTCCACCTATATTATTGAAGAAAGTATTTCATGAAAGAAATGGAAACTCTGGGTTTTAAAACAATTATGTAAAAGTAAAACAACTACAAATGGAGCATGTTGCACCTTCAAAGCATCTTAATCAGCTTTTGGGAAATCAGCAGAATTTGACTGGTATATCTTTAAAATTTTATCCTTTTTGGTGTACCTTTTTTTTTTTAATAAATAGTAAGCTTTACAATATTTCTGGCCTGAAAAGTCCACAAATTAAACTGAGTTATTTAATATACACTGGCAGGATTGACAGTCCAATTTCACTTCTTCTGACCTTGTTTGATTTTTGCATGAACAACTGACAAAATACTCAGTAAGGTTTGAATTACATTCAATATTGATGATCAACTGTCGATTTCCATAGCAACTTCTGAAAGAAAGGGAAGGACACCAACAGGAATATCAAATTCAGGGTAGTTGAATTTAAGCCATTAAAAAAGCATAATTACAGTCATTCTAGATTTTTCAAAAATATTTTGAGTTTTCATTCTAAATCCATAGTTGGTTTTACAATGTCTTCAGATGACTCCTCCAAATGTAACCTAAAAGTGTGGTAGTGCAGGTTTGCAACGCTGTAAGCCGACACATTTGAAAATTTCCAGAGACTTAACAAAAGACTCGTATTTGTTTTCATTGTCACAGGCAAGGGTCCAAAATCTCCCTTATATAACAAGGGATCAGATATGAAAATTTGACTGTGTTAAATGTTTTTTAATGTGTTATTGCACTCTCAGACATACTTAGAAGAGACCTCCCTATATTTGTGATGGATAACTGCACTTTATTGTCCAAAGGCAAAAAGGATTCCCACAGTATGGCTAAACATCCCCACTCTTGCCCCCCTCCCCTCCCCCAATCCCCCAAAATAAAGAGACTACAGGCATGAGACAACCTGACCTAAAAAAGTAATATGGAGATAGAAAAGGAATGTGTGAGGGACAGGATGAGAGCTCTTCCGCCCATGCCGATGGGGGAAGCTGGAACGACCAAGAGAAAATAAATACCTGTCTGCAGCAGAGGAGTCCGGGTGACACCGCTCACCGAGTGTATCCTCCCTTTGGCGTGATTACGGAGTATCGGGCGTAGGGTATAGGCCATTGGGCCTGTGGCCTAGCTGACTCTGCGCTGACCCCATGACCCCCTTCTGCCAATGAGCTCGCTTTGACTGCCGCCATGGAAACGGAGAAGAAAGAGGAAAAAAGAAAAAAAGGAAATAAGACGTGAATGAAATTCAGATTGTAATCTCACATTTGCCCTTACTTGTGTGTTCCATGTTATTTCTTTGGCATTACAATATCTCAGGGTTTACTTGTGTTTCACATGTTGCTGTATCATCCATAAATACAACCCTTTTTCTTACTCACACACGCACACACATACACACACACAAATATTTAGTGACGTACATGAGTGACTTCTGTTTCAAAGTTCAAGTACATGTACAATTCATAGATAAGCATAGCCTGACTGAAAATTGAAAATCTAGCTTTAGCCCATCATGTTAAACAGCCTCGGAAAATATGTATTTAGAATCGTATATATCCCTTCTTGACCAAACGCTTTATATTGACAAAACTTGTCTGTATTTAAAAAAAAAACTATTTTAATTTAAATAATTACATTTTATTTCCTCTCTAGGAAAGGAACCGTTTGCTTTACTGTGTCTTTTTGTCCGACCTCAGCGCGAGGGTTTGGGTACCAAAAGTATGTAGAATACTGGGCGAACACAACGCTCCCCTTCTGCGTGCCTGAGCCCCGTGGCAGAGCCAGGAACGGACCCAGAGGTGAAACTTGAGAGGGCGCTAAAGCAGCCAGTCCCAGAGCTCGCAACCTGGCGCTGCCTTTGTCACACCGACATTGACAAATTATTCATCTCAAATCACAACGCACTGCCGATGTCAATCACGTTGGAAAGGATAAAAAAATATTTTGATGAGGCTAAATGAACCGTGGAAATGCATCACCCTACGGGCGCTTTAAACTCGAGAGATCACTCAAATAATTCGCGCCTCTGCAGTGAAGCCGCGCGCTCAGAACTGAACAGACTGCCTCTACTAACCTGCACGCACAAGCAGACTTTTTAGTCAATGTGTTTAAGCTTGGCAATCCATAACCTATAAAATATGTCTATTTTTATTTGGAGAGTTGTAATATATAAACCTGTCTCATGTATATGTATAGACAGGATAAAATGGAATGATATTTTTCATATCAATTTCAGTGTTCAGGAGTCTTAGTGAAAGCAGTTAATAAAAGTCCTATCAGAAGTGTGAATTAGGAATTTGTGCCTCAATGAACTTTCACTGAGCTCAAAAGACAGCTTAGTATAATGTGAGGTGCAGACAAGGTGACAGATTAAAACATATTAAGCAACATCCATTATTACATTCCCACCTTATTTTCCCATGTTCGCTCACCATGTCATGCAGGTTGGGCCATTCTCTCTCTCACATTTTGCATGGAGCAATACAGACTGAAAAGCTTTTGCAGGGATTAACGGTCTTAAGGAACAACTCTATGCAGACGGAGGGGCAAACAGAGCTCTGGTAGATAAGCAAATGGAGGATGTCAGGCTGAGCTTTGGGCCATGAGGGCTCTGAATCCCAGTTTGGCTGTGGTCAGGGCGAGCGATCCTTTAGCTAAGCCCTCTGTTCTTAAAATAAACATCTGCAGTTTTGATAGATGATCGGAGAGGAAACTGGGAGATACACTCAGGCCATGTCTTTTATCAGAAACATCCCGACTCACCGCTCCCCTGTAGTGAGACTATGGACGTAAAAACAACAACTTACAAACAGGTCTTCACAAGAACAGTTACACCACGGCATGGAGTTAATCAATCATCCTTAACTTTGAACCAAAATAAAATGCAAATGCGACTGTTTTGTGTGACACAGTCTTTTTTAATAACACAGTTTATTTCGTTGATTGCTCATGTACATTATGTAATTTTACAACGACAACAAAAAAAAAAACACATCAAACTTGAAGACAAATGCTTTTTGGCTGAAGTATACTATGATTATTAATCATCATATTGAAAAGACGTATCAATTATTTTGATGGGATTTCTCTTTGGCAAACAAGTACTTTCTGTCTCTCCAGCTCTTGCTTCTGTTTTTGGTTCAGGACGTGTAGCAAATTATCTCTCTTATTCGTGATTCAGCTGAGATCCCAGGCAACAGATCTCACAAATCAAAATATCACATGAGAGTCTCAAAACGACATCAATGAAAGGGAATATATTTTTCTCAAATGAAGATTGACTGGTTGATGATGAGCTTCATTACAATAACTGCATAACAATGTTGCAGCGGAAGTACCCGGGGGAGCGCCAAATCTGATATTTTACCAGCGCTGAGAGAGAGCGAATGATAATGAGGTTACAGCTTGGCGGATGCCACCTTCAATAAAAGTGACATTCAGTCTCACGCTCCGCTAATGACACCTATAGCCACGCATCTTTCCCCTCACGCACAACGCAGCAAATGATGATATCCGAGCCACCCCCACCACCCGACACTTATTGCCATTATTTTGGTTATTATAATGGATATTGCCTCCGCTGACAGCACCGGATTCATCTTAAATGACTGAGTGGCAGGGCAGATTTTAACTTTCAAGGGATGACTGATCCAACCCTGCGCTTTCTTGCAGTTGTTGTCCAGTGGGTGGTGTTTGGAGAGGGTTTTGGGGTAGACCTCTAAATGGGGTCCCTTTGTGCCTTACATCTTGACCTCTGTTGTGCCCGGTGTCCCCTGGCGCTTGTAAAAGTTGTGCCCTAGAGTCCACGTCTCGACTCGCTCAGTGAGTGGAAAAACTGCCAGCCTCCCCTGAACACTTATTTAGAGGTGATTAACAGCTGAGCAGTGGAACAGGGGGCACACAAATCACCCAAAACAGTGAATGAGAACATCCCACCAGCCTGTGAGTGGCAGCTAAAGCAGGGACCTGAGGATGAAGTCCTCTCATTTATCTCATTTTATCTCATATGGGCTGGGGAATGACAAGACGCAGAGTGAAAGATAGACAATGATGTTACCTTTCTGTGTCGGTTACAACTACGGTGCCATTTCTGTTATATTTTACCCCACTGGCTGGGAGATTTTTTGTTTCTTACATTGCCTACACATGTGTGATCCATGAGTCTGATTGTTAAAAAAGAATCCGGGAATTTTAAGGATGTAGAAATGATATGTACAAGGAAAACCTGCAAAGTGCATTGTTTTGCTGTAGCTATTCTGTTACTGGAATTAAAATATTTTAACCATTATAATTATTTTTTCCCTTGGCCATACCAGTGAGTCTTTTCTGTCATTTATTTTTAATAACTGTTTTTTTTTTTCAATATTTTTTTTCAAGGACTAAGAATATTATAACTGCAAAAAAATGGTTTAATAATATAACAAATGTCATTTATTTTAGGGTCTGGCTTAACACCTTATTAAAATTTTTAGTGAAATATCTATTCCTAGATTTTCTCTCCCATGGGACAGAGGTGTAAAAGTTTGAAAAAACACACTCTGAAAATGTAATGAGTTTTGATAATAACTTTCAGAGGGACGAAAAAACACTTTTGTTTAAAAAATTCTTAAATGTGCATCATTCAGATCGTTGTTCCTTGCTATTTTTCAGCCGTTCAAACAGTTCAAACCACTTTATGATTTTTTTCAGTACAGTGCCTTCAGCATAAAAATATAATATAAACTTTTTCATTTGACCGCAAACCACAGCCTGAGGCACATGATACAAAGTGAAGAAATGGTTGTATGTGTAAGCATAAAGAAGTGATGGGTCAGAGTGACGAAAATTTAAACATGTCACTAATTACTACTGACGATCCCATTAACTACATCGATGTCCATGTACCGCAAGTCAAACCAAGAAGACTAATGCAAACCTAATGCATTGGGCAGACTCTTGTATTTATTACTGCATGTCTGAGTGTTTTTAAAATTTTTCGATTTAGAAAATCCAGGGTGACAGGTTCCCTCATTCAGTGAAAAACCCACAGCATTAATACATGTTTGATGTACAAACACAGACCAGGCTAATGTAACCAGGAGGGCTTCAGATTGTGTCCATCACTGCAGAAAAAAAATGGCGGACAGAAGGCCGTAATTCAAATGGAATGGCTGATAAGTTCACACCATTTTCTGACTCGGGAGTTTAATGTAACATTGTGGCTGATAGATATAAACAACCAAAGCCATCTTCAGCCCACTGTAAACCAAAGAGCTTCGATGTGTATCTTGCTTAACGAAAACAGTTTTGATTAATCTTGTGACCTTTGACCCCGACGACGAATGACAACAGGGAGAAAAATGTGGGGCCGTGAAATATCACCCTTGTTTGCATGCAAAAACACTGGAACTCCCTAAAAACACTGTCTTCTTCTTTAGCAATGTATAGGACTGTTGTATTTGATGGTAGTAGCTAATTTAGGCCTGAGAGATTTTTTTTATTGCTTAACACGCTACCTTTTTAACTTAAGACCACAGTGTTCCGATATCATTTCTCATACCAAAATCACCCCTTCATACAGCTACACACATGGTCTGACATGATCTACATTCTTCATCCATGTCACACACTTAGCTCACAATTGTGTGTTTCAGTGCTGTTACAACTGTATTTTATCTTAACATAATATTTCAGATGTGTTATTGGCAGCATAAAAAAAAATCCATGAGTAAATTCTGTTTTCTGGAACACACATTTAATTTTCTTTTCCAAAAAATGAATATCCTTCCAAGAAAAAAATGTTTACGTAAATGTCTTCAGAGAACTTGGATTATAATAACAGAAAGTTTCAAAACACATACTGTATTCAATGTATTTATCTGACATAAAAACATATGTAACACATTATATCACTGATGATCTCATGTTGCGTTGAATTTATTGTTTTCATGTTGTCAAAGGTCAGTCGAGTAGTGAAAATGCATGGACAGTATCAATGACAGAACAAATAAATTACACTATCCCTATTAATGAAACAGTTGATAAAAGTTTATGTAAAAATGTAAAATGATCTCCATCTATAACATTGACATTGTGGCTTTCAAACGTTTTTAACAAATCATTTTAGCAGTAGTTTATTTGAGTCATAACAATACAATGATTATCAAAAAAATGTAATGTTTGATGTGAAACATATAACTGTAGTTGTATATTAGATTAGTGAGCCCAAGTCAAGATTTCTGTTACTTTACAAACAGTCACTAAAAGCAAACAAATGTTGATCCTGTTACATTTTCCTAAGAAAACATTTCAGTAAGCTTTGTGAAATTGAATTATCCTTGTATGGAGTTTATTTTTACTCTCAGCCTGGTAGTGATGCACAGTAATGCTTTCGGCCTTTTAAAGAGGGAGGAAAAAAAGAAATCAACAAAACATTATTTGGCCTTGAGCAAAAAGGTTTGTGAAAAATCAATGTGTTACTTTATACTGGTGTGTTGATTTGCTGAACTGTGCTGCATAATCTTGTGTCTCGAGCCAGGCTGGACTACAGCTCTTTTCTGGAACTATTGATTCCTGGTTACTGTGTTTCTATAACTATTTACATTCCATGAAGTCTGATATTCATCCATGGCTATGGTTATCATCACCATTACTTATTATTTTTTTTTCCACTATTTTGGGGGTGAAACTAAAGTGAATTACTCAACCCCACATCCTATCCAGTCCGATGCCTGAACCACTACTCCAAACTGCTTCTCTGAAGATAAACAGAGTAGGTGGATAAATATATAAATCTCAACATACTATCATAATAATCTATTCTAATACCAAAATCTCAGCATAATATCATAATAATCTATTTTAATACCAAAATCTGACGATACTGATACTCTGGGCAGTGATTTCAGGCACAGTTGTGGTAACCCAGAGTGGGTAATATAGCCCTGGATGTTCACATTAACTGATCCAGGATCATTCTGCCATGGCCACATGTGGCACTAGTAGACTGGGTAATTAAATTAGCAGACAGACACTGTACAAACAGCACACAGCCTGTCGCCATGACGATCAGAGGACATACGATACAAATCCTGACTCCACACATCTTTCCTGAGCCTAATGACTATGCAGGTGTAAACAGAACCGAGTATGTACATAATAAATAATAATAAGAAGAAGAATGTACAATAATGGAGACAATTTGGCAAAATATTTATTAAATGGCCATTTGTTAACAACAACTTCATGAAACCAACATAACGATTCACTGAAACAAATTCCAACTAAACTAGACTGTTAGTGATTGTGCTGTGCCACCAACCGTAAAGTACAAACATGACCATGACCCTCTGATATATGATATGATCTTATATGATATGATGAGATGACATAGCGCACCCATGGAAGTGTATGTAGATCGACATACTTGTATAAGGGACTGCATGCTGGATAGCTTGTTCCCATGAGTAGCTGCTCTGATTCCCTGCGTTTCACTGGTCCTGCTGAGGACAGTTAGCTTGCTAACAGACAGCATGTGTCACTGTCACAGAGTGACCATGGCAGACTCTCACTAATAAACAAATGCCTAAAAACTGCATCCTGAGTGGTAAACAGCTCCTTTCTGCTGCCATGTTTGGAAAACAAGACCTTTATTTAATGCTACATTTCGTGTGATCCATTTGACTTTGGGACAAAGTGACATTTCTGAAAGTACCAAATTATGGCCAACAACTGCATTTATTCTATTTCCAGATATGGAGCCCAAGTGAACTATCACACTGAAAAACAAAGCTCAGTTGGTTTCCCATTATAATGCATATGGCATGTCACATCAATTTGAGCAGAAGAATGGCTTCTTAAGTTACTAAATAACCAACAACCCTCTAAAAGCTACTGGAAAGCAAAGCCCATAAAAGAAGGCCAGGCATACTTTTAAACTAGCTCTCAGTCAGATGGTGATTGACATTTTTCCTATCCAGTTGACCCAGGGTTCTGTGCTTTTTGTCACATGACCTGCACTGTACTGATTACCCAATCAAAATAAACAGCGGAACAGAATATAAAATAATCTACCAAGGAAGGAAACAACTGACTGGAAGAGGTTTTTGAAAGGGCAGTGAATATCAGCCTCAACATTCACAAAAATCCATTGATCATTGTTTGTGTAATGGAGGGCTGTATGCGTTTTTACTTAATCAAAAGTAGAAGGAAACATTTTCTACTTTAATGGGTTGTTTATGTTCTTTGCAATTTTGCATTCCATATCTTGAGGATTTGTTTATTTTTCTGGCTTTGGCAAGCCTGTTTGGTTGTTTATTTACTCATTCATTTTCATAACTGGGGAATGGGCTCAACGATCGGGACTGCTTGTTTAATGATTTTTTTCCACCTTTATTTATTTATTTTACAGCTAAACTTTTCAAAATGTAAACTGCTGATTGAAAATGATGGTTCAGTTAAGCCTGAAGACAGACAAGCATCTCATGAAATTGAAATATCGTAGCGTCGTCCACTGTCGACCCCTGATAAATACCTCTGTTCAGGGCTATTGTGTGGTTAAACATTAAATCAAAGTATGCACATGACAGAAGTAGGGAAATTACTCAAAACTGAAACTGGATCTGCAGTACGATATGCAAAAGACTGGAATATGCAGCATCCAGTATGCAATTGCTAATAGTTGGCAAAGTTGTGATTCTTCAACAGCACCCTGCTACAGGATGGAACCCTGTATGCAGGACAGTGTAAAACAGTGATATCTGTGGGTCCTGCTTCAGGTTCCACATAGTTTTCTACTTTCATAGATAAGTATTTCATCAAATTAACAGATTTAAAATACCTAGGGAGTTTAATATTAAAAACATTTTTTTGCATAATTGCTACTGAACCTAGTATAACTAGACATAGATAAATGATGAAATAAATCATATTTTACTGAGAGATAACTTCATAATAAACCAGTTTCATAATAATATATTTTCTACAAATAATTCTAAAAAATAATTTACATTTAAAAAATATCTAACCAATGAGTAAAAACCAAACTAAAATTATACATGCTTAAATTATACCTCACATATAATTACAATACATTTATCATTAAATATTAAAACAACTGTTCTTAGAAAAATACTATCTTTTCCCACAATAATAGCGTAAAATGAC
Source organism: Albula goreensis (assembly GCA_022829145.1). Lineage (NCBI taxonomy): Eukaryota > Metazoa > Chordata > Actinopteri > Albuliformes > Albulidae > Albula > Albula goreensis. The sequence continues at coordinate 15,137,201 of CM040750.1, forward strand.
TGGGTCCTGTAAAGATAAGTAGAAAAACCTGACAAGTCGAATCCTGTAAAAAATGCATGCAAGGGGTGCAACTGCAGATTAGCCTGTCTGCAATTTGGGGTCATGAAGTCAAAGAAAAACTTCAAGCAAAACAAAGCATCAACAGTTTGCTGAATGTTGTTGGCACTTTGACTGGGACTGGTCCTGTGGCCAGGAGTGGCCAAAATCTAACCCTTTGCCATATGCTTGACTTCAAAAGAGGGATACATACAAAGAAAAATTCCTCCTACCTACCATGAAATATCCTAGAAATATTCTTTAAAGCTAACTTTGTTGTCATTTGTCCTGAGACGATAGTAAACATCAATGGTTTCTTGAGTTGTGTGTCTGTGCACCTAGTTATTTAGGTGAAAAAGCTCGGACGTCTCTGCTGGGAGGCTGAGTCTTGGCTGCAGGTGTACCTTCCAGCAGGACAATGACCCCAAACACATGTCAAAATCAACAAAGTAATGGTTGACTGAAAGCAAAATTAAATTTTGCAGGGGCCATCTCTTCTAACTTTAATCTGATTGAAAACATGTGGTCTGATTTGAGGAGGGCAGTCCATAGGCATAGACCTGAAGACATTGAGGATCTCCAAAGGGTTGGGGGGAATGGCCCAGATACCCAAACCCCCACCACCCCCCATAACCTCCCACTCCCCACCCCCCATCATGTTTCTGAAAAATTAGTATCATGCATTAAAATATTTTTAAACAATTGTATTACAATACAAATTTGTTCCCATATGTTTGAGCATTAAGTATAGGACATTACCTTGTAATCCTCAAATACTTTCCTTTGATTTTAATGTCTCATAGAACAAGTCTTGGTGTATTTTCAACTTGTAATTTATATGATAATACCTCAGAAAATTCAGAGCACCATCAGTGAAATCTCTTTCAAAGGCTAAAAAACCCAACATGGCTCAAAGTATCTGTTATCAAATCTCTCCAGAATGACAGGAAAGCCGATGGCGGCCTTGTAAAGCATCCAATAGCGATCAGGGATCAGATGCTGGTTAAGAAACTCATAGAAAAAGAATTAGGTACTGGCTGAGATAGGGAGGGAGAAAAAAAAAGGCAGAGACGCTTGTACTGCACAGATGGGAGCTGTGGGTTTGGACCGGAGGTCTAAAACGGGGAACGAAAGAGGTTTCACCCTGGGAATCGATTCACCGCTGTTGGGATTCAGCTAACAGCCTCCTATTCTCAAGTATCCAGTCAATACCTGATGCATTAGTCTGCTGGTACCCACCGGTTTTGGGTTTAAACACACATTTTCTTAATACAACATGACCCCATTTCCCCCTCTCATTAATCATGTAACATGATTATGTTGGCCTTTTTGTGCGCACGTTTCGTTTTGCTGTCAGAGTTCTTTCTGATGTATTGCTCACCATGTAAACTTTGGAGACTTTTTGTATTCCTAAGACACTTCGGTAGGGAATGATTGCAGCTGTACATTAAGGAAAAATATTTCAGCCGTGCGATGGGAGAAAACGTTCAGAAAATGCTACGTCACTACTTATTATCTGTTACCGAAAGGAGAGAGGGAAGCTTTAGTTCAAGGGAAATATATCACATTTAGACGCCCCAGAAAGACTGGTAGTAAAAGCAGAAGCAGTAGCTTACCATAAAATTATTGTTCAACAGGTATGTACGAATGGAAAAACTAAATTTCCATAAACATTTGAAAACGTACCCTAGGGAGAGATGAACCAACCAGTACACAGCAAGTTAAAGTGCCTTTACCCAGCTGCATCATACATAGGCTCTAAGTCATAGGGGCCCTTTTCATTAAACTGCAGAGATATGTAAAAGAACCTAACTCTCAATGCAAAGTAGGCTCAAATGCATGAGTGTTTGTATTTATCAGTACTGCCATGTGCAGATTTGAGCTCCATGCATGGTTTGTGCTGTTTGACTGAGGGATTGACTGGATGTTCAACATGTGGTCATGTCTTGGTGTGAGCTCTGACCGCTGCTCCCAGTTGTTGCCATGTGTTGAAAAACCATGAATACTGACATTGCATGAAATCAGCTCCCAGCCCGTCTCCCCTGAGACCCCGTGCTCCAAACATTCCTCTCTCTGTTTACTGCTAATAAATCGCCCCACTTTGCTCTCGTGAGCTAATTGGCTTAGCGTTTGCTAGCCACTGTTCATATATGCCCCCTCACATTTTCCTTGGGAGCATTTATCAAAAGTTCCAACATGACATAATAATTGTGTTTTCCCAGCCATTTCATTCAAATGGGTCTTCATTTTTCATTCTGGTTTATTGATGAGTGTAAACATACATTCTGATGATGGTGAGACTCCTTGATTGTCCCTTATAATTTGAACCTGATGTCACCGGTCTGACAAACAGAGCTGTTAACCCTGTAAAGTTACTCTCCAACAGTATATGTGTCAAAAGGAAGGCATAAATATTTCAATAATGAAAAATGTGTATGCACTAAAAATAACCATTGACAATTACCAGACAGACATAAACATAAGCCTGAGACCTCGGAAACACATGCATATGAGAGCTAGAGCACACAGACACTCAATGTCACACCAACACGCATGCACACATGCATGCACGCACACACACACACACACACACACATACATGTGCCCATGCATATGCGAATAAACACACAGATATACTTTTTCACTTAATCTCTTTCTCACACATGCTACAAACACAGACACATACTGTCTGTTGACAGATGAGTGCAGCTGACATACTGTCACAAACACGCACTCTTACACAGTCCCCACCACAGCACGAATGATGAAACATGCAGTATCTGTTCGATTTTGTTCCTTCTACTTTAAGCTGATGACACCCATGAAAACAGAAGCGTGTTCCTGCAGAGCATTCGCTGCTGCCCCAGATTAAACGACTGAAGATGACTGTTAAAAAAGCGGTTCCTTATTTCCGTCACACATTTGGATTTTTTATGATCTTCAATTAACTGGTTATTACATGATTATTACAATTGTTTCTTTATAAATGTGACAAATGTAGAAATTATTGCATAAGTAAACTTCAAACTATTGGTTCTCGCTTACAAAAAAAAACTAAGTAAAACATGCATGATTACACTGCCAATATTTTTCAACCCTTTCTAAGGTAATTTAACATAGTTTGAAATATCCCTGGTGAAGTTCAATAAACATAACCCTAACATAGACAATACCCCCCACACACACACACACACACACACACACATTCACAAACATACACACTGAATATGTTCCTTGGAGATGCTGACTGCTCCAGCCAGCTCATGGCACACCTCCTCAGGGCTGTAGAGTATCAGGAGGGAGCTGGAGGATGAGAGCAGCAGAGCAGGCGGGACAGCCAGTGCTCCGGGGGTTTGACACTGCCATTTCACACATTCAACAGAGAGGTCAAGACCGCCCTCGTAATTGGCACTGTCAGCGCAGGGGAAATGTGGAAACTGGAGTCGGGGCAGGGTCTGAGAGGCGCGTCTGTGGCGTGGTCACCTGCCCGCCCCTCTGTGACATGGGGACCTGAGTGGACTGGGTCAGGCCCGGGAGTACAGGCCCGACTCTGTGTCATTGATACCCCCAGAGCACAGTTCACTCAGTACCCTGCCCTAACCACAGACCAGTACTGAGACATGTTCCACCCCCACCCCCACACCTTCACACATTATACCTGATACATACACACACACACACAGCTATTCACACCACGCACACACAGACGCATACACTTACAGAGCTATTTACACCCACACACACACACACACACACACACACACACACACACACACACACACAAACACTCATAGCCATTGACATAAATATACCCATATCAACACACGCATAAAACCCATTCACACACACACAGACACACACACACACACACAGACACACACACACACACACAGATTGACATAAATATACCCATATCAACACACACACACAGACACACACACACACACACACACACACACAGAGACACAGATACAGACACAGACACACACACACACACACACACACACACACACACATACGGACATGCACACACATACACAGGCACACACACAAGCCCATAAGCAGGCATATACATGTACATATGTACACACTGCTACCACCCCCTTCCCCCAGCCCTCCTCCAAATGTGTGCTTACACACATACACACACTGAAGATTTACTGCCTCTCTCTGTCTAGGACATTATAAATCCAGCAAGACGAAAAACGCACAAACTGCATTGCCTCTGTGAAATTCCACTGCTGCAAGAACATGCCAGGCAGTGAAACCATGTCCCCCAGCTGCCTGTCTGACAGACAGCTGTGACTTAAGCACAGGAAAGACAGAACCAACGCCCTCACTGCCAGAGCTCAAACGGCACATCTAAATGGTGGTACTCGTTTAGATAAAAGATATCAAGTCATTATCCCTAAAACTCTCTACAACTGACATGTATTATTATTATTATTATTATTATTATTATTATTATTATTATTTCTATAGGACAGCAATATGGAAAAACATATGATTAAACAAATAGAGCTTATCGTTTGTCAGAATGTCTATTTTATTTCAATATTATCTCTCTGTTTAATGGGTTACTTTCCACTACAATATCATTACTACATTGTGTGAATGTACAATGGCAATACTTTGGATCAGGTCAGATATGCCGGTTAGTTCTATTAAAAGTCCCCAGTGTAAAACACATTACCCTCCCCACATTACCCTGTAGATTGTGTTTAAACACAAAGTTAAGTCGAGTTACAATTTTCAGTCTTACATTACTGAATATTTTCCACACAGACAGAGTATAAAAAAGCCATACAACTATGAGCCAGCAGAAGTTCGTTTAGTGTTTCCTTGAGAGCAAGACCTTCCTGAAGGGAAAAGGCAATCTGTGGTGGTGGTAGCGGTTTACATGATGTTGTGGGAGAAACATATATATGGTTACCTAAAGGTGACACCTTGAACAATGGCTTGGATGGTATTTCGATACACAGACGGGGAAGTTGGGATGGTCTTTGGTCTACTGTCTGTGTGGTTTCCTGTGAAAGACAAGAGGCTGATTCTACCTTCTACAGCCAAGCTGCTCCTGTCACAAGATACCTATCCATCAATCCGTCAACACAGCAACAAGATAAACACACACAAAGGCACAAACACGTGTCGGCTCACATCTGTGTAAACACCATCAGAAACAGATGCGCCCCCAACGTGTATCTCTCTCTCACACACACACACACACACACACACACAAATGTAGAGATAGCTGTGTTATATTCATAAAGCGCTGGTAGTTACATATCTGCATAATCACATATAAGCTCCCTGAACAGAAAAATGAGCTCAAATGAATTAAACAGTCCCTCTGCCCAGCAGCTAGCACCTGGTGCTGATTTGTCATTGGTTGATGAGGGGGAGGAGTCTACAGGTGCCTGACATTCGGTCACATGGCTGAGGGCTGAAAGCATCATGACACAGATCAAGAGCGTCTGTGTCATGTGGTACATTTCCCCATCGGACAGACCCCAACCCCGCCCCGCCCCGCCCTGCCCCGTCACACACATGGACAAGGCCCAACGGATCAATGCTGACCCTTGGTTTCCAATACCATCACTGCCTCTTAATTGACATTAAGAGCACTTGAGATGAAGAGGTCCCATCTCGTTAACATAGATTTATCATCAATCGCTTCCCGGACAGAGTGGCCTGGGTCTTTCAGCGAGAGGCGGTCCCCTCGCGCTGGGGCCTCCATTTTGGCCCTCCGCACGGCGGCAGGGTGCTCTCAGTGGAGAGAGGGTAATAAAACCGTATTTTTAGCCAAGCGTCTGCAACCACGGAAATAGCATCCGCATCTTCATCCACGTTTCCTTTTCACGGCATTTTGGAGAAGGCGGGGGTGGGGGGGTGGTTGGCAGCTCAGAAATACGAGAGGAGAACTTTGCCTCCTGCAAAAAAACTCGGTTATTGATTAATCTGCTGTTTTAAAAATAATCCTCATATTGTTCTGTGCTCTTGGTGAAATACAAGGTCATTTTCCAGAGGGAAGAGAAAAAATCACAGCTGTACGTGCTTATTGTTTGTAACTGCACACGAAAACAAAAAATGTGAACTAACATTCTGCACTATTAACTATTAACGCCAATATACATCCACTTCCCACTGTACATTGACAATGATGTCACACACAAAATAAGGAGGCATCCTAATTAATCACCTGCTAAGTTTGTTCCCAACAAATCCTGCTTTCACTGTGACACAGAGGATGTTTCACAGCAAAAAGTGTTGAAGGTTATTGATTGCATGGCGTGGGTACTATGTTGGGCTGCATATGTGCCCATCTGTCAGAAATTACATTAACACCAGACCAGAAATCAAAATCCCTCAAATAGCCCTCAAGAACTGAGGGACAGAGGAGCAGAGTCTCTGTACTTTTGTCATGAGTGATTTGACACTGAATATGAACCCCCATCACCACATTACCAGCTTCCGCTGTAAAACTGCAGTGAACAGAGAAGAGCCACACCCTGCTCTACCTTCCATTCCCCCTCCCATTCCTCCCTGAGCTCTGCTCTCTCTATCACACTCATCCTTCTCTTTCAGTCTCTCCACTTTCCCTTGTTCACACACCTCCCCCTCTATCTCTTGGGTCTCTCGTCTCCTCCACTGCCCCACCTTACTCTCTCAGTGCTGTCCACCCACCTCCAGCTCCATTCTCCTGTTCTGTCATTCCTCCCGTACTCCTTCCCAGGCCAGGGGGGATTTCCCAGCCATCCCCTGGAAACATTAACCCCATTACCTGCCCTCCTTCCCTTTCAAAAACCTACCTACCTTTTCTGCCAGGGGTGGAGAACTACCCCTCCCCAGACTCCAAAACATCCCTCCCTCTCTGCCCACTGCAATCCCCCCACCCACCTCCCTCTCCCTCCTACCACACTCGGGCGAGCAGCAGATTCCTAAGGGCTATCGGGTTTCTCATCGCCATGGAAACAAAGCGGGAGGCAGCTTCATTAATCATTTAGAGCGCGCGGAGTGGAGGTCAGTCTGATTGCAGCATATAGGGTATCATCCACACGCCACATGGGACCTCCTTGATTTGAATTAAAAAAGATTAAGCTGGCCCACCGACGCCCAGCATCGTCAGCCTGCCTTCTCATGTAGCTGTGCTCTCTGGAGCCGCGCGGATTAAGAGATTGAAGCTATGCGTTTATTTTTCAGGACTCGGTGAAACATTAGATGTGTGCAGGTGTCTATGAAAGCGTGGGGGGAGGAGGGGACGTGGGGATGAAAAAAAGGACAAAGATCACGCGCAACCCTGTGTTTTTCCCCTCTTCTTCTTTCTTTACTTCACTTTTTTTGGGTGCGTGTCGCTGTTCTTTTCAAACTGGTAACAATAATTCAGTTTTATTTCTTCCCTGACGTTTCCCACTCTTTCAAACCATGAAATGGTGCATTTGTTGCTAAACCTTTATAACTTAATAGGAATACGTTTTTTTTTTACAAGCGTGCAGAATGGGCCGACCGTGGAGGGGAAGCCGGGAGCCCTTGCTGGGAGTACGGGGGCGAATCGGGCCCGGCGGGGCCCAGAGCGGGAGCTGGAGGTGGCGGACGGGTCAGCAGAGGAGGACAGACCATGAGACAGTCCCCACAAAACGCAAAGAACAGTAAAATGACCAACAACTGGCCCCAAAAAAGTGTCTCTCCCCCCAAAACCCTTTAATGACGACCATGGGGGAGGAGATTTACGGTACCTAGGAAACCGTGATGCAGACAGCCACAAATCAAGATGACTATGAAATAGTGGTACACGTACACCACAGAACAATCTCCCAAAGGTGCCCGCGTTATTTATGGGCTCCTCTTGCACTTCAAAGAATTTCTATAACTTAGGCCAGACTATTTTATTGTTTCATGGAAGCAAGAAAAGCGATGGGGAGTGATGGATGGGTTGGGGGAAAATTAAAATCCTTTTTGTCTCAGACAATTAAAATACCGAGGGCTGCCGCCTCGGTCGCACTGTGCGCGGAGAGTTCCGGATTCCTTGCTTTAAGCGCTGTCTTTCGGTAATACAACTTAAACTAATGCTGATGGGTAATGAGTCCAAGCTGCGCTGTCCTTGCAGGGGGTGGGGTCCCCCCCCCCTTTTTTTGCCCTGAAAAACGGCATCCCAACAAACACAGTGAGACATCTGTGTAATAACCGGTCTGCTGAGATTATATCAGCTTTCCTTGTTAAAATTAATGATCTTGACACCTTGCTCTTCAAAGTTACAAGAGTTTCTGCTGTTACCCAGCCTTGTGAATGCTGGGTTTAATAACTGTACAGTAGCATTGGTTGCAGCAGGTTATTAAGGAAGGGCTGAACTATACCTGGATCAGTTTAATAAGTGTTCAGTAGCACTAGTTGTAGTGGGGTTGCTGTGGTAGGGCTGAACTATACCTGGATCAGTTTAATAAGTGTTCAGTAGCACTAGTTGTAGTGGGGTTGCTGCGGTAGGGCTGAACTGTACCTGGATCAGTTTAATAAGTGTTCAGTAGCACTAGTTGTAGTGGGGTTGCTGCGGTAGGGCTGAACTGTACCTGGATCAGTTTAATAAGTGTTCAGTAGCACTAGTTGTAGTGGGGTTGCTGCGGTAGGGCTGAACTGTACCTGGATCAGTTTAATAAGTGTTCAGTAGCACTAGTTGTAGTGGGGTTGCTGCGGTAGGGCTGAACTGTACCTGGATCAGTTTAATAAGTGTTCAGTAGCACTAGTTGTAGTGGGGTTGCTGCGGTAGGGCTGAACTGTACCTGGATCAGTTTAATAAGTGTTCAGTAGCACTAGTTGTAGTGGGGTTGCTGTGGTAGGGCTGAACGGTACCTGGATCAGTTTAATAAGTGTTCAGTAGCACTAGTTGTAGTGGGGTTGCTGCGGTAGGGCTGAACTGTACCTGGATCAGTTTAATAAGTGTTCAGTAGCACTAGTTGTAGTGGGGTTGCTGCGAGGGCTGAACTGTACCTGGATCAGTTTAATAAGTGTTCAGTAGCACTAGTTGTAGTGGGGTTGCTGTGGTAGGGCTGAACTGTACCTGGATCAGTTTAATAAGTGTTCAGTAGCACTAGTTGTAGTGGGGTTGCTGCGAGGGCTGAACTATACCTGGATCAGTTTAATAAGTGTTCAGTAGCACTAGTTGTAGTGGGGTTGCTGCGGTAGGGCTGAACTGTACCTGGATCAGTTTAATAAGTGTTCAGTAGCACTAGTTGTAGTGGGGTTGCTGCGGTAGGGCTGAACTATACCTGGATCAGTTTAATAAGTGTTCAGTAGCACTAGTTGTAGTGGGGTTGCTGCGGTAGGGCTGAACTGTACCTGGATCAGTTTAATAAGTGTTCAGTAGCACTAGTTGTAGTGGGGTTGCTGCGGTAGGGCTGAACTGTACCTGGATCAGTTTAATAAGTGTTCAGTAGCACTAGTTGTAGTGGGGTTGCTGCGGTAGGGCTGAACTGTACCTGGATCAGTTTAATAAGTGTTCAGTAGCACTAGTTGTAGTGGGGTTGCTGTGGTAGGGCTGAACTGTACCTGGATCAGTTTAATAAGTGTTCAGTAGCACTAGTTGTAGTGGGGTTGCTGCGGTAGGGCTGAACTGTACCTGGATCAGTTTAATAAGTGTTCAGTAGCACTAGTTGTAGTGGGGTTGCTGCGAGGGCTGAACTGTACCTGGATCAGTTTAATAAGTGTTCAGTAGCACTAGTTGTAGTGGGGTTGCTGTGGTAGGGCTGAACTGTACCTGGATCAGTTTAATAAGTGTTCAGTAGCACTAGTTGTAGTGGGGTTGCTGCGAGGGCTGAACTGTACCTGGATCAGTTTAATAAGTGTTCAGTAGCACTAGTTGTAGTGGGGTTGCTGCGAGGGCTGAACTGTACCTGGATCAGTCCTTTTAGGGACTATTTTAGTCTCATCTTAGACATGAAGTGCATTGGACAGTATGTAGCAAATTCTGGCTTCAACTGCTTCCATTGCTTATTCACAAAGGCTATCAATTCTATGACTCAGATACAATCATTTACTTCAGACCACATTTACAGAGGTATTGTGATGCTGAGTTCACTTTTGGTATGGTTTGAATGCTGTTGTGTATATTTATAACACTAAATGAATCCATGTTCTCTCTGAGAGATGGGTCCCTGTCTGAGTCTCGTCTTGCCTCACGTGCACAGTGTGCAGGTCATCCTCTCCTCCAATCAGTGTCACAGCCGCAGTACAGTGAGGAAACCCAGTAGTGAGGAAACCCAGAGGAAAAGACAGGTGGTAGTCAGTGTGTTATCTCCTCTGCTGATTACTTTAAAAGAACCCAGAGCCTTCAGCACAGGGAGAGAGATAGCATATGAGCCCCCTTGCTAACACTGATAAGATGTCCTTAAAAACAAGGCTGGGTTTCACTTCTATGAACAAGCAGGGGGTAAGGAGTGTGTGTGTGCGGTTCTCAAGGCTGGTCACCACAGCTCCTGAGACAGACCAAGAGAGAGAGAGAGAGGGTGAGAGAAAGAGAGAGGGAGAGAGACAGGGATACATACCTGAAATGACAGAGTCATCTTCAATATTAGTGAGTGACAGCACCATGGTGTAGGAAACTTCCAAAAAACACGTCTCTTAAGTTGTGAGCTAACCACATTCATGCGGGCACGAAGGAGCTGGATCAGTGCAGAGCCTACGGAAAAGAAAATGAGGAATCACTTTTTAAATGAAAACTGCCACATGGCTTTTCTGCCCTCCGTTTCACTTACATTCGCAAGGTTCTAATCTGACCCGCAACATGGTGAAGGCAGCCGCCGGGCCAGCCTCTCGCAGAGAGCAGATACCCCACATGCACGATCAATTTACCAAAATTAACTTCACCTCACTTCATTTGAGAGGCAGAGCAAGCGAGAGAGAGAGAGCGTGCGCATGTGTGTGCGTGTGTGTATCCTGATTTCCTGAACGAGTTGATAAAAGACAGAGTCCAGGCCTTTTCGTTACGTGGGGAGCCGACCCATTACCCTCTGAGCTTGGCGTTGGTGGTGGCATTGGCGGTGGGCATTAAACATATGGACATCCCACAATTTAACTTTAATTAAGCGTATACAGGATATCGATCAATAACAATGAGACGTTTGTTTTAAAGTCTGCGGTCAAACCTATGGCCAGCGGTGCGTCTGCTTGATCAATTCGCTCTACTCACGGTACTGTTATATGGATTTTTTTAGCCTCACGTAGGTGTTATTGCACTTGTAGAACTATTGAACTGAGACATAATTCAAAAGCTTAAGTTCTCCAATGGCGGGGGGGGGGGGGGTGTTGGGGGAGTCTTTGATTTCCGGATCAGATGCACGCCAAGTAGTGAGAGAAAACTACTGCATGTCAGCCATCTCCTGAGGGAACGAGGGCAAGAAAATTACACCCGTTTTACTATTTATTACTGCTATAATATTTCTGCTCCCTGGTAAAGAACTTGGGGGCAGGTATGGGGTAAAAATGTATCTTCACATAACTGATAAAACAACACAACGCATAAACTATAAGGCCGTAAAATAGCATGAGGCGGCTCGGAGGGTGTCACTGCCCTGATTGATTCCAGGCCTTTGTTTTATTGTGGCGAACAGAGTCTGTCCTCCGCTGAAGTCCTCTGCTCGTGTCGTATATTCGCCAGATGACCAGCCAAAAAAGGAGGCAAACGTTTGTGCAGACTTCTGTCTTTTTTATTTTATTTCTTAAAGAAAACAGTCTTCTTTCTTGGGGGATTTTTTCCCCTTTTTCCTTAGACCCCAGTCACTGTTATCCTCCAAAGGATCCATGTGTCTGTGCTGAAAGAGAATTATAAAATGCTGTCTTTGTTGCATTGAGTTTCCTTTTATTACGTGATGGTATCGTTTTACCCATCAATCACTTGGATGTCACAATAATTCAGTGAGGCTCTTCCCTTTTGCCTTGGGTTCGAGAGATAGTCCCCAGAGTCTGGGCTCAAGAGCAGACAGGGGACACCTTAGTGTTGTGTGTATGTGTGTGTGTGTGTGTGTGTGTGTGTGTGTGTGTGTATGTGTGTTAATGTGTGGCTTGCAGGGATTTGGGGAATGGGGATTCAACTACACAATGCCTTTTTGTGAATTTAACAGAAATAGACCATTAACTACTTCTGCAAAGAAGGATCCTTTTTTTCTCTGCAGTATGTTATTCAGTGTTGGTATCTCTCCTTCCTCAAATTTTTGTTCATATATAGAAAAAAAACATTTCAGAATACAGTTTAAGAATTCTGTGAAAGTCATATAAATACATGTTTGTGGCCACATGCTCCTCAGAAGCATGCATACAATAAAATTAGAATAATTATACATTTGAATTTGAGAAAATTGGACTAACATTGAAGGTTACTGTAAATAAAACAGAATGCAGGTACATATGCTAACCAAATCACATGGCTTGCTCTGAATGTAAAAGCTGTGAGTTGTGTTCCATACCATTTATAAATTGAACCTGACTAGCCAATAAAAAAACCTCGCCTCCCCCGGCAGGTCGGCGCGCGGTCAGCTCTCTCTCACCGATCGAGGCGGATTGACACAACTTTGTGTTTTGCAAAAACGCAGTCAAATTCGCATTTCAGCCACGTCAGTTTTCCAAGCTGCCTGTCGCTCAGAATAATGCTCTGTGGTCTTGTTGGTGCTCTTGGAAAAGAAGAAAAATTCTAAAAAAACAGAAAGACAGAAAAGATCCTGTATCATTTCCTATTCTACTGTTGCCTCTCTGACCTTGTTTGCGATCCGCCCAGAGCTTCTCAGTTTCCCTGCGTTTGCTGTCTGTCTCTTCCTCTGCTCCAGTGCCCACTCTTCTCCATGTGGCGGTTAGATTTCAGAGGGCAGGCTGCACATACGCTCCAGGCATTGTGCCAACATCGCTGCTCTCGTGTTTGACCACAGCAAAAAAAAAAAAAATGCTGTTTTTATTCCTCTTGGATCGTTCATTCAAAAGGTTTTCTCACTTCCTCTAGCCTTCGACTTAACCCCTTTTCCATTAATGGAGTGTGAATCTTGGCAAAAGAAACCCCTGTACACAAATTCCTTTAAATGTTCTCGGAAAATAGATAAATTACAAAAAACAAACTCAACCTGGTCTTTCATAAATGGAGTTTTGAGTGCAAGTATAAACAAGAAAGGTGAGACACAGGTAAAGGCCTCTTCTCATTAAATTAGCATTGACTCTGGGTTGGATGTCCTGCCATAAAAGCATTCGCTGACTGAGTCAATGTCTTTCAACCCACATGAAGCTGGCAGAATTTATTGAATTACTTGCAAGATTACATAAGAAAAAAGTTAAACATCTGCAAAAATGCTGAGATGCAGAAGATAACCTTGGAGTGCTCTTTTTTATCAAAAAGGCTTAACTCAGCAATCTGAAAGAGTTTTTTAAAGGGTGTGTCCAAACTATAGCCGTTGACCAATACCCCTTCTACACAGAGACTACAACATCATTCATCAGAGGTCACAACTGATTTAGGGGACCAACAATAACCAGACAAATCCACCTGATCCAATTACAATGACAGACAGTTTCCACCTGTTTCATACAGAAAACACCAACATGTCACCTGTTTACAGTCATTCTCATAAGTATATGAAATACATGTCATGTTATTTTTATTAGAATCATTATTTTTATTATTATTACTTTATAATGGTACTACTAATAGCAGAATATATTTTTTTAATAACTATAATAATTATTACCAACATAATATATTAATAATACCTACTACTACTACTACTACTAATAATAATAATACACTTTTATATATTCTGATGAACAACAAACTTAATTTACTTGTGCTGTAGAGGAGCAGTTCATTTTATGGCTAAAGCTAAGATCTGTCATTTAATTTTTATGGTCATGTTTCACCAACACATTCTTACAACATGGTAATGTGGGTGTGTATTGCCAGGATTTAAATATTTTTTCATTTTCAGGACAACAATATTTAATATGTACTTTAACTATAAATGTTATGTTATATTAATTAAATGATTTAGCAATTCAAGCATTATTTTGTTGGGTTTTAGCATCCCTAAACAACATATAACATTCTTCTTCATGGCTTCTTACCTCCATCCCCATCCTTCCCAAATCCTTTAGCTCATTACATGGCAGAGGAAGAAACGATTTCCCCAGCACTTAAACTGTGATTGTCAATGCAGAAACCACTTTCTCATTGCAGCTTCTAATATTAAACTTCTAATGTTAAATCTATCTAATAATAAATGTTTAAGACTTTACACTTGGAGTATTAAGGATTTTACCCCTCCAAGTTAGTTGGTGCCGAGTTTAGGTTTTATTACCGTTGCTACCTCTCTATTGTTACCTTCTCGATTATTATTATTAGGAATACTAGATCGCTATTGGAAAAGCAGATTAATACTACAATGTAACTAGAATACGGAAAATCATTTGTCCTTTCAATGACATTGATATTATATGCCTTCAGACCAGTATAACATACAAGGTACTTTCCTAGACATTCATGAACTCTGTGTTTTGTGATACATTCCGTGTTTCTTTTGTTGCACTCCCAATTAGAGGAACCATTGATGAATAAACATTTTAAAAAATACAGTATTAAATGTCTTTGCATTTATCTCACAAATGAGATTGGGGGAAAGAGACACACGAACTGTGAAATTAATTACAGTTAGCACAAAGGGCATCAATACAGTTACTTATTCTCTTCCTCTTCTTATATAATGTGCCCAGATATTTTTGTATTTAATTAGAATGGGGTCTTTTGTTCCTGTAGCAAATACAAACAATACTCCTGTGGTTACATACACATAAGGCAGCGTTGTGAGTTTAACTCTCTCAGCCACAAAAAGAAAAGAGCATTAATAAGCTTTTTGTAAAAAAAAAAAAAAAAAAACTTCAAACTCAAACTTTAAGCTACCTTTCTGTTTCACCAAGGGAGTATAAATTTTAAGGTCCTTTGTGCGATCAGCGACCCGCAGATTAATGCTTCTTTCACAAAGAAAAAAAGTTTTGGGGGCTTCTTAATTACCAGTAAGTGAGTGTGTACAGAAAAGCAACTACTGCCCTGCACAATGACACCCTTGGATGTATCGTTGCAGGAAGTCAGGGCCTCTAATTTATGTCAGCACTATTGCGGGGCTGAATTTATTGACAGTAATGCTATACTGTGAGATCTTTTTAAAAAGCCCCAAGGACTCTTATTATACAACTTGTCTGTCTTTCACACTAACCTAAACTGTAACTGTAGAATTTTAGCTGACATGAAGGACATATGGTTTCCAAAGAAACCATTAGATGGGACCCCCAACCCCCACCCCTACTGCCTCCACCCTAATAAAACTCAACTATTCCTTCAAATGTTACTCTGTGCACGCTTTGTTTCATTCTTTATATATATATTTTTTCAGACAGATTTGGAGCAGGCACTGTGTGTTACATACTGGAAATTAGTCAAAAATAAAAATAAAAACATGGAAAACATGGGGAATGGGAGGGGGGCCAGGGAGAATGTGGACAGGAGTCGGCCTGTAACAAAGGTCGTGAGACACATCAAAGTCAAAGCTCAGAATCCAGTGTATTTTTATGTGGAGGTCTGTGTTCTGTCCGGCCGGTTTTAGGTTCCAAAGAGCAAATGCCTTATTAAAGGAATGTAAAGGGTGTTATAGACACGGTATCTGCCCCAGACGTCACCGACCCTCCACTGATGCACAGAAATAAACTATCATTAACTCTGCTACAGGAATTTATTTACACATGCTAATTTGGCCCCTTGTTTCCAGGTCTGACTGAAGGATGTACATCCTGGTTTTATTGGCCATTAGAGAGACCGGGTTAAGGCAGCACAGTTTGTTTGGTTAAGTGGGGCAATTTTCGTCTTTAAGTATCTCCTGTCACTTCCCCTCCAGAGGAACGACACCACTCTGAATGCTGGGACATAGTTGGTAAGAAGACTTTGTCATTTTGTTTCGCTTTTTCAACCTTTCGTCATCAGTGTTTAAAATTTTAAACCACGAGGAAGGCAGCAAACTACACAATAGAACGATTTCCAGTCTGATCAATGCGACCTTTGTTGAGACTGGTGCAACTTTGTTTTTCTTATCTTTTCGCATGAACGCTGCCATTCCTGTTGTCTTGATTTATTATTTTATTTAAACCTTGATTTATCAGTTTGCTCTGCCACTCAAGGTCATGGATAAGTGTGACTCTGTCTGCAGATCTCCGATAACTATCTGCATGATGATGTCACGCCGATAAAAAACCTTCAAGCCACACTGATCCCCTCCCTATTCCCTTCAGCAGGCGGGAATAAAAGTAGCGATATTTCACTCCTCTCATCGAATGTGGAGTTCTCCTTGTCATGGTGCTGACAGACGGGCGTTTGTTGGTGCCGAAAAAGGGTCACAACCATAGACTTTTGGACCCTCAAATTGATATCACCTGTTTGCATGCGTGTGCTTATATGAGCATTTGGGTGCATGTTTTTGTGTGAATAAGTATGTATTAATAAATGTGAGTACATATGTATGTGCATGTGTTTGTGCACGTGTGTGAGAGCATAAACATGCACATATGAGTGTATGTATGTTTGTGTATGCTTAGAGTATGAATGTGTGTGAAACCCACTTGTGAAAAGATCTGTATATATTTGAGAATCTATATGCATAAATGTGTGCATTTTTGTGAGCATGCACATGTGTGTGTATGTCGCTGGGAGTATGTGTGTGTGTGTGTGCGCGCGTGTGTGGTGTACTTTAGAGTGCATTTGTACCCTTAAAGAATGTGTAATATGCGTGCATGTTGATAGGGTGTGTGTGTTGTGCGTATGCACCTTGGTCTGGATTAGTGCCCAGCTCATGCTCTCATACCAGCCTGGGGGGGGGTGCGTTGAGTGCCTGCACCACAGCACGTCTGCTCTGAGTTACACCAAGGTGCCCGGCCCTCTGCTTTCATTAATAATATTACACTATTTGATGTAAATATGACTTCTCTAGCCTTTCCCCCCTCAGAATGCGCACCAGGGGCTTGCAAACCAAACCCTGACCCCCCTGCTGATGAGTCCCTGCTGCACAGGAAATTGATGAGCTTGCAGGAAATGATGAGTGAGCTGACAGCGGACGTCCCGGCTTTTCACAAAGTTTAAATGCATTTGTTTATTTATTTATTTACCTCTATATCTTTGATAGTTTTATGACTCGTAAAGAAATTGTTATGGAGCAGTAAATAATTTGTAATAATTTATATTCTCTAAGGTATGTGTGTACTGATGGGAAAACCGGTGGCAGTCGCTGGATTACAGTAAAGTAAGACATAGATATCCACTGTACCGTTCTGCATATTAAGATTTGGTATGGTCTCCATTTCATCAGAGGCCCAGTGCTCACCCCCAAGCCCCTCCCAAAATGCCCCCCCCCCCCCTCCTATGACTCCACCCCTGTGTGCAGTCAGACTGCGCAGCTGACAAATGCTGCCCCCTGCTCCCCACACAGTCGCGACTCCTTTAATGTTGTCTGACCCCGGAGCTGATGGTGTAAAGTCTCTTTTAATGCAGGAGTGCTGATTCCCCACTACTGTATCCACTACTGTACGCTCTATGATGAGCAGATGCGGCATCTCCTGCTCCAAAGCGCACAGCTGCGCTGGCCTTCCTCCCGCACACTCACCCCGCTCGCTCACACACTGCAGGGAGACATGTGCTAGATAAACGGACAAGACGGCGAGGACGGGAAGAGGCACCTACCGCAGCACAATCACTTTTTTAATCACGAGGCCATTAAACTTGGGGTGCATCTTTCCCCTGTGCTTTCCCCCTGTTTGTTATATGATAGCTACAAGATAAACAGAGCTGGACCACTTTCCAATGACATCCGTGGGCAGTGTTAAAAAAGGAAAACTGCACTGAAAACCCATCTCTGATGAATGGTATTTCATGCTGTACCTCTTGATTTTCTGCCAACATTCTGGAAGGAAGAATGGGCATTATGTCACGTAAGGGGGTCTGATTAGGTCCAGTTACCCAATTAGCCATCTGCTGGTCACCACTGAGAGGACGGAAAAGTGAGAATTAGGGACTCCTTTGATGTCTGTATTTCTGCAATAAAGACCACCATCAAACCAAATACTGCTTTACAATATAAATTATATTATGTGTGTGAGTGTGTGTGTGTGTGTGTGTGTGTGTGCATGAGTGTGTGTGCGTGCACATTAGTGAACAATGTGAAAGCCATGTTTTCAGATCAGCAACAATGTAAGACTGTAAGCTGCTACCCTTATACATGGGAATATATATATATATGAACTATTGCATATATGTAATGGAAACATATACATATTCGTAGTCATGTGAATTAGTTAAATTCAAAAACTCTATTAAGTAATTATAAAATTGCAATAACCTATTGCAGCAAATTTAGCATTAGAGGTTGCCAGTCTGGAAAGGATATGCGTGCTCATCTATCATCTGTCTATCAGTGGGTGGCCAGATTTCTGGGTATTATTGCAATTTGTAAGCAATTGGGAGTAATCCCCCTTTAAATGAGTGCCTTCCCATGGATGCGAGAGCCCAAGGCACTACTGCAGCTACAGCACACACAGAACCAGCATCCAGTCAGCAGCAGCAGCTCTGGGTGAGGACGGTCTACAGCACTGAATTCCTTATGCTGAAAAGCACTGTGGTTCTTCATAATAAATACAGAGCCAACAGATGTACAGATACATGAATTTAAATAAGTCGCTGATTTTTAAAAGATGTCCTGAGATTTTATACAATGCCATGAAAATCTGCAACTCTGTTTTCCCTGCTTTGAAAGTGAAATAACAGACTACCACCAGAACCTTCTTATTTTAATTGGCCGAGTCTCACTATGATGACCTTGATGGTCGCACCGCTCTTTCCAAACAGACCCCCCACCACCACCAAAAAAAAAAAAGATCAATAAATCAAACATGACTCATGTCTCTATGTTATTGTTCATCACAGTATAGCCATTAAATAGTTCTGAAAGGTGGTTATGTAACACTATATTCAGGATAACATTAATTAATAATTCATATATAAATTCTTGATTCAATACAATCTCAGTACAGAGGTTACTTTCTGTCCTTTAGAAAATACATTAACAATACATTAGGAGTGCATAATTCATACGTGTCACATAACATTCTGTATTTAATACATCATTTCGCTGTGTTATTTAGTCTAAGCTGTATCCATAGCAGGCTGGTGTAAAATCTGCCTGGAGGAGAGCCACGTAACATTGAATGTTGATGGAAACCTTGGCTGACCAGGGAGAGCGAGGAACAAGGAAGAGCAGACTGCAGCCTGATGTGAGTAACGGAAACATATGTTATTACTTTGAAGTAACAACAGGACCACATTTTTGCAAAGTAATATTACAGTTATTAACTCCTGAAAGCTACCAGTGTGTAACCTGATTGTGGTTATGGGTCTGAGTGTGGCAACATTCAGTAAACTGCCTCTATTGGCACTGTAATCTTAGGACAGTGCCACTTAGTCATAGCTTTTTCCAAAAGAAATGACAAAACTAACACATGCTTTTAAATGGCAGGAATTGCTTTATATTGCTTTATGCAATGGTAACTCGTAATTTTAGGAGTTATTCTTAAGTGATTAATCATCTTTACAAACTGTTTCAATGCGAAATGTCAGGGACTTTGTCTTGGGGTGTTCACCAAACAGCTGTGGCCACATGTCCATTCTGATGAGGCAACAAGTGGCCCAGCCTCTAAGAGGTAAGTAGTGGGTAAACCAGCTAAACTCATCAGTCTCAATGCTGTTTTCCACTGGCTGACTGGGTGCCTGCATGTTAATGAACTAAACATACCAGTATACAGACTCCATATAACTGTGGGGAAAAGGAAAATAAATAATCAATAATAATAAACATACATGTCTCAAAGTTCTAGTCAGGTTTTAAGTATTTAAAAATAAAACATAAATTCTGGGCTTATTGAAAAACTGCTTTCCTTTTCCAAGCCCTTAATTAGGTTGATTTAAAAATAATTATGACATATAATCTAGCTATATAAAAATATGTACATAGATGCTTTTATAAAGTGAAGGCCCCCTGGCTTCATTTATGGAATAAGTGGTTTCATATCGCTATGTTACAGTTTTTATAAATGTTAAAATATGTGTTGGACTACCCCATATTATAAACCCACACAACTCATTATCATGAGAGACTATTACAGTATTAAATTTCCTGTAAAAAAAGAAACTGGGTAGTTCAGAAAACAGCAAGCTTATTTTCCAAGGCCACGGGTTCAGACTTCATAACGTTTGTGCAAACCTCTTCAGCAACTTGATTTTCCTCCCCAGAATCATAGGAAAGACAGCATGTTCATATGTTTTCTCTTTCTTTTCACTTCAAAATGGATAAGAACATTTTTGTACGTTCTTTTCTTTTAGTATCATTGCATTGAAAACCAACAAATATTTTGAGAATTGTATTTAGTAATATGAAATTTCAGTATCATTATTTGGAAACCTGAGTGTCAATTTATGCACTCAGTTTTGAGTTAGCCTGTTGCTGAATGTGGTACTATGATTGTGTTCTATTTTATTTCAGGTCTCTGGCTTATGACCACTCACGCATGGGCCAGGTTTCCTGCAGCGAATGCATGTGGTATTCACAGAGTGCCCCATTAAGCTTGTGGGACTCAAACATTTACTCATGAATTTTACATTTGTGTAGCCGACGTCAGAGTATCATAATAACTGCATTATAAAATTATCGTGAAGCAACGCGCATCCGTCCAAAGTTCAACATACCCAGTCATCTTAAATAACAAAGATGCTAGGGTTCCTATAAATGCACGATGTTAACTTATACGGCCCTCTCACTGTACGGCACCATTACTGACTTTATCTGCGAAGAATTTACAGGCCATATGGCTGGTGACACAACGTGAACTCCTTGTTTCAAGTAAAACCGCAAAAAGTAATAAAACCTCAGCCACAGGAATGGATACAAATTCAGTATTAGCACATTGCTAATTATTTTGGATCAATTTAATAAAACCTTTCCTTGACATATAATGTCAAAAGCCATAAAGTGAGTTCATGTAAGGAAAATTCCTTAAGTGGTGTGCAGTATTTCCGTAGTCAGGGATGCTGACATACATAAAGAGATACACACATAGATTGAAATAGGCAGTTTGAAGTCAGATAATAAGTGAGCGGCTGATGAGACCCTTTTTGGGGTTTGGAAAAAGGGCACGGGTATTAGGCTGCAAGGATAGTCCCAGATGGGCTTGTTCTCTGCACATACTGTACAGCTGCTCTGCTCCAGAGAAGGCAATGGAGGGCAGCCTTAGTGTGTCCATACCCATTGACATGGCCTGAGTCAGCCACTTAGACAAATGGCTGGCTTGCCATTGCGACAGAGGGAGGCACAGCTGTACAGGAAGAGCCTCATGTGTTGTCACCTCAGCATGGGGTAAAACAGAAGACTGGGAAGGGGGCTAAACAGTTCTTCCTGAATGGTGTGCGTCAGCTCCACTGATGCTATGGACAAATAAACACAGACCCTCCAAAATGGCCCGACTCAACTCAACCTGCCCTTTCCCCTCCAAGTTGTGATATCTCTAGAGGCCAGAGTCATCTGTAGATGGGTTTTAAGAGGCAACAACAATCTATTAAGGACTATTTGTTTTACAATAAAGCTATGCACAAATATGAAAGCCATGTGCATTTCTGAAATAGGCATACAGATTTATCACCACAGTTTGAGTTTCGCAAGCATGTATATACCTGTATATACAGGGGAGACTGTTACAGTGTAGTATGTTTACTCTATGTGAAAAAAGAGTAAATCATGTCTATCACAGCATGATGAGCCCACTTTACATGTGCCCAGATATTCCACCTTCCAAATATGTCACTGTATGTCAGCTCATTTTCCACATGCTTCTTTGCGCTGATAGTATCTTGTGAGTGACCAACAGTGCTAATTCGATGGGTGGATGAAACAAAGCAGTTACGTGCTAATTTCCAGTACACCCGCTTACGTAACATAATTCATCTCACAGCCAAACTGAGAAGAGCGCGCTGTATCCTCTATATAACGCAACTTGCAATTTGTACAGCTGTTAATTGACTTGTTTTCATAGGTGATTATTGCTTAACTCTGTTTGGCTGAGATGATTACATGAGGCTACAGCAAACATTATATTCAAATTGACTTCCCCATAACAGTAATATGACGTTAAAAACTTTTGACATAGGCCTAATAACATGGTTGTTATCTGTATCTCCACAATAAAACCAAGTCAGCCGTTGTCTGAAAACAGCTAACGATACATTTATATTGTCACACAATTACCACATATTACTTCAGGTTGAAAAATAACCACGTGAGAACAACTAAAATATGTATATAATCTGAACTCAGTTAAAGCAATTCTTAACCAAATGACTATCACTGGATACTACATAACTTTTGCAGAGCTATCACGTGACATGTAATACCGTGTATACATAAACTAAACAACCGCTCCTCCAACAAATAAGGAGGCAGAATTATGATTTGCTTACATTTACTAATTATGGTCTCTGTTCGCCCGTGCGATAGTGTTAAACCTTTTCTAAGCCTTTGAATAAACCATGCGGACGAGATGACAAGTAACAGATGAACTGCAAAAGAAACATACATTCAAATAACATAAATTTCAGAGCCATGAAACGGCTCCTTAAAGCGTATGCCTTCACACATATAAATCTTCATTTACAAACCCCCAGAGACGACCTCTACAAAATACCCGTTCAGTGGGCATTCTGTTTTAACTGTTTCGTGTTTGCTCTTACTTTCAAGGTCTATCCGATCTGTCATTACGAAATTGCATTGGTCCCTGGGCAGTTTTTGAGACAGTATTGCAACGTGTTAACGAGAAGTGACTAAGTTTGCTCTTAACTATCCGATGAATGCAAAGATATTTCTTCCCACTTCGCCAGGACCAGGCACTCTGAAGAACAGGTCCCTTGCTCGTGACATGCGCGTGCCAGTACAAATTTTCCATCTTAACACACCGAATAAGTCAGGGCAGTTCACTTGGCATTTTTTAATTATTCCCAAAACGCTGGTTAGTAGGCTACAACTTCTCAAAAAACTTTCTGCTGGTGAGTATTTCTATCTCTGCAGAAAGCTTATAATTACATACAGCTCAGCACCGCACAATGGTGAATACAGGCATATGAACTAAATAACTGTGCAATTAACTTATTTGGCGATAAATAAATCTGTATTGTGTGCTTAGATATGCATACTGTTTGTATCACACAGTCATAACTCTAAATTAAAATAGCCCGCCACACAGTCTACACGCTAAAATTGACAGACTTTTTTTTTTTTTTTTTAACAAAAAAAAAAAAAACATGACCCGTGGTCACCTATGTGAAGACACACTAACACCCGTAGGAGTGACCGTACAAAATGATATAATAATAATAATAATAATAATAATAATAATAATAATAATAATAATAATAATAATAATAATATAACCACAATCATATAATTTTGTTTTTTTTTTCTGTGTGAGTTTCTCTGTAAGGCATAACTGCCCAGTATTTTCCTGAATCACCAGTAATTTTCTGCAGTTGCCTATTTGATTTCTTCTGGTTTTAGGTTTATGTTGCAATTTGGTATTTTTAACAGAAGATCCAGCAATTATTTTAAAAAATCTGTGAAGGACGATAATCAAATAAATTCAAATAAATTAGAAAAGGAAATGGAACATTACTGTACAATTAAATCCAATAAGTGATTACAAATATGAATTTACATTACAAATCACTGTGTTCTGTTAGGCTGTAATTTGTTAAGGGAACGTTATAATCAATATAGCTGTTTATCCTCAACAGATAGCAATGTAACACCGTAACTCAGGCACCACACAGTGAAATCCTCAATGAACTGAGTCTCAGCCTGAACATTTTCTTACAAAGAGATGCAAATATAAAACATATTCTATCACGCATCTCGCTTGGTAAAACTACAGCACACAACTAGGGTGTTATTCAAAAATATTGTTTGGTGTTTCGTGTAAGGTAGCAGTTTATTGCCAAGTTTCCCTTGCAGTCCTTCCACATAACTCTAATATAGCCATATAAGGAATCACGTGGATTAATTTAACAGGTGAAAGACTGCAACGCTCTGCCAGGCTGTGTATGGTGTCAGCTGGCATGCTCAAAGATTCAAATGAATTTTAATAACTCTTAGCGGGTAAAACCGGTAAATTCAGTAAAAGAAGGTTTTCTACATGTCATTCTTTAATGTGGATATATATTTTATGTAAAATATACTTAAGTCGTATCCACCCACTAATCAATGAAACAATCTATCTTTGGATGTTATTTGTTCTGAAGTATCTCCTGTACACTGTAGCTTCATTTTAGGAATTAACTCAGTGTCAATGTCGTTGTTAGTCAATCCCCCCTGTATTTTAAGTGCTATCACAATAACTACGACATGAACCAGATTTTTAATTCAGTTGTTCAGTTGTACCAATCATTATTCAGCAACGTTATTGTCAGATTAATGCAATATAATGAATGAATGCAATATAATCATGTATGATGGTTGTGATGACATATTATACATATTATTATTATTATTGTTGTTGTTGTCGTAAAGAAGTATGTGTGCTATTTTGTTCTCATCACTCCATGAATATACTCACCTTTTTTTCAAAGCACGACTGCGTTACATAAAACCTAATTTCCTAAAGTAATTTCAAGTTAATGAAAAAATATGTTATGGCACGAACAATTGGGTTTTGATTTAATCAATATACTGAAGTCAATCTTGGGCATGTGTAGAAATGACAAAATCGCACGAGCACATGTAAATGTGGCCAGTGTTGTGCTATTTGACTGTGCAGTCAAGCTGCTGACGCTGTCGTTTTGACAAGAGACAGGTATGCCTGGTGTCACGCGCAACCTGGGTCTCCAGGGACAGCACTAGTTACCAAACACTGACAATCAAATGTCTGAGACGGTGGAGAAACAGTCAACTTTCAGTTCGCCCTGTGTGGTACCTGTATTAAAATGATACAAAAACACATTGTATGCTCCAGTGAAACAACGATCTGAGAGGAGAAAGCATGAATAAAATAAAAAGTTTGATTAGCCAGAAGAATTACCAAGTTGGTCGGTTTAGGCTGTTACGCACCATGGTTCGTGTAACATCTAAATAGCTAATGAAATATTCAGTCAATAAAATGACAACTCACTGAACTGAACACACACCTGCCTCACATCACCTAACTTTTCAATGAACGCCCACATGAATTTAATTTAGTATTTAACAGGCAAATTAGTATTTATCTGAGAGTTCAAAGACACATGACAATGTTTGCATTTCATTTATTGGCCACGACAGAAATATTAGTTATTGATATTACATAATAAGGCCACTATTACATTATAATAAAAAAGTTCTCCATCTGTAGGATTAGGGGACTGTAAGTTTAATTCGTTTTTTATTTGTATTTCTCTGTTTTCATTCCTACCTACTATTTTCTTCAAAAAAAAAAAGAGATAAAATCAACGAAAACATCTTTAGCATTCTTCAAAAAACCGTCTGCTCAGCTTCATCAGTTTATTTTGGATCGACAGCCTAATATTTCATGGTGTATACTGTTTTACAGAGATAAAGCCAAAGACATATATGAATGTGAACAAAACAATAATAATATATATTAAATAAATACACGTCATAATATATAAATAACATGACAATAAATACATGCTTTGAAATAAAATCATCCCTTGGATGATTTCCTCTCAATTTCGTTAATGTCTCGGTAGATGCAATCGATCAGTCCAGCCGGGCCAGCTTGTCCTAGGTGCAGGCCAAGGAAGTGCGCTGTCCCGCCACCACCCTGCTTACCCTAACATCTTGCAGTAATCAGCCCAATTAGTGGAGGTCGTGGCAGCAGGCTCTGGGGTGAGCGGTGGGAGGTTGTGAAAATAGGGGGCAGCTATTAGGAGAAACGCGATCCCCATTCATCAGTATTGTAATAATCACTGCTCCGACGAGCCACGCGGGCCTGGTGGAACTCTGATCAAAATGATCCGTGGAAACAAGAGGTTTACAAACAATGTCAAGGCGAAACGGGTACGTTGATTTGGCCTGTCACTGTCGGACTCCACTCTTCTTTGGAGCTCGATTGAGTTTGATGGGCCACGGTGTTGTGACTCGCTGCGCGCCTCCAGCGGGGGGACAATTTAACCATAGCTCCAACCCTGCAGAGCTCTGGTTGGTCCGGACTGACTCAGGATGCTTCACTTTAAAGTTGATAAACCTCCAAAAGAACAACAGCCTACATATAACAGCGGTAAATAAGGCAGTTTGTTTTGCAAACTATAAGGTCTGCTTCGCTTGTTGATTGAGGGACACACCATTGGCCTAGCTAAGCACCACAGAGATGAGTCATATTGTTACGCTTTTCAGTTGTTCTCCATTTCAGAAAACATCCCAGTACATGATTGAGATCGCAATATGTATCAGTTTGAGACAAAACGTGACCTGAATAAGTTAATGTAGGCCCTACGATGTCATGGAAAAAGGCCTAACAGATGTACTGGAGTCAGCTAACATTGGTAAACGTAGGAAAATGCCCACTATCGAACAAAACACTGAAGTAAGCTTAATTCTCCAAACTCTTCAAAGTACACCATAAAACTAATACTACAGTTCTTAAAAAATAGTAGGCCAAATAATAACAATAAACATAACAATAAATCGGGGACAGAGGAAGATCTTCATGGCTGTCTTGTTTAAATACACAATTCGGGAGCTCTGGGTACCCATGCTGTCACATGAGCGGCACATTCTGCTGTTTCTTTAAGATTGCTGAAGAAGATAAACGAATTTAAAACCTGTCCGAATTGACCGGTCTGTCAAATAGTGTTGAAGTGCTCATTTTAAACATGTGTGCTTATTGGTTTTGCTCTCTGAGAAATTAAGCAACAGAAAATACGGTTAAATTGTGGGTCAAAAATATAATTCTTTCCATTTTGACAATTATGGTGATGATTGTGGTAGTACTAGCCACTACGATTACTAGCCTACTACTACTGCTGCTAATAATAATAATACAAATACCCATGGCTGATATATTTTAAATGAATATAATAATATGTAAGGAAATCTTATTACTGTTTATCTATAATTCACTGACCTTTTAATACTGACGAACAGCATATTTTATATATATTTGCATCCGTTAATATGACAAAATGGAATGGCTGTTTCCATGGATATGAATTTCGACTCCTTGTCCCCTGACGATTAGCTACACACAAGATAATATCCAAATAGCATTCTCTGAGCTGTTCTTAAGACGACCCCGTAGTCATTTTAATGATGGTAAATACCCCTTTACTCTGTTAGTGAAAACATGAAAACATGGAAATGTATAACGTGTTCCTATTTGTCTCGTAGATGAAAGAGATACCAAACGGTTGCAACTGGTTGGCCTTGAAAGATTTTATTGTTAGATAGGTACACGCACGCACGCGCACACAAACACACACACGCGCGCGCGCACACACACACAGACACATAGGAGAGACACAAGTTCATAGAAACGTGAGATTTGAGGTATATCATATATGCTATAACTGAATAATAAAGGCAACATATACTGGATTCGAATCCATGTGCAAGGGTATACTCTTTCTTTAGGGAACTCTAATGTCTAATATTTAAAAAGGTTTGAATATTTAAAAACAATGAAAATATAAACAATTGTGAAGTTTCATATATTTTTCCTCAGGCCACTACGCTGCCAGTATTGGTGCCTCTCAGTCTACTGGATCAGTGTTCCATGTATTAAGTAGAATTAATCAGTATGAGTACCTTATTAATTGAGTAATATAGCCTATGATACATGAAAATGCTAACTGTAACAAGATGTGAAGATAGCGATTGTGTACAATGCATGCGCAAAGTTGCATGTGGTTACAACAATATTTTAAGGCAGAAATACCGTCCTTTACTGTCAATTAAAAGTTATAAATTACACGTAAAATGTATGAGATTTTATAGACAACCTGAGACGAAAGCTGATAAAATGCAAGGAGGGATCAAGACCCGTGAAAAGCGAGTGCTTCTCCCTCGCGGCAAAAGCGAATGGAGCAGCTGGGCTGTGATCCCCCAGTGACAGATTAGAGTAGCGACGGCTTGCTCTGAATAAAAGTAAACTGTTTAACATTTAAAGAAAAAAAAAACAAAATAATTAGTTTTCATCTTCTGTCATATACAAACAGCATAACAAACCAAGCGTTTCATGATTTGACATAAAAATAAAGGCTTGCAGAACTTAGTGGTAGTGGTTTGAGGTAGATCACTGTCATTAAGTTGCAGATCTTAAAATGAAATTAGGATACAAGTAGGCTACAAAGAGGTTAAGTTCATACGACACAAATGGAGATCTGTAAGACTAAATTTCAAAAAATCAATTGTTTTAGAATTAAACGGGTAGTTAATTTAGCATCAATAACGTTTACTACCAACGCATACACACAACCGTGCAATTAAAAGACCGCTTGAGCCAAAGGTCAACCCCTATGAGCAAAAACGCGAGTCCAGAAAAATATGATTTACACATCGAACATAACGAAAAGTTAGACTTAATTAGACATGCTCACATATATTCCAAGAAATATGTTTTTCATTTGAAGGAACATATTTAATCATTATAAATAACAGTAGGCAATGTAATAATATACATTTCTTAACAACATGGTAGTTTTTTCTTACCAGAATCACGGGTTAATTCCTCACAAGACTGAAGAAAACATTGAAGAATTCTATCGTGGTCACACTATTAGGTAGCGAGCCGCTAGCAGTGACTGCGCCTCGTTGGAAGGAGAGGATCATCTTCTCAATCTTCCTATTCAGTTTTACAAGAATTCCAGACTTCGGCTCACGAAACTCATTGCTTAAGACACAGCAGCAAGTGCTTTGCGCTCGGAAACAATCCTCTCTTCTCTATATTTTGAACATGTGCAGTGTGCGCTAAATAATGCATGGCACAACCTTAAAAGCTCCTTGTGGACTATCAATGTGCTTCAGCGCATTAATTTATTCCTTAAAATGTTTGTGCCTGTTTTATGCTAGCGGCTGGTGCAAATATTCGCTTTGCATGCGTCCACTGTAAACGGTCATCTTAATCATTATGTTGTACTAATTTGATCAAGGTAAATAATGTATTTTAAAAAAATATCGGTGGGAACATGTCTTGCCTGGAGATGTTTTGCGTAAACAAAGACAGTCGAGAATTTTGCCTGTCAAAAAAAAAAAAAAAATAAAATTTTAAAAGCGACCACATAGGTGTTGCTAAGAATACTATCTCCAGATATAGCAAGTGACCATAAAAGAAGAGGGAATGCTATTTGTATGCACATATAATTATTGATTTCCATATTTTATTAAACATTGTTAAAACACGTGTGTACTTGATTTGTGTTTAAACAGCTGTTTTTTTTTTTACATTAACATTTAAAGTCTTCGGAGTTTGCTGCGCCGTCTGACCGCATATGCAATTGAGGCGCACAGCGCTCTATGGCGCCATCCTTCCCGGAATGGAAGGATCACTACACAACAACTAAGCAGTCTTTGGCTGCTCGGAGTGTCTGTCAATGCATGTGCAAAAAAAATTTAATATAGAGGGAAAAAATCTAAGCAATATTTCAATCGGTAGGCGGGATAGGAATGGAGAGAACAATCTGTCAGCGGAGCCAGGGAGCCACCTCAAAGCATATCGGGTTACGCTGAATGACAGCGTAACCATGGCAAATAATTTGACTAAAACTATTGTCTTATCCTCACCATCCCCGGGTCAGATAACCAACCAATCACAGTTCACATAATCGCTTTTCTTGCCAGCTTAGAATAATATTATTAAAACAAGCGAACGAGGCGAGTCTTTAGGAGTACGTTATGTTGAAACGGTATAGAAAAGGTGGAGATCGACTCTGGGAGGAGAAAAACTTTGTTTCATGGTAGTTTAATGGGATTGCCGTATATAATATATCTCTGAACGGGACTAAAGACATTTTTCATTCGATTGGATTTTATCATCGTAATTTTCAACCCATTGCAGCCCTTTAAGTTTTGCCATCCACGGACTTACAACGTTCAATTTTTTGATGTCTTAGTTTGAAAGACAAGTAAAACAAGACGAAAACATACCTTCTCATTAAATAACAACCATGTCTATGCTTCCAACATTTGGCTTTACGCAAGAGCAAGTCGCGTGCGTTTGTGAGGTTCTCCAACAAGGGGGCAACATCGAACGTCTTGGTCGCTTTTTGTGGTCTTTACCTGCATGTGAACACCTCCACAAAAACGAAAGCGTCCTGAAAGCAAAGGCGGTGGTTGCTTTTCACAGGGGTAATTTCAGAGAGCTTTACAAAATCCTAGAAAGTCACCAATTCTCTCCGCATAACCACCCAAAGCTGCAGCAACTGTGGCTTAAAGCGCATTACATCGAGGCTGAGAAGCTTCGGGGCCGCCCTCTCGGGGCTGTGGGAAAGTACCGTGTCCGCCGAAAGTTTCCCCTTCCCCGGTCAATCTGGGACGGAGAGGAGACGAGTTACTGCTTCAAGGAAAAGAGTCGGAGCGTTCTGAGAGAGTGGTACACCCACAACCCCTACCCTTCCCCGCGGGAGAAGAGGGAGTTGGCCGAGGCCACTGGACTGACAACTACCCAAGTCAGCAACTGGTTCAAGAACAGACGACAAAGGGACCGTGCAGCCGAGGCGAAGGAAAGGTACGAGTAAGTGACTAAAGTGTTCTCAAAACGACACGTGTAGGCCAGTGTAATTATTTTTCTTGATACGTGAACCTTCTTCGAGGAAGCGAGATTCACATTTTACATTGGATAAAATACCGGAAATAATCAGATTTTTTCCAGGAATAATGTAAAAAAAGAAAGAAACCTACAACGAAGGATACCAACCGGTTTCTTTATTTACAGTAATATGGTTCGAAAGTGATATGTGATACACGGTCTTTCACCAAAACGAATTGAAGAAGTTTTTAAATGTATTCAAATTAAAGTTTAATAGTTAGCATAGTCACCAACTGTTTACATTTTTGTATATTCAATTACAACGGATATGTAACTTTAAAGATACCTATTGTATGATCCCTTACAATGCAAAATCTCAGTTTCAAATAGCTGTTGTCCTCGTAAAGAACTTTATAGTGAATAACGTAGTTACGTTGTACATAAATATTCTTTATAGGCTACATTAAAATGAGAAAAAGGCGATGACATTTGGATATTGCTTTTGAGCATCTCCCTGTAAGAAAATAACTGATTATACACAATTACTTTGTGAAATTTTGAACCTTTCAAAGTCACATTTTGTTAATTATATATGTTAGGTTTAAAAGCACACAGCTTGCCTGTCAGTTGCTCACCCAAGAGGGTGTCTCGTTTCACCCAGAGGCAACTAATTCAAGCTGAAGCGACCGCGGTAAATCATTGCATTTCTACTTTAGGACTCTGAGTCACTACAATTTATCCTTACTAAAATACATTTGCCCATTTAAAATCGATTGCTTTGATGTCTTTTGAGAATGTCATCTTGTTTTTTGTTACATGTACAATTCGTACTGCAGTGGCCTGTCATGGCCTGTAGGTAATTCTGTTTTTGTTTAAAATCAATAAATAACAATACTTTCTTACTATATGCTTTACACTTGATAATGTAATATATACAGCGCCTATATTTTCTGTCACTGGCAGTATAGTGCCACGACTAAAGTTTGATAGGAACACTGGTTTCAGCAGAGTATGTGGCCTATATTTTGAATGATGTAAGATAGCGCCTTTTCTTTTTCAAAAGGAATGGGTAAACAAAGGCAGACATGTACCCAACAACACACATCCACTCACGTGTAACCTCACTTTATCACATGATAATTACACTACTCTTCTATTCAATATATACTTCGGGTGTATTTATTGATATTGTAGTGTGTGATGGTGGTGATACTAATGAACGTTATTATATTATTATTATTTGTACTAGTAAAATATTCCGCACTGTGTAATTAGTAAAATCCCTCAGGACCGAAGATCAGAACTGAATTTACTGTTCCCTCTGGCAGACACAATTAACAGTAAACCGTGTAGAAAAAAATATTACTTTAAAAGCGCATACACTTACGCCACTAGTCACGCTGTTCTTCGGGGAATACAGGCTTCATATTTCAAGCTTACACCGTGCAATAAACTCTTAAATAATTACATTTATATTTGATGCAGGTAACATAAAATGCACGGCACACTTTAACATACGTCATTACACACACAAGTAACAGGATGAAATGCTCAGGACGCCTCACCCAGATATCCCTCAAAATAAACCGTCGGTCATTTACAAATGTGAAGGCCTGCATCTTCAGCCAATATGGGGGTAAATATGCTGAATATTATTTTGTAAACACAAACTACAGATACATTTTATGCTTTTTATTGCGGTGTGTTCTAAGTGGCACATCCGCCAATCCCCTCACAATGTTTCCACAGGTGTTTCTGGAGGGTTAATGTCATAGTTTCAAAACAGTAAAAACTGAGTGATAAGAAATTAGGCCTTGCGGATTGCATTCAATTTACTTATCAGAAAAAGGCAAAGAAAGGAAGGCATTCATTGGGGTTTAATATTAGACTTTTCTAATCATACTTTTCTCTTCCACAGGGAAAACAACGAGAACTCAAATACAAACAGCCATAACCCATTGACTTCTTCCATGAATGGAAATAAAACCATTTTGGGGAGCTCAGACGACGATAAAACACCTTCGGGGACCCCCGACCACACCTCATCAAGCCCAGCGTTGCTCCTGACTTCAAACTCGGGGCTGCCGCCCCTGCATGGCCTCGCGCCCCCGCCTGGCCCAAGTGCTATTCCTGTCCCCAGCACGGACACCGTGCACCACCATCATTCTTTGCACGATACTATACTGAACCCTATGTCGTCCAACCTGGTCGACCTTGGCTCTTAAATAAATGGACTTGTTTTTAAAGGACAATAAAAAGTGGACGTTCGAGAAAAAAAAACCTTCAGACACTTGAAGTGATGTACAAACGCAAGCGAAAGACCAGAGTCATTACAGGATATTTTGTCCACGCGGAGAGAGGAGAGATGGTAGGCGTTTAAAGGTATTTTAATAGAATGTAATAACAGGTTATCTTGTTGAAAACAGTAACAATAAAATGTCTTAATTCTTGTTATTATTACCGTTATTATTATTTTAGAGGACAGATTTAAACAAATCCGTATACACTCAGTTGGGTACCCCAACAATTCTCTATTTGTTTACAAACTGCAGATTACCGAAAAAAGGCCATGTTCAGTTTTACTTTGTATGGGGTATCATATTGGAGATTTACTATAGGGGGAGAAGTCTTTGCAACAAAGATTAAGATTATAATCTCTTCTTTTTGTATTTTATTTTGGAAAGCGACTGCATGTAAACTTTGCGAATAATAAAATATAAATAAATCGATCCCACCATAGTTTCATATACCCTTTACAATAAAAACAAACATTAAATTTATTAAGCAGAGAATGTGTTTGATTTATCACATGTGGTTTCTGTTTAATTGTGTTTTCCTACAACTAATTTCGGGCCTATCTATAGCATGCCAAAGCCATTTTGAAATGTCTGTCTTACTTTAGATTAAGGAAAAGCGGATCGTACAGTTTCGCTGATTATCTTTCTAAGCATCTGACCGTAAATAGATATGAAAACGCATAGAATGCCTTGACCTAAAAACAAGATGTTGCATTTAAAACCCTTACAAAAAACCGACATCAACTTCAATGAGGAAACAGGGGTCCGTACATGCAGGAATAGAAACATGGACATAAAAACTGTGTGGCATTGTCAGTCTGCTTCTATGGCCACGTAATCATCCAATGCTAGAGCTGCTTAAGTTTAGAAACCAGTAATTAATTCAATCTCGACGGAGGTTTTGTTTGGCCTCTCACAGTCTAGAATTCGACTGGAAAGGAGAAGAACGGAATTTAAGTGAAGTTAGTGGTAAAAGGAGGATCACAAGAAAATCAATACTACTCGTTTTACTAAAATTACACAAAATGCGAGAAAATGCAAGTATCGGTGAAGTTTCCATTAGTTACGTAAGTGCTTTTTATTGGCTTGTTTCCTTCATCTTCAGTCACCTTAATACGTCTCATACAGAAAAAGATTGTGTTATGCACTCCAACTTTTCCTATTGCCTCATGTAGATCCTGGGGTTCTTTACCGACGGTAAACCATGAAGAGTACATTATGGCTACTTTTACAGATTACATATAGCGATAGTCCGTTACTGTTAACTTTTAATGCAGTTTTCAGAATAGCAAAAACAGGCCTGACAAACTTCCTGCTTTCATGTTTGCTAGCCAAACCAATCCAAAACTGACCCGGCACTGTCTGTAAATCTCAGTCCAGCCCACCTGACAATGTGGACTCATCTCTCATCTAAAATATTCAGAGACACAACATACTGCACATTTTATTCCTTTTCGCGCTCCTTGTTTATAGGTGTAGCATTTACAAAGTGACAGGATTTCTTTTTATATTAAGAGAGTGGGCAGTGTTCGTTACGTAAGCGCTGTCAGTTAGGTGTTCGATTGGTTTTTTCAGTCAACACTCCAGTGAGTGTAGATAACGCCAGTTAAATTGTGCGTGTTAGGTCGGAAGTCATTAAAGATGTATGGTAATATTGCACAGGCGTGTCTGTCTTCTGTCCTGATTTGAAAAGGCTCCGATTTGATGTGAGAGGAATGTGCAGGAATTAGCGAGCTCATTCTCAGATACTTATCTGAAATAAAGACAGTCAGCAGAAGTCTTGTTAGCATTGAGGACACAAACTTACGAGTGACCTTGACATTGCATACCAGACACATTTACACTTAATTAGATGCCAACATTAAAGTATTTCCACACTTTAGGTTTTCATATAAATTGTGTGCAATGAGATACGCTTGTTTTTTTACTTTTAAAAGGAAAAAATTATTCTGTCTTTTTTAATGTTAAATTAATAATTATTATCAATTGTCATACCATCCATAAATGTGCCCTGAAAAGACTTAATTTACATTTCAGATGAGCAAAATCAACAAAATAGGACTTTGTTCAGCTGGTTGGGTATAGCTATTTAACTATGCCTGTGGATACACGCGTGGCATTCAGTTGACGTTTTTATGTTCAGACAAACTACGAAAAAGCCGCTGCAATGGTGAGCAGTACTTTTTCTTTCTTCACGGTGTTACAGAGAACAGAAGCGCGGTACAGTACAAAGGC
Source organism: Albula goreensis (assembly GCA_022829145.1). Taxonomy (NCBI): domain Eukaryota; kingdom Metazoa; phylum Chordata; class Actinopteri; order Albuliformes; family Albulidae; genus Albula; species Albula goreensis. The sequence goes on from CM040750.1 coordinate 15,172,591, forward strand.
TGCAGAGACTCAGAACTAGTGTTGAAAGATTACACTTTGTTTGAACGGTTTATCCACAGTCTCTCGCGGTGCTGCAATCTCATGTCTACGGATTATTCGCAAATTGATATTAGTCATCACAGGAATACTACTATCTTTCATTTTGCTCGGTTGATAATTTTTCTTCAGATTAAGTATAAATGCCATTAAAAATACTAAACATTACATACAGTTCGCGTCACATATTTCGGTATTTCATATTATTACTGTTTTATATTATTGTGTTTTACTAAAAACAGTCGGGTTTCAGGTAGCACAAATGTAAGTAATAATTTACGGCCATATTCAGATATCACATGATATGTTAAAGTCAAATAGCAATAACTGTATATATAGCATAATAATCCGATACCCAGGTAAAATTGAGCTATCCATACTCTTTCTGAACATAATAATTATAAAAACCGATTGTTTTAGAGGTCACGTCCCATTTTAAGTCGTGGCAGGGTTTTCTATTAATACTTTCAAAACATTATTTCTAAATGCTTTCACCTGCAGTCGAAATTAAGGAAACAGATAGCATGGATAATAGGCACACATGAGAGAAGCATTATTACTGCCTTGAATTTGTCATAAGTCAGAACCACTTAGCACTCTTATCGAATCAGCTTCTTAATTCCATCTGTCTTATCTTGAGTACAACGCTGAATACCTTTTCCGCAAGCTGGTTATTTAGTAAAGACGTATGTTTTACCCCATAATAAGGTTAATATGTGTGTTCAACCTCACCCATTTCATAAACAACTAACACTCCTAAAACAAACAGACCATTAAATACTGGCATGGTACTGAGTAGGCGTTATACCAAAATATAGTGAACTTGCTTGGAAATGAAGAAAACAAATACAGTTAATTCCAGGGTAGAACCAGTCCTTGCATTCTTTCCCCCCAACAATTTTAACAGTTTGACTGCAGCATCTGTGCGTGCAGTGCTCGGGGAGGGGCAGGCGAGATTGTTAAACTGTTGGGCAAAGGATGTTACAAAAACACAACATTTAACGTTGCAAACTAGTCTGTCTTTGGTTATAAATGCCATATAATATGCTGATGTAACTTTGGAAAGTCTCTTTATTAGAAAATGACTCAAAACTTCAACAACGAAAATGAATGGAAACAGACTAAACAATCACTTATTTTTATACCAGAGCTCGCATTCCATCCATGTTTCTCTCGATGTCTTTCTTTTTTCTTTTAGTTCCTTTCGTTCTTTATCTTGTTCTTTTTTCCCTTTTGCTCCATACCAGCTCAAGCCCACAAGCGGCACGAGCTCACTAGCTGTCCCGTTACAGCATCTGACACAGATTTTATTTATTTATTTATTTATTTAGCAGTTTATTTATTTACTAAGTGTATCAGCATTGCATTAAATAGTTTATTCTGCCATTGCAGGGGGCTTTAGACAAGCCTACCCTGGTAGCCCACAGTCAAATGGACCTTCATAGACTTTTCCGTTCTTCCACAATGTCCCATTGGAACATGTTTGTATAGATTACAGTTGTTTGGCTGGGGAAGGGGCAACACAGAACAGGACCTATTGAACCAGCATGGATCAGTAACGAATATTTCTGGAAATCAATCAGGCGGAATCGTGTGTGAAGTAGGGTAACACAGGAGCAGCTTCAAATCTCTGCAGGCAGGGGTTAAACGACGGCGCGTTATTCAACTGTGTAATTTCAGTTTTTTATACTGTTTGTCTGATCCTGAATATCATGAAAATTTGAAAACGGTTGTGTGTTCGCTGAAAAGTCATATCAATACATAAAGTGACTTTCTGCCACACATTTGTCTTTGGCTCAGATAAAGGCTTTGCCTGTACATATTTAACTGCAACACGTAGTTTTCGAATGATGTACGTCAGTTCATTCCAGTCAGCAAATTCGTTCCTTAAAACAACTTTGAGACAGCTTTTTAGAATGAAATAAAGCAACATTGTTTCAGTCGATGGGATGGGTGTGTGTGTGCTACTCGTTTCCCCGCCATGGTGAAAGTTCTGCAGAGAAGCTCGAGAAATTATGACCTTAAAAAGGTTCGGGGTAGCATGCATAAATTTCCCCATTTGAGTGTCAATTAACTAACTAATTGACAGAATGAGATGTGTATTGCTGGGTAACAAATCAAATTAAGATTAAATAATTACATGCTCTACGACACACATTAATCTTTGGCGTATTTAAAACTCATACGAACCGTCTAGATGCTGTGCAGCTTCCGTGAGACACGCTCTTCAGAAGCTTGCCATTGCATTACGACTATTCACTTTGGAAAGTGAGTTGGAGGCACGGTAAAGAGGCAACCCTGCAAAGATTAAAATGGCATATTTTTCAGCGTCTCTACTGCTTGTTTAATCTGCATAAAATACACCTAAAATATATAAATTACTACTTAGATCTTCTTTTTAGATATCCCATTAAAGTAAAACAAATAATCAACTCTTGGCTCTAGTGTTTCACTATTGAAGTGCTCAGATGACGTGCTCAGTTTTAGGTCCTTCTCGTTTGTAAAAATATTCCATACAAAACAGTACAGCCATACAGCACAAATGCCTCCCTGCTATAACCCTCGATTCCATGACTGTTGTGTCAGGTATCAGCAATATTCGCTACACCAGACTAATAATCATCAAAACACAAAATACATCTGAAAAGGCTAAACAATACAATGCTATCGGTACTAGGAACCTGATTTAAGATTACCTTTAATCCCCTGCCTGTGTATGTATATAAGGCCGGACACAATTGTGATGTACATAACAAAACCAGAAGACAGGAAAATATACTGCGGCAGCTTAAACAATTGGGTGCTCTTATTTAGATATTTAGTAGCCTCATTACTATTCATTTCAGAGCTATTGCAGAAAATTCAAGTTCATGTGTACATTGGGTATATATGTTTTACTCTACCCATTGTAATAATCCGACTCTTTATATGTCTGTAAATTTCTCGATAAAACGTTTTAGATTTGTTTTTATAATTTTAAATGTATACAAATTGGTTCAGTTATCTGAATAGCTTTAGAAACCGAATGAGCGTTTTAACTGAATTTTTGACTATAAATCTCTCTCCAAAATCCCCTTACATCGATTGCTCATCCAATGTACACTGTAATATATACAGCTACCAAATCCAATATAAAACATTTAAATTATTAGCAAATTGCATCCTAAACACTCCACCATACACACACTCGCGCGCACACACGGGCTCCATCACCAACCAACTGATGTATTTGAATATGTTAATATTCATTACTTATTTGTAGTTGTTTCTGCTGTCCGAAAGAATAAAATTGAAATAAAGAAACTTGCTCACTCTCTTTTGGTCCTTAAGGGCGGTTTTTAAACTATGGATTAGTGTACAGTTTGTCATAGATACCAATTTCCAACAGCACAGAATTGGAATAAAAAATAACCAATTTCTTGAAGAAATGACGATAAGGATAAATGGAATATTAAACTTTTTACATTAAGGAGAACTTATAAATATTAAACTATTTTTTGAGTGCCGAATTTTTGATGGGTATCTTAATCTATCGAAAAAACGACTACAAACACGACAGAATCCGGTAAATATTAACCTATCGTTTACAAACAACACTACAACCACTACTACTGTTGCTACTAATAATTGTAAAACATTTATTGTTATGATTATTGTTAGCAGCAGTAGTAGTAGTAATATTTAACAAGAAATGTTACACAGGCTATGTATACTACATGTATGCGACTACAATACCACATCCTTGCAGCTACAAAAATTGATCTACACATCTAATGACTCCATACATTTTGAATGGCATTGACAAATACTATCTCACTTTGTAGCCTGAACTACTGAGTACAAAGTGGTTTAACTCAAATTTGAGTGGCATATTTAAGACAATATTGCTTTTTATTGTCACTCTTTGCCTTTTATTTGACATATTTCTGCTTTTCTGTCAAGTTCACCTAACCGAAAATGAAAAAAACAATATTGGCTTTCTGGTGTCACTTCAAGTTAAGGCCAAAAAGAAAGCTGCCTTTGATAGCCAGCCAAATCTGAATTTACAATTTCCAATCCAATTCGATGACCCCCATAGCAGGCCAAAACTGCATAATAATGAAATGCTTTTATTTAATGTGCCGGTATAATTTTAGTAGTCAAAGACGTGAAAGGGGATATTTTTGTATCAGACATATAATTAAGTTGGGCATTGAACATACATGGATACAACTGGTAGATGGGTGAAGCTACCACTAAGCTATATGTAAACTAGTAACATAGCAAATACTTTCGCTTCAAGTAATACTGGCATTTAATTTGAACTTTTTAAGTGTACTGTTTTCTTGCGCATTGAGTTTAAAAAATGTGCGGACACTGGCCACACAAAGAGCTCATGGTGCCACCACAATGTGTAAAGAAATCTGTAGCTACAGTGATCGGCCTGCAGACTTGCAGGTGCAGCCTCGAGGGACTGCGAGCGAACATTATCTCTGTAGTTGTTGTCCAATAACTGAAACGGGAACAGCAAGTATAAATCGGATTACACTGGCAAAAGAGGACAGCAGATATTTGATCGTGACAAGTGATTTGACTATACTGCAGGCAACACGTAGCGGGAAACTGTATAGGGATAATGATAAAATAACCATATATATAACACAATTTAAGGTAACATTACAATAAATATTACTTTTTGTGACAATACAAATTGCCCTTAATTTGGTGTTATAAAGATGAAAAAGAGACCTTTCAAAAATAAAACTTTAAGTTGAGCGACCATTTAGAGTAAAACTGACAAAACGTACTTTCATTGTGAGATGACACGAGTTTCACATCCGTGTAACTAACACAAAAAGTTAACTTAAAAAGGCTATAGACACAAATTAGCTTTTGACAAAACAGAGTAGAAAACGGACGAGCTGCAGAATTCATGGATAGACTTGGTTTCATTTCACCGACAAAGGCCTACTAACTCACTGAAAACCGCATGGCGACATTTACAGTAAGAATAGTTGTATTAATACCCAGATTTTTGAACAAGTTGTCCTTGTCGAAAGCCACATGGTATCTGATTGTTACTGTTATCTTACACTATTGCTATTGTCTGTGCATGTATGTTTAATGTTGTGACTTTTCTCTAAAGTAGAGTAAGCGTTGACGTTATGCTAAAACGGTTTACACACTAGAATTTTCTGGAGAGAAGCTGATCTACATAAGTCAGTTTTTTGAGGTCAGTTATCTGCACCCGCAGAGAAGGCTGGTGTACAGACTGCCTGGCGTCCAACAACAGGCCAGAACGCAAAATATTACACATATTTACTTATATATTTGTACAATTATGAAAACAGTGTATTTGCAACCAACAAATAGCTTGAACAACATTGTAGAATCACGGCTACAACAACAACAGCCATAAGAATAAGAATAATAATGTCTCTGATGGTATAATTATTGGTATTATTCACAGAAAGATAAGACATATCCCACTGTAAAACTAAGAAGAAGTTTATGTCTCACACATTTTGCTTCCCTCCACTGCCACCACAAGCATCACCACTGTTTCTAATTGCCATTAGTATAGGGTGGCAAGGGACTACAGTGACTTTCACTCAGCTTTCCACAGTTGAGTCCAGGATGCCTGCGGCTTTCTTACGCAGAACTGGTTTAACAACTGAAAATGCGATGCCACCCTTTGTCCAGGGAGTGTTACTGCACTGCAGAGGAAATTATAGGAGCTACTTGGGCTGGCATTCTTTGTGTATAAGCATGACTTGTACTTATTAATAAAGTCCACAAATAGATCATAATGTTGGCCTCAAGTGGCCACCGATGTATGTCTTATACAGTAGATCCCCATTAAAACATACTTAACCACAATGAAGTACTGATTCAATGACAACAGACAAAGGGAGTCTTCTATACTGTATCGGCTGGTTTATCGTTCAGGACCACATTGCGTCACAGAAAAAAAGACAGAAAAAATGAGCCAGGTGTAACGTTACAGTCTACTACTTTTCGGAGAACGGAGCACAAAATAAGCTTGATCCAGGCCAAATGTTAAAAGGCTTTCCTGTGCATGGGTTCCATATGACACCACTGGTGCCGTGCGTCATGCAGAGCATGTTAAATAACGCTAAAGCCGAGTATCGCGCCAGAGTGAGAAGTTATCACCTTTCACTTTGACTTCAGAAATCTGTCATATCATCTACTGTACACCGTGTCTCCAACACAAGATAAATGGGCACTGAACACTCCAACTGCAGGATTCCTCAAATGTTTTCCAATGGACAACCTACATTACACTGTACACATGTAAAAATTATGATATTGAACTTTGAAAATATTTGGCTAGTGCCTACCAATGAAATGCATGGGTATACTTACCGCACTGGGCAGCAGTTTATGTAGGCTATTACCCACTAAAGCCAGCCCCATGTGGGCAACAGTAGAAATGTGGACATGCAAACTGTTTCATCGTTGTAAATAATATTCTCCAAATATTATTTTTCCAGCACTGTCACACAAGACTCATAAATTCATTTCATAAAGCAAAGACATTAACTACTCAAATGCTCAACCCTAAGAGCTAAGGGCTACAACATATCAAATATACCAGGCTGTGTATGTGAGGACACCCTGATGAAAGTCTACTGCATAACTGTGGAAATGTGTGGATTAGCTAAAGACAACTTGACAACTTTCCTTCTAGGTAACAGATATTGTTAAAGAAATATTTGGCAGAATTTGCAACAATTTCAGACCTGGCTTCTAAGGTACAGATCATCGCTTCATCCTAAGTAAAATCTAGCTAATAACACAATTTGATCCATTGTATGTTGATGTAATTCATAAAACGAGATTAAAGAATAAAGTGCTTGGTAATGTTTTAAAACTAGGCCACACCATGAGGGCCGGCATTTCTAAACCACCAGACATTAATGATGATTCAGTGTTGAGTACTTTCATCTAAAAAAAAATCAGTAAATATAACTTAAAATTTTTGCCATGTCCTGTAACACATTTTCCCCCGTTGGATCTGTTGAGTTACAGTTATGACATGATACATATCATTTGATTGGTGGCACAAGAGCCAGTGAGGTTTGAATGGGGTTTGGTCGTATCTAATTTACTCCACAGGGACAGCATTTAAAAACACATTTGCAGAACAATTTCTGCTGCTGCCAAACTCCATACAATGAGTAGCTCATTGTTGTTGCCAATGATCAGGAGGACATTCCACCAACAATTCCTGCTCAAATGACCTTTCGCAGCTGATTTCTGTCCTTTCATATTCCTGCTCAAATGATAAGAGTTAACCCAGTGGAGCACACACACACACACACACACACACACACACACACACACACACACACACACACACACACACACACACACACACACACACACACACACACACACACACACACTTCTCCTGTAACATTACCACTCACAAAACAAAGGGCATCACACTGCACTTGTAGAGTAAAACCCACATTTGTTTCCCTTTACAGCCAGACAGGTATGACCAGGTAAACAGGTGAGACTGTCTGATCTCTGAGCCCAGAGCTGCAGCATACCTTTCCAGCTTCAGGTATCATGCACCTGATATTCTTCACCCCTCATACAAGGCCATGAAAAAAATACTCAATGGAGTTCTTTATCCTCACTTCCCATTGGGTAGCTTGAAGATGCATGCAAAGTTTGCAACCTATTATTTACCATTTTTATGTTTAGGTAAACAAATGGGTTTGATAGGTTACTTTTTATTCCTATTTTCAATGCACTGTAAATTAATGCTTTACTACTTCATTTGAACAGCATACAGTCCTGTTAACTATTACCAAAGCTTAACCAACAAACAACATCTCACAATTGTTTGATTTGTTAACAAATGTGACCAGATACATTATATTACTAATTATTTTTACAGAGACTGCTTCATCTTGGTAGTACTTTCACATTCAAAAGCCCCTGTGAGGTTTTTTTGGAAAATATCCATATTAATGTTAAAAGAATTTCCTGAAACATCCACACAAATAAAATCCAGTCTCACCTCTGATCACGCTCCATGGCACAATGTCCCCATTTATTCACTGGGTTGTGCATATTTATTTCTCTGCTTGGTTGACACCCTTATCTGTGGGGCACCTAGCTCACATCCAGCACACCTTTGGCAGATTATGCATTTTATTAGCTATTTTTTACAGAATGAATTAAGATTCAGTACTTTCTTAGGGATCAGGTGTACTGGGAACAGTGTTCTGTGCAGGAATCACAACAGCAGACCTTCCCTCAAACCCAAGTGACTGGACTGTCCTGCAGCCATGCTTCCCTGCACAAAGTGCCAAGTAATGATTCAACACTAGGGCCACACATGAGGGCCGGCATTTCTAAACCACCAGACATTGATGATGATTCAGTGTTGAGTACTTTCATCGTAAAAAGAAATCAGTAAATATAACTTAAAATTTTTGCTATGTCCTGTAACACATTTTCTCCCCTTGGATCTGTTGAGTTATGACATGATACATATCATTTGATTGGTGGCACAAGAGCCAATGAGGTTTGAATGGGGTTTGGTCCAATGTTTTGGGTTTTGGCTAATTTTTTAACTGAATCAAATAATGATCTGGATTGTCTTCATGTCAATGGAATATGTGTCATACATCGATATTTTCACAAATGATTTTTTTTTTTCATCTTGTGATCCTCTGTCATTCCTTTTATGATCCCACCAGCGATCAGTGGGTCAAGAGCCACAATTTAGGAACTGGTGTCCTGCACATCGCTAACAGACCCCTCTCCCTGGGTTCGTTACCCTCCCCAGCTTTCCGAGGCGGTCTGAAGGGAAGCCACCTCAGTCATAACAGCGGAACCGCGTAGCGTTAGCTGCTGGGTTGTTTTGGAAACCCAAGGCAGGGAGAGGATGCCCGAGCAATGCAGAGCGCAGCAGCAGCGCAGGGGTCAGCCGCAGTCTGCCAGCTGCAGGGGAAAGCTGCGGTTATCGAGGAGCACTCGGTTCAGAGGGCTGGGGCCGTGTGACAAGAGATCTGCTTCCTGAGACCGGGCTACAAGCACACTTCCTGGACCCTGGGACTCGTACACAGAGCTGCTCCATCCATGAGCTAGCCTCTCGTTAGCACGTCCATGTGTTCTACAGTGTGTGATAGTATCTTAGTCTGAGAGATTCCATATCAGTGATGAATAGTGTCTGTGTATGTCACTTACACAAATAACACAGCATCTACACAAACGTCCTTACAGCACATTTATTTCTGCAAAGCGGACCCTCAATTCAATATTTATCTGCTTAGCAGACAAACCTATTCTAATGTCCATTTTTAAAATATTATTGCATACATCTGGGTATGTAATACATGTATTAAGTTATTTAATTTAAATCACTGGCCACACGGTGTAACAATCATCCCTAAACCACTACAGAAACTTAAATATTTCAGCACTAAATGTCTACAGGTTATCTCCTTTAACCAACCTGTATAACACTGCTGTATTATTCCTTGATGCAAGCATGTCATATATGTTCACAGGGAGTTTCTGCATAATAAGTTTTGGGGATTGAAATGAAATACATGCAGGTGCTGTTCTGCAGAGCTAAGGCCAACTGCTCTAGAACAAAAGTGACACCACAGCACCCTCTGGTGTTCGACATATGTAGTGTTCGACAATTTGGGGCAGGGTCTGTCCCTGACTCAGCAACCCCGATGTGCGCCATCTTTACAAACCCAAACACACCTATTGCCCATCTTCATTCAAAACAGGATGAAATGAATGGACATTGCAAACTCATGGGAAAGACACATTGCCATTGACGGCTCGCTGTGTAAGATTGTACAGAATAGGAAACGGAATGTACTAACAATAGGGTTGGGGGGTCGGTATTTGGGCACATTTTCCGGTAATTTTTTTCGTGGATTCCACAGGAAGCTTGCTTGGGAATTTCACCCATGAAAAATATAGATATTGTCATGTACTATTGTCTTTATCCTTTATGTCCTTTGTGGATCTTTACTTAAAAATGAGTAGAAGGTGATTCTTACAATTTAAATAATTTCTACATCTTTGTATACTGACTGTTTGTTTCATAATCACAATTTTTATGAAAAAATTGAGTTCAAAATATTTCTTTTGAAATTGTGCCACCCTAAACGCCAGATGGCATTTCAATCATTAATCTTCATCAGGTATCAGCCTCATAAACTAAAACACCCAGAGTTAAACCAGCTCTGATAGAGTGCATTTAATGAGATATAGTACATATAATCCCTGTTGTTAACATGTAGTGTCCTATTAGAGTTATATACCAATTGAATAATTAACTGTTCATTGTAAAAGTCTGACCTTGTTATGGTAAAGGACACTATGATTGTGCACTGCATTGAGGAAAGGGCAGTGAAATGGTTGTCCACATGCAGGAGAGAAGCAGGTTCAACAGCACCTTGGCACTTAGCACATGCGGAAGAGTGTTGAAAAATCAGGGTCAGGTTTCACTCAAAGAACATGTCTTCATACTGCAAGTCCAGTGGACAGGTGCAGGGCACAGCAGAGATGATTCCAGAAAAGCTCCCCTCCACACAACAAGCCCCCACTGTGTTACACACACACAGTAACCCCTGCTGAAGACAGAGAGAGAGAGAGAGAGAGAGAGAAAGAGTACAAGGTAGAGGCAGTGTCTGAACGCTGCATCCGCACTCCATTCTTCATGGTTCAGTTGCTGTGTACAGTAGCTGCTGGCTAAAGCTGCTCACACACACACTCACACATACACACACACACACACACACACACTCTTTCTCTCTCTCTCTTGTTCCAGATCTCTTACACACCAAATGTCAGCATCTGCCAAGCTGAAGACCTCTCTTATTGTAATGCGAAAGCCGTTTGAGGTATTTCCTGCTTTGTTAGCTTTCCTTTGCTGCTTGACTTAATCATCTATTGAGCTCCGCTTGCTTCTCGCCACCAGCGGAAAAGAGGAACAATTGTGCAGTGAGAGATAGAGACAACACGCCATGGGTTCACTGCACTCTCCTGAGAAAGAAAAAGGGATGGAGGGAGAAAAGGAGATGGAGCATGCTTGGCAGCCCCTGCGCATTATGTACCCGATTGGTCTGCAAGGTTGATAAGGCATAGACCATTTCACTTCAAGGCTTCTGAGAGTATCCTAAAGACCAGCATTTGTCAGCGGATGAGGATGAGGCCAACGGGGCAGAGCAGAGGAGCTAAACAGCCAAGACCAGGGGCTTGGAGGTGAAAAAAAAGTGTGATACGGGCCAGGGCCCAAAACGCCCAAAAAGCAAATAACCCAAACAAACAAACAAACAAACAAACAAAGTAAACAATTCTGTCTATAAATCTGTAAAAGGTACAGGATGTGAAGCTACTTTGTATGTTTTCATATTAGATGACCTTTGACATGAAAGCGGTTTTGTTGCCAAAATGTTTGACTTTCATCTGAAGAATTCATTAAGATCAACAGGGAAGAAGTGTTTTCACACATTTAAAGCATTCAATTTCAGAGAAATTACAGTGTTACTATTTGATCATGTTTAATTGAAAGGCAGTCTGAAAAAACAAATGAAAAATGCATTTTTGCTTGCAACAGATTTTCTTTTTCCAGATCAAAGAAGATTTGACAAAAATACATTTTACTTGATATTGCTTTCACCATTGCCTTGATGACTTTCAGAAGAAAGATTTCTCACAATGTAGCATAATTGTATTGCATTTGTTATTTAAAAATTCAGGTGAAGCTATTTAACAGGTATTCTGTCCACCTCTGCCTTGTGCTCTGTTCTGTTCGCCTGCACACCAGTGAATTTAAGAGAATCTGTGTTTCTGGATTAAATAACCAGTACCAGCATCTCATCATTTTTATGTGTGAATTTGATGATTCAATTAAAACATAACTCAAATACTTAAACCAATCCGCTGTTTAGCTCTGCCTGGTTATACATTTGCCTCTTTTCATGCCTTACAACACCTGTACTCTGTGCCTATATTCTTGGTATAAAACGGGTTCTTGTCTCATAATGCTTTAATTACATTCAATCACCACTGTGCCAGCAAAGCAGTTATGATTCTTTAGCCTTCCAGTTCCAAGTGTCTGTTCACTGCATTGTTTTTCATTTATTACAACTAACTTTGAATATGCTTCTCTCTTTGCCTCACAATCTGAAGAAATGAAGAAAAGTTTTTTTTTGCAGTTACACAAAACAGTAATTTTTATTTTATAAATCTCACTAAGATCGAGAAACTATTTTGCGAGAGAGAGATCTGACGATGAGCAGCTGACCTATATATGTTAGTTTACGTATCAATATTTCAGCTCCAAAATGTTTAAAACAATTGCATTTCTAATATTTCAACCACACTCCAGGCAACCTTTACCTCCTTGTCTCCATCTAGTGGTAAAATGTGCTAGCTACAAACAAGTTATCTAAATTCAACTGCTGCCACTAATACGAACTTGACCGTTGGAGGGTATTACCCTTCTGCCGTTGGCTATGAATTAGGGAAAACTGTCATGAGATCGTCATAAACTGCAGTTACCACTCTAGCACACACATCATGACCCATATAAGTGACAATATTTGAATCAAACCGTAACGTTTTTAAGATAATCATTAAGCTGTGGATAATATAGGAGAAATATAAAAGAAAAAAAAAAAACGTGTGTTTGCATTGACGAACTTAGCTCCCCACCGACAGAGAACAAAAACTCATGAGCGAGGAAACATACATATCACGCGGAAAAATGCTCGTTACAGCCCCTTGAGCCTCTCATATGTCGCTACGTCGACTTGAGGAAGTCTGATAGTGTTGGTGCGACTGGGATGTACTATATAGGTTTAAACGGCATTCAAGCCTACCTGACAGGAAGTTGGGATTGAACGCACTTTGCGTACCTTCAACCGCTTACTTGGCCTAGCGGGTTTGCTGGTGTTTCTTGGAAGTCGGCGCTGGTCTGTCGTTCTGGTGCTGGTGCTCGCTGGATGCCGTTCCTTCTTCTGTCTTCTCAGTCCTCCAAGGCCCGGGACGTCAGGACGTCGCAGGGTGGACCAGGTAGAAATGTTGGCAGTTGTCTTAAATACCATTTTCTTGCCTGTCTAGGTTTTCAGTCTAATTTTTTTCCAGTAGGCCTTTGTAATGTGTTTGGTCAAAATTAAATATGTATACTTCTGTTTTTACTTTTTAAACTTCACTGTAGTTCACTGCATAATTGTCGACCCCTCATTTACTAGCAGCTTGTATTTACGAATACTTTAGACCAAAGAACCCACATTATTAGATTTTTCCCAGCATGGCGTATGCAAAGTCAGAGATTTGAACGATACTTTTTTTAAAACTAAAAACTAAATTTGATTTTGAAATTGAATATAGTTTCTCTCGAGGTAAGTAGAATGGCTGTTTGTTTTGATCCATGTTCTGGCAGAACATTTCTTTTAAAGTTATTGAAAGAAGACAAGTTAGTTACAGAAAAATGCTTTTAAAAATCGGATTGATGTGTACAAACACATTCGTACTTACAGTACATCTCTCACTGTTCTTCTGTAATTACTTATAATGTCATGTAAAGGTGTAGCCAATGTCAGGACCGTTAAAGAACCGGTGGCTGGGCTGAAAGCCTCAGAGCTTAATTGCATTGTTATCGTAATAGTTCACAGACTCTTATGCAGAAAAAACGAATGCCTCAGTCAAATGTAATTTTTAGTGTATTAAAAAATATGGACTATTTGAATTTATGCGTTATTTAATGTAACTAATTTTAATTGAGGAAAAAAAGTGTATGAGTTCTGTGAGTTGTCCAAGAAAAATCTGGACACGAGTTGGTGTTGCTGGGTCTTGACGGAATCGATACTGAATTCACACAAAACGTGCAAGTGTTTTCCATCTAGCGGTGGCTTTGGGTACTGCTCACAACTGGCACTAAAGAGGGGTTCAGATGCAGTGCTGTGAACTCACATCAATTACAGTTTTCTGGGTCTTGATCAGTGTTAATTTCTGCTCATATTTGCAGAGGTAATCTGCCCTATCCCAGCTGACCTTAGATGGATGGACTTAACTATTTTAGGAGTTAACTGGGTACTCCACTGTGGAGATGGTAAGAACTGGTCAGAACTCTCTGAATTTGCTGTTCCTTCTCTTTTGACTGTGATTACACCATTTGACCAAAAGATAAGTTTCAACACACTACTTATAGTGAGATGTTACTGATGGTTCATGCTAGGAGGTTCCAGGTCTTTGCTGTCTCCTCAGAAAATTACATTAAATCATGATTTGAAAACCACCTATAATTTTGTATGAAAAAACGTATATTTATATATTTACTATGTATATTATCATATATTAATTAAATTAGTTTTACTGTTTTCCAGATTGTCACTACTGAAATTTAATTGACCCCTAGTGCTGGTTAATTTAGGATTAACCAAGATGTTGTCAACAAGTCACTTTAAAAACCAATACAAGTTGTCAACAGCAGTTTAACTATCCCTGATAATGGGCTAGTCACACCTGAGGCAGAAAATAGTGACGTGCAGCCTAACTCTTTATAATTATAGTTTTAGTAGTGTCTGTTTTTTGTGACATCATAGTTAAATACATTACAGTCAGACCTATACACAGGAAGTTGGAAGCATGAAAACAACATCATTTGAGCAACTCCAGGATTAGGCTTAGCAAACAGCATGGTTACATATTATACTCATCACACACATTGTGTCTGCTTTTAACTTGTTAACAATGATGCAAGCATATTTTCTATTTTAAAACAACTGAATGAACCAAGCGGATGAAGGTACCTAACTGTTTCAAAACAAAATCACCTGACTAAATACCATGTGTTTGACTCCTCGGACATTTCTATGATTTTTGGCTGTGTTTTCTCAGTTGTTGTCTCTGGTCAGACAATGTGCAGGAAACATGAAAAAAAAATGTATTGGTTAAAGAATTTTTAAAAAATGGTTGAGTTGAGGTGGTCTGCACAAAATCTGAACTCATCTCAGTATGTATAAACATTACAGTAATGAAATCTTATTTTAATTTGAATGAAAACACTCTATTCATACAGGATGAAAATCAAAGTGACTCAGTAGGGCTGTCTTGCAAAAACTGTGCAACATATACATTTATTTCAGTGCGAAGTGGATGGATAAGAGACCTACAATGTTAAATAATAGTAATTTGAATCATCACTGCGCAGTCCTGACAAATAACACAGTTCCCTTGACGAATAATATTTTACCAGCAGTATCTTTTTGTAACTTAAGTAGCTTAATTCTCTAATTACTTAACAAGTTGGATGGAAGAGTGATACACACAGCGTAGAAAGTGGATTACAAATGCGTACTCCAGTATGGTTCGTGTATAGATTGGTAGCAATTATTATTGTCTATATTTTCTGAGTAAGTCAGCTCGCCCCTAGCTGAAACCTTGCCCTTCCCCCCATTCTCATTGTTGAATCTGTAACATTCCTCAGAATCTCACTGGTAACGTGGTGAGTGGACACTCACAACATGTGATTTAAAAGGGCAGTCTCTGCTCTGCATAAACGTGGCACTGACACACTCTGATATTCCCCATTGTTTACCTACAGGAGAATCACTGGATCAATATTGGTTCAGGGAAATAATTGTTCTTTTTCTTTCTCCACTCAGAAATATATGATGGAGATGTAACCTTGGATAGATTGATGTTTGTCATAATGAACCATGGGTTTCTATTGAGCATAAGGCTTCTGCTCCTGCCCATCACAGTAGGCACAAGAGTATTAGCCAAAAAAAGAGGAATTTCTTGCTTTATTTTTTTTTACTCTAGCTGAAATAATTTTTTTGACACTGTGTGTTATTACAGCGCACAGAATGGGTTGGCTGCCCCTCTTACTTACTCATTGTTCTTATGCTGCAGAATTATGCGCACTTCACCTGAAGAAAGCATGAAAACCCTACAATGGAAACCAAAGATTTTATCAATTTTGCTATGGTTTCAAAGGCCAGGAACTCAAAATATTGAAGCACAATATGACTGTAGAGAGGAGATTCACCTTGACTGCATTGCTACTTTTGTGTCATTTGGGTTTTAAGGGGAAAAAAATAGTTTTAAATATTGAATGTTGGGGTCTAAATGAGCTGCACTTTGACCAATTCATCCTGTGAAGCTCAAGTTCAGTTTTCATTTTTACATTCAGTCATGCATTAATTTTTTTAGTAATATAAGAAGAAACATAATATGTGTGTTCCAGGTAGTCTGTATGTTTTGTTCAAGGTGTACGCTTAATAAAATGCCCCCTTGTAGACAATTCAGGGGTCTGTGTTCCCAGGAGCACTGCAGTGTCCAATGCTGTCTCTCTCCTAGCTAAAACAGAATAAAGGCAAGGCTCTGAAGTGAACCATTTGAAAAGGCACAAAATGTCCGAAGAGAAGCATGACCCATGCCAGGGTGCAGGGAGGCTTGAGCGTAGCTGGATTCTGCAGGGGCAGCGAGAGCCTGTGTGGTCAGGAAGCTCACAGAGGGCCCCAGCTGGACGTCGCATGAATTAAAAATGCATTTGATTGGGGGAAACACAGAGCAAGGGCCTCGGTGGGGCTGGATTAGAAGTCGAGTGACTCACCACATGTGAAAAACATCAAATATGTATGCTGTCTGCTATTTAATTCCACATGGCTCCTTCTGAGTGAGGCTGAATGTCTGTCTGAAGTAGTTGCTGAGTATTAGCTGGTTGAATTTAAGATTGTATATTTCTTCTTTTTCGGGGGGCATGGGGTTGGAGGAGCTTTTTTAGCTCAGCATCTATTTGTGATGCACTCAAATGAGTGGGGAGAAATATAGATTTTCATTGGAGATAAGGAGACATGAGTCACTTCTGATGTAACTGCCGGACGAAGCTGAAGAGCGGCCAGGTATCTGCAAAAGTGCAACCCACAATAAGAGACCGAACGGTTTCGGAGAATTTCCATTCCAGCCGATGCCAGTTAGTAGCTGGAAGCAAATGGCTCCTGAGGTTTAATAGAAACAGTGATTTTATTAAATAATTGAAGTTAGAGCAAGCAGTGATAAGGTGCAATACTATTTTATAGTAAAATTGCTTTTTTCAGACAGTGATGTTGAGCCCTGCATAGATAGTGAAAACAACTGGAGAGATAATGGTACTGAAGCAGTGTAATGCCTTCATTGTTTATGTTAGGTGACAAGCCTATATTTTTTAATCTGACGTGTTGATCTGTGTATGTTAATACAAACAGCCACGACGTTGCGATGCTGCAATACTGACGGGTTTATTTGTGCACACCCACTTCACTTTCCAAACATAGCTTCTCAAATTAAACCCATTCTCAAACCCATTAACCCCATCCTGACCACCCAGGTGAATATCATAGGTAAATAAGCCCGAAACGGATGTGCAAATTACTAAAAGCTATGCTTCTCATACCGAAAAGCAAAATAATTTCACATACTTCTAGCCCCTGTAAATCCGTTAATGTGCATCGTTGTCTCTTCTGCAGGCTGTCACTAAACCTGGAGATTCTACCTAATTGGGTCCAAGGATGATGGCTATGGGTGTCTATTTCTGGCCTGCTTTTATGTATGAAAGGGGGTCAAAACTGTTTTGAAATTCGGAGGGTAAGTGGAAATATAAAAGTTGATACCGTACAGAGCCACCACCAGAGGTCTTCCGAGACCAAGATTAATGGTTTTCCTGTATCCATAAGTGTGTTTTACTGTCCATTTACAGCGCGCTATCTCGGGCCCGGGCTCTTACCCTGGAGTTTAACTTTGAAAGGCCGCGCTCCAGCAGAGCCCATTAGGTTTCCTCATCGAAGGCTCGGAATCTCTGGGTATCAGTGGTGAAAAATTAACAAGGGAGCCAGTATTCCATTACACTTGGTACAGTCTTACTCCTTGATCTTGCACAAATGGAAATACAGTTCAGTGTTCCAACATCATTTGACTTTCATATGATGAAACATTTATATCCGTGCTTGTTCGGCGCTGTCCCCGTGGTGCTCAACTTTAACTGGAGCGTGAGAAGCGCAATAAAGAAGCCCAGACAGACGGTCTTAAGTTTGCATTATGGAGGCACTATTTAAATGCCCTTCAAATCATCCTATTCAGTTGTGGACATAAGTTGTATAGTGGCGTAAGTAAATAATAAAAGTGCTTGTATTTACATCATTTATTGTTATGTGCAACACAACATTATTGTTTTAGGCATATTTTTAAAATGATTTTACCCCTTAAGGTGATGACAATGCCCTGAGACTAATCAGTTCTCAATACAGATATTTTCCTTTCTTCTCCATAAAATACAGAAGGCCTTGTCCAATGCAAGCTTTGTTTTAATAGTTTAGGTTGATGCAATAGGTGACAATACGAACGCAGACCACTACAATCTATACCTAATTTGAAAGGATATAATAAATCTTAAAGGATAAAAATAACTCTTAAACCGAAGTGGTTCATTTTTATCATTATTCTTATTAAGGAGAGGTACTTTTATTGCAAAGACGATTTGGTAAATTCCATTCCACTAGATGGCAGTAAAAGCACACGAAAGCGTAAATTGACTTTTTTTTTCAGTCGGACTGTGTAAACAGCGATGTGCCAGCCCGCAGTGTTCTGAATCGATGCTGTCAGGGGTTGTGTGTAAGCACGAGCTCAACTCGGTGGGTAATCCATTCTACTGCGCTTAACGGAGGTTAAATTGAGAAGGGCAGCCGGGCTTGTGTCAGCCTCGAACTCCTTGTTAACTATACACATCTGCGCTTTACCGCGTGTGTTACTTGAGGAAAACGCATTCGCTCCCTAACAAATTTCTTCAACATTGAATAACAGCACATTTGTTCTGATTTGTATATACATGCGATATTTGTTGGACGGTGTATGTTTAGTGCTTCGATTAAAATCTTTGGTTTCTGTGGAAAAGCCAGTGGTTATGGGGTATTGAATTTTGTTGTGATCATATTCACACATACACATAAATACAAATTAGTACAATATTAGAGTTTTGTAAGAAAAAATAATAATTATGATCATAGTTAAGCTACTAGGCTAGAAAAGCGTGAATATTACAGCACTGTATGTATGGTTATAGTTCCTAATTTAGAAGCTATAAACTGAAGAATATTTTAACCTTTCAACTGCAGTCAGTTCTACGTGTATTCATTATTATTATTATTATTATTATTATTATTATTATTAATGTATGTTGTTTTGTTATTTTATTTTTAGAATGAATCTATGAGTAGGCTAAAATGCATGTATTGGCAGTCACCTTACGTATACGTGTTATTTTAATATGTGTGCCATTATAGTAGAACATTCATTTGGTTCAGGTACAGATCTGCAGTACTCACTGTTAGCCAAGAAAAAAAAAGATTGTATGTCCCTTCAATACTAAACTTACCGTGCAAAAAAGACAATATTTTTGCGGTGGAGTTCTGAGGGATACAAGATACGCAAGCGCAGCCCTACCTTTGGTATTAAACATAGGCCTAGAATACATTTATACTCTCCATTCTTGCAGTCTGTCAAGTGGCCACGCAGTAATTACAGTAAGCTGTTGCAAGAGAACGTCTCTTTGCCACTGGTAGGAAACAAGTTTACTGAAGCGCCAGTAGAGCTGTATGTGTCAAGTCCTCAAGATACAAGAAGGGAAAAAGTAGCTATTGCCTTAACTGGCGGGCAATCTGTCGCTGGTAATTCGGTCTCGGCTGAGCGGGTTTAGGGTGTGTGGCCGGGTCCACCCTCGCGCTCTGATGAATGCTTGCAAAGGGACTCATTTCGGCTGGAACTCTCCTCCGGTCAGACAATGGAGCAGAGCGTTCACTGACTGAGCGCAAAACAATCGCCAATTCATATGGGAGATGTGTCACCAAAACGCCAAAGAAAAGCTAACATGACATCTGTTTAAATGGTTTCTTGCTAATAAACTCTTCTCGAATGGCGTCTTTGTTAGGACGTCAAAGATTATTTACAGAATGAGTCAATTTCTAAATGGTTTCCTGATTGTTGGGCAGAGTCGCTGTAGGTGGTGGTGAGGACTATTGGCGGCTCGGGGGGCGACCTCTCTCGCGCAGCGGGGCTCCAGCAGCAGCGGCGCTAATTGAGGAGGCCGAGCCGAA
Source organism: Albula goreensis (assembly GCA_022829145.1). Lineage (NCBI taxonomy): Eukaryota > Metazoa > Chordata > Actinopteri > Albuliformes > Albulidae > Albula > Albula goreensis. The sequence continues at coordinate 15,192,750 of CM040750.1, forward strand.
GCGGGCAGCGGTTGAGAGCGCAGAGAAACCAGGGCCAGGACAGGTTTCAAACAGACGAGCTCCACATTTTGGTTAGGGATATGAGATATGAGATGGGACTTCATACTCTCACCCCACCCACCTCCTGTCGTTACACCCACCCGAAACCCCCTCTTCTTCTCCTTTTTCTTTAACACACACTCTGCCTCTGTCTATCCCCTCTTCATCTGTGACATTGACATACTCCTTAGTACAGTAGGTGAGGCTGGTTTGTAAGTGTTTTTCCAACAGAACACAGGCACAACCGCGCGCAACGCGTTAGTTTGTAATTTTACTCCTCAAGCAGTTTAAAGTTGATAGACCAAAGGGTGTACGAGTTAACATGCTGTTTTCACAAATTTGGAGTTATTTTACTGTCTTTCTCTTGCCCCATCGTGTTAATCAGATTTTTACTCAGACATGTGCGTATGAAGTAGTTCATTTTAGATTTTTAAGCTTTTTAAATAATAATAATATCGGGACCTTGGAGTGACAGCTAACCGTTGATGCTCATGAATTATTAAACTAGCCCCCTTATATCCGTATTTATGTTGTTTTAAGGGTTTTTTACCCACCCATCTGAAATAAAAATGTAACTTATCGAGAAGAAGGCATTTAGTCAATTTAAAGAAAGTTTCGTTCGTCCGTTTCCTCTTATATTTTATGAAAATTTTCAGAAACTGAGGTGGAAATTACAAAATTATACCGACTGTACATGGTGCAAAATAGACGTCAGTACGTTTCCTTAAACCCTTTGGGATTATTGAATATTACTGCCCAGTGCTAGCATGATGTGTGGTCTGTTGAATGTAAGCACTTTACTTATTGTTGTGTTTATTTCTGTACTTTTTTTTCATACAACAACTTTGACTTATTGATGAAAAGTCGTTTTTGTTGTCCGAACTGTCGACGCTAATAGTACCTTGTCAAAACATAATTGTTAATTACATACAAGATATTATGTTACGGATAATATAAATTATACTGTGCACTATATTATTTTACACAGTCTACCTTACTAGAAATTTCCTATAAATTGGTTGCAGATGTTAACAGAAAAACAAAAAGGGGAATATTATTATGTTAATCATAAATATTAAATAAAAATGATGTTAAATCTGGCCTTTATACATATAGAGTCCATGTTCGATTATACAATTTTTCATTAAGTCCTTTGATGATATGTTGTCGTTATTTTAATACATACTTCTGCTCTATATACAAATTATGTTACTTTATGTATTTTGTGTTTATTATATAGACTTATTAATAAATCATCGGATCCTCCAAACATGTGTGCGTCCTTTGGACAGGGCTGTTACAAAATACAAAATGTGTGCAAAGAAGGAAGATCCTGGAAAGACAACGGAGCTTGTTCCGAAAAATTTAGAGCGTGGTCGATTATCAAATATCACTGTGTAAATCTAGGTGCATATGGGACCAGCTAGATAATGATGCTACTTAAGACCTTGTTATAATATGGAATAAGAATCCATGTAATATATATGGGAGGTTTAAGTTTGGACTTTGTCCAAAATTTCCCTCAGTAGAAAGCTCCAAACAAACGCGGGAAGCCTCGCACGCACTATACATTCGTCATATCATCCCATTAGAACCCCTGCCACAAACAAAAACAATCAATTCAATTACCTGGCCCTGCGTCATTGCCCTCGAATATGACATTAAAATGCCTCTTTTGGCCCCTGCGTTATGTATGTAGTTATGAATAAACTTTTAAAAATCAAATTAGTCTTTTCCTTGACATTAAAAAACAAACACTTTTATTTTACATCATCGAGGCTAATTAGCAATATCCCTGCAAGTGTTGGTGAACATGTAACCTATTGTTGATCAGTACATATGTTATTACTATGATATTAAACCGTAAACTGACACGAGAATGGCTATAGAAAACACAGGTGCTTGGAAAATATAAACTGCTCTCCCCGTCTGCCAAGTTTGCAGAAGGCGCGAGATCAGAGTCGTGGCACCTCTTTGCCCTTCTCTTCCAATTTCTCAAACAATGAGAAGACAGGGGGTACGTTTCAGGTGAACAAGCTAAAAAAATTTTTTTTCCTGTACTCACATTGTTCTTATTTAAAAGGAGTTTGCGGAATGGTATTAATCTGCATTAAAGCATTTTCCCTTGTGCTGACCAGTTCTAAATCGGTAAGCATCCGAGAAAGTCTATGATCCCATCTGCCTATGGTTCCAAATTAAAGTTCAAACGGTCGGCTTATACACTGCTGATCCTGTATCATAGCCTCTCGTGACCCCTCAATTACTATTTAATAGAATTACAGTTTTAAATCCCAGTAGTCTTAAAGAATGTTTTATCACAGACCAAGCATGGTGAAGGATACAACAGACTTCACGGAACGAATATTAGAGCTAGTAACAAGCGTGGATGTTTTTTCCCCAGGTTCGTTGAGCATGATCTGCTGCTAAATATCGTCCCAAGTTGGAAAGTCCCAGCTCTCCCACGTGGCAAATGAAACACTCACACATAGACAATCACGCGCACAAATACACACATGACATAATAATATTTATTATATTTATTTTAAATGGAGGCAATACCGATATAAAAAATTAGTTTGCGTGAAATTAAGAGCATATAAGACTGATGGTAAGTTTTGTACATGTTACATAAGCAGCCATCGCAACATGCTTAGTGTGTTATCGTCAGTGCCTTGGTGTCATTATATTTTGGTATCAATTTTTAAAACAATCAACAATCGTTTGAATTCCAGACTAGTCTGAGCGCAAGCAGTTATTGCATATCCGTTTTCCCCTTAAGCATTGCTGAAGAGGCCTAAAGCAAAATGTTTCTTTTCTGAAATAGAAGTTTAAAATAAATAATTAAATAACACTATTGGCGGTTTTACACGATAATGATACATGCATGTATGCGAAAATCCTGAATATGTTTAAGTGCGACATCTTACCTTTTTGTGGCAGTTATGTGAAAAAACTAGCGCAAAGCGAAAAGGCCCCTGTCCTGCCAAGAGCGGCTGCGGTATGAGGCTGAGTCGCTGCTGCACGCGCTGAATCCAGGTCAGAGGGAACTGGCGCTCTTTGAGAGCTGCATGAATACACACGAATAGAAAAGTTGTGTTCAGTTAACCGATGAAATCAGAGAAAAAACAGGGCAAGCCTTTCTCGCTACAGGCCGCAGCCAAATAGCTCTCGTCAGCCTATATGCGCACAAGGTTATGGGAATAGGACAAATAATCCATTCTGTTGTTTTTTGACACACGCACTATAGACGACACATACAGATAGAAAGGAGAAAAGGTCCGTCTATTGTTGTTCCACTTGTCTCACATACTCGTTTACTTTCTGTCCTTATTCATATATGAGTATCGCGCCCAGCCGTTACCATTCTCAAAGTACTTCTCAAACTACTGTTTTATTCTGTTTGACTGAATAAATCACGAACGTTCTCAATTACGTCTAAAACGTACCTGACACATGTATAGAAACTACACCAACCAATCACTGTGCTGTACTGTATATATTATTATTATTTACACAACGGCTACTGATAATGATAATTTAAGTATTTGTAGTAGCAAGACAAAGCTAAAAACCGTGGTGGGGTCTAACTCTCATTCACGAAAGTGAGTAGTACACAACTCAAATTTATTTTGCCTACTTCAGGAACGCTATATACTCTGTATATAGATGTTTACTTCTGTGTGAATTCTTCCACAAATTGACATGCTGCATACACAGCGTACTTGACTATTGATATCCCAATGAATATAGCCTGACTGTAATGTTGACCTGATAAGCGTTGCAGTATTCATCCAAAATCCACCTTATGTCTAGTAGTTAACTGGTGTAATTGACTAATTTTATTTACAAAGGTGAGCGTTTGACCATTACCAAGCAGTCATTAGTTAAGTGATCGGACCTTAAGACTTATAGATTGAACATTAATAACCGAAACAAATTGTTTCCAGACCATTAAAGTATATAACATTCGTTTTCTGCCATCTGTTTGATGTAATCTGGTGGTAGTATCCCTTTTATTGATAAAAATGCTCTTCAGTTTCCGATTAATTTAATCTTAATCAAGGTTGGGCTTGTCGTAGCCAATAAAACTAATGGAGATTGCGAGAGGAGGTAACGATAAGGATCAGCGATCGCTGGGTAGCAGGCTTCACCGGCTCTATGCTTGTGATAGGCCATATCTTCCTCGTACAGATGGAATTAAGAGGTGAAAAAGGGCTTAAATTCAGATTTGCCTGGGCAGCAATCATACACTAGGGATTTTTTTCCCGTACACTTTGAAACATGCAGTTTTGTTTGTCTACAGTATTCCTGTCTCTTCTGTTCTGTCAGTTAACAATTTTCTGAAGCATTAACTCAAGAAGCATTGGACTTGTGGTTGTGTCAAACTAAACCGAAGCTCAGTATCATCTCAAATTTTGTGTGAGAGTCGGAGAAATCCTTGTAAACTGTTAGGATTTGTAATGCGCATGCGCCTTGGTACAGCCCCGGTTAAATGATCGCGACAGTGAATTCTAACTCTGAATAATGACATGATGTTTTCACGGATAAAGTAACTTTTTGCCGCAAGTAACATAGCTCTAACTACAGTATTTCTAAACCCTCGTATAAAAGCAGCAGGGACATGCTATTAGCCTAAGTATTCGACCAGTCGCCATTGCAGAAGCAAGCTAGAAGAAGCAAAAAGCAAAAGTGATGTCAGATTAACCATTTGGAACAGTGATTTTTAGTCCTTATAAAAAAATAGTTAACTCTTTAAATAATATAATTTAGCATTTTTTTAAATTTTGTGGCTATTAGAGACTTGCGTCAAGAGAAATGTCAAGAAAGAGTAACTGAATCATCAATTGGAACAAGTGGAGAAAAGAAAACGTAACACTAGAGGAGAAAGGAGAGAATGGGTCATTTTTACCGAATCACAAGAGTAGTGGTTCATTTTCACCTATCTTGTGTAATTTATAGATATTTCTGCAGAACAGCTTATTGTTCATACAATTGCGCAACTATTTGTTTATAAACTTGTTTTTCAACATTATACCCAACTGTTTTATGTTTTTGTATATCACCGAGAAATCTTTAACCTTACGGAATAAGTAAATTCTCTGGTGCAAAACCTTGCATATTTTACATGTTGTAGGCTCGACTATTTATGTGGCGGCATGGTCAGAATGTCAACATGTAATTGTCAAATGTCAAAATCATATACTCCACTCGAAAAACAGACCGCATTACAATCTCTCTTCTTTTCATCTTATCAGTACCGGTCCTGTGATTGCGTTTTAGATGTAGTTGCATTATTGCCCCTGTATTTTTGCACATTATGGTCATCAAAGTGGTGAGAGGCAGCACTCTGGCCTACTTTTCCTGCCCATTCAAAAGACACATTTTAACAGCTGCTGCGTGCAAAGACAAATCAGTTGTGCTCTCAATTAAGGCCAGCAAAAGCATTATGGTTAGTAAAAAAACTTATACCAAAATGAAAACTAAGACGCATATTTATAAGTTTTACTAAACTTATTTTTAAATGGTGGATATTAAAGTTGTTATACTGATTAATACTGATTAAAACTGAGTTCTGAAAAACGGAAGGAGAATGGTTTTTTTTTTTCCTCTCACGAGGAGATGGCTGGAACACTGCTCCCTCAAAAAAGAAAGGCTCTTTCACTGTTCCACAATGGGAGATTGAGGCAGGGGCGGAGTCCGCGATGATTAGTCCATTTAATGGCGCGTTTACTTAATTTCTGTATTCACTGGCAACCATAAACAAAAGGCGAAACAAGAGTCTCGTCTAAGCACTACACTGACGTTTAACGTGTTCGATTATATTATATCTGCATACATCCTTAAGGAAAAAAAACACCAACAGAACGTTTACTAGTAGTGGTACAGAACACTCGGAGGGAGTTTTAGACAGTGATACGAATCAGATTTGAAACGAGAATAAATACTGCTTGCACACCAGTATCACTACCCATTTAAACATTACTGACAGCCAAGAATTGTAGGACGGTCATAATCTGCTGGACATTGCATTTTGTTTAGGCCGACAGAACAATAATAAAATAAAGACATAATGCAATATATGTATAAGAAAATGGAATACTGTATTTGATTTAGAAATTTATACATAAACATAAACACGCAAGTAAAGAAACATTGAATAATATAAGCGCCTTAAGCGAGCACGGAAAATGACTGAACATGTTGATGAAGTATACTCCAAATTTTATATTAAATCGCTTTTGCATAAAATTGACCGATAACACTTGTTTGTCTAGCATCATTATCCCATTTAAAGTAGAAAAACAAACAAACAAAAACCTAGAGCACTTCGTCTTACGTTTTGACAAATATTTTATGTAGGAACACCAAGTCAAGAAAAGTGAACAAGGATAGAAAAGGAAACGGAGAAAGACAGCAGAATTATATACAAGCATATCTCTACACATATATTACAGACTGGGAGAATGATCGCATTATTTAAGATATACATAATTCAATATAAAATCTCGAAATAAAAATAAAATCTGTTACAGTCATAACTATTCGGTTCCACATTTGACCAGTACCCCACACAGGCAGTGACAGAAGTGTAGTAAAAAGGTGCTTACGACTCAAATGATTGTCTGATGGACATAAAATAAAACAGGATTGCATCTTGGCTGAGCGTCATCATCACTTGGACTAAAACATTGAGATCAAAAAGGCGATAAAGAGCAGGTTGTGGTAATTCCCTCTTCTCAGCGATCCTTGTAAAAAATATTGAACTTAGAGTATTATTTTTTTCCCCAGATACAAAAAAAATATCATGCAAGTAGTGAGGGGGGCAGGGGAAGGCGTGGGTCCATTGAAAGCGCTTGAAAAAGACGTGCTTTTATCTCTCTTTTTTTAATAATTATACCAATTGGTCCTTTTTTACTTCCCCGATATTTCATAGTCTTTCAGGTCCATATTCCCTGTAAATATTTGTCTTTTTCTGTATCATACATCGCATTCGGAGTCACTGGATGTTACTGAGAGAATGGACGTGCCGGTTTCGACTCGCTCTGTCATACTTGAAACGCTGGTAGTCGGACTGGCCGCGGTCGATGGCGATTCGGCCGAGCTGTGCGGTGTGCACCCGGTTTCTGACAGAGATCGCATGCCATTCTGTCCTATTGCTTGGTGCTGAAGCCTGGTGGGAAACAACAGTGAGAAATAAACATCGCAATTAATATACAGATCTCAATTTAACTCTCCGAAAACAGCTTTCTTATTTTGCCTCTGTAATGCACGCACCCATGCATACACGCTCTTAGCCTTCAATTCTGAGAGGTTAGTTCGAACATAGCTTAAGTGTACACAGCCGTGTACAGTACGAAAAATTGTAACTATTATCGAACATTTGAAATAAATGTATACAATTCGCATCACTAGACTATTATATTGAGCATACTGAGGCTTAATATTGTGTTTTAATGTATTTGATACATTTGTTTTTCTCATTATTAAAAACCACGAGTCCATTGTTTTTTTCTTCACTATTAACTGGTTTATGTAACTATTGTACAACTAAAACACCTTACTGCACCAAGACAAGATTAAAACTTAACTAAACTGTACTTTTACGTTATAGCTTCAATTGTTGTCATTCGCAAAATATTCTGAATCAAATTCTTGATGGCAATTTAACTCTTCACGATAAGTGTAATTATGATATAATATTTGTGCCCGATACTTTTCACAGCTGCCTCAATATTGTGAATTCAAATAGCAATTTTTGGTTTATGATGCTCTAATTTACTAGTACCCCAATTACTGGAAACTATACGTCTGTTTACACAATGTAAACATAATTTAATATTGTCTGAAATCAAATGCATTGTTGATTAAGGAAATACATTCAGCTAAAGTGTCTGAACACTGCAAAATGAACCCAGTAAATACTCAAGTATATTTGTAAATAAAAATATGATATAGCGAGTAAATGAAAAAGAAATGTAAGAATGGGTTAAGTAAAATTTCATAGTATGCTATTGCCATCAAGATATTTAACTGAATTGAATTGATAAAACCAGAAGAAACAAAAACATGATTCTATTTATTATTTTTGAATGTTAATTAAAATTGTTAGGAATCTATTCCTACATAAATGTACAAATTAATAGGTAGGATAATAATAAAGACATTGCGAAATATAAATAAATAAATAAATAAATATCAATATAAACAACTGGGTTCAGGTATACTTCTCATGTTTGTATGCATATTTAATTGTGGACAGTCTCAGTAATATTACATGATCCATGCAGTTTATTTAGCTTCCTTTGAATATTAATTTTTGTAAGATTTTGCCAGAATAGACAAGTAAAATATCCTTTGTTATTATGAGCGTATAAGAAGCCAAGCGCCACTTCTATCATTTGTTTTTGGTGTTATCGTAGCTGTGCTGGAAGTATTTCACACTCTAAATATAAGAGGGGTATTTTCAAACAACAACTTTTACTCGACAGATAAGATTTTAAAGTAGTGTTGACGTTAGGAATGTAGATACAAGATACAAAGGCAATCACAACAAAACTTTCGTAACATAATATTTGCATTTGTAGATCTTTGAAATTTGATACAGTTTTGATACTGTAGCTTATTAGAGAATTTTTGTCACCCATGCGCTCTGCAGTATTTAAATACAGTATATATCCTTATATGTTTCGAGCTGTTTCACTGTTTGTCTTCTTAGTTCATGAACAATGTGCTATTTTTTTTTAGTTATTAGTGTTGTCATTTTTATCTTACACTGAATGGATAGCTAGACATGCGTTCACTGTAGTTGGAAATACACACAGAATTTATTTTCATGCCTTTCGATCCTCTGGAATTAAAATAGCATATAGTCCAGAGTACATAATATTCCTACAGCAGTTTCTGTTTACATTCAAAATTAAAATGTCGCCGTTCCACCCCCTTCACCCCCACCCCTTGTCCACCATCACCAACACAGTACCACCGACTGATTATAAATATTATTAACTTTTTAAATGTTAACAATTTACTCCTTTTCCACAACAACAATGTATGTTCATTTTTCAGCAAGTCCAAGTTTTCGTGTTGTGTATAAAACCAGCATGATATCAAAAGCTCACTGACCTGTTTTTAGCTGCCGCGGCTCTGTCTCTTTGCCTCCGATTTTTAAACCAATTCCCCACTTGTGTAGGAGTGAGTCCAGTGGCTTGAGCCAGTTCCCTTTTCTTGCTTGGATTCGGGTATGGGTCCTGGAGGTACCACTCCCTTAAGAGGCTGCGTGTCCGCTCTTTGAAACAGTGGGTCTTCTGCTCGCCGTCCCAGATGGTCCTGGGCAGGGGAAACTTCTTCCGCACCCTGTACTTATCAACCGGTCCTAGGGGGCGACCGCGCAGTTTTTCGGCCTCC